>JAUJYN010000038.1:0-1281494 GCA_030737835.1 Acorus gramineus | reverse complement strand
AGCTCGTTTGTAGTCCCATACACTATGAAAACGTAGTATCATACTGCCCTCATACTGCGCTATTCATAATGTATGAGAATCTAACATAGTGTATAGAGTAATTTTTTTTTCAAAGAGAAAAAATATATTGTTGTATCTCTATCAATATATATTTTATTTTGTATAATAGTATGTACTTCAATGATAAAAAATTAATTAAAAAGATAAATAAAATACGATGCGGACTGCATATGAGGCTACATAGTGGCTGGATATCATTTTCTATTGCAAAAGGGACTAGGTGTATTAGCACCATACATATAAGGATAATGTTATATACAGCCCATTTTCCAGTGTCGATTTCAGCCCACATACGTTTTGATTTTTTTAAAAAATAGTATACATCATCTAACGTATAGAGGAAAAATCTCACGCTTTTCTTGAGGTTGTCCCGTGTCCTTGTCAGTTGGATAACAGGGTAGTGCGACCCGGTCCAGAGTGTGATCGATTTTGGTTCGATCAAGTACAAGAGTAGCCCAGTTCTCTATTGGGGAACTCCTGCTCGGGAAGTCTTGTTTGGGGAATACCTTCTTGTCAGAGCAAGACAGCTCGGCGACCAGACCACTATTGTCTCGAGGACGACTAAGACCAACCACTTACAAGGAATATAATCGTTGGAGGATCCCCGAGTCCAACCATCCTTACTTGGGTTCAGACCCAATCTTAACCACTTGAGGAGGGGGACCATTAACACAACAGACAATACCAGGCCTACTCTACTCTGTCGAATTGGTAAAGACATGCACTGACCCCGACAAGCAGCCTGCTACTACTCGTCGCAGTCATGATTAGGACCATTATGGCTGCGCCACATGGCCACAACATCATAACAACAAAACCCTAGTTCCATCCCTTGTGGAATCTTCCATGTTGGAAGATTCTAGCCGAGGTAGGGAATGTTTGGACCGGAAATGATGTGGCCACTCACTCAACTAAAAGGCCAAGAGAGGGAGGAGATAAGGGAGATTGATATTCACAAGCAAGCACTCAAAATTATCCTAGTCTTTTAGTTCTAGAGTCATCTTCTCCATCTTCATCTTCTTCATTCATTTACTCCATTGACTTGAGCGTCAGAGTCCTTTTGACTGAGACCACACCAGTGTCCCAGGCTCTCTTGGTGTAGGATCTTAGGCACAACGCTCTAGATCTTCAACCAGAGGCGGACTTTCGACCCGACTACATTAATTGAGGGAAAACACCACCTTCATAATGAATTACATATTTATATAAAAAATGAAGCATGCATATACTTCAATGAATTGCATTGGTTTAGTCTCCATCAAGTTTATGATTTAGTGATTAATCCCTTACTTTTCCATATTATAATTTGAGTCACTAGATTTAAATGGTATATTCCTTATTAGTCCCTCACAGGGTCTATTACTAAATTGTTTGATTTTCTTATTAGTCCTTGGGAGGGACTAAAAAAGAACATACCATTTAAATCTAGAGACTTAAACTGTAATATGAAGAAGCGAGTGATCGATCACTAAATCATATAATTTATGTGGATTTAAAAAAAAAAACCTCATAAAAAATGTAATTTTTTTATTAAAAAAAAAATAGTTAATTGAGTATATGATGCTAACAAAAGATGAGACTAAAATTTAACATTTAATAAAAAGTACTGTATGTTGTGAATATAGTGGATAACCACCACTAAACCTAGCTATAACCTCTCTCACTTTTCAACTCCATAACCCCTCTCATTTAACTCCATAACCTCTATAGACTTGTAACACCCTACCTTTGGGATTCCTCCATGCACCCTATAAATAGAGGGGTTTCTCATGTATTCCACAACCAACCAACAAATAGTGAATAAGAATCTTTCTCTACTTCTCTTCTATATGCTTGTGTGCTTTGTTTATGTATACTTATATTTATGTATTCTACTTAGTTTATAACACGTTATTAGCACGAAAAGCTTTATTAAAGAGAAAGGTTTGTATTGGTGGGTTCTTAATGATCTATATCAAAAATATAATCCCCTTTGATGCTCTGTATTTTAATGTAAATCATCTACTACATACATATGATTAATTTTTTTCAATATGCCCGGAACCCGTATGCAAATTATGTGTAGAACCCGTATACATTTATCTTTTATTTTCATCTGATCTACTACATACATCTATCTTTTATTTTCCATGCATGCAATCCACGTGAAAATTTTCTATACATATGTTATGATATGATTAATTTATGAAAACCCTTATGCAATTTTTCCATGCAATAGTATGCGGTATCTATCCTTTGATTATTTATTTTTCATGTAATAGTTCCATGTTTGTCATCTTTTATTGAAATTTAAATTTTTTTTATTATTCAAATATTATACATCTACGTGTAGAACCAGAAGTTCTCACAAATAAATAATTAGAACTAGAAGTTCTAATTTCATGTGTAGAACCAGTATTTCTCACAAATAAATTATAATTCCAATTTTTTGTGTAGAACCAAAAGTTCTCATAAATAATTAATGGAACTAGAAGTTCTAATTAATTTTGTATATAGAACTAGAAGTTCTTATTTTATATATAGAACTAGAAGTTCTAATTTATTTTATATAGAGAGAAGTTCAAATTAATTATATATATAGAACTAGAAGTTCTTATCTTAACCAGAAGTTATAATCTTATATGTATAACCAGAAGTTCTAATCTTATATGTAGAACCAGAAGTTCTAACAAAATAATAATAAGATCAGAAGCTCTTATTTTATATATAAAACCAGAAGTTTTAACTTTATACATAGAACAAGAAGTTCTTATTTATATATATAAAACCAGAAGTTTTCATTAATTTTATAGAACCGGAAGTTCTAACTTTATACGTAGAACCAAAAGTTCTTATTTTGCACATAGAATAGAACTAGAAGTTCTCACAAACAAATGATAGAATCAGAAGATTTATTTATTTATTTATTTTCTCTTGACCATGATTGTTTAAATGTCTTGTATTATATAAAAGCCACAATGTATGCTATAATGAAAATTTAAGAAATTAATTAATGATAGATTTTTTTTTCGGATAGAATTATTATGTCACGTATATATTTTTGTTTGCTTTTAGCCTATTGTCTTTCGGTAACGAAGATATGATATTATCCACATGCATGCAAGTATGATGTATTTAAAATTGCTTTTCATATCGTAAGATTTTTTTTTTATATGGCACATGCAGAACGTATAAAAGAAAAAAAAAATTGAATTGCAAATATTTATTTATTTGGCAAGTATCTATTTTGTTTTATAAGGCCCAAGCAGATGATATTGAGTTTGAATGGTAGTTCTGTAATTTCATGGATTGTAATCATGCATATATATTTTAATTTTTATTTTGATGGGTTGAAAGTTTTTTTTTGAAATGAATATTACTCTTCAAAATAATGTGTAACCCGGGGCCATATAAATAATCCAGTTATTATTATAAACCCATAAAGTTTGATTGTTATGAATGCATGGATCTTATTTTCCTATTAGATTACTGAAATCTTTATAAGGTTAAGGCCATTAATATATTTGTGGATAAAATATGATTTTATCTAATCACAAGTTAAGTAAAATTTGAACTATGTTTATATGCTTAATGGCATTTAACTTCACCGAATCCATAATTGCCTTGACTGAATGAATTGGTGATAAAGGGGTTGATAGGGCATTAGCTCTCATCCAGATTCATATAAATATCAGCATCTAAATTCATCTTTATTGGTGTTTGATCCCATCTCATAGATTATTCCATAATTATATATTCTTAATTGTTGTGGTAATGCATGGAATAACTGCTAACCACACCTCATGAACATGTTATTGCACCGGCCATTACCCATCAAATTTAATTTATTATTTTTTGTGTAGATATAATCGAAAATTTTTGTCTTCTAATATCTATATTTCTTGCATGGTTATCGTTTACCATGAAATTGTATTCCTGCAAATACAAAGTATATATATATATCATTAAAAGAAATTATATGTCTGTGAAGGACTATGATTATATTGTATCCCTGAAAGATCAAAACCAAAAGATTTTATTTTATTTTATTTTATTTTGAGCAATGGACATGATCAAGGGATATTTCATGGTTAATAAAACCACAACAATCGTAGAGATGACAATTTATCGGAAACCACCAGAAGTGGAATGCTGTTGAATGAAAGCAAGGGAAAAATTTGCATAACAAACCCCTAAAATGTAAAAGAAAATTATTGTCATCTATGTTGTATTTTAGATAATAATTTTGGTCACGTACCTGAAGTATGTCCAAATCTTTAAATTGGTTACGTACTTGAAGTACGCTTAAACTCTTTATTAGTCATGTACTTGATATATGATTAGATATTTGTCAATTTTATATTTACGTCTTTATTTTTCTTTGTTACATGAAATGCAGTTTTACATTAATTTCTAGATTTATTATATTCTTATCACATTTTTGTAGAATAAAGTATGAAAATTTTAATATTATATCTTGAATATTACAAAATTGTTTGTAAGCTCCAGAAGAGCAAACATCATATGATCATGGATTATATAATGATGCTTTAAACAATTAAATTTTTTATTGCATACCCATTAAAGAACCAGAAGATTCTTTCATCCAATTATGTGTATTTTTTTTTTGTCATTTTAATGAGATCGACAATATTCCTGCAGTTAGGGGGAGGGAAGAACGTATCTGAAGTACCATCTGATCTTGAAGAACGATAAGAATTATCAAGGAATACATCCACTCTGTCTCATCTCGACTCACGTACCGCTCAACGTGAAAATCAAATTCCTAATGCACGTCGGAAGTGTGACAGATTTATAAGTTCAAATGATTCAGCTCTCCAGAAGTGGAGATTAAATGAAAAGTCATGCTCTAATAATGCTCCAGAAAAAGTTATACATAATGCTTTAGAAGAGATTATGAACAATAGATCCACTTTCTCTAAAAACTCTAGAAGAGAAACGAGTCCCAGAAGTAACTACACAAACTCTTGAAAAAAAAAATGTACCTAATAATATTAAGATCTCTATATTTTATATACATATAAGAGAAATGTGGAATCGCAAATAAATAATTATCGATGACATATTTATCATACGAAGTAGCTACTAAAATTTCAGAGAGCGATGATTACAATGAACCACACAGTGTAAATAAATGTTGACAAAGAAATAATTGGCCAAAGTGGAAAGATGCTATTCAAGCAGAATTGGGTTTTCTTGAAAAATGTGGTGTATTCGAACCTATAATACATACCCCAAAAGATGTTAACCCTAAAGGTTACAAATGGGTGTTTGTAAGAAAGCAGAATGAGAAAATAAAATTGCTAGATATAAGGCACGCCTTGTGGCACAAGGTTCCCTGCAGTAACCTGGGATTTGACTATGAAGAAACATACTCATCAGTCACGGATACAATAACGTTCCATTACCTAGAAAGTCTTGAAGTTTTTGAAAAACTCGATATGAGACTAATGGACGAAGTAGCAGCTTATCTATATGGGAATTTACATGAATCCCTGAAGGATATAAATTGCCTAAAACAAAATCAAAGAGTATGTACTCAATAAAGCTAAGACGTTCATTGTACAGCTTAACGCAGTAGGTACAACCGTCTTAGTGAATACTTTATTAAAGCAGAATATGAAAATAATCCCATTTGCCCGTGCGCCCTTATAAATATATCCAGTAAGGAATTTGCCATTTTGACAGTTTATGTTGATAACATAAATTCAATTGGAACTCTTGAAGAGCTCAACAAAACCGCAGAATATCTTATGGATGAATTCGAAGTAAAAGGCCTTGGGAAAACTAAATATTGTATCGACCTGTAGATCGAGCGAAACCCAAGGGTGATCTTTGTCCATTAGATAATATATATAGAAAAAGTCTTGAAGCACTTTAATATGGATAAATATTATTAATTAAAGTTCTCATATGGTTGTCTGATCACTTTATCCAAAGTAGAACTATTTATTTTTTGCTCAAAAGAATAAAAGGAAAATCTTTTGGTCCTGAAGCACCATATCTTTCTGTAATTGGTGCTTTATTATATTTGATATAGTGTACTAAACTTGAAGTTGCATTTTTAATTTAATTTATGGGCCAGATTTAAATTTGCACCAATTTGAAGGCATTGACATGATGTTAAACACATTTTCTGTTATCTTCGTGGAACAACATATGTTGGTTTATTCTACTTAAAGAATTCCACTAATGGCCTCTTGTTGAAAGAATTCAAGATATTTTTCATATCCTCACAAACAGGCTATGTATCTATATGTGGTGTTACAACTATCATTATGTATCTACATCTTGGAGTTTTATTTATCGGCTAATCATTATGAAGCTTTTTAGAACATCAATGCATGCCTACGTCAACATTCAAAAAGGTGGTGTACGACATTGGACACAACATATTTGTAACTAATCTTTTTGGCCTTATCATTATGAGGGGGAGTATATTTTTAGATGACATTTGCGTGCTGTACTCTTTTTTCTTCGCGTAGGTTTTGTCCCATTGGGTTTTCTTGGCAAGGTTTTAACGAGACAATGTTAAAGCGCATACACCAATCTAAGATAAAGTATATTGTACTCTTTTTTCTTCGCTTTGATTTTTTTCTATTGGTTTTTCAAGCAAGGTTTTAATGAGGCAATTATCTTAACGTGGTGGTCATCCAAGGGGGAGTGTTGTGAATATAGTGGATAACCACTACTAAACCTAGCCATAACCTCCTCCACTCTTCAACTCCATAACCCCTCTCATTTAACTCCATAACCCTCACTATTAATCACCCCACTATCTACCCCTTCACCTCTATAGACTTGTAACACCCTTCTTTTGAGATTCCTCCATGCACCCTATAAATAAAGGGATTTCTCATATATTTCATAACCAACCAATAAATAGTGATTAAAAATTTCTCTCTACTTCTTTTCTATATGTTTGTGTATTTTGTTTTACTTAGATTATAACAATGTATACCAGCAGTCGACATATAATTTATATGCGATCTGTTGTTTATATCAACTACTCAGTCCACGACCAGAGAAAACAAGTCTTCGTTGATGGTTGCATGTGAAGAGGGGCATGGTGCATGAATGAAACAAACAGGACTCTCTTGGCTTCAAGTACGGTTGAATAAATACGCCTTATTATTTATTACTAAATATATATATAATAATAATGCCTTCTTGATTAATTGACCACTAATAACCCTAGTTTGTACTATTTGTCTGCTTCATAAAACATAAATGATGCTTTCACATACGCCAACCTATGCTTCTTTCATTTATGTTATTGAATAGCCAAACATTTTTTATTTTTATGTTGAATCCATTATTATATTTAAACTGCTTTGAATTTGAGAATATTTTGAAATACATTTTTCTGGTTCAAATACAGTGGGCATAGTTTTTTTTTTTTTTTGTGGGTAATTTTTTTTTTATCAAATCTTTCCCTATCAGCAGACGGCAAGACTCGAACCCAAGTCTCCTCAATAAAGAGGGGGTACATCTCTTATCCTACCAAGAGAAGGTTCAATACAGTGTGCATAGTTGATGCACTCCGATCCGTGTTCACAATACATATAATATAGCAGACAATGTTCTTATAAAAGATAAAAAATATTCAAATGAATTAATTGAATGGTATTATTAGTAGAAAATGCAAAAACATTTCAGACAGATAGATTGAGGATGGGGGCTAACAAGGTGTAACGCCCGCCCTGGTTTATACAGCAAGAAATTATTCACTTTGCCCCTGAATAGGCTTAGGCTTTAAAATGCGTCTTGGTATATAAGAGCTTTACTTTTATATAATTAAGCATATGCTATCCCCACCTATAGCCTCTTGAGACAGTTGGGCCTCTTGGCTATTCTGACCCACCACCCCCTCAATAGGCCAGGTGTCACACAAGGCATATAAAACTATATTTTAGACTGTAAAAAAGACTGAGTGCAACATAACTCTATTCTAATTTATAATACTTTTTTTTTTTGGTGAAGAATTCATAATTCATAATACTTAATTAGGCCTGATTAGCACATCAATTGAGAAATATGGATCAGATCAATTGGGATTAAGTTTATTCTATTCTTATTTCATTTTGTATTATGGTTTATTTATGTGAAAGATTCGTCCATGCATGGCTCACCTACTCTTTCTAGGTCATGAGCCCATATTGGTCGGGGACTGTTTTATATTAGCTTGTTTAGATTGGATCACTAAATTGTCATCCCTATCCACTCAAATTTGTACTTTTTTTTTATTTATATAAATTAATTTTCAAGTCTAGGTAGTGTAAAACAGAAGGCAGGGAAGGAAACTTAGCTTGTTTAATTAATAGGTAGAGTTGATGAGCAAAGATGAGGCAAACAGCAACCACCATATACGCTAATAATTAATATTGATATACACCTCATCTATCACTGCTAAATATTATATATTTTATTTATCTAGTGATTCTAATCTAATATATATACAACTGCAATTGATTCCCCCATGCGTGACAATCATAGTTATGATTAAGTTTGTGAAGATTGGTAATCAAAGAATTAAGTAATCATGCTAAAACTTATTGGTCTAAATTCAATTTGAATCATCAAATTAGGGTGCGTTCGAAACTAGCTGAACAATGTTTGACAACTTTGTTTTAATTTGCAGGATTCATATTTAACTCAAACTCATTTTCAAAAGACTCCAACGGTCTCAGCTTTTATGAAAAAAAAAGAAAAAAAAATTAATGTGGCTTCCTAGAAATTGATGAAAATCAGAAAAAGTTCCTATAAAATTAATAAATCCTCTTAGGTCCCTATTTTATTAGACAATATTTATTTTAGTCCTTATAACCAACTATATATATGGTTAACTCTAACCATGCATGGTAAATTTCTGAGGTGACCTTTTGGCTCTCTCGCAATCATCTGGTCTTGAGAGTGTCACTTGTGTATGAGCTAGGAGAATGTTGGGAGTTTGTTGTTAATTTTATAAAATCTTTGGGTTACCTCTTGTGCATGTGCGAAAAATGTAGTGTTTTATAAGAGATATACTAGTTGTTGAGGAGTAACTTTTGAGCATTTTTCCTTTTTGGCCAATAGATAGAGTATATATCACTTCTACTTCTATCTCTTTGGTTGTTCTTTGTATTAGCTCTTTGTTTGGGCATCCCCTTTGTTTAAACTAAAATTAAGGGCGAATGCCTATCATTTTCTCGAAAATACCATACACGATAAATTACTGTTATACCATTTTAAAATTTATTTTCTTTCTTGAAAAAAATTGATACAACTCTCTGAAAACTTATGAAAATTGAAAAAAGTCCGTTAATTTTAATATCGTCTTAACTCTCTGAAATCTTCTTAAAATCACAAAAAATCCTTGTCATTATTTAAAAATGTATATTGATTTATTTAAATTTTATTAAACAAATTATAGTTTTATAATTAAGGTGTTATGCTTTTTTTGTTACTGGTAATTTTGAGTTGAAAATGTATTATAAAATTTTGATTTGCTTTTTAAATTATTTCCCCTTATTTGTAATGAAGTTGACGAAATTGTAATTTTTTTTGTTTAGTCTCTGTGATGAGATTGAAGAGGTGAAAATGTTGAAAAAGAATTTGATTTTGTAGATCAAATGAGGTTCGATGGTTTTTTTTTTTTTTTTTTTTTTTACAGTTGATGACATTTCAGGAGATGGAGATGCTGAAAAACGACAAGGGTATTTTTGTCTTACAAAATGACTAAATCTGATTTTATAAAGTTTGTAGGGACTAAATATATTCAATTTTAATAAGTTTTTGGGGACTTATTTCGATGTACTTTTGACTGGGAACTAAATTCGATAACCATATACAGTATATGTAGACTTATAGACGATTTTATGTTTTTAGAGAAACTTTTTATAATTTTAAGAATATTCAAGGGAGTGAAGAAGATTTTTCTAAAAAAAAAACTTTAAATTATTAAAAAAATAAAATTTTAAAAATCTAAGAAATATGTGCTTCAAAAGTTGTTTTAAGTAAAAATATTTTTTTAAAAAAATAGATTCCAAACACACCCAATATATAGATGATTGAGCTTTGATACACCCAGACCTAAAATTGTCCAAAAAATTATCTTTAGATCATATGTACTCATGTGAAAGTCATATATAGTAATACAATGTAATACAGTATAGAATAGTCCCATATTTTTAGGGCTGGGGGTATCATTTTTCCTTCAAATTTTAACCATCCTCCATTATTTTAAACATGCATTATATTCAATTTATAATCTTTGACTCAATCAACATTAATTTTTTATATTTTGGGTTCGTAAATAAAATATAATTGTCCTTATATATGTAAACAGTGGTGATACCCAGGCCCCAAAAAATAAGCCTCACTCATAGGCCCCATGAGGTGTCATCATTTTATTGGTTCTTATTAATTGGTGGGTTGACTTTTCAAAAAGAGTAAAATGTCAAAATACAAATATGCATTTCATTAAAAATCTATCCCATTAATCCAAATCCCCACATTTTCTCTATTCGGTTATGAGTGAATCTTGAAATCCATTTATCCATTTCAAATTTTGAATTTTGAAATCCTTACCTAAATTACAATTAAAATTAAATTACAAAAAAATTATCTAAATTGTTTTAATCAAAATTCTTCTTCAAACTTATATTCTTATTATACACATTAAATTTTTTTTTTTAAGAATGTTATTAACTGAACATTAAAAAATTCAGGTATTTATTGTATTCAAATTTAAATAAAAAAAAATATATAGTTACTATATGAAGCAGTTACATCAAGTACATTTCTTAAATATTTATATCTCTTACAACGATTTGTTACATTTACATAAAAACTGTTACATTTACATTTAAACAATTTATAAACAGATTCTATTTTCAATAGTCAGTTACATTTTATAGAAAATGTCAAACACTTTTTTTGTTGTGTGATACATTTAATAAATATATGTATTTGACTGTTACATTAATAAATGTAACAAATATAAATTACTACATGCATTGAAACAAATGCAATACACAAATAAATGTTACATTTCAGACTGTTACATTTATTCGATGTCAGAAATGTAACATTAACATCATACAAATCATATATAAATTAAATGTAACTAACCTTAGAAACAATAGAACAAAGAAACAGAGGATCTTGAAACGCTTTGTAGCATCCTCCATCATTTTTATCATCTCCTCCTTTCTATGTTGATCTGATCACCGCCTATAATTGACTTCTTTTGCATGTTATAATACTCTTCATAATTGGATTTTTTTTTTTGGAGATCTTTGAAAAGTTTAGGTTGGAAGAGAAGAAACCATCTAGGTTTGAGTTTACTCGAAAGAAAATTGTGTCCGTCCAGACTCACCTTCACTTTTTTTTTATTTAAAGATCTTTTTTTATTTAATCAATCATAATTGTCTCCTTATTTTGTGGGGATCAGTTATCAAAAAAAAAAAAAAAATTAACTAAGGGTATAACAGGTATTAGACACATGCCACCTCATGGGGCCTTTGATGGGGCCTGTGAAGTTGGGGCTTGGGAATCATTATTGATATGTAAAAGATAGTGACATTATAATGTGCCTAGCTTGGATTTATAAGAAAATTTAATGTAGGGGTAGAATAATAGTGTATACTAGTCTATACTAGTATTAAATACATGGTCGAAGCACATCCTCTCATTCACGCGGAATAATGACCAACTCTCTCGTGATCCAAAGCTATATATTCATATATTTTTAATCTACATAAATTTGTCCTTGCAACTATATATCTGTATATCTATTTATATATTTATTACAATAATTACTCCTAGATCTGTCACTATATGTGACAACTTAGGTCGTCGATATGTCAATTTTTAATTGAATTAATTTAGTGATCACTCTCTGTCATGATATATTTTTTTTTGGATCATCATTATTTCAGACAATTATAAATCTATAAAAAAACAAAAATTAATTTATCAAAATCTCCACATCATGGACAAGAGTCACGGTGAGCTGAATAAAATCTGAATTCGATCTGAATAAGTATCCGAAAATTCAGAAATATCCGATATTCGAAGATTTGCAGTGTGGATATGGATATCAGTTTATATGATCTGAAAAATATTCGTATCCGACATATATAATAAAAATATATATATTTGAATTATATATTACCCATATTGTTATCTTGTATGATTAAATACAATGATAATATATTATAATATTATTAAATTTTCAATGTATAATATTTGAAAAAGAGAATAAGCCTTAAAAATCTCAATTTTAATATTGATATCTTTTTAAAATATCACTTGATTATCTAAATTAATGGTAATATTCAAACATGTCAATTACCTAAAAAATATCTGTATTCGATCCGTATTCGAAGAGATCCAAATCCGAAAATTAATATCCGTATCTGAATCCAAAAGTTTGGATATAGATATTAGGATATCCGATCCATATCCGTCCGATTGATAGGTTTACTGTAAGCCCTGTGACATGTTTCCAATTCGGTGGGCCTACTATATTAAATGACCAAAATTTCAGGGGCACTATGAGATGGATAGTGAGCTAAATAATCTATATCTATATTATTGAGTAAAAGTGTTTTCAACCGTGTTGTTTTAATAATTTTTTTTAAAATATATTAAAAAAACAGTGGTGATCATGTCATGTCATCAAAAAAAAATTTATATTATTTTTTATTAGATTTAAGTTGATAAAATCATGGACAATGTATAGATTTTAAATACCATAACAACATATCCAAATCCACCGAATCTCATTTAATTATGAAAATATAATAGATTATTTTTTAATTGTAATTTACTCATGAAATGGATTATTTTTTAATTGTAGCTTACTCATAATCATTTTATAATATATTTAGTATATTTTTGGAATATTTTTTAAATGAATTTATATTACATCTTAAAATATATTATTATTTATAATTAATTATAGACTCAAAATATTGAATATGTGATACATCATTTTTTATAAAGCTCACAACTAATATAAATTGTAATCCCTGCTTTTAGATATCATAATTGATCATCATCTATCTATATATTAAGCGAAAGTTTAGAATACGTGATCCAACCTGAATCCAACCCGAGGTTGGAGAAACCTAACCCAAACCCAACCCAACCCAACCCAACACGACGCTCGGGTTTTAGAAGCTCAACCAAAACCCAACCCGTCGGTTTTTGTTTGGGTTCGGGTTTCGGGTTTGATTATGGTTGAGTTGGATTCGAGCTTAACTAAAAAAGTATGTTATTTAAACAATTAAAATTTTATAAAAGTCAATTATCTACATAACAAAAAATAAAAAAAAGATTTAAATAAGAAACATATTTATTTAGAGAATAAATATATAAAAACTATAGAAGTGAAAGCTCTACATAAAAATAAATTGTACAATTCAAAATTTATCACACACATTAAAATATTACAATTTTACTTAAAACATTTATAAGTGAAAACTTTGGGTTTGGGTTACCTCAATCCAAACCTAATAAAAAAAAGGTTCGAATTGTTCGAGTTGAACCCGAACGTTAAAATTCCAACCCAAACTTGCTCAAATCTTGGGTTGGGTTGGGTTCAACCTGTCCAAGTTGCACCCCTAATTTTAAAAGTTTTAAATTTTACATAAACTTTATTTTTTATCCATTTGAGTGATATTGTTGGTTTTAGAGTTTCAAGTAATTATAATATAGGGTTGATAGAGGGGTATATATGTAAAAACCTCGTTTTTAGTAGTAACATATCTTTTTTATGTTTCATTTTAAATTTTATAAATTATTTATTTATTATTATTAGAATTTTTATTATTTCATTTAAGTATATATAAACATGATATATTATATAATATATAAATGGATTGAAAAAAATTTAAAATATTTTTTTATTTACACATGGTCAACATGACAAGGAAATATTGATGAGTCCATAAATAAAGGTAATTGTGTATTGTCCATCATGCAATATGGCACAATTGGACAGAGCTCCATATGGCAAGAATTGGCAGAAAATTTGACAATGACATGATTGTAGAAAATTTTATGCATTAAAAAATCATCAGACACAACTAAAGTAAAAGATATGTAATTTCTTGTTTAGTTTTGTGACGATTATCAAATATATCTATGAGATCTTCGTCAGTGCATTGACTTATAATGAATGACTTGAATTTTGATATTTTTTTGTCTTAAATTATCATCTTTATATTTATACGTTGTTATAAAATTTTTTATTTCAAGTATATTGTTTGATCCTCGGCCCCCCTTGTTCTAAATCCTGGTTCCCCCCTTGCATATATATATATATATATATATATATATATATATATATATGAAGTACATGAAAGAGAGGCTAGCTATACTTGTCTCTATGCAAGAATTACTCTTTTAATCAGAATATTTAAATCTATCTAGTATCCGTGTCATACTTTTTTTTCGATTATAGCTTCCGTGTCATACTTGTGAGCTTGATTTTCAAATGCGTGCTGTTACTGTATATAGAGTATACTATTTAAAAAAAAAAAGGCTATATTACATTAAAGCCTTATTTACAGTCACAAATATAGTATAATAAATCATTCAGTTTATTAGACTATATATTTCACATTTTATAAAAGTATATATCTAATTAGATAAGATATATATGATCATTTTTTGACACTGTTACATACAATCCTTTTGTAGTGCTAAATGTAATCACATATACCTTTGTTCGTCATCCAGCAAGGTATATACCTCGTTAAATTTGTTTTTTACACTTGTTAAATGAGTCTATTCAATTCAAAATGTAGCTATATACACTTTTCATTTAATCATATACATTTAGACTAATTTTTTTTATTTAAAAAAATTAAAAATACGTGTGAATCGTCTGTGAGATTACATTTGAGGTTGTATGATAACAAAAGCGGACTACGTTTTGAACTGTCAAAATGCTTCGAGTACAACATTTTTTTTTTCTGAGATAAATGCACATAACCCCTTGCAATCTTATGAAAATCAAGATAACCCACTGTCTTTTTATTCAAATAATCCCCAACAAACCTATACTAAATCAAAATCAGCCACCTGAGTTAAATAACCCGTGACAACCCGTGACAGAATTAAAATATTTCTAAAATATTTCATTATCTTAACTCAGGTGACATGAAACTATACAAATAAGTCCCTGTATATTGGAAATAAACACAAATAACCACATGTGAATTACCATTTTACCAGTGTTTAAGAAACATATCTTCTTCTTCATTCACTGCTACCCACTTGTGAGAGATGACGTGGGGGCTTGGGTTTGTGCGGATATGATGGAGAGGAGGCTCGGGAGGAAGATGAGATGACGTGGAGGATTTTTCATTCACAACTAACATGTATAGTTGTTGGAAAAGTGTATTTAAACTGAAACTGATACCTCCAAATATCTAAAATGACATGCGAACTATATTGTTGGGGCCCACTGTGACTATAATCGATTCATTCACCCCTCCCTCCCCCCCTCTCTCTCTCTCACAGCATCTCAACAAATTAATGGAGCTCCTTTGGTCCTCCATGAAAGCTCTTCTTGTTCTTTCAACTTTGCTCTTCTCCTTCTCGGCCTCTTCATCCAACGTCGTTAAGACTCTCCCCGGCTTTGATGGCCCTCTCCCCTTCCACTTGGAAACTGGGTAATCAATCTCTCTCTCTCTCTCTCTCCCCAGTCCCCCCCCCCTCCCCCCTCCCTCTCCCCTGTTGTTGTATAGATCATTAGAATATGAGCTCTCTTACCATCATCCCTTTTATAGTACTAAATGCAGTCATATATATCCATTACCCTTTCTATTTATTGTACCAAACATAAATTTTTCATATTTTTTTATAAATGATACTATATATTCAATTAATTGGAGTATATATTTTACTTTTTGTAAAAGTAGATGCCTTGTTAGATGTGATATATGATTTTTAAAAATTTAAAAACATGTGAGGTCTGTTTTTTAGATTGTAAAGTAGACTAAGTGTAACATTTTCTTTAGGATACGTCTATAGTCACTCCTGTCTTTTGAACAAACATATTTTTGTTTGTTGGATTATGTGTTTATATTGTATTTTTTGAAGCTAAGTATACATTTAGGTTCAGTTTAGTAGCTCTGGCAGAGAAAGATAATTTCTCATTTTCAGGATTTCGGTTCTAATAGATTCCGTAGAATGAGATATTTAACTTTAAATGTTTAGGAATGAACATAGGAATGAATGATTTAAAAAACTTTTATATTTTGTACCACAACAGAATGAAAATGACAATGAATACCAAATAGATCTTTAGTTTAGATTATTTAAATAATTAACACTGAGATTTGAACATGAGCTTAGTACTACTTGATAAGAGAATTAATTTGCAGTCAGGTTGAGGCAGTTGCAACCATGGTTTTTATCTAGTGGGGGTAGATTATTAGACCTCTTTAATTTGGTAGCTGTCCCACTGATTTTTCTAGTATTATTCTATAATGATTTTGTGGACGACAAAATGAAATAGATCATAACCTATCTTTCCTGTGGGCCAGTGAGTTTTTTGTTTTGAGGGTTTGAGTCACGTGGGCATTTCTGGTCCATTTCTCGATCCTTGTGGGTTTGACAACTGCTCAGAAGTATTTTTGTGTGACTTCTCATTCTACAGAAGGAGAAGTGATGGCGTTCGGGAACCCGATAATTATCACTTCTACTTCTGCAGAAAGAGAAAAACTCATCTTTTCAAAATGAGAAAATAATTCATTATGTGGAAGGAGTTTTTTTCATTTATGTAGAAGTTAAAAAAAGTTATTGTTTTGACAAAAATACCCTTATGAAATTTTACAAATACTTTAAAAACCCTTTGCCCATGTTTGGTTAGAATTAAGTTATAATTAAGCCTGTCAATCGGACGGATACGGATCGGATAGGCCCATATCCATATCCGTATCCGAATTGGATATCCGAAAAAATATCCGTATCCGATATCCGACGGATATGCCAAAACCCATATCCGTATCCGATCCGAAAATCCGGATACGGATTCGGATAAAATCCGAAATATCCGAACCAGATTAAAATATAATTTTTTTTATAAAATCTTAAGTCCTAACATGGTTAAATAGGTATCAACTAAAGACATAAAAACACAAATCTTAATATAGTTAAATAAGTATTCAACATGGTTAAAGAGGTTTGTGTTTTGTCCTAGATCATGAGCCATTAGATTTTTATCTAAGGGTTGAAACTAATTCTAACATATATAAATAAAATAACAGTTCGGATACGGATATTTTTCGGATCGATCCGATCTGAAAATTTTCGGATACGGATTATTTGGTTCGGATACAGATTCGGATTTTCAGATATCGAATATTTTTTGCATTTTTGTATACGGATTTGAATCAGATACAGATATTTTTTTAGATAATTGACAGGCTTAGTTATAATGAGATTTATGTCTATTTTAATATAAATAAGAATAAAATAATTTTTTTGTTTGGTAGGAATAACTTAATTCCAAGGATTGGCTATAATCCATATACCATTTTATACCAGTTAATCCTGGCATACAGATTCTCATTTATTCCAGCTTTCCAAACACTCATTTTGAAATTATTTCTATTTATTCCCATTTATACTAACCCTATTCTCAAACTAAACATAGTCTTTAGGTATTATGTAAAACAAATTTTCTCTCACCTATCTCATTAGGTGATGTAGGATAAATCTAGGATCTATTTTAGATTTGTTAGTTTAGGTTCTTTTCTATTTTAAATTTGAATAATTTTGTTAGTATCTTTTAATTGTTAGAATAAATTTGTTAGTAATATCTACCTTTTGTTCACAAAAAAAAAAAAAAGTTTGTTAGTATTTTAGTTGTTAGGATTGTTAGTTTGATATTGTAACCAATTGTGGTTAGAAAAAGTTTGTTAGTATTTAAGATCTATATATTTGATTATATTTATTTATTTATTTATATTGACATATTAAGATAATTATATTGTATAATATGGGTGCAAGGGTATTTTAGACAATTCATGTGATATCTCTTACAAAAGTATTTTTTAAAAACATTCATCAATATGTGTTCCCAAAGAGCTTCTATTCGAGAAACAAGAAACTCCTTCTTTAAAAATAACTTAATTCATAATAAACTTTTTGTAGAAATACTTCTAGATAAGTTGGCACACTATGCCTTATTTTATTAACTATTTGAGCCGTAGAACCCTTTGTTCTGTGGTGGTTGGGAGGTCGCTTTCTCCTGCACTGTCCTTGGAAGGGTCATGCGAGCTCTCAAATAGATGGGATAGGTGAGGTGTCGGAGGTGTCCCTCATGGAAGGGGAGGAGGATTTGGTGGTTGGGGATGGATGATGCGGGAGAGGCTAACTCTGTTCGTCGGAACAGGCGGCGGTTTTGGGAGGGGAGGTCGAATTGGGCTCGATGCTTGGAGATGTGGGGGTGGGGTCTATGGGTGTTGGTCATAAGAGTGGGGGAGTTTGAGGGAGATTATTCGTGGTAGCAGTCTTCCGATCGGTGGAGGGAGGTTGCAGATGCAGTGGTGGGATTCTTTGGGGAGGAGACGTTGCCCTTTTTAGGGGGCTCCATGATCGGTGCAAGAAAGAGGCAGCCAGGAGCATGGTTGTTTCACATCAGGTGGATATATATGTTGTTTGCGGGAGTACAGAAGTCTTGATCCCTTCCGTTGGAAACCAATCTTCCACGTGGAGTAGCTTGAGAGAGGATCTTGATAGACATCGACTGGGAGGAGGCTTTTCCATCATTCTACCTCAACGGATTGCCAAGGATCACGTTGGATCATTGCCCTCTCTTGTAGACTGGGGGTTTGCCAAGTCATAGGAGACCAGTTACGGTTCGAGACGTGGTGGCTCCAGGTTGAGGGTTTTAGAGAGGTGGTAGCTAATTCGTGGTGTCTTTCTGTGGCATTTGTGTCGGGGCAAAAACGATGGCTCTCAAGCTTCTGTGGCTAAAAAATACATTGAAGGGCTGGAGCCGTGAGGCTAAACGACAGTGATCAGAGGTGAAGAACCGGCTAGCTTCTTCAATTGCTAGTCTCGATGCATTGGAAGAGTGTGGTATGCTGGAAGAGGCTTTGGAGGTGTGGGGTGCCCTCATCCGTGCTGTTGGGAGTCAATGGAATAATTGGTCGCTGGAATCGCTGTGGGCAGCGGGGCGCAATCTCTCTTGTAGATCTGACCGGAGTGCCCAAAGCAAGATTCTGTAGCTCCTTTTCCCGGCATGCTTGTGGGCCATTTGGTCGAGGCGAAATGAATATAGTAGTGGCGGACGGGATGTGGGAAAGTGCCAAGGGGTTCATCGCCGCCTGGGGGAGCTTTTGTGTTAGCGCAAATGAGGTCCAGGTGTAGCGGGGTGATATTATCATCAATGGCTAAGAGATAATATCTGTTTAGTTTTCAGGCCGGGTGTTGGTTTAACACTGTTAGTCCCATTTAGCCTTTAATTTTTCTTTTTCCTTTTGGTCCTCCGAGCTTGTACTCCGTTTGATAATACAAAGAAGTAGCTACCTTACCATTTTCATTTTCAAAAAAAAAAAACATCTGCCTATTGACAAAAGAAACAACACTAATTGTTGCCACTTCACATGTTTATGCAAGTACTTTTCATAAAAAGTTTGATTAATTCTATACTTATCAGGTATGGTTTATGAATGTATACGTAGTAGACCAAAAGGAACTCTTATTCAGTGGTATAGATTAGGTTAGAAATAAAAAAGTATTAATTCAATTCATCTAAATAAATAACTCACTTCAATTATATGCTTTTGAAAAAATATTAGAACATGTTGCGGAGCGCAATGTAACCATGAGAATGATTGTCGCTAAAATTTTCAATGGAAGAACAATACATAATTTAGTTTGTTGATTGTTGTAGTTACATAGGTGTTGAGGAAGACGATGTACAGCTTTTCTACTACTTCATAAAGTCTGATAGGAACCCTAAGGAGGATCCACTTATTGTTTGGATCTCTGGTGGTCCGTACTGCTCTGTTTTATCTGGTTTGGCTTTTGAGATAGGTTGGTGCATTTTCCCTCCCATTTTTTTTTTCAAATGCATGGGTTGGTCCAAGTGAAATTGAATGGGGAGAGCACATTCTAAAAATAAACTGAAATTGAATGACACAAATAAGAGAAGAATAGGAAAAAAAATAGATTGTAATAGTTATACCTTGGTAAAAATAAAATTAACATTGGTTGTCATACCTGAAAATCTCTAGAAACATTTTCCAAATAAGTTTGGGTTAAATATGATTCTTGGAAAAGTAGAATCATGATCCAAACCTATTTCCAAATCTCTTTGTAATGATGAATTTTTGAAATTTAATTCAGGACCTCTACGTTTCGATATCAAAGAATACAAAGGGGAGTTACCGACTCTAGTTTCACACCCTTATTCATGGACAAATGTACTCAATCTTACTATTCCCAAGCTTCATTATTTTTATTTTGTGATCTATGTTTTCATGCCACCATTTATATATGTATATAATTTCTCTTTTTTGGGAAGGTTTCAAATATTCTCTTCATAGATGCCCCTGTGTGGACTGGATTCTCATATTCCAAAAGCTCAACTTATAATGGAGATGGAGATATAATCTCATCCAAAAGAATATCTACCTTTATTAAAAAGGTGAAGTATTTTCTTCTCTAACACCAAATGTTTATGTGAATTATCACATTATTTACTTAATAATGATGGAAGTTTTAGTTTAATCATTGACATGTTTTTCCTTTTTAATTGTTTTCAAAGTGGCTTGAAGAAAACCCAAAATTCAAGACAAATCCTCTCTATATTGGGGGGGATTCATACAGTGGGAAAATTGTTCCAGTCGTCACTCATGAACTTATCAAAGGTTTGTTGTTTGTCAAAATAAAATGCTTTTCAAAATTTCATAAATATTGTTAAGAGTTAGATTTTTTTTTTTTTTTTACACGAGCACTTGTTCTAATATTCTCTTTTATGATAGATATAGAAGATGGAAGAGAAAAACACCTCAATTTAAAGGTATATTCATAGAGTAATGACGTTGTAAACATAGTACTTTGATATTTCATTTGAAAGAAAATGAAAACGTCCTGAATTCTATTATGACTGATTCTGGAAATTAGGGTTATATTGCTGGCAACCCGCTGATATCTAGGGAAGATGATTTTAATACAATTTATCCTTACGCTCATCGAATGGGATTTATATCTGATGAACTTTACAAGGTGATCTGGAATTTTATAGATGAAATTTTGAGTGAGTTGTCACCCCTCTTTGATTTATCATCTTATACACTTGTTTTAATGTAATAGTCAGCAAAGAAGAGGTGCAGAGGACAATATCTAGAGCCTATGAATGCACAATGCGCTGAAGATGTTAAAGCTATGAAAATTGTGAGTGTGACATTAATTACAACATAAAATGTTCTCACACGTGTATATAAACAACTCATCATTCAATACTTTGGCCATAGAGATGGGACTAATACATCAATTGTACGTACAGTTGATTTCAGGAATAGATCGACGCAACATTTTGGAGAAAAAATGTGTCGATGATTATTATGATTTTCAAAATCATGCAACACATAGGCGATCTTTGGTTGTGGATTCTCAAATGATATTCTCTCCACCACCGTCTAATCTTACTCTCGATTGCAGGGTATATCTCTTAATCTTTCAATGAAGTACATAGTATTGATACGCATGTATAATCACAACTCAGCTTTTTTTTTTCATTCATAGGCCCTCTTTTGAACCAACTGTCAAACTAATTTATATTTGCTAAATTTATTTTTCAGATAGTGAATTTAAACATGTTTTGCTAATTTTAACTTCTTATTTCATATTTTAGTTTTTGTATTAAAAATCAATGAAACAAATGTCATGAAAAATTTGATTGAGCATAACATATATAGCTTTTATGAATATATAACTAGTTATTTAAAATTAATTCTAAACAGGCCATGGAAAACTAGGATGCGCATGATTAGTTATAACTCTCCTGTTTCATCTGTTACAGAGTTACAGATTCATGCTTTCATATTTTTGGGCGAACAATGAAATTGTGAGAGAAGCTCTCCACGTTAAGAAGGTAAATACACGAATACTAGATATGAATTATATATGTTTTGAATATATATATCAATAGTTTGAATAGAAAAAGAGCTTATTTATCACTGGAAACATAGGGACAATGTAATAAATTAGGATTGATATGTTTGTGTTATTCGTTGAATTGCACAGGGGACAATTAAAGAGTGGATAAGGTGCAACAAGCAACCCAATTATGTGTCAGATATTCCATCCAGTTTACCATTCCATTTTGATATCACGACACGAGGCTATCGGGCTCTCATATATAGGTGCGTGCATTCTAAATTTTTTTTTGTGATGAGGAACTAATACAATAGTTGGGAAATCCTGGATGCACAAGTTCTCTGATATTGTTTTTTAACCTAAGTCTATACTAATCATTTGTATGCTTATATGTTTTGGACAGTGGAGATCATGACATGCAATTACCTCATTTGGGAACACAAGCAGCAATAAAATCTCTCAATTATTCCATCATCGATCATTGGCGGCCTTTTACAATTGATGGCCAAGTTGCAGGGTGAGTTTACCCTAGCTAAACACAATTGATTTTTTTAAAGTTATGTACTCTGATAGGAAAACATACATGCCAAAAATGTTTCTGCTCTGTCAGGTTTACAATATCCTATGCCAACAACTTGACCTTTGCATTGGTGAAGGTATGTAACTTGTCCGTTTATGTCACATGCATTTATACAACCTCCAATTTATTAAGACACATTTGGACCCATTTTTTTTTTTTTTTGAAAAAAAGACTGGCCTTTAGATAAAAGTTGCTTTCGTCGAACTTTTTCCATAAAATCTACTCTCACTAGCTTCAATTATTCATTAAAAAAATTTGTTGAATGCTGATGTATAAAAACGAAAGGTAAAATTTTGTTGTTGGGAATATTTGAAATAGTAATGCCAAATCAATTTGACAATTTGTGGGGAGTTTTAGACAGGTTATAGATGGCTAGCTCGGGAAACTCATCTCTCACTATTAACTTATCCTGAATTTTAGAGAGGTTAAAGAGGATTCTAGACGAATTTTTAAAATGTTACTTTCATTGTATTCGTGAAAATATTGTTTTTTTATTCTACACACCATTTTTATAAAAAAAAAAATTTGCATCAATTCTTTTTCATTCCAAAATGGTGTTATGTGCATTCATTTAGAATGTATTGAGGCAAAAATTAAGATTAAAAATGTTACTAAATCTGTCAATTTTTTTTCCACTTTCTTCACATTCTTTTTTTTATAGGGAGGAGGTCATACGTCTCCCGAGACACAGCCCAAAGGGTGCTATGCCATGTTTGAAAGGTGGATATCATGTAATCCTTTATAAATAAATAAATAAATAAAAGTAATCTTCATAAGACAAAAATTAATAATTATTTGATGATTATGATGATGATCTATATGAGAAAAATAATTCCACCATGTATTTATTATGTGGAGGTTGGTTGTTTAACCTGAACTGTATATGTAATGCTCATGTAGGGCCTTTCATACCAACAATATAAAAATAATTACATGTACTCATGTATCTATTTCAAAACCAAATGTTCATTGTTAAGTTATTGTTAGTATTTTTAATTTTTTTAACTGGTCAATTTTTTTTTTTAATTTTATTGTGATTCAAAATTTATTTGCTTAAATGCAAATCCAGGATCTCCCCATTTTGGCTCTCTGTATTGTGAATGGTTAGTTAGGTAAAATGTTGATACCCTCATTTTGATTTGCAATCTTGTCTGCACTCTGTACCCTAAGTCGACTATACACTCAACTAATGATATATGTATTATTCAAGTGATATCTCACTAGTGCCATGTATACTCGATTAAATTTGTTTTTATTTTTCATAAAATTAAAATATGAAGTACTTGAGCTAGGTATATATTTTACTTTTTATAATAATGTGTACCTTAATGGGATTATATATTTTAAAAAATAAAAAATGTTCGAGGATCACAGAAAGGATTGCAAACAGGTCTCGACGTATCATTTTCCTTAAATGAATCACTAGCTTTGAAAATGATTATGTATTGAGAGGGATTCTGAAAATCTTTTATGCCAAAGAATCCACCTACTCCCGATGGCACCTGGAGCAGTGAATAGGGACACACCCCCCATTTCAAGGGGGATGCAGTATCAAACCCTGCCGATGGTGAGAAGTTGGAAAAAATGTTTTACGGGCTGAGTGTCATGGGCTTTATAGCATACTGTGTTCTCTAGGCCCTTGTCAACATATGTCTACTTAGTTATATAGTTTAGTATCGTTGTTGTAAGTTGGGACTGTCGCCCTGTTCGGGCATTTATAAAAGAATAAAAATAAATAAAATAATACACTTTAAACATTTCTTATTTTTGTTTTTTTTTTAAAAAAGTTGTATAGTAGAGGGGGGGGGGGGGGGGGGGGTAGGAGAGGGACCCAAGCCATGCACAACACACATTACATGCGGGTATTGAATAGAAATAAGTGAGTTTGATACGTAATTACATCTCAGTTAATATGCATACATTTGATTTTTTTAAGTGTACAACGATATCATGAAGTATATTATTCTTTTATAGAAAATAAAATACATACTCATATATATTTAATTTATGTTTTCTACCACAGTGTATATAAAAATGATGGAATATATACTGCATTACCTAATTTTACATATTGCATTAGACGTGATGAATGGAAATATAGCTACAAAATAGACCAAGTTTAACAATGCCCATTCAAAATTTTTAGATTTAAAGTCTTGTGTTTTTTTTAAAATTTTGTTAAAAGCTTTGTTTTCAATGGAATATTGGTATTTGTTTCGAGGGAATGAAAAATCACTTAGTTTGGTTTTTTTCTTTTAACGATTTTTTTGGTTTATTTTCATTTTTAATGATTGTTATATTGAGTATCTCATATTATTTTGAAAGATAAATTTTAAAATTTCTTCTCAAAATATAAATTTAAATGATATCCTTATTTGTTTTTATGATAAATTATTTTTTTCATATTTATTTTTTCAATTTTTTGAAGCTTTTTTTATGAACACAAGGGAGAACAAATCTCTAAATAAGGAAAAGCAGTATTATTTAAAATAGCTGCATCTCGAAAGCATATCTAAGGCTGATCTCTGTGTATGTAGAAGGGGCTAATAAAAACAGTGATTCACAATGGGAGCGACTATTCCTAGTTTTGTTTCTACGAATGCGACAAGAATCAAAATAGGCAAACTTTGTGGAAACCCAATAAAGATGGGATTCAAATTTAAGACTACTCAGGTGGTGTTTAGCAGCGGGGAAAGCGGATTTTAAGTACTGATTAATAAGTGCAGAAAGAGGTTGTGATGATAATCTTTAAGAGTTCAGAAAAAAAAAGCGTTTGGTTTAGCGAAAAATATTAAGCAGTATTTTAGATAAGTGTGTTTGGTTAACCACTTGACATATGTGCTTATTAGGGTATTTTAGTCCATTTTGTTAGTGCTGAACGTTATTTTAATGTTTGATTGAAATGGAAAAAACATGTTTTTTTGGAGATACTAAAGATTTTTCTTTTTTAATATGTTAAAAATACATCAACTACTAATACCCTTTGAAGAGCCAAAACAATATAGCGCATGCATACCCACATGTTGAAAAGCAATAGATTGTTTGTTTAATCCGTTGAAAACTCTGATATTTATATATTTCCACTATCTCATATGATCTTTGGTTGTGGATTCTCAAAGGATATTCTCTCCACCACCGTCTAATCTTACTCTCGATTGTAGGGTATATCTCTTAATCTTTCAATGAAGTACATAGTATTGATACGCATGTATAATCACAACTTAGCTTTTTTTTTTCCTTCATAGGCCCTCTTTTGAACCAACTGTCAAACTAATTTATATTTGCTAAATTTATTTTTCAGATAATGAATTTAAACATGTTCTTGTTGTAAACTAAATGGAATACATGAATATAATAATATATAAACAAAGCACACAAGAATATATAGAAGAGAAGTAAAGAGAGATTTCTTATTCAATATTTGTTAGTTGATGGAATACAAGAGAAACCCTTCTATTTACATGGTACATAGAGAAATCCCAAATGTGATGAGTTACAAGTCTATGGAGGTGAGGGAGAGATAGTGGGACAACAATGGGAGTGTTATGGAATATAAGAGTGGGGGAGGTTATGGAGTTGAATGAAGGGGTTATGGAGTTGAAGAGTGGAGGAGGTTATGGATTAGAAAAGTGGTGGTTATCCACCACCATATTCACAATAGTTATGCTAATTTTAACTTCTTATTTCATATTTTAGTTTTTGTATTAAAAATCAATGAAACAAATGTCTTGGAAAATTTGATTGAGCATACACATATATAGCTTTTATGAATATATAACTAGTTATTTAAAATTAATTCTGAACAGGCCATGAAAAACTAGGATGCGCATGATTAGTTATAACTCTTCTGTTTCATCTGTTACAGAAGTACAGATTCATGCTTTCATATTTTTGGGCGAACAATGAAATTGTGAGAGAAGCTCTCCACGTTAAGAAGGTAAATACACGAATACTAGATATGAATTATATATGTTTTGAATATATATATCAATAGTTTGAATAGAAAAAGAGCTTATTTATCACTGGAAACATAGGGACAATGTAATAAATTAGGATGATATGTTTGTGTTATTCGTTGAATTGCACAGGGGACAATTAAAGAGTGGATAAGGTGCAACAAGCAACCCAATTATGTGTCAGATATTCCATCCAGTTTACCATTCCATTTTGATATCACGACACGAGGCTATCGGGCTCTCATATATAGGTGCGTGCATTCTACATTTTTTTCCGTCATCGATCAATGGCGGCCATTTACAATTGATGGCCAAGTTGCAGGGTGAGTTTACCCTAGCTAAACACAATGGATTTTTTTCAAGTTATGTACTCTGATAGGAAAACATACATGCCAAAAATGTTTCTGCTCTGTCAGGTTTACAATATCCTATGCCAACAACTTGACCTTTGCATTGGTGAAGGTATGTAACTTGTCCGTTTATGTCACATTCATTTATACAACCTCCAATTTATTTAAGACACATTTGGACCCTTTTTTTTTTTAAAAAAAAAAAAAAGACTGGCCTTTAGATAAAAGTTGCTTTCATCCAACTTTTTCCATAAAATCTACTCTCACTAGCTTCAATTATTCATTAAAAAAATTTGTTGAATGCTGATGTATAAAAACAAAAGGTAAAATTTTGTTGCTGGGAATATTTGAAATATTAATGCCAAATCAATTTGACAATTTGTGGGGAGTTTTAGACAGGTTATAGATGGCTCGCTTGGGAAACTAATCTCTCACTATTAACTTATCCTGAATTTTAGAGAGGTTAAAGAGGATTCTAGACGAACTTTTAAAATGTTACTTCCACATGTATTCACAAAAATATCGTTTTTTTATTCTACACACCATTTTTATAAATAAAAAAATTGCATAAATTCTTTTTCATTCCAAAATGGTGTTATGCGCATTTATTTAGAATGTATTGAGGCAAAAATTAAGATTAAAAATGTTACTAATTCTGTCAATTTTTTTTCCACTTTCTTCACATTTTTTTTTTACAGGGAGGAGGTCATACGTCTCCCGAGACACAGCCCAAAGAGTGCTATGCCATGTTTGAAAGGTGGATATCATGTAATCCTTTATAAATAATAATAAAAAAAAAGTATTCTTCATAAGACAAAAATTAATAATTATTTGATGATTATGATGATGATCTATATGAGAAAAATAATTCCACCATGTATTTATTATGTGGAGGTTGGTTGTTTAACCTGAACTGTATATGTAATGCTCATGTAGGGCCTTTCATACCAACAATATAAAAATAATATAAGGTCTGATTGGTTGACCTGACTCCTCGAAAGCAAGTAGTCTAAGGCATGACCAGACATGAGGTCTGGTCGGTCGATCCTACTCCTCGAAAGAGATTAGTCTAAGGCACGACTAGAAACGAGGTCTGGTCGGTCGACCTTACTCCTCGAAAGCGAGTAGTCTAAGGCACGACCAGACATGAGGTCTGGTCGGTCGACCTAACTCCTTGCAGACATGCTATGAAACGTACGGGAAAGCACATCAGAAGACCCCGAGCAAAATGAAGAAACGGTCAGAAGACCACTAATGCCTGTAACTGTCAAGGTGGCATTTAAGGACCACTACCAGTAGAACGTGGGTAATCAAGGACCGACGTGGAGCATAAATGCTGGGGGAGTTTCCCTGGAAAAAAACCTACTAAACACACATTGTGGCAAGGGAGTTACAAGGGTAAATAAGGAACTACGTGTGACTTGATCCCCAAGGGGGTACGTAGGCAGCCTATAAAGAGG
Organism: Acorus gramineus; assembly: GCA_030737835.1. Taxonomy (NCBI): domain Eukaryota; kingdom Viridiplantae; phylum Streptophyta; class Magnoliopsida; order Acorales; family Acoraceae; genus Acorus; species Acorus gramineus. The sequence continues at coordinate 1,252,975 of JAUJYN010000038.1, read as the reverse complement.
TCGCGCGCTCAGCACTCTAAAGGCACAGTCAAGCAGAGTCATACAGTCATTCATTGAGTCAAGCACAGTCATTGTGAGCCATTGTGAGTCATTGTGTGTTGTTTCTTATACAATCATTGAGAGAGTAGAAGCAGAGCAAAAAATTTTATTTAGTTCAAGTTCATTTTCCTGAGAGATTTATAAATTTAATTGAAGGGGTAAAATATCCACTCATTCATAATAGTTAAATTTTTTGTTGAATTTTGACGTATAAAATCAATTTTCGAAACCAAAAGTTTTATTGAGAATATGTTGAGGGAAACACTAATGGGCCGATCCTGATTCTAGAAAGGTTAAATAAAATCCTAACTTCACTTCTAAAATGTTATTTCTCATGTATATATTCACGAAAATATTTTTTTGGCAAGGGTATGGTTTTTCATACAGGAGCAAGTATCTTCCCTTACGAAATTGCAAAAACCACCAAACAAATTATATTTGGGTGGTGGGTTTGGCAAGTTAGGAGAGGTTGGGAGGAAAAAGAAAGAGGAAAGGGCAAGATAGAGAGAGAGATGGGGAGGGGAGGGTGGCAGCCAGAGGGGGTGGCAGGCGCTGGTGGCGGCAATTGGAGGACGTTGCAAAGGTGGCATAGTAGACATAGAAAGAGAGAGGATGAGAGAGAGACAGAGGGAGAGAGAGGGAGCCAATAGCCATCGCATACCCATCACGCAATCCCCCATCTTCTCCGCTTCCCCCTTCCCCTTCTTCGCCACCACATCTAGCACCGCCTTGCACACCCCTACTCTCTCTCTCCTTTTATCTGTGTCCCTCTTTTTTTCTCCCTTTCTCTCTCTACTCAGCCACCTCTCAGGTATCCTTTGGCTGCCGCCGTCTCACCACCCCACCTCGTCCTCTTGCCGTTTCCACCTCCGCCCTGCCGCTCCCTCCAATCACCACCTTCCTCCACCTCTCTCTCTCTCTCTCTCTCCCCTCCTCTTTTCCCCTTTTCTCTCCCAAAATGCCGAACCCACCACCCAATAAAATTTTCTCCCTATTCATACCCTATAATTTTCTCACATGTAGTGTTGAAAATTCCATTTTTTTATTCCACAGACCACTTTGTAAGTTTTTTTTTGTTGATTGGATCCTCGGATCCTTTCAATTCCTTTTATACCCTTATAACATGGAATTTTCTTTTGCACATATTTTTTATAATTTGTTGTTGTATATCCTAAAAAAAAACCCATCTTGTATACTTGAAAAAGAATGTTAACAACATAGTCTATTCCATTTTGGTGGTTCTTGAAGAAGTTGGTTAAGGGTGGAAGTGGCTTTTAACGGGAGTGTATGGTCCTAATGAAGACTCAATGAGGGCAGGATTGTGGGAAGAACTTGGCATCCAAAAATTGACGTGGGCTCTTCTTTGATGCGTGACATGTAGTTTCAATGTTACTCGTTTTGTAGAGTTTCAATGTTACTCGTTTTGTAGAAGATAGAAACAGGCCAGGTCAAATCTCTAGTGCTATGGCCTCATTCTCTAGCTGGATAGAGAGTGAGGGACTGATTGATCTTCCTTTGGCGAATTAGTCGTTCACAGAGTAACCTGCGAGACATTCCCTCATGCACCCGGTTTGACAGAGTTCTGGTGGCACCGGAATGGGAGGAGAAGTTCCCTTATTGCTCATTGTGTGGTTTACTCATGCTTTGCTCGGACCACTCTCCGCTGTTAATAAAGTATCAGACGCCAAGCAATCAGGTTAGACAGTTCAAATTTGAAAACTGGTGCTTAAAAGTTGAAGGCTTCAGGGAAATGGTGTATGTTTCATGGACTCTTCTTGTGCCCAAACTTCATGGAGCTCGAAAAATTGCTTTCAAGTTAAAGCGTCTCAAGGGTCTCCTTAAACTTTGGTCTATGGTGTAGGAGAAGCTAAGCAGAAGGCCTCTCTATTGACAGAGCAACAAATTCTAGATGATAAAGAATTGGTTGCATAGTTATCGGAGGTGGATCGAGCTAGGCGTGCTGCAATAAAGGAAGAATGGAGTTCTCTACTTTGTATTTAAGAGGCAGAATGGCGCCAACAATCTAGATCGACCTAGGTCAAAGAGGGTGACGGGAGTTAGAGGCGGAGGATTAACAAAATTCTAAAGTTGAGAATTGGCGAAAGTACTTTAAAAAAGGATAGGTTGGTCCCCTTGTAGATACTCCAATTTGGACCGTACAAAGAGAAGAAAATTACTTTAAGTAGTATTTTAAAAATGACAACATTTGGATTTTAAAAGAAAACACCTTTAGAAGGAAACAAGAAGGAGAAGCCCAGGCCAAATGTCACGCCCCGGGCGTCCCCGAGACGCGGCAAGTGTATATATAATATCAGAATCTACACAGGAGGTCAATAATATCATACACAAACAGCCAGAAATGACACACAGACAACAAAAGCAGGGCTGACATGATATATACACCAAATGCGGATAACTAAAGACTGAATCTGTAATCAAAACACACTACAGACTCCATACATAATCACATGTCCTGTGAGAGCCAATATACATACAAAGACATCCAAATACAACCAAACGCGTGCACAAGCACGGAAAATAATACATACTGGTACAAGGGATGCTGATAGTCTCTGCAACTCGCGGGACGTGGCGCTACTCCGCTACTGATGAAGTCCCTCGGGGAGCTCCTCCTCCAGATCCGACTCAGATGACACTGAAGAAAAATATTGTGCGAGGGGTGAGCCACACGCTCAGTGAACGGCACAACCCATGCATCACATACAATATTGACCACAACCAGATAATTCTTAACATCCACAACCACATTACCATAACCACAATTAACAACAATTCCTCAACTAGTGGGTCGCTAACGCCAACCCACTACACCCTCACCCTCACCCTCAATGGGTGACCAAGGATATTGGGACTAATCAACACAAAACCAGCGGGTCGCTTCAGCCAACCCGCTACACCCTCACCCTCACCCTCAATGGGTGACCAAAGATATTGGGACTTACTACACCAATCCAGCAGGTCGCTATCGCCAACCTACTACACCCTCACCCTCACCCCTCAATGGGAGTGACATAGGATATTGGGACTGACAATCATCCATAGACAAATCCAGCGGGTCGCTCATCGCCAACCCACTACACCCTCACCCTCACCCTACAACGGGTGACATAGGCTCTTGGGACTGACTAGGCTGTTGGTCACCCTTGGTCCACCGATAGTCTCTCCTCACTCCGTAGGTCGTTTGGCCACTCCCACGTTCAGCACAGTCCTTCACCAAATCAGGAGGCGCCTACTACTGGGAGCCCCTGCACGGGACAACCTGTCTAACGCTGAGGTAGTCTCTAAAGGATCCAACGAAGGGAACAGAACAGCCTATCCATCGCATATGATCCACTCGGATCCGCAGACAACACATCATAACACTAACGTTCTGAATTCCTCAGAACCCACCAGGGCGCATAACTACGATGCGGGGAACATGCATAAGGTTATAACAAGGTGGAATATCGTTGGGGAAAGAAACTCGGGAGGGCAGCGTGAGTTCCCGTTATAGGACACCCCGACAACCAAACAAGGAACACGGTGTACCCTAACCCGGGTCTCACCGCTGTCCTCGCAAGGCCCCTCCCCTATAATATTCACTATAACATGCAATTTAACAAATACTAGCATTTAATTAAATAAATAAACTAGTAGGGCACATGCATCGGCCGGGCTTCCTAACATGGAACCAGGGGACATGCTGCATTGCTCATACACATATCCTAAGGGTGCAAGTCCCTAACATGCAAAGTCTAGGGTAACATGCATTCTACAATTTAATCATGCTCGCATGATATACACATTACAATATGTCAATATTTATCCATGGTGCCCTAGGAGAGGTCGGTATACGCCCAAGTGCGTATAACACCTCTCTACTGGGTTGGATTGTCCCACTGACCAGAGATCGGGGTCGTCGCGCGACCGTCCGTCCAGATCTGCAAGACAGACATTCAATATGGTGAGAACAATACATAAATACTCTAAAATACCCCAAACACACAAAACCCACTCACTCCCGAACCCACCGGGCAGCCGCACGCACGGCCACCCGCCCCGAGCGCACAGCCGAGCCTCGGCCCGCGCGCCAAGGCGCACTGCCGAGCCCAGCCCGCACACCCGGACACCACCGGCGCACTGTCGCACGCCGGCCCGCGCGCCTCGACGCACCGCCGCACGCACGCGCACGCTCGCGCGCGCACGCTCGCGCGCGCCGCGCGCACCGCGCGTCCAGCCCAGCGCGCCCCCGCGCGCACTACACGCACGCCCCAGCACGCGCACGCACTGGCCCCCAGCACCGCGCGCACTGGCCCCCAGCACTGCGCCCAGGCGCATGCCCAGGCGCCCTGCCCAGCACCCAGGCACAGCGCCCAGGCGCCCTGCCCGCGCGCACTCCCGCGCACACCCCCGCTCGCACCAGCACCCGCGCGCACCCGCGCGACCACTCCGCGCGCACCTGCGCACCCGCGCGCACGCACCCGCCCGCGACTGCGCGCCAGACTGCGCCCGCCAGCGCCCAGCGCCCAGCACCCGCGCCCAGCGCCCAGCACCCAGCGCCCAACGCCCGCGCCTAGTGCCCAGCACCCAGCGCCCAGCGCCACCCGGTCGCACGCCCGCGCGCACGCACGCGCGCGCCCTTCCAGTGGCCCTGCCTGCTGCGCCTGCTGCTACTGCGCCTGCTGCTGCTGCCTGTGCTGCTGCCTGCCTGCCAGCCCGAGCTCCCCTACCACCCACCTCCGGCCACCAATGGCCTCCGACCACCACTCCGACGGCCACCCACAGCCACCCAACCCCAAATCCATCCCCCTAGCATACATCTATGCAAGAAAAGAGAGGAAAAGAGGCTTACCAAGGGGAGGAAGCGAAGTCCGGTTGCTCTCCACGCACCGAAACCTCCCTCAAAAGGCTTCTAACGCCCGGATCTACCTCCACCACCGAAATGGCTCAAATCAGGGAAGAAGAGAGGGCGGACGGACGGGCAAATCTCGCCGGAATTGGGATTTGAAAACACCGGAGTGTAGATCGGGACCCGATCTACACTTCCTAGGTTTTGGGTTTTAAGCTTTGAGGGCTCTAGGGGGGTCAAAAGTGAGAAAAAGAGAGAGGGGAGAGAGAAAAACTCATTTGGTAGGGATGATGAACAGTACCTCGGAAATTAGATCCCACTCTTATATAGTGTGCGACTTAAAAACCCAGATACGCCCCGGAACTGCGAAATTTCGGGAACGTTACCGGAATTCGATGAAATTTTTGTGAGAGGTCTAAAATGGCACCAGGACACCAAATATGTAGTTAGATTTCCAATCGGAGTCCTCTAACTCAGGACGATAGCTAACAGTCCAAAAATTAGCGGTTCCGATCGAAAACCCTAAAAATTTTAAAAACTGCCAGAACGCTCCAACGGTTACCAGCAGGCTAAAAGTGACACAAGTATAACATTCTCCCCCCCTTAGGAAATTTTGTCCTCAAAATATGCAAAAACATCTACGAGGGGAAAAAGATGCGGATACGCGTCACACCTGGCATCCATGAGCTTCCATGTGTCCTTGACACCGGAACGGTGCTGCCATCGCACCTCGACCAACTGGACAGTTTTGGTGCAGAGCCTCTTCTCGCGGCGGTCCAGGATCTCAATCAGCTGCTCAACGAATGACAAGCCCGACTCGAAGACGAGCGGCTCGAACGGGATGACGTGAGCAGGATCGTGGACATATCGCCTCAGCCATGGGACAAGGACGACGTCGTGGGCATAAACCAGCTGTGGGGGAAAGGCTACATGATAAGCCACCTCCGCAATCCACTCAATGGCGAGAAAAGGTCTCATTAAAGAGCAAACTCAGCTTGCCCCGAACGTCGAAACAGAGGGTGCCCCTAAACCAGGACACCTTCTGAAAATATGGTCGCCAAAACCCAAAGGTAAGCCCCTGGCGACGATGACCTGGGTAGCCCTCTGTCGGTTCTGGGAGGTGCAGATATACACACGAACCAACCCGGCCACCGCAAGGTCAAACAACTAACTTATGGCCCCTCCAACTGGCGCTTCACAACCGTCCCAACACAAGGGAGGTATGAAACTGCGCCTGTAGAGTGCCCTTCACAGATCCATCTGGGTGCTCGAATGGCAGTCGCTTGCAGGCATACCCCAACAATGGGTGGTGCCTCACCCAACTGCCCTCATCATCGAGCACGCAGGCACATAGCATGTCCTCCAAGGTTCGAATCGTCCTCATTGACTGGCTGTCCATCGGCGATGAAACGCTATACTTAAATGGAGGCTCGCGCCAAAGGCTGCGCCACAACCTCAAAGTAACCCTCGCGTCTCAACCGAAAATAGCGCCGACTGGAGTGCCATGAAGACGAACAATCGCGAAGGTGGAAACCCACGTCAAGACGTCCAGAGACTCAATCAGTCTGATAGGGAGGGAATCGCGGACTTAGTCAGTCGGTCAATGATCACCCAGACGGCGTCGTGACCCGAACGTGACATTAACGAGTCTGCAACAATCCCTAACAACCCACTCTCACGTCCACTGAGGAATCTTGATGGACTGACGCTTTTCACTCGATGATGATTCTCGAACTTTGCCTGAGGGCATGCCAACCTGGGGAAACAAGGTCACCCACATCATCTTATCATCACACCACAGCAACTCAACAAAGACTACCCCAAAGTAGTCCTCGGAAACCCAATAAAACTTTTGAGATCCACGAAGGCATCCGGCGCATTCGTCACCCCGACGGCAGTACTTAAAACTCGTAGTGCCTGAACGGTCACGAAAGGCCATCTACGGGATGTCCAACTCTCGGATCTCCAGCTTGTGGTACCCTTGTGCGAAGATCGATCTAACAGCAGACACTCGCTCTCAGAGCTGGTCAAATAGATCATCGATTCGCGGCAAAGGTAATTGATCTTCTACCTCCACGGGGAGATCAAAACAACACCATGAACAATCAAGTTCGGATTCTGCTCCTCGAGCATGGCTGGCGCTCATGATAACACTTACACGCTGGGTAAGCCGCTCAACCGCACTTAATCCACAAGACATGCAATAAGGGGTCGTCGGACCTCGACAATGCCTATGCAACGTCATCTATCTGATATGGCGGTCAAGTCCCATCACGAACGCTAGCATCGCGTCTCCTTATTCGCGACCAATGTGGGGCAAAACGCGACAGTATCCACAACTGTGCTTACATGCCGCCAGAGATAGGCCGCTCATCACAACCATTGGAACTCCGGCATCCTGCACTCCATGGGCAGATTCATCACGGGGAGTCCATGCTTTCGTCATCATTTAGCAGCACTCTCCCGGTGTGGCCTCTACCTGGTAGCCTCCCAAGCCCGCTATCTCTGCCATATGGGCGCACCAACAAGCATAGCATCTGGGAGCACCTCATAGGGCTCTGGCCTCAACCGGGCAGCTACAACACATAATGATTTATCGAAGCGACTCCAGATGCCACTATGGAACCCTGTCCACTAGCGATCGCCCACTGAGCTGCAATAGGACGCACCTGATTCCGATCGAACGCATCACCACACCCAATTGCGATGCGTCGGAGCAAACTGCGAACCCACCCCTCCCAGACGGAAGGTAAGAACTGGCGCTGAGGTGAGCCTCCGATAAAACTCCAGGAAGCTCTCCTCGCAAGAAGGGGACCACTCGAACCGGACATCCTTCCAAGTAAGGCGGTTAAGAGGAACAGCTATCTTCGAGAGTCCCTCGTCAAGCTTCCTACAATAACCCGCCAACTCGGGAAGCTCCGAATCCTTGCGGGGTTCGACGGCCTGCGCCAATTCGACATAGCAAGCGTCTTACCCTGGTCCACAAATATGCCTTTACCAGAAATCACTCAGCCCAAAAGGCCTTAACCTCTAACCAAACTCGCACTTGATCTCTCATCTATCTGATGCTTCCATGGCATCCCTTACCTGGGAAAAGAAACCTCGGGAGGGCACCATGAAATCCCGATATAGGATACCCCGACAACCAAACAAGGAACACGAAGTACCCTAGCCCGGGTTCCAACGCCGACCTCACAAGGCCCCTTAATCCAGAAAGGAACACTAGAAGAAGACATCATTCTAAAGAACATCACTAACCCCTCCGGATCATCTACCTCTAGATGATCACCCAACGATGTCATTCAACATCCTTCTCAAGACCGGACCCAACCTCCGTGGGAATGGTCGAACAGCAATTTGGGTCACGAGGTGACGCGTCTTTGTCTCATCCACACCCTCACTCCCATCAGGAGACATATTGGGACTTTGGGAGAGACTTAGACTGCTCTCTACCCCTGGTCCACCGGTAGCCTCTCCCCGCTCCGTAGCTCGCCTGGTCCTCTGACCGGGAGCCTGTCTAATGCCGGGGCTGTACTACGCGAATCCAACGAAGGGGAGAGCGATTCCACGCTCGCGACACCATCCATTAATCCATTTCCGGGTTAGCCCCTACCTGACACACTCCCACGATCAGTACCCCTCCGACTGCATCGGCGGTACCTACGGATGAGAGCCTCCTGCCAGGACGGCTACAACCCGGCCTCTTTAACTCGAACAACCACACTCAATACTCGCGCTGCAGCCTCTAGCTCCACCTCCCTCACCAGGGGATCCTGAACTCTCACCGCTGGAAACACCACGGGGACTGGGGGTACTTTGGGTACCACAGGCGGATCTGCTACCAAGGGGACCTGTGGAACTGCATCACGGGCCGCCCTCAGCTCCCGGATCTCCCGCGTCTGCTCTACCAACACTCTGGTCTGGGCCTCCAGTGCCTTGATCCGAGTCTCCACCGAATCCGCTATCCGAGCGAACGCACGTTCCCGTGCGGGAGGCTCCTGCGCCGATCCTGGCCTCACAGCCGTGGACTCTCCAGTAGCATCCTCGCCTCTAGTAGGTCCGGAAACCTCCAAAGGTCGAGAGGGACCATGTCCGCGCCGTCCTCCACGAGGAGACATATCAGCAATCCTAAGAAAACCAGACTCTAGGATCAGAATACTCATATCAAAATCCTAGGACTCATCTCTACGAAAGAAGACCATTGGCTCTGACAGGACCAGGCTCTGATACCACCTTTTTGTCACGCCCCGGGCGTCCCCGAGACGCGGCAAGTGTATATATAATATCAGAATCTACACAGGAGGTCAATAATATCATACACAAGCAGCCAGAAATGACACACAGACAACAAAAGCAGGGCTGACATGATATATACACCAAATGCGGATAACTAAAGACTGTAATCAAAACACACTACAGACTCCATACATAATCACATGTCCTGTGAGAGCCAATATACATATAAAGACATCCAAATACAACCAAACGCGTGCACAAGCACGGAAAATAATACATACTGGTACAAGGGATGCTGATAGTCTCTGCAACTCGCGGGACGTGGCGCTACTCCGCTACTGATGAAGTCCCTCGGGGAGCTCCTCCTCCAGATCCGACTCAGATGACACTGAAGAAAAATATTGTGCGAGGGGTGAGCCACACGCTCAGTGAACGGCACAACCCATGCATCACAGACAATATTGACCACAACCAGATAATTCTTAACATCCACAACCACATTACCATAACCACAATTAACAACAATTCCTCAACTAGTGGGTCGCTAACGCCAACCCACTACACCCTCACCCTCACCCTCAATGGGTGACCAAGGATATTGGGACTAATCAACACAAAACCAGCGGGTCGCTTCCGCCAACCCGCTACACCCTCACCCTCACCCTCAATGGGTGACCAAGGATATTGGGACTTACTACACCAATCCAGCAGGTCGCTATCGCCAACCTACTACACCCTCACCCTCACCCCTCAATGGGAGTGACATAGGATATTGGGACTGACAATCATCCATAGACAAATCCAGCGGGTCGCTCATCGCCAACCCACTACACCCTCACCCTCACCCTACAACGGGTGACATAGGCTCTTGGGACTGACTAGGCTGTTGGTCACCCTTGGTCCACCGATAGTCTCTCCTCACTCCGTAGGTCGTTTGGCCACTCCCACGTTCAGCACAGTCCTTCACCAAATCAGGAGGCGCCTACTACTGGGAGCCCCTGCACGGGACAACCTGTCTAACGCTGAGGTAGTCTCTAAAGGATCCAATGAAAGGAACAGAAAAGCCTATCCATCGCATATGATCCACTCGGATCCGCAGACAACACATCATAACAACACTAATGTTCTGAATTCCTCAGAACCCACCAGGGCGCATAACTACGATGCGGGGAACATGCATAAGGTTATAACAAGGTGGAATATCGTTGGGGAAAGAAACTCGGGAGGGCAGCGTGAGTTCCCGTTATAGGACACCCCGACAACCAAACAAGGAACACGGTGTACCCTAACCCGGGTCTCACCGCTGTCCTCGCAAGGCCCCTCCCCTATAATATTCACTATAACATGCAATTTAACAAATACTAGCATTTAATTAAATAAATAAACTAGTAGGGCACATGCATCGGCCGGGCTTCCTAACATGGAACCAGGGGACATGCTGCATGGCTCATACACATATCCTAAGGGTGCAAGTCCCTAACATGCAAAGTCTAGGGTAACATGCATTCTACAATTTAATCATGCTCGCATGATATACACATTACAATATGTCAATATTTATCCGTGGTGCCCCAGGAGAGGTCGGTATACGCCCAAGTGCGTATAACACCTCTCTACTGGGTTGGATTGTCCCACTCACCAGAGATCGGGGTCGTCGCGCGACCGTCCGTCCAGATCTGCAAGACAGACATTCAATATGGTGAGAACAATACATAAATACTCTAAAATACCCCAAACACACAAAACCCACTCACTCCCGAACCCACCGGGCAGCCGCACGCACGGCCACCCGCCCCGAGCGCACAGCCGAGCCTCGGCCCGCGCGCCAAGGCGCACTGCCGAGCCCAGCCCGCACACCCGGACACCACCGGCGCACTGTCGCACGCCGGCCCGCGCGCCCCGACGCACCGTCGCACGCACGCGCACGCTCACGCGCGCACCGCGCGTCCAGCCCAGCGCGCCCCCGCGCGCACTGCACGCACGCCCCAGCACGCGCACGCACTGGCCCCCAGCACCGCGCCCAGGCGCATGCCCAGGCGCCCTGCCCAGCACCCAGGCACAGTGCCCAGGCGCCCGGCCCGCGCGCGCGCACGCTCGCGCGCACTCCCGCGCGCACCCGCGCGCACTCCCGCGCACACCCCCGCTCGCGCCAGCACCCGCGCGCACCCGCGCGACCACTCCGCGCGCACCCGCGCACCCGCGCGCACGCACCCGCGCGCGACTGCGCGCCCGACTGCGCCCGCCAGCGCCCAGCGCCCAGCACCCGCGCCCAGCGCCCAGCACCCAGCGCCCAACGCCCGCTCCCAGTGCCCAGCACCCAGCGCCCAGCGCCACCCGCGCGCACGCACGCGCGCGCCCTACCAGTGGCCCTGCCTGCTGCGCCTGCTGCTGCTGCCTGTGCTGCTGCCTGCCTGCCAGCCCGAGCTCCCTTACCACCCACCTCCGGCCACCAATGGCCTCCGACCACCACTCCGACGGCCACCCACAGCCACCCAACCCCAAATCCATCCCCCTAGCATACATCTATGCAAGAAAAGAGAGGAAAAGAGGCTTACCAAGGGGAGGAAGCGAAGTCCGGTTGCTCTCCACGCACCGAAACCTCCCTCAAAAGGCTTCTAACGCCCGGATCTACCTCCACCACCGAAATGGCTCAAATCAGGGAAGAAGAGAGGGCGGACGGACGGGCAAATCTCACCGGAATTGGGATTTGAAACCACCGGGGTGTAGATCGGGACCCGATCTACACTTCCTAGGTTTTGGGTTTTAAGCTTTGAGGGCTCTAGGGGGGTCAAAAGTGAGAAAAAGAGAGAGGGGAGAGAGAAAAACTCATTTGGTAGGGATGATGAACAGTACCTCGGAAATTAGATCCCACTCTTATATAGTGTGCGACTTAAAAACCCAGATACGCCCCGGAACTGCGAAATTTCGGAAACGTTACCGGAATTCGATGAAATTTTCGTGAGAGGCCTAAAATGGCACCAGGACACCAAATATGCAGTTAGATTTCCAATCGGAGTCCTCTAACTCAGGACGATAGCTAACAGTCCAAAAATTAGCGGTTCCGATCGAAAACCCTAAAAATTTTAAAAACTGCCAGAACGCTCCAACGGTTACCAGCAGGCTAAAAGTGACACAAGTATAACACCAAACACTTAGAAAAATTCAAAGGCCAGAAACAGGGTAGCTACTTTGAAATAGCCGCCCCTTTTCCGACAGCTAGAATGAACATGCCGCCCCCCAACCGCTTCCCAGAGATGGGCCATAAAGTTAGCATTTAATGCTGAAGATTGTGGCAGATTGTTTCATTTAGCCGCCCTATCTCTGACGGCTTACTCCTAGTAACCGCTCCAAGCCACCGCATGTTAGAAATTAGACGTTTGGCAGGTCATCATACCGGCTGATTCCCAGAACACGCTACCCCTCTCCGGATGGCTAGATTCAACATGCCATCCTTCATCTGAACAATGTCAGAAACATAAAGATCTAATGGGGGTCAAATCAAACATCCTATTATCCAATTTAATCTATTGTTCAGTGAACCCGATGGGTTGAACCTGATTTTTACGTGGGTTTGGTTGGCCAAATTGGGTATAGGTTTGGGTTCGGGTTCGGGTTGACTCACAAATCGGGTTGGGTTTGGGTTCGGGTTGACTTACAAATCGGGTTGGGTTTGGGTTGGCTTTACTCACAACCCAACCCAACTCGAATCCGTAAACTAATAGTTAAAAAAAATCATGGCCGTTCATTCTGTAGCTTCTAATACGGGAAGCCCAAATTTTAGGTAAACCTAACTAATCTTACGGGTTGGGTCGGGTTGGTTTATTTAATTTGCACATCTTGTTAGAAAATCGGGTTGGGTCGGGTTAGGATTAAGTAGTTTGGAATTCGGGCTGGGTTCGGGTTGACTCACAAATCGGGTTGGGTTTGGGTTGGCTTCACTCACAACCCGACCCAACTCGAACCCGTAAACTAATAGTTAAAAAAAAAAATCATGGTCGTTCATTCTGTAGCTTCTAAAACGGGAAGTCCAAATTTTAGGTAAACCTAACTAATCTTACGGGTTGGGTCGGGTTAGTTTATTTAAGTTGCACATCTTGTTAGAAAATCGGGTTGGGTCGAGTTAGGGTTGAGTAGTTTGAAATTCGGGTTGGGGTCAACCCGAACCCAACCCACCCGAGTTGCAGCCCTAGGCCACCCCACCTTTAAAACTCCATTTGTCAAGTCCTAGAAGCAGAAATGATTCCCCGTTTTCACCTCTGTGTACGGCTGGCCGTGTCTCAGAGAGGAAAATCCACAATCTACCCCCGCAAGGCGTTCAACAACAACACCAACTTTTTCTGCTTTTTAAGAAAGCAGGTGGTGATCACACCAGCCCCTAAACCCTCTTGAGGAGCTATCGGGCAACTCAGCAAAGAAACCCCCCGCCCTTCAGAATAGTAATCTGACCAAGGCCACGAGGCGTATCAGATTTGAACTTCTGGGAAACCCCCACACATGCACTCGAAAAACCATTACTGACACCCTTGAGTGGGAAAACGAAGATTTGGCCAGGTCGGGTCCCCATTGTGCAATGGCAGTTTTCCAGTCTAATCCTGAAAAAGTGTTGGGCCCGGATGACACTTTGAGGTGGAGGTTTATCGGGCTTTCCAGTCGACGCTCCGTTGTCAGAGGTGGAAGTCCATCGGGCAGTTTTCCAGTCTAATCCTGGTAAAGTGCCAGGCCCAGACAGGTATGGGCCTAGATTTTACCAGGCTTTTTGGCCTTTGGTGAAAATGAACATATTGGAGATGTGTGATATGTTCTTCTCTGGAATTTAGAACATCAGCTGCTTAAACGCCACCTTTTTAGCTCTTATCCCCAAGAAAGATGGGGCAGTAGAGGTGTGTGATTACAAACTTATTAGCTTGGTCAGTGGAAGTTACAACATTATTGCAAAAGCCTTGGCTAATCGACTGAAGTGGGTGGTTGTGAGTATGATACAAAAAAATTAGACATCATTCATCCCGAGAGAACATGATGGTTTCATGGCTTCTGAAGAGTGTATTTCAGGGTGCATTGGGACAAGAGAGAGGGCATTGTGATTAAGCTCGATTTTTCCAAAACTTATGACAATGTCAAGTTGGACTTCTCCTTCAAATCTTACATAGACATGACTTTGAACCAAATTGGATCTGGATAGTGAGGGAGTGGATTTCCATTGCTAAGGTATCTGTGATTGTAAATAGGAAACCTTGTGGTTTTTTCCATTTAAATAGAGGCTTGAGGTAGGGGGATCCTCTATCTCCTCTCCTATTTGTGGTCGGAAATGCTCCTTAGGGGGAGCATCGCACTCTCATGTCCCGTATGCACATGACACAATCATACTTTGTGAGGCAAATGAGTCCTCATTAAGAGAAATTTTTGGAATTTGGAGACCCTGTCATCATTAAGACCTGAAATTATCCTTTAAAGCTAAATGGGATATATGTTGAACTTATTACCTTAAGCATGGTGGGATATGTATATAGTTTGAAGAAAATTAAACCATTCACCTTCCTTCAAACAAGCCAAGCATGTAGGCATAGTGAAGATCTTTGATTCTAAAAACCACTCCAGAATATCACCTACCAAACAAGTCTACGGGTCCATTTGGAAAGACGTTTGAATGAATAAAGTGGCTTAAATAGACTTTGATACCTAGAAAGCACATTTCTGTGATTTTTAAAAAATAACATTTTTACACTAAAATATGTAAATAACTTTTAATTAAGCTTGTGTTTTTAAACATGTTTGGTAACATGTTTGAGCTTTCTACTTAATTAAAAAACAGAATCACCACTCAATCGTGTTACCAAACGGGCCTAAGACTAAAGTGACACGCAAAACACAAACTAAAGAAAAAGAAAGAAAAATTCATTTTTATTATGGGTTTGGTGACAAACAAATATGTTTTTGACTAGTTAAGGGCGAAGTTATTTCTTCTCCAATTTTTAAAAAATAATATTTTAATCAATACTATTTTAAATTATTATTTTTTATTCCAAAAATAACAAAGAGTTATGTGAATTCATTTAGAATGTTTTAAGAATTCATATATCTTCAAAATAAACAGATCTAGTTTTTTATGCAAAAATTAGGATTAAAAATAAGATTGATTCTATCAGCGTCATTTTTCTTCACCTTTAATATGGATTTAACTTGGTGCATTGAATTTGTAGGGAGGAGGTCATACGTCTCCCGAGATGTGTCCCAAAGAGTGCTATGCCATGTTTGAAAGGTGGATATCATTTAATCCCTTATAAGAAAATTTAATATATATTTGATGATGACGATGTGTATGATATGAGAAACAATTCATGCAGGGCCTTTTGTACCTCCTATATAGAAAAATCATTTCATATATTTATGTATCTATTCTAAAATAAAATGTTCATTATTCAGTTATTGTTAGTATTTTCAGATTTTCTAAAAAGGACAAAATTGGTTTTTTTTTATATATTGTTGTGATTCAAATTTATTTGCTTAATTTCAAATCAAGGATCTCCCCATTTTTGGGCTCAATGTTTTGTGAACGGTGAGTTCGGTAGAGGAAGAGAAGGCAGTTAAATGAAACATAGAAAGGCTAGTCTTCTCCTTTTTCATTTCCAAACACCACAATTTGTACTGTTATAATTAAAATATATCCATCGAAAATTCTTGCACATTGTAATTTTGATGTTGTAAAACCTCTCATAATCACACTTTGTCCACTGTATAATTTCATAAAATAATTATTGTAATTTTTTGCAAAAAAGTCCCTAGAATGTACTAATTAACATGTTCTTATACATAGGCATGGACAGGGCGACACACAGTCCAAATATTACTATAACAGACTACGCTAATATGGGCTCAAGTTAATCTGTGGGTCAAAACCCACTACATCCAACCTGACAAGGCTCACAATAACTTTTTGAGTGCTGCTACACAGTTTTTTCCTCGGTTCAAAACATAGACCTATATACCTCGTTACAAACTTAGTGAAGTATATACCTCATTAGATGATGTGTATACCTCACTAAATTTTTTCTTATACATATTAAAAATGGGTTCATTCAACTCGAAATTGAGCAACATGCACTTTTCATCAAAGCATATACCTCATTAAATGATGTTTACTATTTAAAAAAAAAATGAAAACATTTGAGGTCTGCGTTTTGGTTGGTGAATGTGACTGAGTGTATCATTTTCCTAACCTTTTTCCAACTTGTTTTAAGCATGCATTATGTGGTGCATATTGTGCGTCCTCATGTCTATATATGCCCATTTAATCACACTCAAACCCTACTCATGTCTATATAAAATCATTTAGGTCATGTTTGTTGTAGCTTAAATTTACATATTATATATTATAACTTATAGAAAATAGATTATCACTTTTCTGATATGTAGTAGCACTACAAAAGAAGTAGGTTACGGTGACAGTTTATAACCATCATCGTAGACCATAAACCGTTTCTAATATATTTTAGAAATGGCTATCATACATAACATCCAAATGACATGTTAACTGTGGAAGACCAAATCCGCACATAACTGAATTAGAAATAAAGATATGTGGGAAAATTAGAATCGAATGAGAATAAGATACGAGATGGGCCTATTCGCAAGACCACGCTAACTAACGGAGGTGTCCAGCTAGAAATCCCATAAAGGGGAGGTTGCTATCCGGCCCACCTCATCCTAAGAACGAGACTAGCATTGCCCGTTAGGACGGGCCCATGGGGAGCTGGTCAGGAATCTGACCAGATTGGAATGACCTAAAGATGAGACAGTCGCCCAACCTAGCTAGGGAAGACCCTGCTTCCGCCCGACCTGACTAGGACGACCTTTATCCACCTAGGTGAAGCCGAACCAAGGGGTCTGACCTGACAAAGGAAAAGCTTTTACACGTCCACCTCAAGAAGATAACATAAAGCGCAAGGATTATCTCCTGACACAATGGTGGCAGGCGATTGTCAGGGATCGGTTATGCCCTGAGATCACACATGGCAGTCGATCCCGAGGCCACCTGAAAGATTCCATCCATATTCACGATTACCTCACTCACCAAGAGTGTGGTCGACACGCTTTCTTCGAGTATAAAAGGGGGATATCATCTTCCCCTAGAGGTAGGCACAGACACACACACTCCTCTTGCATGAACTCTCTAAGACTCAAGTAGGATTTCACTAAAATTGAGAGCACTGACTTGAGCGTCAGAGGTGTGTTAGCTGGCACCACAGTGGTGTGAGTTGCAGGTGACCGGAGCAGGAGACAAAGCCCGAGGACTTGCCAGCGGGATGTGCGCCACTGCGAAGAGAGACTTCATGTGCTTCTTCTCGAATCCATAACCGAAACCTGGACTATCTCAAGATCTGACACAAAGAAGAAAGATCGGATTTCACCTCCCACATTAACAAAAAAAATGAATAACTAAAAATTCCAATATTAACTTTTGTAGATGTTCAAAACATAGTATGTTTTTCTGCTCTATGATGATGCAAGAGTATAGAAACAAAGACAGATTCTGACTTAATTCATCAAGGTAAAAATGTCACTAACCTGGAAAAAGGAAAAGCAAAAAAAAAAAAAACTAGGGGGAAGCTATTAGATAATGGAGGGGCGAAAATCATCTTACCGGATTCGGAGAGTCCGTTCTTTCCACTCCCGCTCCCCTCCAACCCGCTGGTGGTGGTTGCCGCCGGTGAACTCTCCGCTCGAACGTCAAAGACACAGGGGGACGGGGACCTGCAGAAAACCCACTGATACTCAAGTCAGTAATGGTGATCAAAATTTGAATTTTTGAAAAAAAAGATGTTCACCCACCTCAATAGAGAGAATTAGTACCCTATTTATAGTGTTTTTAGGGTTACCCTAGGATGAAAAGTTGGTCTCTCATCATAAGAATGGGGAGAGATCCCTGATTCTGATGGATAAAAGTATATATTTTTGGTGATTTGTGAATCATCCTTGGTCAAAGATATATATTTTGTTGGGATTTTCAGGGATAAATCAATGATGGATTTGAATTGAAAATATATTATTGAGATTTGGTAATTAGTTAATGATAACTCCAAATCAAACAAATATATTTGAGGGACTCAGGAAATCCATTATTGATGACTTTCAATCGAATATATTGAGCAACACTAATTTGGAATGTTGTGATATTCGGATCTGAGTGGACAAATGGGTCGGGCTTGTGGGTCGCGAGTCACCTAGGTCACAGACCCTCGTATTCGGGTCATGCGCCGTGGGGAGTTGATCCATTTATAGCGGCATAGAAAATGGGCCCCACAGATGCGCCATTTCACATTCAACTAGTAGTTCTTCCAGTCGGATGGGAAAAACTTTTCCGATGTGCCATGTGTCAAGCATGACCTCTAATTCGTCAAAATTATTCTTCTCTTTTTTCATGCATCTTTTGTGAGTGGTGCTTCATCGGGTCCCGGGAGGTGTCTGCATGCCCTTCAATCGGCTGAACCGATGGGACGGCGCTTTGGGGGACGAGATGGGTGGTTACGCAATCCATTAATGAGAGGTTGCCATTATTCCCCACCTCTGATTGAGAAACGGCACTCGGGAGATGAAGGGGTAGGTTTAGGCCTATAAAACCCTGGGTGGGGTTGGAGAAACCCCCATTATCTTCATCCCCTTTGGATTTTCTCTCTATTTTATTCATCTCCTCGTCTGTTGAGTGTGGAAGATGGTCGGGAAGAGGCAGCCGTTGCCGAGGAGGGTGACTGAGATGGCAGTTGAGACTGGGCCAGCCATTCGAGATGGCAAGGATCTCTATCTGGGGGAGGCGTATTTTTCGCCTTTCATCTGACGGCGATATGGTTCCCACTGCACCATCTTATCCCCACCTTCCTCTCCTTCTTTGGATTGGCGCCGACGCAGGTGCATTTGAATGTCTTCCAGGTTCTCACCGCCGCCCTCTACTTGAATGAGACAAGGGGGTATAGCCTTACGGTGTCTTAGGTTATGTTCTTTTACAAGTTTGCTCACTACTCAGGAAGCTCACGGAGATATTTCTTCACCATGAGGGAGGGCTGGTACCTCATGCTCGATATTTTAGACACCGACTGATGTTGGAATGATGATGTCGTGGCGCTTGGGCGTGTAACGAATGTGACTTTTAAAACCTAGTTATCCTATTTTATGTAGTGTTTAGTGTTCCAATTTTGTTATAATTTGGCATGATTAGATTTCCTTGTTTCGTTGGCTTTCCAACGCTTCTTACGGATCGTAAATCGGATGTGTATAGACCAAGTTATGGGCCAAAGAGTCAGACACTGTTTGACGGATCTTATAGGTGCCGTCGGGCACATGGGTGGTGGATCGGGTAGAGCCGTCGGGTGATTGAGCGACGGGCTCAATAAAAGCTGTCGATCTAGGCAAAATTTGAATTCAAAATTTTCAATCCGTTTTTGGAAAGAACAATGGCATTGATTGTGATTATTCGGGTTTGATGGCGTCGTATTCTTGTCCCTATGCGTGTGTGAGGTTTATAAACCCCTCTTTCTCTCTCCTTTACATTGAAACACCAAACCCTAAATTTCTTTCTTCTTCTTCTTTTCGGCACCTTTCTTGACAGGCTCGGGAAGGGGGTCTAAGCGTGGTTTTGGGTGAGTATTCTAAAGACTTTAACAGTTTTTCTTAGTTATAATGAATTCCTTTGAATGTTATTTGCATATGATCTCGTTTTGTAAGTTTTTCCAGACAAAGGCAATGGTTTCCTTCTTATTCTTCGAACATTTTTGTATGGTCTTGGATCCCTAGTTTTTACGATGATATGATCATAATTTGGGATGGATTACAAGTTTTCATGTGGAAATAAAAGTGTTTTGGGTAGATACCATGATTAGGTTAATCATTTCATGTTTTAAGATCTTTTGAAACGATGTTTTGAACCTTATATGCATAGATCCGAACCTAGACATGCTTTTCATGGCTATTCTGAATTTATAAGGTAGATTCATATTAGTTATCATGCCTACGGCAAATCTAGGGTTTTTGAAAAGATTTTTATTTAAGTTTTGTTTTGTTTTAACCAGATTTCATATGAATGACCTGATTTCGATATCGATTCTTCGTGTTTAACAAATGTTTTAAAACAACTCATGTTTTGTTTTCAATGGCAGAATGCTTTAAAATAATTTACAAAAAAAAAAAATGTTAGGGTTTCGTACTTCTGCCCATGTTTGGGACGGCTCCCAGTCCTAGTGTCATTTATGTATTTGAAATCGTGCGTGTTGCATTGGTTGTACACTATTTGGACTAGACTTGGCTCTTACAGGACAGTGATTGTGTATTCGAGTCTGTAATAATTTTTTTGGTTTATAGACTTATTGATATTTGTATGCTTCCGCATTTTAGTTGAACTATATTTATCATTGTTTTGCCAACTTTGTGTGTTATTTATTGGAGTCATTATTGACCTCTTGTACTTGATAGTTGATACTTTATATATTGCCACGTCTCGGGCAATACACACACACACACAGTGTCTGTGTGTGAGGGTTTTGGTTTTAAAGAAAATGTAATTAAATCTTTCCTGTTTTTTTTTTTTTTGTCGCCAATGATCATAGCACAATGGTTCATAGTTTACCTGTAAAATTGTAAGTCTTGTTGTCAAGTCTTGGCATCAAGTATTGGCATTGACTTACCCTCTTATGTGTTAGTAAAAATGAAAAAATTTATGAAAGACCAGAGCACGGGCGCACATAGGCGAAGGTAGTTTATCCAACTCAACTGAAAGGTCAGCCACTGGATATATTTAACAATCTACTTGAGAATTTTAATAGTGTACTAAAATAATTGTCAGGGGGACATTTTGGGTATTTTTAAAAAGCATCCGACTGGAGGGACTTAAAGTTAATTTTTCACCACCTCGGGGATCAAAAAACAGTTTGAAAAATTTCAATGATTTAAGAATCATAGACTGGTGATCGAAAGTACCCTAATTAATGGGTTTGGATCCTCTACTTGTTTTTCCTGCTTGTATCTTATTTGACTTTTATTGTGGGATTGCCACATCATCACAATTAAAATCAAATGGTTATAAATATATCAAACCATGAATGGATATTGTGGGATTCCATTACATTAGGTGGTTGAATAAGCCTTTCCTTGGCATTTAGTTTCCTTAGTCCCTTCCAGCAAAAATAGATTTATGTTTATGTTAAAAATATTTTTATGTGTAATCATCCGCGTTTAGGATGAGTCATGTTTAGATTCTAGTTATGGTTTATGAATTTGGTATGAATAAGTAAATCTCTTTTTCTTTTGTTTTCAAAAAAAAAATATGCCCCGTGTTTTATCGAGAAAATCTATGGTAACGTATCGTATTCGAGCTTCAAAACGGACTCTTGGGTATGGGGGCGTTACAGGGGGCCATGGCAATGTCTGATCGCTGGGGCACCTCCCATCTGAATGAACTTTGGCGAACTTAGTAAGTGGAGTGTTTCGTCGTTGTCCCTTTCTTTCCGCATGTAGTAACTTGCATGCTACTATTTGTGCAAGACACCTAGACCCCACCGCAAGCATGCTCAACTCCTATGTGCGTTATTTGACAAGACCGTATTCAAGACCTTGAAGGGGCTCATGTGGAACTCGAGCTTCTTTGATCAGGTCACCGTCAACATGCCGATGCCAAATGTTAGGGAGTTGTTGGCATTCGCGGGTGTCTGTAGCTTTTTCATGATGGCCTGAGGTGGTGGCGGTGACACTGGCGGGAGTGGAACCACCCGGGCCGAGGGCAATTGTGGGAGGGTGCATTCCCCATCCATCATTGATCACCTGGGGAAGCAGCAAATCATCATTGACGGCGATGATGAGGACACAGCATCAAAAGGAAAAGAGGAGGCTACCAACTGCTTGGGTTCAGAGGGTGCCCTCCCCAGGGACTTATATGCATTATTTTTCAAAAGTCAGTGACATATTATCTAATCTGAACATGTATGCATTATATCTGGAAGTCAGTTACTGTTAGAATCAGATAATGGAATAATGGAATCCTTGTATTGCACTTAGGGTTTAATCCCTTTATATACAAGAACACATAGGATTATACATGTAATATATTATGACATAACACATATAATTTAACAGCCCCTCTCAAATTCATGGTGGATCATACAAGGTGAGTTTGCATATAAAAAACTGAAATCGAGAAAATGGATGTGACTTCGTAAAGAAATCAGCAAGCTACTCTGTGGAGGAAATATGCGGAAGCGATCTTGTCTCTGCAAGGAAGTGCTGACGAACGAAGTGACAGTCGATCTCAATGTGTTTGGTCATTTCATGAAAGACTGGATTGCTGGCTATCTGAATAGCAGACCGGTTATCACAATGAAGAGGAGTAGGACCAGTCATAGTGACTCCTAAGTCCACCAAGAGACGTCTAAGATGAACAATCTCCTTGGTGGTAATAGCAATGGCGTGATACTCAGCCTCAGTGCTGGACAGGGAAACGACTTCCTATTTCTTGCTGTGCCAAGAGATGATGGAATCTTCAAGAAATATACAGAAACCAGTAGTAGAGCGTCTAGTGGTCGGATCTCCAGCCCAATCAGCATCAGTGTAAGCTCTAAGAACTAGAGTCGAAGAGGATGACAGATATAGCGATCTAGTGATAGTACCATGTAAATATCCGAGAATACGCATAAGAGCACCATAATGCACTGATCGAGGGGCTGAAACAAACTGACTAACAATGCTAACAGCATGAGCAATGTCAGATCTGGTGATGTAGAGATATACAAGCTGACCCACAATCTGTCTGTATCGAGTAGGATCTGGGAGAAGCTCACCATCTGTAGGACGAAGCTTCACATGAAGCTCAAAAGGAGTATCTGCACTACGGGTATCGGAGACGGCAGCCACTCTAAAATGTCAGTTGTATACTTCTGTTATGAAAGCAGAATCCCACAATCACTCTGTGCAATCTCAAGACCAAGGAAGTAGAGAATAGTGCCGAGATCTTTCATCTGAAACTGTCGACTGAGGTGATTCTTGACCAGAGTAATACCTACGGAGTCATCGCTAGTGATAATCATGTCGCAACGTACAGAAGAAGAATAACCCCGCCCTGCGATGAGGATCACACAAACATAGAGTGATCCTGGTGGCTCTCAACAAAACCAACTGCAAGAATAACACTGCGAAAATGCTCAAACCAAGCACGAGGAGCATGTTTGAGATCATAAATAGCTCGTTGAAGATGACAAACATGTTGAGGAGGAGTGCTAAGATCTGGAGGTGGTTGCATATAAACAACCTCAAATAAATCACCGTGAAGAAAAGCATTCTTCACCTCCATCTCAAAAGAAGGCCAGCGACGAACAGCAGCAACAACAAGAAGGGTGCGAACAGTAGTCATCTGAGCAACAGGAGCGAAGGTCTCCTCATAGTCAATATCATACTCCTGTGTGAAACCTCTGGCAACAATACGAGCCTTATTTCGTTCAATGGATCCATCAGAGCGATGCTTGATCTTGAAGATCCATTTACAGCTAATAGGTGTAACGCCATCCGGAAGGGGAACAACATCCCAGGTCTGTGTCTGCTCAAATGCCTGAAACTCCTCAGCCATGGCCTGCTGCCACTCAGGGTACTCGACTGCCTCTCGATAGGATCGAGCTCACGATGGGCATGGATAGCGTTGAGATAAGCCTGGAACTGTGAAGAATAGGTACTCACGGATGCAAAGCCAAATCGGTCAGGTGGTCCAGAGTCAAAACTGAAACAGGCAGGGGGATGATGTTCACGCTGAGGGTAGCGAGTCAAGGGATGAGGATCCACATCAGAGGGAGGTGCGTCAGCCGTGGAAGACAGAGCATCAGGGGACTCATTAACAGGAGAAGGTAGAGGAGACACAATAAGAGGGGAACTAGGAGGACTGTGGGAGGTGGATGTAGGAGGTCCAAGAGAAGATGAAGAGCCAGAGGAATTAGCAGTAGGAGTGTCAAGAGGAGACTCAGGGAGAGCAGAACTATGAGCTGGCTCAAGCACAACAGACTGCCCTGGAAGAGGTGGAGACTCAATAGGAGAGACCTGAACAGGAGAAGGCACAGGAGCAGGGGTGCAACTCGGGCGGGTTGGGTCGGGTTCTGGTCGGGTTCGGCTTTAACTGGCATTGCATAGAGCCCAACCCGAATCCGAACCCGACTTCAACCCGAAAGGTTCAACCGGAACCCGAACCCGACCTCAACCCGCGGGTTCGGGTCGGTCTTGGGTTGGGCTCCGGTTGAGCTTGGGTTTAATACTTAAAATATCATAAAATTATTTAATAAACAACACAATAAACTCTAATTAATTAAATGTATATTCAACATAGAAAAACTTACAAAATCCAAATAGTTTATGAATACATATTCTAAATTTTAATTAAGCTAAACATAGCTTCATCACTTTTCAACAAAAATATAAAAAAAACCTTTACCACTTGCTAAAAAAACCCTTCACCTTCAATTTTCAAATAAGTTTTTACTACGTACATATACAATAAGTCTACACAAAAAAAAAGACAATATGTAATTTGGGTTTTTAGGGTTTAGTGAAATGTAGGTATGTTGTGGCAGCATAACATTTATGTTAACATGCATTGGGGGTCGGGTTCGGGTTAAGCCCACCTAACCCGACCCCCCAACCCGAACCCGACCCGAATTGGGTTCGGGTTAGTTCGGGTTCGGGTCGGGTTGAACCCGGCAGAGAAAAACCTCAACCCAAACCCGCCCATGAACTGGGTTGGGTCGGGTTCAACCCGCCAAAGTTGCACCCCTACATAGGAGGAGGGGAGGCAATGGGTGTAGAAGAAAAATAGGGAACGTCCTCGACAAAAGACACATAATGAGCAAGCCAAAAACGATCTCCAACATGATCATACTAGCGATATCTCTTGTGTGCAAAACTAATCCCCAAGAATACGCACTTGACTGGCCGAGCGGCAAACTTAGTGCGTTGATGAGGAGGGAGAAGTACGAAACAAGTACATCCAAAAGTGTGAAGTCTGCTATAATCAGGTTTGGAGGAGTAAAGACACTCATGAGGAGTCATACCAGAGAGGACAGAAGAGGGAGTGATATTGATAAGATGAACAGATAGAAGAGCGACCTCAGCCAAGAATGTGCTGTGGACTGAGGAAGAAAGTAAGGGGGAATGAGTGGTCTCAAGAATATGGCAATGTTTTCTTTCAACAACACCATTCTGCTCATGAGTATAAGGGCAGGATTGCTGGAAGAGAGTGCCATGAGATTGAAGAAGAGAACGCATCGTGGAAGAGATATATTCTCGAGCACAATCAGACCAAAAGGTTTTGATACGAGTCTGAAACTGAGTGTGAATCATAGTGGTAAAGAACTCATATATCTTTGCGATCGACCTCATATCGATGACTTAATAAATAAATCCAGGTAAAGCGAGAATAGTCATCAATAAAACTGATATAATATGAAAAACCACTCTTTGACGTGATATGAGAAGGATCCCAGATATCAGAATGAACTAGCTCAAATGGACTAGAGGACTAATAATTACTAGAATGAAATGGAGTAGCAACAGGTTTGGCTAGTTTACTGCCCTCACATACAGAAAGTGAAGAAAATGAAACACGACCAAAATCACCAGACTGAATAAAGTCTTTAAGACGAGACTCATAAACATGACCTAACCTTTTATGCCATAAGTTAGTATCAGAGGTGGCAGTGCCACAGAAAACTGAGGGATCAAGTACAAGAAGATGAAGATACTCCACATAATACAGTCCGCCAATCCGACAACCAACACCAATCCTTTGCCCTAAACGTGGATCCTGCACAAAACACTCAGAGGAGGTAAGGTAACGGTGAATCCAAAATCACACAATCAACTAATAGACACAAGGTTCATGCAAAGGTCAGGAGCATGCAAAACAAATGGTAATAGGCGGCCAGTAGGATGAGATGTGGTGGTGATCGATCCACACTGCGTGATGACTAAAGGAGAGCCATTAGCAGTTTGAATCAAAGGTAAGTGTGAGGGCGCAGGTGAGCATGTGATGTGAGGCACCCGAATTAAATATCCAATAAGTAGGAGTACCCGTAGTAGAAGACAAGGCAAAGGGAGTAGAAGAACTAGGAAGTGACTGCTACAGAATCAAGTGGTCTATGCGCTGGCTGATCTTGTCAAGCTTATCCGAAAGTGGCTGAACTGAGCCAATCGAAGTAGCAGTCGTCGCGCCAACATGATTAAGATGATGTCCTCGTTTTTTCGGTCTATGGCGCTTCTTAGCAGATCTTCGTCTTTTCAGTCTATGCCGCTTCATAGTAGGAGTGGCCCCTAAGATGCCCGCATAGATAAACGTCGAAGTGGACTGACGAGACACCATAGAGTAGTGGTGTGTCTGAGGAGGACTGATAGCAGACATTTTTCTACCCCTTTTTTTTCTTTTTTTTTAAGGCTAAAAACAAAATGATGATGTCGGGGATGAAAAATCAATCGAAACAAACCCCTAGAACACCATAATCGAACCTCTGGGTAGGGAAGTAGGGCAGATTTAGTGTTTTTAAGGACCTAAGGTGGTGGCCGATGTCAATTGAGTCCTACCAGAGGTGACCGAGGGCAGTCAAAGTACTGTTAGAGGCGATGGAGGACTGCCCGAGATGGTCGAGTGCAGCCAAAGCGCGACTGGAAGCGGCGAAAGGCTGCCCGAGGTGGCCGAGGGCAGTCGGAGCGTGACCGGAGGCGTTAGAGGGCTGCCTGAGGTGGCCGAGGGCGGCCGCAGCGCCACCGGAGGAGCCGGAGGGCTGCACAAGGTGGCAGAGGCTGCCGGAGCGCAATTGGAGGCAATGGAGGGCTGCCCGAGGTGGCCAAGGGCGGCCGAAGCACGGCTGAAGGTGGCCGGAGGGCGGCTGGCGGTCACTGGGGGCGGCGGAGGGTGGTGTGGCACGGTAGAGGGCGGTGGACCTCGGTGGTTGCGCACCGGCACTGGCCGCGGGTGCTAGCACGCGGCACTGGTGGCGCTCCCGGGTGGTGCGGGGAACTCGTGCGGGCATTGGCCGCGGGCGCTGGTGGCACTCCCGGGTGGTGCGGGTAACACCCACAAAGACAAATCCTGAAAATCTAGGGACCGCGTGCGGGATAGGGCGCGGTGATCGTGTGGGATACGCGGACTCGCTAGCGAAACAACGTGCATGAGCCGGCGGCCGGGAAATTCGAACACGTTTGCGAACGGCACAGACATAATCGCGTGGGATACACAGACTTGCTGGCCAAACCGCGTGAATGCGCTGGCGACGGGCTGGACTGGCACAGACAGGATACCGAGAATCTTGGGATCACGTGGATCTGCACGGATCTGTGCAGATTTGTGCGTGGTGCTTGGCAGGGTGCGGTA
The DNA here is from genome assembly GCA_030737835.1 of Acorus gramineus. Classification (NCBI taxonomy): domain Eukaryota; kingdom Viridiplantae; phylum Streptophyta; class Magnoliopsida; order Acorales; family Acoraceae; genus Acorus; species Acorus gramineus. Next base: position 1,225,475 of record JAUJYN010000038.1, on the reverse strand, counting down.
GGTCAGTGCGCGCGGCAGTTCGCGGCAGGGCAGAGTGCTCGACGCGGCAGGGCAGGGCGTGGCAGGGCGAGGCGCGCGGCAAGGCAAGGTGCTCGGCGCGGCAGGGGAGGGAGCGCTGCAGGGCCAGGCACGAGGCAGGGCCACGACAGGGCGCTCGGCAGGGCGTGGCAGGGCAGGGCAGGGCAGGGCGCGCGGCAGGGGTGGCGCAAGCAGCGGCAGGGCGGCGTGCGTCAGCTGTAGGGGCACAACAACGACAGCGACAGCGACGGCGACGACGGCGGCGGTGATGAAGGATTCCAAAAAAATAAAAAAAATTAGGGTTTTTGAGGTGGTGGCTCTGATACCATGTTAGAATCAGATAATGGAATAATGGAATCCTTGTATTGAACTTAGGGTTTAATCCCTTTATATATAAGTACACATAGAATTACACATGTAATACTCTATGACATAACACATATAATTTAACAGTTACATTTGTGGAACTGACTTTTAATTGTTATATATAACAGTTAAAAGTCAATTACATTTCACAAATGTAACTAACTTTTAATGCAATTTATTGTTGAAATTAAGTTATATTTTATAAATGTAACTGACTTTTATTTTGAACTCTAGTTTTATACTGTGATTTGTGTTTCATTTATGCATTCATTGAAAAAAAATATTGCATCCATCGCAAATACTTTGTCTAATAATCAAAATTATTCAAATTAACAACGTTCCAAAAAAAAACGATGATTACTCCTTGTCGCCATCGTTTTTTGGTTGAATGAGAGGCCACAAATAAAAATTCGGTCTTTTTCTATGTTTTTGACAGAATATATTTTTTAAATGATTTCGTTTTTTCAGTTTTTTTTTAAGAAACCTTATAGGATTAGAATTTCCATCTTGTTTTTATGAATGTAATGAATGATTTCTTTTTTAATTTTGAATTGGTTTTGAAAAAATTAGGTTTCCCGAAATGGATTGAATAGGTTGATATGTTTTTCGGAAAAGGTGGGGATGAGTTTAATGAGGGAGGAAAACGTGGGTTTTAAATGAGGATAATATTGTATTTTATCTTTTTAATCTTTTTTAAAAGTCAAACAAGCAACCAATGAGGGAAAGACACATCATAGGGCTTGTGTAGTAGGACTCTTCTACTAAGTATTATGGGGAGGTTGGTTGTGTAACCCAAACTCACGCTGGGCCTTTTGTACCACCTATATACAAAAATCATTTCATGTATTTATGTATCTATTCTAAAACAAAATGTTCATTGTTCACTTATTGTTAATATTGTCTGATTTTCTTAAAAGGACAAAAGTGGTTTTCTTATATTGTTGTGATTCAAAATTTATTTGCTTAATTTTAAAAATGGCTCAATGTTTTGTTAAGAAAGAGATAGACAGTTAAATGAGCCATAGAAAGGCTTGTCTTCCCTTTTTCATTTTCAACACAACCACATTTTCTACTGTTATAATTGAAATATTTACATAGAAATTTCCTGAACATTGTAATTTTGATGGTGTAAAACCTCTCATAATCACACTTTGTACGCTGCATAATTTCATAAAATAATTAGTGTAAATTTTTTTGAAAAAAGTCCCTAGAATATACTAATTAACAAGTTTTTTTCTATACATAAGCATGAATCGGGATACTTGGGCTCAAGATAACATGTGGGACAAAACTCAGGGTCCAGATCCTATCAGGCCTCAATTGGATTAGTACTATCAGTATCAAATTGGAGCCTGACACGTGTACACAACAACTCCTTTAGCTCCATTAACCGCTCTGTCAACTCTTTTCTTTTTATCTTTTCTCAATTCTTCATCTTTGATTTTCTTATTTTCACTGTCATTCACTCAATTTCATTTTTCTTGCTCTCCCTCTTGTGCCTTCTCATTAAGCATGAAAAATCATATTCTTTTGGGGATTTTTTTTTAAATTAAATGCTTTAAGATTGAACTAAATGGATTGATTTTTTTATAAAAAAATAGGCTTATATTTGAATGTAAATATATCATCTAAGTTGTGAAAATGGGTCATTTTTATATTCAACATCAAGATATCATAGTTTAAGTGGGCAATGTTTTCTAAAATCTTTGGACTAAAAATACTTCTGAGTTGAATAAAATGACTGGGGTGTCTCTGTTTCCTTAGAAAAAATCATGTTTTTTGGTGTATAAATATCATACCGTAGTTATCTTATTAACAAGGGAAATCAGAGCATGAAACCCTTTGATTTTAAGATTTTAAAAATAATCTAAAAAAGAGATCTACAACATTTACAAGGTAACCCTGCAAGTTACTCTATTAATAGGGTGTGTGAACTAAATAAAAAATGAGTAAATCATATTAAAGTAATATTGAATATAACGGAACAATGTATGAATCGAACTGAATTACAATAAAATCGACTGAATAATATATTTATCGAACTAAAATACTTCTTAATCAAACTAATCAAACATAGAATCAAATTTATAAATCAAATTAAACAATAAAGGAATCAAACTAAAACACTCATGAATCAAACTAAACAATGAATGAATCAAATTGTACAACTCATGTATCGAACTAAACAATGAGTAAATTGAACTGAACAATGTATGAAACGAATTGAAGTACTTAATAAGCTACCAAAACAGTGAATAAATAAAAAAGAATTACTTATGCTTCAAACTAAACAACAAACAAGATTAGACTCGTATACAACTAGGTAGAACTTTATACAATTCTAATTGCAACAAAATGTTATGTCCTCAACAATCCATGTGACTTGAGTTCATCCAATATTTGATGTTCTTCTACTTGATTGCTCGTCTAGCTCGGCTCCTATAAAGCAATATAAAAAACATATAACAATTTTTTTTAAAAGAAGAATAATTAACAATCGAAAAATTGAATTGGGATCATACCTAACTCAGTTGGGTTAATGAGAGATTTCTTTCTCTAGATTAGCATAGTCAGACATTAAGATGATTTGTTGCGAAAACAATGAATTTGATTTGTGTAGGATGGCCACTGAACTTTGGGGTGAAATTTGGTAGAGACATTCAAATTTATTGATTAATGAACTAATAAAATTAGAGAAAATAGAATCAAGATAAATAATGGATCACAATAATTTCCTAAAAAAAAAAGTTAGGAAAACAACACCCATGATCATGTTCGCTTGAGGTGTATTGATTTTTTATTTATTTTCATGATGGGTTTTAGAAGCTCATACTTTTGAAACAATTTTTTTAAGAGCACCAATATCTCATATGAATTCATCCAAAAATTTGGACTAGTCATAAAACAACACATGAAACAAAAAAAAAAATAGCAAAGAAGAAAAGATTGTTTGATCCTTCATTAATCCATTCATCAATTTTATTCAACCAAATCGATTGTTCAACCTAGATGGTCTTTTTCCCAAAAAAAAAAAAAAAGAGAAAATATGTCAAAATATGTCCCCCTGAGCAAAAGGCACATAAGGAGAGAGGGAGGTAGAGTACGCACATTTTTTTTTGGAGAGAAAGATTGCTTAATGATGAACTCATTTTCACCTAAACTATTATTAAAGGGTTTTTTTTGGAGAGAAAAATGGATTTTTTTAATGTTCTAAAAAAAATGGATTTTTAGGGTTTTAAAGATTTGTAGAGATAGTGAGATTTAAATTAAGAGGGAGATTAAAAGAGAGAGAGAAATGTGAAATCTTTGAAATGAGAATGCATGAGAGGGAGAGTGAGAAAAATGAAATTGAGTGGAGAGAGAGTAAAAGCCAGGATGAAGAGGGAAGGAAAAAAAAAGAAGAAAAGAGTTGCTGACAGAGGGTTAACGGAGCTAAACGAGCCGTTTCACTCCCCTCTTCTTATTAAAGTTGTTGTGTACACGTACTGATAAAACTGACCCAGATTGGGCCTGATAGGATCCGGACCCACCAAAACCCACTACATCCAACCTAACAGAGCTCACAATAACTTTTTGGGAAATGATACGTCAAGTCCTCGGGTTCACATTTAAAAACTACACACCCATTTTTCTTAAAAAATGATCAAAATTAGCTTTTTTTTAATTGATATGACGGAGAGACAACTTTCTACAAAAATTTTAAATTCAACTTTAGATGAAAAACTAATATCCAAACCCATTTTTAAAAAGGTCTCGGTCTTTTTTACAAAGCTACTTAAAGTCTTAAACATAATCTATAGAAAAACTAATAAGATTTGAATGTGAGATTTTTGAGATATCTATTTATCAATTTTAGATCCAAACACGGCAATAATCTTATGATTTATCAGTTTGTAAATTAATGTAATTGGGACCATAAGCTGGAGATAAATTTATGTGAAAAAGTGTTCAAAACTTAAGTTTTTCAAAAATAGTAGCTTCTTACAAAATCAGTTTTAAATCAATTTTTTTATCTAAAATCATTTTTGCAATAAGACAGCCAAATACAGCCTCAATCTCTTTTACAAATTAAAGATACTTAAACATAATCTATGGAAAAATTAATAAGATTTGAACATGAGATTTTTAGTATATTTGCTTTTCAATATCAGATCCAAACGAGACAGTAATCTTATCAGTGTGTAAATCAAGGCAACACATGTTGATTGTCCGTAGGCCTGAAAAATATATAAATTGGAAAGTGTTATATGATTATTAAAGTATGCGTGATTGAAATAAAAAAAGTCTCCTTAGTTCTTTAATCAATCAGGGCCCAACTTGACAGCAAAACAGGCTGTATGCATTACATGGAAACTGACAACCATTTATTTTTATTATTATTATTATTATTATTTTATTTTCATTCACTACCCCCATAAAGTCCCACTCCTTTTTTGGGAATCTTTATCTAATAATTGTCACTTTTGTCTACCTATCTCTGTGTGTATCTCAAACAAATGGAGCTCCTTTGGTCCTCCATGAAAGCTCTTCTTGTTCTTTCAACCTTGCTCTTCTCCTCGGCCTCTTCATCCAACATTGTTAAGACTCTCCCAGGCTTCGATGGTCCTCTCCCCTTCCACTTGGAGACTGGGTAATCTCTCTCTCTCCCTGTCTCTGTATACACACACACACACAAGACATGATTAGATGAGGTCATGCAGTAGGTGCGAACCGCGGATATATATACACTCTTTATCAATGTATATGTGTCGGTAAAGAAAGCATATATACTTCAATGAGTTGATATGTTTTCTTTATTGATGCATATACCTCGACAAGGAATGTATATACGTGGTTCGCACTTACCTAATCACTTACACACACACATCGCGTTTTTTTGTTTTGTTTGTTACCTTAAAAAAAATTGTTTTTGTTTGTTTAATCATGTGTTTATATAGTATTTTGTGAATCTAGGTATACATTTAGGGTTAGTTTGGTAGTTCTGATTTAGAAGGAGAATTTTTTTCATCCCAGAAATCTAGTTTTAATGAAATTTGACCTGGAAATGTTCAAGAATGAACACAATTAAAAATGGATGATTCCAAACATTTTTTTTTTTTTATGATATCACAACATAATGGAGAAAGAGAATAAACGCCACACAAGCCTTTAGTTTAGATTATTTAAAAAATTGACAATGAAAATTGAAGCAAGAGCTCTGTAGTTGACACGATAATTAATTTGCAGTCGGGGGCTTAATGCAGTTGTAACCAAGATTTTTATCTAGTGGGCGTAACCTTGTCAATTATCCAAAAAAAATCTGAATCCGATCCGAATCTGTATCCGAAAAATCAGAAATATCCGATATTCGAAGATCTGGAGTGCAGATATAGATATCAATCTATCCGATCTAAAAAATATCCGTATCTGACATATATCATAAAAATATATTTTTGAATTATATGTTACCCATATTATTATCTTGTATGATTAAACACAATGATAATATATTATAATATTATTAAATTTTCAATGTATAATATCTGAAAAAGAGAATAAGCCTTAAAAATCTCAATTTTAATTTTGACATCTCTTTAAAATATCATTTGATTATCTAAATTAATGTTAATATTTAAACATGTCAATTATCCAAAAAATATCCGTATCCGAAGGGATCCGAATCTAAAAATTAATATCCGTATTCGAATCCAAAAGTTGGGATATGGATATTAGCATATCCAATCCATATATATCCGATTGACAGGCTTAAGTGGGGGTAAACTATTATACTCCTTTTGGTAGCACGTTAAGATTTCTATCTAATTATATCATAGTTTAGGGTATTGCATCTTTTGGAATTTTATAAGTTAGTTTTCTTAACGTACTTTTATAATTATCTTTGATTGATCTTTAGTATAATCTGTATAGTTTTTTAATACCAAATTTATTACTAAATGAAAATGTATGGTAAAAAAATGAGAGGATCAGTGATTGACCTTTTTTTTTTAATTGAGCGTTGTTACATATAGTCCGTGAGAACAATCCAATTGACAATCCATATATCTCGATAGTCATCTATCGACTTATATTTCTCCCAGCTCAATATATATACGTTGTTAGTAGTCTTCATGTTTTTAATTCAATTGATCCATGTGATAGATCATGAAGTTATATACATTTTTATAAAAATATATATCTCATTAGAAGTCTTTACTATTTAAAAAAAATAATGATTCCCAGACTCCAACTTTATAAGTCCCAAACTAGGTCCCATGATGTGGCAAGTGTACATTGTCTATTATACCCTTAAGACTATTTGGGAAACATTGCGATTATGATTTTCTTCCGTTTTGTATGGAGTTTCAATAATTAATGTGATTATTCAAATCGTGGAGTATCATCAATGTCGATCATCTTTGGATTAAACCATCAAAATTATTTTTGCACCAATTTTAATCGATCTTTCATCTTCATAACCAAATTATATATGATGAACACATTATAACGAATCTAAAATTTTAATTTTGAGAAGTTGGAAGACACTTATTTATTCTTGTTTGAGTTGGATCTCCTCTCAATGTCTGTCCGATCAGGTTTAAAAATTATTTTTTTTATCATATTATGATTTTATTGGAATGCAAATCATATTCGAAATTAAAATTAACCTTTTTACGATCACATATTCAATCAATGTTACATGTTTTAAATTTAGAACACAAATTTTTTTTATGTATTGATCGTCATATTACACTTTTTTATTTTGTTTCGTTTTAATTTCATAAATGTAACACTCGTTATTGTTACATTTAATTTTTATACGGTTTGTATGATGTTAGTATTACATTTCTGACGTCGAAATAACATATTTATTTTTTGATACATTCATAAAATGTAACAATCTGAAATGTAACATTCATTCATGTACTGCATTTCTTACAATGCAAATAGTAATTTATATTTGTTACATTTATAAATGTAACAGTCAATTACATACTTTTGTGGGGGAATCTGCTACATTTTCTTTGGAATGCAATGCATTAGAAATTGAAATAGATGATTTCGAAGAGTAAATGTAACTGTTTGACATTTAGGTAAATGTAATTGTTTGTTCCATCTATGTAAATGTAACAGTTTTTATGTAAATGTAACAAATCGTTGTGAGAGATGTAAACATTTAAAAAATGTATTTGTAACTACTAATATAAAATGTAACTGCTTCATATGGTAATATATGTGTTTTTTATTTAAATTTGAAAACAATAAATACCTAACTTTTTAATATTAAATTAATAACATTCTTAAAAAAAATTAATGTGTATAATAAGAATGTAAGTTTGAAAAAAAAAATCTAGGCCGTTTGAAGGATTTTGATGAAAACAATTTATGTAATTTCTGGTGTAATCTAGGTTCAATTATAATTTAGGTAAGAATTTCAAAATTCAAAATAGGTAAATAGATTTTAAGATTTACATGGAAGAGTCATAACTGAATAGAGAAAATGAGGGGATTTGGATTAATGGGACAAATTTTTAATGAAGGGCAAATTTTTTATTTTACCATTTTACATTTTTTGAAAAGTCAACAAGCCAACCAATGTGATGACAACACCTTATGGGGCTTGTGAGTGGAGCTTATATTTTGGGGCCTGGATATCATGACTTAAAAATATTAATTTATATGTGGACTGTACTCGGGGCTGTCCTACGGATTTTTTCTAATAATTATGGATGCAAAAAAATGAAATAGATCATAACCTATCTTTCATGTGGGCGAGATAAACCAGTCACACTTGTGGGTTGGAGCGTTGTTATAGTCATATCCGTTTTCAGCCCCAATTCCAGTTTTATATGCGTCGATAGAAAAGTAACGACGTATATGCTCACGTTAACAAGACATATGCTTTAAAAGATTTTTTTTTATATTTTCTATAAATGCATCCTTGCAATTTATTGAGTATATGCTTCATTTTTTATAAAAGCATATACCTCATCTAACGGGATATACTATTTTTTAAAAATTCAAAACACATGTAAATTGAAATTGAGGATTAAAATAGGGCGGTGTAACATTATCCTTGTGGGTTGTGGATAAATGGGAGGGTCAAAGACATCTAAATCCTTACAAACATGAGTAATCCCATATAAGTCCTTATTAAAGTTGGGGTAGACGTACAAATCCTTAAAAACTCATAAAAATCCATATACATCCTTGGTTTGAACAAAAATTAATCCTAACACAACCTACCATACTTAACTTTAACCTATAGTCATGAAATGATTAAATTATCCTCAAATTTTTAACTGTTTTTAAACAATAACTCAATGGAAATGAAGAAACATAAAAAGTCTTACAAGGATAATTTGATCTTTGCATGGACTAATTTGTTTTTATGATTGTTTATGACGACTATAATGTCTACATAATTACATGATGATAAAATATTCTGTCAAATTTGAATGAAAATTTAATCCGATGATGATAATTAGGTTTTTGTGAGTTTTTAGGGACTCACGTGTCTGGCCCAATTTTCACGGGGACTAATATGGAACTACTCATGTTTACAGGGATGTAGATGTCTTTAATCCTAAATAGTATTTTATCTTTCAGTTTTGTGCTATTGATATATCAATCACTGCACTGCATAATGACCCACAAGGAATTTCATGAGTTTAAAAAAAATTGAAACAGTAATAGCTCTTTTTTTTTTTTTCTCTTGAAGAATGGTACTCACATGAAATTTCATCTCTTTTAACTTCTTCCCCGAAGTTGGTAGAATGATTGAAATTGATTTTCATAAAAACGACATTAATACTTTTTTTTAATAAATATGTACCTTACAAGATTATAATATTCATCGATGGGTATGGGATTTTCTCATTATCAATGTTATTGAAGATGAACAAGAATATTTTTTATGAAGATATGCATGCTTTTATTACATAATATATTAATTTTTTTAAACCTACTGTTTTTTTTTCGATACCACTTCTTGACCTACTTATCGAAATCCTAACGAATGCAACAACATGGAGCGGCGCCCATTCAGATTCAAAGAAAACCATCAAAAAGCCGATTTTCTTATCGAAATCGATCATTTTCTCTTGCCAAAGATACACATAATATTTTTAGGTTTTTTATTTTTATTTTTTCTTGGATGCTTTATACATTGATTAATCGAATCATCAAATACATTTTTTTGATGTTTTTTAATTCAGAATCATTGAGATTGAAGCCATTGCAATTTTTCTAGTTGTTTTTTTACGATCTATTTTTTTTCTTGAATGTCCAATGCAACTAAGTTTTCAAATTTAAATATGCATATGGATTTAATATAATATAATTTAATGTAGAACAATATATCTTAATTTTAATTATAACTGAATTTTCAATACAACTAAATTTCAAAATTTAAACATACATCTGGAATTTATATAGCTAACATAATAAATTTATCATCATTCTAATACCAATTGTAATGCCCCTGGTTAAGCCTGTCAATTATCCGAAAAAATATCCGTATCCGATCCGAATCCGTATCCGAAAATGCAGAAAATATCCGATATCCGAAAATCCGTATCCGTATCCGAACCAAATAATCCGTATCCGAAAATTTTCGGATCGGATATAGCCTATATCCGATCCGAACAATATCCGTATCCGAACTGTTATTTTATTTATATATGTTAGAATTAGTTTCAACCCTTAGATGAAAATCCAATGGCTCATGATCTAGGACAAAACACAAACCTATTTAACCATGTTAAATACTTATTTAACTATATTAAGATTTGTATTTTTATGTCTTTAGTGGATACCTATTTAACCATGTTAGGACTTAAGATTTTATAAATTTTTTATATTTTAATCTGGTTCGGATATTTCGGATATTATCCGAATCCGTATCCGGATTTTCGGATCGGATACGGATATGGGTTTTGGAATATCCGTCGGATATCGGATACGGATATTTTTTCGGATATCCAATTCGGATACGGATACGGATATGGGCCTATCCGATCCGTATCCGTCCGATTGACAGGCTTACCCCTGGTTTATACAGCAAGAAATTGTCCGCTTTACCTCTAAATGGGCTCAAGGGTTTAAAATACGTCTTGGTGTGTAAGAGCTGTACTCATATATAGCCACAAACTATCTCCTCCCATTAGGCGATGTGGGACTAAACACCACTCACCCTCACCCTCACCCAATCCATGGGTCTCTTGGGACTGTTGGGCCTCCCCCTCAATGGGTCGGGCGTCACAAAATAACATTATAAAAAACCACAAAAACATGAGAAAAAAATCACAAAACATAATGTAACTTATTTTCAGTTACATTTGAAAGATATCTAGATTTCAAAAACAACTGAAAACACATTTCCAAATGTGAAACAGACAATGTAACTAGACAATATACGATAAAGTTAACATATTAAGAAATAATCAATTAGAAATAACAAATAGAATAACATCACTATAGCATTGAACATATTAGCTGATGACTACAAGTAAATGTAATTGGATTACGGTAATTGAATTTTTTTTAGAAAAGGTTTTTGTGGGGGTTAGAGGATATGGAGGCCAGAGAAGGGTTAAAAAGGTAATAGAACCACCTCTTATGTAATAGAGGGTGACGAAATGAATCCAGGAGTAATGATGTCGGTCGTCGGAGATGAGCAACTCAGCCAAAATGATTTTTTTAATACAAACATCTCTCTCTTGTCCCTAATTAAAGTGCAAATGCTGCATTTAATGCCCATATTGACAATTACATTAATTTGAGTATCTTGAACTTATAAATGTGACATTTAAATCAAAATATTTTTTTTATTCATATTATTAAATTTGAAGGCATGAAATCTAATCGGCTATGATATAAAAAAAAGATTTAAATATGGCTTGAATTGATCTTATCCCTTTTGAATTGGTCAAAACTAATTTAAAGTTTTGAATATACCGTGGCTTGTTGAATCACACACATTTATTTGATTTTGTTGAATAAGCATGATCTAGTTTTCAAGATTTTTGGTAACCAGCAAACACACTTCAAATATGTTGGGAAGTCAAACTAGTGAGAGAGGGTTTTTGGGGGAGTCGAAGTTTCAAAGGGTAGGAGATAGGATTTGATGGAGAGGGGTTTATTTATTGTTTGAATATGTGGTTAATATATGAAGGGTTTATAAATTAAGTTATGAAAATATGAAAAATTTACTAATAAGAAAAGCTCACTTACAATTTTAAGAAGTTCAAATAGAGCCACTCTTCAAGTTTCAACATTTACCCATTACAAAAGAAACCTAACATTGATTGTTGCCCCTGCTTTCACATGTTTTAACAAGTACTTTTAATAAAAAGTTTAATATTTCTATTTATCTCATGTGATTTATGAATGCACACGTAATAGATCGAGTGGAACTCTTATTCAATACTATAGATTAGATAAGACAAATAAAATAAAATATAAATTCAATAAATCTAAGTATGTCTTTCATTTCTTATAAGGCACATTTACACCCAGATCTATTTCCAACCTCAATTCTAACCCTATATGCGTTGATAGAAATCTATCGATCCATATGCTCGTATTAACAAGGCATATGCATTGAAATAATTTTTTACATTTTCTATAAATGCATCAATGCAATTCATTGAAGTATATGCTTAATTTGTTATAAAAATATGTACCTCATTAAATGAAGTATACTATTTTTAAAAGATTAAAAACACATGCAGGCTAGAATTGAGACTGGATGTAACATTATCCTTTTTTATATACATGTGCTTTAATTTCACTGTTCAATTATATTTTTTAAAAGAAAATATCAAAACTTGTTATAGATTGCAAAAGTAACCGTGAGAATGATTGTCCGTCCGTAACATTTCATTGAAAGAACAACACATAAATTAGTGAAACTATTTTTTTTAAATTGGTGTAGTTACACAGGTGTTGAAGAAGGTGATGACGTACAACTTTTCTACTACTTCATAAAGTCTGATAGGAACCCTAAAGAGGATCCACTTATTGCTTGGATATCTGGTGGTCCATACTGCTCTGTTTTATCTGGTTTGGCTTCGAGATAGGTTGGTGCATTTTCTCTCCCTTTCTTTTCTTTCAACTGCATGTGTTGGTCGTAAAGAAATGGAATGACTAATGAGGAGAGCTTACTCTAAAAATATACTAAAATTAAAATATTTTTTACCCCCGCTTGTGCAAAGGAGATAAATAAGAAAAAAATATAAAATTAAAAATATACGTCCTTTACGGATATATGGGAGAAGATTTAATAAAAAAAAATTAAAAAAAAAACTTAAAAACATTATAAACATAAAAAGGTATGTTTGGAATGGATAAATTATAATAGTTATTACCTGATAAAATAAAAAATATTTTTATACATTTAATTAGAACACGAATGATGATAACATATCAAAATAAAAAGAGAAACATCAATACAACAAAAAATTCATTTAATTTTCTACCGACTATTTATAACAATTTTATATACGAATAATCTTATATTCAAAATCTAGGCTTCAAAGGTACAAAATCTATTCAAAAACCAAATGGATGCTAGGATTAAAAAGTGTAAAATCTATTCTCGGCTGTATAACTCTCCCCCATTTGTTTCGTGGAATAACACAAGAATAAAGCCAGATTAGGAGATTCTGCCAAAAAAAAGTTGTTTTGATGATAATGTGTGTAAGATTTTTATTAAATATTATGAATTTTAATTACTATTATTCATAATAAACCTAAGATAACATCGGAAAGCGGAGTCTAAAAATGGTCTTTTCAGTTAAAACTACTTTTAAAATTAAATTATCAGAAATTATACTTTTATCAAATTCCAAGAACTTCTCATTTTCTTATATTGGTAACTAAAACTTTTTTTTTCTTTTTTAAGTTTGGACCAATTGAAATGTTTGAAAACATGTTTAGGTTAAATACGATTCTTGTAAAAATAGAATCATCCAAATCTAAATCAATGATGAATTTTTGAAATTTAATTCAGGACCTCTGCGTTTCGATATCAAAGAATACAAAGGGGAGTTACCGACTCTAGTTTCACACCCTTATTCATGGACAAATGTACTCAATCTTACTATTCCCAAGCTTCATTATTTTTATTTTGTGATTTATGTTTTCATGCCACCATTTATATATGTATATAATTTCTCTTTTTTGGGAAGGTTTCAAATATTCTCTTCATAGATGCCCCTGTGTGGACTGGATTCTCATATTCCAAAAGCTCAACTTATAATGGAGATGGAGATATAATCTCATCCAAAAGAATATCTACCTTTATTAAAAAGGTGAAGTATTTTCTTCTCTAACACCAAATGTTTATGTGAATTATCACATTATTTACTTAATAATGATGGAAGTTTTAGTTTAATCATTGACATGTTTTTCCTTTTTAATTGTTTTCAAAGTGGCTTGAAGAAAACCCAAAATTCAAGACAAATCCTCTCTATATTGGGGGGGATTCATACAGTGGGAAAATTGTTCCAGTCGTCACTCATGAACTTATCAAAGGTTTGTTGTTTGTCAAAATAAAATGCTTTTCAAAATTTCATAAATATTGTTAAGAGTTAGATTTTTTTTTTTTTTTTTTTTACACGGGCACTTGTTCTAATATTCTCTTTTATGATAGATATAGAAGATGGAAGAGAAAAACACCTCAATTTAAAGGTATATTCATAGAGTAATGACGTTGTAAACATAGTACTTTGATATTTCATTTGAAAGAAAATGAAAACGTCCTGAATTCTATTATGACTGATTCTGGAAATTAGGGTTATATTGCTGGCAACCCGCTGATATCTAGGGAAGATGATTTTAATACAATTTATCCTTACGCTCATCGAATGGGATTTATATCTGATGAACTTTACAAGGTGATCTGGAATTTTATAGATGAAATTTTGAGTGAGTTGTCACCCCTCTTTGATTTATCATCTTATACACTTGTTTTAATGTAATAGTCAGCAAAGAAGAGGTGCAGAGGACAATATCTAGAGCCTATGAATGCACAATGCGCTGAAGATGTTAAAGCTATGAAAATTGTGAGTGTGACATTAATTACAACATAAAATGTTCTCACACGTGTATATAAACAACTCATCATTCAATACTTTGGCCATAGAGATGGGACTAATACATCAATTGTACGTGCAGTTGATTTCAGGAATAGATCGACGCAACATTTTGGAGAAAAAATGTGTCGATGATTATTATGATTTTCAAAATCATGCAACACATAGGCGATCTTTGGTTGTGGATTCTCAAATGATATTCTCTCCACCACCGTCTAATCTTACTCTCGATTGCAGGGTATATCTCTTAATCTTTCAATGAAGTACATAGTATTGATACGCATGTATAATCACAACTTAGCTTTTTTTTTTCATTCATAGGCCCTCTTTTGAACCAACTGTCAAACTAATTTATATTTGCTAAATTTATTTTTCAGATAATGAATTTAAACATGTTCTTGTTGTAAACTAAATAGAATATGATATATAAGAGTATATAAACAAAGCACACAAGTATATAGAGAAGAGAAGTAGAGAGAGATTTCTTATTCAATATTTGTTGGTTGGTGGAATACAAGAGAAACCCCTCAATTTATATGGTACATAGAGGAATCCCAAAGGTGGGAGTTACAAGTCTATAGAGGTGAGGGGGAGATAGTGGGGCAACAATGGGAGTGTTATGGAATAGAAGAGTGGGGGAGGTTATGGAGTTGAATGAGGGGGTTATGGAGTTGAAGAGTGGAGGAGGTTATGGGTTAGAAAAGTGGTGGTTATCCACCACCATATTCACAACAGTTCTGCTAATTTTAACTTCTTATTTCATATTTTAGTTTTTGTATTAAAAATCAATGAAACAAATGTCTTGGAAAATTTGATTGAGCATATACATATATTGCTTTTATGAATATATAACTAGTTATTTAAAATTAATTCTGAACAGGCCATGGAAAACTAGGATGCGCATGATTAGTTATAACTCTCCTGTTTCATCTGTTACAGAGTTACAGATTCATGCTTTCATATTTTTGGGCGAACAATGAAATTGTGAGAGAAGCTCTCCACGTTAAGAAGGTAAATACACGAATACTAGATATGAATTATATATGTTTTGAATATATATATCAATAGTTTGAATAGAAAAAGAGCTTATTTATCACTGGAAACATAGGGACAATGTAATAAATTAGGATGATATGTTTGTGTTATTCGTTGAATTGCACAGGGGACAATTAAAGAGTGGATAAGGTGCAACAAGCAACCCAATTATGTGTCAGATATTCCATCCAGTTTACCATTCCATTTTGATATCACGACACGAGGCTATCGGGCTCTCATATATAGGTGCGTGCATTCTAAATTTTTTTTTGTGATGAGGAACTAATACAATAGTTGGGAAATCCTGGATGCACAAGTTCTCTGATATTGTTTTTTAACCTAAGTCTATACTAATCATTTGTATGCTTATATGTTTTGGACAGTGGAGATCATGACATGACAATGCCACATTTGGGGACACAAGCAGCAATAAAATCTCTTAAATTTTCCGTCATCGATCAATGGCGGCCATTTACAATTGATGGCCAAGTTGCAGGGTGAGTTTACCCTAGCTAAACACAATGGATTTTTTTCAAGTTATGTACTCTGATAGGAAAACATACATGCCAAAAATGTTTCTGCTCTGTCAGGTTTACAATATCCTATGCCAACAACTTGACCTTTGCATTGGTGAAGGTATGTAACTTGTCCGTTTATGTCACATTCATTTATACAACCTCCAATTTATTTAAGACACATTTGGACCCTTTTTTTTTTAAAAAAAAAAAAAAGACTGGCCTTTAGATAAAAGTTGCTTTCATCCAACTTTTTCCATAAAATCTACTCTCACTAGCTTCAATTATTCATTAAAAAAATTTGTTGAATGCTGATGTATAAAAACAAAAGGTAAAATTTTGTTGCTGGGAATATTTGAAATATTAATGCCAAATCAATTTGACAATTTGTGGGGAGTTTTAGACAGGTTATAGATGGCTAGCTTGGGAAACTCATCTCTCACTATTAACTTATCCTGAATTTTAGAGAGGTTAAAGAGGATTCTAGACGAACTTTTAAAATGTTACTTCCACATGTATTCACAAAAATATCGTTTTTTTATTCTACACACCATTTTTATAAATAAAAAAATTGCATAAATTCTTTTTCATTCCAAAATGGTGTTATGCGCATTTATTTAGAATGTATTGAGGCAAAAATTAAGATTAAAAATGTTACTAATTCTGTCAATTTTTTTTCCACTTTCTTCACATTTTTTTTTTACAGGGAGGAGGTCATACGTCTCCCGAGACACAGCCCAAAGAGTGCTATGCCATGTTTGAAAGGTGGATATCATGTAATCCTTTATAAATAATAATAATAAAAAAGTATTCTTCATAAGACAAAAATTAATAATTATTTGATGATTATGATGATGATCTATATGAGAAAAATAATTCCACCATGTATTTATTATGTAGAGGTTGGTTGTTTAACCTGAACTGTATATGTAATGCTCATGTAGGGCCTTTCATACCAACAATATAAAAATAATTACATGTACTCATGTATCTATTTCAAAACCAAATGTTCATTGTTAAGTTATTGTTAGTATTTTTAATTTTTTTAACTGGTCAATTTTTTTTTTTAATTTTATTGTGATTCAAAATTTATTTGCTTAAATGCAAATCCAGGATCTCCCCATTTTGGCTCTCTGTATTGTGAATGGTTAGTTAGGTAAAATGTTGATACCCTCAGTCTGATTTGCAATCTTGTCTACACTCTGTAAGTGGTCCCTAAGTCGACTATACACTCAACTAATGATATATGTATTATTCAAGTGCAGTATATATCTCACTAGTGCCATGTATACTCGATTAAATTTGTTTTTATTTTTCATAAAATTAAAATATGCACTACTTGAGCTAGGTATATATTTTACTTTTTATAATAATGTGTACCTTAATGAGCGAGTATATATTTTAAAAATAAAAAATATTCGAGGATCACAGAAATGATTGCAAACAGGTCTCGACGTATCATTTTCCTTAAATGAATCACTAGCTTTGAAAATGATTATGTATTGAGAGGGATTATGAAAATCTTTTATGCCAAAGAATCCACCTAGTCCCGATGGCACCTGGAGCAGTGAATAGGGACACACACCCCCATTTCAAGGGGGATGCAGTATCAAACCCTGCCGATGGTCAGAAGTTGGAAAAAATGTTTTACGGGCTGAGTGTCATGGGCTTTATAGCATACTGTGTTCTCTAGGCCCTTGTCAACATATGTCTACTTAGTTATATAGTTTAGTATCGCTGTTGTAAGTCGGGACTGTCGCCCTGTTCGGGCATTTATAAAAGAATAAAAATAAATAAAAGAATACACCTAAAACATTTCTTATTTTTGTTTTTTTTTTTAAAAAAAGTTGTATAGTAGAAGGGGGGGGGGGGGGGAGGAGAGGGACCCAAGCGATGCACAACAGACATTACATGCGGGTATTGAATAGAAATAAGTGAGTTTGATACGTAATTACATCTCACTTAATATGCATACATTTGATTTTTTTAAGTGTACAACTATATCATGAAGTATATTATTGTTTTATAGAAAATAAAATACATACTCATATATATTTAATTTATGTTTTCTACCACAGTGTATATAAAAATGATGGAATATATACTGCATTATCTAATTTTACATATTGCATTAGACGTGATGAATGGAAATATAGCTACAAAATGGACCAAGTTTAACAATGCCCATTCAAAATTGTAAGATTTAAAGTCATGTGTTTTTTTTTAAATTTTGTTAAAAGCTTTGTTTTCAATGGAATATTGGTATTTGTTTCGAGGGAATGAAAAATCACTTGTTTGGTTTTTTTCTTTTAACGATTTTTTTGGTTTATTTTGATTTTTAATGATTGTTATATTGAGTATCTCATATTATTTTGAAAGATAAATTTTAAAATTTCTTCTCAAAATATAAATTTAAATGATATCCTTATTTGTTTTTATGATAAATTATTTTTTCCATATTTACTTTTTCAATTTTTTGAAGCTTTTTTTATGAACACAAGGGAGAACAAATCTCTAAATAAGGAAAAGCAGTATTATTTAAAATAGCTGCATCTCGAAAGCATATCTAAGGCTGATCTCTGTGTATGTAGAAGGGGCTAATAAAAACAGTGATTCACAATGGGAGCGACTATTCCTAGTTTTGTTTCTACGAATGCGACAAGAATCAAAATAGGCAAACTTTGTGGAAACCCAATAAAGATGGGATTCAAATTTAAGACTACTCAGGTGTTGTTTAGCAGCGACGGAAAGCGGATTTTAAGTACTGATTAATAAATGCAGAAAGAAGTTGTGATGATAATCTTTAAGAGTTCAGGAAAAAAAATGTTTGGTTTAGTGAAAAATATTAAGCAGTATTTTAGATAAGTGTGTTTGGTTAACCACTTGACATATGTGCTTATTGGAATGGTATTTTGATCCATTTTATAAGTGCTGAATGTTATTTTGATGTTTGATTGAAATGGAAAAAACATGTTTTTTTGGAGATACTAAAGATTATTCTTTTTTAACATGTTAAAAATACATCAACTACTAATACCCTTTGAAGAGCCAAAACAATATAGCGCCTGGATACCCACATGTTGAAAAACAATAGATTGTTTGTTTAATCCGTTGAAAACTCTGATATTTATATATTTCCACCTATCTCATAGGATTGCAAAGACTTCTCAATTGAACTACAAACATATCCAAATGCCATCATTAAAATTAAAAAAGAGGACTTCAAAAAATCTTGATGGGCCTCTTTTGTAAGAGTTTGACAGTTACATAAATTCTACAAAACTGAAAACATAGAAATGTTTCATTTTAACATAAAAAATCCACATAGACAAGTAATAGTCAATCTAATAATTTCATTGGTCTGACATAATAAGCAGTACTATTCGGATTTCAACACTCCCACAAATGAGGTTTTCTCAAATTTGTTACAAAAGTGATTGCTCCATAGAGATGTTTATAATGTTACAGACATCTGTGGGCTAATGGAACTTCTACATTTACTTGATAGCTAGGATTAAAAGCAAAACAAAGATAACAAACACCAACAACATTATACAAAAGCATGCACAACATCCGAAAATCATTAAACCCGTTGGCCGTGGTCCTGCATTGTCCTTCTCCACCTTCCTAAGGATTTGCGGTTGGTTATCTTGAAACTCTCCCATCCTAGGCAATGTATCTGCCCACATGAAAGAGGCACGGTGGTCCTGCATCCAACCAAATATACAAATCAATATGGAAACACAAAAAAAATACATATATATCTATCAGTGAAGACCAGTGCACTTGTTAGAACACGTACCAATCTCGCAGGGCACCTAAAGAACCACCGCCCATAGTTCTTATCTGTCTGTGCCATATGAAGGGTCATTGGTCCTCGGCCACAGGCACAATGAATATCAGAATGAGTGTTCTTCATCCTGTCAAAAATATTTCTGCATCATACATATAGCATTATAATGTACATACATAGCTAGGAATACAACAAACAGTGCATCAACGCCTAGACACTAGCTGACTGGCAATCTCATCCCGCACTCGATTCATTTCTATTTGATCGTTCTCAGGTCGGACTTGTGGGAACAGTTGCTCAGTAGAACGATCCTCATCAACTGTGGTACTCTGAAACTGCTCGAATAGGGAATCATGTAGCTTTTTCTTTCTGATAAAATTGTGAATAGCCATAGTTGCGGGAACTATCCGTACTTGGACATCAAATGGATAAGATGCCATTCTCTTCAAAATGGGGAAGCGTGCCTTCCACACACCAAATGTGCGTTCAATCACGTTGCGCAACGATGGGTGCAACTGATTGAACACCTCCTCTTTGTTTTGAGGTGTTGCACGCCCCCTATAATTTCCCAACCAATACCTAACGTTCCGGTAAGGTGCAAGAAATCCTCTTTTATTTGTATATCCAGCATCAACTAGATAATATTTCCTTGGGGGGGGGGGGCAATGGGAACAATTTGGCAGGGTCTCTAATGGTCTCCGACAGGATGCGCGAATCATGGACAGTTCCTTCCCACCTTGCCATGACATAAGTAAATAGCATGTCAAAAGAGCACACGGCAAGCACATTTTGCATGCAATCCCCCTTTCGACCCCTGTATGGAACTTGGTTATCCCGATCTATGATTGCATGCACCAGAGTTCCATCCAGCGCGCCGATGCAATCCTATACAAACATGTTACTAACCCAAATGAGTTCCCTTTCACTAATGTAATTAGGAGGTTTAAAATAACAACGAAAATTATTGCCACAATGAAACAAAGTTGCCCGTACCTTGAATGCGGGGTAAAATCTTGAACTATTCCTAATTTGGTCGGGTGTGTGAGACAAATCGGGTGGAGAGATATTTCGTTCGCTCAGTTTCAAACAAGCCTTTAAGACCTTTCTAAAGTATCGGGATATGATCTCCCCGGAGTGTTGAAAGCGGTCCTGGCAAACTCTGTTTCTCGCGTTATGTCCAACAATTAGTAGGAAGATACCCAGTTGTTCTTCAACATACACGTTATTTGTGTCTTTCAACCATCCTTCATCTCGGAATTCTTTAACCAATGCCTTGAACACTGCCTGTTCCATGCGAAATAAATCTTGACACGGGCGTGGGTGTCCATGAAGTATCGAATTCATATATTCAGCCCCACTCAAACTAGAATCATGAACTACTCTTCGTGCCCAATCTTGATCCAGATGATCATGTATGAAATATATCACCATAATAACTAGGATCTCATGTTCTGGACCCATTCCTAAAACACACATAAACAAAAACAGAGCACTAGAATCCATTAGATTTTTCATTCAAATAACATAATTGCCCTTCCTGAACCAAAGTCAAACTCATAATCGTCCCTACATGAAAAAGTGGACTTCTTCCCTACATGAACAGTCGGAATCATTTCCCCACATGTCTAGCTAAACATAATCATCCATACATGAAGCTAAACATAAATATAAACATCCATACATTAACCTAAACATAAATGCCAACATAATCATCCATACATTAAGCTAAACATAAACTAGTTCATCCATACATTAACCTAAACATAAATGCCAACAAAATCATCCATACATGAAGCTAAACATAAACATAATCCTCCATACATTAACCTAAACATAAATGAAAACATAATCATCCACACATTATCAAAGTACCAGACATACACATACATGAAACAACACATAGAGACACCTATTTATTGAACACTGAACGCAGTAATGCAATCCTCGCACTGGGTCTGTTCTCCAGCATCCAAATCCTGCGCTGCTCATCAACCAAAAAGAAGCGAAGGGCGAGCACATAGAGCTCACCATCTGGGTCAATCTCAGGCATCTGTTGGAGTGACACAAAACATTCTTCGGTTGTGGGTGGGGGTGGTACATAGTGAGCATGCGCACCATGAGCGTGCGCGCTTGCCTGGCTGGTAGCGGAGGCTGCAATCCGATCAAGCACTCCATCAATCTTCTCCACAAAGTCCTGAGAAACTGAAGACCTCTTCGACCTGGGTTGACAATGGCGTTTGCGTCTCATTGAGGATATGGGTTCATTCAAATTGTCCTCAGACTCAACGGGAACAGGGTCAGGCATTGGGGTTTCTGGAATACTTGAGGGGGATGCTGTGGGGAAGGGCGTCTGGGACGTGGAAGCAATGTTGCCCATGTCATCAAGAAGGGAGTCCCCAGTGGCCGGAGTGAATTGGTGCTCTCCTGTGGCCGTGACCCCCCCAAATAGTTGTTCCATCTCATCAGCATGAGGAAGGGGTTTGTATCTGAACTGTTTCACCTCAGGATTCGCCTGTACACCCAAAAATTTTGCATTTATTATGTATTTCCCAAGCATTAGCAAACCTATCAATGAATAACGATTACCTTAATCTGCTCATCCCATCTCTCCTGGTCCATCTGCACTGTTTGTCCAGGGGCAACCTCTCCTATGCCGGTTAGGGAAATCAATTTCTTCCAAGCATTCCATTGTTTCCTCAGCATGTCCCAATAATTCTTGAATTGCCTCTGATCGTAATTTGTCATATTTTTGTTATTAAACTCTTCCCTCACCTTCTTCCATGCCGATGTTTTTAAGTTTGAACCAGGCCGACCCCCTAATTTGACTTGTTCTAAGCATAAGTCAATGAACAGCTTTTTCATTTCCGAGCTCCATGCAGCCCTACCAATCCTGCCATCTATGTTCTACATTCCCAAAAAAAAAAATGGTGAGAGTTTCAAACCAATATGCAACTTCATCAACATGTCGGGTCTTCCTAAATTGGTAAGTGGTGGATAGTCTTCCTAAACCGTTCTCCTAGTGTAATTAAACCCTAAACATAC
Organism: Acorus gramineus; assembly: GCA_030737835.1. NCBI lineage: Eukaryota > Viridiplantae > Streptophyta > Magnoliopsida > Acorales > Acoraceae > Acorus > Acorus gramineus. The sequence goes on along the minus strand of JAUJYN010000038.1, from coordinate 1,202,631 downwards.
ACCACAGCTTAAGGCAGTAAGTCAAAGTGACACTTCCTACACATTTATTGCTCCTACAAGAACTGTACATTTCATATAAAGACCATATTATACACACAAATAAACAGTGCATATTCTTCCACATAACAAGATTTTTACATGATATTCTTTCATTTATATTTTTACTTACTGATAATAGGTATACATGCTATATACAGTCAGAAACAAAGTATTGTGTATGCTAATTGATACCCATTGAATGACCTTTTTTTTTAAAACAAAAAAAAATACATGCATTACTTTGTTTGTGCAACTCTTGTAAAATTATACTAATTATATAAAACTACACTTGTCCTTACATATAGCAAATCACTAACAAACAGTTTATGAACATTAAAAATTTTCTGGGTTCTATGTCTACTCTACCCACGCAGCCACTTATTTAAATGATGTGTCCTACAATTTACACATCATATGTCAATTTTGTAAAAACTGTTTTTATCATTCACATTCTTATGGGTTCTGGGAGTGGTGTGAGATAATTCATCACATGTTCTAGTGAAATGAGGTGGTGGCCTTGGTGTTACAGAGACCTCTATGTGAAGAGTTTAGTCTATATATCTTACAATACTCCTATGTTTGTAATTAATAACATCCTCAAAACACATATTCATATGAATTTTTAGAAACAATCCAACATTCAATTGGGAGTGCTGAATTTGATTGAGATGCACATATCCAAGTGGCACTGAAAAGACAGACATACCTGTATATTTAATAGCAAAAGATCATAAATGTAATTCATTGTTATTTTTCTAATCCATAGAACCAGCCGAGTTAAAATATTTCAGAAGCTACACATCCACCATTCAAAAATTCATACTATTGTAATCAACCAATGTTCTACAAAAAATAAAGTTCAGAGATTCATTAAAGATGCATCATGAGTTCAAAGGGCCACTGTATTGTTGGATTTTCAAATGCAAGAGGATTGAAAAACAATGAAACGAGTAATGGTTTTCCCCTAACCTGAAAGACATCCTCCTTGCAAAACAAGCAATAATACATATAGCTGTGGACTTGAAAAACAACTTTATCAAGCCAATGCAAAACCAAAGCACATGAAACAGATCAATGAAAGCCTACATAGTTCAGATCACTAAAAGCCCACATAAACAGATCAATAAAAGCTTACAAAAGCACACACAACAAACCCAAAAAGGGGATGACATTCAGATGTAATGAAAGCCTACATAAACATGTGGGTATTACCTCGAGCGTTGGCCGGAGAGGAGATCCGAAGAGGAGGAGGGAGATCGGAGTGTCCCGCGGCGAAGGATACTGTGACTGGGGAAATGTGAAATGTGATCCTCGGTTAGGGTTTCGTGATGAATACCTTCGGTGGATGGGAGAAAATGGCGTCTGATCGGGTGTTCTGGAACTATCTCCGCGAGATCATGTGATTAGGGTTTAGGGGACTTGTTTCGCTAGCAACATAGAGAGAGGGGTGAGGAGAGAGAGAAGATTGAAAACGCAGGTTATATACTGCTTGTAAATAGATGAAAGTAGCCGGGGTAGTATGGTCTTTTCCCAAACGGAACGAATCGTTGAATGCGTTTCGAGGGTATTTAAGTGAGCCTGCTCAAGTTGAAAATTACCGACCCAAAATCACTTATTGAGGGATGGAAACAGTACTTATTTGTGACCCAACCAAACACAATTAATGCTGATTTTCAGCTTTAATCTCAATAAACACTGAAAATCAGTGCAGCCAAACACCACCTTAGTGTGTGAGAGAAATATAGTGAAGAAAAAAAAATTTGCAAACCCATTATCACATAACAGAAAATAATGATGATACATATGTAATGTAAGATGGAATTAAAATTGTGATAGAATACAATTGTAATTTCATGAGGTGCATGATCTCTATTAATAATAGGAGAAGAGAACAATCAATCACTCATTTAGTGGACTGTACAACAATATATATATGGTAAGAGTATTAGTGGAAAGCTAATTATAGCTATGTACAGCTGTGGTGTGTGGTGTGTTGTCAAGGGACGTTTGAATATGCACTATCAAGACTTGCCTTACGTGAAGGATGCATGTGATATTCTCCATGCATATCTTCTTCTCTAACACCCCCCCGCAAGCGAGATAGGTCTGGAAGAACCGAAAGCTTGGATTTCAGAAGAGTAAATCGAGCTGGACTTAATGGTTTAGTGAGAACATCGGCAAGTTGGTCTTCCGTGGAGACCAACCGAACATCAAAAGCTCCTTTGGTCATATGATCACGGACAAAATGGACGTCGATCTCAACATGTTTTGACCGAGAGTGACATACAGGATTGACCGAAAGATAAGTTGCGCCAAGGTTATCACAAATCACTGTAGGAGTGGATAAGTGGAGTCCTAACTCATGGAGAAGAGACTGAAGCCAGAGAACTTTGGCGGCGATGTTGGCAACTCCCCGATATTCAGCCTTGGTGCTAGATCGGGCCACCGTGCTCTGTTTCTTTGAGCTCCAAGATATAAGATTCTTGCCAAGAAAAACACAGTATCCATTAGTGGATTTTCGATCATCAATCGATCCGGCCCAGTCTGCATCAGTGTAGGCGGTGAGATTTAACGTGGATTGAGCAGAGAAGAAGAGACCATGTTGAATAGTAGATTTGAGATAACGGAGAATCCTCTTGACCACGCACCAATGATCCTTTGTAGGATTTTGCATGAACTAAGCGACTTTATTTACGGAGAAGGCAATGTCCGGCCGAGTGAAGCTAAGATACTGGAGGGCTCCAACAGTACTACGAAAGAGAAAGGGATCTTTCAAAGGAGTACCTTCAAACTTGGACAGCTTGCAGGACGTGGCCATGGGAGAGTTGATAAGCTTGACACTATCCATCTTGAGTTTGAGTAAGAGATCACGAATATACTTTTGTTGAGATAAGAAAAACCAGCTAGAGTACGGTGACAATCAATTCCTAGGAAATAATGAAGTGGGCCCAAGTCTTTTAAGGAGAACTTCAGGCCAAGGTCCCTGATAAGATGGTCCACCGAGTCGGAGTTATCCCCTGTGAGGATGATGTCATCCACATAGATGAGAACCAATAGAAGACTGGACCCAGACCGTCGGATAAATAGAGAAGTATCAGACTTGGAGCCCACGAAGCCCATGCGAACCAAATAACTGCTGAGACGAGAGAACCAAGCTCGCGGGGCCTGTTTGAGGCCATAGATGCTGCGATGGAGTTGCAGACATGGTTGGGTCGAGCCGGGTCAACAAACCCTGAAGGTTGTGCCATATAGACAGTCTCTGCAAGAAAGCCCTGTAGAAAAGCATTATTAACATCGAGTTGGCGCATAAGCCAGCCTTTGGACACAACAAGGCTGCAGATAGTCCTGACAGTGGTCGGTTTGATAACCGGGCTAAATGTTTCGCCATAGTCAAGCCCCGGTTTTTGGTGGAACCCCTTGGCCACAAGACGAGCCTTGTACCTGTCCACTGAACCATCCTGTTTGTGTTTCAACTTGAAGACCCACTTACAACCGACGAGGTTCATATCAGGATGGTAGGGAACAAGAGACCATGTACCATTCAGTAGAAGAGCATTCATTTCAGTGTCCATGGCCTGACGCCACCTAGGATCACGGTTGGCCTGTGTGAAGCAAGTAGGCTCGACAGGTGAGGAGTGTAGGTCAACCATGAGACAAGTGGGCAGTGGGTATCGGGTGGCAAACCAGTCCTAGTGACCATCGGATGAGTACGGGTGAGAGGTGGACTAGTGGGGACCACAGGGGGGGGTGGGACTGCGGAGGAATTAGCATTAGTTGGAACTTCCATTGACATCATAAAAGATGGAGAGGACGAACTAGTGAGTGAGGGATTAGGAAGGGATGGGTGTAGAGGAGAGACACAAGGATCAGGTGGACCTAGAATAGAGGATGCCGTTTCAGGAAGGGGTCTGGAGATCGGTATAGGTAGCGGACCAATCGGGATAGGAACCGGGGATGAGGACGGGGATATTGGAGAAGATGAGTTGGGTGGAAGACCGAGAAAAGGGAAGGTGATTTCATCAAAGACAACATCCCGGGAGATGTACACACACCCAGTAGGGATATGTAAACATTGGTAACCTTTGTGTGATGCGGAGTACTCCAAGAAGACACATTGCATAGACCGAAAGTCAAACTTATGGGTATTATAGGGGCGAAGATGAGGGTAGCAAGCAGAGCCAAACACCCTCAAGGAGAGGTAGTCAGGTGATTTCTTAAACAATTTTTGGAAAGGGTTGTGCAAAACCGTGGTTGGCACTCGATTAATAAGGAAAGACGTAGTCTGAAAAGCATACGGCCAGTAAGAGAAAGGGACATGGGACCGGGCAAGGAGAGTCAAGCTAGTCTCACCGAGGTGGCGATGCTTCCGTTCTACGGTTCCATTTTAGGCACTAGTATGAGGACAAGAAAAACGATGAATAATTCCATGAGAAGAAAGGAAGGATTTAAATTTTAGGAACTCACCACCACCATCGGTTTGGAGAATTTTAATGGAACGACCAAAGAATTTTTCAACATAGTTTTTGAAAGTGACAAATACTGAAAAAGCATCTCCTTTATTCATTAATGGGTAAAGCCAAACATATTTGCTATAGTCATCGACAAAGCTAATGTAGTAGCGATGACCACTGACAGAAGATACAGAAGACGGACCCCAGAGATCTGAATGAATAAGTTCTAGAGGAGTAGTAGAAACTGAAGAGGAAGGCGAAAAAGGTAGACAATGGCTCTTCCCTTGCTGACAGGCTGCACAGATAGAAGGACCTCCACGGTCAGGAAGAGAGGGTAGATTATGCTGAGAGAGAAGACTGGAGACAACACGACTGGTGGGATGACCAAGGCGTTCGTGTTATATATGTGTCACTTTTAAATTGCTGGTAACCATTGGAGCGTTCTGGCAGTTTTTCGTTTTTTTCGGTTTTTGATCGGAACCGCTAATTTTTGGACTGTTAGCTATCGTCCTGAGTTAGAGGACTCCGATTGGAAATCTAACTGCATATTTGGTGTCCTGGTGCCATTTTAGGCCTCTCACAAAAATTTCATCGAATTCCGGTAACGTTTCTGAAATTTCACAGTTTCGGGGTGTATCCGGGTATTTTAAGTCGCTCGCTATATATAGGTGTGATCTAATTTCGAAATCACTATTTATCATCCCTACCAAATTGATTTCTCTCTCCCCTCTCTCTTTTTCTCCCATTTGAAGCCCTTAGACCCCTCAAACCTAAAAACCTAAAGCATAGGAAGTGTAGATCGGGTCCCGATCTACACCCCGGTGCTTTCAAATTCGAATTCCGGTGAGTTTTGCCCCTCCATCCCCCCTCTCTTCTTCCCTGATTTGAGCCATTTCGGAGGTGGGAGTAGATCCGGGCGTTGGAAGCCCTTTGGGAGAGGTTTCGGTGCGCGGAGAGCAACCGGACTTCCCTTCCTCCCCTTGGTAAGCCCTCTTTCTTCTCTTTTTATGCTTAGATGTATGTTAGGAGGGTGGAAAAGAGGTTGGGTGGTGGTCGGCGGCGGTGGGTGGCCGTCGGAGGGCTGTGGGGTGGTGGTCGGAGGCCATTGGTGGCCGGAGGTGGGTGGTAGAGGAGCTCGGGCTGGGTGGGCTGGCAGTCCCGGGCAACAGGCAGCACCGGCAGCAGTACAGCAGCGCAGCAAGCTGGGCGCGCGCGGGCGTGCACTCGGGGGGAGCTGGTGGCCAGCAGTGCGTGCGTGCTGGGCGTGCTGGGAGTGCGGGCGTGCTGGGTAGGACTAGCTCGGGTAGGCTGGGAGCAGGTGCACCAGTTTGCCGGGCGCGTGAGCGCATGCGCGCTGGCGCGCGCGCGGGCGTGCGCTCGGGGGGTGCAGGGAGGTGTGCGGAGCAGGCTGGCTGCGGGTTGTGCGAGCAGGGCAGGCCGGCTGGGCAGGCCGTGCTGAGGCAGCTGGTAGGGGCGCTCGGGCATCAGGCGGGCAGTGCCCCGGGCGTGCAGGCGAACGGTGCTCGGGCCACTCGGCGATGCGCGCAGGCAGGCAGCGCGGGCAGCAGCTTGCAGGCGCACTGGGCGCGTGCTGCCAGGCGCGCTGGGCGCGTGTTGCGCGAGCGTGCGCGTGGGCGCTGGGTGAGGGTCCCGGGTGCTGGGCGCTGAGCGCTGGGAGCTGGTCGCGAATACCGGGCGCTGGGCGAGGGTGCGGGGCGCTGGGCGCAGGGGCGCTGGGCACCGCCGAGGTGCATGAGCGCGGGGCGCTGGGCAGAGGCACTGGCGTGCGCGTGGTGGGGAGAGCAGCGGGTGCGAGCGGGTGGTGTGCGCGGGGTGCGCGCGGGGCGAGGCTGGTGGCGCGCGCGGAGTGCGCGTGGAGCGGAGCTGGTGGTGCGCGCGGGGCGCGCGGGGCGAGGCGCTGGGCGCGCGGGGCGTGCGGGGTGCGCGCGGGCTGCTGCGGCAGGGCGCGCGGTGCCCCGGGTGGTGCGGCTGCGGGTCCAGGCGTGCGGGCAGGGGCCCAGCGGTGCACCTGGGCGCGCGGGCTGAGGCGCGGCGGCGCATCCGAGGGCGGGTGGCCGTGCGGGTGGTTGCCGGGGGTGCGGGAGTGAGTCGGAGTGCTCGGGCTAACGTGTGTACGGGCCGTATGTACGTTTGCCCGAGTGTTGGGTTCTTTTGAAGTATTTTGTGGGTATTTTGGTGTATTTTGTGTATTTAACTCACCGTGTAAATGTCTGTCTTGCAGATCTTGACAGGCGGTCGCGCGACGACCCGATCTTTGGTGAGTGGGACAATCCAACCCAGTAGAGAGACGTTATACGCATTTGGGCGTATACCGACCTCTCCTGGGGCACCATGGATTATATTAACCTGTTATTAATGTGTATTCCATGCGAGCATGATTTAAATGTAGAATGCATGCTTCCCTAGACTTTGCATGTTAGGGACTTGCACCCTTAGGATATGTGTATGAGCCATGCACCATGTCCCCTGTTCTCATGCTAGGAAGCCTTGGCCTATGCATGTGTCCTACTAGTTTATTTATTAAATTAAATGCTAGTAAATGTTTAATTGCATGCTTTAGATAATATTATAGGGAGGGGCCTTGCGAGGTCAACATTGAGACCCGGGTTAGGGTACTCTGTGTTCCTTGTTTGGTTGTCGGGATGTCCTGTATCGGGACCTCATGCTGCCCTCCCAAGGTTCTCGTCCCAATAATATTACATCTCTAGTTGATAATTAATGATTTATCCATTGTATGATTATTAGCATAATTAGTGAATATTATAGGGGAGGGGCCTCGCGAGGACAGCGGTGAGACCCGGGCTAGGGTACACCGTGTTCCTTGTTTGGTTGTCGGGGTGTCCTATATCGGGAACTCACGCTGCCCTCCCAAGTTTCTTTCCCCCAATGATATTCCACCCTTGCTAATTATTGTGTATGTTCCCCGCATATTGGTTATGCGCATTGGAGGAATTCTGAGGAATTCAGGACATTAGAATTGTAGAGATGCGTTGTCGGCGGATCCGAGTGGATCATATGCGTATGGATAGGCTGTTCTGTCCCCTTCATTGGATCCGGTAGAGGCTGCCCCAGCGTTAGAAAGGCCGTCCCTTCCGAGGGCTCCCATCAGTAGGCGCCTCCCGATATTTGTGACGGACTGTGCTGAAGTTGTGGGGGTGATAGCCCAGCGGCCTACGGAGTGGAGGAGAGACTATCGGTGGACCAAGGGTGACCAACAGCCTAGTCAGTCCCAAAATCCTATGTCACCCGTGATAGGGTGAGGGTGAGGGTGTAGTGGGTTGGCGATGAGCGACCCACTGGATTGTGGTTGGATGATTATCAGTCCCAATAGCCTATGTCACCCATTGATGGGTGAGGGTGAGGGTGTGGTGGTTCGGCGATGTACGAACCACTGGATTATGTTGTTATGCCACTTAGAGGTTGGATAAATAATTGCATTGTGGTCAATATTGTCTGTGATGCATGGGTTGTGCCGTTCACTGAGCATGTGGCTCACCCCTCGCATATGTTTTCCCCAGTTGCCACTGAGCCTGAGCTGGAGCCGGAGCAGCAGTTGGAGCTTTCCGAGGGATTCCTTCAGTAGTGGAGCAGCGCTACGTTCCGCGAGTGCCAGAGGCTATCAGCATCCCTTCTTGACTATATGTATTTTATTTCCGTGCTTGGCACGCGTCTGTGTATATTCAGTCGTATTGGTGTATATTGGCTCTCACAGGACAGATGATTGAGTATCGAGTCTGTAGTATGTTTATTTACAGATTCAGTCTTTTGCTTCCGCATTGGGTGTATATATCATGTCAGCCCCTTTGTTATCTGTGTGTCATTCTGGTTGTTTGTGTATGATATATTATTGACCTCCTGTGTAGATTCTGATATTTTATATACACTTGCCGCGTCCCGGGGACGGCCGCCCTGGGGCGTGACAGTTCGTGCCACACCGAAGAAGAGACACGTTCACCAAGAAGAGCCTGAGGAGAAGCAACAAGCCTTTTGTCCCGCAGGTTGAAGGCATACAGACCATCCTTAAGATGTCCCCGCAGCAAGGTTTTCCGAGTGGAGAGATCCTTGACAAGACAAAAATCAGGTGAAATTCAAGCAAGACTGTATTGTTAGCAGTGAAACGACTGACAGAAAGAAGATTTTTGGTGATACTGGGAACTAACAGGATGTTATGTAACACAAAAGAGGAAGATGGAGAACTCATAATAGAATAACCGGTAGAATGGATAGGCAAACCTGTCCCATTACCCATGCGAATCTTATCAGGGCCATGATACTCAGTCTGAACTGCCAGATTCGCCAATCGCCATATCAACAGTCAGATGATGTGTAGCACCAGAGTCAATATACCAGTTGGGATCAAATGAGTTGTTGTTGCTAGCCGAGTGTAGGAGAGCTGTTGGGTTGGGAGACGGGGCAGCTTCATCATAGCGGTTGTAGCACTGGTTGGCATAGTGGCCATATCGGTTGCAGATCTGGCACTGCGGGCGACCACCAGCTGTCTGATGTGGAGGACCACCCGAGGTCTGATGCAGAGAGTAGAACCGACCACGCCCGCAACCGCGTTCCCGACCTTGGCCTCGACCACGCCCACGGAAGGGAGACGGGTAGAACCCCGGAGTACGTGAAGCTGTGTGAACCGCAGGGGCTGGAGAGATGAGGCCAGTGGAGTCAGAGATGGTTAGGATATGCCCACGATGGATCTCTTGACTGAGCATGAGGCCGATCAGTTCTTCAGAGGAAATAGGGTCGACTCGTGTGTTGATGGAGGTGACGAACGAGTCGTATTCAGAGGACAGGCCACCGAGGAGGGTTGACACAAGGTCAGAGTCGACGACGGGATGTGTCACGGCCGCCAAGTTGTCCACAATAGACTTTACGGACTGGATGTATTCAGGCATAGGGGAAGCACCCATTTTGACGGTGTGCAACTGATATTTGAGTTGCTGCACACGAGCTCGAGAGGACGGAGCAAAGATTCTCTCCAGAGCACACCACACATCACGGATTCACGAGACGTGGTGAGGCCGACGACATGGGCCAGGACTGGTTCAGTGAAGGAGGAGATGAGTCAACAGAGGAGCATTTGGTCCATTTTGGTCCATTTGGTGTAGTCAGGATTGAGGATAGGCATGGTACCTTCCTCAGTTGGAGGGAGAAATTGGTTTGGACATCAACAAGACCTTGAAGATCATGGAGTTTGAGAATGGGAAGAAACTGGGAGCGCCATACCAAAAAATTGCCTTTGTCGAGTTTCATGTTGAGGAAGTGAGTGATGTTGGACTGCATAGAGGAGGAAGATGAGGTGCTCGACATGGTGGAGGCACTCATAAATCATAATGGCTCTGATACCAAGATGGAATTTAAAATGTGATACAATGCGATTGTAATTTCATGAGGTGCATGATCTCTATTAATAATAAGAGAAGAGAACAATCAGTCACTCATTTAGTGGACTGTACAACAATATATATATGGTAAGAGTATTAGTGGAAAGCTAATTATAGCTATGTCAAGGGACGTTTGAATATGCACCATCAAGACTTGCCTTACGTGGAGGATGCATGTGATATTCTCCATGCATATCTTCTTCTCTAACAATGTAAACTTGGAGGAGTGGAAGATAACCATTTAATGAAGGGAAATTTTCATAATTAACGCCGTGAATAATTTAATTTTACTTTTAACCCGGTTTAGTTTTTAATTGCAAAAACTAATCCTGGACCCAGTCAACACTGCCACGTCATCGCTGACTGGGTTTTTTAATTTTCTTTTTTTTTTTATGGAGGCGTGTTATAACACGCCTCCAATATTTTAAAACAGCACCCCACTAGGTGCTTTTTTTGAAGTAGTTTTTTAAGGAGGCCTCCTTTGTAAAATGGGAGGTGTGTAATATATAAAACGCCTCCGGTACAGCACCCCCAGGTGCTTTTTTAAAACAGCACATCAAAGGAGGCGTGTTATAACACATCTCCTTTGAAAAATTGGAGGCGTGTTATATAACACGCCTCCAGTAAACCCATTTCACTTTGGTTTGATTTTTTTCCATTTTAGTTTTATATACTGTTCTATTTTTCAACATGCAAAAATAGAAAAATTAATAAACACTTTACATTCCAATAAACACATACCCATATTACATTCCATTAAAAACAATCCATTGTCCTAGAATTCATTTTGATCTAAAGTCATGACACAAACACAATCATCCTAGAAACCGTCTCCATCCTTTCTTCTTAGTCTTCCTAGGAGCAGGTGGTGCTGAAGAAGACGGTGCATTTGGTAGTGCAGAAGAAGTTGCTGTTGTGATGGGAGTCATCTCATCTACATCTGCCTGTGCAGTCTCAACAAGAGAGGATCCAAAAAGTAGGCGAGGTCCTCGTCTGTAATACAACAGTGGTCTCACCTCTGCTTGTGTAACTGGATGGGGAGGTGGCTGTGGAGCTTGTTATTCGGGATCATCATCTGTGATGTGTACTCCTTCACTAAACAACTCCTCAATGGTGAACATATGTTCACCAATCCCAAAGAAAGCAAGACCTGTCATGTCATCATAAGCATCATGTAATCCACCACGATCTGGAGAAGGAACATAGGAGTCATCATCTTCTGGCTGTGGCATGTCGCCCACCATCGCCACCGCTAGGTCATGAGTCACCACAACAATGCGTCCCCACTCTTCATAGTTGGGATACAATAATGCTCATCGAGCAAGAACCTTACTAATGTTTTGCTTTGCCGGCATCTATGAATATCAAGTGAAATTAGTTAATTATAGGAAAATTTGTGCATGGATGGTTAAGAATGCCCTAAAATCTGTTTAAATCAAAACCTACCATGTTATCTGCAATATATCTACAAGGGGGTCTCAGAGGGGGTAGTGGTGTGATATGTCTTACTATTCGTTCCCAATACCACTCCATATATCCCAGGGAGCTCCGAGTCCGAGGAAAATCATGGATGTGATCCTCACATTGATCCCACCGCTCGAGGTAGGCACCATGGAATTCTACCCAATCCACGTCCCGTCGAGCAATGTCTACACAATTAAATGTAAAAATCCTTCAGGGGTATATTTATCTTTTACATTGACCAATTTGTCTTTATGATTGTTTATAAGGACTGTAATGTCTATTCAATTAAATGTAAAAGTCTTTCAGGGGCAATTTTGTTTTTTGTGGGGTCTAATTTGTCTTTATGATTATTTATAGGGACTGCAATGTGTACACAATTTAATGTAAAAGTCTTTTAGGGACAATTTTGTTTTTTGCAGGGATTAATTTGTCTTTATGACTGTTTATAAGGACTTCAATGTCTACACAATTATATGTGATGGAATATTCTACAAATATTCCATTAAGTTTGAATGAAAATTTAACTCAGGGATGATAATTGGATTTTTCTAAGTTTTTAGGGATTTGTACGTCTGTCCTAATTTTAGTAGGGACCTATATGGATTTTTTTATGTTTATAGGGACTTAGATGTCTTTAACTCAAGATTAAAATATACGTGGATAAAGAAATAAGATCAAAATCTATGTAGATAAAAAGATAAAATTGAAATATACATTATTAGATAAAAAAAATAAGACTAAAATCTACATGGATAGATTCACTGGATGTTATATATTCAGTGAAGAGGAATGAATAGCTTTAAATTGGGGGAGAATTCAACAAAAGTTTAGAAAAATGGAAAATTCCATGTAACTCCCCACCCCACAAACATACAAAAATCCAGATAAACCCCTATATTTTCCTTAAATCCAAATAACACACTAGAAACATAATAAAAAATCAAATTAGCCCTTATGCACCACAAGAAAAAGCTTTTTTAGCCACAAGTTATTTATCAAGGAAAATAATTTCGTTGGTAATTATGCATATGTACCAAGGAAATTTTTATTTCATGGATAAAAGGGAACACAAAATTCTGAATTTTTTTATTCTTTGTATTTTTATTCCAACAAAATATTTTGATGGTAAGGAATATTGTTCTTTTACCGAGTATTATATTGTTCTTTTACAAAAATCTATCAAACTTACACTAAATACATTTGTTAGTACTTAATCTTCTTTTATCTTCTTAATAAAGGAAAAATCGGACAGTAACATAAATTTTATACCCCAAATGTCCCTGTTTTTGTCCCTCGTAAAACCTTACATCAAGCCTGTCAATTGGACAGATACAGATCGAATATGCTAATATTCATATCATAACTTTTAGATTTGGATACGAATATTAATTTTTGAATTCGGATTACGGATATTTTCAGATAATTGACATGTTTGAATATTAACATTAATTTGGATAATCAAGTAATATTTTAAAGGAACATCAAAATTAAAATTAAGATTTTAAAGTTTATTCTCTCCTTTAAATATCATACATTGATAATTTAATAGTATTATAATATTTTATCATTATAATTAAACATACAAGATAATACAAATATATATATTTTTATAATATATATAAGATATTAATATTTTTTGAATAGATAGAATGATACCTTATCCACACTATGAATAAATATTAAATATTTCTTATTTTTCACATTAGATTGGGATATTTCTTGGACAGGCATACCTTACATCTCCCTTCTGTCTATTTTTTTCACCGACACCCAAAATTCAATTAAGCTCACTTCATCGTCCCGACCTCCGCTTCCAGATCCCGATCTCCGTCGGCATTCGCCGGTGCAAAAGCGGATCCCGATCTCCGTGAATGTCTACCTCCGCTTCGTCGTTGACATCCGCCGGTGCAAAATCGGATCCCGATCTCCGTGAGCGTCTGCCTCCGCTTCGTCGTTGACATCCGCCGGTGCAAAATCGGATCCCGATCTCCGTGAGCGTCTGCCTCCACTTCGTTGTTGACATCCGTCGGCGCAAAAGCGGATCCCGATCTCCGTCGACATTCGCCGGTGCAAGAGCAGATTCTGACCTCCATCGACGTCCGCCTCCGCGTCATCATCGACATCTGCCAGTGCAAAAGCGGATCCCGACTACCGTTGACGTCCGCCTCCGCTTCATCGACATCCGCCGGTGCAAGAGCGGATTCCGACCATCGTCAACGTCCACCTACTCTTCATCGTTGGCCCACAAGAAGGAAGGTGAGTAAAGTTTTTTAGGTTTTCTGGTTTGATTTGATTTGATCGTTTTTGGGGAAAAAAAATTGGGAGACAAAATTCATGATGCATGTTTAATGTAAATAACACCTACCTACATTTAGAAGAATTGGGAGATATAAAATTCATGATGCATGTTTAATGTTGTGATTGTAGATGGATAAGATAAACGCTCACTCTATCTGTATTTTTTTTTTTCTGATTTAATTTATTTGTACATCTGGATGAGATAAACTCTCACTCTGTGTTTATTTTTTTATTTTCAGATTGATTTACCTTCTACATCCCAACGTGGTAACCTCTCTCTCCCTCTATTTATTTATTTTTTTTCTTTTCAGATTGATTGTAAAATTTCGTTGTAGGGATGCAATGATGAACTGCTAATTTAATAATGTTAGTTCAATATCTTCTTAATTTCTTCTTAAGTTTGGGTAATTGTTTTATTTCAAGAGAACTAGACATTACAGTGCAGCAGAGCACATTAATAGACAAGCATCCAAGATTACTGATTCTTCATGTTAATTATTTGGCTGAGATCTGGAAAAACATTCGTGCTCCCATTCATGTCACTTATCCGTCTGTTTATCATTTCCAAAGATTATTAAACCACTTTCATGTCCACTTCAAATGTTACAAGTAATGCAAAATAATGTACTGGAAGCAGTTCCGGTTAAACCATTTTTTTTTTGTTTCTAGCCATTGAAGCAAATTCACAACAATTACTCAAAAAATGGTTTAACTTTTATTTGTTGATTTGCAGGATAAATTTATATTAGACGTGAGTGAGCCTCGTATGATTTATGCCGTCAATGATATGATGAAAGAACGTCTTCTAGGGTATCGTGTAGAGATGCACCAGATGGTGTCACGTTGGAAGAGTGGCAGAATATATGTGAGCGATGTGGTTCTGAGAGCTTTCAGGTGATCTATATATCTTTCTTGTATAATTGTGTTTTCTCATTTCTTTATATTTGTGACATTATTTAATTTTTGCTTGTAGAAAAGAAGTAAAATCAATTATGTGAATAGATCAAATTTGGTTGTGAACCACGTAGCAGGGGCAAGAGAGACAAATGCAAGAAATGTTTCTAAGTCTCGCTACACGGTTGCAGGTTCCAGGGTTCTCCACAACTTCACAAACATGGTATGATATCATATTTCTTTGAGATAATTTATTTGGAGTCATGATTGAACCATAGCTTCCTTGTTATCTAAATTTTCTGAGTAGATCAGCCTCTGCTTACTTTCTTCCGTAGTCTCGAAATGTATATTTGAATGTCAACTACAAGTGAATACTGTTGAATTACTGTGGTTCAGAAGCTGCTGATTTACAACTATGTTCCATGAATTGTTTAAACTTTTCGAATGTAAGCTTATGGAAGTTTGCAGGATTTCAGGTTAGGAATCACACTGAACTGGGAGCAGGGTTCACAACAAGACAATTCATTGTATATGGAATTTTTGAACTGGGTTAATGACAAGAGTAAATTATTTCAAAGCAGTGGCTCTATAACTCACAAGACAAGTGAAAGATTGGATGTGGTTGTTGTTGTGCTTGTTCATTATTTTCAATCTTAGTCATTGTTGTTTTTGCTATATGAGATGTGGATGAAAATGTTGTTTTATAACCTGTTTCTATGTTGATTCTTTAGCCATTGGTTTTTATGTTGCAGCTACTCACTAACTGCTATATATATCTTTCAGAAATATGGTTCCAGCGGGGGATTTATTCAAAGATATGTGCTATCATCTTTGTTGTTGTCGCACAATGGTTGGCTTCATCCTCAGGCGTGCTCATGGTGGTTGTTGGATAACAAATGCTTTTTTGTTTTTTGGTATCACTTCTTTTTGTCTATCACCATGTGAAAACAAGAATATTTGATTGTTGATACCAGTGTGACAACATTTTCTTGATTGATGACTTGAGTGGTTGTTGAGCAACCATTTTTTTCCTAGTGCACTTGTTTTTACTTTTAAATCAATATCAGCTTGTTTTAGTCGGTTATTATTTGTTGAGTGAGCCCCCAAAAGCAGTCTACATAATTAAATGTTCTTACAATGGATTATAATTTATTTTCAAATTGGTCTTTAACAAGGAAAATTTTCTTGGGTAATATATGAGGAGGATATTTTCCCCCTTCAATTAAACTTTTTGAACTTAGAGTTAAAACTAAAAAGACTGTTTTTTTTTGTGAAAAATTTGGTAGCTTCAATTTAGTTGAACCTGATGTTGACTGTGTCGAATGACTGTGCTTATAAAGTGTTATCTCTCGACCTCTTTATAGGCTGTATACGTATCCCTTGGGAATCAAGTTACACGTAGTTTCTCATCTAGATTGTCGCGTCCACTACTGCGTGGCTGTTATAACCGTCCCCCCATTAAATACTATTAGTGGGCGATTTCGGTGGAAAACTCCCACATGTTAATGAGGCACATCGTGCCTACGTCGTGCAATTAGTGGGCCATTACTGTACATTTGGCAGTTACATGTGTTATGGCCCTTTGACCGTTTCTTTACTTTGCTAGTGGCTCTTGGGCCTGCTCATTCATCAGTTACGTCTTTGACTATGTCCACGAGGTGAAAGATCACCCGACCAAACCTCTTGTCCGGTTATGTCTTCCCTGCTCATTCGCAAGCAGTAAGGTTGTCCGACCAGACCTCCAATCTGATCATGTCTTAACTACTCAAGGTGACATTATTTCACGAGGTGTCTGACTGTCTGACTAGACCCTAGATCTAATCGTGCCAGCGCATCTTGGAATGTCATCATGACCTTTTGGATTCGAATCTGATTCTGTAGGCCCCAAGGGTGATAGCCCATATCCGCCTTGTCGTGACACGTGTCGTAGCCCAGATTTTGACCTCCACATATTCCCCCCCCCCCTCTCCTGTTCTTTTGAATTGTCGAGAGAGCAGGAGATCAGAAATAATTGCCTCGCCTCCACCTTTAAGGAGGTCAAAGATATGGTCGCTTGTCTCCTTGGGATTCTCTGATCCGTTGAGGATTTGATGGTTGATTTGCTACGTCAGCCTTAATGGTGCGTGGCCTTTTGTGGTCTTTTCTTAGAAAACCCAAACGTCAGCGTCCCTTCGGTTTTTGTGAAAACCTATTTTCAAGGCATTGATCACCCCGTCGGGTTAGGGCGCCAGAGCTGGTTCTTGACATGTCCTGGGGCGATGTCTTCGACTGGAAGGATCACCGGATTCGGGTCCAAGGTCGAAGAATCGCCACCTGTGTCATCCTCAGAGTCTGAAGGTGGATACCCCCAAGCCAAAGGTCGAGGAGGTGAACATGGGCAACATCTCCCGGGTGATGGAGTACCCGAACCGGTTATGGTGGGAGCTTCTTGGATTGGAGGAACCGAGACGTGCGCCAACCGAGGCGAGGTTTCTTGCCGGTGTGGTTGAGTCTACCGGTGGCCTGGGTTCGGTCCCCCATCCTTCTGCTCTGATCGAAGGGACGTGGTAGCGCTCTCTGAGGCTCCTCCAGTTGGGTCTTGGATCATGTTCCATTGCCCCACTGGTGGATCTTACCTCTTCACCGCCGCCCAATATTCGATCTTCTTCTTCTTCATCGTCTTCCTCTTCTTCTTCTTCTTCATCGTCCTTGTTATACTGTTCCTCCCTCCGGTCACTTAAATCTTGGTTCCGCGCCCATGGTGCCCTCGATGATCCTAGACGCTGGTGGAGATGCTGCACCTACTCCGGGGGATCGTCTTCTGGATGTCGACCTCCCTCTCCGGTTCATCAAAGAATTTGCAAGCCTCAGCAGACGCTGCCCTTCATTTCCTTGAACCGCCAGATGCGAGAGCTTTGAGAAGCTTGCTCGAGCACCGAGGAGGAACATCTCTTGGAGTTGATCAGCGGATACCATCTAGGCTATGCTGACCACTCACGTGGTTTTTTAGAGATGAGCAACGAGGAACTGCCCGCGCTTCATCGAGCAGCAAGGGAGAGGAAATATCGCAGGAAGAACCGAGCAGGAGATAGAGTAGAGAGATGACTATCCCAGACTGGATTTATATATATATATATATATAATCTTTATAAAATAAATGAATAAAAAAATTACTTTTTGGATCAACCTTGCTCTTATATTGTGTACTCGTGTCTTTAGTCAAGTTCCAAATGAACATAGACTATCCTTCTCGTTGCATGCTTACGTTTTCACACCACAGTGCTTCAAAAACTAAAGCACCTCAATTTCTTCCGCGACTAACCCATACTTAGGGGAATAGGTTAATCTGTGTTGAACGAGTTGAACTGCCTTGTCTTATATCCATGAACAGGATTCACCTGGTCACGTCTGTCTGGTCGAAAAGACCTTCCTGTCAATCTGTCTTTTCTCGTCGCCACGTGGAAAGTTCGGGATAAATACGTCATAAACTCACCATGTAAGCTACACATCTGTTTAAATTGACGCTTGGACTTCTAAGCCAGTTATCCCTCGATTTCTACAGGAGATTTCGGTGGCAAATCTTCCATAATCTCGATTTTCACACCTTCACCATGATTACAAAAAGTTCTTGAGGAAGAACCGTCCCCTTAATGTAGTCATCACTCGCCAAGAAGAGGAGAGAGAATCCACCAAATCAAATCCCCTCATTTTTCTCTTCGCATCACTATGTCGATGGATATTGCTTAGAGGTTGAGGTCCTCCTTATCCATCCCCGATTCCATCACTATTACACCCACCACAAATAAGTTTTTTGATCTCATGAAGCATCATAACCTTGATGCGCTTTACATGTATCCTTCTCAAATGCTGAGAAGTTCCCTTTCTTTTCCTCTCCCTCAACTAGTCAAGGATTTCATTGTCGGTTTAAGCTTCACCCGACACAAGGTTCCCCTAACCTGGTTAGGGTTTTGATGTGCGTCGTCACCATCAACCGTTCGTTGCACCTCGACCTCGGGGTAGACGACATCTACCACCTGTATGATATGAGGAAAGCAGAGCATGCTTTCTACCTCCAGGCCAGAAAAGACAAGACTCCTCTTGTGGAGAAGCTTCCTTCCACAGACAATGGGTGGAGAGAGGAGTGTCTCATGCAGCTGACCGATCCTTGGGAATTTTTGACCTTCGGACCGCATGGTGGATCGAAAGTGCCCAATTGTCTTCATCCGATGAAATTGGGTAAGCATAAAAGCGAATGTCCTTTTACACCTTTCCCTTCACCATCATAGCTAATGAATTTTATCTTTTCTTGTCAGATGACTCTGAGCGAGAGACCCCAGATCCTTCGGTGGTGAAGTTTGATCAGATCGCTCATGCCCAAGAACTGGAGGAAAAGGATTTTCGCAAATCCTTAATCTCCCCGCCCCAAGGACCGCTGGTTCCACTTCGGTGTCCACTACCACATCATCGAAGTCTGGCACACCTTCTACTTCTTCTCTTGCTATAAACGAGGAGGTGGCCGGACAGCTCACTACTTTGAAGGACAAGTCTGCCTCCACTTCAAAGAAGAGGCCTAGATTGCCGCTCCCCTCGAAACGTAGGTCCAAAGTTTCTCGCCCGTCGTCAATTGTCAAGGAGGTTGACGTAGGAGAAGGGGCAGCTGTCTCATCTGGCGTACCCCTGAATTCTCCTTCCGTGGCCAAGGCGATCTTCTCGTGAGCGCTGCTGGTGAACATGGGTCGGGGTCCGTTCCAACTTCTGTTGGAAAGGGATGTCCACCAAGTCCTACAGTTAGCTCGTCGCTAGATGCGGTAGTGGTTCCCTCTTCTCCAGATGTCAAAGTGATCAAGGCCTCAAGTCCTGCCATCCAGACAGTCGACTTGGCTCGTACTAAGTTGTCATAAGCCGAGGTGGTAGAGACCGCACCTCCTTCGGTTGCTACACCTGGGATGATTCCAGTCACAGTGACGGGGTTACGCCCCATCAAGTGATTTCTCCGGAGGTGCCCCCAGCCGTTGTAGTGGAGAACATATTCCCCACCGAGTTTTCTCCGGATACGTCCCCAGTCATCTCGACTGGGATCATTTTTCCAGTTCCTGCTCGCCCGGGCGTACTCCTCGCCCAAGTGTCAAAGGCATCTCCTGCCGTAATAGCTGATGTTCCTCACTTAGCCCTCGTAGAGGTTCCTTCAGTCATAGCTGTCGGTGCTTCCTCTATGAAGGCTCTTGCAACAGTGATACCGACTCGTGCACCTTCTGGCGGGCCTTTGGCTGGGCATGTTAACAAGTAAATTGCTTGTGCCCAACTCAGGGGTTGTCTTCTTGATGAATACCTAGAATGTGCTCGTCAGGCTACAACTGAGGCGCTTTTTACTTGGATTTGTTGGAGCATTTACAATGTAAGCTCTTCAACCCCCCCCCCCCATTTACATTCCTTTATCAGATTCCTGACAATTTGTTTTTCAGAACTCTGTTCTTCTTCAAGTGCTCCGCGAGAGAGAGCTTGGTGCGAGGAAGGCTGAATGCCTTTTGGAGACAGTGCAGGAGCTTGCCCATCGTACAGAAGCACAGCTGAAGGTTGTTGGGGAGCAAACTGCGATTGCGAATCAGGCTTGCCTTGCTGCAGACCTGGCTGAATCTTCTGCTCGTCGTGAGTTGGCCGCTGCTCAAGCTCGTGTTGTGGCTACTGAGGAGCGAGTGAGAGAGCTTCTTGACTTGAAATTTTCTCAGTCTTTCGACAAGGCCAAGCTTTCCTTGCGAGCTGAAAATGCAGAGAAGTGAGTTGAGGCCCTGACTCAGAAGTCACGAGATCAACAAGCTGTCATTTGCGGCCTTCGAGCTGATGTTGCTCAAGCTTGTGAGGACGGTCTGACAAAGGGTCAAGATGACGCCTTTGCGATGGTGAAAGATCAGATGTAGGAGATCTCAAACTCTTTGACAACTTGTGCCGACAAGAACTACAATCATGGATATCGTCAAGGATATGAAGACAGATCCAATAATGTTTCCCCTCGCATCGCTAGTGCTCTTTCTCCTGGTTCAGGATCTGATCCTAATGGTGGGTATCAGAATGACTGACATTTTGTAAAGACAATGTTTTCTTAAACGACTTATCTTTTTAATGCATGTTTGTTTCTTCGTTTGTTTGCATGATGTATATGCTTGTGGATGGAGGGCTATTTGTTAGGATAATAGGAACATACCCTTCAAGAATTTAAGGCCACTTAATGAACTAATTATGCTTATCCTTTCATCGCGACCTCCAGAGGTTGGTCGTAGAGCCTTGGCCCTTTGAGACCCTAGTGGGCATAGGGGAAGCTTGTACTTTCTAACGACCTCATCTTGTGAGTGTAACCTATGCGTTCCACATTTTCATGCCTTTTACTTGAGTGCTTAATCGATGGATGGGGCGTCCCCAGCGCGACCACTTTCACGAAGTGTGCTCATCCAATGGACCTGAAACGGGCCTATTCGCGACCTCTTTTTCTTAGAGTGCTTTTCAAAACCAAGTTCACGCACGACCTTGAACGGGATTTCATTCACATAAAATATTCACAACGAGATGAACAAAAACAAAGCGAACAACTTTTATTTCAAAAGTAGTACTTTTTCAAATGCATTACATTGCGAGGTCTAATAAGTGCCTCTCCATTCATCCGTTCTAAATAGTAAGCCCCTTTTGGACCCAGCCCGATGACTTTATATGGTCTCTCCCAACTAGGTCCGAGCTTACTATCAGATTATTTTTGGGATTCGGGGAATACCTCTTGTAAGACCAGGTCCCCGACTCGAAAGCTTCGTCAGGAAACTCTTTTGTTGTAGTTTCGAGCGATCTGGTTTCAGTAGTTCGCCATTCTGATGGATGCCGCTTCCCTTCGCTCGTCCCTTAGGTCCAGGTCAGACGCGAGAACTTCTTCATTAGCACGTGGCTCAAAGTTCTCGGTCAGATCCCGAGCTCTATAGGAATTACCGCCTCCACACCAAAGGCTAGGGAAAATGGAGTTCCACGTGAAAAGGAGGTCGAGTATCGCCCTTCTTTCCTTGGCTGACAATAAACTCCCGATGAGAAAGAATTTCTCAATGTCAATAGAGTCTATGGGGACCTGCTCAAGGTCTTCTAGAACCTTGTCTTAGGGACCAGATAGGCTTTCGTCCTCCTTGACTCGGTCCTGAAGTAATTGCTACCTCTTAAGATGGATTTCTCCCTCCTCAAGTAGTTCTTTGGGCAGGGTTGATTTCCTTCTATCGCCGCCATGTAACCCTTGAATCTCCAAAACAAAGACGCCGGTGATAAGTGGACGTGATCGCCTTCATCACAGCCAACCATGTGCGCCCGATGATGGCGTTGTACGGCGATG
The DNA here is from genome assembly GCA_030737835.1 of Acorus gramineus. Classification (NCBI taxonomy): domain Eukaryota; kingdom Viridiplantae; phylum Streptophyta; class Magnoliopsida; order Acorales; family Acoraceae; genus Acorus; species Acorus gramineus. The sequence continues at coordinate 1,180,744 of JAUJYN010000038.1, read as the reverse complement.
GGAGGTCCATGATGGTAAACTCTGTCATGGACGTCTGGTTCCTAGATCAGACCGGTAACATGATCCGTCTAGCTGGGACGACTCGTGCACCATTGAAGGCGACAAGAGGGTCCTTAGTCGGGATGAGGTCGGCCACCATCAACCACATCCGAAGCAAGGGTTGCATGAAGAGGATATCGGCTGAACTTCCTGTGTCGACAAGAATCCTCTTAACATCAAAATTAGAGATGCGTAAAGTAATTACCAGCGCATCAGAATGCGGGGTGTGGACTCCTTCCAGGTCGGCGTCAGAGAAGGTGATGACTCCTTCATCACCACTTTTTGCCTTCTTCGTGACCAGCTTCGACTCCTGGTCAATTTGCATCATCTCGAAGGAGATTTGCATCTTCTTTGAGTCTCGTCGGATGCTTTTTGGCTTGGCGAAGTGCGGCTCGCCCCCAAAGATGACGTCGATGATCTCGGCCGAAGTATTGGGATCAACGTTTGTCACTTGCTGCTCCCTAGCAGCCTGGGTCTTCTTGGAGGGTACATATTCCTTTAGGTGCCCCTTGCAGACCTGTTCTTCCAGGAATCCTCAGAGAATGTGGCATCGATCAGTGGTATGCCCCCACACTCTTATGATAGTCGCAATGGAGGGATTGGTCCCGCCTCGACTCATCACACTTCATCGGTTCATGCCACATGAACCATTGTTGCCACTAAATCTTGGGCAAAATTTGGGATGGCGGGATCTTAAAGAACGTCCCCCATCCCTCTCGCACCTCATTCGCTGAGGCGCTTTGTTTCTTGTCCTTCTCACCTCATCGGTCCTGTTGACAAGATTTTGATGAGCGTTTTGTTGTTGGTGCAGGAGTGGTGGCTGTTGGTGAGGACTGAGATGCGGCCACCACCTGCTTGAGGAGCTTAGATTCCTCCTCCACCTTTGCGTACTTTTCAGCACGCCCCATCAGATCGTACAAGTCGGAAGGAGTGCGCTTGATGAGCGAACCCTTTAGGCCGTTACCGGCTGGTAACTCGTTGCGAAGTGCCATAACTACAGCGTCCTCTTTGCAGTCTTCAACTTAGAACTTCAGGATACGAAAACGATCGACATATTGTCAAATCATTTTTCCCTATTGCATATGGATCTTCATGAGATCCCCTAGGTCTTTCTTCCTCCTCTTGTTGCAAATGAAGTGCTCGGCGAACATGGTGCCGAGCTCCTCGAAAATTCGGATTGTCGTGGGTGGAAGAAGATGAAACCAGGTAAATGCGGCCCCTTCCAGGCTGGATGGAAGAGGCGTCATAAAGTTCGTACAATGCTATGGAGTGACGGAATGCCAAAATATGGCCATAAGGATCCGTCGTGCCATTGTAAAGCTTGAATTTGGACTGAACAAACTCCCGTGGAAGTCGTTCTTTGAGAATGGCTGTGCAAAACGGGGAAGTGAAACCCCGTAATGCATGTTCCACCATTTCGTGATCTCGGGCCCTCCACACCTTTGAAAGCAGATTCTGGTGGGGTTGCACGATAGCTCCTTCAGTTTGCTGAGGATGATCACCGCGGTGCCCATCAAATGCTTTGCGAAAGGTCGATCTTTCTTGATGAGTCGGCCTTCGCAACGCCTCTCTTCAGGAGGACTATTCCTGGTGCGGAGAACGTCCGCGTCTTTGTTCCTCGCAGTTCCGCCGGCTTGCTCGAGGAGAGCATGATTGCTGGCAGTTTCGTTGCCTACGATTCGAGGAAGAAGTACTTCCCTCCGAATCGTGCACAAAGGCGACTGGTGGATTGAGCTGTGCTGGAGGTGGCGGCAAGACGTCCTCCTGAATGGGTTGCTGCGGATTCAGGTTAGCATAGAACTGCTGCATCGAAGCTTCAATCATTTGCTGCATGGATCCCTGGAGGTGGGTAAAGAGAGTCTCGTGTGCGGACTCAACTACCCGCCGGAGATCCTGGGCCTCGCTGGCCAGGGTCCCAGGTGAATCACTGATGGCAACATTTGGTGGGGAGTCAACTTGATATCGCTGCCTCCCCAAATGAGTGTCACTTGGATCAGACATCATGTACACTGAATTTTTGTTTTGAAAGTCCCACAGACGGCGCCAAACTGAGGAGGATACTTCCCCCCTTCAGTTAAACTTTTTTGGACTTTGGGGTTAAAATTCAAAAGGACTATTTTTTGGTGGTAAATTTGGTAGCTTGAATTTGGTTGAACCTGATGTCGACTGTGTCAAATGACTGTGCCTTTAGAGTGTTATCTCGCGACCCCTTTATAGGCTGCCTACGTACCCCTTGGGGATCAAGTCACATGTAGTTCCTCATTTAAATTGCCTGGTCCACTACTCCGTGGTTGTTATAACCGTGCCCCCATTAAACTTTTTACTAGGCGATTTTGGTGGAAACCCCCACGTGTTAATGAGGCACGTCGTGCCCACGTTGTGCAATTAGTGGGCCATTACTGTCTGTTTGGCAGTTACAGGTGTTATGGCCCTTTGACCGTTTCTTTAATCTACCTTGGCTCTTGGGCCTGCTCGTTCATCAATTACGTCTTTAAGTATGTCCGCGAGGTGAAAGGTCGCCCGACAAGACCTCTTGTCTGGTCGTGTCTTCCCTGCTCGTTCACGAGCAGTAAGGTTGTCCAACCAGACCTCTAATATGATCGTGCCTTAACTACTTGAGGTGTCATTCTTTCACGAGGTGTCTGACTGTCCGACTAGACCCTGGATCTAATCATGCCAGTGCATCATGGAATGTCATCATGACCTTTAGGATTTGGATATAGTTCTGTAGGCCCCAAGTGTGATAGCCCATATCCGCCTTGGCACGACACGTGTCATAGCACAGATTTTTACCTCCACAATATATATTTACATTAGATATGAGTAACAAAATTTTAGCAGGGAAATATTTTGTTGGTAAATATATTAGGTTTTTGTAATGAAATATGCTCTTTTACCAAGGAAATATTTCATTAGCAAAATCTTTTTTACCAATGAATATTTTTTCGTAGAGGATTCTTTTGCCAATGAAAATATCATTTCACCGGAATAAACAATCAACGGCGGCTTACTAACCACAAACTTACCAACGAAATTATTTCCTTGAGAATAATATTTACCATCGAATCAATAGCCTTTACCAAAGAAATATTTCACGACTAAAGATTATATTTCTTGTAGTGATGCCAGTCAACTTAACCTAAAGATTACATGACTTTAACCGAATATGTGAAATTACATTTATATCTTCCCCTAACCAAACCAAAACGTAAAATCCCCTTCATCACCTTCATTTGTCTCTCCCTCCCCGATGTTGCTTTTTATCCCTCTACAGTGACTTCCCTGTTCTCCCTCCCCGATGTTGTTGTTGTTCATCTCCGATGCTTGATCCCTTCCGTTGTACTGTCAGATTTCATCACAGACAATGTTAAATAAGAGCTTAGAAAGAGTGAGTAAAATATATATAGATTTGATCAATATCTTACATTAACATTTACATATATCAAAAAAACAGATTTACATATATTTATATAAGAGTCTTGCTACATGGGTCTCAAAGTTTAAGTCCTATTGTGAAGCCCTGACAGGTGTCCTTACCTTATTGGTTCCCTGTTTGACTTTTTCAAAAGGCAAAAAAGGCAAAGGCAATACTGTTGGGATTATGTCTCGATCCGGTGTATCACATCGGATGGCCATGATGAAACCATATTAGGTTGGGCACCTAATAAGTAGAATATTATTTAAGATTTGATCTTAATTAATATTTAAAGTGAATCTCAAAAAATAGGAAACAATATTTGTTTGTTAATTAGGAGAGTGAATATCTCTTAATTAATGGGAACAATATTTGTTTGTTAATTGGGAGATTACTTGGGGGGGGGGGGAATTATTTATCCATATAAATATCTTCTAGGGTTTCATGGCAAGACTAGGCAATGTATACAATGTAGAGATCCTAAGGGAAGGTTGAGAGGGTTCTAAGAGAGGGTAACTCCATAGGAGAGTTTGTGAGTCTCTTAATATATCTCAACTATCAAAGTGGATTATCTGTTTTTGCCCCATGGATATAGGCCTAGGCCGAACCATGTATATCTTGTCTTTTTTGCGTGATGTGATGTTTCGTTCTTGTGTTCGATCTTGTGTTTATTGTTGGCTTCCGCATTGGACTTCCCAATAGTGGTATCAAAACTCCAGGTTCTGACCTAGGAGGACGAGATTTGAAGAATGAGGATCAATAACAACACGGGTCGATGAATCCATACCATAGACAGATGTATTGTTGGAAACTCCAACAACGGTGTGTCGTACATGGTTTCATGCAAAGAAGAAGAAAAAAAAACATCATGTAAGGTTGCATGGAGCTTTTGGTGGTGGAAGAGGCATATCTATTTAGGTGTGCAATGATGATACCAATTTGTTGCAGGTCTAAGATCCACCGAGAAGTAGACGTATAGAGACGCTTGGGGTGCAAAGTTCGCAGTGACACGCGGAGGCACGTGGGCGAATCACGTGAAGCGTGGGTGCGGCATTCGTACAGAAGAAGATGGAATAGTGCAACACAGTGTAAGGCGTTCTGAACCAGGTATGGGAGGAGCTGCCCCATGTGGTTCGGTTAAAAGAGCGAGTCTAGCCATCTCGCGAGCGAGTGTGTGGCATGTTCAAGGTGGAGGTAAGATCCATATCTTCTTCGGAGATCCACGAGGAGCGTGGAATAGATGCATGTAAAATCAAGTCATGACACTGACTTAAGGATGCGCGATTACTGAGTCCAACTCAGGGGTTGATCTATGATAAGGTGAGCGCAGGCTTATGGATCCAACAAAATTGGACGGTGTAGACGTCCGGAGGAAGAAGTTCCTAAAATCCATTCAAGGTGGAGTTCTGCGGAGCGGGTCTAGTGCACAAAGAGACTCGTGATAGCGACTTGAAGGCTGGTGAAGCTCAAGGAAGTCGAAGACCACTTGCTTGCAAGTGGAGGTGCACGGTTGCTCGCATGGTCGTGCTTCAAGAACGACATGGAGCAAGGTGGAGACATCAACAGAAATCTTCTAAGGGGTTCGAGGAAGTCCGAGCGTACCGGATACGAGCCAAGGTGGAGATTGTTGGGATTATATCTCGATCCAGTGTATCATATCGGATGACCATGATGAAACCATATTAGGTTGGGCACCTAATAAGTAGAATATTATTTAAGATTTAATCTTAATTAATATTTAAAGTGAATCTCCTAAAATAGGAAACAATATTTGTTTGTTAATTAGGAGAGTGAATATCTCCTAATTAATGGGAACAATATTTGTTTGTTAATTGGAAGATTACTTGGGGAGGAAGTTATTTATCCTTATAAATATCTTCTAGGGTTTCATGGCAAGACTAGGTAATGTATACAATGTAGAGATCTAAGGGAAGGTTGAGAGGGTTCTAAGAGAGGGTAACTCCATAGGAGAGTTTGTGAGTCTCTTAATGTATCTCAATTATCAAAGTTGATTCTCTGTTTTTTATCCCGTGGATGTAGGCTTAGGCCGAACTACGTATATCTTGTGTTCTTTGTGTGATGTGGTGTTTCGTTCTATATGTTCGATCTCATGTTTATTGTTGGCTTTCGCGATGGCCTTCCCAACAAATACTACCCTTCCTAAGTCATCCGCCCACTTAAAAAATTTATTTCGGCCGGGCGTCATCACCCTTGGATTCCTCCCGCCATCCTCTATTATAAGAGAAGTAGTTCAACTACCTTTCAAGCGCCTCCACCTCCTTCAACCTCCACCTCCAGCTTTTTCCTAAATTCAAATACATTTCGAAACGTTTCTAACTTTTAAAAGAAAAATAAAATTTGTTTAGCATCACAAAAACATAAAATATAATATATATAAAGATCAAATATATTTAGAAGGATAATGTTACATCTAACCCCATTTTCATCCTCAATTCTAGTCTGCATGTGTTTTGAATTTTTTAAAAATAGTATACATCATCTAATGAGGTACATGCTTTTATAAAAAATGAAGCATATACTCCAATGAATTGCATGAATGCATTTATAGAAAATGTAAAAAAATTCTTTCGAAGCATATGACTTGTTAACGTGAGCATATGCGTCGATATAAATTTTTCAACGCATATAGGGTTGGAATTGAGGCTGGAAATGGATCTGGGTGTAACAGCGCCCTATTTAGAATGTAACTAAATTTTAAGTTAAAATAAACATTATTTAAGAACACAAATAAAACAGAAGGTATAGTGCATATTAAGTTGAAATAAATTAAGAATGCAATAGAAATTTAATGAAAAACATGAACTGCATAAATGCACAAAAAAATTGTAAAATAATCATGCATATAATGTTGAGATACATTTTCAAAATAATAAATCTGACATTTAAAAATCACACTAAAAACAGATAGTATAATGCATATAAAATTCAAATACATTTAAAAATGTAAGTGAATTTTAAAATTTTAATGAAAAACATAAACTGTAGAGTTGCACAAAAAAATTTAAAATTTAATGCATATAATTTTCAGATACATTTCTATAAAAAAATTTAATAAATGTAATTGTCTTTCAAAAAACAAATATTGTTCAAAATCTCACTAAAAAAAGAACATAATGCAAATAGAGATCGTTTTAGGTGTGGCTCTTTGTGATTTTTTTATTTTGATTATACAAATGTAAATACTGTTATGAATCTCATTTATTTCGCACGCATAATTTCTTTTCTAAAGCATTGAATCAATTCAAAATTATTTTGTTAATCACGTATAATAGTTCATGATGATACAGATGTTTATAATTCTGAATTACATTTGTTTATAAGCATGTTTAATCTTTTTTAGGTGTTATTCAATTTATTTACATACATGCGAATAGTTTTTTTTTTTAATTTTGGATTCAATTACATTTCAAGTGTATCTGGATTACATTTTTAAATGTATCTAAATTTTATATATGAAACCACAAACAAATCTCTCGGATCCAAAAACAAAACTAAAATTCATCGTAGAAAATGGGATCGGATTGCTATGAATCGTGGTGTTTATTCATGTTGAACATTAAAAAACGATTGAATTGTATTTTATTTTATTTTTTTAAAAAAGGGGAAAGACAGAAGGGATTCCACAATCTCCTCCGTTATAGGGATTGCAAAAAAAAATGTTTTTTTTTTAAAAAGAGAAAGATAGACCTATCATAGAAGGGATCCCACAATCTCCTCTGTCATAGGTAGGGATTGCACATTAGAGGGAACGGTCATAAAAAAAAATAAAAAAAAATAGAGGGATCACTAAATAAATTTGTGAGAGCGTAAAAATATAGCATTACTTTATATGCACTTAGAAAACTTTTTTGTTAGTATAATAGATAGATTATGAATTAATTTCAATTATATTAGTTAATACATTATTTGAAGTAAGAAATGAAAATCAATAATAAAGCTGATAAATGAAACTCAGCAAAAAATTCCATTAATAATATATTATTCATTTTTATCACGTTATTTCATTATAAAGATATAAAAAAATTTATATTTTGTCCAAAAATAATGCATTACACGTTGTAATGTCTACAAGTTTTCATTTATGGCATGCTCCCACAGCCGTCTAAAAGGTTTCATTTATTGCATGCTTCCCACAGCCTTCCTGTCCTCCATCTTACCCACACAGTACACATAAATGTCCACATGGCCACTGGCCACATACACCTGTACAAAAAAAACTATAAATACACATATATAGGGCATCAACTCCCTCACTCCATAAACCACCATCATTTCACCCTTCACACACTAAGTCACAAACTGCTTCCCCCAACATCAATTCTCCACCCAGAGGTTCACAAACCACTCTCAAACGAAAAGGTTCACGTGGAGTAATCTTCGCAAGCAACCTGCTTGCGTACGTCTGGATAGAATACTCCTAGATCTCTAATGGGAGGAACATTTCCTCTCGTGTAGTCTGATCGGGCTACCAAGAGTTATCTCTGATCACTCTCCGTTGTTGCTCGAAGGGGGGTTTCAGGGGACGTGATGCAGGAGAATCTACCATCCTTTGCATCTCAATCCCACCAAATTGGTTTTGAAGAAAGTGGTTGTTGACCTGACCACTTTGGTAGTTGATATTTGCATTTCCAAGCTCTTGTTAATTGTGTTTTATGTTTTCAAAAGTAGTTAATGTCTTGTAAATTGCATTGTTCAATTCCCATGTTTTGGAATTGGAACAAAGTCTTGTAATTTATGGTCACAGTTTTAGAAAAAGTACTTTTGTTCCCAAAGCATGGGAATGGGACAATTCAATTTTGAAATTGCTGTTCTTTATGAGGCTTGTTCCCTCCCTTTTCCTATATAATTTTTCAAAGTTGAATGGAAATGTAAGTCAAGTTTAATTACGAATATTCTCTACAAAGTGAGCCTAAGAGTGGATTCTCTTGAGTGCAAACTTTCTCTCTTATCTTTCTTCTTGTAATCTAATTGTGAACAAGTTGAAAGTGGCGAGAATTTCTCTTATCTTCTCTCGTTGATCGACGATCCGTAGAAGGTGGCGAATCTTCTCTTGTCCTCTACATTTGATCGGACCGATCCGATTGAAGTGGCGAGATTATCTTCTATATAAGGTTACATCTCCTCTTTGAGAAGGTGTTCCTCAGAGCAAGTCTTTCCTTTGGGTTTTTGTTTCAACAAATCTTATGGCGAATCGACGTGGTCAACGTCAAGCTCCGAACGCGGCTAAAGAGCCGGTCCGAGAGAGAGAACTCCGCGACATTGAGATTGATGAGTTGAGGAGGCAAGTCCAACAACTCATGGAGATGGTGGCACAAATGGCGGCACCCAATCAAGATGAGTCTAGCCAAGACTCGGAAGAGACGTCAACCCCTTCCATCATCGAGCTCCGCGAGATGATGAGGGATCTCACCGGTCTTTTCGAGAAGGACACAAACCACGGCGCACCGACATTCGGGTGGACATCCCAGAAGTTGAAGGGTGCAATCAACCGGATGTGTTCATCGATTGGCTCAACACTGTTGAACGGGTGTTCGAGTACAAGGAGGTTCTGGAGCACCAAAGGATCAAAATTGTCGCAATCAAACTCAGAAAACATGCTTCTCTTTGGTGGGAGCAACTTAAGCTCAAGAGGGCTAGCGAGGATAAACCCAAGATCATTACTTGGGAGAAGATGAAGAAGGAGCTTCGAAAGAAGTTCCTAATTGAAGGCTACCTCCAAGAAGCATACCTCGAGATTTACCATCTACAACAAGGCAATCGTATTGTTGAAGAGTATGCAGAGGAGTTTGACAACCTCATGGTGAGGTGTGGTCTGGCAGAATTGGAGGAGCAAACTATCGCATGCTTCTTAGGAGGGTTGTGCCAAAATATACAAGATGTCGTGCAACTCCAGCCATATTGGACATACAACGGCATCTACAAGCTTGTGCTCGAAGTGGAGTGTCAACAAAAGCTTCGCGGGAATCGTTGGCCAACAAGCACAGGTGGTGCTCGGTCAAATGATCATGGGGACGCTTCCAACCGGGGGAGTAGTTCTCAAAATCGATCCACCTCCAACCATTCAACTAAAATTGCTCCCACTTCTACTCCGGTAACTACAAGTCGACGGGAAGGCGTAGTTGACTCCAACCGTCCTCGGCCTTCATCCATCAAGTGCTTCAAGTGCTTTGGTATTGGGCACATCGCCTCGGACTGCCCCAATAGACAGATCGTTAGCCTCACAGAGGAGGTAATTGAAGAAGATCTAGTGGACGAGCTTCCAATTTATGATGAAGAGGAAGATGTCACTTATAGCGATCATGGGGAGGCACTTGTCATCCGGAGGAACATGAACTTGTCTCGCACCGAAGATGATGATCGATGGCTTCGTACGAACATCTTTCACACCCGATGCACAACATATGGGAAGGTGTGCAACGTCATCATCGATGGCGGAAGCTGTGAGAATGTGGTCTCCTCGGAAATGGTGAAAAAGCTCAATCTCAAGACGGAGTCGCATCCTCATTCCTACAAGCTCTCTTGGCTGTGAAAAGGAAATGAGGTGAATGTGTCTAAACGTTGCCTTGTCTCTTTTTCTATTGGTTCAAAATACAAGGATGAGGTGTGGTGTGATGTTGTTCCTATGGATGCTTGTCATCTTCTCCTAGGTCGGCCTTGGCAATGGGATCGAAGAGTCATCCATGATGGGTTCAAAAATACCTACACCTTCGAGAAGGATGGCGAGAAGGTTATCTTTGTTATATATGTGTCACTTTTAGCCTTCTGGTCACCATTGGAGCATTCTGACAGTTTTCTAACTTTTTCTTTTTTTCGATCGGAACCGCTAAAATTTCAAACTTTTAGCCATCATCATGAGCTTGAGAACTCCGATTGAAAATCTAACTGCATATTATGTGTCCTGGTGCCATTTCAAGCCACTCACAAAAATTTCATCGAATTCCGATAACGTTTTAGAATTTCACAATTTCGAATTGTATCTGGGTTTTGACCAAGCGAAAAGTCACTGGGAGACTTGACCAAGTCAAAGAGGACTTTGACCAAGTCAAGTTTGACCCTTGACTTGGTCAAAATCTTTTGTTTTCTAGTGTGGTTGGGTTGACTAGGGTCAAAGTTCACTTAAACCTAATTTTTTTTCTAAGTGTGAGTGTGTGAGTGTGTGTGTGTGTGTGTGGGTGACTTAAGGTCCACGCCCACCTATAGTAATGCTCCTATTCATCTTCTTCTCTCTCTCAAGCTCTCACAAATCTCTCTCCCTTCTCTTTAAATCCACCTTTTGACCTAGTAGAAGGTGTTGGATTGGAAAACCCTAGAAGGAGAAAAGGAAGGTGAGGACCCGATCTATCTTCCCATGGTCTTGTATTTGCATTTCCCTTTGTTTTTCCTCCTCTCATGGCACCTTTTCTCCTCTGTTTTCAGCCCCTCTTAGGCTGAGAAGAGGTCTTGGTAGTGGTGGCTTTGGTGGTGGCGAATCGGTGCGCGAAGAGCACCCGAGTTCCTCCCCTTCCCTTCCTCTCTTTGGGTGAGCTTTCTTCCTCCTTTTTCTTGTGTAGATGCTTGATTAGGATGTGTTTTTGGGTATCCATGGTTTGGATGTGTGTTTGGGGTGTGGGAGGGCTGAGGGAGGTGGTAGGGTTGGCTCGGGTGCGCGTGCGGACTCATCCGCGCGCGTGCACGCGAGTCTGCGCGCGCAGGCAGTGCAAGCACGTGCTGTCGGGCGCGCTGGGGGCGTGCGCGCGTACGCGCGGAGTGCTGCGCGGGGTGCGTGCGGGGGTGCGTACGGGGTGCTGCGCAGGGGCGCAGTTCGCGCGAGTAAGCGCGGGGCTGGACGCGCGGTGCGCGCGGGCACGCGCGAGCGTGCGCGCGCACGCGGCGGGGTGTCTCGGCGCTCGGGCAGGGGCGCGGCAGCGTGTCTGGGCACTCGGGCAGGGATCTGGGCGCGCGGGCTGGGGCGCGGTAGTGCGCCCGGGGCACGGGCGTGCGTGCGTGCACACCCGTGCGTACCCGTGCGGGTGGCCGTGCGCATGGCTGCCGTGGGTGCGGGAGTGTGTTGGGGCACTCGGGCTCGCGTGCGTGCGGGCCGTATGCATGCTTGTCCGAGTGTTGGGTATTTCTAGCGTATTTCTTGTGTATTTGTGTATTTTACTCACCATTTTGGTTTCCCATGTCTTGCAGATCTTGACGAGCGATCACGCGACGACCCGGGTATTGGTGAGTGGGACAATCCAACCCAGTAGGGAGGCGTTCGATGCACGTAGGCGTGCATTGCCCTCCCCTGGGGCACCATAATTGCGTATTAATTTGTAATAAGTGTAATCTGTGCTATGCATGATCATTATGTTGTATCCATGCCAACTTAGGCTTGTATGCTAGGAATATGCACCCTTATATTATGGATAGAGACCTACGCATCCTGATACCATGTTTTCATGCTAGGAGAGCCTCGACCTACGCATGTTTCCCATTTAGTTTAATTTATTTAAATCAAATGTGAGCTTATGGTTATTAGCATGCCTTGGATAATGTTATAACCTCGTTGTTATAATATGTGTCTCCCCGCATCTTAGTTATGCGCCCTGGTGGAATTCTGAAGAATTCATGACATTTGTAGAGTTGCAATCGGTGTCGGCGGATCCAAGAGGATCGTATCCGTGTGGGTAGGCTGTTTCTCTTCCCTTCGTTGGATCCGTGTAGGGACTCCTCAGCGTTAGACAGGCTGTCCTGACAGAGGGCTCCCATCTGTAGGTACCTCCGATGCGTCGGACTGTGCTGATCGTGGGAGTAGACCAGGCAAGCTACGGAGTGGAGGAGAGGCTATCGGTGGGCCAAGGGTGATTAACAGCCTAGTCAGTCCCAAAAGACCATGTTACCCTTGAGGGTGAGGGTGAGGGTGTGGTGGGTCAGCGATGTAGCAACCCATTGGATTGTGTAGTTACTGCCACTTAGAGGCTATAAATAATTTGAGGTTAATATGAATTGTGATGCATGGGTTGTGCTATTCACTGAGCGTGTGGCTCACCCCTCGCATATATTTTTTCTCCAGTTATATCTGAGTCGGATCTGAAGGAGGATCTCCCCGAATGTTATATATGTGTCACTTTTAGCCTTCTGGTAACCATTGGAGCATTCTGACAGTTTTTGAGTTTTTTCGTTTTTCGATCGGAACCGCTAAAACTGTTAGCTATCATCCTGAGTTTGAGGACTCCGATTGAAAATCTAACTGCATATTATGTGTCCTAGTGCCATTCTAAGCCACTCACGAAAATTTCATCGAATTCCGGTAACGTTTCAGAATTTCGCAGTTCCGGGGCGTATCCGGGTTTTGACCGAGCGAGAAGTCATTGGGAGAGTTGACTCGGTCAAAGTGGGCCCATGACTTGGTCAACCCCTTTTGTTTTTTTGTGTGGTTGAGTTGACCCAAGTCAAAGCTCACTTAAATCCTCTCTTAAACCCTAATTAACCTAGTTAACCCTAATCTAAGTGTGGGATTATATATAAGTGAATCTAAAAATATCTCTCACACTATTCATCATCTTCCCCAATTAGATTTCTCTCTCCCCCTCTCTCTTTTTCCACCTTTTACCCTAGTTAGAGAGCTTGGATCTCAAAACCCAAAGAAGAGAAAGGTAAGGGGAGCTCCCGATCTATCCACCGGTAGTCTCGGATTCGAGTTCCGATGTGTTTAGCCCCTTCTCACGCCCTCTTTTCTCCTCTGATTTCAGCCATTTCGAGGGCTGAGGAAGAGCTCGGTGGTGGTGGCCTTGGAGGAGGTGTTTCGGTGCGCGGAGAGCAACCGAACTTCCCTTCCTTCCCTTCCTTCCTTGGGTAAGCTCTCTTTCCTTCCTTTTCTTGCTTAGATGCTTGTTAGGAGGGTGGTTTTGGGTGTGTGGTGGCTGTTGGTGGCTGTTGGTGGTGGTTATTGGTGGTTAGTGGCCATTGGTGGCCGGTGAGGGGTGGTAGGGTGGCTCGGGCAGGATGGCAGGCTGGCTCAGGTAGGCTGGCAGCACAGGCAGCGCAAGCAGGTAGGCTGGCGAGCAGGGCAGGCAGGGCAGCTGGCAGGGCACCCGCGCGTGCCCGCGGGCGTGCGCTCGGGTGGAGCAGGAGCGTGCGGGTGCTGCGCGCTGGGCGCAATGCGCTGGCGTGCGCGCGAGGCGCTGCACAAAGGCGCAGTGCGGGCGTACGCAAAGGACCGCCTGCGGATGCTGCGCGCAGGGCGCCATGCGGGGGTGTGCGCGCGGAGCGTTGCGCAGAGGCGCAGGCATGCTGTGCATGCGCGGCGAGGCGATGGGGCGTTGGGCGAGCCGGTGGTGAGGCGATGGCGCGATTAGGCGAGCGGTGGTGCGCGTGGGGCGAGGCGCTGGGCGTAGGGCATGCGGTGTGCGCGCGGGTGGCTGCGCTGGGGCGAAATGGGCGCACGGTGCACCTGGGGGGGGGGGGGCTCGGAGGCGTGTCCTGGCGTGCGGGCAGGAGCTCGGCAGTGCGGCTGGGCGCGCGGGCTGGGGCGCGGCGGTGTGCCGGGGCGGGTGGCCGTGCGGATGTTTGCCGGGGGTTGGGGAGTGAGTCGGGGTGCTCTGACTCGCGTGCATACAGGCCGTATGTACGTTTGCCTGAGTGTTGGGTATTTTTAGTGTATTTTGTGTATTTTTTGTGGTATTTGTGTATTTTACTCACCAATTGATCACCTGTCTTGCAGATCTTGACGGACGGTCGCGCGACGACCCGGTTATCGGTGAGTGGGACAACCCAACCAAGTAGGGAGGCGCTATATGCACTTGGGCGTATACCGTCCTCCCCTGGGGCACCATAGTTAATATTAACTGATTAATATGTAATCTGTGTAAGCATGATTAGTGTGTAGAATGCTCCGAATCTCTGTGGGGTTCGACGGTCGACGCCAATTCGACACGGCGAGCGTCTTCTCCGGGTCCACAGCTATGCCCTCACCGAAATCACATGGCCCAGAAAGGCCATACGCTCCAACCAGAACTCGCACTTGCTGAACTTGGCGAACAACTGATGTCTGGCCAAAGTCTCCAAGACAGTGCGAAGATGGTGAGCGTGCTCCTCAAGACTCCTCGAGTACACCAATATATCATCGATGAATACTACCACAAAGGAGTCGAGGAAGGGTCGAAATACCCGGTTCATCAGATCCATGAAGGCCGCCGGCGCGTTCGTCAACCCGAATGGCAGTACTCTGAACTCGTAGTGCCCATACCGGGTGCGAAAGGCCGTCTTCGAAATGTCTGACTCCCGGATCTTCAGCTGGTAGTACCCCGAGCGGAGATCGATCTTGGAAAAGACACACGCTCCCTGGAGCTGGTCAAACAGATCGTCGATCCGCGGCAACGGGTACTTGTTCTTCACTGTCCGTTTATTCAGCTGCCTGTAATCAATACACAGCCGCAGCGAACCGTCCTTCTTCCGGACGAACAGGACAGGGGCTCCCCACGGAGACACACTCGGACGTGCGAAGCCCTTCTCCAGCAACTCCTCCAACTGCTCCTTCAGCACCCTCAGCTCTGCAGGGGCCATCCGGTACGGAGCCCTCGAAACCGGCTCGGTCCCCGGAATCAGATTGATCTCAAACTCGATCGCGCGATCCGGCGGTAATCCCGGAAGATCATCGGGGAAAACCTCGGGATACTCTGCCACGACCGGAGTCTGACTGATATCTGCCCGCAGCGGTGCATCCTCCAGAGCAATATAAGCTAGAAAGCCCTCGCATCCACCCTGAAGGAGTCTCCACGCCTGCATGGACGACACGAACCCCAGAGGAGCTACGTCTCGATCGCCCACGAACTGGAAGGACCTCCGACCAGGAAGGTGGAACGACACCGACTTGGCAAAACAGTCGATGCTGGCATGACTAGCTGCAAGCCAATCCATTCCCAGGATGGCATCAAAATCCGACATAGCAAGCTCCACCAGCTCCACCGGAAACTCATGCTCCGCGATCTCTACCGTACACCCTCGGTACACTGAACTGAGGAGAATACGGTCTCCCACGGGCAATGATACCTCTAAGACAGCATCTAGAGGAGCGGACGCCACGCCCGTCCGTCTCGCAAAAGCGGGAGACACGAACGAGTGTGTGGCTCCGGAATCAAACAATACATAAGCAGGAAGCTGGGAGATCTGAACAGTACCTCTGACCACGCTGCCTGATGCCTGGGCCTCCTCTGCCGAAAGCGCTGCCACTCGGCCCTGGACGAACTGAGGCTGAGGAGCAGGGGCACGCCTCGCCTGCTGCGCTGGCTGCCTCCTCTGATCAGCACGGCCACCCTGTGGCTGCTGCTGCTGACGCTGAGGCTGCTGCTGCGGCTGGCGCTGAGGCTGCTGCTGCTGCTGGCGCTGCTGAAACGGCTGCTGGAACGGCTGCTGCTGCTGCTGAGGCATCACTTTGGGTCGGCCAGCGTCAGGGCAATTATACAAGATATGCCCGACGCGCTGACAGTGATAACAGCGTCGCGTCTCTGGTCGCCTCGTCTGGACTGGCACTGCTGCGATGGGTGCTGGACCTCGCGCTGGCACCACATCTGCTGGAGGAGAGGCAGCCGCTGACTGCTCAAAGCGGGGCCTCTTCTTCTTGCGCTGCCCTCTGTCCTGGCTCCTGGGTGGCCTCTGGTCTGTCGACGGGGTCGAAGCCCTCACCTGGATCCCGAGGTCTCTCTCGACGGTCTTCGCTCGAGACACTAAGTCGGAGTACCTCGTGAATGCGTGGGAGGTGACGTGCACTCGGATGGCACTGCTGAGACCGAGCTCGAATCGACGGCACCTCGTCTCCTCGTCCATCACCAAAGCTGGAGCGAATCTGGACAGCCTCGTGAAACGCGTGGAGTAGTCAGCGACAGACATAGTGCCCTGAGTCAGCTGCTCAAACTCCTGCATCACTATCTGTCGCGTCGAGAAGGGGAAATACTCCTCCAAGAAATATCTCCTGAATCCCGCCCATGTGAGCTGCTCCAATCCCTCTGGGATGTCCACTGATCTAGTAGCCCACCAGTCGGCGGCGCTACCCTTCAGCATAAATGTGGCCAGGGAGACTCGCTGGCGGTCTGTGCAAAGCATCGTCGAGAAGATGGTATCCACCTCCATCAACCATCTCTCTGGAGCAAGGGGGTCCTCCGTCTGACCCTGGAACTTCAGAAAGGCTGAGAGGCCACTCTGCTGCACCCTCGCTGCAGCCTCTAGCCCCGCCTCCCTCTCCTGGGGATCCATAACTCTGACCGCCGGAATCTCCACGGGGACTGGGGGTACATCGGGTACCACAGGTGGATCTGCCACCAAGGGAACCTGCGGAACTGCCTCGCGGGCCGCCCGCAGCTCCTGAATCTCCCGTGCCTGATCTGCTAATACTCTGGTCTGGGCCTCCAATGCCCTGGTCTGCGTCTCCACCAAATCAGCTATCCGCGCAAACGCGCGCTCCCAGGCAGGAGGCTCCTGCGCTGATCCTGGCCTCACGGCTGAGGACTCACCAATAGCATCCTCGACTCTGGCAGGTCCGGAGACCTCCAAGGGTCGAGAGGGACCACGTCCGCGCCGTCCTCTGCGAGGAGGCATATCAGCAACCTAAGAAAACCAGACACTAGGATCAGAATACGCATATAGAAATCCTAGGACTCATCTCTACGAAAAAGAAGACAATTGGCTCTGACAGGACCAGGCTCTGATACCAACTTTTGTCACGCCCCAGGGCGGCCGTCCCCGGGACGCGGCAAGTGTATATATGATATCAGTAAACAGGAGTTCAATAATATACTCACACAACAGCTAAAATGACAACACAGATAAAAGCAGGGCTGACATGATATATACACCAAATGCGGAAGCTAAAAGACTGAATCTGTAATCAAAACATACTACAGACTCGATACATAATCATATGTCCTGTGAGAGCCAACATGTCCATATACACACAAATACAATCCATACATAATCCAAACTAGGTGCCCAAGCACAGAAATATATACATACAACAAAGAGAAGGATGCTGATGGCCTCAAAACTCGAGGGACGTGGCGCTACTCCGCTACTGGTGTAGTCGCTCGGGAAGCTCCTCCTTCAAGTCCTCCTCAGTGATCACTGAAAAAGATTTTGTGCGAGGGGTGAGCCACACGCTCAGTGAATAGCACAACCCATGCATACAGTTTATATTAACCACAATTTATAGCAAAAGCCCAAAGTGGCATAATCAATCACAAGTCCGGTGGTTCGCTACATCGCCGAACCACCACACCCTCACCCTCACCCTCACCCCTCAATAGGTGACAAAGGGTATTGGGACTTAATGGGCTGATAATCATCCATACACAATCCTGTGGGTCGTCGCATCGCCGGCCCACCATACCCTCACCCTCACCCCTCAATAGGTGACATAGGCTCTTGGGACTGACTAGGCTGTTGGTCACCCTTGGTCCACCGATAGTCTCTCCCCACTCCGTAGGTCGTTTGGCCACCCCCACATTCAGCACAGTCCTTCTACCAAATCAGGAGGTGCCTACTGATGGGAGCCCCTGCACGGGACAACCTTTCTAACGCTGAGGTAGTCTCTACACGGATCCAACGAAGGGAACAGAACAGCCTATCCATCGCATATGATCCACTCGGATCCGCTGACAGCACATCTCTACAACTCTAATGTCTTGAATTCTTCAGAATTCCTCCAGCGCGCATAACCAAGATGCGGGGAAATACTTAAGATAAAATGAGGAAAAGAGACCTTGGGAGGGCAACCTGAGGTCCCGATGTAGGACATCCCGCCAACCAAACAAGGAACACGGAGTACCCTAACCCGGGTCTCAATGTTAACCTCGCAAGGCCCCCTTATATTCCCCAAAGCATGCTAACAATATTACAAGTTTGCATTTAAGTAAATAAATCAAACTAATAGGACGCATGCATAGGTCAGGGCTTTCCTAGCATGATAACGAGGTGACAGGATGCACGGCTCATGCACAAATCCTAAGGGTGCAAGTCCCTAACATACAAGTCTAGGGTGGCATGCATTCTACACACACATCATGCTTACATGTATTACAATACAACAGTTAATACTAACTATGTGCCCCAGGGGAGGACGGTACACGCCCAAGTGCATGTAGCGCCTCCCAAACTGGGTTGGGTTGTCCCACTCACCGGAAGTCGGGTCGACGCGCGACCGTCCGTCGAGATCTGCAAGACAGGATATCAACTGGTGAGTATAATCCACAAATACCCCAAAATACACAAAATACACAAATAAATACCCAACACTCGGGCAAACGTGCATACGACCCGCACGAACGCTAGCCCGAGCACCCCGGCTCACTCTCGCACAATGTTATAAATATCGATTAAATCAATATATCGATTAGGCTTCCAATCGATATATTGATATATCAATTGGCCGAATTTTTTTTTTGAAAAAATGGAAAAAAATTTAAAAAAAAGCAAAAAAATGATACAAAAATTGTGGAAAATAATGAAAATGAATAAGAATAATTTCATATGAAGATATTAATAATTTTACAATGGTTTTGGTTTGAAAAAAAATGCATAACTAATTAATTACAACATAAAACTATAAAAGTGAAGAAATTTCATTTAAATAGATAATCCATTGCATTGGTTACAAAATCCCCTCCCTGGGTTCCACCTAATGGTGTGCCATAACCATAAGAGGTGCCACCACCATCGTTGCCGCCGTGTCCACCGTTGTTGTCATCCGAATCTGTGTCTTCTTCTTGAATTTCATTATCCACATCTCTTGTTTCATCTGATGATTCAACTCTTTCTTGGCCCTGAAATTGTGTTGCAGGGATGACTTCATCTTCTTCATCATCGTCGTCATCCTCATCTTCAGGCTCCTCAATGATTGACCGTTTTCCACGTCGTCTTGCACCTTCAGATTGTTGAGTCTGCTGCGTGGATCGTCTCAGGCGTTGATGTTCTATGGCGTCGCCGTATGCTTGATGCTCCACTTGAGACCATGTCAAGTCTTCACCTTGGAATACTGGGCCGTCGACATCCATAATCCACTCGTTGTCGTCTTCCAATGAATCCAAATTGATTGGATCTTCATGTGCTGGGTTACGTTGAAGATTTAGGAAACGCTCATGCAATTTTTGATTGTATTGCACGAACACCAAATCATTCAACTTCTTTTGCTTCAACCGATTCCTCTTCTTGGTGTGTAACTGTTAAAAGCAAGAAAATTAAAATGAGATATTATAAAGTAGATAAATTTTAAAAATCGTACTTCGTAAATTTGCAAGGGCAACTTATATTTTCAAATGCGCTCCAGTTTCTCTCACAACCGGAAGATGAACAAGTGAGTCCAAGAATTTTGATGGCGACCTTCCTCAACTCTGGTATCTCGCCCCCGTATTTATCCCACCAATTGACTGGGATTGTGTTGTCCCTTGCTCTCACGATGGTTCCCCAACTGAACGGTCCACTTTCCTGTAAATAATAATCCAGTTGTTTCTGCAGTCTGTCTTCCACCTCCGGATCTGGCTCCATCTTCGCCATTGCCTGCACACAACGAAGCATATGTGTTTGGACTGCCGCGTCCCGGTCCGCGGTCTTAAACCATACTCCGGGGTTAAGGACAAATCCTGCATGGTAAAGGTCAGACGACATCTGACGACTCCATCTTCCTTCGATTACCTCAATAACAGGGCCATATTGCAGTGGTCTGTACTGATAGTTTTCCTTAATTTTTTCTTTGGCCCTATCCATTGCATTGTATAAGTAGCCCATAGAGGGTTTTTCATCTCCATCAACTAATCTCAAGACATGGACCAGGGGAATTGCAGCGTGAAGAGCTCGTTGTACACCTTTCCAGAATTGAACAGAAAGAATAGTTCTTTCTGTTTGTTTTCCGGTTCTAAGGTTACACCACTTGCTCTTGGTCCATTCATCTGCTACCATGAGTGTCCTAAGTGCATTCTTATGTTCCCAAAGTGATTGCAAAGTTAAGAATGATGTGGCAAATCTAGTGGGTCCTGGCCTAACAATATCTCCATTGCAAAACAATCTCATTATATGCAATAATTGTGTGTGTGCATAAATGAAAACAGTGATTCTTCTAGCTAAACTAATAGTTCTAATATGCATCTTTCCAATGTCTTCCAAAATTAAATCAATACAATGTGCAGCACATGGTGTCCAAAATATTGTGGGGTGCCTCTATCACTAATTCACATGCAGCTTTATAATTAGCAGCGTTATCAGTTACAATTTGAACAACATTTTCTTTTCCAATAATATTTTCAATAACATCATTTATTTCTTTAAACAAATATATTGCAGTGTGTGAATGTGCAGATGCATCAATGGATTTCAAAAACATGGTTCCTTTTGGAGAATTAGCTAAAAAGTTAATTAATGATCTTTGTCTTCTGTCAGTCCATCCATCACACATTAATGTACAACCATAAGTTTTCCAATGTCCTTTATGTATCTCTAAAATCTTATGAGTTTCTCTTACCTCTTCTTGCAAACATGTTTCACTTATCTCATGCATTGATGGTGGGGCTAAACCAGACCCAAATCTACCTATTGCTTCTAATGCAACATGAAAAGAACGTGAAGTTAATGCATGAAAAGATACACCTGCAGTGATTGCCCATCTAGCTATCTTTTGAATTGCATTTTTCCTTTCTTCTTTTTTTAATCTATTTTCTAAAGTTGTTTGTTGTCCAGGGCCTCCTCTTAATCTTTGATCAACTACATCTTCAACATTACCTCTACAAAATAAATCCATAGGACCTCTAGTGTTTTTCCTTCTTTGTTTGGATGGAGGAGGCCTTGAACTAGGACCACCAATTTCTATTATATCATCATCACCTACATGTGGTTGTTGATCTCCTATGTCTCTAGCAAAATCTTCAGAATAAAATGAACCTCTTCTACATTTAATCTCAGATTTTTTATTCATGAATTCTTCTATTTCTTTTCTAATTTCTGGTGTTGTTCTAGGGCAAGGTTTAGCATTAGCTCCTGGTGAATGCAATATGTGTTCTTTGAGTCTGGTTATGCCACCACTACATAGATGTGAGCAAAGTAAACATTTGACTATATGTTTTTCAGTAGCACTTTTATATTCACCATATTTCCATGCAGGGTCTTTTGTATTAGCCGGTCTTAGATTAGATGAACTAGCTCCAGAAGAAGACATTTTTTTAAAAAAAAAAGATTTTTTAGGTTTCAAAAAATTAAATATTAATTATTTAATTAAGTGGATGATGCTACTTTAACTACTTTCTAAAAAACCTCTACTAAGTGCAAAGAATAAATACCTCTAAAAATAGGAGAAAAATTGAAAGAGGAGTAGTTTTCCTCCAAAAGCCTTCAAAGTCTCCACCAAAAGCCTCCAAGAACTCCACCAAAGTCCTCCAAGTAGTCCACCAATATCTCCACCAAGATAGGAATTTTTTGGATTTTTGATGGATTTTTTTTTTTTTGTGGATTTTTAGTTTCTTTTGGGATTGAGGGATCTTGGGAAAAAATTGTTTGCTAAAAGAGAGAGTAGAGAACTAGAGATTGTATGAGAGATTGAGAGTGATTGAATGGTAGAGAAGGAGTGTATTGAGTTGTTGTTGTGAGAATGGAAGGTTTGGGAGAGTATTTATAGGATTGGGGAGAGAAGGACAAAAAAAAAAAAAAATTTGATGGGGGGGTTTATGCAAATACCCCCCCCCATACGGCTATATAGCCGTTGGGGCCCCACCGGCTTCATAGCCGTTAAAAAAAAAAAAAAAAAAACGCAGTCGGGTCGGGCTGGCCACCCGACCCGACTAGTCGATATATCGATGACGTCATGCTGACGTCAGCGGGATTTCGATATTCCTTCGCGAAACCCCCCGCAATTTCGCGTTTTCGTCGACGAAAACGATATATCGATATATCGTCCGCGATTTAAAACAGTGCTCCCGCACCCCCGGCAACCACCCGCACGGCCACCCGCCCCCGGATCCACCGCCGCGCCTCAGCCCGCGCACCCTGGCGCACCGCCGGGCCCCCTGCCCGCCGCCTGGACACGCCACCCAGCCTCCCGGGTGCACCGCGCGCCCACTACGCCCCAGCGTAGCGGCCCGCGGGCACCCCGCACGCCTCGCGCCCTGCGCCTCGCCCCGCGCGCACCTCCGCTGCACTCACCTCGCTCCGCGCGCACCCCGCACGCACCTCCGCTGCACTCGCCTCGCTCTGCGCGCACCACGCACGCACCGCCGACTCGCCCAGCACTCCACTGACTCCCGCGCGCGCACACAGCGTGCCTGCGCCCCTACGCAGCGCTCCGTGCGCACCCTGCACGACGCCCTGCACGCACACCCGCTCGACCAGCACCCCCAGCCCACCCGCGCACAGCACGGCCAGCGCCCGCACGCCCAGCACACCCGCGCACAGCACGCCCAGCACACCCACGCGCAGCACGCCCAGTGTTATATATGTGTCACTTTTAGCCTACTGGTAACCGTTGGAGCGTTCTGGCAGTTTTTCATTTTTTTCGGTTTTCGATCGGAACCGCTAATTTTTGGACTGTTAGCTATCGTCCTGAGTTAGAGGACTCCGATTGGAAATCTAACTGCATATTTGGTGTCCTGGTGCCATTTTAGGCCTCTCACAAAAATTTCATCGAATTCCGGTAATGTTTTCGAAATTTCACAGTTTCGGGGCGTATCCGGGTATTTTAAGTGACTTGCTATATAAGTGAGATCTAATTTTAGCTTGGCACTATTCATCATCCCTACCAAAAAGCTTTCTCTCTCTCCCCTCTCTCCTTTTCTTTGATTTGAGCCCCTTAGAGCCCTCAAACCCAAAAACCTAAAGCATAGGAAGTGTAGATCGGGTCCCCCGGTGCTTTCAAATTCGAATTCCGGCGAGTTTTGCCCCTCCGCCCCCCCTCTCTTCTCCTCTGATTTGGGCCAATTCGAGGGCCGAGGAAGATCCGGGTGTTGGAAGCCTTTAAGGAGAGGTTTCGGTGCGCGGAGAGCAACTGGACTTCCCTTCCTCCCCTTGGTAAACCCTTTTTCTTCTCTTTTCATGCATAGATGTATGCTAGGGGGATGGATTTGAGGTTGGGTGGTGGTCGGCGGCTGTGGGTGGCCGTTGGCGGCGGTGGGGTGGTGGTCGGAGGCCATTGGTGGCCGGAGGTGGGTGGTAGAGGTGTCCGGGCAGGTTGGGTGGCTGTCCCGGGAGGGTTGGCAGCGGGCGCAGCAGGCTGGGGCACCAGGTGGCCGGGCGCACAAGTGCGTGCGCACAGGCGTGCGCGCGGCGTGCGCTCGGGTGGTGTTGCAGGTGTGCTGGGCGCTGGGTAGGACTAGCTCGGGTAGGCTCGGAGCAGGGCACCAGTTTGCCGGGCGCGCGAGGGCGCGGGCGTGCGCTCGGGGGGTGCAGGGGGAGGCGTGCGGAGCAGGCTGGCTGGGCCGTGCGCGCTGGCAGGCCGGGCAGGCAGGCTGGGCGCACAGGCGTGCTGGGCAGGAGGTGCTCGGGCATCAGGCGAGCAATGCCAGGCGTGCAGGCGAGCGGTGCTCGGGCCACTCGGCGATGCGCGCAGGCAGGCAGCGCGGGCAGGCTGGCAAGCGCGCTGGGCGCGTGCTGCCAGGCGCGCTGGGCGCGTGTTGCGCGGGCGTGCGCGTGGGCGCTGGGTGAGGGTCCCGGGTGCTGAGCGCTGGGAGCTGGTCGCGGGTGCTGAGCGCTGGGAGCTGGTCGCGGGTAGAGGCTGGTGGTGCGCGCGGAGTGCGCGCGGGTAGAGGCGCGCGGGGTGCGCGCGGGGCGAGGCGTTGGGCGCGTGGGGCGTGCGGTGTGCTGCGGGTCAGCGCAGGGCGTGCGGGGTGCGCGCGGGCTGCTGCGGCGGAGCGTAGTGGGCGCGCGGCGCACCAGGTGGCTCGGCTGCGGGTCCAGGCGTGCGGGCAGGGGCCCGGCGGTGCGCCTGGGTGCGCGGGCTGAGGCGCGGCGGCGCATCCGTGGGCGGTGGCCGTGCGGGTGGTTTCCGGTGGGTTCGGGAGTTAGTCGGGATGCTTGGATACGTGTGCGTACGGGCCGTATGTACGTTATCCGAGTGTTGGGTATTTTAGAGTATTTTTTATTTATGGATTTTTACTCACCAAGTTGTTACCCTATCTTGCAGATCTCGACGGACGGTCGCGTGACGACCCGATCTCCGATGAGTGGGACGATCCAACCCAGTAGGGAGGCGTTACATGCACTTGGCGTGTACTGCCCTCCCCTGGGGCACCATAGTAAATATTAACCTGTTAATATGAAAAGCTATGAAAGCATGATAATCTATAGTATGCATGCCACCCTAGATTTGTATGCTAGGGACTTATACCCTTAGGCCCCGTATCAGAGCCATGCACCCTGTTATCATGTTTCCATGCTAGGAAAGCCCCGACCGACGCATGTTCCTATTTAGTTTAATTTTATTTAAATAAAATGCGAGCATGTGATTATTAGCCTGTCTTAGTGAATATTATAGGGGAGGGGCCTCGCGAGGACAGCGGTGAGACCCGGGCTAGGGTACTCCGTGTTCCTTGTTTGGTTGTCGGGATGTCCTATATCGGGACCTCACGCTGCCCTCCCAAGGATTCTTTCCCCGTTAATATTCCAACCTTGTTATAACTATTATGCATGTTCCCCGCATCTTGGTTATGCGCCCTGGTGGAATTCTGAGGAATTCAGGACATTAGAGTTGTTAGGGTGTGTTGTCTGCGGATCCGAGTGGATCATATGCGATGGATAGGCTGTTCTGTTCCCTTCGTTGGATCCGTGTAGAGACTACCCCGGCGTTGGAAAGGTCATCCCGTGCAGGGGCTCCCATCAGTAGGCGCCTCCTGATTTGGTTGAAGGACTGTGCTGAATGTGGGAGTGGCCAAACGACCTACGGAGTGGGGAGAGACTATCGGTGGACTAAGGGTGACCAACAGCCTAGTCAGTCCCAAGAGCCTAGGTCTCCTATTGAGGGTGAGGGTGAGGGTATGGTGGGCCGGCGATGTGGCGACCCACTGGATTGTAAGTCCCAATATCCTTGGTCACCCAGTGAGGGTGAGGGTGAGGGTGTAGCGGGTGGCGGTAGCGACCCACTGGTTTTGTGTAATTAGTCCCAATATCCTTGGTCACCCATTGAGAGGTGAGGGTGAGGGTGTAGTGGGTTGGCAGTAGCGACCCACTCGATTGCGGAGTTGCTGCCATTTTGTGGCTTGAGTAATGTGATTGTGGATTAATAATATCTGGTTGTGGTTAATATAAGCTGTGATGCATGGGTTGTGTTGTTCACTGAGCGTGTGGCTCACCCCTCGCATAATATTTTTCTCCAGTGTCATCTGAGTCGGATCTGGAGGAGGAGCTCCCCGAGGGACTTCATCAGTAGCGGAGTAGCGCCACGTCCCACGAGTATCAGAAGCTATCAGCATCCCTTTCGCTTGTATGTGTTATATTCCGTGCTTGGGCACGTGTTTGTGTATTATTTGGATGTCTTTGTATATATTGGCTCTCACAAGACAGTTGATTATGTATCGAGTCTGTAATATGTTTTTGGATTACAGATTCAGTCTTTAGCTTCCGCATTTGGTGTATATATTATGTTAGCCCTGCTTTTATCTGTGTAGTCATTTTTAGCTGTTGTGTGAGTATGTTATTGAACTCCTGTTTATTGATATCATATATACACTTGCCGCGTCCGGGGGTCGGCCGGTCCTGGGGCGTGACACCCAGCGCCCGCACCCTGCTAGCCACCAGCTCCCCCCGAGCGCACGCGCGCGCCCTGCCAGCGGCTCTGCCTGCTGCGCCTGTGCTGCCCGTGCTGCTGCCTGTGCTGCTGCCCTGCCCGAGACAGCAACCCCCATGCCCGAGCACCTCCACCACCAATCCATCGGCCTCCGACTACCTCCGACGGCCCCCAACCACCTCCGACAACCTCCCACAGCCGCCGACCACCCCCCAAACACAAAACCCCCTTCCTAACATACATCTAAGCCAAAAAGAAGAGGAAAAAGAGCTTACCAAGGGGGAGGAAGAGGTGTCCGGTTGCTCTCCACGCACCGAAACGCTCCCCCAACGGTCTCTACCACCAAGACCTACCCATACCTCCGATTTGGCTGGGATCTGAGGAGAAGAGAGGGCGGATGGAAGGGCTAGGTTGGCCGGAATCCGGATTTGAAAGCACCGGGGTGTAGATCGGGACCCGATCTACACTTTCTATGCTTTAGGTTTTTGGGTTTGAGGGCTCTAAGGGGCTCAAATGGAAGAAAAGGAGAGAGGGGAGAGAGAAAAAACTTTTGGTAGGGATGATGAATAGTGACATCTGATTTTTAGATTTCCTTTATATAGTAAGTCACTTAAAATACCCGTATACGCCCCGGAACTGCGAAATTTCGGAAACGTTACCGGAATTCGATGAAATTTTCATGAGTGGCTTAGAATGGCACCAGGACACATAATATGCAGTTAGATTTTCAATCGGAGTCCTCAAACATAGGACGATAGCTAACAGTCCAAAATTTTGCGGTTCCGATCGAAAAACGAAAAAAACTCAAAAACTGCCAAAATGTTCCAATGGTTACCAGCAAGCCAAAAAAGTGACACATATATAACACGCGCACTCCCTGCCCGCATGGCGCCCCAGCGCCCAGCGCCCAGCACCTGGGACCCTCACCCAGCGCCCACGCGCACGCCCGCGCAACATGCGCTCAGCGCGCCTGGCAGCACGCGCCCAGCGCGCCTGCGAGCCTGCCCGCGCTGCTTGCCTGCGCGCATCGCCGAGTGGCCCGAGCACCGCTCGCCTGCACGCCCTGGCACTGCCCGCCTGATGTCCGAGCACCTCCTACCCAGCACGCCTGCGCGCCTAGCTTTCCTGCCCGGCCTGCCAGCGCGCACAGCCCAGCCAGCCTACCCCGCACGCCTCCCCCTGCACCCCCCGAGCGCACGCCCGCGCGCACGCGCTCGCGCGCCCGGCAATCTGGTGCGCCTGCTCCCAGCCTACCCGGGACAGCTAGCCTCCCTGCCCAGGACTGCCTATCTCCCTACCCGACCACCCAACTCCTACCACCGGCCCCCCCCCCTGGCCTCCGACCACCACCCACAGCCCTCCGACGGCCACCCACAGCCACCGACCGCCTCCCAACCCCAAAACCATCATCCTAACAAGCATCTATGCAAGGAAAGAGAGGAAAAAGGGCTTACCAAGGGAAAGCAAGGATGCTCGGTTGCTCTCCGCGCACCGAAACCTCTCCCCAAAGGCCTCCAACGCCGGGATCTCCCTTGGACCTTGAAATGGCCCAAATCAGGGGAGAAAAGAGGGGGGATGAAGGGGCCAAACTTCTCGGAATTCGAATCCGAGAACACTGGGGCGTAGATCGGGACCCGATCTAGCCTTTCTATGTTATGGGTTTTAAGCTTCAAGCCCTCCTAGAGGCTCAAAACTAAGAAATGGAGAGAGGGGGACAGAGAAAACAAAAAGAGGAAGATGATGAATAGTACATGGGAACTTTTTGCTTTAATTAAATAAGTCAAACAAGGTTTAATTAGGGTTTAACCAAGAATATTAATTAGGTTAAGGGGTGATTTAAGTAAGCTTTGACTTGGGTCAACCCAACCACACAAAAAGACAAAAAGGGTTGACCAAGTCATGGGCCCACTTTGACCGAGTCAACTCTCCCAATGACTTCTCGCTCGGTCAAAACCCGGATACACCCCGAAACTACGAAATTCAGAACGTTACCGGAATTCGACAAAATTTTCGTGAGAGGCCTAAAATGACACCAGGACACATAATATGCTGTTATATTTTCAATCGGAGCCCTCAATCTCAGGGCGATAGCTAACAGCCTGAAATTTTGGCAGTTCCGATCGAAAAAAGAAAAAAAATCGAAAAACTACCAAAATGTCCCAACGGTTACCAGAAGGTTAAAAGTGACACATATATAACATAATAGCATCATCTAAAACTTTGTAAAACATCACAAAACATTATGATTTCATTGTTATATCATTAAAACCCGAAATCATACAAAAAAGTTCAAGTATCAAGAAGAAAATCCAAATCTTTTTGTTGAGAAAACCAAAAAACGAAAGCATATAACAAAGACATCTCAATGGAGTCATTATCAATCAAAACTCTTCATAAACAGAGGATAATACTCACAAGAACCCTCTATTCGAACCCCTTCCCGAGCTCCTCAACAATGGTGTCGAAAACAAGAGAAGAAGAATACTTTAGGGTGTTAGGGTTTTCAATGAAAAAGAGAGAGGGAGAGAGGGTATATGTAAGCTTATACACGTGGGGAAATCAAAACTAACCGTATCCCAACATATCAATCAATAATACACATTAAAACTTTCTAAAACTGAAAATATTAAAGTTTAAAATCGTTTCCAGATCAACGGCTTCTGTTGGATCCGTCACAAAAACCAACGGCTCCTATAGGATCCGTCACAATACCGACGGGTCCCCCTTGAGCTCTGCCCGTCTTCTCTGCACATTTTTGCCCATAACTTCATCGATACTCATCCGATTTATGATCTGTAAAAAGCGTTGGAAAGCTAACAGAATAACGATTCCAACCATTCCTTAACTTCTGAAATTAGAAATATATAAATCCTCCAAAACCTTATAAGAATATGATCCAATGCACAAAATCAAGAAACAACCAGTAAAACCATAATTGTTACACCAAGCACATTAAAAGGCTTCATGAGTAGGTTCGAGTCAAGATTGGGAGAAACAATGAAAAATAAAAAGAGGTAGCTAATAAGCATCGATGTGCGATGTCTTTTCAAGAAGGTGATTTAATGTGGATTCATCTACGCAAGGAACGATTCCCACATGAAAAATTTGGGAAAGATTGATCTCCTAGAAGGTTATGGTGTGTCACCAACCTTCAATGTGACAGATTTGCAACCCTATATTGACTCCAAATTGAGGACGAGTTTTTCTCAATTAGGGAACCTTATGCAGGAGCATCTACCACCCTTAGCGTTTCCTCCAATCCCACCAAATTGGTTTTGAAGAAAGTGGTTGTTGACTTGACCACTTTGGTAGTTGTTATTTGCATTTCCAAGCTCTTGTTAATTGTGTTTTATGTTTCCAGAAGTAGTAAATGTCTTACAAATTGTATTGTTCTATTCCCATGTTTTAGAATTGGAATAAAATCTTGTAATTTGTGATCAAAGTTTTGGAAAATATACTTTTGTTTCCAAGGCATGAGAATGGGACAATTCAACTTTGAAATTGCTGTTCTTTATGAGGCTTGTCCCCTCCCTTTGCTTATATAATCTCTCAAAGTTAGAACAGAAATGTAAGTCAAGTTGAATTAAAAATTTTCTCTACAAAGTGAGCCTAAGAGTGACTTCTCTTGAGTGCAAACTTTCTTATCTTTCTTCTTGTAATCTAATTGTGAACAAGTTGAAAGTGGAGAGAGTTTCTCTTATCTTTTTTTGTTGATCGACGATCCGTAGGAGGTGGCGAGTACTCTCTTATCCTCTACGTTTAGATCAGACCGATCCAATTGAAGTGGCAAGATTATCTTCAATATCCGATTGAGTTTCTCTTATCCTCAATATCCGATTGAGTTTCTCTTATCTTCTATATAAGGTTACATATCCTCTTTGAGAAGGTGTTCCCCTATCAAGACGCACCATAGAATCTTCAGATTTGAGAAATGGTGGTTGTTGTGTCTGGAATTCAGAGTGTGGTAGTAGCCTCGTGGACTCTCTTGGTTGGGGTTTTGTCAGGTGCTCATAAGATTGCTTTTAAATTGAGACGTCTAAAAGGGTGCTCAAAAGGTGGGGCAAGGAGCAACAAAGGATGAGAAGAAATTAGAAGAAATTGTTGGAAGGGAAAATCCAGAACCTTGATGCGTTAGAGGAGGCCGGGCCACTATCGGAGACTGCTAGAACTCAGTGGTCATCCCTAAAGAATAGCTAGATGACGATCCTTTGCATGGAGGAAGCCGAGTGGAGGCAACAGTCGAGGGAAACATGGCTCAAGGAGGGCGACAACAACACAAAAGTTTTCTATAAAGTGCTAACCAATGTCGACATTTCAACAGGATTTCAAAATTGCAAGTTCGTAATCAGGTCCTTGAGGAGCCCCATTTGATAGAAGAAGCTCTGGTGGATCATTTCTCGATGGCCTTTAAGAAACATAGGGGGTGACACCCTGTTTGGCTCAACAAAGATCTCCGCAAAGTACCAGACCACCTGTGGTCTGGTCTTGAGGCTCCTTTCACCTAGAAGGACATTCAGTGAGCAATTTTTGGTGCGGATGCAGACAAGGCTCCAGGGCCTGACGAATTTCGCTTGTGATTTTTTCAAGAATTTTGGACGGAGGTCAAGACTAATGTCATGGACATGTTCTCTGAATTTTACAAAGGATGCAGGGTATGGGAGAATTGAATGCCACTTTCCTTGCCCTCATTCCAAAGAGGGAGGATGTAAATGAGATTGGGGACTTATGTCCCATGAGTTTGGTCAACAGCAACTATAAGATGGTGGCGAAGGTGCATGCATGCAGACTCAAGTCAATTCTGGGTAGTCTAGTAGAGAGGAATCAAATGGCATTCCTTCCCAGTCACCTCCTTTAGGATGGATATATTGCGGTCTTGGAGTGCGTCTTTGCAGTGCATCGCGACAATCAGAAGGGGGTGGTCATTAGGCTTGATTTTGCTAAGGGGAAAGGGTGCTTAGTTGGGAGTTCCTTCAACATTTGCTTAGTTTCCATGGATTTGAACCCTTCTGGATTCGTATGATACGGGATTGCATTTCTTCAGCCAAAGCTTCGGTGTTGATTAACAGCAAGTCATGTGGATTCTTCCATATGAATAAGGGACTCCGTCAAGGAGATCATTTATCACCTCTCCTTTTTTCCATGGTCTTCAACACTTTGAACAGGATGCTTTGCATGTCGGAAGAGGAAGGCTACGTGAAGGGCCTCCACATGCGCTCTGAGGGTCCGTTGCTATCACACGTACAGTATGCCAATGACATCATGATCTTGTGTGCGGCTGACAGAAGATCGATCAGCGGGATGAAGTTCGTATGCAAATTTTTTGAACTCTTGTTTTGTCTTCATATCAACTATAGGAAGAGTGCCATGCTTGGCATTAAAGTGGAGGCTATGGAGCTCCAGAGATTGGCAAGCATTTTTTATTGTTCGACTCAAGCCTTCCTTGTCCACCACCTTGGCACACCCCTCCATCTTACCAAGCTCACCAAGACAGACTAGACTCCTCTTATTGAAAGATTTGAGAAAAAGTTGGAGGGATGGAAGAGTCAGCTCTTGAGTTCGGGAGAGAGGTAGATCTTATTGCAAGCAGTCCTGCCTTAACTCCCCATTTTCTTTGTCCATATTCAAAATTCTCAAAGGTGTTCTTGCACAGCTTGAATATATTCGATGCCACTTTTGGTGGAACTGACCAGGTGGGTAGGAGAAGAAAGTACAGTTGGTGAACTGGAATACTAAATGCAGTAGGAAGAAACATGGAGGGGCAAGGGTTATCAATCTTGAGGAGCTCAACTCTGCTTTGTTGTGTAAATGGAAGTGGAGATGGATGACTGAAAAAGACCTACTTTGGCAGCCCTTAGTGGACGCTCGTTATGGACGAGGACAACATTCTATAGGTCGCTTCCTAGTAGTGAATCCTAGACTCTCTCATATCTAGAAAGGAACCCTTGCTATCACAGAGCGTTTTCATATGGCGGTCTACTAGAACATGGGGGATGGACAGAATGTGTTTTTTAGGCACGACCTATGGCTTGGGGAGGTCTCATTGAGGGAGAGATTCCCACAGGTTTTCTCTAAGTCCGTGAATAAAGTGGGGCAGGTCTATCAATTCTGGTCAATGTCTACATCTGGGGTTATTTGGCACGTTCGCACACAGTGTCAGTTGTAAGTAGAGGCGGCGGTTTTTCTACTAACCGAGCTTCAAGGGATGGTGCTGAGTGGGGTTAGTGACGATACTATCGTTTGGAAGCCCCAGTCAAGGTTACCTTTCACTATTAGTAGGTGCTATGACTAGTGGCATAGCGAGAGACCTTCACACGAAGTCATGGCTCAGAAAGACAACAAAATATGGTGGACAAATGCCCTCTCAAAATTCGCATCTTCTTGTGGTTGTTGTTCCAGAATAGACTCCTTACCAAAGCATATCGGGCTAAGTGATCAAATGAGGATATCAGTTGTCCGTCATGCTTTGGTGGAGAGGAGACTTCGGAGCATATCTTCATCCATTGCCCTACGGCTCGACAAATACGGTTCAAGATGGGCGCATCGTGCTGAGTGGTGACAAACTTCCACTCCATAGAAGATATGTGGGAAGCGGGCAAACGACAACAGTGTCAAGGCAAAGATCACACAGCTCATTGTCCTGGCGGTTGCATGGGCTTTGTGGCTATCACACAATCACTTGATTTTCCGCGGTATGACGGTATAAGTGGAAATTTTTTTGGATATGATGACCCATTTCATCCACGAATGGGGAATGTTTTGTGTGGGGGTAGGAAAGGTTTGCTTTCAATCGGGGGCGTTAGTTGTTGAAGAATGAGAGAGGTGATATCTGGAGGTCAGGATGGTAGATTGCTCTTCTACTAGGCCTCTCTCTCTTTTCCTTCCCTTGCTTGTGTTTTTGTTTTGCTTTGGGCACTCATCTTTGAAATAAAATTTAAAGGTAGAATGCCTACAAGTTTCATCAAAAAAAAAAAAATCAATTCTCCACCACACCCAATCACCCTTGTAACCCAAGCCATTTAAGATGTTGGGGTTATGGAGATCAGAACAAGGGATTAAGGTCAGACATCGTATTTATGAGCAAAATCAAAGAGAGTTATTTCCAGTTCTTAAAGTGAAAGTAAATGAGGATGGTTGCAAAGGGTGGTTCATTTACATAAAAAAAGTTTCACCAATGAATTTTCCATGGCTTGAGTAATTAATTTCAAATCTCATCTTGTTTTTATTTCTTCTATAAATTTGTTCAAACAATTCATTAGATTATCTATATCATTCTATAAGACATTGAATTGTATTTTTTAAATTAAAGTTGGTTAAAATTTGGGTCAGAGATTAATCAATCTCATGAAGTTTCTTTCTACAGTTCTGCTATACAAGCCCCATTATATAAGCCTCACTCATATGCCCCATGAGGTGTGAAATTTTTATTGGATGCCTAGTTTACATTTACAAAAGGAAAAAAATGCGAAGTACAAAACTACCCCTATTTATAAAACACATCTTCTCACACGATTTCCCCCTCTTTTTCCCATTTTTTGCTTTGTCTTCCCATCCCTCTCAGAGAGCGAAAACCATATTTTGAAATCTAGGTTTTCCTAAAATGAAATATCATTCGAAATCACTCCATCAATCTATTTCCCCTTCGTCTAAAAGCATCCCTAAAAATTTACATCTTATGTTATATGTTATCTAATTATTTACATGCAGCATTTGTTTAAACAATGTGCAAAGTCTAAAAAGGGACCTTTGTATTTGATTCTATTGTTCAAATGCAACTAGACATTGTCCAATACGACATAATAACATAACTCTCCATCTATAATAACAATTGTATGTGTAAAAGTAAATAACAATTGTATGTGTTTTCTTAAAATGTGTATGTCATGATGTATATGGAATAGTGTTGTCAGAGTTCCTTGTCAATCAGCAAAAGTACATGTTTTCACAACAAAATAAAATTAATGTAACTGACTTATATATTTATGATTTGGACAATAACTATTAGGCACAATGTAACAACGTTTTGTGTGTAATGTAAGCTCCTTAAAATGATTTGCAACTGTGTATTGAATAATGTAACTAACTATTATCAAATGTAACTAACGTTTATGAATGTTGTATGTGTATGTCAGGATGTATTGTCCATCTTTGTAACTTACTATTAATAAATGCATCTAACTATTATTTTATAATCGATGTAGATGTCCGCAGAAGAGCTGGACACAAGATTGATAGAAATACAACATCTACGCAAAAAAAGCCCATAGAGCTATTGTTATATTTGTGTCACTTTTAACCTGCTGGTAACCGTTGGAGCATTCTGGCAGTTTTTCGTTTTTTTTTGATTTTCGATCGGAACCGCTAATTTTTGGACTGTTAGCTATCGTCCTGAGTTAAAGGACTCCGATTGGAAATCTAACTGCATATGGTGTCCTGGTGCCATTTTAGGCCTCTCACGAAAATTTCATCGAATTCCGGCAACGTTTCCGAAATTTCGTAGTTCCGGGGCGTATCTGGGTTTTTAAGTCGCACATTATAAATAACTGAAATCTAATTTCCGAGTTACTATTCATCATCCCTACCAAAGTGATTTTCTCTCTCCCCTCTCTCCTTTTCTCACTTTTGAGCCCCCTAGACCCCTCAAACCTTAAAACCCAAAGCATAGGAAGTGTAGATCGGGTCCCGATCTACACTCCGGTGCTTTCAAATCCGAATTCCGGCAAGTTTTGCCCCTCCGTCCGCCCTCTCTTCTCCTCTGTTTTGGCTCATTACGGAGGTGGGAGTAGATCCGGGCGTTGGAAGCCCTTTGGGAGAGGTTTCGGTGCGCGGAGAGCAACCGGACTTCCCCTCCTCCCCTTGGTAAGCCTCTTTCCTCTCTTTTTCATGCTTAGATGGATGTTAGGAGGTGGGATTTGGGGTTGGGAGGTGGTTGGCGGCGGTGGGTGGTCGTCGGAGGGCTGTGGAGGTGGTCGGAGGCCATTGGTGGCCGGAGGAGTGGTGGTAGAGGTGCTCGGGCAGGGTGGCTGGTGGCAGCAGCACAGGGAGCAGCACAGGCAGCAGGCGCAGCAGTTGGCAGGGGCGCGCGCGAGCGTGCGCGCGGGCGTGCGTGCGGGTGGAGCTGGGCGCTGGGCGCTGGGCGCTGGGCGATGGGCGCTGGCAGGCGCAGTCGGGCGCGCAGTCGCGCGCGGGAGCGTGCGCGCGGGTGCGCGCGGGTGCTGGCGCGAGCGGGGGTGTGCACGGGAGTGTGCGCGGGCGCGCGCGGGCGTGCGCGCGTGCGGGCAGGGCGCCTGGGCATGCGCCTGGGCGCGGTGCTGGGGACCAGTGTGCGCGGTGCTGGGGACCAGTGCGCGCGCGTGCTGGGGCGTGCGTGCAGTGCGCGCGGGGGCGCGCTGGGCCGGACGTGCGGTGCGCGCGGGCGCGCGCGAGCGTGCGCGCGCGTGCGGCAGTGCGTCGGGGCGCGCGGGCTGAGGCCTGGCGGCTCATCCGAGGGCGGGTGGCCGTGCGGGTGGTAGCCGGAGTGCTCGGGCTAGCGTGCGTGCGGGTCGTATGCACGTTTGCCCGAGTGTTGGGAGTTTAGTTGTGGGTTTATGTAAGTTCTTATGTATTTTGTAGTATTTGTGGATTTTAACTCACCATATTGAATGTTTATCTTGCAGATCTAGACGGACGGTCGCGCGACGACCCCGATTCTGGTGAGTGGGACAATCCAACCCAGTAGAGAGGCGTTGTACGCACTTGGGGCGTATACCGACCTCTCCTGGGGCGCCATGGATAAATATTACCTACAATAATATGTAATCCATGCTTGTGTGAATTATGTGTAGAATGCATGCTACCCTAGTCCTTGCATGTTAGGGACTTGCACCCTTAGGATATGCGTATGAGCCATGCAGCATGTCCCCTGGTTTTCATGCTAGGAAACCCCGGCCTATGCATGCGTCCTACTAGTTTATTTATTAAATTAAATGCTGGTATCTGTTAGATCGCATGCCTTAGGATAATATTATAGGGAGGAGCCTTGCGAGGTCAACGCTGAGACCCGTGTTAGGGTACTCTGTGTTCCTTGTTTGGTTGTCGGGATGTCCTGTATCGGGACCTCGGGCTGCCCTCCCAAGGTTCTAGTCCCAATAATATTATATGTAATGATTGTATGATTGGTATAATTATTAGCATAGTTGGTGGATATTATAGGGGAGGGGCCTTGCAAGGACAGCGGTGAGACCCGGGTTAGGGTACTCCGTGTTCCTTGTTTGGTTGTCGGGGTATCCTATAACGGGAACTCACGCCGCCCTTCCGAGTTTCTTTCCCCCAATGATATTCCAGCCTTGCTGATTTTTGTACATGTTCCCGCATTTTGATGATGCACCTGGTTGAATTCAAAGGAATTCATGACATTTGAGTTGTAATGATATGTAGTCGGCGGATCCGAGTGGATCATATGCGTATGGATAGGCTGTTCTGTTCCCTGCGTTGGATTCGGTAGAGGCTACCCCCAGCGTTAGAAAGGCCGTCCTTCGGAGGACCCACATCAGTAGGCGCCTCCCGATTTTTGTGACGGACTGTGCTGAAGTTGTGGGTGGAGACCAAGCGGCCTACGGAGTGGAGGGAGAGACTATCGGTGGACCAAGGGTGACCAACAGCCTAGTCAGTCCCAAAATCCTATGTCACCCGTGGTAGGGTGAGGGTGAGGGTGTAGTGGGTTGGCGATGAGCGACCTACTGGATTTGTGAATGGATGATTATCAGTCCCAATAGCCTATGTCACCCATGGATGGGTGAGGGTGAGGGTGTGGTGGTTCGGCGAAGTACGAACCACTGGATTATGTTGTTATGTAGTGATGGCTGGATAAAATAATGGAATATTGGTAAATATTGTCTGTGATGCATGGGTTGTGCTGTTCACTGAGCGTGTGGCTCACCCCTCGCATATGTTTTTCCCCAGTTGCCACTGAGCCTGAGCTGGAGCCGGAGCAGCAGTTGGAGCTTTCCGAGGGATTCCTTCAGTAGCGGAGCAGCGCTACGTCCGCGAGTGCCAGAGGCTATCAGCATCCCTTTTCTTGGCTGTATGTATTGTATTTCCGTGCTGAGCACGTGTTGTATATATTCAGTTGTTGCTATGTATATTGGCTCTCACAGGACATATGATTGTGTATCGAGTCTGTAATATGTTTTGGATTACAGACTCAGTATTAGCTTCCGCTATATTGTGTATATATTATGTCAGCCCTGTTTGATCTGTGTTGTCATTTTTATCTGTGGTTTTAGAGTATATATATATTGACCTCATGTGTAGGCTTCTGATATGATATATACACCTGCCGCGTCCCGGGGACGGCCGCCCTGGGGCGTGACAGCTATTGGTTCAGAAACAGAAGATGAGTTTGAACAATCAAGAAATGAAGAATCTATACAAGAATCTGAAAAAGAAACAAGACAAAAATGACACTGGTTCTTCAAATGAAAGATCTGGACTACAAACCGGTGAACAAGTTGCTGATATTACAGATCAAGAATTTGAAGGAGAAACTGACAACATGTTGTAGACATGACAGACAGCATCAGAGATCATACAGATTTGTCACTACATGATGTAATTCCAGAAAGGGAGAATGCTGAATTGAAGAAAAAGCTTGCAGAACATGAAGAAACTTTTGTAAAGCTTAATGACGAAAAGAAAGATTTTGACAGTCTTCTAATAACATAACGCAATGCTACACTAGACAAAATACAAGAGATTGAAAAAGAGTTCGCCAACCTCAATGATGAATGTCAAAAATTGAAGGAAAAAGATCATTTAATTGAGTCTAAGAACAGCTGAAATTTAGAGTAAAAGGCTAAACACCAAAGGATAATTACAGATCTTAAAAAGGTAATTGCTGGCATAAAAGATGATGCAATAGTCCACATGTATACATAGCCACCTACTTTGCATGTAGATCTCATTTGTCTAAAAGAAGAGATCAGACAGAAAGATTTGATCATTGCTCAACATAATGTAATGTTTAATGCTCTTCAAGATGAAACACCAGCAGATGAGAAAATGGCACTTCAAGTGGTACCACTGCAATCATGTTTTCCAGAGGAGATAAAAGTGTATGAAGGATTGCAACAGCAACCAACAACCAGATCAATGATTAGGAGAGCAAAGAACAAAAATAAAATGGTTCAGAGAGATCCAGAGTTCAATTACTCCTTCAATAAAAGAAAGGCAAAGGAAGACCCAAAACAGAAACAACCTCGAAAGAAAAGATTCGTCTATAGATTTCCAACAAAAAAAAAAGTTTCAAAGCTTGTTGGAAATGATGATCTCGAGAAACTGAAACATAAAGTGAAGCTCAATTCAGGAAGGTAAATATTGAGAGTATCTTTGTTTTATTCACAGGTCATTAAATTAAAACTTATTTAATTTCTTTATTAAGTAGTGGACCAATTTGGTAAGGCACTTTTGGGGTAATTCATTTAGAGGATGTAAAATCAATGGCATTGGATGATGAAATATCAAGCAATGTAAGTAATCTAAAGTATGCTACTAAATTTTTCATTAGTTACATTTTTAGTTATTAACAAGAAATTGTTTAATATGACAGAATAACTTAATACTCTCCATACATCTTTTGAAATGTAACTATAATTTTTTAAATGTAACTAATTTTGGTATGTAAACCAAGGTCATGTTTATAACATTATTTGATCATAGGTGATCGATGTATCTATACAAGGTGCACCCTCGCAAGAAAATGGTAGTTCATTTTTTGTGTTTATAAACATATCACAAGCACTACTCAATGAAAAGCAGAGACATGTTTAAAACCCTGGTGAAGGATAAGATAGGTCTGACAATACATCGATACATATACTGTTATATATGTGTCACTTTTAGCCTTTTGGTCACCTTTGGGACATTTCTGGCAGTTTTCTAATTTTTTCTTTTTTTGATCAGAACCGCTAAAATTTTGGACTTTTAGCTATCTGCATGAGCTCGAGAACTCCGATTGAAAATCTAACTGCACATTATGAGTCCTGGTGCCATTTCGAGTCACTCACAAAAATTTCATCGAATTCCGGTAACGTTTTAG
The DNA here is from genome assembly GCA_030737835.1 of Acorus gramineus. NCBI lineage: Eukaryota > Viridiplantae > Streptophyta > Magnoliopsida > Acorales > Acoraceae > Acorus > Acorus gramineus. Next base: position 1,141,486 of record JAUJYN010000038.1, on the reverse strand, counting down.
AATTTGGCAGTTCTGAATCGTATCCGGGTTTTGACCGAGTTGGAATGTCAAAGGGGGGACTTGACCAAGTCAAGAAGACTTGGACCAAGTCAAATTTGACCATTGACTTGGTCAAATCTTTTTGTTTTTTTTGTGTGGTTGGGTTGACTCAAAGTCAAGCCCCACCAACCCTTATTTTTTCATTAAATGTGTGTGAGTGTGTGAGAGTGTCTGTGTGTGAGGTCCTATTCTTGGGCGTCCCCTTCATCCCCATCTCCATCTCCCTCTCACTCACTCCCTCTTCTTTCCTTTTGTTCCATTAGAGGTAGTAGAAGAAGAAGAAGAAGAAAACCCTAGAGAGGAGAAGTGAAGGTATGTGTGTGTGCTATCTTTGTATGGAGTTTGTTTTTGTTTTCCTTCTCTCTATCTCCCTCTCATGCCTTCCCTCCCCACCTCTGTTTTCAGCCATCAAGGGCTTGTGAGTGGCTGAGAAGGTGGTGGTCTTGGTGGTGGCGGTTGTGGTGGTTTGGTGCGCAAAGGGCACCCGAGCTTCCCCCCTTTTTCCTTCCCCTCATATTGGTAAGTTCTCCTCCTCCCTTAGCTTGTTTTAGATGATTGTTAGGGCTTTGAAGTGTTCAAGCATGCCTTGCATAGGTGGTAGGGGGTGTGGGTGGGCTGAGGAGGGGGTGGAAGGGGTTCGGGCGCGCGCGCGTCTGCGCGCGCAGACGGGCGCGCTGGCGGGCGCGCGCGCGTACGCGCAGGCACGCGGGCATGCGCGCAGGGTTCTACGCGGGCACGCAGTGCTCGCGAGGGCGGACGGGCTGGACGCGCGGTGCGCGCGGGCGCGTGCGAGCGTATGCGCGCGCGCGGCAGCGAGTCTCGGCACGCGGGCAGGCGTGCGGCAGTGCGGCAGGGGTGCTGGGGCGCATGCGTGCGTGCACATTCGTACGTGCGCGTGCGGGGGCGCATGCGTGTGGCTGCCCGAGAGTTCGGGTGGGTGTCGGGGCACTCGGACTCGTGTGCGTACGTGCGTGCTCGCATGTGTGCGAGTCCGTATGCATGCTTGTCCGAGTATTTGGGTATTTTTAGTAAATTTCATGTGTATTGTGTAGTTTACTCACCATATTGAATGCCCATGTCTTGAAGATCTTGGCGAACGGTCATGCAACGACCCGGGTTTCGGTGAGTGGGTCAATCCAACTCAGTAGGGAGGCGTTCGATGCACGTAGGCGTGCATTGCCCTCTCATGGGGCACCATAATTGTATATTAACTTGTGTTAAATGAAAAACTATGTAGTGCATATTTTTATATGAGGTAACCATGCCATATTAGACATTGTATGCTAGGGATATACATCCATATATCATGTATAGAGGCCCATACATGCCTAGACACCATGGTCCATGCTTGGAAAGCCTTGACCTACGCATGATTCCCATTACGTGTGATCAATATGATGCTATGCATGCCTCCCTAGACTTGTATGTTAGGGATATGCACCCATACATCATGTATAGAGGCCTGTACATGCCTGGACACCATGTCCTGTACTTAAAGGCCTTGATCTATGTATGCATGATCATTACGTAGTATCCATGCCACCCTAGACCCTGTATGTTATGGAGACTTGCCCCTTATGATATGTGTAAAGGCCAATGCATCCTGTCACTATGTTTCATGCTAGGAAAGCCTCGACCTATGCATGTGTCCTATTAGTTTAATTTATTAAATTAAATGCAAACTTATGGTATTTTTGCATGCCTTAGTAAGTATTATAACCTGGTGGTTATTATATATGTTCCCCGCATCTTGGTTATGCGCCCTGGAGGAATTCTGAAGAATTCATGACATTAGTAGAGTCTCCCTTCTCTGGATTAAGGGGCCTTGTGAAGTCAGCGTTGAGACCCGGGCTAGGGTACTCCGTGTTCCTTGTTTGGTTGTCGGGATATCCTATATCGGGACCTCATGGTGCCCTCCCAAGGTTTCTTTTTTTTCAGTTAAGGAATACCGCGGATCCAAGTGGATCGTATACGTGTGGGTAGGCTGTTTCTCTTCCCTTTGTTGGATCCGTATAGAGACTGCCCCAGCGTTAGACAGGCCTTCCTGACAGAGGGCTCCCATCAGTAGGCACCTCCTGATTTGGGTTCGGACTGTGCTGAATTGTGGGAGCGGACCAGGCGGCCTACGCAGTGGAGGAGAGACTATCGGTGGACCAAGGGTGATTAACAGCCTAGTCAGTCCCAAAAGCCCATGTTACCCTGTGAGGGTGAGGGTGAGGGTGTGGTGGGTCGGCGATGTAGTGACCCATTGGATTGTGTAGTTATTGCCACTTAGAGATTATAAATGATTTGAGGTTAATTTGATTTGTGATGCATAGTTGGTGCCATTCACTGAGTGTGTGGCCAGGTAGAGGCTACCCAGAAGAGGGTTAACGAATGATGTCGCGAGCGTGGAATCGCTCTCCCCTTCGTTGGATCCGTGTAGTGACATCCCCGACGTTAGAGGCCAGGGAGAGGCTACCGGTGGACCAAGGGTGTAGAGCAGCCTAAGTCTCTCCCAAAGTCCCAAGATGTCTCCTTTCAGGAGTGAGGGTGTGGATGAGGCGAAGACGCGTCCATCGTGACCCATTCGTCGTTCGACCGTTCTCATAGATGTTGGGTTAGGTCTTGTGATCGATGTTGAAGGACATCGATGGGTGATTATCTAGATGTAGATGATCCAGTAGTGTTGAGTAGACCAGTAAGTCCGGGTCTCTTCGACCGACGGCATGGTCTCTAGACCAGTAAATCCGGGTCTCTTCGACCGACGGCATGGTCTCTAGACCAGTAAATCCGGGTCTCTTCGACCGACGGTATGGTCTCTCCCCATAAGTCCCAAAATGACTCCTTTCGGGAGTGAGGGTGGGGGTGAGGTTGGTCGCGCCGCCGCGTGACCCAGTGATCATTGGGTTTCTACCCATGTTTTCCCTTGAGGAAGGGAACTGATTTATGTATTGAACTGTAGAATGGTGATTGGTTTCCAGCCACTCACTGAGCTTGTAGCTCACCCCTCGCATACTGTTTCTTTTCAGGGGCAGTGTTGGGCGTGGAGCTGGAGCTTTCCTGTGGCGTGGTCTTATGGGCGTGGAGCGTTCTTCCAGCAGGTGGCGAGTGCGAGGTTGTCAGCATTTCCTAGAGTCTTTTATGCTTTGTAAATCGTGCATGTGGCACAGGTTATATTTTCTTTGGTCTAGGCTTGGCTTCCACAGAACATTGATTGTATATTCGGGTCTGTAATAATGTTTTTGATTTACAGACATTTTATATATTATGCTTTCGCTTTTCAGTCAGTTATCTTTATCTTGCTTTGACGCCTTGTGTATTGTTGTTTGTGTCCTTATTGACCTCAGGTATTGATAGCTGATATTACATATTATTATTGCCACGTCTCGGGGACGCCTGGGGCGTGACATTTCCAGTTCGTGGGCGATCGGGACATAGCCCCTTTGGGGGTTCGTGTCATCCATCCAGGCGTGGAGACTCCTTCAGGAAGGATGTGAGGACTTTCTGGTGTATATTGCTGAGGAGGATGCACCACTGAGGGTAGATATCAGTCAGACTCCGGTTGTGGTGAAATATCTAGAGGATTTCCCTGATGATCTCCCAGGATTACCACCAGATCGCGCGATCGAGTTTGAGATTAATCTAATTCCGGGGACCGAGCCGATTTTGAGAGCTCCGTACTAGATGGCCCCAGTAGAGCTGAAGGTGCTCAAAGAGCAGCTGGAGGAGTTGCTCGAGAAGGGCTTCGCACGTCCGAGTGTTTCTCCGTGGGGAGCCCCTGTTTTGTTCGTTCGGAAGAAGGACGGTTCGCTGCGTCTTTGTATTGATTACAAGCAGCTGAACAAGCGGACCGTGAAGAACAAGTACCCCTTGCCACGGATTGACGATCTGTTTGACCAGCTCTAGGGAGCGCGTGTCTTTTCTAAGATCGATCTCCGTTCGGGCTACTATCAGCTGAAGATCCGGGAGTCGGATATTCCGAAGACGGCCTTTCGTACCCGTTATGGGCACTACGAGTTCCGAGTACTGCCGTTTGGGTTGACGAATGCGCTGACAGCTTTCATGGATCTGATGAACCGGGTGTTTCGGCCCTTCCTCGACTCCTTCGTAGTAGTCTTCATCGATGATATTCTGGTGTACTCGAGGAGTCTTGAGGAGCACGCTGACCATCTCCGCACTATCTTGGAGACTTTGGCCCGACATCAGTTGTTCGCCAAGTTCAGTAAGTGCGAGTTTTGGTTGGAGCGTATGGCCTTTCTAGGCCACGTGATTTCCGGCGAGGGTATATCTGTGGACCCGGACAAGACGCTCGCCGTGTCGAATTGGCGTCGACCGTCGAACCCCACCGAGATTCGGAGCTTCCTGGGTTTGGCGGGTTATTATCGGAGGTTTGTCGAGGGTTTCTCGAAGATAGCTGTTCCTCTGACCCGCCTCACTCGGAAGGATGTCTGGTTCGAGTGGTCCCCATCTTACGAGGAGAGCTTCCAAGAGTTGAAGCGAAGGCTCACCTCAGCGCCAGTTCTTACCATTCTGTCTGGGAGTGGTGGATTCGCAGTCTACTCCGATGCATCATGGCTGGGTTTGGGTTGCGTCCTGATGCAGTACGGTAAGGTTGTGGCTTACGCGTCGCGTCAGTTGAAGCCCCATGAGCAGAATTACCCCACCCACGATTTAGAGTTAGCAGCGATCATCTTTGCGCTGAAGATGTGGAGGCACTACCTCTATGGCGAGGAGTTCGAGCTCTTCACTGATCACAAGAGCTTGACTTACTTGCAGTCCTAGCCGGAGCTCAACATGCGTCAGAGACGTTGGGTCGAGTTCCTGAAGGACTATGACTGTGACATCGCTTACCATCCGAGTAAGGCAAATGTCGTGGCCGATGCTCTCAGCAGGCAGCCCTTGGGCATGGCCGCCCACTTGGCTGTACATCGTTGGAGGCTTCTGGGGGAGGCCGCTTGCTGGATCAGCGTTCGAGAGACACCTGCGGGTGGCTTTTTGGCCAGGCTAGTGGTGCAGCCCGTTCTTCTCGACAAGATCCGCACGGCTCAGGGGCAGGATCCTCACTTTCTAGTCCTCTCTGAAGGCGTCGCCCGGGGCGAGCGTCCGGACTACCAGATTCGCGAGGACGGAATCCTGCAGTTCAGAGGTCGAGTATGCATTCCTGACGACGCAGAGTTGAAGCAGAAGATCTTGGACGAGGCCCATCGTTCGAGGTACACAGTGCATCCTGGTGGCACGAAGATGTACAGGGGCCTTCGTCGTGGCTACTGGTGGCGCGGGATGAAGGCGGATATTGGCCGCTTCGTTGCCCGTTGCTTGGTATGCCAGCAGGTGAAGTCGGAACATCAGCGTCCTGCGGGGAAGCTGTAGTCCATTGAGATTCCTCAGTGGAAGTGGGAGCAGATCACCATGGACTTCGTTTCAGGTTTGCCGAGGTCACGTTCGGGTCGCGATGCCATCTGGGTAATCATCGACCGACTGACTAAGTCCGCTCATTTCCTCCCCATTCGACTCACCGATTCTCTGGATACCCTGGCACAGTTGTTTGTCTCCGAGATTGTTCGTCTCCATGGCACTCCCGTCAGCATCATTTCCGATAGAGACGCGAGGTTTACTTCGAGGTTCTGGCGTAGCCTTCAGCACGCCCTTGGTACGAACCTCCACTTCAGTACAGCGTTTCATCCGCAGACGGACGGCCAGTCGGAGAGGACGATTCAGACCCTGGAGGACATGCTGCGAGCTTGCGTTCTCGACTTTGGGGGCAGTTGGGAGAGGCATCTCCCGTTGGTGGAGTTCGCCTACAACAACAGCTACCACTCGAGTATTCGGATGGCACCATATGAAGCGCTCTATGGCCGCAGCTGCAGGTCCCCCTTGTGTTGGGATGAGGTCAGAGAGCGCCAGTTGGAGGGACCAGAGATCATCCACCAGACCTCAGAGATGGTCAAGACGATTCGTGAGCGTATCCGAGTCGCTCAGAGCCGTCAGAAGAGCTACGCCGATCGTCATCGCCGTGAGCTCGCCTTCGAGGTTGGTGACCATGTTTTCCTGAAGGTGTCCCCGATGAAGGGCATCTTCCGTTTCGGTGTGCGGGGCAAGCTGAGTCCGCGTTACATTGGGCCATTTCTCATCCTTGAGCGGATTGGAGAGGTGGCCTATCGCATAGCCCTGCCCCCACAGTTGGCTCAAGCCCATGACGTCTTCCATGTCTCGCAGCTGAGGCGTTACGTCCACGATCCTGCTCACGTTATTCCGTTCGAGCCGCTCGTCTTCGAGCCGGACTTGTCATTCATGGAGCAGCCGATCGAGATCCTGGATCGACGTGAGAAGAGGCTCCGCACCAAGACCGTCCAGCTGGTTAAGGTGCGATGGCAGCACCGTTCTGGTGCCGAGGCCACTTGGGAGCGTGAGGACGCCATGCGTGGCGCATATCCACATCTTTTCCCTTCCTAGATGTTTTTGTATTAATTTTGTGGATAAAATTTCCTAAGGGGGGAAGAATGTTATATATGTGTCACTTTTAGCCTTTTGGTCACCTTTGGGACATTTCTGGCAGTTTTCCAACTTTTTCTTTTTTCGATCGGAACCGCTAAAATTTTGGACTTTTAGCTATCTGCATGAGCTCGAGAACTCCGATTGAAAATCTAACTGCACATTATGAGTCCTGGTGCCATTTCGAGCCACTCACGAAAATTTCATCGAATTCCGGTAACGTTTTAGAATTTGACAGTTCTGAATCGTATCTGGGTTTTGACCGAGTTGGAATGTCAAAGGGGGGACTTGACCAAGTCAAGAAGACTTGGACCAAGTCAAATTTGACCATTGACTTGGTCAAATCTTTTTGTTTTTTTGTGTGGTTGGGTTGACTCAAAGTCAAGCCCCACCAACCCTTATTTTTTGTGAGTGTGTGTGAGTGTGTGAGAGTGTATGTGTGTGAGGTCCTATTCTTGGGCGTCCCCTTCACCCCCATCTTCATCTCCCTCTCACTCACTCCCTCTTCTTTCCTTTTTGTTCCATTAGAGGTAGTAGAAGAAGAAGAAGAAGAAGAAGAAGAAAGACCTAAAGAGGAGAAGTGAAGGTACAGTGTGCTATCTTTGTATGGAGTTTGTTTTTGTTTTCCTTCTCTCTATCTCCCTCTCATGCCTTCCCTCCCCACCTCTGTTTTCAGCCATCAAGGGCTTGTGAGTGGCTGAGAAGGTGGTGGTCTTGGTGGTGGCGGTTGTGGTGGTTCGGTGCACAAAGGGCACCCGAACTTCCTCCCTTTTTCCTTACCCTCATATTGGTAAGTTCTCCTCCTCCCTTAGCTTGTTTTAGATGATTGTTAGGGTTTTGAAGTGGTCAAGCATGCCTTGCATAGGTGGTAGGGGGTGTGGGTGGGCTGAGGAGGGGGTGGAAGGGGTTCGGGCGCACGCGCGGAGCCATCCGCGCGCGTGCGCGCGCGTCTGCGCGCGTAGACGGGTGCTGGCGCGCGCAGACGAGCGCGCTGGCGGGTGCACGCGCGTACGTGCAGGCGCGCAGGCATGCGCATAGGGTTCTGCGCGGGGGCGCAGTGCCCGCGAGGGAGAGCGGGCTGGACGCGCGGTGCGCGCAGGCAGGAGCGCGGCAGTGCGCCAGGGGTGCTGGGGCGCATGCGTGCGTGCGCATTCGTGCGTGCGCGTGCGGGGGGCCCCATGCGTGTGGCTGCCCGAGGGTTCGAGAGGGTGTCAGGGCACTCGGACTCGCGTTCGTACGTGCGTGCTCGCATGCGTGCAAGTCCGTATGCATGCTTGTCCGAGTATTTGGGTATTTCTAGTAAATTTCATGTGTATTGTGTAGTTTACTCACCATATTGAATGCCCATGTCTTGCAGATCTTGGCGAACGGTCACGCAACGACCCGGGTTTCGGTGAGTGGGTCAATCCAACCCAGTAGGGAGGCGTTCGATGCACGTAGGCGTGCATTGCCCTCCCCTGGGGCACCATAATTGTATATTAACTTGTGCTAAATGAAAAACTATGTAATGCATGTTTTAATATGATGTAACCATGCCATATTAGACATTGTATGCTAGGGATATACATCCATATATCATGTATAGAGGCCCATACATGCCTAGACACCATGTCCCATGCTTGGAAAGCCTTGACCTACGCATGATTCCCATTTAGTTTAATTTATTTAAATCAAAATGAGAATATATTGTTATAAGCATGCCTTAGAGAATATTATAACCTTGTTGTTATAATATATGTTTCCCCGCATCTTAGTTATGCGCCCTGGAGGAATTCTTGAGAATTCATGACATTAGAAATGTTAGGAATCGTTGTCGACGGATCCAAAAGGATTGTATCCGTGTGGGTAGGCTGTTTTCTCCCCTTCGTTGGATCCGAGTAGGGACTCCCCGGCGTTGGAAAGCTGTCCTGACAGAGGGCTCCCATCTGTAGGTACCTCCGATGCGTCGGAGGGTGCTGATCGTGGGAGTATACCAGGTAGAGGCTACGGAGTGTGGGAGAGGCTACTGGTGGACCAAGGGTGGAGAGCAGTCTAGTCTGTCCCAAAAGGCCCATGTCACCCCTTAAAGGGTGAGGGTGAGGGTGGGGTGGGTCGGCGATGTTACGACCCACTAGCTTGTGTAGTTACTCCCGTTTAGGGACTTTAATTATTTTAAGGTTAATATGAGTTGTGTTGCATAGATTGTGCCATTCACTGAGCGTGTGGCTCACCCCTCGCATATTCTTTTCCTCCAGTTGTATCTGAGTCGGATCTGAAGGAGGAGCTCCCCGAGGCATCACAGTAGTAGCGGAGCAGCGTCACGTTTTGGGTTCTGCGAGTGAGAGGCCATCAGCATCCCCTTCTTGCTTGTATGTATTGTTATCCGTGCTTGGGCACAACACTTGTATTGGATGTCTTTGTTTATATTGGCTCTCACAGGATAGTTGATTATGTATTCGGGTCTGTAATATGTCTTTGAATTACAGACTCAGTCGTTTAAGCTTCCGCTATATGTATATATATATATATATTATGTCAGCTACATTATTGATTGTGTTGTCATTTTCGATGTTGTTTAGAGTATTTTATTGATCTCCTGTATAGACTGCTGATATTATATATATTTGCCACGTATCGGGGACGGCCGCCCTGGGGCGTGACATACACTTTCCTCTACACAATGAAACCAATTGGACGTTGGTCATCTATGATGTGAAGGAGAACACATAGAGACACTATAATTCATTGCGTCCACAACGTGAAGAAGATGACACACATCTGCAACTCGTTCCGCTATTGGTAATTATTTTAATTTAAAAAACTGTTGTTTTTTCCTTGAAAAACAAATTATATTCTGATATCGAACATTAAAATGTGTCTGAAATTTACAAAATGAAACTAAATTTTTTTTCAGATGGCAGAGTTCATGAAGTGTTTCGACTGGATGAAAGAGGGCAACATCATATCAGTCAAGGAAACACCTCAACAACCTCAATTTCATAAGTATAATAATAAGTATGACATGTTCCACACAGAATATATGACAACAAATTTTAATGTATTGCATTTCGTTCAAAATGCAGGATGGACTGTGGTACAGTGATCATTAATATTATGAGACAACATGCATGTTATATATGTGTCACTTTTAGCCTGCTGGTAACCGTTAGAGCGTTCTGGCAGTTTTTCATTTTTTTTCGGTTTTCGATCGGAACCGCTAATTTTTGGACTGTTAGCTATCGTCCTGAGCTAGAGGACTCCGATTGGAAATCTAACTGCATATTTGGTGTCCTGGTGCCATTTTAGACCTCTCACGAAAATTTCATCGAATTCCGGTAACGTTCCCAAAATTTCACAGTTCCGGGGCGTATCTGGGTTTTTAAGTCGCACACTATATAAAGGTGGGATCAAATTTCGAAATCACTATTCATCATCCCTACCAACTTGATTTTCTCTCTCCCCTCTCTCCTTTTCTCACTTTTGAGCCCCCTAGACCCCTCAAAGCTTAAAACCCAAAACCTAGGAAGTGTAGATCGGGTCGCACACTATATCTGGGTTTTTAAGTCGCACACTATATAAAGGTGGGATCTACACCCCGGTGGTTTCAAATCCCATTTCCGGTGAGATTTGCCCCTCCGTCCGCCCTCTCTTCGTTCCTGATTTGAGCCATCTCGGTGGTGGAGGTAGATCCGGGCATTGGAAACCTTTTGGGAGAGGTTTCGGTGCGCGGAGAGCAACCGGATTTCCTTTCCTCCCCTTGGTAAGCCTCTTTTCCCTCTCTTTCTTGCTTAGATGTATGCTAGGAGGGTGGAAATGGGGTTGGGAGGAGGTTGGCGGCGGTGGGTGGCCGCCGGAGGGCTGTGGGAGGCGGTCGGAGGCTGTGGTGGTGGTCGGAGGTGGGTGGTAGTGGAGCTCGGGCTGGCAGGCGTGGAGCTCGGGCTGGCGGGCTGCTGTCACGGGCAGGGCAGCAGCGCAGGGTGGTGCAAGAGCAGTGGTTGGGGCAAGCGCGCGCGCGCGTGCGCGCGGGCGTGGGCGCGTGCGTGCGCTTGGGCGGTGCTGGGGGTCAGCAAGGCTGGGCGTGCGGGCGCTCGGCTGGCGCTGGGGGCCAGCAGGGCTGGGCGTGCGCGCTGGGCAGGCTGGCAGGACTAGCTCGGGTAGGCTGGGAGCAGGTGCACCAGTTTGCTGGGCGCGCGAGCGCGTGCGCGCGGGTGCTTGCGCGGGCGTGCGCTCGGGGGGTGCAGGGGGAGGTGTGCGGAGCAGGCTGGCTGGGCTGTGCGCGCTAGCAGGCCGGGCGAGCAGGCAGGGCGCGCAAGCGAGCAGGGCAGGGGCGCTCGGGCATCAGGCGGGCAGTGCCCCGGGCGTGCAGGCGAGCGGTGCTCGGGCCACTCGGCGACGCGCGCAGGCAGGCAACGCAGGCAGCAGCGTGGGCAGGCTGGCAGGCGCGCTGGGCGCGTGTTGCGCGGGCGTGCGCGTGGGCGCTGGGTGAGGGTCCCGGGTGCTGGGCGCAGAGCGCTGGGCGCTGGGTCGCGGCTACCGGGTGCTGGCCGAGGGTGCAGGGCGCTGGGCGCTGGGCACCGCTGTGGGGCGTGCGCGCGGGGCGCTGGGTAGAGGCAGGCGTGCGCGTGGTGTGGGAGCTGGCGGTGCGCGCGGAGTGCGCGCGGGTAGAGGCAGGTGATCCGCGCGGGGTGCGCACGGGGCGAGGTGGTGCGCGCGGGGCGAGGTGCTGCGCGCGGGGCGTGCGGGGTGCTCGCGGGCCAGCGCGAGGCGTGCGGGGTGTGCGCGGGCGGCTGCGCTGGGGCGCAGGGGGCGCGCGGTGCACCCGGGAGGTCCGGCGGTGCGCGGGGTGCGTTGGCTGAGGCGCGGCGGTGCACCTGGGCGGTCGGGTGGCCGTGCGGGTGGTTGCCGGAGTGCTCGGGCTAGCGTGCGTGCGGGTCGTATGCACGTTTGCCCGAGTGTTGGGTGTTTAGTTGTGGGTTTTGTATGTTTTTGGTATTTTAGAGTATTTATGTATTGTTCTCACCATATTGAATGTCTGTCTTGCAGATCTAGACGGACGGTCACGCGACGACCCAGATACCGGTGAGTGGGACAATCCAACCCAGTAGAGAGGCGTTATACGCATTTGGGCGTATACCGACCTCTCCTGGGGCTCCATGGATTGATATTAACCGTTGTAATGTATATTTCATGCGAGCATGATTTAAATGTAGAATGCATGCTACCCTAGACTTTGCATGTTAGGGACTTGCACCCTTAGGATATGTGTATGAGCCATGCACCATGTCCCCTGTTCTCATGCTAGGAAGCCTTGGCCTATGCATGTGTCCTACTAGTTTATTTATTAAATTAAATGCTAGTAAATGTTTAATTGCATGCCTTAGATAATATTATAGGGAGGGGCCTTGCGAGGTCAACATTGAGACCCGTGTTAGGGTACTCCGTGTTCCTTGTTTGGTTGTCGGGATGTCCTGTATCGGGACCTCATGCTGCCCTCCCAAGGTTTCTAGTCCCAGTAATATTATAAGTAATGTTGTATGATTTGTATGATTATTAGCATGTTAGTGAATATTATAGGGGAGGGGCCTTGCGAGGACAGCGGTGAGACCCGGGTTAGGGTACTCCGTGTTCCTTGTTTGGTTGTCGGGGTATCCTATATCGGGAACTCACGCCGCCCTCCCGAGTTTCTTTCCCCCAATGATATTACAACCTTGCTTTCATTGTTCATGTTCCCCGCATCTTGGTTATGCGCTCTGGAGGAACTCTGAAGAATTCATGACATTATAGATGTAGAGATGTGTAGTTGGCGGATCCGAGTGGATCATATGCGTATGGATAGGCTGTTCTGTCCCCTTCGTTGGATCCGGTAGAGACTGCCCCAGCGTTAGAAAGGCCGTCCCTTCCAAGGGTTCCCATCAGTAGGCGCCTCCTGATTTGGTTTCGGACTGCGCTGAAGTTGTGGGTGAAAGCCAAGCGGCCTACGGAGTGGAGGAGAGACTATCGGTGGACCAAGGGTGACCAACAGCCTAGTCAGTCCCAATATCCTATGTCACCCGTGGTAGGGTGAGGGTGAGGGTGTAGTGGGTTGGCGATGAGCGACCTACTGGATTTGTGAATGGATGATTATCAGTCCCAATAGCCTATGTCACCCATTGATGGGTGAGGGTGAGGGTGAGGGTGCGGTGGTTCGGCGAGGTACGAACCACTGGATTATGTTGTTATGTCTTAGAGGCTGGATAAATAATGGAATTGTGGTAAATATTGTCTGTGATGCATGGGTTGTGCTGTTCACTGAGCGTGTGGCTCACCCCTCGCATATGTTTTTCCCCAGTGGTCACTGAGCCTGAGCTAGAGCCGGAGCAGCAGTTGGAGCTTTCCGAGGGATTCCTTCAGTAGCGGAGCAGCGCCACGTTCCGCGAGTGCCAGAGGTTATCAGCATCCCTTCTTGACTGTATGTACTTGATTTCCGTGCTTGGCACGTGTTTGTATATGTTCAGTTGTATTTGTGTATATTGGCTCTCACAGGACATATGATTGAGTGTCGAGTCTGTAGAATGTTTATTTACAGATTCAGTCTTTTGCTTCCGCATTTGGTGTATATATCATGTCAGCCCTTTGTTGTCTGTGTGTCATTCTGGTTGTTTGTGTATGATATATTGTTGACCTCCTGTGTAGATTCTGATATTATATATACACTTGCCGCGTCCCGGGGTTGGCCGCCCTGGGGCGTGACAATGCACTTCATGATGAGATAGAAGCAACCATAACAGAGAATCAGTTGGCATACATAAGATCACGTTTCATCAAAATATTCCTCAATAACTATCTCAGAACATATACAGAAGAAGATCACAGAGTTTTATCCATGGAATTTGACAACTGACTTTGGGGAAATTCTCATGTTAGTAAGAGAAAATATTGTCATATGTGTAAATGAAAAACAGAACGAGTTCATATGTATGGTGATGTGGATAAAAGGAGATTTTGGATATATTGCTTTTTACAGCTTTAAAAAATGTGTAGCAAAATCTTTTTGAGTTGATCTTTGTTAATATACTAATTCTGGTTCAAGCTAAATGTGTATTAGAACATATGTTTGTCTAACTGTTTCAAGATGACAAGTTACTAAATGTTTTAAACTACAAATATAACTAATCATCTATGGAATGTAACTAGTTTTGATAAAATATAGCTACTTTTGAGGACAATGTAATTAAAATATGGTAAATGTTACCCACTATATCACATTACGGAATAAACAAGGCTACAAAACGTTTCCAAGAAAAGAGAACAAAAAGGGATAAGGACGAAAAAATAAAAAAGGCTACAGATTCAACAGCTTCATCAACATTCTGTATGTTACATCTTTCAAGCTTCTTCAGTTACTTTCTCCTTGGTTTGAACACCTTAGACGCCTTTCTTTTTTATGGTGGACGCCCTTTGCTTCGAACCTTTGTCAGAGAGTGAACAATTGATTATAGCAAAGGTTCTTCACCAACAGTAATACAGTTCGGAATTTCATTGGACAAATTCATGAGATATGCATGCAGAGAATCCATATACTTTTTGCAAAACTCCAGTTTCTCCTAAGAAACAATAGCGACTTCAGCAACATTCACAAATTTAGAATACAGTTCATGATGCCTCCGCATATAGTCATTAGACATATGATCCAGGTAACAGTTCTTCACAGAGTTGTGTTTACGTTTGATGCCTTACCGTCAACGATCAAGAATATAATGCAAAGAAACTTCCATTGTATTGGTATGAATTAGTACCTTAATGGAATGTCTATACATAATACCATAAAATTAAAATAGACAACACAAACATCAAACTTCCTACTTGCCTTCATCAAATTGAACCTCATAAACTATTTTTTCATTGCACTATCTTTGCCATTGCACAAATCAGTAACAGTGAAAGATCTAACACAACCTACATTACATGTAGGTACCAAGTTACAATAGATTAACCCATTGATTTCATTTTAAAACTTTCTAAAAAATATCATGTGTGTAAGCCTCTTGGAATTGCTTCTTAAACGGAAAATCTGTAAGCGATGGAATGCTTGAATTTAGAGGGGGAAATCAGTTTTCTCTTCTTTTCAACCTTGTTTTTTAAAGCATTGTCATATTGTTCCATAAATTGCTTCAGAGTAGTTTTTGAGTTAACATAATCATAAAAAAAAAGGCATTCATACATTCACTTCTTTGTGTAGTTGACATTCCAGCCCAGAAAGTTTGTTTAACATAAACTTGAGCCCATAGTTGGCGATTATTGAATAGGACTGAAATCCAAACATTGTTACATAGACCATGTTCTGCTATCATTTTCAACCAATTGTGATCAAATTCATCAGTTGTTAGAGACTCATACTGTCACGCCCCAGGGCGGCCGTCCCCGGGACGCGGCAAGTGTATATATAATATCAGAATCTACACAGGAGGTCAATAATATATCATACACAAACAACTAGAATGACACACATGCAACAAGGGGCTGACATGATATATACACCAAATGCGGAAGCAAAAGACTGAATCTGTAAATAAACATTCTACAGACTCGATACTCAATCATCTGTCCTGTGAGAGCCAATATACACAAATACAATTGAACATATACAAACACGTTCCAAGCACGGAAATCAAATACATACAGTCAAGAAGGGATGCTGATAACCTCTGGCACTCGCGGAACGTGGCGCTGCTCCGCTACTGAAGGAATCCCTCGGAAAGCTCCAACTGCTGCTACGGCTCTAGCTCAGGCTCAATGACCACTGGGGAAAAACATATGCGAGGGGTGAGCCACACGCTCAGTGAACAGCACAACCCATGCATCACAGACAATATTTACCACAATTCCATTATTTATCCAGCCTCTAAGACATAACAACATAATCCAGTGGTTCGTACCTCGCCGAACCACCACACCCTCACCCTCACCCATCAATGGGTGACATAGGCTATTGGGACTGATAATCATCCATAGACAAATCCAGCAGGTCGCTCATCGCCAACCCACTACACCCTCACCCTCACCCTACCACGGGTGACATAGGATTTTGGGACTGACTAGGCTGTTGGTCACCCTTGGTCCACCGGTAGTCTCTCCTCCACTCCGTAGGCCGCTTGGTCTCCACCCACAACTTCAGCACAGTCCGTCACAATCATCGGGAGGCGCCTACTGATGTGGGTCCTCCGAAGGACGGCCTTTCTAACGCTGGGGTAGTCTCTACCGGATCTAACGAAGAGAACAGAACAGCCTATCCATACGCATATGATCCACTCAGATCCGCCGACAACACATCTCTACAACTCAAATGTCATGAACTCTTCAGAGTTCCTCCAGGGCGCATAACCAAGATGCGGGGAACATGTATAATAAAAGCAAGGTTTGAATATCATTGGGGGAAAGAAACTCGGGAGGGCGGCGTGAGTTCCCGATATAGGATACCCCGACAACCAAACAAGGAACACGGAGTACCCTAACACGGGTCTCACCGCTGTCCTCGCAAGGCCCCTCCCCTATAATATTCACTAACATGCTAATAATCATACAACATTACATATAATATTATTGGGACTAGAAACCTTGGGAGGGCAGCATGAGGTCCCGATACAGGACATCCCGACAACCAAACAAGGAACACGGAGTACCCTAACACGGGTCTCAATGTTGACCTCGCAAGGCTCCTCCCTATAATATTATCTAAGGCATGCGAATTAACATACACTAGCATTTAATTTAATAAATAAACTAGTAGGACGCATGCATAGGCCGAGGTTTTCTATCATGAAAACAGGGGACATGGTGCATGGCTCATACCCATATCCTAAGGGTGCAAGTCCCTAACATGCAAAGTCTAGGGTAGCATGCATTCTACATTTAAATCATGCAAGCATGGATTACATATTACTGCAGGTTAATATACATCCATGGTGCCCCAGGAGAGGTCGGTATACGCCCAAATGCGTATAACGCCTCTCTACTGGGTTGGATTGTCCCACTCACCGGTATCTGGGTCGTCGCGCGACCGTCCGTCCAGATCTGCAAGACAGACATTCAATATGGTGAGAACAATACATAAATACTCTAAAATACCCAAACATACAAAACCCACTGTTATATATGTGTCACTTTTTGGCCTATTGGCAACCATTGGAGCATTTTTAGCAGTTTTAAAATTTTTGTGTTTTTCGATCGGAACCGCATAATTTTGGACTGTTAGCTATCGTCCGAGTTAGAGGACTCCGATTGAAAATCTAACTGCATATTATGTGTCCTGGTGCCGTTTTAAGCCACTCATGAAAATTTCATCGAATTCTGGCATCGTTTCCAAAAATTTCACAGTTCCGGGGCGTATCCGGGTTTTTAAGTCGCACACTATATAAGAGTGGGATCTAATTCCCGAGTTACTATTCATCATCCCTACGACTTGCATTTTCTCTCTCCCCTCTCTCTTTTTCTCACTTTCAAGCCCCCTAGACCCCTCAAACCAAGAAACCTAAAGCACGGGAAGTGTAGATCGGGTCCCGATCTACACACCGTTGTTTTCAAATCTCGTTTTCGGCGATCCTAGCCTCCCCGACCTCCCCTCTCTCTCCTCTGTTTCGGGCCATTTCAAGGGCCGTGATAGATCGGGGCGTAAGAGAACCGTGGGGAAAGGTTTCGGTGCGTGGAGAGCAATCGGACTTCGCTCCCTCCCCTTGGTAAGATCCTTTTCTTCTCTTTTCTTGCATAGATGTATGCTAGGGGGATGGATCTAGGGTTGGGAGGTGGTCGGCGGCGGTGGGTGACCGTCGGGGGCAGTGGGAGGCGGTCGGAGGCCGTCGGAGGCCTTTGGGTGGGGGTGGAGGTGCTCGAGCAGTGGCGGGCCCTGTCCCGAGCAGCAGGAAGCAGCGGCAGCGGCTCAGGCAGCGCACAGGCTGGGCGCGCGCGT
The DNA here is from genome assembly GCA_030737835.1 of Acorus gramineus. Taxonomy (NCBI): domain Eukaryota; kingdom Viridiplantae; phylum Streptophyta; class Magnoliopsida; order Acorales; family Acoraceae; genus Acorus; species Acorus gramineus. Next base: position 1,124,052 of record JAUJYN010000038.1, on the reverse strand, counting down.
GCGTGCGCGGGCGTGCGTGCGCGCGGCGTGCGCCCGGGTGTGCGTGCGCGCGGCGTGCGCGCGGGTGTGCGCGGGTCTGGTGCGAGGAGCTGGTCGTGCTGGGTGTGCTGGAGGGGCTGGCAGTGCTGGCGTGTGGGCTGGTGGCCTCGGGCAGCTCAGGCGCAGGGGCTGGCAGGGCGCGCGCGTGCGTGCGCGCGAGCGTGCGCGCGGGCGTGCACTCGGGGAGAGCTGGAGGCCAGCTAGGGAGCTGTGCGCGAGGAGCTGATGGCGAGGTGCTGGTCGCGCTGGTCTGTGCGCTGGTCTGAGCGCGAGGTGCTGGTCGCGCTGGTCTGGGCGCTGGTCTGGGCGCGAGGTGCTGGTCGCGCTGGTCTGGGCGCGAGGAGCTGGTCGCGCGAGGTGCTGGCGGGCAGGGGTGGTGCATGCGCGAGGCCGTGGCCGAGGGCAGTGCGCGCGGGTGTGCAGATTGCGCGCGGAGGGCGCGGTGAGACGGTCGTGGTGCGCGCGAGGCGCGGCGAGGCGGCAGTGGTGCGCGGAGGCCGAGGCGAGGCGGCGGAGGTGCGCGCGGGGCGAGGAGCTGCACGCGGGGGCGTGCGGGGTGCTCGCGGGCCGGCACGAGGCGTTCGGGGCGCGCGCGGGCTACTGCGGCTGGGCGCAGGGGACGCGCGGAGCCCCGGGGTGGTGCGGCGGCGTGTCCAGGCGGCGGGCAGGGGCCGGCGGAGCGCGGGATGCGCGGGCTGAAGCGCGGCGGTGCACCCGGGCGGTCGGGTGGCCGTGCGGGTGGTTGCCGGGGGTGTTGGGTGTTTTGATTTGGGTATTTAATTGTGTGTTTTGTATAATTTGGGGTAATTGTGGATTATACTCACCCAGTTAATATCCTATCTTGCAGATCTCGACGGACGGTCGCGCGTCGACCCGATTTCCGGTGAGTGGGACAACCCAACCCAGTTTGGGAGGCGTTACATGCTTTGGGCGTGTACCGATCTCCCCTGGGGCGTATAGTTTGTATTAATTATTGCAATTATAATCTATGTATGCATGATGTGTGTGTAGAATTGCATGCCACCCTAGATTGTGTGATAGGGACTTGCACCCTTAGGATTGTGCATGAGCCGTGCATCCTGCCACCTCGCTATCATGCTAGGAAAGCCCGACCTGTGCATGCGTCCTATTAGTTTGGTTTATTTAATTAAATGCGAACTGTAATAATAGATAGCATGCTTAGGGAATATAAGGGGGGCCTTGCGAGGTTAACATTGAGACCCGGGTTAGGGTACTCCGTGTTCCTCGTTTGGTTGTCGGATGTCCTACATCGGGACCTCAGGTTATCCTCCCAAGGTCTCTTTTCCCCTTTTTGTGTCTTATTTATTTCCCCGCATCCTGGTTATGCGCGCTGGTGGAATTCTGAGGAATTCAAGACATTAGAGTTGTAGAGATGTACTGTCAGCGGATCCGAGTGGATCATATGCGATGGATAGGCTGTTCTGTTCCCTTCGTCGGATCCTGTTAGAGACTACCTCAGCGTTAGACAGGTTGTCCCGTGCAGGGGCTCCCATTAGTAGGCGCCTCCTGATTTTGGTGAAGGACTGTGCTGAACATGAGAGTGGCCAAACGACCTACGGAGTGAGGAGAGACTATCGGTGGACCAAGGGTGACCAACAGCCTAGTCAGTCCCAAGAGCCTATGTCACCTGGCGAGGGTGAGGGTGAGGGTATGGTGGGCCGGCGATGCGACGACCCACAGGATTATGTATGGATGATTATCAACCCGCTAAGTCCCAACATCCTAGGTCACCTGTTGAGGGTGAGGGTGAGGGTGAGGGTATGGGGTTCGGCGATGTAACGAACCCCCGGATTGGAGATATTATGCCACTTGTGGTATGACTTGCTTAAATGTGGTTAATATGAACTGTATGCATGGGTTATGCTATTCACTGAGCGTGTGGCTCACCCCTCGCATATTGTCTTTTTCAGTGATCTCTGAGGGAGGAGCTTCTCGAGCGACTACACCAGTAGAGGAGTAGCGCCGCGTCCCACGAGTTTTGAGGCCATCAGCACCCTTCTTTCAGTTGTATGTATATATTCTGTGCTTGGGCACCTAGTTGGATTGTGTATGGATTTTATTTGTGTATATATTTAGACATGTTGGCTCTCACAGGACTTATGATTATGTATCGAGTCTGTAGTATGTTTTGACTACAGACTCAGTCTTTTAGCTTCCGCATTTGGTGTATATATTATGTCAGCCCTGTTTTTACCTGTGTTGTCATTTTAGTTGTTGTTTGTGGTATATTATTGAACTCTTATTACTGATATCATATATACACTTGCCGCGTCCCGGGGACGGCCGCCCTGGGGCGTGACACCCACAACTAAACACCTAACACTCGGGCAAACGTGCATACGACCCGCACGCACGCTAGCCCGAGCACCCCCGGCACCGCCGGGCCCCCGCCCGCCGCCTGGACGCGCCGCCGAACCTCCCGGGTGCACTGCGCGCCCCCTGCGCCCCAGCGCAGCCGCCCGCGCACACCCCGCAAGCCTCGCGCTGGCCCGCAAGCACCCCGCAAGCCCCGCGCGCAGCGCCTCGCCCCGCACGCACCCCGCGCGCACCACCTCGCCCCGCGCGCACCCCACGCACACCACCTTGCTCCGCGCGCACCCCGCGCGCACCACCAGCCTCTACCCTCCTCACCGCGCACACGACTGCGCGTCAACCCAGCGCCCCGCGCGCATACACCACTGCGGTGCCCAACGCCCAGCGCTCAGCACCTCACCCAGCACACCCGGTATCCGCGACCAGCTCCCAGCGCTCAGCGCCCAGCACCCGGGACCCTCACCCAGCGCCCACGCGCACGCACGCGCAACACGCGCCCAGCGCGCCTGCCAGCATGCCCACGCTGCTGCCCGCGTTGCCTGCCTGCACGCGTCGCCGAGTGGCCCGAGCACCGTTCGCCTGCACGCCCGGCACTGCTCGCCTGATGCCCGAGCACCTCCTGCCCTGCTCGCCTCTCTCTGCACCCCTCGAGCCCACGCCCGCGCGCGCGCCCGGCAACTGGTGCGCCTGCTCCCAGCCTACCCGGCTAGTCCTACCCAGCCTGCCCAGCCCTGCTGGCCCCCAACGCCACCCGAGCGCATGCTCGCCCAGCCATGCTGGCCCCCAGCGCCACCCGAGCGCACGCCCGCGCGCACGCGCGCGCGCGCCCGCGCCAGCCGCTGCGCCTGCTGCTCTGCCCGAGACAGCAGCCTGCCAGCCCGAGACTACCCCCCACCCTTACCCGAGCACCTCTACCACCACCCACCGACCTCCGACCACCTCCACAGCCCTCCGACGGCCACCCACAGCCGCCGACCCCCACCCAACCCCAAAACCCACCTCCTAACATCCATCTAAACAAGAAAAGAGGGGAAATAGGGCTTACCAAGGGGAGGAAGGGAAGTCCGGTTGCTCTCCGCGCGCACCACCAGCCTCTACCCTCCTCCCCGCGCGCACCACCAGCCTCTACCCTCCTCACCGCGCGCACGACTGCGCCTCAACCCAGCGCCCCGCGCGCATACACCACTGCGGTGCCCAGCGCCCAGCGCCCCTGCGCCCAGCGCTCAGCACCCTCGCCCAGCACACCCGGTATCCGCGACCAGCTCCCAGCGCTCAGCGCCCAGCACCCGGGACCCTCACCCAGCGCCCACGCGCACGCACGCGCAACACGCGCCCAGCGCGCCCGCCAGCATGCCCACGCTGCTGCCCGCGTTGCCTGCCTGCACGCGTCGCCGAGTGGCCCGAGCACCGTTCGCCTGCACGCCCGGCACTGCTCGCCTGATGCCCGAGCACCTCCTGCCCTGCTCGCCTCTCTCTCCACCCCCCGAGCGCACGCCCACGCGCACGAGCTCTCGCGCCCGGCAACTGGTGCGCCTACTCCCAGCCTACCCGGCTAGTCCTACCCAGCCTGCCCAGCCCTGCTGGCCCCCAACGCCACCCGAGCGCATGCTCGCCCAGCCATGCTGGCCCCCAGCGCCACCCGAGCGCACGCACGCGCGCACGCCCGCGCACACATGCGCGCGCGCCCGCGCCAGCCGCTGCGCCTGCTGCCCTGCCCGAGACAGCAGCCTGCCAACCCGACACTACCCCCTTACCCGAGCACCTCTACCACCACCCACCGACCTCCGACCACCTCCACAGCCCTCCGACGGCCACCCACAGCCACCGACCTCCACCTAACCCCAAAACCCACCTCCTAACATCCATCTAAACGAGAAAAGAGGGGAAATAGGGCTTACCAAGGGGAGGAAGGGAAGTCCGGACGCTCTCCGCACGCCGAAACCTTTCCCCAAAGGCTTCCACCGCCCGGATCTACTCCCACCTCCAAAACAGCCCAAAACAGAGGAGAAGAGAGGGCGGACAGAGGGGCAAATCTCGCCGGAATGGGGATTTGAAACCACCGGGGTGTAGATCGGGACTTCCTAGGTTTTAGGTTTTTAGCTTTGAGGGGTCTAAGGGGCTCAAAAGTGAGAAAAATGTAGAAGAGGAGAGAGGGGAAGGGTTGATAGGGATGATGAATAGTAATCCGAAAATTAGATCCCACCTTTATATAGCGAGCGACTTAAAAACCCAGATACGCCCCGGAACTGCGAAATTTTGGGAACGTTATCGGAATTTGATGAAATTTTCGTGAGAGGCCTAAAATGGTACCAGGACACTAAATATGCAGTTAGATTTCCAATCGGAGTCCTCTAACTCAGGACGATAGCTAACAGTCCAAAAATAAGCGGTTCCGATCGAAAACCGAAAAAAAATTGAAAAACTGCCAGAACGCTCCAACGGTTACAGCAGGTTAAAAGTGACACAAATATAACACATACACTATGGACTTTAATCTTGTCTTGATGTCATTATAATTTTTGCAACTCCAAAGAGTAAACAGAAAAAATGAGAAACAAAATCCAGGAAATGTAACTAGAAAATTCAAATGGTAACTCAGTAAAGAAATGGATGCAGTAAATGCAACTGGAATAATGAAAAAGTAACTGAATAACGGTCTTAAGCCGTATATTAATGGAATAAACTAAACAAGTGAATAGATTCTGCACTAATGAAATGGACAAGTACAATATGCATACCTGCCTAGTTTTTCAACTATTTTCTTCATGATATGCCATAAACACAATTTGTGATGCTAATGTGGAAAGATTTGTGCAACAGCCCCTTGTATCGCTTTGCACTTATCAGTAATTATGGCATTCGATTTACGTCCTGACATGCACTCCAACCAAGATTTGAAGAGTCAAACATATGTAGCAGTATTTTCATTGAACAATAAACCGCATCCAAATAAAACTGATTGACCGTGGAGACTTACACCAACAAATGGAGAAAATGGCATGTCATACTTATTCGTCAAATATGTTGAGTCAAAATATATCACATCTAAAAATGACTAATAAAGAGCTCTTGACCTTGCATTAGCCCAAAAATATTTCTCACCCTTAAGTCATCATCAAAATAAACCACGTGAAAAAAATTAGGGTTCTTTTTCTGCAACCAAACAAAGTAATCACAGACGGCTTGAGCATCTCCCCCTCTAAGCCTCACCAGCCTCGATTTAGATAAGTAGTTCCTAACATTTGCAATCATTACCACCAGCTTTGATGACAAGAGAGTGGAAACTTTTCGACGTTCTAATTCCAGCTTGATCATTTAGATCCAACACTCTTTTAGAAAGCGGATCAATTTTACGATGGCAAGCAAAATGATGAGCTTTAAGTGGACTCAAATGATAGTTATGATCTAGGATTACCTTCAAAATCATAAACAAATCACCATCCTCAACATTGATATTAATCCTAGCTCCACGTCCAGTCATCATAGAAGACCTAGCATTAAAACAATTCTTCCCATTTGACACATGCTTCCCATTCCGACAACATGCAAGAGAATAAAACCTCTGCCTTCCATTTTCATCATTTTTCCCATAAATATTTGCAATGCCAAAGCCTTCTCTATGCGCATATTTGTTATAAAACATTCGCACATCTTCTTCTGAAACAAATGTCATTCCGACGCTTGGGACAATTGCTTTTACACATTGCTGCTCAACTTCAACGATGAAATCATTTTGTGGACTGCCTATAGAAGAAACTGAATTCCCTGTATTCCCTATATTCAACAATAAAAAATCCACAAAATGCTATTAAAATGTTCATGTATTCACAAAAAAATAGGAAAACATAGTATGGAAGTACGATACTCATATTAAAATTGGTTAATACTTCGAAATGCAACTCTGTTTCACAATTTTATTACACTAAAAGTTAGTAACCTTCAAAAATATCATTAAGGATTACTGCATAGCCATTAACATTTCAGTTAAAATCTAAAAGTAACTAACTAATAAAATATACAAATAAATTTGAAAAATAATGCATATATGTCTAACGAAAGTATAAATATATAACTGGAATTCAAGGGTTAAACAACAGCATGCCAGATTCAACCTTCAACATCAAATACATCAAATCAGAAACTGTCACGACAGAATTAACATCAAATAAACAAATGCAAAAAAAAAAACCAAGTAATTGCAAAGAACATACAAGAACAACAACCACACCTGAATCGACAGACATTGAAATGAATACTAAAATGTTTAGTTTTTTTCGATCTGATAAACGGCTGAGAAAGTCCTCCAGATATCAAATCCGATTTGAAAAGCCGCTTAAATATCAAATCCAATATGCTTCAAAGAATTATTCGAAAGAATTATCAATAATTCACCATGATAATTGAGGAGTTGATTCAATTATCAATAGGTGAATCAAATATAAAAAACCAAATATGGAAAAGAATCGCAAATGAATGAAATGCAATCACACACGGATCCTAACTGTCCCATTAAAATGGTGGAGGTTACCCAAATTAAATTCCAGGGTATGATTGAAAATATCATCAATGCCATCTCATGGGACTTACATGGGGCCTATAAAATGGGGCTTGTCAATCATTTTCTTTCTTTCTATAGTAAGTGAAAGTGAAAGGCATGTACGAAAAGTGAGCAAATGCCATGTGAACTTTGAAAGCATATACAAATTTTTGCATCAATTGATGGGGTCTTTTTCATAATTTTTGACCCTTGCCTGTTTATATGCATCGCAAGTTGTTGTTTTTTTATATATATCGAAATAATCCAAATTTTTTATTCATGCTTTCTTTTGTGTTAAATATTTTTTTAAAAAAATTTATTGGTAAAAAAAAAATTAAGTTTTAATGAACACATATTTAGTATTAACTGCGTGTTGATGACACCTGAACATCAATAACTATTGGATGCAAGCCTGTCAATCGGACGGATACGGATCAGATATGCTAATATCCATATCCTAACTTTCGGATTCGGATATGGATATTAATTTTCGGATTCGGATCCCTTCAGATACGGATCGGATACGGATATTTTTTGGATAATTGACATGTTTGAATATTAACATTAATTTGGATAATCAAGTGATATTTTAGAGAGACATCAAAATTAAAATTAAGATTTTAAGGCTTATTATCTCTTTCACAAATCATACATTGAAAATTTAATAGTATTATAATATATTATCATTGTGATTAATCATACAAGATAACAATATGAGGAATATATAATACAAATATATATATTTTTATAATATATATATGTCGGATACGGATATTTTTCGGATCGGATAGACTGATATCCATATCCGCACTCCGGATCTTCGAATATCGGATATTTCTGATTTTTTGGATACGGATTCGGATCGGATTCGAATTTTTTTCGGATAATTGACAGGCTTAATTGGGTGGAATGACTTTTTGTAAAGCGACTGCCTATTGATAGAACGTCAATGCACAAAGCTCTCCTAATCAATATATTTTGTTAAGTAGTGTTTGAGTTGCTATTTATATAAAGGATAATGTTACGTCCAGCTCCATTTTTAGCCTCAATTTCAGTTTACATATGTTTTAAATTTTTTAAAAATAGTATACCTCATTTAATGAGATATACGCTTTTATAAAAAATAAATGAAGCAAATGCTCCAATGAATTGCATGGATGCATTTATAAAAAATGTAAAAAAAATCTTTTGAAGCATGTCTTGTTAACATGAGCATATACGTCATTAATTTTCTATCAACACATATAAAACTGAAATTAAAGCTAAAAATGGATATGAGTGTAACAGCACCCACGTACAAATTGTGGCTCTTCGTAGTGGGTGTTATGTTTTGATGTGATTATACAAATTTATTCTAGATTTTGTAACAATTTCATTGTTTGCACGGGCTACTCTTGCTAAATAACCTAATTACATCCCCCACCCCTCCCAGGCATGTTTGAACTTGAAGTCCCAATTACCTATGATGACAATGTCACTCCCCTACATTCTCACCCTCTCATTCTCACCCCCCATTATCACCCACTTATTTTCTCACCTTTTAATCTCCTCTGTCTTCATCCACAAATGTTTTCCTATTGTTTATATAAAAAATGTGCTTTTTACTTCTTACAGGAGAGACGGCGGCACAGAGCATGAGACAGAAGAGCAGAGGATGCATGTTAGGTTAATGGTATAGATTTCATCTCCTAAAATTAGGCTTGTCAATGGGTCGATCTAGATCCAATTACACGTGTAATATATCTAACCCGATTTAGACACAATCCGGTTTAGACTCAACCGGGTGGACTAGAACATAGAAACGGATCGGATCCAGGTCCACCTGTCCTGACCCGTTAGATCCGAGACCCGACTGTTTTATTAATATATACTCACATATTACAAGACTATTAATATTGTAATTTTATTTCTTATTTATCAAGTTACAAGTATAATTGTTTATTGCTTACTTTTTTACACAAATAACCATGAGCTCTCATTTTTAATTCCTTGTTATATTGTTTAGATTTATGTTCATTGAATGTTATATATTAGTGTTTATTGTTTTGAATGTTGTTTAGTAATTCATTCACTTCTTTTGAATTGTACAAAAATATGTTCAAACATAATATCAAGACACCAGTTTAGAAAACTTAATAATAATTAGTGCTTTATTACAAATTTTTCCTAACAGAACGATAAGACAATAAATTCATGAGTTTGAAATTCTTTGTTTTTTGCAACTATCCTCAAGTCGGTCTGACGGGTCCAGGTCCGGGTCCACATTTTCAAGGACCCGGATCTGCCTGGTTCTACAACGAGTAGAATCCGGGTCCACCCTGACCCGGCCCGGACCCAACTCGTTAACATGCCTACCTAAAATCAATGGATTACATTTATTATATGCCTTCACACACACACACACACACATGATGAAAACCATTTTAAAATGGATATATCAATCAAACAGTGATGAAATAATAATAATTAAAAAAAAATGGTTTGGGTTGAAGTTGAGCAACCCGAACCCAATTAGCAACTCGACCCACCAACTCAAATTGGGTTCGGTTTTCCCTGGTTCGGGTCAAGTTAAACCCAATGGTGAAATATCCCAACCCGAACCCACTAAGAAATTGGGTTGGGTCAAGCTCAACCTGCCCAAGTTGCATATAGTTATATAAATGCCAATCGCATTTTTTGTAGAGTTTGAGAGAAATCATTGAGATTATTAGATTTCAAATCAGTCCTCATAGTTTTTATGAGATTCGTTATCATAAAATCCATAGAGATGTATGAGTTTGTTCAAACGATCAATACGTGTGTTTTATAAGACCCCAGCTGCACATGCGGATTGCATATTATTTTAAAACATTGATAATATCTATAGAATTTTGGCAATAATCATCTTTTATTGGTGAAATTTAAATTTATTATTTTTAGGTTATCTTATTTTAAAATTTTAGGATTTACATTTAAGTATTTTCTTATTTTTAGTATTTTGATCATTGTGTCTTTACAATTGAAGAAGAATATGTATTTAATGGCATACAATATCTTCAATAAATATGTCATTTAATAGAATAAGTTGTAATAGTTGTAATATCTTCAATAAATGTTGCATACAATATCACTCACAAATAGAATGAGGCAATATTCAGGTTAAGTTCTACAAAAACCCGACGGCATTCCTTCCTACAGCATGTATAAAATTTTCTATTTACATCCAAGGCCTCAAAAATAAATAAAAAATAAAAAACATAACACCAATAACTTGAGTTGAGTAGGAAAGTGTGTGATGACACTAAGCCAGAGCATAAGGCACTACTGAAGTTCAAATTTCTTCTTGATTTTTCAGTGATCACATGCGGGCTCATATTTCCATGATAGGTAACAACACCTCCAAGCTGATCAACTATCTACACAACCTACAAAGAAAACCATCATGAGCTTAATCAGTAATAAACCAAATCAGCTGGTAGTAGTGGTATCACGTTGAGCAGAATATATAGATGAATCACATGTATTGTTACCCTTTCACTTACATTAGACTTCAGAGAAGAAGAAACATCTATGTTAATAGATACTAAGATTTAATTACACCAAGATGGTTTGGTGAACTTATTAGGCATTGATAAAAAAACCAATCTACACCTACCTAATAATGGAAACTGAGCATGGACGCTAGCCACACTGATTGAATTGTTCTATGTTTGCGATATTGACATAATTAGAAGTGTAGTGCTTCACTTTAAGGACATAATCTTTAGAAGACACAAGTGAGTAGAAATTCAGTAAGTTAATTAATAGGAATGAACAAATATGTTACAAGGAAAAATGTTTTTCCAACCCCACTTCTTAGTTTTCTTAATTAAAATACAAGAAACAAAGTAGGGTTTTTTTGCATATAAACCCTTGTTAGGATCCCCGTTTGTAAAATTAATCATGTTAGGATCCCGATTGCAAAAATACCCCTCCTAAATTAATAAGCAGTGCTTCGATGCCCCTGTGATTAGGATCCATGAGGTCTGGTTAAAAAATCATCGTTACCCTCCATTAAGTGCATGGAAAAGTTGAATATACCCTCATTCAACTCTTTTTTTAGCTAAAACCATCTCCTTCTTCCTCCTTTTTCTCCCTGTTTCCCAATTTTTTTTTGCCAAAACTCCTGTGTTTCCTCTTCATAGCATAAGAAAAAGTCCCCTCCTTGTTTGGCCCAAGCCTCTCCTCTTAGTCACTTGTTTTCTCTTCCCCAAATCAAAATCCTAATGAGTAGTTCCATGAACAGTCCCAATCCAAACCCTAATTGGTATTATGGTTTGCCATGTATAATATGGACATCAAGCAAAGAAAGGAGGAAGGAAAAACAAATTTTCAAATGTCCTCTTTGGGGTTAAGTTATTCTTCATGTTCCTCAAAAATAAATTTGATTTTTAAAAATGGTGGATGTTTTAATAGTATTAGTTGTGTTTGAAATTGATTTGGGTTCGATTTTGAGTGGATTTGGTTGGCGGCTAGGGTTGTCTTCAATCTTATTTTGAATTTTGATGGGACATTGGTGTTTTATTAAGTCATGGAGTTTGTGTATAAATAATTAAATGATCAAAAGGAATAAAGCAATTCAAATCATTTACATAAACATGTATGCATACCTTGATCATCCTACTTTTCTTATCAAGTTCATATATAATTTGACTTTACTTCCTTTTGTAATCTCCATAACCTATATCAAACAAAAACAAAGCATGATTCTGATAGACTTTTTTTACAAAATAAAATGAAAATAAATGAGGCAACCTCACACTCTTCTTCTGAATAATACTTTCACAATTGACAATCATAGGTGCTCCAGGTGTAACATCAAAAGTAATCCAATGCGTATAGTATGCACATAATGTTAAAAGAAAAATCATATTCATTTGAGATGTAACATCAAAAGTAATCCAATGTGTGTAGTATGCACTTACACCTATTTTCTAATCATGTAGGGGTGTGCTGCTACCAACCTCCTCGTCAACCACCGGCTTCATCTATCAAATTATTATTATTATTATTTTGCTTCAAATGCCTTCCTCAATAAGCATCTACAAAATAAATAAAAAACTGAAAAAAAAAACCTAGATCAAAAAAGAATATGAAAAAAAATCTATCACTGAAAAAAATTACATAAAACCTAGATTTGAAAATAAATCTAAAACGAAAATCCTAAATCGAAAAAAAAATCAAATAAAAACCTGAATTGGGTGGGGGTGGCCAGTGGTCATCAAGCATGGGAAGGGCTGGGGGTGGCCTAGTGGACAACGAGCACGGGAAGGGGTAAGAGTGGCCCTTCCCCCCCCCCCCCTGTTTTCAGCCAAGAAAGGCTTGAGGGGATGCTGATGAGGTGGTGGTAGTGGTGGTGGTGGTTGAGGTGGTCGTGGGTTTGTCGAGAGCCCTGCATCTCCCCATTTCCCTCCCCCTCTTTTGGTAAGGCAGATGTCTTGTAACGATATCTATAAAATTAGTATTTAGAGGCATATTTTTTGAATTGTGTCCTCATGTGATATGATCCTTCATGTGTCTAGATAGTATATATGAAATTTGGGGTCATTATGATATCTGTGTTGTAAGTTAGAACATGTTTTACATAGCCTGTCCAGATTCGCATGGGAATTGACCTACTTCTGGAAATATTTTATTTCGGGCTTGTAGAGGAACAATTAGGTTATGATGTCTTCATGGATTATGCTCCCAACATGTCAGAGAATGTGTATGATTTATTTCATAATTTTCGGATGAGTATTTGGTGTTGTGGAGATCAAATAGTAGGGCTAGTTGCAACAGGTTTAGCAGTTTTGCTCGATTGTGTGTCAAGGAGTTGTTATGCATGTTGTGGAAACTATCAAGAGTTGGGTAGTCTTTGTTTGAAGTACTCACCCCTTTTGATGCCCTTGCCTTGCAGATCTCATCGGCTGAATGCGCGAGGACCCGGGCATCGGTGAGTGGTTCGATCCAACCTCTCGGGAAGCGTGGGATTCACGTAGTCGTGCGTCGCGCATCCGTTGGGCACCCTGATTATACTACCTATTTAGATAAGTAGTATGGTCATGACTAACCCAAAATATGCTAGATATTTGCATGCTAGGTTTGTATAGCTCGTATATTGCATAGAACCCCTATTCTACCATATACTAGCCTATGTATTGTATTCATGTATGAATAATTGTGTTTTCATGCGCCCTTCTTGTTTGGGCATGTATTTTCGTATGAGTCTTATGGATGTATAGAATATGGCATGCCTTAGGTAGTCCCTATGAGTAATACTACCATATTAATTATAATATCCAGCATGATTAAGCCTGGGTTAATAATGGGCACATGCCTAATATTCCCTTGCGATAAGGCTTGAGGGCGTGGTGTAGTTGTTGCACCCATGCTAATGGGGCAAAGCTATGACCAACTTAATGAGATGATGAGCTCTCTCTCGCCCTCTCTCTTTGTATGAACTGAGTAAGTAGATGCGGTTCCTACTTGACTCAGGTTCGTTTGGGAATATTGGCATGCACCTGTTAGTGCGCGAGATCGCGCTTGACCCTTCCTTTTTTTAGTTGGTGATATCCAACGCATGTTAGAGTATATTTTGTATGTTTATATGATTAGTGCCCTCATATGCATGTGTAGTTAGGCCTTGCCTTGTATGTATGTTGCATGATGTGTTGTTTATGCCATATACTCATGTTAGGGAGAACCCCCCTATAGTTAATCATATGTTATTGTGCATGTGGATCAAGTTCCTTCGGTGATATAATTCTCCTGTAATATATAAGCGCAAGTTAAAACTGATTAGGCCTATCTGAAATAGGCATGGGTATGACCCGCTATCGGGTTGTACCCTATTAGTTAGAGCGCTAGCAATGTAATCGCCCCCTTGCATCCGAGTGATGCATTTGATTGGAATTCAGGAGAATTCATTGTTATATCGGTTCTGTTAAGTTAGTGGTTATGGCATTAAGCAAGGCCTACCCGTGCTAGGCGTGTGTATGAACCGCCTGTTGGGTTATGCCCTTGGCTTATTTCTGCACGAGTGTAGAGTTAACTCCTTGCGTCCGAGCGACGCATCTGCGTGGGAGTTCAAGGGTATTCGATATCATCGGTATATGACTATCGAGAGTAGTCGACCTACGTGGTTTGCTTTGTGTGCATGAAATCGTTCTCCCCTTCATCGGATCCGCGTTGAAGCTGTCCGGCGTTGAAGCTATCCTGATAGAGGGCTCCCACCCGTAGGTACTACTGATGCGTTCAGTAGATGTACTGATCATGGGAGTATACCAGGTAGAGGGTACTCAGGAGAGGGCTACTGGATGAAGAAGGGTGCAGAGCCGTTGGATTTTCCCCCAACAGTCCCGTGTCACCCTTAGGGGTGAGGGTAGTACAAAGTTGAAGTCACGTGGTCACGTGACCCTTTTTTTACCTGTCGAGCATACTTCAGGTAAGTTTTGCCTAACGCCTCAAGGTATTGTAGCGACATCTCTACCTTGTAGTAGAGGGACTTGTTGTTTAGGCCATCCAGTAACACTAGGTGTTATGGTTAACCTTTATTTCTCCCCAGGTGTCCAAGAAGTTTCCGTTTAGGGCAGGGGCGGGGGATGAGGTGAAGTCACATCGCTGCACGACCCATTCGTTGTTCGTCCGTTCCCATAGTTGTTGGGTCCAGTTATGTATCGATGTTCAAAGACATCGTTGGGCAGTTATCTCGATGTAGATAATCCAGTAGTGTTGTGTGGACAAGTAATTCCGCGTCTCTTTGACAAACAATATGGTCTCTCCCCAAGAGTCCCAAGAGTCTCCCTCCGGGAGTGAGGGTGAGGGTGAGGGTGAGGTTGGTCGTGCCGCCGTGTGACATTGTTATCCATTGGGTTTCTACCCATGTTTTTCCTTGAAAAGAAATTGCCTTAGTATTGAATTGTTGTAATAGTGTTTGGTTCCAGCCACTCACTGAGCTTGTAACTCACCCCTCACGTACTGTTTCTTTTTTAGGGGCAGTGTTGGGCGTGGAGCTGGAGCTTCCCTGTGACGGGGTTCAAGCGCATGGAGTGTCCCGTCCGGCGGTTGGCGACTGCGAGGATGTCAGCAGTCCTAGTGTCATTTATGTATTTGAAATCGTGCGTGTTGCATTGGTTGTACACTATTTGGACTAGACTTGGCTCTTACAGGACAGTGATTGTGTATTCGAGTCTGTAATAATTTTTTTGGTTTATAGACTTATTGATATTTGTATGCTTCCGCATTTTAGTTGAACTATATTTATCATTGTTTTGCCAACTTTGTGTGTTATTTATTGGAGTCATTATTGACCTCTTGTACTTGATAGTTGATACTTTATATATTGCCACGTCTCGGGCAATACACACACACACACAGTGTCTGTGTGTGAGGGTTTTGGTTTTAAAGAAAATGTAATTAAATCTTTCCTGTTTTTTTTTTTTTTGTCGCCAATGATCATAGCACAATGGTTCATAGTTTACCTGTAAAATTGTAAGTCTTGGTATCAAGTCTTGGCATTGACTTACCCTCTTATGTGTTAGTAAAAATGAAAAAATTTATGAAAGACCAGAGCACAGGCGCACATAGGCGAAGGTAGTTTATCCAACTCAACTGAAAGGTCAGCCACTGGATATATTTAACAATCTACTTGAGAATGTTAATGTTATATTTGTGTCACTTTTAACTTTCTGGTAACCGTTGGGACTTTCTGGCAGTTTTTTTCATTTTTTTCGTTTTTCGATCGGAACCGCTAAAATTTTGGGCTGTTAGCTATCGCCCTGAGATTGAGGGCTCCGATTGAAAAATCTAACTGCATATTATGTGTCCTGGTGCCATTCTAAGCCACTCACGAAAATTTCATCGAATTCCGGTACGTTTCAGAATTTCGTAGTTCCGGGGCATATCCGGGTTTTGACCGAGCGAGAAGTCATTGGGAGACTTTGACTTGGTCAATTTGGACCCTTGACTTGGTCAAATGATTTTGGATTTTAGTGTGGTTGGGTTGACTAGGGTCAAACCACACTTAAGCCTCCCTAAGCTAGCTTAAACCCTAATTAACCTAGCTTAGCCTAATCTAAATGAGGTTTGACTTCTTTAAAGAAAGCAAAAAGTTGCCTAGCACTATTCATTGTCTTCTCCAACACATTTTCTCTCTCCCCCCCTCTCTTTTTCAAGCTTTTGAGCCACCTAGGGTGCCCAAACCTTAAAACCCAAAACATAGAAAGGGTAGATCCGGTCCCGATCTACACCCCGGTGGTTTCAAATCCCAATTCCGGCGTGTCTTGCCCTTCCTCCCGCCCTCTCTTCTCCTCAGATCTGAGCCATTTCGGAGGTGGGAAGGGGTCTTGGTGGTAGAGACCCTTGGAGAGGCGTTTCGGTGCGCGGAGAGCAACCGAACTTCCCCTCTTTCCCTTGGTAAGCTCTTTTTCCTTCTTTTTTTTGGCTTAGATGCTTGTTAGGGGGGTGGTTTTGAGGTTGGGTGGTGGTCGGCGGCTGTGGGTGGCTGTCGGTGGTGGTTGGGAGGCGGTCGGAGGCCATTGGTGGCCGGTGGTGGGTGGTAGAGGTGCTCGGACAGGGTGGTGGTCTGTCCCGGGCAAGATGGCAGCAGGCAGGCGCAGCAGGCAGCGCTCAGGCGTGCAGTGGCAGGGCGCGCGCGTGCGTGCGCGCGGGCATGCGCTCGGGTGGTGCAGGGGGCGTGCTGGGCACGCTGGGTAGGCTGGCAGCGCTGGCATGTAGGAGGCAGGCAGACGGGCAGTGCTCGGGCAGCAGGCGAGCGGTACTCGGGCCACTCGGTGATGCGCGCATGCAGGCAGCGCGGGCAAGCAGCGCAAGCAGGCTGGCAGGCGCACTGGGCGCGTGCTACCAGGCGCGCTGCGCGCGCGTTGCGAGCGTGCGCATGGGCGCTGGGTGAGGGTCCCGGGTGCTGGGCGCTGGGTGCTGGGCGCTAGGTCACGGATGCTGGGCGCTGGGTGTGCTGGGCGAGGGTGCTGGGTGCTGGGAGCTGGGGCGCTGGGGGCTGAGCACCGAGCAGGGCATGCCCGCGGGGCGCTGGGCAGAGGCGCAGACGTGCGCGCGGTGAGGTGAGCTGTGGATGATGCGAGCAGGTGGTGCGCGCGGGGTGCGCGCGGGGTGAGGCTGGTGGTGCGCGCGGAGTGCGCGCGGAGCGAGGAGCTGGGCGAGGGCGTGCGGTGTGCGCACGGGCTGCTGCGATGGGGCGCAGTGGGCGCGCAGTGCACCCGGGTGGCTCGGCGGCATGTCCAGGCGTGCGGGCAGGGGCCCGGCGGTGCGCCTGGGTGCGCAGGCTGAGGCGCGGCGGTGCATCCGGGGGCGGGTGGCCATGCGGGTGGTGCGGGAGTGAGTCGGGGTGCTCGGGCTAGCGTGCGTACGGGCCGTATGTACATTTGCCCGAGTGTTGGGTATTTTTAGTGTATTTTGATGTATTTGTGGATTTTACTCACCAAGTCGATACCCTGTCTTGCAGATCTTGACGGACGGTTGTGCGACGACCCAGATACCGGTGAGTGGGACGATCCAACCCAGTAGGGAGGCGTTACATGCACTTGGGCGTGTACCGTCCTCCCCTGGGGCACCATAGTAAATATTAACCTGTTTAATATGAAAACTATGTAAGCATGATAATCTGTAGTATGCATGCCACCCTAGATTTGTATGCTAGGGACTTATACCCTTAGGACCCGTATAAGAATCATGCACCCTTTTATCATGTTTTCCATGCTAGGAAAGCCCCGACCGATGCATGTTCCCATTTAGTTTAATTTATTTAAATAAAATGCGAGCATGTGATTATTAGCCTGTCTTAGTAAACATTATAGGGGAGGGGCCTTGCGAGGACAGCGGTGAGACCCGGGCTAGGGTACTCCATGTTCCTTGTTTGGTTGTCGGGATGTCCTATATCGGGACCTCACGCTGCCCTCCCAAGGATTCTTTCCCCGTTAATATTCCAACCTCTTTACTATTATAACGCATGTTTCCCCGCATCCTGGTTATGCGCCCTGTTGGAATTCTGAAGAATTCAAGGCATTAGAGTTGTAGAGATGTGTGGTCGGCGGATCCGAGTGGATCATATGCGTATGGATAGGCTGTTCTGTTTCCCTTCGTTGGATCCGTGTAGAGACTGCCCCAGCGTTAGAAAGGCCATCCCTTCCGAGGGCTCCCATCAGTAGGCGCCTCCCGATATTTGTGACGGACTGTGCTGAAGTGTGGGTGAAGGCCAAGCGGCCTACGGAGTGGAGGAGAGACTATCGGTGGACCAAGGGTGACCAACAGCCTAGTCAGTCTCAATATCCTACGTCACCCATAGAGGGGTGAGGGTGAGGGTGTGGTGGGTCAGCCATGAGGTGACCCACTGGTTTGTGGAATTGTGGTCTAAGGATGATTATTAGATTAGTATGTCCCAATATCCTATGTCACCTATTGAGGGGTGAGGGTGAGGGTGTGGTGGTTCGGCGATGTACGAACCACTGGATTTATGATGTTATGCCACTTTGAGGCTGGTTGTTGTTTAATTGTGGTTAATATATCTATGATGCATGGGTTGTGCTGTTCACTGAGCGTGTGGCACACCCCTCGCATATGTTTTCTCCCGTGGCCACTGAGCCGGATCAGCAGGAGGAGCCTTCCGAGGGATTCCTTCAGTAGCGGAGCAGCGCTACGTCCCGCGAGTGTTAGAGGCTATCAGCATCCCTTTTTGGCTGTATGTATTTTATTTTCGTGCTTGAGCACGCGTTTGTATATATTCAGTTGTATATTGTGTATATTGGCTCTCACAGGACAGATGATTGTGTATCGTGTCTGTAGTATGTTTTATTTACAGATTCAGTCTTTCGCTTCTGCATTTGGTGTATATATCATGTCAGCCTCTTTGTTGTCTGTGTGTCATTCTAGTTGCTTGTTTATGGTATATTATTGACCTCCTGTGAAGATTCTGATATTATATATACACTTGCCGCGTCACGGGGACGGCCGCCCTGGGGCGTGACATTAATAGTGTACTAAAATAATTGTCAGGGGGACATTTTGGGTATTTTTAAAAAGCATCCGACTGGAGGGACTTAAAGTTAATTTTTCACCACCTCGGGGATCAAAAAACAGTTTGAAAATTTTCAATGATTTAAGAATCATAGACTGGTGATCGAAAGTACCCTAATTAATGGGTTTGGATCCTTTACTTGTTTTTCCTGCTTGTATCTTATTTGACTTTTATTGTAGGATTGCCACATCATCACAATTAAAATCAAATGGTTATAAATATATCAAACCATGAATGGATAAATGGATCTATTTTATTTGATGAATTTATAACCGTCTAATTTATCAAAACACAAAACAAATACCGAAAAACAAGTAGAAGATCCAAACCCTTAATTAATGTCCCAAAAAAGGAATGATCACACGAAACAAGTGCAACTATTTTATTTGAGCTTTGCTACACAGGCCCCAACATATAGGCCCCTCCCACAGGCCCCTTGATGTGTCAACATTTTATTGGCTGTGTAGTTGCTTTTTACAAAAGGGCAAAAAAGCTAAATACTAAAATACCCATAATTAATACCCACCCTCATTTCCATGTTTTCCCCTTTTTTTCGGTTTTTTTTTTCATTGACAACCACCCCAACATTCATTGGTTTTCAAATATCAAATTTGAATAAAAAATATCGGTGAAAAAAAACCCTCTTGTGTAAAACGTCGAAGAAGACCTATTATATCATTGGAGAATCGATTTGAAACAAAACATTTCATTCGAAGGTTCTTCTACAGCCAAAAAATGGGTACAAAACCTTTTTTTGGTATTTCACAAAATGTGTCTGTTGTATTTGATAATGGTGTTGATTACATGGATTTGTTTTTTTTTAGGGTTTTTTTTTAATATTAACAAAAGTAACTTCTTTTTTTTTACCGAAATATGAAATGTATAATGAATTTTTTTTTTCATAATTGTTATTGAAATGTAGCTGACAAAATCAGATGAGTGTTTTTAAATTTCATCAGAAACATGTATTTTGATTTTTCTTAACAGTACTGCTATGCGTAATGAGACCTTGTAGTAAATGTAACTAACTATATGTTGTTACTGGTGTATATAAATGTTCAGCAAATGTAACTAACTATTACACTGTACTGAAAAATGTAATTTTATTTGAAATGTGACTAACTATTGTTAGAAAGAATTTAACTAACTAGTAGAAAGAATTATGTTTATTGATTTGTATAATGATAATGACATCCTAAATGTAACTTGATTGACAATGTGACATTATCCTCTACATTTTGTTTAGTTTGTGCTTATCTATCTCGTTATTTATATTTCCTTAATCATTACGTGTTTGTTGTTGTTACTGTTAAGCAAATGTAACTAACTTATATACCATGTAACTATTTTATGTTACAAAGGAAATATCTTCATAATCATTTGTATCTAACTATTCAAAAATGTCATTCCAACACTTGGAGCAAATGCTTCTGCACATCTTCTTCTGTATCAAATGTCATTCTAACACTTTGAGCAAATGCTTCTGCACATTGCTTCTCAACTTCAACAATAAAATCTTTCTGTGCACTGCCATCCGCAAAAAAATATAACTGATTCCACAGTATTTCCTAGAATGAAATACAAATAATTATCAAATAAAATTGATGTACTGTTATAATCACTAGAGATCAGATAAACAAAAAAATTTAAAAAACGAATAATAAGACTCATAGTTCTATTAAAGATCATATTAAAAGTCATTCATGTTTTAGAATGCAGCTATGTTTCACAAAATACGTTGCTCTAAAAATTAGTTACATTGTCAATGTAACTAGTTTTATTTACATTAAAAAATATTAATAAGTTAGTTACATTTTTAAAAAAAGGTATCCAAAAAAAAAAAAAAAACCGAAGAGAAAAGACTAAAAAAGATATATACATGTAAGTGACATTCAATAAATTAAACAGCAGATGTACTATGTTCAGAAACACATTTCACATAAAAAAAAACTATAATTAACATATAAAACTGATAAAATTTAAATAATTAAAAAAAATAAAAAAACAATGCACTAAACTTGAATTGTCAGACATTTCAAATGATATCTTAAAGAATTCAATGATATTTTTCCACTCAGATTATGAATCGTTGATTATGCTACGTTACGGTTTACAAGGAGCCTACGGGACTTATAAATCATTTTCCATTTTATTTTTCTAATCAATCAGGATCCCATTGTGACAGTTGGCCTGCTGTCAGGTTAATTTTACGGGTGCACGGCACTGCATCTTCAGTCAACAATCAACAAGAGCCCACCAATCCAAAATCAACACCTCATTTAATTATTCAAACACCCCATATTTTGTCAAAAAAAGCGTGCATTCTCGAAAGTCCCCCGCTCTTTCTTCTTTATCTGGGACTCATTGTCCCCCACCCCCCCTCTCTGCATCTCTCTTTCTCTCTCTCTCTCTCTCTCAGAATCTCAACAAATTAATGGAGCTCCTTTGGTCCTCCATGAAAGCTCTTCTTGTTCTTTCAACTCTGTTCTTCTCCTTCTCGGCCTCCCCATCCAACATTGTTAAGACTCTCCCTGGCTTTGATGGTCCTCTCCCTTTCGAATTGGAAACTGGGTAATCTCTCTCTCTCTCTCTCCCCTTACACAAGGTTTTCTTTTCAATCCCAATTCAAGTCTTATGCATCTGGTTCGTGTTCTAAAAAGCAAGTCTAAGTAGGGATTAAGCTCCTGCCTAGGTAGAATCGCCCGTAGACACTTTGCTGAAGGGGAAACCAGCCCTTAGATCTTAGAATGATTTTTAGAGTTTCAAGTAACTACAATATAGGGTTGGTAGAGGGGTTTATATGTAAAAACCTCGTTTTTAGTTGTAACATATCTTTTTTATGTTTTTTTTTTAATTTTATAAATTATTTATTTATTATTATTAGAATTTTTATTATTTCATTTAAATATATATAACATGATATATTATATAATATATAAATGGATTGAAAAAAATTTAAAATATTTTTTTATTTACACATGGTCAACATGACAAGGAAATATTGATGAGTCCATAAATAAAGGTAATTGTGTATTGTCCATCATGCAATATGGCACAATTGGACAGAGCTCCATATGGCAAGAATTGACAGAAAATTTGACAATGACATGATTGTAGAAAATTTTATGCATTGAAAAATCATCAGGCACAACTAAAGTAAAAGATATGTAATTTCTTGTTTAGTTTTGTGACGATTATCAAATATATCTATGAGATCTTCATCAGTGCATTGACTTATAATGAATGACTTGAATTTTGATATTTTTTTTATCTTAAATTATCATCTTTATATTTATACGTTGTTATAAAAAAATTTATTTCAAGTATATTGTTTGATCCCCAACTCCCCTTGTTCTAAATCCTGGTTCCCCCCTTGCATATATATATATATGAAGTACATGAAAGAGAGGCTAGCTATACTTGTCTCTATGCAAGAATTACTCTTTTAATCAGAATATTTAAATCTATCTAGTATCCGTGTCATACTTTTTTTTCGATTAAAGCTTCCGTGTCATACTTGTGAGCTTGATTTTCAAATGCGTGCTGTTACTGTATATAGAGTATACTATTAGAAAAAAAAAAAAAAGGCTATATTACATTAAAGCCTTATTTACAGTCACAAATATAGTATAATAAATCATTCAGTTTATTAGACTATATATTTCATATTTTATAAAAGTATATATCTAATTAGATAAGATATATATGATCATTTTTTGACACTGTTACATACAATCCTTTTGTAGTGTTAAATGTAATCACATATACCTTTGTTCGTCATCCAGCAAGGTATATACCTCGTTAAATTTGTTTTTTACACTTGTTAAATGAGTCTATTCAATTCAAAATGTAGCTATATACACTTTTTATTTAATCATATACATTTAGACTAATTTTTTTTATTTAAAAAAATTAAAAATACGTGTGAATCGTCTGTGAGATTGCATTTGAGGTTGTATGATAACAAAAGCGGACTACGTTTTGAACTGTCAAAATGCTTCGAGTACAACTTTTTTTTTTCTGAGATAAATGCACATAACCCCTTGCAATCTTATGAAAATCAAGATAACCCACTGTCTTTTTATTCAAATAACCCCCAACAAACCTATACTAAATCAAAATCAGCCACCTGAGTTAAATAACCCGTGACAGAATTAAAATATTTCTAGAATATTTCATTATCTTAACTCAGGTGACATGAAACTATACAAATAAGTCCCTGTAGATTGGAAATAAACACAAATAACCACATGTGAATTACCATTTTACCCATGTTTTAGAAACATATCTTCTTCTTCATTAACTGCTCCCCCACTTGTGAGAGATGACGTGGAGGCTTGGGTTTGTGCGGATATGATGGAGAGGAGGTTGGGAGAAAGATAAGACTAACATGTATAGTTGTTGGAAAAGTGTATTTAAACATAAACTGATACCTCCAAATATCTAAAATGACATGCGAACTATATTGTTGGGGCCCACTGTGACTATAATCGATTAATTCACCCCTCCCTCCCCCCCCTCTCTCTCTCTCTCTCAGAATCTCAACAAATTAATGGAGCTCCTTTGGTCCTCCATGAAAGCTCTTCTTGTTCTTTCAACTCTGTTCTTCTCCTTCTCGGCCTCCCCATCCAACATTGTTAAGACTCTCCCTGGCTTTGATGGTCCTCTCCCTTTCGAATTGGAAACTGGGTAATCTCTCTCTCTCTCTCTCCCCTTACACAAGGTTTTCTTTTCAATCCCAATTCAAGTCTTATGCATCTGGTTCGTGTTCTAAAAAGCAAGTCTAAGTAGGGATTAAGCTCCTGCCTAGGTAGAATCGCCCGTAGACACTTTGCTGAAGGGGAAACCAGCCCTTAGATCCTAGAACGATTTTTTTTTAATTATTTTTTTTTTATGTCGGAAGGATCCCTGTGGGTGATCTTATAGTCGCGCTGGGAAGGCTACCTATATATAGTGTGTATTAAATATATGTACATATATAATATGTATTCTTTATAAATCACTCAATTAACCTTCACTTAATCATCAACTAGCTGATTAATCCATAGTTCCTCTCCAACTGTCTGACTAACGTCTAGCGCGTTTTACAACATTGTACTTCATTCATGTCGTTTATGTTTTCTTAGACATATTTTACATTTTCAATAAATGGATATATGCAATTTATTAAGTAATATACTTCATTTTTTTTTATTAAAACTAATGTTCTAAAAATCCCGTTTAGGTCCCGATTAATCCCCCGCCTAGGCATAGGCGGTCCCAGTTCGCAACGTTTAGCGTCTGACCGTTTTTTCAATTAATCCACAGTTGACTAATAAGTTATTAAATCACCTTATATATTATATATCTATTAATTAATTTTCTATGCTATCCTATTATAATTATATTATTAATTTTATTTTAATGTTATTTTGTTATTATTTTGTAGTCTAAAATCATTACATATATATCATGTACATGTATATGTATTATGTTTATTATTATAAAAAGTAATTGATTAATCCCCGCCTAATCGATTAATCCTTAGCCCCTCCTCAACCACCCGATTAGCGTCTAACGTTTTTTACAACACTAATTAAAACACGTTAGACATATTAATTATTTTAAACATGGGTGGATTTGAATCGGGTTTAATAAAGAGACTATATGTAATTTTTTCCTTGCTGGAATAACAAATTAATATTTAGTGTTGATATATTCGGTCATTACTACTGAGTCATTACGTGGGTCATTATTAATTTCTTAGTTTTTTCTTTTTTTTATTTAGTGCTCCTAATTTTTCTTTTTCACTCGATTGATATTTTTCTCTTTCAAAGATTTCAGCGTTTGTATTAACAAATAGATTCTTTTGGTCCTTTCATAATAATTTTTTAATCAAACAGTTATGGCAATCACTCATGCAGTCACATCATGACGAAACATTTTTTGATATCCTAACTTTGCATTTAATATCTTCCACATCTGAGTATCCATGGTTTGGATAGTTAACAAATTTTTATAATTTAAGAACTAGCTTTGATTGTCAATCCACCACGGTTACACGTTTTTTTTATGTGCTTTAATGCTAATAAGCATAATAAATTTTAAAGATGTTTAATTAATATTGTACTTTTATGGTACTTATTGTGTATGATTTTTTAATATACATGTATAGGCTATGTTTGTATGCACTCGATTTAATCGATTATATTATTTATTTTTTCCATGGAAATAAAAACAATTAATTCTTAGCTTCCGAACAATAATGTATATCTCAAAAAAAATTTAAAATACGTTAGTTGGGAGTGTAAAAGTGATTACAAAAATGAATGATCGTGAACATATTCCATTAGAAGATTTTAGTGATTGTTCTGTTTTATTGATTGTTGTAGTTACATAGGGGTGGAAGAAGACAGTGATGTACAACTTTTCTACTACTTCATAAAGTCTGAGAGGAACCCAAAGGAGGATCCACTTCTCACTTGGATCTCTGGTGGTCCATACTGCTCTGTTTTATCCGGATTGGCCTTTGGAGTAGGTTGGTACATTTACCTCCCCTTTAACTATCTAAATACTAATTAGTTAGATATGTATTAAGTAGAAGACATGTAAAAAAGTATGTATCCAGTTCATTTAAGTATATATGCAATCACTTTATTAGGAATGTGTGTATTTCATTAAATAAGCTTGTATTTTAAGAAGAAAAAAAAATTCAATATGTGTTATAATAAGAGATAGAATGAATAATGAGATCTATTCAATTAGAGAGGAACTCAAACCCCTATATAATGATACAAAATAGTTGTTACATGTAGTATGAATAGCTGTAAGATAAGCCTGAAACTGTGAAAAATAAATGCTCACTGAAGCAAAACCTAATCAATCATGGGGTCCAACATCGAAACTGAAGCGGGCAGGCGGACGACACTTGCGCTAAGGGTAACGAGCAACGCAACGCAGATCCACATCCGAGAGAGATGCGTCATATGAGGGGTAGGGCATGTGCTAGCAGAGCACACAGTTGAGTAGGTTAGGGCACGGATGGCGATGCACGCAGGACAGTGCTCTGAATAGCAAAACGTCGACAAGCGCGTGAACAAAAGGTCTGAAAAAAATTTGGAAGTGGATGGATATCAATGAGGCTCTAATACCATATTATAATAAGAGAGAAAATTAATAAAAAAAATTCTATTCAATTACAGAGGGACTCAAGCCCTATATATAATGGTATTAAATAGTACATGCATAATACAATAATACAATATATAATATATGTATAACCCAACAACATGTTAGAGTCTACAAAATGGATTTTAGGAGTCACTATATCATTTAGTTCTGATTTGTTTCGCAAAAGGAGGAGGTGAATAAGAGAAGAATTGAAAAAATAATATATGTTTGTAGTGGCATGTATAGCATATTCTTGTTTATACATTTATAACTATATCTGCATTCTAATAAATCAAAAAAGACAGAAATATATACAAACAGGAAAAAGGAACAACAAAAACGAGAAAATCAACAAAAACAAGAGAGAAATTGTCCCAGAACAACGGTTTAGGGCTTACTTGTGTTAAGGGTAGGGATTGGATTCGAGTCTTAGCGCCTGACTTATCCACTTGTTTATTCGAAAGAATTTTCCATGAAACCAGGACATAAAGGCAGAGGCAGCATTCCCAGCTGAACTATATGATCAGCAACAGTGGATCCCTCCGATATCAAGGAAAAAAGAACAAGAAATCATCTAATTATCTATCAATATTTAGTTTTTCTGGCGTTTCAAATATATTCTCATATTTCTTATTAGCTCACACCTCTTACTGTAATGAGTTATATATATGTCATTGAAATTTTTTTACATTTTCTATATAATCAGGGGCGGGCCCATGGGTTGGCTCAGCCAGGCCACAGCCCGGCCCAGATTTTGTGGAAAAAAAAGGCCCCAAATAGTAGTCCAACCCAGTGTTTTTAGAAAACCCTCAATAAAGCTCAGCTCATATTTTGTTCAAAAACCCTCAAAACACTAGTCCAACCCAATTTTTTTAGAAAAACCCCAAAACAACTTGTTATATATGTAAACGTCAATTTACCTAATTGAGCATCTTTTATTTAAGTATATACTTTGTAACCGGCCAGCCGTCAATGAATAAATCACCCCCTTCACCAACACCAAACAATATGTATGAATTTGATTTTATTTGTAAATTTTCTTTAATTCTTTTGATTTATTATATGTTTTGTAGATGCATTTAGATATTTCATATTTTGACAATGTTTGTTGGTGTGATTTTGAGTTCATTTGGTAAAACATTGATTGGTGTCAAATAATATACCGTATATAAAATCAAGGTGTGCAGTGGTAAGAATCAATGGGAATTGTTTGTTAGCTTTTATGTTTTATTGACATTTATTTTATTCCAAATAAATGAGGAATTATTCTTGATTATCTCGGTGTCTAATAAGAAAACTAAATCAAAACTTTTTAAACTGGGTTTGTATTTATGATTTTTTTTTATATAACATTTGAATTTTTTTTTGGAATGTCTTTTTTATGTAGGGTATAGTTTTAGACGGATTTTAAGTGGAGGATTGTATTTCACTAGAAGAAAAGAAGAAAATAAGGAGAGAATTTGCTAAAGTTATTGATTCAGATTCGATAATAGATGATTTCTACTCTCTAAAACACAGCAAGGCTCAACTTCAATAATGCTTTATTATATAGTTTTTTTAATTTATCTGAATTACTCTCGACTGAACTTTGATTATGAATTTCTCTACTTAGGTTTTTTTTTTAAATATAGTATTTGATTATAGGTTTTGTATTAATGAACTTGTTTTGTTTTACTTAATCTTTTGATGAATTTATTTTATTTCAAGTGCATAATTTGACTGCCAAAAAAAAAATTGATATTTTTATGAAGAGAAATTTTTTTTTATGAAAAGATTAATTCAGCCCATCTAGAAAAAGTGTCATGGATCCGCCCCTGTATATAACTGATAGATGATTTTTTAAAATTTGACTAAGGACCTTTGCAATTCAAGATCAAGGAATTCAAAGGGGAGTTACCAACTCTAATTTCACAACCTTATTCATGGACAAAGGTATTCCTCCTAGAAGTTACCTAAAATTCATTATTTAGTGACTTGTGACATATGTTTTTCATGCCACCATCTATGTATGTAATTCCTATTTTTTGCAAGGTTTCGAACATTATCTTCATTGATGCCCCTGTATGGACTGGATTCTCATATTCAAACAGCTCAACTATTAAGGCAGATGGAGATATATCTTCATCCAAAAGAGTGTCTACCTTTATTAAAAAGGTGAAGATTCTTCTCCAACACCTCACTTTGTGAACTTTCAATCACATGGAGGTAAGTTAGAAAATTATTATTGACATTTTTTCCCTTTTTAATTGTTATGAAGTGGCTTGAAGATCACCCGCAGTTCAAGACAAATCCTCTCTATATTGGTGGGGACTCATACAGTGGATTAATTGTTCCAGTAATTACTCATGAACTCATGAAAGGTTTGTTGTTGTCAAAATAAAATGCCTCTTAAATTTCATAAAAAGAAAATATCTAAAAAAATCTTCTAAAAATAGAAATATCAAAACCATCCACTTTTTAAAATTATACAAAAACTGTCTCTTTTCCCAATTTTAAAAACTAAAAAGACTAACTTACCTTATATAATTAAATCCATATAATGCTTCTCACCCTTAATAAAACATTACACTCCTCCTAACTTTGTAAAAATATTTCACGCCTCTTAACATAGTAGAAATTTTATTTTATTTTATTTGTGCCATTAGGTGGATTTTATGAGATATGTGTCAATATATAATTGAGTTTTTTATGATGAAATGCTCTTAAATGTTGATATTTCAAAAAAAAAATGGATATGTGCTACTGACACAAAAAAAAAAAAAAGTGAATAAGGATTTCTGTGACAATAATATCATTTACTGCATTAGGGTATGGCACAGAT
Organism: Acorus gramineus; assembly: GCA_030737835.1. NCBI lineage: Eukaryota > Viridiplantae > Streptophyta > Magnoliopsida > Acorales > Acoraceae > Acorus > Acorus gramineus. The sequence goes on along the minus strand of JAUJYN010000038.1, from coordinate 1,095,123 downwards.
GCAAATTACATATATTATGATTATACACAATGAAAAATAATAAATAATATATGGTAAGATATGAGAAACACCCAGAACGATAAATAATAACAAAATCTTTAAAAAAATTAAAAAAACACATAATTTAATTAAAATATTTAAAAAAAAATCAAATTCATAATTTATTATAGAGAAAATATTATAAAATAAGAAGTGCAAATTAAATCAATAACCTAACAAGGGTAAGAGGAATTGTAATGATTTAATTATATATAGATAGGTTGATCTTTTTAATTTTTGAAATTGTGAAATAAGATTTTTTATATATAATGTTTAAAAGTAGTTGATTTGAATATTTATGAGTTTTAAGATATTTTTTTTTGGGTATTTTCCCTTTCATAAATATATATAGTTAAGGCGTGGAAATAATTTTTTGGCGTCGTTCTTGGAACCTGTTTTGCAAGCCCTCTTTCCCCGCCTAGTATATACTAGGTTAGGGAAATACAAAAAAAACTTGCATTAAATTTATTTGATTACATATTTTATTTTTTAAAGTTTATATATTTCAATACAAAATATATTGTTTCAAGAAATTTTTGAAACATATTACGACCTACAAAAGGGACTACAGGGGAACGAGTGTCCCCAATATTTTTCTTTCTATAATGTATGTGGAAACACTAGTTGCAACTTTTCTATTCTTTTAGAATTCTTCTAAGCTTCTCTTTTTCATGTTAGATATGGAAGATGGAAGAGCAAAACACCTCAATTTAAAGGTAAATTCAATGTAACAATGACATTTTAACATGGTAATAATTTATACCAAATTTTCACTTTAACCATCGAATATATTCTATTTGAAAAAAATAAGGCCTTCAATTCTATTAATATTTATGGTTGATCATGGACTTAGGGTTATGTTGCTGGCAACCCGCTCATATCTGCGAAACATGACCTTAATACGATATTTCCTTACGCTCATCGAATGGGATTTATATCTGATGAACTTTACAAGGTGCTCTGGAGTTTTATAGATGACATTTCATTGTGAATTGTCTTTTTCCTTTGATTTATCATTTTGTATTCTTGTTTTGATGTTTTACAGTCAGCAAAGAAGAGGTGCAGGGGACAATATCTGGAGCCTATGAATTCACAATGCGCTGAAGATGTTAAAGCTATGCAATATGTGAGTATGCGATATTCCCACATAAAATTTGCTCACATAAAACAAATCATCATTATATTCTTTGGCTATAGAGTTGTGACTTATACATCAATTGTTTGTAGTTGATTTCAGGAATAAATGTACACAACATTTTGGAGAAAAAATGTGTGGCCGAGAATTACAAATTTCAAAATGTTACAGCTTATCGGAGATCATTGGCTATGGATTCTCAAAAGATTTTCTCTCCTCCCCCTTCTAATCTTACTATCAGTTGCAGGGTATCTCTTTATTCAAATTTTCAATTAAGTATATAGTATTGATGTGCATGCAAAACCACAACTAAGCTTGGCATTCTTCATATGCCCCATTTAGAATTAATTTTGAAACTCATTTTGGTTTTGCATGACCAGTTTTTAGATAATCAGTTCCAAACATATATATTTTTGTTGATTTAGATTTTTTTCTCATTTTGGATTTTAGTTTTTTACATAATAAAAGTCAACAAAACAGTTGTTATGAAAATGATGATTGAGAGTAGCTTTTATAAAACGGTTGTCATTTGAAAATTGATTCTCAAGGGGATCATAGAAAATTAATTTGTGTTGGTTAGTCATAACTCTTCCATTTTATCTTTTACAGAGTTATGGATTCATGCTTTCGTATTATTGGGCAAATGATAAAACTGTGAGAGAAGCCCTTTACATTAAGAAGGTACACAAACAAACACTATATGTGAATTATATATTGAATATATTCATATTTTGAACTACATTAAGACAAGCTTACCATGGTCTATGATTAAGAAGACAATGTAATTAATTAGTATGAATAGATTTAAGTTTGAGCTACTAACTTTAATGTAGTGAATTATTTCATTGAATTTCACAGGGGACAGTTAAAGAGTGGATAAGGTGTAACAAGCGTGACCATTATGTATCAGATATTTCGAACAGTTTACCATACCACTTCAATGTCACAACACGAGGATACAGGGCTTTCATATATAGGTACATTATGTGAATTTTTTCCTCATCACCACAAACTCTAACTTCAATTTGAAAAACCATGGATGCCTTCTCATAATGAACATTAACCTAAAGGAAAATCTTAGGGATATATAGTCTAGCACAAAATCTCACATTCAGTTTTCACATGCTTTAATTTATTTTCAAAAAAATAATATGCATAATATATCTAATATAATTCACACTTAAAAATAAAGTAGATATTCTAATGAATTGTAAGAACCCACTTATAAACAATATAAAAAAGATTCTTCATTTAATATGGCAAATACCTCATTGAATATATATGTGTGTGTGTGTGTGTGTGTGTGTGTGTGTGTGTGGGATTGTGCATGTGGCTATAAATGGGATTATGTGAAACAACACCTACCCTAACCTAATATTCTAATGATCAAATGATCATTTTATGCTTCTGTGTTGGGCAGTGGAGATCATGACATGCAATTACCTCATTTGGGAACACAAGCAGCAATAAAATCTCTCAATTATTCCATCATCGATCATTGGCGGCCTTTTACAATTGATGGCCAAGTTGCAGGGTGAGTTTACCCTAAATAATGGATTAATTATTTTCCAAAGTGGTACATTTAATGAAAGCATAGATGACCAAAAAAAATGTTTTTTGTTCTGCTAGGTTTACGAGATCCTATGCCAACAACTTGACATTTGCATTGGTGAAGGTATGTAACTTATCTTCTTATGTGTATGAATTTACACAACCTCCCCTTTTATTATTAAGAGCATATTATAATTGGAAACAATTGAATAACTATTTTCCATTCACTCATCATAAGGAAAGTGACACTAATATAATTGAGAAAATATAAGTTACATACCTTATGTTCCCAACTTTAAGAGTCAAACCCTAAAGAGCGTCGACACACTTGGCCTATTTTATAGCCCCGTCTGAAACTCAAAAGTGATCACCAGCTATTTATACATCGTGATAGTGCCTTTACACTGCGCTATCAAATTCTATATTTTTTTAAAAAAATTATGTTTTCAAAGAAAAAAATATTCCTACAATATATATCTCAATATATGATTCACTTTTTATAACAATAGTTAGTTCAATGAGCATGCGTATATTTTGTTAAAAAATAAAATAGATAATGACTTTAGATGGGACTACAAATAGAGCTAGACACGTCATTTTCCAACCCTGAAATGAACTCCCTTTTATATTCATGAAACAAAGTTTTTGCAAGGTTACGGTAATCATAATTGTTCACATATTTCAGCTAAATTCATGTCTTTTCCTTGTAATTTGCCATTTTCGTGAAAAACCTATCTCATATAACTGAGAGGAACTTTGAGTCTCATTTAAAACAAGGGAAAATTCCAAATAACTCCCTGTAAACTGTCTAAAATCCATATAACCCCTTATCTTTTACTAAAATCTATATAACCCCCTCAAAACACTTTTGTAAATCAAAATAAACCCCTGACTTAAACTTCTATTAGGGGTGGTAAACGAGCCGAACGAGCCGAGCTTTGACCTGCTCAGGCTCAGCTCGTTTAGTATCAGGCTCGGCTCGGGCTCGGCTCGGGCTCGGCTCGGCTCGAGAACGAGCTTCATTTTGTGTTCAAGCTCAGCTCGTTGGGCTCGTGAAAAGCTCGGTTAAAAGCTCGGCTCGGCTCGTTTGTTAAACAAGCCAAGCTGAAGCTCGAATCAAGGCTCGGCTCAGGCTCGTTTAGCTAAAAAAATCTTGTTTAGCATTTGAGAAGTCACATTTCATAAATCACAACACCTTATATATGTAAAAGTAACATAAGTTCGGGCTCGGGCTTGGCTCGGGCTCGGCTCGTTAACCTTTTTTCAGTTAAGTAAACGAGCTCGTCTAGGCTTGGGCTCGGCTTGGACTCGGCTCGGGCTCAGCTCGTTTACAAACCGAGCTTTAAAAATTGTTCAAACTCGGCTCATTTGTCTAATCGAACGAGCCTGAATGAGCTTTAACAGAGCCGAACCCGAGCCGAGCCCAAGCTGCTCGGCTCATTTACCAGCCCTAACTTCTATTGACAGATGAGGAATATTTTGTGAATATTATGTTTTATTGACCTTGGTTGAAAACATGGTATACCGAAAACTCCTTATAATTTGTTAAAAATGCGAAAAACCAAAAAGACAAATAGTGTTTGTATTTTTATTACAAATCAGAAAAAGAATTACAAACCCTGAAAAAGCATGGTCTAATATAGAAGATGGAGAGCATGGGAATAAGTAGGGAGTGGATTATCCACAACCAGCTTTACTACCAGGTGAAAACTGCGGCTCTACCAGGTTAAGCCCTCTAATGAAAAAAGTATAGCTTAATTCTCACTTCTTTTATCCGCTCCTCCGCTGTCACTCCAATGTCCTTTGTCGCTCCTATGTTTCCACACCTTTGGTTGCCTCTTCGGTCACCTAGAGTAGCAGTTTCTACCTTTGACTTTGTTATCGAATCTGTACATGACAATTTTACTCATCCGGATAGATTATAAAACTCTATTATGAGGGATACAATCATCATTTAGAGATGGATTTTTTTCATTTTTAACACATTGTAGTGGGTTTTTTGTATATTATGTTTTCAACAGGGTTAATAAAAAAATTCACATAATAATCATAATCTGTCAATAAAAATTTAACTGAGGGAACTATTTGGATTTATATAGGTATTTTTGAGGGGGTTGGACTTTAGGAAAAATCAGGGGGTTATATGGATTTTAAGCAATTTAATTATGGGGGGTGTTTTTGGATTATTCCCTTGAAAAGGCGCTGTTACACCCAAATCTTTTTCCAGCCCTATATGCGTCGATAAAAAAATTAATGACGCATATACTTACGTTAACAAGGCATATGCTTCAAAAGAATTTTTTTACATTTTCTATAAATACATCAATGTAATTCATTAGAATATATACTTCATTTTTATAAAAACATGTAACTCATTAGATGAGGTGTACCATTTTTAAAAAATTCAAAACACATGTAAACTGGAATTGAGGCTGAAAATGGGGCTAGATATAACATTATCCTTAAAACAATTGTAAGTTTAGAAACTGTGCTATGAGAGTTTCATCACTTTTTGAAGTGTAGATATGAGATTTGTTTTACTCGGTGAGTTGTTTTTTTCCCTAAAATCTATTTATGATCAGAAGTGTGACACATTTTGCTGTTGTGACTGCCCTTGAAAAGTGATTGAAATTTTCAATTTAATTTTTATTATTAGAAATAATTGTTAATAGATTAATTACAACTATTATTTTTTTTTGTGGGTAGTTTTTTTATTATTATTATTTTATTTTTTTTATCAAATCTTCCCCTATCAGTAGGCAGCAAGACTCGAACCCAAGTCCCCTCACTAAAGAGGGGGTACCTCTCCCATCCTACCAAGAGAAGGATATTAATACAACTATTATTTGTATTATCTAATAATTACCATTCCTAATATTATTTTAAATATAAATAATTATTATTTATTACAGTTAATTATAAAATAATGCTATTATAGATAGTGCTATTATTATTTAATTATAAATTGTTTTACTAATAGATATTATCATCATCATCATCATCATCATCTTATTCTTTTTACTAGCATTTTTTTTAAATTATTGACACCACTATTAATTATTATTAACCATTACTTAATCTTAGTTTTAATAATCATCAATCTTCCTGGTTATTATTTTTGCATGATTATTCTAAGTTATTGCTAAGTATTACTACTAATATTGACTTGTTTTTATTAATAATGGTTATGACTATTACATTGTTATGGTTATTTTTATTATTTTAATTTATTAACATTTTTTATTTTTTAATCATAGTTGATATCACCATTAGTAGTGGTATTTATAAGTAACATTTTTGTTAATTACTATTATTTTAATTAAAATTTAAAATTTATAATGATGATGATGATTAATAAAATTATTGTATCACACCCAAATTTCCCTCACATTCCCTCACCAATGGATATAAAACAAATTTAAGAAAGAGTGAGAGAAAATCTTTTTATCACTGGAATTGGTGATAAACAACGTGTTTTTGCCTCAAAAGGAAGAGTTATTTCTCTAATTTTCTTTTAAATAATGTTCTAATTACAAATCAAATTTTTTGTTTTACTTTTCATTCTAAAATCAAAGAGTTTAAAAAAAGAAAAAAAGAAATGGTAGGTAGGAGCCTAAATTTTATAAATGAGAGGAATCATGACCAAAGCATAAGAAAGGTGGAGGATGAGGATTTACCACAAAAAAGAACAAAAACAAAACAATACGCCTACTCAATGACGATTCCCTTCTCCACACACACACACACACACACACACACAATCTTTTATAGGATTAAAAATAAGATTGATTCTATGAACATTATTTTTTGTCACTTTCTTCCCCTTCAGTGCGGATTTTCATAGCCTAATCTTCTTACAGGGAGGAGGTCACACGTGCCCTGAGACGCGCCCTAAGGAGTCTTATGCTATGTTTGAAAGGTGGGTATCTCATGATCCTTTATAAGACATAACACACATAAACATTTTTCACAAGACAAAAAAAAAATTAATAAACATTTCTCAACACACAAGAAATTATTGATTTGATGATGGTGGCGATGATGCATATTAGAGATCAAATGCCCATGACCATTCATACCAACAATATATAAAAATATTCATTTCATGTATTCATGTATCTATTCCAAACCAAATGTCCATTGTTGATTGTTGTAATGTAGGTCAATACTATCTTTTTAAATATATTTTTTATTTAAATTCAAATCAAGGATCTCCCCATTTTCATTGTGTTTCAAATTGGTATCAGAAAGGGCTCCTAAGTATGGTGTCTATAGTTCTATATATATATGAGAAATTATTCAACAAAAAAAAATACAGTGAGACAAAAAAAATTCTCTACAAGTAAATCCATGTTTTCTTTCTTTATTTCTTTTTCATTTGTAATTAGTAAAACGAGCCATGACAAGGTTTTATCCAGCACCAAGGAAGAAAAAAGCAGATCTGAGGTTGATCCTTTTGCACTATAAAGGATAACAATTCTGAACATACATATTTTTGTCACAGACAACTCTTCAATATTTTCCATTTAACTTTTGTGATTTGTTTGTTCTATCTTCAATATTTTCCATTTAACTTTTGTGATTTGTTTGTTCTATCTTCCATATTTTCCATTTAACTTTTGTGATTTGTTTGTTCTATCTTCAATATTTTCTATTTAACTTTTGTGATTTGTTTGTTCTACTTTCAATATTTTCTATTTAACTTTTGTGATTTGTTTGTTCTATGTTGATAAATAATTTCTTGGTCTCATCTAAACAACTTTTGTGCATGGTTTATTTATCCTGAATTTTCTCAAATAAATTTTACTTTGAGAAAAAAACAAAAATCAACATATAAATGTTGAGTTTTTTTTTAAGTCCCTGTAAATTACATGATTTAATGATCAATCCTTCACTTTTTCATATTACAGTATAAGTCTATAGGTTGAAAGGATATGTTTCTTATTAGTCCTTGCTAAGGACTAGTAAAAACATTAAACAATTTAGTAATAAGTCCCTCCCAAGGACTAATAAGGAACATATTTTTTAAATCTGATGACTTAAAGTGTAATATGAAGAAGTGAGAATCGACCACTAAATCATGTAGTTTATGGGGACTTAAAAGTAAAAAACCTTACAATTTTTTGTGCTTATGTCTTTTACATATGCTTTTCCCAACACATATATCTTGGATGACAAATATAAAATAATTAAAATATTCAACGTAAATTTTAATTTTTACTCTATGCATTGTAATTTCAATGATCTGTATTTTTGAAGCGGATATCTTTAGGAGTAGATCTCAACACTTAAGTTAATCTCGCGAGTGGTTAAGATTTTAAGGATAAATTGGTCTTAAAATTGAATAAAGTCCATCAGTTAAAAATTGAAATAAAAAGTAGGAATAAATGTTATTCTAGTCTTTAGATTGAATAATATATCTCCATTTTCATTTCAAAATTGAGATAACTATCTGTAATTTATTCTGATTATTTTTTATACTAAAAGGGGATAAGTTGTCATCTCACTCACTTACCATCACAATTGCTTCTTATCCACCACTTATCCTATTACAAAAAAGTGTTTCGATATCTCCTTAAAATATGGTGAATAAAGAATGATTTCCATAACCGCTTTAAAATCGTAATTTTGGAATCAGCTTTAAGAGAATGTACGCTATTTTACGTGATTTTATTTTTCTTCAAATGCTTTACTATGATTGAGATATAAAAAAAATTATAATTTATTGATATATAAAAAATTAAATATGGGAAAAAATTTGTTTAAAGATGCTTAAAAATGATAAAATTTTAAAAAACCGAATAAAGTTTTTAATATTTTCAAATATTTTTATATTTTTTAAAATATGTGTTTGCAATAAAAGATTATATATTTCAAGATATATATAGATATTATCTGATATTTGATTTGGTAATATCTTTTATTTTATTTTTTTAAGTTCCGACTTCACAATCTTTTTTATTAAGAAAATTTAACTTCAGTCTTAACAAAATATTTATAAAAACTATTTTTTAAAATTATAAAGTCACATTAAACTATTGGGAAAACAAAATATGAAAGAACTTTTTTGTAAAATTATTTGATTACAGTCAAAGCTGGATTTGGATTTCATTTTCCAAGACAATGTTACGATGAAAGATAAATTCTATGGGAACTCAAATTACATAACATTAAAAAGACCAAATCACACAAAAGAACACAAATTTTAGACTGTAAAAAATATTCAATATAACAATGCTCATAAAAATAAAGAGATAATGATATGACCCGTGTTAGGTGTGTTTGGTTGCACGATTGCAAAACTGATTATGCAGGGATCTGGGTTTTAAAACTGATTCTGCAGGAAGCTCATCTCCCCAGCTTTTGAAAACCGCAGCATTTGGATACTATTTATCTAAAATATGTATGCAAGAAATTGATACAATAAGACTATTTGATTGTACGATTGTAGAAGCACTTTCTACAATCGTAAAAGCTGTACAATCGCGCAACAAAAGGCACCCTCATAAAAAGCCAACTTGGTGCACATGCAAGTTAATTTGATGGAAAATTTATAATAGCAAAAGAAAATATGAGGGACAACCATTACAGCGGTCTTTTTCACAATGCTATCATGTTTTAAATTTTCATTAAAGCATATGTGCACTATTTTAACAATTATATATATTATATATACTAATGTAGACCTAAATATACAAGATATTTCTATATGAATAACATAATATAAACAAAAATATTTTTAGAATACTGAACCATCTAAAAAATTCATATTATTTAACATATAAGATAACAAATTTATATACCATGTAATATTTTTTAATGTTATTGTAAAAATAAGGTTACAAATTTTTATAGAATTTAATTGAGATAGATTTCATTTATATCTTTTTTTTTCTTTAGAAAATGAGTGTTCTCTTGGGTTTGATACCCAGTATCAAGGTGCTAACCAACAATGATTTGCTTAAATCTTATTTTGAAATCTTAAAATATATTTAGAATTTATCTAAATCTGATTTGAAATATTAATTTTTGAATAAATAAGATAACTAATTACTAAATTTATGGGAGGATAAAAAAATGAATATGAAAAAGCTGGGTGACTTTCTCTTTAATAAGTAATCCAAAATGGATATACACAAAAAATAAAATATAGATTTATCTATCTATCTATCTTACTAACCAAAAGTGTTTTCAATTTCGTTGTCACGCCTCAGGGCGTCCGTCCCCGAGACGTGACAATATATAAAGTATCAACTATCAATACCTGAGGTCAACAAAGACTCCAACAACAACACACAAGATGGCAACGCTAAGATAAATGATAACTAACTGAAAAGTGAAAGCATAAAATACCAACAATGTCTGTAACCCAAAATATTATTACAGACCCGAATACACAATCATTGTCCTGTGAAAGCCAAGTCTAATCAAAATAAAATACAACAAGTGCAACACGCACAATTAACAATACATAAATGACACTAGGACTGCTGACAGCCTCGCACTCACCAACCGTCAGAAGGGACGCTCCACGCATGCAAGATCACGCCATAGGGAAGCTTCAGCTCCACGCTCAACACCGCTCCTGTGGAAGAAATAGTACGTGAGGGGTGAGCTATAAGCTCAGTGAGTGGCCAGAGTCCAAGCACCAACACAACAATTCAATACAAGGCAATTTCTTTTCAAGGAAAACATGGGTGGAAACCCAAGAGATAACAAGGTCACGCGGCGGCGCGACCACTCCTCACCCTCGCCCTCACCCCCGAAGGGAAACTCAAAGGACACTAGGGGAGGAACAAACTACTAACCATAACATATGGTGTTACTAGATAATATGATACAACTAGTCTAACAGCTACGAGGTAGAGATACACTACGATACCTCAAGCGTTAAACATATCATAGTACAACAAGTCCTTCCGCTATGAGGTAGAGATACACTACGATACCTCAAGCGTTAGGCGAAACATACCCAGAGTATACTCGACGGGTATAAGAGTCACGTAACCATGTGACTCCCAACTCATTCTCACCCTAGCCCCCACAGGGGTGACCCTAGGGACTTTTGGGATAATTCTATTTGCTCTACACCCTTCGTTATCCGGTAACCCTCTCCCGGGTAGCCTTTACCTGGTATACTCCCATGATCAGTATATCTACCGAACGCATCGGTAGTACCTACAGGTGGGAGCCCTCTATCAGGAGAGCTTCAATGTCGGGCAACTTCAACACGGATCGATATTGGGAGGAAACACTTCATGTTCGCGATGCAAACCCAATGGAAAAACAACTACTCTTGGTAATCACATACCGATGCAATCGAATACACCTGAACTCCCACACAGATGCGTCGCTTAGACGCAGAGAGTTACCTCGGCTCTCGCACCAAAAATAAGCCTAAGGCATTGCCCAATGGGCGATTCATATACGCGCCTAGCACGGGTAATGTTACGCCCCGGAGCGGCTGTCCCTGGATCGTAACAATATATAAATATCAGGTGATCAATATAAGAGGTCAATAATGACTCCAAGGGATACATCGATGATTCAACATATGACATATCTGGTTTAACAAAGCAATAATAATAGATAGCTTATCAGAAAGTTCAGAACCGTAAAAAGACATAAATCTATAATCCAAAGTAATATTACAAATCCAATTAACACAATTACTGTCCAGTGAGAGCCAAGTCTAGTCAAAATCAACTAAAAATAACGACATGTGCCTCAAGCATGAATACCATAACATACAGGTAAGAGGAATGTTGACGGCCTCACGCTCGCAGAACCAAAAGACCGGACGCTGCAACAACTACTGGAATCCCATCTCACGGAGCTCCTCCTTCAAGATCAACTCAGCCCCTGGTGGAGGAACAATACACGAGGGGTGAGCTACAAGCTCAGTGAACGGTAAGAAACCACACACCGCATCTCTATCACATCAATAGTACAATAATAGTTCCAACCAATACATAGAATAACCTATAATAACATAACATCACGCAATGACGTGCCCTCACTGTGCCCTCACTATGCCCTCACTCTTGCCCATAGGGATGTCAAGAGACTTTTGGGAGAAATCAATACGCTAACGTCCTACATAATCCAGTAGCCCTCTTCTAGGTAGCCCTCTTCTTGGCGGCCTTCCAACATCATGCCGGCACCATGCAGGAAAGCTTCGACACTGGACAGCTTCAACGCACGATGATGTATAAAAGAAACACTCTACACTCACAATATAACCCTTATAAATCCTCCACCATCGGTTAGCCATTACCGATACGTTATCAAATTCTCGTGAATTCCTATAAAGTTGCATCCCTCAGATGCGGGAAGATTAGCTATATTCACAACCGAATAATGTCCTAGCATGCGGGTCCTATACACACCTATAACTAATAGGGAAAGTTTAATATTCAAGTATTTAGTTTAAACATTCCATAATATATCAAAGCTAAGTATGGAACCATACAAACTTAATGATAAATAGCATACCACATATTTAACTAATCATGGAGCAAATTCAATATACAAATCTGTTATGGCATACCATATTCTATTATACTAGATGCATAAGATACAATATCATGATAGTAATAGATGTATAAAAATATGGTTATTTATGCATGTATTATGGTGGACAAACAAGTAATGGGTGCGGATATAAATTGTCTACGCAAAATATAATTTATAAATATATGTATGCATTATCTAACATGGTAAGTTATAATCCTAATAATACGTCTATTATACGAATACTACATAACTACGGCGCTCTTAGAATACACGGAGCACGGCTACGTGTATTACGCGCTTCCTAAGTGGATGGATCGAACCACTCACCGTTACCCTGGATCGTCGCACGCCAACGATGATGCTCAATTAAAATATGAAGTCTCCTGACACACACAAAAGTCAACTTCATGAAGACACCAACTCTTGATGGTTCTCACATTATGCATAATAGCTCTTTGACACACAATCAAGTAAAACTGGTACATCTACTACAACTAGCCCTAAACTTTAATCTACACAGCACCAAATACACATCCAATAATTCTTAAATAAATCATACACGTTCTTTGACATGTTAGGATCATAATTCGTGAAGACATCATAATCTGAGTTGGCCTCTACATGTCTGAAATAAAATATTTCCAGAAACTGGTCATTTCCTACGTGAATCTGAACAATCCATGCAAATCAGGTTCTAACTTACCACACAGATAATATTATGATACCAAATTTCATATATAGAATCTATACATATGAATGATCATATCATATGATGACACAATCCTAAAAATATGTCTCTAAGTACTAGTTTCACAAGGATTGTTACATGACAGAAATTTGCCATATTATAACACAAAACTCCCAACAACAAGAAAAGGGGAAAAACACATACAACAGCGCCTATGCATCCTTCCTGGCAATCCAAAGCACTAGATAACAACACTCATATTTCATTGAAGCGTAAACACAAACCCTTACATGACACAAAGGGGAAACAAACATACCATGAGAAGAAGAGGGGAAAAGGATGCACACAAGGGATTCCACCACCACCACCACCATAAGCAATCAATTCATCACACATGCATAGTCATAACCACCACTAGATCAGCACTCTCATATAAGCCAAAAAACAATGAGGTCAAAAGAATGTCATGAAGAAGAAGATGGAGGTGGGGGGAAATACAAGGTTCACACACATACTCACCATCATTTTCACTCTTCCTTCATTTTCTTCTCTTCATCTTCACTTGCACCACCAAGCATCACACACAAAGCGGGCTGCCCTAGAGAGAATGGAAGGGGTAGAGAGAGAGATTAAACTCAATTTAGGGTTTTGAGTGTGAGATGGGGGCAAAAGAGGTACAAATGTGCTTGGTGTGATGAGGTAAGTAGGGGGTATATTTAGGCTTACACTCACCTCTAATAGAGACATTAGGAAACAAGGGTTGGAAAATGGGGTGATACTTGCTTAGAGTCACCACCCACCCAATCAAAAAACCAACCAAAACCCAGTAGTAGCTAAACACGGATACTATTTAGAACTGTATAATTTTTAAAACAATGTCAGAATGCAATGAAAATTTATAGGTAAGTCAAAGAAGATACTAGGATCACCGATATGCGGTTATATTTTTTAATAGAGAGCCTGAACTCTAAAAATAAATAAAAACACGATATTAATCACTTAAAAGTGACACAAATATAACATGTAAGCCTAGCTTAAACACCATAACCACCGGTTCGAAACACCGATACAACATCGAATTCTCCTGAATTCCAACAACTGCATCACACGGATGCAGGGAGGCGATTACATTGCTTGCGCTCTACTAACTAAGGTACAACCCAAAAACAGGTCATATCCACGCCTAGCGCAGGTAAGCACGATTAGTCTTACATGCGCAATTATAATAGGAGAATTCTATTGCAGTAATATACATGATCCACATGCACGATAACATAATAATTGACTATTGGAGTCCTCCTAACATGAATACACATCACAAACAACATATCATGCAACATACATACAAAACATGGCCTAGCTACACATGCATACAAGGGCATTAATCATGCAAGCATGCAATATATAACCTAACATGCGTTGGATATCACCAACCTAAAAGGGAAGGGTTAAGCGCGATCTCACGCACCAACAAGCGCATGTCGATAATCCCAAACGAACCTAAGTCAAGTAGGAACCACATCTACTGTCACGCCCCAGGGCCGGCCGACCCCGGGACGCGGCAAGTGTATATATGATATCAGTAACAAGAGTTCAATAAGATACTCACACAATAGCTAAAATGACAACACAGACAAGCAGGGCTGACATGATATATACACCAAATGCGGAAGCTAAAAGACTGAATCTGTAATCGAAACATACTACAGACTCGATACATAATCAACTGTCCTGTGAGAGCCAATATATATATACAAAGATATCCAAATACAACACAAACACGTGCCCAAGCACGGAATACAATACATACAAGCAAAATGGATGCTGCTAGCCTCTATACTCGCGGGACGTGGCACTACTCTGCTACTGATGAAATCCCTCGGGGAGCTCCTCCTCCAGATCCGACTCAGATGACACTGGAGAAAAATATTATGCGAGGGGTGAGCCACACGCTCAGTGAACAGCACAACCCATGCCCCACAATTCATATTAACCACAACCAGATAATCTTAATTCACAAACTCATTAATAAAAGCCAAAAAATGGCAACAACCAAACGAACCAGTGGGTTGCTACCGCCAACCCACCACACCCTCACCCTCACCCCTCAATGGGTGACCAAGGATATTGGGACTAACTACACAAAACCAGCGGGTCGCTACCGCCAACCCGCTACACCCTCACCCTCACCCCTCAATAGGTGACAAAGGATATTGGGACTTACAATCCAGTGGGTCGCTACATCGCCGACCCACCACATCCCTCACCCTCACCCCTCAATATGGTGACATAGGATATTGGGACTGACTAGGCTGATGGTCGCCCTTGGTCCACCGATAGTCTCTCCCCACTCCGTAGGTCGTTTTGCCACTCCCACATTCAGCACAGTCCATCTACCAAATCAGGAGGTGCCTACTGATGGGAGCCCCTGCACGGGACAGCCTTTCCAACGCCGGGGTAGTCTCTACACGGATCCAACGAAGGGACAGAACAGCCTATCCATCGCATATGATCCACTCGGATCCGCAGACAACACACCCTAACAACTCTAATGTCCTGAATTCCTCAGAATTCCACCAGGGCGCATAACCAAGATGCGGGGAACATGCATTATAACAATAAAGAGGTTGGAATATTAACGGGGAAAGAAATCCTTGGGAGGGCAGCGTGAGGTCCCAATATAGGACATCCCGACAACAAAACAAGGAACACGGAGTACCCTAGCCCGGGTCTCACCGCTGTCCTCGCAAGGCCCCTCCCCTATAATATTCACTAAGATAGGCTAATAATCACGTGCTCGCATTTTATTTAAATAAATTAAACTAAATGGGAACATACATCGGTCGGGGCTTTCCTAACATGGAAACATGATAACAGGGTGCATGTTTCTCATACGGGTGCTAAGGGTATAAGTTCCTAGCATACAAATCTAGGGTGGCATGCATACTACAGATTATCATGCTTACACAGTTTTCATATGAAACAGGTTAATATTTACTATGGTGCCCCAGGGGAGGACGGTACACGCCCAAGTGCATGTTGCGCCTCCCTACTGGGTTGGATTGTCCCACTCACCAGAGATCGGGTCGTCGCGCGATCGTCTGTCAAGATCTGCAAGACAGGGTATCAACTTGGTGAGTAAAATCCACAAATACCCCAAAATACATTAAAAATACTCTAAAAATACCCAACACTCGAGCAAACGTACATACGGCCCGCACGCACGCTAGCCCGAGCACTCCGGCTCACTCCCGCACCACCGGCAACCACCCGCACGGCCACCCGCCCTCGGATGCGCCGCCGCGCCTCAGCCCGCGCACCCAGGCGCTCCGCCCGGGTGCACCGCGCGCCCACTGCTCCCCGCCGCAGCAGCCCGCGCGCACCCCGCACGCCCCCGCGCGCACCACGCGAGCACATCGCATGCCCCGCGCGCCCAGCGCCTCGCCCCTCGCGCACCCCACACGCCCCCGCGCGCACCACGCGAGCACATCGCACGCCTTGCGCGCCCAGCGCCTCGCCCCTCGCGCACCCCGCGCGCACCACCAGCTCCATCCTGCGCGCACTCCGCGCGCACCACCAGCCTCTACCCGCGTGCACGCCTGCGCCTCTGCCCTCCTCACCGCGCGCACGCCTGCGCCTCAGCCCAGCGCCCCGCGCGCATACTCCTCTGCAATGCCCAGCGCCCAGCGCTCAGCACCCTCGCCCAGCACCCGGTATCCGCGACCCAGCGCCCGACGCTCAGCGCCCAGCACCCGGGACCCTCACCCAGCGCCCACGCGCACACCCGTGCAACACGCGCCCAGCGCGCCTGGCAGCACGCCCCAGCGCGCCTGCCAGCCTGCCCGCGCTGCTGCCCGCGCTGCCTGCCTGCGCGCATCGCCGAGTGGCCAGAGCACCGCTCGCCTACACGCCTGCCACTGCCCGCCTGATGCCCGAGCACCGCCTGCCCTGCACGCCTGCACGCCCAGCCTGCCAGCCCGGGCTGCCAGCGCGCACAGCCCAACCTCCCGCGCACAGCACGCCCAGCACGCGCGCCCTGCTGGCCTCCAGCTCCCCCCGAGCGCACGCCCGCGCGCACGCACGCGCGCGCCCTGCCAGCGGCTCCGCCTGCTGCGCCAGTGCTGCCTGTGCTGCTGCCCTGCCCGGAACAGCAACCCCCATGCCCGAGCACCTCCACCACCAACCCACCGACCTCCGACGGCCTCCGACCGCCCCCAACCACCTCCGACAGCCTCCCACAGCCGCCCACCCCCCAAACACAAAACCCCCTTCCTAACATACATCTAAGCCAAAAAGAAGAGGAAAAAGAGCTTACCAAGGGGGAGGAAGAGGTGTCCGGTTGCTCTCCGCACACCGAAACGCTCCCCCAACGGTCTCCACCACCAAGACCTACTCCCACCTCCGATTTGGCTCGGATCTGAGGAGAAGAGAGGGCGGATGGGAGGGCTAGGTTGGTCGGAATCCGGATTTGAAAGCACCGGGGTGTAGATCGGGACCCGATCTACACTTTCTATGCTTTAGGTTTTTGGGTTTGAGGACTCTAGGGGGCTCAAATCAAAGAAAAGGAGAGAGGGGAGAGAGAGATTTCATTTGGTAGGGATGATGAATAGTGGTAACCAAATTTTAGATCTCATTTATATAACAAGTCACTTAAAATACCCGGATACGCCCCGGAACTGCGAAATTTCAGAAACATTGCCGGAATTCGATGAAATTTTTGTGAGAGGCCTAAAATGGCACCAGGACACCAAATATGCAGTTAGATTTCCAATCGGAGTCCTCTAACTCAGGACGATAGCTAACTGTCCAAAAATTAGCGGTTCCGATCGAAAACCGAAAAAAAAACGAAAAACTGCCAGAACGCTCCAACAGTTACCAGCAGGCTAAAAATGACACATATATAACATCTACTTACTCAATTCACGCAAAGAGGGAGGGAGAGAGAGAGAGAAAGCCTCATCATCTCAGGAAGCTAGTCATAGCTTTGTCCCACCAATATGGGCGCAACAACTATACCACGCTCTCAAGTGTTATGTCAAGGGAATATTAGGCATGTACCCAATTATTAACCAAAGCTTAATCAAGCTAGGTATTACTGACATAGGGGTAGCATTTACAAATAAGGACTACCTAAGTCATGCCATATTCTATATACTCGTATAAACACACTGAACACATGCTCATACAAGAAGTGCACATGCAAACACGATCATTCATACATGAATACAATACATAGGCAAATACACGGTAGAATAAGGGGTCCTACACAATATACGAGCTATATAGACCTAGCATGCAATATCTAACATAATAGGGGTGCCAAGATGCCCCCATGGATGCGTGATGCACTACTACGTGCATCGAGCGCTTCCCGAGGGGTTGGATCGAACCACTCACAGATACTTGGATCATCGCGCGTCCCGTCTACGAGATCTGTAAGACACAACACAATATATATAAACAACGTGACAAACACAACTCAAATAAATGAATCATAAACATGATCCCTAGCGCAGGACAGTGCGCGGGGTAGGGCGGGCAGCACGCGACATACTCCCTTGGCAACACAATCACATTAACAAAATGCCATAACTTCTAAACCCTACAACCAATGTTGCTCAAATCAAACATGAAGCTACCTGACACATATATAAGCCTACTTCATGAAGACACCAACTCTTAATATTGCCTACAGCATGCATAAATAACTCATTGACACAGTCATGTAAAATTGGTGCATCTGTAGCAAATAGCCCTACTCTTTGAGCTCCACAGCACCCAATACACATCCAAATATTCCGCAAATAAATCACAGATGTTCTATGACATGTTGGGATCATAATTCGTGAAGACATCATAACAAATTTAGCCTATACATGCCTAAAATAAAATGTTTTCAGAAACTGGTCAATTCCCACGTGAATCTGGACAGGCTATGCAAATCAGGTTATAACTTACTATACAGATAATAAAATGACACCAAATTTCATATATAGCTTCTAGACACATGAAGGATCATATCACATGGGGACACAATCCCAAGAATATGCCTCTAAATACTTTTTCCACAAGGATCTTTAGGAGACAGAAATCTGTCTTACTACAACACAAAACCACCACCATCCATGCATAAACATAAAACACCTCATGTGCAGCAGCAATTACACATAACAACACTCTCCCAACAACACCCACATGTGATACAAAACAAGAAAAGAAGAGGTAAAGGCTTACCAAGAGAGGGGGAGTTGCGGGGGCTCTCGAACGCACCCACGACCACCTCAACCACCACCACCACTATCACCACCTCCTTTGCTTCTCTTCTTCCTGGCTGTACCAAAGGGGAGGGGAACAAATCAGGGGAAACCTTAGAGGCTATGGGAGGAGGAGAGGGGGAAGACAACATCAACACATGCACACACTAACCTTGATCACTTCTTCTTCTTTCTCCTCCATCTTCTCCTTCATGTTCTCCTTCTCCTTCTTCTTGTTATTTCAACAAACACATGAGGAGAGTGAAAGAGAGAAAGAGAGGCTAAAATGAGGGCCTCGGATGGCCTCTTTTTGCACTTTCAGAGGGAGAGAGAGTGAGAAAGAGAGAGAGATTCAATTTAGGGGGGAGGGGGTGTTATGCCTGTGTCATTTGGAGCCTTATTTTTCGATTAGAGACGCTAAAATTTTAGATTTTAGCGACCTGCGGGAGTTGGAGTGCTTTGATTGATAAAATGACTGCATATTATGGGTCCTGGTACTATTTGGTCCTACCCATAAAAATTTCATCGAGTTCCGGTTACGTTTTAGGAAATTATGCAGTTCTGAATCGTATCCTGATTTTGGTCGATACTGGATTGTCAATGGGGGGGGGGGAGAATTTGACCAAGTCAAAGTTGACCATTGACTTGTCAACTATTTTTATTTGGTAGCTTGGCTAGGTTGACCAAGGTCAATCCTCCCACCAAACCCCTTTTGGAGCATTAAAAGCCCCTCTCTCTCTCTCTTTTTCTCTCCTTCTCTCTCTCCATCCCTTAGGAAAAATCCATCCAACCTCCCCGTATGTTTTCCATCTCTTTTGGTCACCTTTGTTTGGTTGCATAAGAAGGAGAAAAAGAAGAAGTAGAAGAAGCACAAAAGGGGGTGCAAAGAAAGGCGTGTTTGTGTGTGTGCGCTTGTGTGTACATATGTTGTTGTTGTTGTTGATTCTCTTCTCTCTAGCTCACTCTCATGTTCCTTTCCCCTTTGTTTTCAGCCAAGAAAGGCTTGAGGAGATGTTGATGAGGTGGTGGTAGTGGTGGTGGTGGTTGAGGTGGTCGTGGGTGTGTCAAGAGCCCCGCATCTCCCCATTTCCCTCCCCCTCTTTTGGTAGGACAGATCTCTGTCTTGTAAAAATCTCTGTGAAACTAGTATTTAGAGGCATATGTTTGAAATTGTGTCTCCATGTGATATGATCCTTCATGTGTCAAGATATTATATATAAAATTTGGTGTCATTATGATATCTGTGTAGTAAGTTAGAACTTGTTTTACATGCCCTGTCCAGATTCGAGTTGGAATTGACCAGTTTCTGGAAACATTTTTATTTCGGGCATGTAGAGGCTAAATTAGGTTATGATGTCCCATGGATTATGATCCCAACATGTAAGTTAATGTGTATGATTAATTTCATAATTTTTGGATGTGTATTATGTGCTTGGAGATCAAATTGTTGGGCTGGTTGCAGGAGATTTACCAGTTTTGCTTGATTGTGTGTCAAGGAGATTTGTTATGCATGTTGTGGAAACTATCAGGAGTTAGATAGTCTTTGTTTGAGGTACTCACCCTTTTTGATGCCCTTGCCTTGCAGATCTCGTCGGTTGGATGCGCGACGACCCAGGTATCGGTGAGTGATTCAATCCAACCCTTCGAGAAGCATTGGATGCACGTAATCGTGCATCGCGCATTTATTGGGCACCCTGACTATACTTGTTACACCCCGGAGTGGCCGTCCCCGGATCATAGCAATATATAAATATCAGGTGATCAATACAAGAGGTCAATAATAACTTTAAGGGATACATCGATGATTCAACATATGACATATATGGTTTAACAAATCAATAATAATAGATAGCTTATCAGAAAGTGCGGAAGCTTAAAATGACATAAATTTATAATCCAAAGTAATATTACAGATCCAATTAACACAATTACTGTCCCGTGAGAGCCAAGTCTAGTCAAAATCAACTAAAAATAACGACATGTGCCTCAAGCACGAATACCATAACATACAAGTAAGAGGAATGTTGACGGCCTCACGCTCGCAGAACCAAAAGACCGGACGCTGCAACAACTACTGCAATCCCACCTCACGGAGCTCCTCCTTCAAGATCAACTCAGCCCCTGGTGGAGGAACAATACACGAGGGGTGAGCTACAAGCTCAGTGAATGGTAAGAAGCCACACACAACATCTATATCACATCAATAGTACAATAATAGTCCCAACCAAGACATGGAATAACCTACAATAACATAACATCATGCTATGACGTGCCCTCACTGTGCTCTCACTACGCCCTCACTCTTGCCCAAAGGGATGACAAGAGATTTTTGGGAGAAATCAATACATTGACGCCCTACATGATCCGGTTGCCCTCTTCCAGGTAGCCCTCTTCCTGGTGGCCTTCCAACATCATGGCGGCACCACGCAAGAAGTAATAACCTAAACAACATCAACAATTTCAACACAGACATCAAAGGGGCTGACATGACATATACAAAAAAATCGGAAGCTAAAAGACTGAATCTGTAACTCAAATACATATTACAGACTCGATACACAATCAACTGTCCTGTGAGAGCCAATATATATAATGACATCCAAATATAATACAAACATGTGCCCAAGCACAGAATACAATACATACAAATCAAAAAGAGATGTTGATAGCCTCTAACACTCGCGGAAATGTGGCGCTGCACCACTACTGCTGAAGTCCCTCGGGGAGCTCCTCCTCCAGATCCGACTCAGATAGCACTAGAGAATAATATATGCGAGGGGTGAGCCACACGCTCAGTGAACAGCACAACCCATGCATCACAGTTCATATTAACCACAATTATTATTCATGCCTCAAAGTGGCAAGAACTACACAATCCAGTGGGTCGCTACATCGCCGACCCACCACACCCTCACCCTCACCCCTCAATAGGTGACATAGGATATTGGGACTTACAAGGCTGATAATCATCCATACACAAATCTAGTGGGTCGCTACATGGCCGACCCACCACACCCTCACCCTCACCCCTCAATATGGTGACATAGGATATTGGGACTGACTAGGCTGTTGGTCACCCTTGGTCCACCGATAGTCTCTCCTCCACTCCGTAGGTCGCTTGGCCACTCCCACATTCAGCACAGTCCGTCCCAAATCAGGAGGTGCCTACTGATGGGAGCCCTCTCACGGGACGACCTTTCTAACGCTGAGGCAGTCTCTACACGGATCCAACGAAGGGAACAGAACAGCCTATCCATACGCATATGATCCACTCGGATCCGCCGACAACACATCTCAACAACTCTAATGTCATGAATTCTTCAGAATTCCTCCAGGGCGCATAACCAAGATGCGGGGAATATATAAGATAATAATGAGGAAAAGAAACCTTGGGAGGGCAACTTGAGGTCCCGATATAGGACATCCCGACAACCAAACAAGGAACACGGAGTACCCTAGCCCGGGTCTCAATGTTGGCCTCGCAAGGCCTCCTTAATGTGCCCCAAGGCATACTAATAGACATATGCTCGCATTTAATTTAATAAATCAAACTAGTAGGACACATGCATAGGTCGAGGCTTTCCTAGCATGATAACAAGGTGACAGGATGCACGGCTCTTACACATATCCTAAGGGTGCAAGTCCCTAACATACAAAGTCTAGGGTGGCATGCATTCTACACACTAATCATGCTTGCATAGATTACATATTAACAAGTTAATATAGACTATAGTGCCCCAGGGGAGGACGGTATACGCCCAAGTGCATATAGCGCCTCCCTAATGGGTTGGATTGTCCCACTCACTCATAGTCGGGTCGTCGCGCGACTGTCCGTCAAGATCTGCAAGACAGGGAAATCAACTTGGTGAGTAAAATACACAAATATAACAAAAAATACACTAAAATATCCAACACTCGGACAAGCGTACATACGGCCTATACGCACGCGAGTCCGAGCACCCCGACTCACTCCCGAACCCCCCGGGCAGCCATACGCACGGCCACCCGCACGCGCACTCACGAATGCGCACGCACGCACGCACCCCGGCACCATCGGCGCACTGCCGTGCGCCCAAACGCGCTGCCGCACGCACGCGCACACCGCGCGTCCAGCCCTAAGCGCCCCCGCGCGCACTGCGCCCCCCGCGCAGCACCCCGCGCAATCCCCAGCACGCGCATGCACGCGCACGCCTGCACGCGCTCGCACTGGTCCCCAACCCCGCACCCAGGCGCACTGCCCAGGCGCCCTGCCTCGCGCCCAGGCGCATGCCCTGGAGCCCTGCCCGCGCGCGCGCACGCCCGCGCGGGCCCGCGCTCGCGCCTGCACCCGTGCGCACCCGCGCACTCCCGCGCGCACCCGCTTGCACGCGTCTGCGCGCCCGCGCGCGTCTGCGCGCCCGCCAGCGCTCGCCTGCGCCCGCCTGCGCGCGCACGCGCGCAGACGACGCCCAGCACGCGCCCAGCCCATTCTAACCACATTTTCACCCACCCCAACCCCTCACACACACCCTAACACATCTACCCAACATGCATGACCTTCCCACAACCCCCTAAGCCAAGAAAACCAAGAAAAGAAGGGGAGGAGCTCACCTTGGAGGGGAAACAAAAAGGGGGAGGTTCGGGGGCCCTCGACGCACCCGCGACCACCTCAACCACCACCACCACCACCTCGGCCTCCTCAGCCTCCTCTCAGCCGAAAATCAGGGGGGGGAGATCCATGAAAAGAGAGCTTGAGAGAGAGGGGAACAACCAAACAACACACAACACCAAGATCCACCACCACCACCACCATCTCCTTCACCATCTCTCATTGGGGCATTCCATCAAACACATGGGGGGTGTGTTTGCAAGAGAGAAAGAGAGAAAAAGAGCTGGTCGTAGACATTGGGAGGGAGAGAGAGAGAGAGATGAGATATTTATCAAAATATCTAAAGGGGGAATGACCTAGTCGCCCTTCGACTAGAAATTCTGCGCAAGCTTCACTGGAACAGCCATAACTTCCTCGATACAGCTCCGAATTGCTTGATTCCAAGACCGATGGAAAGCTAAGAAGATTATCTACAACTTTCATGCTCATGGAAAGATCAGATAATCTCTCCAGCTAATCCGAAATTAGAGCTAAACATGGAACAGGGCTGCTGCCAGAATTTCCATCCCCGGGGTATACTTGGAAAAATACCCATAACTTTTACTACAAGAATCCAGTTGGTCTAATTCCACTTCTGTGCGAAAGCTAACTCAAAACTGGACATCTCATAATAAAATCTTGGATTTTAACAAAATCAAATCCAAATACCAAATCAGGAATACATAACTTAGGAAAAAAAAATTATGTACCCAAATCTTCAAACAGAGCGCTCCAAATGACACAGACACAACATTCTTCCCCCCTTAGGAAATTTAGTCCTCGAAATTTAAGGAAACCCAAAGGGGAAGACCGAAAGTATCATGCTTAGACCTTTGCTCCCAAGTGGTCTTTGCACCGGACTGGCGCTACCGACACACTATAATCAAAGGATCGGCCTTAGCGTGGAGGGTCTTAGCGTGGAGCCTCTTCTCATGCTTGTCCCTGACCTCGATCCACTGCTCCACGAACGACAAATCCACCTCGAGGATGAGGCGGTCGAACAGAATGACTGAGCAGGATCGTGGACATAACGCCTCGGCCATGGGACAAGGACGACGTCGTGGGCATGAACCAGCTGTGGGGGAAAGGCTACATGATAAGCCACCTCCCCAATCCACTCAATGATGAGAAATGGTCCCATTAAAGAGCAAACTCAGCTTGCCCCGAACGTCAAAATAGAGGGTGCCCCTAAACCAGGACACCTCCTTGAAAATATGGTCGCCAAACCCAAAGGGAAGCCCCTGGCGACGATGACCTGCGTAGCCTTCTGTCAGTTCTGGGAGGTGCAGATGTACACACGAACCAACCTGGCCACCGCAAGGTCAAACAACTAACTTATGGCCCCTCCAACTGGCACTCCACAACCGTCCCAACACAAGGGAGGTATGAAACTGTGCCTGTAGAGTGCATTTCACAGATCCATCTGGGTGCTCGAATGGCAGTCGCTTGCAGGCATACCCCAACAAATGGGTAGTGCCTCACCCAACTGCCCTCATCATCGAGCACACAGGCAAATAGCATGTCCTCCAAGGCCTGAATAGTCCTCTTTGACTGGTTGTCCATCGGCGATGAAACGCTATACTTAAATGGAGGCTCGCGCCAAAGGCTGCGCCACAACCTCAAAGTAACGCTCGCGTCTCACCCGAAAATAACGCCGACTGGAGTGCCATGAAGACGAACAATTGTGAAGGTGAAAACCCACGTCAAGGCGTCCAGAGACTCAACCAGTCGGATAGGGAGGGAAGCGCGGACTTAGTCAGTCGGTCAATGATCACCTAGACGGCGTCGTGACCCGAACGTGACATTAGCGAGTCCGCAACAATCCCTGATAACCCACTCCCACGTCCACTGAGGAATCTCGATGGACTGACGCGCTCCAACGCGACGATGATTATCGAACTTGCCTGAGGGCATGCAAACCTGGGGAAAACAAGGTCACCCACATCACCTTTTCATCACACCACAGCAATCGCAACGAAGACTACCTCAAAGTAGTCCTCGGAAGCCCAATAAAACTTTTGAGATCCACGAAGGCATCCGGCGCATTCGTAAACCCCGACGGCAGTACTTAAAACTCGTAGTGCCTGAAACGGTCTTGAAAGGCCATCTACGGGATGTCCAACTCTCGGATCTCCAACTTGCGGTACCCTTGTGCGAAGATCGATCTAACAGCAGACACTCGCTCCCAGAGCTGGTCAAATAGATCATCGATTCGCGGCAAAGGTAATTGATCTTCAACCTCCACGGGGAGATCAAAACAACACCACGAACAATTAAGTTCAGATTCTGCTCCTTGAGCATGGCTGGCGCTCATGATAACACTTACACACTAGGTAAGCCGCTCAACCGCACTTAATCCACAAGACACGCATTAAGGGGTCGTCGAACCTCGACAATGGCTATGCGACGTCATTTATCTAATAGGCGGTTGAGTCCCATCACGAATGCTAGCTTCGCGTCTCCTTAATTACGACCAATGTGGGGCAAAACGCAACAGTATCCACAACTGTGCTTACATGCCGCCAGAGATCGGTCGCTCATCTACAACCATTGGAACTCCGGCATCCTGCACTCCATGGGCAGATTCATCATGGGGAGTCCACGCTCTCGACATCATTTAGCAGCACTCTCCCGGTGTGGCATCTCATGGTAGCCTCCCCAGCCCGCTATCTCTGTCATATGGGTGCATCTGGGAGCACCTCACAGGGCTCTGGCCTCAACCGGGCAGCTACAACACACAATGACATATCGAAGCGACTCCAGGTGTCACTATAGAACCCAGTCCACAAGCGATCGCCCACTAAGCTGCAATAGGATGCACCCAATCCCGATCGTACGCATCACCACTCGCTACAGCACCTTCCAAGTGAGAGGGAAAAATCCACCATCAATTTGATGCTTCTAAGGTATTCCTTGACTGGGAAAAGAAACCTTGGCAGGGCACCATGAGGTCCCGATATAGGATACCCCGACAACCAAACAAGGAACACGGAGTACCCTAGCCCGGGTCTCAACGCTAACCCTGCAAGGCCCCTTAATCCGAAGTAGGAAGTCTAGAAGAAGACATCATCCCTTAATGAGCAATACACCACATCCTCAACACTTTACACTGGCGCCGCACGCGAACTCCATGGTTACCAGCGATACCGATACACGGGGAAGAAGCTCCAACCAAAACTCGCACTTGTTGAACTTTGCGAACAACTGATGTCTGGCCAAAGTCTCCAAGACAGTGCGAAGATGGTGAGTGTGCTCCTCAAGACTCCTCGAGTACACCAATATGACATCGATGAATACTACCACAAGGGAGTCGAGGAAGGGCCGAAACACCCGGTTCATCAGATCCATGAAGGCCGCCGGCGTATTCATCAACCCGAATGGCAGTACTCTGAACTCGTAGTGCCCATACCGGGTACGAAAGGCCGTCTTCGAAATGTCTGACTCCCGGATCTTCAGCTGATAGTACCCCGAGCGGAGATCGATCTTGGAAAAGACACGCGCTCCCTGGAGCTGGTCAAACAGATCGTCGATCCGCGACAATGGGTACTTGTTCTTTACTGTCCGCTTGTTCAGCTGCCTGTAATCGATACAAAGCCGCAGCGAACCGTCCTTCCGGACGAACAGGACAGGGGCTCCCCACGGAGAAACACTCGGACGTGCGAAGCCCTTCTCCAGCAACTCCTCCAACTGCTCCTTGAGCACCCTCAGCTCTGCAGGGGCCATCCGGTACGGAGCTCTCAAAATCGGCTCGATCCCCAGAATCAGATTGATCTCAAACTCGATCGCGTGATCCGGCGGTAATCCCGGAAGATCATCGGGGAAAACCTCGGGATACTCTGCCACGACCGGAGTCTGACTGATATCTGCCTGCAGCGGTGCATCCTCCTAAGCAATATATGCTAGAAAGCCCTCACATCCTCCCTGAAGGAGTCTCCTACATTATCCAGTAGCCCTCTTCCAGGTAGCCCTCTTCCTGATGGCCTTTCAACATCATGGCAGCACTACGCAGGACAGCTCCGACGCACGATGATGTGTAAAAGAAACAATCCATACTCACAATATAACTGTCACGCCCCAGGGCGGCTATCCCCGGCACGCGGCAAGTGTATACATGATATCAACAGTCTATACAGGAGATCAATAAAATACCCTAAACAACATCAACAATTTCAACACAGACATCAAAGGGGCTGACATGACATATACACAAAAAGCGGAAGCTAAAAGACTGAATCTGTAACTCAAATACATATTACAGACTCGATACACAATCAACTGTCCTGTGAGAACCAATATATATAATGACATCCAAATATAATACAAACATGTGCCCAAGCACATAATACAATACATACAAATAAAAAAGAGATGCTGATAGCCTCTAACACTCGCGGAAATGTGGCGCTGCACCGCTACTGCTGAAGTCCCTCGGGGAGCTCCTCCTCCTGATCCGACACAGATAGCACTGGAGAATAATATATGCGAGGGGTGAGCCACACGCTCACTGAACAGCACAACCCATGCATCACAGTTCATATTAACCACAATTATTTATTCAAGCCTCAAAGTGGCAAGAACTCCACAATCCAGTGGGTCGCTACATCGCCGACCCACCACACCCTCACCCTCACCCCTCAATAGGTGACATAGGATATTGGGACTACACAATCCAGTGGGTCGCTACATCGTCGACCCACCACACCCTCACACTCACCCCTCAATAGGTGACATAGGATATTGGGACTGACTACTACACAAATCCAGCGGGTCGCTATCGCCGACCCACCACACCCTCACCCTCACCCCTCAATAGGTGACATAGGATATTGGGACTTACAAGGCTGATAATCATCCATACACAAATCCAGTGGGTCGCTACATGGCCGACCCACCACACCCTCACCCTCACCCCTCAATATGGTGACATAGGATATTGGGACTGACTAGGCTGTTGGTCACCCTTGGTCCACCGATAGTCTCTCCTCCACTCCGTAGGTCGCTTGGCCACTCCCACATTCAGCACAGTCCGTCCCAAATCAGGAGGTGCCTACTGATGGGAGCCCTCTCACGGGACAACCTTTCTAACGCTGAGGCAGTCTCTACACGGATCCAACGAAGGGAACAGAATAGCCTATCCATACGCATATGATCCACTCGGATCCGCTGACAACACATCTCAACAACTCTAATGTCATGAATTCTTCAGAATTCCTCCAGGGCGCATAACCAAGATGCGGGGAATATATAAGATAATAATGAGGAAAAGAAACCTTGGGAGGGCAACTTGAGGTCCCGATATAGGACATCCCGACAACCAAACAAGGAACACGGAGTACCCTAGCCCGGGTCTCAATGTTGGCCTCGCAAGGCCCCCTTAATATTCTCCAAGGCATACTAATAGACATATGCTCGCATTTAATTTAATAAATCAAACTAGTAGGACACATGTATAGGTCGAGG
This sequence comes from Acorus gramineus, assembly GCA_030737835.1. NCBI lineage: Eukaryota > Viridiplantae > Streptophyta > Magnoliopsida > Acorales > Acoraceae > Acorus > Acorus gramineus. Next base: position 1,065,853 of record JAUJYN010000038.1, on the reverse strand, counting down.
CTTGCCTAGCATGATAACAAGGTGACAGGATGCACGGCTCTTACGCATAACCTAAGGGTGCAAGTCCCTAACATACAAAGTCTAGGGTGGCATGCATTCTACACACTAATCATGCTTGCATAGATTACATATTAACAAGTTAATATAGACTATGGTGCCCCAGGGGAGGACGGTATACGCCCAAGTGCATATAGCGCCTCCCTACTGGGTTGGCTTGTCCCATTCACTGATAGTCGGTCGTCGCGCGACCGTCCGTCAAGATCTGCAAGACAGGGTAATCAACTTGGTGAGTAAAATACACTAATATATACAAAAATACACTAAAATACCCAACACTCGGACAAGCGTACATACGGCCTGTACGCACGCGAGTCCGAGCACCCCGACTCACTCCCGAACACCCCGGGCAGCCATACGCATGGCCCCCCCGCACGCGTACGCACGAATACGCACACACGCACACACCCCGGCACCATCGGTGCACTGCCGCGCGCCTGCCTGAGCGCCCAGACGCGCTGCCGCACGCACGCGCACGCTCGCGCGCGCCCGCGCACACCGCGCGTCCAGCCCAGCGCGCCCCCGCGCGCACTGCGCCCCCCGCGCAGCATCCCGCGCACGCCACCGATATCCGGTTATATTTTTAAATTAAGCGCCTTAATTCTAAAAAGAAATAAAAACATGATATTTAATCACTCAAAAGTTACACAAACATAACAATACTACTTATTTAGATAAGTAGTGTGGTCATGTCTGACCCATAATATGCTAGCTATTTGCATGTTAGGTTATTATAACTCGTATATTGCGTAGAACCCTCTTATTCTATCTTATACTGGCCTATGTATAGTATTTATGTGTGAATGATCATGGTTGCATGTATCATGTGTGTTTATATGGGTGTATAGAATATGGCATGACTTAGGTAATCCCTTATAGTAATACTACCCTATTATTAGTAATATCTAGCATGATTAACCTGGGTTAATAAATAAGCACATGCCTAATATTCTCTTACAATAAGACTTGAGGGCATGGTGTAGTTGTTGCGCCCATGTTAATGAGGCAAAGCTATGACCAACTTTTAGAAATAATGAGCTCTCTCTCGCCCTCCCTCTTTGTGCGAATTGAGTAAGTAGATATGGTTCCTACTTGACTCAAGGTCGTTTGAGAATATTGGCATGCACCTGTTAATGCGCGAGATCGCCCTTGACCCTTCCCTTTTAGGTTGGTGATATCCAACGCATGTTAGGGTATACTTGTATGTTTGTATGACTAATGGCCTTGTATGCATGTTTAATTAGGCCATATCATGTATGCACGATATGTTGTTTATGCTTTTATCCATGTTAGGGAGTACCCCCATGATTAATTATTATGTTATCGTGCATGTGGTTTATGTACATAACTACGGTAGAATTCTCCTATTATGTTATGTGCATGTTAGACTAATTGTGCCTGCCTGTGCTAGGCGTGGGTATGACCCTTAGTCGGGTTGTACCTTATTAGTTAGAGCGCAAGCGATGTAATCGCCCTTGCATCCGTGTGATGCACTCATATGGAATTCAGGAGAATTCATTATTGTATCGGTTTTGTTAAACCGGTGGCCATGGCATTAAGTTAGGCCTACCCGTGCTAGGTGCGTGTATGAACCGCCTGTTGGGTTATATGCCTTTGGCTTATTTCTGCGCGAGGGTAGAGGTAACTCTTCGAGTCCGAGCGACGCATCTGTGTGGGAGTTCAAGAGTATTCGATATCATCGGTATGTGATTATCGAGAGTAGTTGACTTTTCCATTGGGTTCACTTTGCGAACATGGAGTATTTCCTCCTAATATCGTCCATGTTGAAGTGGCCCAGGTTATAGCAGTCTTGATAGAGGGCCCCCACCTGTAGGTACTATCGATACATGTGGCAAGATGTACTGATCATGGGAGTATACCAGGTAGAGGCTACCTGGGAGAGGGCTAACGAATGATATTGCGAGCGTGGAATCGTTCTCCTCTTCATCAGATCCGTGTCGATGCTGCCCGGTGTTGTAGCTGTCCTGACAGAGGGCCCCACCTGTAGGTACTATCGATGCATGCGACAAGATGTATTGATTATGGGAGTATACCAAGTAGAGGCTACCCAGGAGAGGGTTACCGGATGACGAATGGTGTAGGGCAAACAGATTTATCCCAAAAGTCCCTAGGGTCACCCCTCTGGGGCTAGGGTGAGGATGAGTTGAAGTCACGTCACATGACTCTTATACCCGTCGAGTATAATCTGGTATGTTACGCCTAACGCTTGAGGTATCGTAGTGTATCTCTACCTCATAGCGGAAGGACTTGTTGTACTATGTTATGTTTAATGTTTGAGGTATCGTAGTGTATCTCTACCTCGTAGTTGTTAGACTTGTTGTATCTTGTTATCTAGTAAACACCATGTGTTATGGTTAACAGTTATTCCTCTCTAAGTGTCCCAAGAGCCTCCCTCCGGGAGTGAGGGCGAGGGTGAGGTTAGTCACGCCGTAGCGCGACCTTGTTATCCTTTGGGTTTTTACCCATGTTGTTCCTCAAAAGGAATTTGCTTTAGTATTGAATTGTTGTAATGGTGTTTGGTTTCCAGCCACTCACTGAGCTTGTAGCTCACCTCTCGCGTACTGTTTCTTTTACAGCGGCGGTGTTGGGTGTGGAGCTGGAGCTTCCTTGTGGCGTGGTCTTATGTGCGTGGAGCGTTCCGTCTAGCGGTTGGCGAGTGCGAAGCTGTCAACAGTCCTAGAGTCATGTATTTGTTAATCGTGCGTGTTGCACATGATGTATTTTATTTGGATTAAACTTGGCTCTCATAGGACAGTGATTGTGTATTCGAGTCTGTAATAATGTTTTGGTTTACAAACTTATTGATATTCTTATGCTTTCGCATTTTAGTTGAACTATCAGTTATCATTGTTTTGCCAGCTTTGTGTGTTATTAATTGGAGTCATTGTTGATCTCTTGTACTTGATAGCTGATACTTTATCTATTATCATGTCTCAGGAATGGCTGCCCTGGGGCGTGACTGGGGGGCTTTAAATGTACAAAAAGGGGTTGGGGACAGTTACTACCACCCTATCATCAACTCCTCCACCCACCCCTTATAATTTTTTTTTTTTTTTTGTGATCCTAACCCACCCCTCCATTACAAAAAACCCTTGAACACCGCCCGACGATCCAGGCCCTAATTAGGACCGACGGCCTCTACCTCGCCGTTGACGTTAGAGCTCCTGCCGAAATGAGGACGAACGCGAGGTTCTAGGCAGCGTTGAGGGCCATCACCACGAGCCTTGAGTACCCCCATCCGGCGACGGCGTTCGCTGCCGCCGCCATCGTCGCCGTGGTGGGTTGGTCCTTCATGAGGCGACGGAGGCGATGGTGAAGCTGAGGGGCTCGTCTTCTTTGGCCCCTCTTTTTAGAGAGAGAGAGAGAGAGAGGGGTTGGTTTGGGAGTGGGTGATCGATTGGTAGAGAGGGTTTTTTTTTTTTGGTAATGGAGGGGTGGGTTAGGATAATATATATATATAAGGGGTGAGTTGAGGAGTTGATGGGGTGGTAGTAACTGCCCCCAAAGGAGTTTGGTGTGGTTGACTTGTTAACCTAACCACACAAGAAAACAAAACCCCAAGACTTGGTCAAGACCCCTCACTTAAACGTGTGCAATTTACATCCCACCTCCCAAACCAGTAACGACCAAACCTGGATGCGATTCAGAACTGCATATTTTTCCAAAACGATAATAGAATTCGAAGAAATTTTTATGGGCAGTATTAAACGGTACTAGAACCCATAATATGCAGTTAGATTTTTTTATCAGAGCACTCCAACTCCCACAGGAAGCTAAAAACTAAAATTTTAACAACTCTGATATAAAAAAATAAGGCTCCAAACAACACTAGCTTAACCAAAATGGCTCTTTTATGACACATGCACAACATTCGTAACACTCAACATTTCTTATAGATATATTAAATGAATTATGGTGATCGTGTTACATCAGCATTTTTTTATCATTACTTTTTTTATATTTAGATTGAGATAATGATGGAATAAAGATAATAAAGAAGTAATTTTGGTTAAATTCCAGTTTCAACATTGGATCACACTTTTCATCTTTGAATAATCATTTTCAGTAAAAATATATTTCAAAATCATAAGTATATATCAAAATTCTCTTTCCAACGAGCTATCAATCATCCCAATCTAAGTTATACTTGAAAAGTTATAAATTATTAAATAATTTCAGTAATAATTCTTGAGGTTTCTTTTCTTTTTTTTTGTATCTATACATAAATTGGATAATATTATCCATATCCACCAAATAATAATAGTTTTTGTATATATACCTCTAAAAAATCATATTTTAGAAAAATATCTCTAATGATTTAATTTGTTATTTATAATATTATCATTCTAAATAAGGGTACAACTCAGATGGGTCAGGTTAGAGCTTAACCCAAACCCAACCTATCAGGTATAGTTCGAGTTCGAGTTGGGCTTGGGTTTGGTTCGGGTTGAGTTGGGTTCAGGTTGGGCTTGGACTTGGGCTTGGGTTGATTCGGGTTTCATTTAAAAAATATATTATTTTAAACAATTAAAACTTTACAAAAGTCAATTCTTCGCATAAAAAAAATAAAAAAGATGAAAATGATAAACATTTTTACTTATAAAAGAAATATATGGACATTATAGTAGTGAAATATTCTATATAAAAATAAATTGTATAATTCAAATTTTATCATACCATACACATTAAAAAAATTATAATTTTTGGGTTTGGGTTACTCGAGTCTTCAACCCAAAACCAACCCAAATTTGATTTGGGTCACTCAGGTTAAACCCAAATGCTAAAACCCCAACTCAAATCCACCCAAATTTTGGTTAAGTAGGGTTCAATTCGTTCAAGTTGCACTCCTAATTCTAAATGATTTAAATTGTACATGAATGCCATTTTTTTTAATCCATTTGAGCAATATTTTTTAAATCTTTACTATGCTTTACGTTCATTCCATCTTGGTTTGTAATTGGGCTTCAATCAACAATTTAATATAGGAAGAAGATACACGCAACCCCATTGAAGCTCTAATTGCAGTCCATCCCTTTTTTTAAAAAAAAAACATACACTCACCCTTTGAAGTGCATGTTATTATATAAAATAAAGTATATACTAAGATACACTAGTGTATTTTTTTTCATAGTGAAAAAAAAAAAAAAAATTTAGGTCATATACTATGATAGAACCCCATATACTATGATAGTGCAGTATCTACTATGTTATTATAGCTTATGGGCCTATGGGGTTGCAAAACGGACTTCAAAATAGGCTGCGTGTATCAGCGCTCTTTATTAAATTGGTGGTTGATTGCTTACAGTTTCAATAAAAAAAAATATTGTTGGTTTTAGAATTTCAATTGGGATATTTTTACAACATATGGATGGTGGAGGGGTATATATATTAAAAAACTCATTTTTAGTTGTAACATGTCTTTTAAGTTTCATTATAAATTTTATAAATGATTTATTTAACTATTATTAAAATTTTCATTATATCATTTATGTATATGTAACATGAAATATTATATCACGTATAAATGGATTGAAATTTTTTTTAAAGTATTGGTTGTAAGTATCTTTTTTAAATTATTTTTTTTATTTACAAGCACATCATGCATAGGAGAAGACTAATATTAACTAAATGACAATTTTTCACAACTATAGAAAGAAAGAAAGCTTAAGCCGAAAGGGGACATGAGTAAGAGGGCACATGATGATGTATTACTTTGTTGAAAAATATATATCGCTAAATTTTGAATTAAATATAATGAACCCATTTTAACAAATGTAAAAAAAAAAAAAATCAACACAGCTCCCCTAAAAACTTGTGAAAATCAGAAAAAGTCCCTGTAAAATCTATAAATCGTCTCAGGTCCATATCTTATTATACAATATTTATTTTAGTCCATATTTTAACCAAAACTAACCAAATCTGTGGTTGACTCTAACTATACATGATAAATTATTGTGATACTCTTTTAAAATTTAAATAGATAATATATTTTATTAAAAATTTATTATATAAAATCAAATTCTCTAACAAATTAATTAAAATCAATTAAAAATAATCTATATTACATATTCACCAAATCTCATTAAATTTTTTTATAGTTTTATGTTGATATAAATAATTTCTTAGATAGGATTTCAAAATATGTTTTTATAATGAAAATACTCAATTTTCTAACTTTAAGGGGATTTTACTGATTTTACAATGACCTTTTCTGATTTTCATAAGTTTCAAGGGAGTTATATTGATTTTCTTTTTTTCCTACCTTTGGTAAATATAGGATAGTAGAAGAATTTTTAAGAAAAAACATGGACATTTTTGTCATTAAAAGGATTAAATCAGATTTTTCATATTTTATAGAGATTTATTTTAATGTTATTTATTGGAGCTTTATTTAGTAAAGGAAATATTCTTGGAATATTCCTTTTAAACTAACGCTAATCATACATACTTTATGAGGACTAGTGATGATTTTTTAATTTACAAGGACTACAACCGATTTAGCTAACTATATAGGGAGTTATGTTGATTTTTTTTCAAAAACATTTTTATTGAGGTACACATCCCTGGAAGTCTAACGGGGTATATGGGACTGTTCGTGGGCTGTCCATAGCCCATAGGATTGCGATTAACAGTGGTCTTTGTATAGTATTAAATGATTGGTTTTCCTTTCTTAAGGAGTTATGCAGATAACTTTTTCTACGGGATAATATTATGTACAACTTTTTTTCCAATCGCAATTTCATTCCACTTAAGTATTGATTTTTTTAAATAGTGTATCTTATTTAATGAAATACATGCTTTTACAAATAAAAATAAAAATAATGAAGCATATACTCCAATAAGTTGCATAAATGCATTTATAGAAAATGTGAAGAATTGTTAACGATACATATTCCTTATAAATGTGAGTATATTGTACTGATGAATCATATATGACTGGAATTGAGGTTGGATATGGGACTGTGTTACAGCGACCTTCTCTAAGAAAAAACAATATATGAAAAACATTTTTATGTTTTCATGGTTTGTCAAAAAAGTATGTTAACCGAACCTCCTCTCGGTAAAATGGGAGAGATATCCCCTCTTTAGTGAGGGGACTTGGGTTCGAGTCTTGTCGCCTGTTGATAGCGGAAGATTTGACAAAAAATAAAATAAAATATGTTAACAAAATTAGAAAAATGGAGTGTTATATTTACTTGGATGTCCCTAACACTAAAGTGGGGGCGTTAATAGACTCATTTTTTTTATAATTCAAAATATAGTCTTATATACCTCATTAGAATTTCAGTGAAACATATATATCATTACTTCATCAAATATTTTTCTTACACTTAACAAAAATATGTTCATTCAACTTGAAATGGAACGATATACACTTTTTATCATAGCATATGCCTGATTAAATGTTATTTATGATTTTAAAAAATAAAAACATGTGTGGTATGAGTTTAGACCGTAAAAATGACTGACTCTAACAATTTTTTTAAAGTAGAGGTGTAAAATGGGCTGTATTGGGTGGACAAGGCCTGTTAATGAAAAGGGCTAATGGGCTACTATGCCATGTCGGGTTTGCCCAACTGGGTCAATAGGCCTAGAGGACTGGCTCATTATTTTTTTTATTATGGATAATATTTAGAGGTATCAAACGGGACGGGCCAGCCCTGCACGGCCCGTTAAGGGCGTGTGCCAGTATGGCACGGCATGAACCGGGCCGTGCCCATTGTGCCATGGGCCTGTCCTGTTTAGGTAGCAGCGCGGGCTGAGCCTGCCCCCCGACCTGCCATGCCGTTTCCGGCAAGGCCCGTTAGGCCCGCCGTACGGGTCTGGCATGGCCTGCTAGGCCCGCGGCACGGTTATGTCACGGGCTCCACTATCATTATTGTATTTTTTTAATTTCTTGAAAGGTGAGTTGCAAGTGATGGATAGTTTTAATAGGTGCTAACCTATTATCACTCACTTTAGTGATGCAATTATCATTATAGTTTTAATAGATGCAATTAGTTTTAATAGATGTATTAAAACTACACTCACTTTAGTGATGCAATTATCACTATAGTTTTAATAGATGCAATTAGTTTTAATAGATGTATTAAAACTATAGTGATGCAATTATCACTCAGTTTTTATGTTATATTAATTTTTTTTATTTGTCAATCTATTTTTTAAGAATTGTATAATTTATTTTTATTCATCAATGTACTATTTATCTATTTATTATTCATTTTATCATTTATTTAATTAATGTTCAATTGTTCATGTACACAAGAAATTCAATATTAAATAAAACGAATATATTTGTATTTTTAATTCTTTTAGTTTCAAATTTTCATGAATGATTTATATGTATTTTATGTTTTTTCAACTTGAAGGAACTAGTAAATCAAATTTCAATAATTAAATATGTAAACATGGAATTAAATATTAAACCTTAAAAAATAAAAAAGGGGCATTTAAATGGGCCGGCCCGTTGGCCCGTCAATGGGCTTGGACCGTTTAGCATGTCAGGCTAGCACGGCACGGCAGCCTACCAGGCTGGCACAGAGGGCCGTGTTGGGCCAGAATTCTGCCGATCGTGCCTTGCCGGTACGACACGTGAATATGAAACGGGCCGGGCCGGCACGGTACGACCCAATTTACACCTCTAATAATATTACATACTCTCCATTTTTTAGTTCCACTTTCAATCTATAATGAGGTATATGCTTTTATAAAAAATGAAGCATATGCTATAATGAATTGCATTTACGCATTTATAGAAAATATAAAAATTTTCTATTGATGATATACCTTGTTAATGTATGAATATATGTTTTGATGATTTTCTATCGAGACATATATGACTGGAATCGAGGCTGAAAAAAAATGTGTATAACGTCATTCTTTTATTATATTTAGAAACATGTTAGACTCAGTCATTTTTACAGTCCAAAATTCAGATCATACATGTTTTTATTTTCTTATTATAATAGTAAACACATCTAATGAGGTATATGCTTTAATAAAAAAATGTATATTTTTTCATTCGAGTTGAATGAACCTATTTTTTAGTTAAATATCTTAATTTTAGGTGATAAAAAGTCCATCAATTTTATATATATTCATATTTATTAAATTAAAATAAAAAATAAAAATAAATGTTATTTCGAATTTAGGTGGAATAAACTCCGATTATTTTTTATACAATAAGTTGTCATCGCTTAACGTGTTCCGTGACGGGTTGAACCGCTACACACGTTTAGATTCAAGCAATCCGTTATACACGTTTACTATTCAAGCAACCCCTACATTGGGGTTGACCTTTGACCATGCCGAACGCTACGTCTATGGGCAGGGATACTCCCACCTCCTAAATTACTTTAGGCACCATCATCCAAACTAACTTTAGTCATACATATACTTATCAGCTATAATGACTAAGAGCACCACCCTATAGCTGCCACCACCCTACCATTTTGGCCTGGACAAGCCCACCACCCAAATCCAAAATACATATAATCCTTGCCAAATATACTTTGAAACGAGCTAGACACATAGGTTGTCTAGATATTTATATTATCTAGACAAGTACTCTGTCGAGGGGAATATTCCAGAACTCATATAGCTTTATTAACACATCAATGTTTCTTTCTTTTGTAGCGTACCCATATATCATAATACTTGCAGTCACTCATACAAGAGCGACATACAGCGAACGTTTGGTAAAGACACGTGCAAAATATATTGGACTATTGTCAAGACAGCACACATCTTCCGTCGCCATCAGGTCCCCCAAAGTCACCAACTAGAGAACGTCGTTCTAGGAGGTTGAACGACAGTGGATATATAAATGGAGCTCATAGATTTAATAAATCATTTTATTTTTTTCTAAGATTTATTGAAATGAATGTTTATGTAAACAACAACAATGGTTCGATCAGTTGTGTATTAGATGGTTTTTGTAGGAGCACTTGTTGAAATGTTGTTATTTTAAACAATGTTTATATGGCTTTGAATGGTAGTTTTGATCAAACGTTAGATGACTTTCTTTGTAAGCATGACTTTGAATGTTTATTTATGGATCATGGTGATTTTTTTTTTTTTTCTGTTCCCATCGACATGAGAATTGTCTAGAAAATATAAACACGTAGACACTCCATGTTTCTAATCCATTCCAGAACCTACATGTTTTTATTTCTGTTCCTATCGACAAGAAGATTGTCTAGGATATATAAATACATAGATACCCCATGTGTCTAATTCATTCTAGAACCTACGGGTTTTTCTACAGGTTTCCTATCGACAAGAAGATTGTCTAGGATATATAAATACATAGACACCCCATGTGTCTAATCCATTCCAGAACCTACGGGTTTTTTTTTTGTTCCCATCGACATGGAGCTTGTCTAAAATCTGTTAATACATAGACACTCCATGTGTCTAACGCATTCTAGAACCTACGAGTTTTTTTTTTTCAATTTTCATCGACATGATGATTGTCTAGGAAATATAAACACATAGACATCTCATGTGTCTAATCCATTTCATAACCTACGATATCTTGTATAAATATGTAATTTGAATTTAGGTGGTGGGCTTGTCCATGCAAAATTTTAAGGTGGTGGCAGCTATAGGGTAGTGCTCTTAGTCATTTATAATAAAAAAAATATATATGGATGCCAATTGTATAAATAAAAGTGGTGGCTAGAATAACGAGGGTGGTGGTAATATCCCTGCCCTACGTCTATTCATGTTTGTGGACTTTTTCAACGACGGTCAAACACTTCCTTCATCCCCAAAGATATCTCTCGGTAAGAATAACTAAAAATCTCATTCATTGCAAAACCGTACGATCAAACACCAGCCTCAATCCCTTGCATTTCCAACGATTTAAGAAACCCAAAACAACACCTCCCGGTAACCCCATCTCAATCATTCTCGCTCTCTCGTCTTCTTCGACGAAAGAGAGAGAGAGAGACCAAATCAAATCGCATAACAATAAACAGAAAGACAGACAGAGAGGGTTGGGGAGGGCCTTATAATCCTCCGCGCCTTCTTATTCTCCTCCGCCCTAATCTCTCTCTCTCTCAACCTTCCATGGCCGTCGACGAAACCCTAATCCATCCCCCCTTCACGAGTTTCTAAATCGTCCACTCTTGCCTCCGCGGCCTCCATAGCTTCCGTCCACCGGCATTGGATGTATAAGGTCGAACAGGCGCTCGATCCGGAGGAACCATCAGAGTTTCTCCCGATTTCGTCCGTTGCAAAGTCACCAGCGGCGCAACATAAGGGACGCTTCTCTTTCTGCCTTGCCAGGGACCGATGGGATAAGGAGTTCGCGAAATTGCAGGCCGGTTAAACAGATCTAGGGTTTCGTGATTTCTAGGGTTAGGGTTTCGGTTCGTTCGTTTATCGCGTTTGTTGTTATTTTGAGGGGGGGGGGGAGCGATGGAGTCTTCGCAAGGGTCTTCGACATCCTCGGCGGCGCTGACGAACGTGGCGGACCTGCCTCAGAATAGGATTTGCTTCGTTGACTGCTTGCCGGTCTATGTGAAGGAGCTGATCGCGGGAGGGGCTGCCGGGGCGTTCGCAAAGACTGCCATTGCGCCGCTTGAGCGGATTAAGATTCTGTTGCAGGTTGGGCTTTTTTTATTGTTTATGCATTTGGTAATGCTTATATTGGTTTGGTAATGTGTTTATTTTGAATTATTTATTTGTGTTGAAGTTATAAGGAAGTCATGGGATTTGTTGAAAATATGGTTTATAGTTGGGATTTTATGATGATTTCTGGATTTTGATAATCTGGTATCTGTTGGTGCTTTGATGCCTATTGGTGGATAAAATTTTGATGGGTGCAAGGAAAAAAAATGATCTTTGTTTGTTGAATTTAAAATTTTGATGAATAGAGGAAACATGTTAGTTAGGCATAATGCAAAAAAAATCCCGCATGCTTTGATGATCAGTGATTAACAGCCATTTTGAATGGGTGTTGATTTCGGATTGAGTGTGCTGCTGATATTTCTTACTTGTTAGTGTTTGATGAGAGTTCTATATTCTGGTCAGTTTATGTTTGTGTAGTTCGATATGGATTAATACGATCCTCAAAACACCTGATAATAGAAATGGATTCTGCAACTGTTCAAGCATGTTCCTTGGTCTGGTCTTTCTCTTTCTTATATCCTCTACTCTAGATATTATCACTTTTTTTCTCCCATGAAATGTTTCTTGGTGTATGTTTAATCATGTTGGTATGATGAAACTCATATCTATATATTGAGCTTTTAACTATAGATATCCAGCTAGGCCTTGACAGAGTGGACATCAATGATACAGAGGTGGAATGCACCCCTTTTTTTATTTATATTAAAACAGTTAATTCTCACTGATGCCATTTGAGTAAGTTTGCTTCAAGAGTTTTTTAATGCATTTTTTTTTTTGAGAAAACGGTAGGCTTTCATATCCGTATTACTAATAGGAGAATGAAAACCCAAAGCAAATAAGCAAACAAAATGGTCAGACCAAGAACCCACGTACATATGCACGCAGTTACATCACAACGTAGAGATCTCTAACAATGATGCAACCCACACATCCCAACATATCAAGAGAAAACAAAGGACCCCCCCTGTAAACCCAAAAACCCACGTACATATGCATGCATTTTAATGCATTTTATTGACTCAATTTTTTATAGGTATTAGGTTTAAGAAAAAGAGATTATTAATTTTGTTCAAGCGTCTCTACTTTTCCACATCTCCATCCATTTTTCTGTTCATATTCTTTGTATTTTTGTATAGGCGTTTATAATGACATAGAACCTCTAGTCATGAAGACGATAATGGTTAAACGATCATGGGATAACTTACAGGTTATAATCAATTGAGTTTCTTGCTTTACATATTCAATGAAAATGTTAGAGCTGCCAATTTACCACATTTTATCAATGATATATGGTGACAAGATTCCTACCTTGTTCTAAAAAAAGTGATGAGTGAGATAATATCCTTGAAATCATTTTATGTCCAGGTTGCACCTTGAGACTCGTTCACATTTACCCTTTATGGTAGTGCAAGGGACTTTTTTTTTTGGGTTCAGGTCCAAGAGGTCGTACATCCTAGTTACATATTTTTTTAAGAAAAATCCTAATTATATTCCTTCCTAAGAATGTTTAATTGGTGAGTTTTAAGGGTACAAGTCAAGCAGGTTGTGTCGGGTTGAAGGTTTGTCGAAACCCAACCCGTGATGCACAGAGCTCAACCTGAACCTAATCTCAACCCACGGGTTCGGGTTGAGCCTGGGCTCGGGTTTTACCCTTGAAAGATCAAGAAACATAATTAATAAACAACACAACGAATTCTAATTAATTAAAACATACATTCAACACAAAAAAACTTACAAAGTCCAAATAGTTTACCATGAGTACATATTCCAAATTAAAGTAAACGTACCTTCACCACTTTTCAACAAAAAAAAATATACCTTCACCACATACCAAAAAAACCTTCACCTGTAATGTTCAAACCAGTTTTTACTAAAACTTTCATAGTTTCATGGTCTAAACATACTACAAACATACATACATAGGTCTACACAAAATTAAAATACATCATCTTGATAGATAAAAACAAACAAAAAAACCCCTACAAAGTATACATAATGTTCTTCACCACAAGGTCCACATAAAAAAAAGAGTAGATATAATGTTCTTCAATGCCTCACAACTTCATTATATCCCTATTCCCTACAAAAGATATGAGAAGAGAACACGACAGTTATGTTAGTAAACCAAATATAATCAAAAGAAATAACTTGACAGAGATAAAAAAAAAAGAAGAAAAATCCCTACAAGGTAGACATAATGTTTTTCAATGACTCAAAAACTTCATTATATCCCTATAGAACACATGAGAAAAAACAAGATAGTTATGTTAGTAAATTAAATAGAATCAATCAAAATATCATTACAACAATCTATAATTTTTTGATGAAAAACAACAATCTATAAATTATATTTTAGAAAACTTACAGAATATATTTAAGTGGCATGACTTGAGGTTGAGGCTTCAAAAGATGGAGCTATAAAATCATCTTTCGACACTAAAAAAGAAAAACAGACAAATGACAAATGAATGATATATTACTTTAACTAAGAAAGTTAGTAAAGAAAACTTAAATTATAAACTTGCAAAATGAATTACCACTCTCTAATTCTTCAAGCATCTCTAACTTTTCTTCAATTTGAATCGGAATAGTTGAGCTCCTTAACCAATCTTGTGCACAAATCAATCATTCAACAATTTTAGGAGTTAAAAAACTCCCAAATGAATAAGCACACGACCATTGATTTTATGTGCGGTCACGGCCGCACATGCCAATACGTGCGGCTGCACATACCGTTTTAGAACCCACATCATATGATTTGGCATGTACGATTTTTATAGTAAAACCATTCGAACGGTAGTTCAACCGGCCAAAACATGAACGTTCTAGGAACGAATTCCGTTCGGTCACACATATGGTTTGGACCTTGACCGCACATGCGGATCACATATTACTTTAAAACATTGCACACTACCCGCCGTACTAGAAGCGGATTCTGAAGCAACCATTGATATGGGAATCGCCAAAATATCACGTGCCATATGAGAGAGAACAAGATATGTTGATGACTTTATCTTCCTCCAACACAAAACATCAAATTGGATGCATTTGGCTTCTTCCAAATACTGATCTAATTCAGACTTGATAATCACACTTTCTTCTACCTTGTAAGGTTTCTTGTGCTTACGACTTTCTTCTGTGTCTTGAGAAGCCTGTTGAGAATGCTTGGTCCTCTCTCTCTCTCTCTTCTTTCGTTTTTTTTTTTTTGGGGTGGGGGGCAGAGGATATTCCTCTCCATAAGTGGCAGAATGGCACTAGGCTGAACGTTTAGGGAATGGGAGAGGGGGGTTTGTTATTTTTCTTTATTTGCTACCTTTTGATATAACCTCGTAGACTCCTCAAAGACTCCTTGTCTGATCTTTGGCATTGGAGTCTTACGCACAATGGTAATTGAAGGGATGGCAACGGGGTGGGTTCGGACGGGTTTGGTGAATCACAATCCTAAACCAGTTAATAAAATCTCGTCCCAAACCCATGACAGGTTTAATTATTCCGTCCCAAACCCATCCCAATGGGTTTTCAAAGAACCCAAACCGTCTCGTTCCATCCCATTTAGAATAAAACGAAATTAAGAATCTCCATTTTTTAAATATTTTAAATATTTTTTTATTCCTTTTTAGATTATAAACTAAATAATTATCTTATGTAATATTACTTGATACATGCTTAAGTATTTTATCAATTTTAATAATATGATGGATTAATTTTACCTATGTATCATATTAATTTTGATAATATAAGTGATTTAAACATTGTATAACGGGATGGGGCGGGTTTTGCCCTTGAATCCCAAACCCGTCCCATATCTTCATCGTGTTGGGCGCGGGTTGGGTTAAGATTCAATGTTTAGAGGGCAAAACCCTTCCCAATAGGGTTGGGTTGGGGTGGGTTTTCCATTTACCCCATCCCATTGCCATCCCTAGGTAATTATCTCACACACTATTAAAAAACACATGTACCTCCTTTCTAAATGGGAATCATTGTGTTAATACCTGACATATGCCACTTTCTTATTGTTCAACAAATTAAAGTTACATTAGATATATTCCATTTATCTGCATCTGCATACATTCATTTTGATTCTTGTCATTTGAATATAGTTATGCTAGTTGTTGCCTATTTTGAGTGTGAACTTTGTAACTCTCCTATTTTTTTACTGTGATAGACACGTACTGAAGGCTTCCATTCCCTTGGCGTGTTCCAATCATTGAGGAAGTTGAAGAAACATGAGGGTATTCTTGGATTTTATAAGTAAGCTCTAAACAAATTAGTGCATAAAGTGTACCTAATACCTTTTATGAATTTTTATGCACTGGTACTAATGGTATGTATAGGCACGGAATTGTTGCTAATTGGTACCATTTCCTACCTATTCGTACCGTTGTTTGTTTGTTTCTTTTTTTTTTGAGAAAATATTGTTTCATTGTGCAACAAATCTGTAAGGGATTTTATATTGTTTGTCAGAGGAAATGGCGCTAGCGTTCTTAGGATTGTTCCGTATGCAGCACTGCATTTCATGGCATATGAGCAATACCGGTTGTGGATATTGAATAATTATTCAGCATTGGGAACAGGACCTGTTATAGATCTTTTGGCTGGTTCCGCAGCTGGAGGAACAGCTGTATTATGCACCTATCCTTTAGATCTGGCTCGGACCAAATTAGCATATCAGGTATGCCCTTTTTTTATTTTGCCCCTTTTCTAGATACTGCTAGCAAATGATGGAATTTGGTGTCATACTGCAGCCTGTAACTATGATACATAATGTGGTTAACCTGATTACTTGTTGGGGCTTGAAAATATTTCTATTTTCCTCCTAAAGATGACTGCATCAGTTAAGTTTGTCCATTGGATGATTTGTCTACATGTGACTTTATTTTTATCACTATGAATCAATTCAATGAGGAGTTAGCCATGAGACTGTCAGAATGGTTTGCAGGTTGTAACTTTCTTTTATCATTGAGAAACATTTCGTTTTCCTTTGTTTATCTGTAGTTTATCAAATTTTAATGTAATGGTATACACTACCATTTTTTTTAAATAAAATTATTATTAGGGATTAGTTCAATAATGAAGTCCCATTTTACCTTTTTGTCAGTCAGCGATACATCTTCCCTACTTTCTCAGACTATCTATAATCTTAACCTAAAAAAAAACCTCTTTTTAGCCTTATTTGCTTTGATGATACTCCAATATAAAAACTTTCATGAACATAAAAAAAAACCCCATTCTTTGTGTTTCATCAAATATTGACATAAAGTAAGAGAAATTGAAAATAACTAATTGAAAGATAAACATACCTTTTTCTTCAGAGGTTGTAGAAAGGTGATGTAATAAAAAGATTGAACTCTTTCACAATGGTTTGAGGATGTGTACCTTATACTTTCTTGATCCTAGTTTTAAGAGGGAAGGGCGGAAAGAGTAGGAAGACTTCCAGCCCATTAAGTTGCTTGATGAGGATGTATAAGGTCATCTTCAAAGTCATGATGAGTAACTAACTAAGGTGATGGGAGGGCTTGTGGAAAAAAAAAAATCAAATGCTTTCATAAATAGTTGGTTCTTTACATGACAACTTTTTGGTGCCACAAAAAAGAAATAGAATTCCCCATGGATTTGAATTCCTGAGGGCCGGAAATTATCATGGTTTTTGTATAGGGTTCTTGGATACAATGGGCTACCAATCACATCAATCAGAAAGTTTTCTGGCAAGAAATGCTTTTTCTGATTCCAATAAGAGAAGTTTTCATGGATCTCATCGAGAGTTAATCATTGAGAAGGTGGGAGTAGGCGATCTTCCTCTTGCATGGCATCTTGAACCATTTATTAACACAAGGTTACCATGACTCGGGGTTCTCCCTATCAAAACATGCTCTTAGAACCACACCTCAACATAGACAAAATTTCAATGAATGAGGCATATACTTCTTTTGATAAAGTATATTCTCTATCATTCACGGGCATTTGAACCATTAGCCTCTTCAAGTTACATAAAGATCTCGGATATTTCTTGTGTGTAACATGAGCTCTTGATAAACAGTGGTTACTGCCAATGGAAAGCTTTTATGACTTGCACCTTTTCATTTGTGTATGAATGTGACTAAAGGGTAATAGTTGACTGAATATATTACTGCACTGATTGATCAAGAGTAGTTACCTTCTTGCTTGTTTAGGTTGCAGGCACTGGAGGGAATTTTGCAAACAGTATCAGAAGTTTTTGCCCACAACCTGCTTACACTGGAATTAAAGATGTTTTTAAGAAGTCTTATATGGAGGGTGGAATACGTTCTCTATATCGTGGTATAGGTGAGTATTCCGTCAGGATGCTGAATGTAATATCTTTTTGTGTCTGTATTTGGTTTATTGCAGCCTTGCTTCAGCATGAATTTGTATCTTCTAGCAACATAACTATGGAGGTTACCTTTAAATATCTGTGTTTAATTGGAGTTAACCTTTAATTTTATGTGTTCGATACATCTCCGCTTCATGCAGAACTCACTTAGACATGTTTTCAACTTGTTCTAAGTTGATAATTTTTTTTGTTTAAGATGGAATAAGCAAAAAATTAATAGATTTTAATTCCATGGATGTAAATTTTTTTTGGGTAGTTTTGGTGTTACATTCGATATTTGAGTTTGATAGGTCTTAGTCATACACACAAAGGATACTCCAAATGCATGATAATCAAAGCAAGCCAAAGTTATAATGACCCAAGAGATGCACTTCCATTAAGTTTCCTTTCTATGATATACCAGATGAAGAGATTATTCTCTCTTTTTTTTTTTTAAAGGACAGCAGTGGACAGCTAAACCTTAGAAGAACGAATTAAGCTTCTTTAATGTCGAGAAAATGGTAACTGCCCTTTTACATGGGACAGGGAGATGAGGTTTCTGTTCATCTCATATTATATCTATAGCTTTTGTGCTACCATTTGAGATTTTATCATGTTTAGCTCACTGAACCAGATGTGTACTCAGTGACCTTGTCATCTAGGTGGTGCTTAGGCATCACCTTATCGATTATTAGTTTGCGGCGTTTAGGCATTGCCTTGTCAGCTATCGAACCTAGCTTTAGTTAAGTCAACAAGCACCTCCCTTCTCTGTGAAAGAGGTCAAGGGATCACCATTCTTCAAAAAAAAAAAAAAAACACTATGGGTTTGCCCGTATATAATGAACTAAAAGCAGCTACATATATGGAAAATGAAGACATCTGTTTAAATGGGATGCTTAAATCATCTTCTTCATCCTTGTAATTTTAATTTTCCTCTCAGGTCCTGTTTTAGTAATTCATTTTAAATGCTTAATACTTTTCAGTCCAAAATGCTCCCCCATTTTGATGTATACATTATTGCTTTAATAATTCACTGTCATCTTGGTTGTTTCCATTGTTGTTAATAATTACGAGTGTCCCACTGTTAAATTGCATTTATAGTGACAATGTGACATTTCGAATACTTAGTTGGGCTTGTTGGCTACTTTTATTTTTAAATTAAGTATTTAATAGACTTGTAAGTAATATCCTCATCAGATTCTCTTTATATAGGCCCAACTCTTATTGGGATTCTCCCATATGCTGGCCTGAAGTTCTACATATATGAGGAACTCAAGACCCGTGTTCCCGATGAATACCAAAGTTCTGTCATAATGCGTCTGTCTTGTGGAGCTTTAGCCGGTCTATTTGGACAGACTTTTACGTACCCGTTGGATGTGGTTAGACGACAGATGCAGGTATCGATCTCTTTGCATTGTTTATATCTGGGATGCTTGATTTAATGTGCAAACCAATTTGAATCTTTTGTATTTGATAGTGGAAAATCGGGCTCTATATAAGTTATATATAGCGTATTTGAGAGATTATATTTTGTCTACTTGTATTCGCATTGTTTAGGTCCAAAGTCTGCAACCAGCATCTCCGATTGGGGATTCTAATGTCAGAAACACCATGCAAGGGCTCAGCACTGTCGTCCGCAGTCAAGGATGGAAACAACTATTTGCGGGTCTCAGCATTAATTACGTGAAGGTAATGATTAATTAATTACTTTCTAAAATATCAAGAGAGTTAAACACCAAATCCAGATGACATGGAATTTAGTTATATCTTATTTGAATTGTATGGGTCATGCTAGGCTAATGCAAAATTAGTCTGAAAGCACAATAACCACATGATTATAATTGTCACCCAAGTTTAGTATTATAATAAAACAATAAGCTCTTTATTATCCACGTGTGTGGGGGTCAGTGAGTTAAAATTCTTTGTATATGTGTACCTGAATTTAATGTTACATAAAGTTGTATATACGGATAAGTTCAAATTTCCAAGTAAAACTATACTTATGAGTTCCTTAAGTGTTGAGCCAGTTATTCATTATTGCTTATGTAAAAAACAGATGCATCTCATGCATCCTTGTTCCACTGTTTCCATACTAAATGGACTTGATCTGTTTACCTGGAGGCCATGTTGTGGCTCAAACTGTCAGGAATCCTCAATCTCACATTTATATGATGTTGCTTAAAGAGAAAATTGAAAGACTCTATTTATGAGAAGAAAAAAAATGGACTGGAAAAAGAAGTAAAAGAAGGATAGAAAGGAAAACAAGAAGGAAGTAAGCTAAAAGAGGATGTTATCAACTGGAGTATACTGTTGGCAACATTAAAAACATAGACCATTTTTGGTATCCGATCATATTTAGTGGAATATAAGGTGATATATGGATGTATAGAAAAACTGTCGTGGATGACTTTCTATGCTATACATCAGAAGAAATTTTCTGGTATAAATTATTGGCCCACTAATTTTCTTTTACTTTGGCATTGTTTTATTATGCTTTGTTTGAAGTGAGAATGTTTCAGAGAGATTGTGTTTGGTGTAGTTTTTCTAGGTTAACATCAAAATGCAATATTGGATTCACAGTTCATTATGGGTAATATATTTTTTTTACTATGATTAAGCCATTGTAAAAAAATAAAGTGTGCCATAGTAAAAAAATACTCATTTCTGACTATGAGTAAGCCATCTTATTTTTTAAACAAGTTGCAAGTGATAAGAATGAAGTTATAGATAGAATCACAGTATTTAATTATGCTGCTTCAGTTGTATTTATGATCTTGAGCCCAGCTGATGGAGCAGACAATTTGTTCAATTGTTCTTCATTTCATCTTAGTTTACACTAAGACATCCTCTTTTTTGTGAGAAATGATGTAAATAAATTTTGAAGTTATCTTTTATGTGAAAAACTATGGAGCTAAGTAAACTTTTTTTTTTTTTTTTTTTTGCGTGAAAGGTAGAAGCTTCATTTATGTTATGATGCCTCTCGAACAAAATGGAGACGAGGGATCTCCAAAATTAATAAACTAAGTTAACTAGTCTGGAGACTGGAAACCACTTGGGTTAGTCGCATCAATTGGACTAATGGGCCTGGAAATTTACAGAACAAATTTTGAACGTGCATCTGGGTTAGTCTTTATTGAGTGTGGTCAATGGACCTGACAACATATGAGACACACTTTTGTCTATGTTCAGAGTACAGCAACTAGTGTTTTATTTATACTATGTAGACTCATTTATAGCATGGCTTGGATTGGTATTAGTCCAACAATGTTAGCTCAACTGAGTTACTGTTGGAAAAAGAAAGGCCAATTGCTGGTGCCCCCAGAAGACTTTAGGTTCAAATCCCAAAGTTGGAACTGTAGTGTGTGCTTTTGGTCTGGGTCTGTGTAGCTTTTGATGGACTTGACCTAGTCTTGCCCTTGCTATACTAGGCTCTGATCTTGACAACAGATGGCCCTTTGAGGGGCATGTCCTTTACACACTTACATAACCTCTGAAACTTACAGTATACCTGGATATTTAGATGCATGAGATATATGATATATCACTCTAGTACACCTTTGTTTAATAGCCCTATCCAACCTGGTACAAACTGTTTCATGGCTAACATGAGACAACCAACTTGATAAGGGGATCATCTCTGGTTAACTTGTGATCTGATCAGAGCTGGTTCCCATACCCTTCTATATGGTCAGGTCAATGGTTTGAGGCCTTAGGTTCTACCTTGTTTGAGAGACTGGTTCAGATATCTTACATGTTTAAACCTGATTTAGTGATGACCTACAAAGCACGGACACTTCCCCGGAGGCCCCGTACCCGTGTTGGACACGGACACAGCATGGACACGTGTCGGACACGGCTGCCTTCATTTTGTCTTGGACACGGCTGGGACACGGCCCAGGACACGACCCAACCAGTTTCAGCCCAAAAGTAAAAAAGAAAAAGCAAAGGAAAGCCCAAACATAGCCCACAAGTATTCAACCCATTTAAAACATCTTAGAACAACTCATTTAAACAAAATCTTTCTTAAGGTTAAAAAAAATAATGATTTATTAGTTTAAAACAGTGATTTATAAAAACAGTGGTTTATTATTTAAAACAATAATTTATAAAAACAATGATTTATTAGTTTATACAATTGATTATAAATAGTTAATTAAATGAAATGTGTTTGTTTATATAAAATAGTGATACATATTTATTTATTATATTAATTTATTTGTTGCCGTGTCCTAGCCGTACCCGTGTCCTATTTTTTCAAAAATTGCCTTGTTGCAGTGTCCGTGTCACCGTGTCCCGTGTCCGTGCTTCATAGGTGATGACATTGGCTCAATATTTGGTTTTAGATATTAAGTTAAAATCAGTTCTTTCTCTTTCTAATTACTGGCCACTATCTTGTATTCATGTCACTATAACCCCTTTTTAATCAAATTTATTATTCAAATGCCATCATGTATGTGAGTGTTTTTGGAACCTCATTTGAAGCCTTTCTTATATATGTCTTAATGCCATCACATATTTTCACATTTTTATAATTATTTTTCTCGCTTTACATCTATATTTTTGTGATTTAAAATTGATTAGAATTGCGTGCTGCCAAACTTTGGGCCACATTTTACGTATATTTATTTGGTTTTATATCCAAAACCAAGTAGAACTTTCATATCTGGATAAATTCAGTTCATAATTAAAACATTGGCTGAAATAATGAGTGCCATTCTTTTTAGTTACGATTAGAAGATTATGATGTTCGAAGAATCAAAAGGCCAGTATAAAAACCAAAACATGCCTTATATACACTTGTTGCCTATTGAAAATTGCACGATTCATGATTATCTGTACCGCGCGTCTGTGAGGAAGGATTTGTCTTGTCATCTTTCATCAGTAGATTATTATACATGCTGTTTCAACTTGTAATTCCAATTTTGATGAATAACTGGCTGTAACTAAACTTTATCTTTTTGTAGATTGTACCTTCTGTGGCCATCGGTTTCACAGCATATGACATGATGAAAACTTGGTTAAGAGTGCCACCAAGAGAGAAGAAGACTTCATCTGCATCTGTGGCATAAACTTCCATCAATGCAATTCACTGATCCAAGTTGATGTTTGTGGTTGGTCGCCTATTTAACTGAATGTGGCATTAACAACATATTTAGATCATCAATTCTTTCGAATTATGTGTACACATGTTATGTGTGGTTCACTGGGTGAAGTGAAGGAATGTCTATGCATCATCATTTATAGGGGGGTGGCCTGAAATATTTATTATTTGTTGCTTGATAAATAATAGCTTAACATGTTCTTCAGTTTTACTAAAAGCATGGAAAGTTCAATTTTGCTTTTTGAAAAACGTTGTTCATTTTACAGTCCAAAACACGGATCGTGTATATTTTTTTTCCTTTTAAAATCATATATTTCATCTTGTTTTAATGAAATATATAATTTTATAAAAAGTGAAATATATATTCAAATGAATTAATGATTTCATTTATATAAAATATGTATAAATGAAATATGTGAATTTTTCAAGAGGTATATGTTTCAATACAGCGAGTGCAGTGACTGAAAAAAAAGATTGATTGTAATAGAGTTCTTTTTTTCCATTTGAGTGCAATAATTTTCGAAGTACCAAAAGTTGGGGGCATTCTTCATATATTAATCTCAACAACGACAAGGAACATGTATTGAAACAAAAAAACTACTACTTCATGGATTGAAAAAGAAGGCCCCACATTTGCATTTCCATCCTTCAGGCTCATAGTTGGAGTATTGGACCCCTAAGTGGTCTGTGGTTGTGGGGATCTGTATGGCCTCACATGGCCTGCAGCTTCCACACTTCCTCTCACAGTTTGGTGGCCTTGACCCCAGTGTGCCCAGTGCCATCAGCCTCTCTCCATATGCCTCCTGCTTTTCATCATCACCATGTACTCCCTAAAAATTCAGCAAAACCAAATAATTTTAAAGATGATGTTACACACAATTCTGATTTAAAGTCTCACTTGCAGTTCCATCTTATGAATATAATATATATAATTTGTTAGATCAAACATGTAATTTTTTATTTTTTGTGTAACTACATAGCTACATAGTTTGTTCCATGATATATATATATATAAACTGCAAGAGGAGTTGTAGTTGAAATTGTCCCCTTTGAGATATTCCATTTTTTTAATCAATGGCCAACATGAGCATGTTTGAGAGAGAGAGAGAGAGAGAGGGAGGACCTGTTTGTCTATCAACTGAGCTTGAGAGGATTGTTGAGCTTGTCCTGTAAGGCAAAATCATAGTATGGGATTTGCATCAGTACTACAATTCAGAGTTGGGATTAATTACATCCCAAGGCTTTTGAAATTACATTTCTAGAAAACATAAAAAACTCCTTTTTTCAATTGTTTACAACTGAAAGCAATTTTTAACTTTCTTAAAAGAAAACTGAGGCCACTCAAGATGTATGGAAACAATTATTTACTTATTTGATTCCTGTAAAAGTAAAATCAACCAAAATATGTTTTAAAACTAGGAAATCCTTAGCAGAAAATCAACCAAAATATGTTTTAAAACTAGGAAATCCTTAGCAGAAAATGCTGAGTGCAACAAGAGAAAGCCTTCTCAAATATATATTGTAATGTCAAAAGAAAAAAGACAAAAATATTGCTACAACCACTCACCATGGGCTCCATGTGAAAGAGGTCTTCCTGCAGCAGTGACATAAATCATGACATGAAGGGTGGTGAGGAAGACAACAACAATCCATACTCTCCATTGTTGATCAGCCCTCATCATCTCTGCCCTCCCTCTTATGAGTGTTTGTGGTGAAAGAAAACTAAAAAAAAAAAACAAGTGTTTGAATACCTCTTTAGGAAGGAGAAGAGGACTTGCAAAAACAAAAAGATCACCCTAAAAGCACCACTTGTGTTTGAATGGGAAATGGATTGTGTCATAAAAAGGGGACACTACACTAATTTTTCTAACACTGACTGTATGTCAATCTTCCTTTTGTTTTTGTTTTTTTCTCTGGTGGGCAATGGAGGGACCTCTGCTTCATGGACAGGGAAGCCTCTTTTTCTCCATGAGTTTCTAGTTTGACAACTCACACTTGAGACTCATATGATTGAGCTCTGTCTCACTTTTGCTTCTCCTCTAAGCAATACCAAGGCCTATCTCTTCTCTTTCTCTCTCTGTGTGTGGAGACTTAATCAGAGGTCTATCTAAGGTTGTACTGTTTGAGGTGGTCCTCAACATGTAAACATTACAGCACCCTTTTTTGGGGATTCATCAGACACCCTGTATGTATTCTATTGAAGTGAGAGAGAGAGAGAGATGGCTGCAGAGCCTTTTTGAAACTCTCCATGCAGAAAGTTAAAGTGAGCTGGGAGAGGGACAATATGCATTGGATAAATATTCAGTGACAAAAAAAATTACCCAAATTTGATCCCAATCGATAAGAAAAACGACAACTAAAATTTCCAACACACAATTTTTTCAAAAAGAAAAATAATTTCAAACACCAATTAAATGATAAGAAGACGCGTCATTTTATCAGTTTGCCCCGTTTGGTTGCACGTTTGGATGCGATTCTGCTTTTTGAAAAGCTAAAATCGTGCAGCTAAACGGGACAGCTTTATTCAGAATCGAAAGCTAGATTCCTTTTAATTTTTCTCTCGAAATCTGTATTTTGAAAAGCTCAAAAACAACGCTTTTTGGTCGGAATTAATTTTTTGAATTGAAAAATAACTTTATCTCCCAAACATTAACTGTTTTCAAATATTGATTCCTAAATTAAAAATAAATATCCCAATAAAAGTGAAGGTCTAAAATCATCTTAAAAAGTAGCTTTACTTCAAAAGATTAATCAAATTTTGAATCACCATATTATTACCCATTAGAAATGAAGGTAAAGTTCTAAATGACATTTTTTATTTTATTTTTGGAAAAATTAATTAGAGGTTTCTAGGGACACCTTTGTAATAACAATAGGTCCATTGACTTTTTCTTATTTTCTTTAGGTCTCTAAGTTAGTGGTGGTATTTTGTTTAGGTTATTCCTTCCAGCTTTCATCCATTCTATTTTTTCTCTCTTTTACCTCCAAGTGAACATGATTTGTCTCTCTATCTCCCTCAACCTCCCTCTTTCTCCCCCAAACAACTCAACAAGCTGTGATATCACCTCGACCAGCACCCCATTGCGTCAATCTCGACCCCAACACCGATCACGCCCCCCGACCTCTCCTGACCGTCTCTCGCGTCCAGTCCGCGAGCCCAGGCCCCTTCTCACGACCCCATCCGCGAGCCCAACCCCCTCTCGCAACCCCATCTGCGAGCCTAACCCCCTCATTTACCCCCAAGTGAACATGATTTACTTTTCTATCTCCCACAACTTCTCTCTTTCTCCCCCAAACAGCTCAAGAAGCTGTGAGACCACCTACACCACCCCTTCATTGCACCAATCTCGACTCCAACACCGATCGCACATCTCAACCTCTCCCGGCCATCTCCCGCATCCAGTCAGCGAACCCAACCCCCTCTCACGACCCCATCCGCAAGCCTAACCCCCTCATTTACCACCAAGTGAACATGATTTTCTTCTCTACCTCCCCCAACCACTCTCTTTCTCCTCCAAACAACTCAATAAGCTGTGAGACCACCTCTACTGGCCCCCCATTGCGCCAATCTCGACCCCAATGCCGATCGCGCCCTCCGACTTCTCCCGATCGTCTCCCGCTTTCCATCCACAAGCCCAACCCCCTCTCGCGACCCCGATCTCTCTTGAGCCGTGATCTTACCTCAGACTCGCCCCGGACCAAGATCAATTGGCTCTCCCTCCTAGAGAAACCAATGTATGTTTTTTATGAAATGTTTAAAGCAATGTTTCATTCCTCTTTTTAGTTTCTGATATGGTAATGTTAGATGTTTGTATGAATGTTCCACAACTAGGGCGTTTTCAGAATTTCGAAGTGTAAGGGTGTACATAGTGCACTTATTAATGTACACATACAATACATAGTATAATGTACGGCGCATGTCAATTTATGTAGTCGTGCATGTTCTATATTTATGAAATTCTCAAACTTTCACGTCGATGTCATGATTAATGTCTCCAAGTACATTGTTATACCTATTACATATTTGGTTCTATGTTACACTGTGTACACTGTTATTCATAATATGTATACTGTTATACCTGTTACAGGTTGTGTGTGTTACACTGTGTATATTGTAACGCACATTGTGTACCCTGTTATACCTCTTACAGATATCAGGTTTTTTGTTACACTATGTACACTGTTATTCTCAATGTGGACACTGTTATACCTGATACAGGTTCTGTGTGTTACACCGCGTACACTGTTACGCATATTATGTACACTCTTATACCTGTAACATGTTAGGTTCATAGACAGGGTCGCGAGAGGAAGTAAGGCTCGCGGACAGGGTCACGAGAGGGGGTTGGGCTCGTGGACGGGTTCGCGAAAAGGGGCTTGGGCTCGCGGATGGGATGCGGGAGATGATCGGGAGAGGTCGGGGGTGTGATCGATGTTGGGGTTGAGATCGGCGAAATGAGGGGCTGGTGGAGGTGGTCTCACAACTTTCACAACTTGTTGAGTTGTTTGGGGGAGAAAGAGAGAGGTTGGAGAAGATAAAGAGCAAATGATGTTTACTTAAGGGTAAAAAGGGAGAAAAAAATTAGAATGAATGGAAGTTAGATGGAAGGACCTATACAAAATAGAGCTTTGCTACACAGGCCCTAGCAAATAGGCCCCTCCCACAGGCTCCCTTAATGTGTCAAAATCTAATTGGTTGTGTAGGCCATTTTTGTAAAAGGGCAAAATAGCTAAATACCTTATTACCCCTAATTAAAACTCACCCCTCTTTTCGCGTTTTACCTCTTTTTCAGTTTTTTTCCCACTCACAACATTCTCTCTCGCCCATTCAAACACATTCCATCTAAATTAGAGTTTTGAAAAAATAATTTGAATCGAAAATCAGAGCCCCAAAAAAAAACCCTTCTTGTTTAAAATGATGAACAAATCCTAATATTTCCTTCAAGAAACGATCTAAAAACAAAAGAGTTCTTCCGGAGGTTTCAACTACAACAAAAAATGGGTATGCTACCTTTTTATTGGTATTTCTAAAAACGACTATGTTGTTTTTGAAGATCCTGTGATTAATTGTTTTTTTTTTTATGGTTTTTTTGGTTTTTAATTTGAATAGATACAAAATGTACCTGATTTTTTTATGTAACCCTTTTTTGGTATTTCTGAAAATGAGTTTGTTGTTTTTGAAGATCCTGTGATTAAATTTTTTGTTTCTAGGGTTTTTTTTTAATTCGAATAGATACAAAATGTAACTGATTTTTTTATACAGAAAACTGTAATGCATGATTAACTTCTGTTTATGTTTGTTATTAAAATGTAGCTGACAAAAAGGATTACTGTAATTAGATTTCAGTTACATGTATTTCCATTTTTGCTTAGTAGTTGATATGAGCAATGTAAACATGTAACCAATGTAACTCACTTTAAGTAGTTGGTGGTGTATAAGTGATCAGCAAATGTAACTAACTATGACAATGTATGGGTCATGTAAATATTTTATTAGTTTGTTTAATTCATCAGATTGTACAATATCGAGGAAGACCAAACATATTCATTCATTTAGATATATGTAACTCAGTTCAAGCAATAAATGTAACCGACATTCAGAAATATATAACTCAGTACAAGGACAATTCAACTAAAAATAAATAAATGTAACTGAATATCACATTGCAAAGAAGTTCACGATTCAAATAAACAAGCTTACAAGATCATGTCCATGGAAACGATAAAGATAAAAACAGATAAAGGATAAAACAAGAAATCAAGAGGTAGCATATCCAACATCTTCACCATCATTCTGCATGTTACAACATCAAGAATTCTTCACTTGCCTTCTCCTTGGCTTGAAAACCTTATGTACCTTTCTTTTCGATGGATAACGCCCTTGACTTCGAATCTTGATAGGAGATTGAACATTTAAATATGGTAGTGGTTCTTCGCTAATAATATCACAGCTAGGATTTTCATTGGGCAAATTGATGAGAAAAGTATGCAAGGAATCAAGATACTTTTTACAAAACTTCTGAGTTTTTCATGAGAAAAAACAGTAGCCTCGGTAACATTCATATAAACATAAGATATGACTCGTCTATCAACTCGAGTCATATGACTCGTATATCAACATTCATATAAATCATTCCAACACTTGGCACAATTGCTTCTGAACATTGCTGCTCAACATCAAACAATTAAATCCTTCTCCGGACTGCCTTCCAAGGAACATGTAACTGAGTCCCCTATATTTCCTACAAATTCAAAAAAATAGCAATGATAACTAATTGAAGTTATAAAGGTAGTTACATTGCCAATGTAACTTGGATTGTAATACAAAATCCATATAATAAGTTAGTTACATTCACAAATCGATGAAGCTAGTTACGAAAAAAAATACAAAACATCAATATAATAGTTAGTTACATTCCCTGTAACATGGTACACATATGTCATTGAGATTCACATGCCAAACAATAGATATGCCATATTAAAAATCACATTTGACAACATAAACAACCAAATTAACATTACAAAAACAAAAGAAAAAAAATGAAACAATTGAAGAACATACAACATTCAATATAAACAAACACCACACCTGAATTGGCAGACATTTCAATTATAGCCAAAATGTTCAATTTTTTTTCAACAAGATTAGGCGCTTAAAAAGTCCTCCAAACAATCAAATCACACTGCAGTTTTAGAAAAAAAAAATTCTGCAAATTCACCACGAAAAATGATTAAGAACAATTCAAAAATGAGGAATTCAAAAGTGAGAAAGTAAAAAAAGAAATAAAAAATGCTATTTAATGCTCCACATGCGCGATTCCAATGAAGGAAATAATAACCGACTGCATTAATTTCGTTTAAGAGATTAGAAATTACAATTAAGGGTATAACCGGAAATTCAACCCATGCCATGTCATGGGGCTTATTTGAGGCATACGAATTGGGGGTTGTCAATCATTTCTCAACAAAATACCACCACTAACTTAGGGACCTAAAAAAAATAAGAAAAAATCAAGGGACTTATTGTTATTATAGAGGTGTCACTAAGGACCACTAATTAAATTTTCCTTTATTTCTTGTTACAAACAAATACAAAAAAGATAGATAAGCAATTTTATAATATGATTACTTCATAAAAAATTGTTTTCAATCCGTTTTACCATAAAACTAATTTTAACCAACTTTTTCATAGAAATTACTATTTTTTTTTTATTTTTGGGAAAAATACTGTTTTATCTGCTTTTATCACATAAAATTTAATAAATTCAAATTAAAATCTAAAGTGAAAAAGGAAAATCTGTTTAATTATTGTAACAGAATCTTAAAAGTACAACCATCCAAAAGTAAAACTGCCGAAGACATTTATTGTGTATACACAGAAAACACCACAGTCCAGTCGACAACAAATTGAAACAAAACCAAACCTCACCATTTACCACCACTCTGGCACTTCATTACATTTGCATCGTTAATGTTTCACTTTGGCACAATGGCAGTTCTTGAGAATTTTTGCATATGGAGTGACTTCAAAAAATATACTTTAATTTTTTTTTTAAAAGTACACTCTTATCATATATTTATCAAAAATATAAATTTTTTTTTAAAAATAAAACAACTTACATTAATAAAAAATAAATCATCAAAGAAAAGAGATGAGAGAGAAAGATAGATGGTTCAGATCTAATATTTATTAGGGTAACACTATAATTTTAGGATTTTAAGTATAAAATCTATGCCGAGCAGGGTCAACTAGTGGACTGGTGGGGTTACTCGTGAGCTGATGGGCTGGGTTGTCATGGCTTGAAAGGGTGACAACAATAGTTTAAAGTTTATTTATTTATTTAGATGGAGACATTTGATAATTAATTAAAAAATATATTTAATCACCCTGTAAACTATGTTGTTTAGTGATCAATCCCTCCCTTTCTCGTATTTTATTTTAAGACATTTTCGTTTTTAATATGCCAAATGTTCATTTGAATATTGGAAAAATATTCCGTTTAACATTAATTTGTCAAATTGAATTTTTTAAAAATACCAATACTGCTCTTCAAATTTTTATTTTTAAGTCATTGTAAACTATGCTATTTAGTTATCGATCCCTCTCTTCTTTGTATTGCATTTTAAGTCCCCAACTTTAAATGTTTTTTTTGTTAATAATCCCTGGACAAAAAAATATCAGTCTAATTTTGTAAGCATTTTGATATTTGGAATTTGTATACAAAATATTCGGTGAAATGTCTAAAATAAAATTGCATTTGCATTGTTAGTTGTCTAGTGACAATTTCAGTGTTACTTCAAATTGCGAAAAGAGATGTGTTTATGTATCCAAATGGGAGTGCTCAAAAGGCCGACATTTTTTTTAGACGTCTAAGAAGGATAATGTCTCCTATAGTTAAATTTGTAGAAGTGGGATTAAAACTTGGATTGGACTTTGTTTTTGTCTTAATGACTGACTTTTTTTTTTACTGGGATTGACTGGGCCTTTAGAGTGCTATCGCGCGACCTCTTTATAGGGTGCCTATGTACCCCTTGGGGATCAAGTCACACGTAGTTCCTTTACTGGCCTTGTAACTGCCTTGCCACAAGTGCTTAGTGGGTTTTTTTTCCAGGGAAACGTTCCCCACGTTGGACCCTTGATTACCCACGTTTCGTAGGTAGTGGGCCTTAATTGCCAACTTGGCAGTTACAGGCGTTTCATTCCTCTGACCATTTCTTCAGTCTGCTCGTGGTCCTTTGGCCTACTCTTTTACCCGCCTCATCATTTTGAGTACGTTTGTGAGACAGAAGATCACCCGACCAGACCTCTTGTCTGGTCGTGTCTTCTCCGCTCGTACGCGAGGAGTAAGGTCGTCTAACCACACCTCTTTTCTGGTCGTGCCATAGCTGCTCGGGGTGGTATTCTTTCGCGAGTTGCCTGACTGTCCGACTAGACCCTGAATCTACTCGTGTCAACGCCTCTGGGAAAGTCATCATTGCTCAGAATCCAGACCCTGATTCACGGGGCCCACGCATGGCCCATATTCATCTTGCTATGACACGTCAGTCCTGACTTGACATTTGTCATGGTGCGGATTTTTATCTCCACAGATGCCCCCTCTTCTGCCCTTTTGAATTTTTGAGAGAGCAGGAGATCAGGAAAAATCATCTCGCCTTCGCCCCTCTCGGGGGGTCAAAGATCTACTTGTTTGTTTCCTCGGGATTCTCTGATCCGTTTAGGATTTGATGGCTGATCTACTGTATCAGTATTAGTGGCGCGTGGCCTCCTGTGGTGTTTGGAACATCCAAACGTCAGCGCCTCTTCGAATTTCGTGAAATCCCTTTAATTGGCATTGACTGCTCCTTGATATCTCCAGTGAATAAGTGCCGCCATCTTTTTTGAAGCGTCGCTTTGACAGTATTTAATGTCACGCCCCAGGGCGACCGTCCCCGGGACGCGGCAAGTGTATATATGATATCAGTAACAGGAAACCAACAACATACCACAGACAATCACTAAAATGACACACAGATAAAAGCAGGGCTGACATAATATATACACCGAATGCGGAAGCTAAAAGACTGAGTCTGTAGTCAAACATACTACAGACTCGATACATAATCATAAGTCCTGTGAGAGCCAACATGTCATAAATATACACAACAAAATACAAATATAATCCAACTAAGTGCCCAAGCACAGAACATATACATACAACAGAAAGAAGGGTGCTGATGGCCTCAAAACTCGTGGGACGCGGCGCTACCCTCTGCCGGTGTAGTCGCTCGGGAAGCTCCTCCCTCAGAGATCCTAGAAAAGACAATATGCAAGGGGTGAGCCACACGCTCAGTGAATAGCACAACCCATGCATACAGTTCATATTAACCACATTTAAGCAATTCATAAGCCACAAGTGGCATAATATCACAATCCGGGGGTTCGTTCATCGCTGAACCCCATACCCTCACCCTCACCCTCACCCTCCACAGGTGACCTAGGATGTTGGGACTTAGTGGGTTGATAATCATCCATACATAATCCTGTGGGTCGTCGCATCGCCGGCCCACCATACCCTCACCCTCACCTCTCAACAGGTGACCTAGGCTCTTGGGACTGACTAGGCTGTTGGTTACCCTTGGTCCACCGATAGTCTCTCCTCACTCCGTGGTTGTTTGGCCACTCCCATGTTCAGCGCAGTCCTTCCAAGTCAGGAGGCGCCTACTAATGGGAGCCCCTGCACGGGACAACCTGTCTAACGCTGAGGTAGTCTCTACACGGATCCGACGAAGGGAACAGAACAGCCTATCCATCGCATATGATCCACTCGGATCCGCTGACAGTACATCTCTACGACTCTAATGTCTTGAATTCCTCAGAATTCCACCAGCGCGCATAACCAGGATGCGGGGAAATAAATAAGCCAATATGGGGAAAAGAGACCTTGGGAGGATAACCTGAGGTCCCGATGTAGGACATCCGACAACCAAACGAGGAACACGGAGTTCCCTAACCCGGGTCTCAATGTTAACCTCGCAAGGCCCCCCTTATATTCCCTAAGCATGCTATCATTTAATACAGTTTGCATTTAATTAAATAAATCAAACTAATAGGACGCATGCACAGGTCGGGCTTTCCTAGCATGATAGCGAGGAGGCAGGATGCATGGCTCATGCATAATCCTAAGGGTGCAAGTCCCTATCACACAACTAGGGTGGCATGCAATTCTACACACACATCATGCATACATGGATTACATCAAAGCAGTTAATACTAACTATAAGCCCCAGGGGAGGACGGTACACGCCCAAGGCATGTAGCGCCTCCCACACTGGGTTGGGTTGTCCCACTCACCGGAAATCGGGTCGACGCGCGACCGTCCGTCGAGATCTGCAAGACAAGTTATTAACTGGTAAGTATAAATCCACAATTACCCAAAAATACATAACATACACAATTAAACACCCAAAGATCCCAAATCAACACCCAACACCCCCGGCAACCACCCGCACGGCCACCCGACCGCCCGGACGCGCCGCCGCGCCTCAGCCCGTACGCTCCGCGCACCGCCCGGGGCACCGCGCATCCACTGCGCCCAGCCGCGGCAGCCCGCACGCTCCCCGCACGCCGTGCGCTGGCCCGCGAGCACCCCGCACGCCCCCGCGCGCGGCGCCTCGCCCCCGCGCACTCCTTCCTGCCCCGCCGTGCCTCGCGCTCAGCTCCTCGCCCCGCGCCTCCTCCGCGCGCGCCCCAGCCCCTGCCTCGCCACATCTGCACGAGCATAACCACTGTCCGCCTGCACCTCGCGCACGCACCGACACTGTCCGCACGACTAGCACCCCCGCACCCAGCGCTCAGCACGCCCGCGCGCCTGCACGACCAGCACGCCTGCACGCCTGCACGACCAGCACGTCCGCACGCTCGCTGCGCCTAGCACGCCTGCACGACCAGCACTGCTGGCCCCCAGCGCCACCCGAACGCGCCCCCGCGCGCATGCCCGCGCGCACGCACGCGCGCACGCCCGCGCGCGACCAGGGCTGCTGCGCCGCTGAGCCGCTGCCGCTGCCGCTGCCATCCTGTCCCGAACAGACCCCCACTTTGCCCGAGCACCACCACCACCAACCCCCGGCCACCCTTGGCCTCCGACCACCCCCAACCACCTCCGGCAGCCCCTTAACCGCCCTCCACACACCCAAAACCTCCCCTAACAAGCATCTAAACAAGAGAAGCAAGGAAAGGGAAGCTTACCCAAAGCAAAGAGAGGAGAAGAAGGGATCCGGGAGCTCCTTTCGCACCGAAGCTCCTCCCCAACGGTCTCTACCGACTAGACCTCTTCCCACCTCCGAAAAGGGTCCGGGCTGAGGAGAAGAGAGGGCGGAAGGAAGGGCGAAATTCACCGAAAATCGGATTTGAGAGTACCGGTGCGTAGATCGGGACCCGATCTACACTTTTCGTGCTTTGGGTTTTTGGTTTTGATGGGTTTAAGGGCTTCGAATGGGAGCTTTTGAGAGAGGGGGAGAGAGGGAAATCACGTCGGGAAGATGATGAATAGTGTACGGGTGATTTTGATTTCTTTTATATAGAGCGCGACTTAAAAACCTGGATACGCCCCGGAACTGCGAAATTTTTGGAAACGATGCCGGAATTCGATGAAATTTTCATGAGTGGCTTAAAATGGCACCAGGACACATAATATGCAGTTAGATTTTCAATCGGAGTCCTCTAGCTCAGACGATAGCTAACAGTCTGAAATTATGCGGTTCCGATCGAAAACACTAAAAATTTTAAAACTGCTATAAATGCTCCAATGATTGCCAATAGGCCAAAAAGTGACACATATATAACATTTAAAGGTTGAGAGGGAGGCGCTCCTCATCCCATCTCGTTCTTTTTTTCTTTTTTTTCTTTTAACCTTCGAAAACTCTATGGATATTACCACTATCATGAAGAAAAGTGCCATCACCGCAGCCCTTCACAGAGAGTTGGGCATCTCCTCAAACTTAGCGGTTGATGAGTTGTTTGAGGATGAGGTCCCCACTCTCTATCTTGATTCCATCCTCATCCATCCCAACTATTTCAAGGATGGGTCTTTCTCTTCCTTTGCCACACTTGGTGGTAGTGTTTCTTGACTTCTTTGACCTCCACCCTATCTCGGTCGTTCCCAACGTGTACCACATCTTAATGTGTGTGGTCAAGCTGGGAAGGAGGACTGGGGTTGAACTGGGCTTGACCGAGATCCGCTGGATTTATCTGGTCAAGGCTTCAACCTCCGGACGATCCTCGTCCTACTACATCTCTTGCCGGGCCAGGGCTCCAGAACTGGTCCTTGGCATGTCCCAGGGCAAAATCTCCGACTGGCAGGATCGCAGGATCCTGGTCCGGGGTCCTTGGATGCTAGACGGTTGGGATTCTTCCCGCCGCCACCTGTGTCGTCCCCGGAAGGTGAAGGTGGATGCCCCCAGGCCGGATGTCTAGGAGGTCAAGAAGAATGACATCTCCTGGGTGATGGAGTATCCGGACCGATCGTGGTGGGAGCTTCTTGGATTGGAGGAACTGAGACGTGCGCCATCTGAGGTGAGATTTCTTGTCGGTGTGGTTGAGCCTGCCGACGGCCCGGTCTAAGGGACGTGGCGACGCTCTTTGAGGCTCCTCTAGTTGGGCTTTGGATCATGTTCCATTGCCCAACCGGTGGACCTTACCTCTTCGCCGGTGCTCTCTGTCCGTTCTCTGCCCTCTTCATCGTCTTCCTCTTCTTCTTCTTCATCGTCTGTTCCCCTTGGGTATACTGTTCCTCCCACCTGTGGCATGGATGTTGACAGCCTGTCGGTGGTGCCCTCGGTGATCCAGGGTGCTGATGCAAATGCTGCTCCTATTTGGAGGATCGTCTTCTGGGTGTCAACCTCCTAATGGACGATTCGTCCAGGAACTTGCAAGCCTCGGCTCGTGCAGCCGTCTTCTCCATAGATCAACAACTACGGTTTCTTCGTGAAGCTTGCGAGGGTGAGGAAGAGGTTCATCTTCTGGACTTCATCAGCGACTACAGCTTGGGCTATCCTGACCACTCATGTGGTTTTGGAGAGATGAGCAACGAGGAGCTGCCCATGCTTCACCGTGCCGCACAGGAGAGGAGGTTCCGTGGGAAGGGCCGAGCGGGGAACAGAACAGAGGGTTGAACATGTATATATATATTTTTTGGTGTAACCTTTATCCAGTCAAATGAATAAAAATTACTTTTTGGGTCAACCTTGCTCTTGTCTTGTGTACTTGTGTAGTTTAGCCAAGTTCTTAAAGAACATAGGCTATCTTCCTCGTTGTATGCTTACTTTTTCCCGCCTTTGCCCTTCAAGGCTAAGTCGCCTCGATTTCAACCGCAAATCGCCCGCACTAGACGACTAGGCCACTCTGCATGAAACGAGTAGAGATGCCTTGTGTCATGCCCTCGATCAGGATGTCCCTGGTCGCGTCCATCTGGTTGTAACAACCCTCCCGCCGATCTGTCCTTTCATGAGGCCACGTGGAAAGTCAGAGATAGAAATATCATAAACTTGCCACGTAAGCTACACATCTACCGAAACTGACTCCTCGCCTCCTGCGCCAGCTGTCCCTTGATTTCTATAGAAGATTTCGGCGACAAATCTTCCACGATCTCGTTTTTGTGCCCTTGTCATGATTACGGGAAGCTCTCGAGGGAGAACCGTCTCCTTAATGTAGTCGTCACTCGTTGAGAAAGGAGAGAGAGAATTCAAAAATCAAATCCCCTCCTCACTTTTAAACCTCGCCTCTTCTCGCTTTTCTCCTTGCATCACCATGTCGACAGACATCGTTCAGAGACTGAGATCTTCTCTGTCAATCCCTGATTCCATCATAATCACGTCTACGCAGGAGAAGTTCTTCAATCTCATGAAGCATCAGAACCTCGATGCGCTTTATGTGTATCCTTCTCAGATGCTGAGCAGTTTCCTTTCTCTTCCCTGGTTAAGGACTTCATGTGTCGGTTTAAGCTTCACCCGACACAATGTTCTCCTAACATGTTCAGGGTTCTGATGTGCGTTGTCACCATCAACTGTTCGCTACACCTCGATCTAGCGGTAGACGACATCTACCATCTGTATGACCTGAGGAAAGCAGAGCATGCTTTCTATCTCCGGGCCAGAAAAGACATAACTCCTCTCGTGGAGAAGCTCCCTTCCTCCGATAGTGGGTGGAGAGAGGAGTGTCTCGTGTAGCTGACCGGTCCTTGAGAATTTTTGACCTGTGGACCCCATGGTGGGCCGAAGGTACCCCGTCGCCTTTGTCCGATGAAATTGGGTAAGCATAAAAGCGATTGTCCTTTTAAACCTTTCCCTTCTTCATCACGACCTGATGAGCTTCTTTATTTCTTGTCAGAGGACCTTGCTCCGGATACTTCGGTGGTGAAGTTTGATCAAATTGCTTGTGCCCAAGAACTGGAGGATAAAGATTTCCACAAAATTCTTAGCCTCCCAACTTCTTGGGCTACTGGTTCTTCCTTAGTGGCCGCTGGTTCTTCCTTAGTGGCCGCTGGCACATCGTCAAGCCCCGGCACTCCTTCTGCTTCTTCTCCCATCGTGAACGAGGAGGTGGCTGGACAGCTTGCTGCCCTCAAAGCCAAGTCTGCCTTTGTTTCAAGGAAGAGGCCCAGATTGCCACTCCCTTCGAAACGAAGGTCAAAAATGCCTTGTCATGAATCTTCAGTCCTGGAAGACGAGACAGAAGAGGGGGCGGCCGCCACACCTAGCGCACCTTTGACTCTTACCCTTTGGAGGTTCAAGCGGGCCTGCGAATGCAGGTGGTGATCAAGGATTGGGGCTTGCTCCGAGCTCTGGCGGACTGGGGAGACCACCGAGTCCTACCGCTGGCAAGTTGCTAGACGTGATAGTTGTTCTGTCCTCTCCTGAAGTTGAGGTGATCGAGTCCTCCATCCTGGTCATCCTGATAGTCCACTTGGCTAGCGTTAAGTTGTCATCAGCCGAGGTCGTCGAGATGGCACCTCCTTCGACGGTTGTACCAGGGTTGGTCCCAGTCACGATGATGGGGGTTACATCCCCTCCAGAAGTTTACTCGGGGGTGCCCCCAGCAATTATGGTGGAGACTCCATCTTCCAACTCGCCGTCTTTGACGGTGCCCTCGGTCATTTAGACCGCGGCCGTTCCTTCAGAACCTTGGCGCTCAGAGGTTCCTTTTGTCTCAGCCTTGGAGGCCATTCCTTCCGTAGCAGTCGATGCTCTGAACTTGGCCTCTCTAGGGGTTACATTAGCCAGTGGGGCTATGCCTGTCAGGGCTTCTGCAGCGGCTCCTTCGGCTAGTACTATGGCCGGGCTCGCCAACAAGGAGGTTGCTTGTGCTCAACTCAGAGATTGCCTTCTTGAAGACGACCTGGAAAGCGCTTGCCAGGCAACGATTGAGGCACTTTTTATCGGCTAGGCTGGAGCATGTACAACGTAAGCGACCCTAGCCTTCTATATTCTTTGTGTCCGACTTCAGAGCTTTGATGATCTGGTTTTTCAGAACTCTGTCCTCCTCCACGTGCTCAGCGAGCGCAATCTTGATGCAAAGAAGGTTGAATCGCTACTGAAGGCAACGCAGGAGCTCGCGCATCACAGAGAGGCGTAGCTGAAGATTGCTGAAGAGCAAATTGCGATTCTGAACCGTGCTCACTTAGCGGCAGAGTTAGCTGAATCTTCTGCTCAGCGCGACTTGGCCACTGCTGAAGATCGTGCCGTGGCTGCGGAGGAGCGAGTGAAAGAACTTCTTGACTTGAAGCTTTCACAGTCCTTCGATTAGGCCAAGCTTTCTCTACGAGCAAAAAATGCAGAGAAATGAGTTGATGTTCTGACGCAGAAGTCACGGGATCAACATGCCGTTATCTCTGGCCTTCAGGCTGATGTCACGGCCGCGTATGTGTATGGATTGACGAAGGGTCGATACGAAGTCTTCGCGTCGGTGAAAAACCAGATACAAGAGATCTCGGATGCTTTGACGACCTATGTAGACAAGATTTACGACCGTGGATATCGTCATGGATATGAAGGCAGGTCGAACAATGTCTCTCCCCCATTGCTAGCGCTTTCTCCCCTGGTTTTGGGTTTGATCCCGATGATGGGTCTCAGAATGATTGACATTTTGTAAAGACAATGTTTTCCTTAAACAACTTGTCCTCTTAATGTCTACTAGTTTTTTTTCTTGTTTGCATAACGTGTATGCTAGGAGTGTTTGTTTGTTAGGATAATAGGGACGTACCCTTTCATAATTTAAGCCCATTTAATGGACTAATTCATCTTATCCTTGTCTCGCAACCTCCAGAAGCTGGTCGTAGGACCTTAGCCCTTTGTGACCTTAATGAACATAGGGGAAGCTTGTACTTCCTAACGACCTCATCTTGTGAGTGTATCCTATGCATTCCATTTTTTTTATTGCCTTTTACTCGAGTGCTTAATTGATGGATGGGGCGTCCCTAGCGCGACCTCTTCTGCAAAGAGTGCTCATCCGATCGACCTGAACTGGATCAACGCATGACCTCCATAGAGTGCTTTTTTCGCGACCTCTTGTCTAGAGTGCTATTC
This sequence comes from Acorus gramineus, assembly GCA_030737835.1. Taxonomy (NCBI): domain Eukaryota; kingdom Viridiplantae; phylum Streptophyta; class Magnoliopsida; order Acorales; family Acoraceae; genus Acorus; species Acorus gramineus. The sequence continues at coordinate 1,025,651 of JAUJYN010000038.1, read as the reverse complement.
TCGCGACCTCTTTCCAAGAGTGCTTATGTGAAACAAAGTTCTCGCGTGACCCCAAACGGGCTTCCATTCACATAAAATATTCATAACGAATAGAAACCAAGCGAATTTTTTTTTATTTCAAAAGTAGAAGTTTTTCAGATGCATTACATTGCAAGGTCTTATAAGTGCCTCTCCATTATATGGTCCCTCCCATCTAGGTCCGAGTTTACCATCAGATCATTTTCGAGATTCGGGGAATACCACTTGAAGGACCAGATCTCTAACTTGAAAGCTTCGTCGCCAAACCCTCTTGTTGTAGCTTCTTGCAATCTGGTTCCGGTAGTTCACCATCCTGATGGAAGCCACATACCTTCACTCGTCCCTTAGGTCCAAGTCGGATGCGAGAAGTTCTTCATTAGTGCGTGGCTCGAAGTTTTCGATCCTGAAAGTTGGGATCCCGAGCTCTATAGGAATTACTGCTTCGACACCAAAGGCCAGGGAAAACGGGGTTTTGCCAATGGCCCTTCGTGCTGTCGTGCGGTAAGCCCATAATATTGAGGGGAGTTTGTCCACCCAGTTCCCTTTGGCTGCGTCGAGGCGCTTCTTGATCCTGTCAAGGATGGTACGGTTAGTGATCTCTGCCTGCTCGTTACCTTGGGGATAATGAAGGGAAGAGAATAGATGCTTTATTCCCTACTCCTCACAAAACTCCCTTATGGTAGCATTGTCGAACTGTGTTCCGTTGTCGGAGATTATGGTATTCGGTACCCCAAACCTGCATACAATCTCCTTCCATAGGAAACTTCGCACCTCAACATCGCGAATCCTGGCCAGGGCCACGACTTCCTCCCATTTGGTGAAGTAGTCAGTGGCAACCAACATGAACCGCTTTTGAGATGGTGCCATGGGCATGGGTCCGACAATATAGAACCCCCATTGAGCAAACGGCCAAGGACCTTGAAGAGTATTCAAATCCCCGGTGGGTCGATGGATCAGCGGACTAAATCGCTGACATTTGTCGCTCCCCTCACGAGATTGAGTGAATCTTTTGCGAGGGTTGGTCAGAAGTAACCAGCGGTCAATATGCGGCGAGCCAGGGACCGTGAAGCAGTATGGCTCCCACATATTCCCGAATGCATCTCCCCTAGCACTTCCTTGGCTTCAACGAGGGTAAGACATCGCAAGAGCGGGCCGCTGAAGCTTTGCTTGTACAGAATGCCTCGATCATAAATCAAGAACCGAGCGGATCGATTCTTAATTTTCTTGGCTTCCTCCTTATCCGGTGGGAAGACGTCGTTCTTCAGGTATGACATAATGGGATCCATCCAAGTTTCTGTTCGGGGTCCGGATCCACCGCCATGACAGATTAATGTTGAGAAATGCTCGGCTCCCCAGAAACTCGACTAGAATCTTACGAGATGGTTCTCCTTCTAGAGCACTGGCCAAATTTGTCAGGGTGTCAGCTTGGGTGTTCTGCTCGCGGTCGATCAAGTGGATCTTCCAGTCACCGATTTATGGAAGCCAGGCCTGCGCATAGCTCTGGTAGACAGCCATACGCTCGTCTTTCATCTGGTATTCTCTAGTACTTTGGCATACCACAAGCTAGGAATCGCTGTAGATCACCAATTTTCACACGGAGAGATCTACAGCGAATTCCAATCCCACGATCAGGGCCTCATATTCTGCTTCGTTGTTGGAAGCCTTGAAGCCGAGCTTGATCACATGTTCGAACAGGAATCCATCCTCACTTTGTAGGATCATCCCTGCTCCTGTCCCTTTTTTGATTTGATGCCCCATCGACGTGGAGTGTCCAAGAAATTGGCCTGAAGTCAGAGACGATGCAGACCTGCAGCTCAGCAGGCGTGAGGTCGACGATGATGTCCTTGACCACCTGGCCTTTAATTGTGTTTTTGGGCTGATAATGGATATCAAAGGCTGATAGCTCTATCGCCCATTTCAACAACCACCCCGCAACGTCTGCCTTTCGCAATATGGCCTTGAGTGGCGAGTCGGCGATGACGCGGATCGAATGGGCTTGGAAGTAATGGCATAATTTTTGGGTAGAAATGAATAAGGCAAACGCAAGTTTCTTGATGTGGGAGTACCTGGTTTCTGCCCCATTCAATGCCTTGCTGGCATAGGAGACTGCTCGCTGCCCCTGGTCTACATCCTTCAATAGTGCAGAACTGATTGCATGCTCAAAAGCTGCGATGTAAAGGATTAGGATATCACCTGGAGAAGGGCATACCATGAGTGGTGGCAAACTGAGGTATTTTTTGACTTCCTCAAACGCCTTTTGACATTCCTGCATCCATTCAAACTTTTGCACTTTTCGAAGCAATAGGAAGAACGGTTGGCACCGATCAGTGGCTCTGGAGATGAATCGGTTGAGTGCGGCCAGCCTACCAGTAAGCTTCTGCACATCCTTCTTGCTCTGCGGAGGCTCCATCTCCATGGTCGCTCTGATCTTATCAGGGTTGGCCTCAATTCCCCGTTGAGTCATCAAATACCCCAAAAACTTGCCCGAGGTGACTCTGAAGGAGCACTTCGTTGCGTTTAATTTGAGGGGGTATTTGAGTAAAACAGCGAAGACCTCTTCCAAATGGGATTGATGGTTAGCTCTGTGCTTGCTCTTGACCATCATGTCACCAATATAGACTTCTATAGTTCTCCCGATCTGAAGTTGGAAGATCTTCGTGACCAACCTCTGATAGGTAGCCCGGTATTTTTTAACCCGAACGACATTACTTTATAACAGTAAATACCGATGGGGGTTATGGATGCGGTTTTTTCTTGGTCGGGCTCATACATCGGGATTTGGTGGTAGCCTAAATAAGCATCCATAAAACTCATTAGTTCGTTACCCGATGAGGAATCCACCAGCTGATAGATCTTTGGAAGTGGGAAGCTGTCCTTCGGGCATGCGCTTTTCAAATCGGTGAAGTCCATGCACACTCGCCACTTCTTGTTCTTCTTTGGGATCACCACGGTTTTGGCCAGCCAGTTGGGATGTCGCACTTTGCGGATGAACCCGGCGACCAAGAGTCTATTCACCTCGTCTCGTACTACTTCTACATGTGCTGAGGCCATTCACCGCTGCTTCTGCAGAACTGGGTGAATGGTGGGCGAAATGAATAGCTAGTGGTTTGCGACCTCGGGGTTGATCCCTGGCATGTTACGAGGTTTCCAGGCGAAGACATCCTTGTTTTTGACAAGGAGGTCGAGTACCGCCTTTCTTTCCTCGGCTGACAGTAAACTCCCGACGAGAAAGAATTTCTCGGGGTCAATAGGGTCTATGGGGACTTGCTCTAGGTCTTCCAAAACCCTGTCTTCGGGACTGGGTCGGCTCTCGTCCGCCTTGACTCGGTCCTGGAGTAATTGCTACCTCTTAGGATGGATCTCTCCCTCCTCGGGTAGTTCCCCGGGCAGGGTCGATTCCCCCGCTAGTGCCGCCATATAGCATCGTCTCACGGCTACCTGATCTGTTATGCCTGTGTCATTTGGAGCTATTTCGGTTAAGCCTTGGTCACATCTGGGTCATTCAGGGCCTTAAATTTTTTCGATCGGAGTCGCTAAAATTTTAGCTTTTAGCCACCTACGGGAGTTGGAGTACTCTGATTAAAAATCTAACTGCATATTATGGGTCCTGGTACTGTTTAGCACTACCCATAAAAATTTCACCGAATTCCGGTAACGTTTTGAAAAATATGCAGTTCTGAACCGTATCCGGGTTTTGAGAGTTCCTGGTTGGTCGAATAGTGTGAGATATTTTGAGGATGTGGTGACCTTTGGTAACCTTACCCCCACCTTGCTTAGTGATGAAGAAACCATTGGTGTTTTGGTATGTGAGTGGGTGAGCCTAACCCTAACCTCACCCCCCTCATGGTCACCCCTAAACACTATTTGGGCTTGAAAAAGACATTTTTGCCCTCTCTCTCTCTCTCCCCCTCTCTCCCATTTCGTGGAACACTTTCTCTCCCTCTCTTGGTCTCTTTTTTTTCCTCTTTGTGTGTGGAGAAGGAGGAGGAAGAAGCAAATGAAGGAGAAGGTGAAGAAGGAAGCACAAGAAGGTGTTTGTGGAAGTAGTTGTTGTTGTTGTTGATTCTCTTCTCTCAAGCTCCCTCTCATGCCTTTTCCCCCCCTGATTTTCAGCCAAGAAAGCTTGAGGAGAGGCTGAAGAGGAGGTGTAGTGGTGGTGGTGGTTGAGGTGGCCGTGGGCGCATCGAGAGCCCCGCATCTCCCCCTTTCCCTTCCCCTCTTTTGGTAAGTCCTCTTCCCCTTCTTTTTGATTTTTATGATTATAGGGCTGTTAGGGAGTCATGCATGTTAGGTGAATGGGTGAGGGTGTGTGAGGAGGGTTGGGGAGGGGTTAAGAATGGCTGGGCGCGCGCACGAGTCTGTCTACGCGGGCAGAAGGGCGCAGGCGGGCACGCAGGCGGGCGCGTGCACGTGCGCACGGAGCAAGCGCGCAGGTTCGCGCGGACGCTGGCAGCGCGCGCGGTGCGCGCGGGTCGTGCGCGCGAGTGCGTGAGGGCGCACGCACGAGTCTGGGCGCGCCTGGGCATGCGGCAGGGCGCCAGTGCGCGCGCGCACGTGCGTGCGTGCGCATGCAGGGACACGCGCGGGGCTAGTTAGGGGCTCAGGTAGGTGCTGGGGCACTCGGGCATGCGTGCGTATGCGCGTGCTCGCATGCGTGCGAGCCCGTATGCGTGCATGTCTAAGTCTTTGGTATTTCTAGTAATTTCTAAGTGTTATAATGTGATGTTACTCACCAAATTTGATGCCCTTACCTTGCAGATCTCGTCGGATGGGATGCGCGAGGTCCTGGGTTGCGGTGAGTGGTTTGATCCAATCCCCCCCTCGAGATGCGCTCGACGCGCGTAGTCGTGCGTCGCGCATCGATGGGGCATCCTAGCTATACTACTTGTGTAGATAAGTAGTATGGCCATGCTTAAACTATAATATGTTAGATATCTTGCATGCTAGGCTTAAATTGCATGTACTGTATCCATGTATGAATGATTGTATCACATGCGCCCCTCTAGTATGGGCATGTATTCTGTAATGTGTATGGATGTATAGAATATGGCATGTCTTAGGTAGTATTGTAATACTACTCCTACCATATTAATTGGAATATCCAGCATGATTAAGTTTGGGTTAATAATGGGCACCTGCCTAATATTCCCTTGTGATAAGACTCGAGGGCGTGGTGTAGTTTTGAGCCCATGATAGTGGGGCAAAGCTATGACCAACTTCAAGAGATGATGAGCTCTCTCTCGCCCTCTCCCTTTGTACGAACTGAGTAAGTAGATGCGATTTCCTACTCGACTCAGGTTCGTTTGGAATATTGGCATGCACCTGTTAGTGTGCGAGATCGCGCTTGACCCTTCCCTTTTAAGTTGGTGATATCCAACACATGCTTAAGTTATGCCTTGTGTGCTTATGTGATTAATGGCCATGTATGCATGTTTATGATGTAAATCTATGTTAGGGAGTATTCCTATAATTATTTGATAGGTTATCGTGCATGTAGTTCATGTACATAACTAAGATATAATTCTCCTGGATATATATGCGCATGTTAAAACTGATTAGGCCTATCTAAAATAGGCGTGGGTATGACCCGTTGTCGGGTTGTACCTTATTAGTTAGAGCGCTAGCGATGTAATCGCCCCCGTGCATCCGAGCGATGCACCCGTTTTGTCACGCCCCAGGGCGGCCGTCCCCGAGACGTGGCAATAATAAAATATCAGCTATCAATACCTGAGGTCAATAAAGACTCCAACAACAATACACAAGGTGGCAAAGCAAAGATAATGATAACTGACTGAAAAGCGGAAGCATAATATATAAACAATGTCTGTAAATCAAAAACATTATTACAGACTCGAATACACAATCACTGTCCTGTGAGAGCCAAGTCTAGACCAAAGAAAATACAACCTGTGCTACATGCACGATTTACAATACATACAATGACTCTAGGACTGCTGACAGCCTCGCACTCACCACCCGCCGGAAGAACGCTCCACGCCCATAAGACCACGCCACAGGAAAGCTCCAGCTCCACGCCCAACACTACCCCTGAAAAGAAACAGTATGCGAGGGGTGAGCTACAAGCTCAGTGAGTGGCTGGAAACCAATCACCATACAACAGTTCAATACATAAGCACTTTCCTTTCAAGGAAAACATGGGTGGAAACCCATGGATAACAGGGTCACGCGGCAGCGCGACCAACCTCACCCTCACCCTCACTCCCGGAGGGAGACTCTTGGGACTTTTGGGGAGAGACCATACCGTTGGTCGAGGAGACCCGGGATTACTGGTCTACACAACACTACTGGATCATCTACATCGGGATAACTGACCCACGATGTCTTTGAACATCGATACGAGACCGGACCCAACAACTATGGGAACGGACGAACAACGAATGGGTCACGAGGCGATGTGTCTTCACCTCATCCTCACCCTCACTCTCGGAGGGAGACTCTTGGGACTTTTGGAAGAGACTTAGACTGCTCTACACCCTTGGTCCACCGGTAGCCCTTTCCCCCGTGTAGCCTCTACCTGGTATACTCCCATGATCAGTACCTTCCAAACGCATCGGTGGTACCTACGGATGGGAGCCCTCTGTCAGGACAGCTTTCCCAACGCCGGGGAGTTCCTACATCGGATCCAACGAAGGGGAGAACGATTCCACGCTCGCAATATCATTCGTTAGCCCTCTCCCAGGTAGCCTCTACCTGGTACACTCCCATGATCAGTACGCTCCCGAACGCATCGGTGGTACCTACGGATGGGAGCCTTCTGTCACTGGGCGATTACGTCCGCTAGAGCTCTAACTAATAAGGTACAACCCAACAGCGGGTCATACCCACGCCTATTTCAGATAGGCCTATCAGTTTTTAACATGCGCATATAAATATATCTAGCTATGTGCATGAACCATATGCACAATCATCTAATAATTATAGGGACACTCCCTAACATGGATTTACATCATAATAAATCATACAACATGCATACATGGTCATTAATCACAAGGCCTAACTTTGTCACGTGTTGGATATCGCCAACTTAAAAGAAAGGGTCAAGTGCGATCTCGCGCACTAACAAGTGCATGCCAATATTCCAAACGAACCTGAGTCGAGTAGGAAATCGCATCTACTTACTCAGTTCGTTCAGAGGGAGAGGGCGAGAGAGATCATCATCTCATGCAGCTGGTCATAGCTTTGCCCCATTAGCATGGGCGCAACAGCTATACCGCGCCCTCGAGTCTTATCGCAAGGGAATATTAGGCAGGTGCCCGTTATTAACCCAGACTTAATCATACTGTATATTCCCATTAATATGGTGGGAGTAGTATTACAATACTACCTAAGACATGCCATATTCTATACATCCATACACATTTACAACATACATGCCCATACTAGAGGGGCTCATGCAACACAATCATTCATACATGAATACAATACATGTATATAAGCCTAGCATGCAAGATATCTACATATTATAGCTTAAGCATGGCCATACTACTTATCTACACAAGTAGTATAGCTAGGGGGCCCCATCGATGCGTGACGCGCGACTACGCGCGTCGAGTGCATCCCGAGAGGGGGGGGGATTGGATCGAACCACTCACCATTACCCGGGACCTCGCGCATCCCATCTGACGAGATCTGCAAGGTAAGGGCAACAAATTGGGTGAGTAACATCACAATTTAACACTTAGAAATCATTAGAAATACCAAAGACTTAGACATGCACGCATACGGGCTCGCACGCATGTGAGCACGCGCGTACGCACGCATGCCCGGGTGCCCCAGCACCTACCTGAGACCCTGGGCAGCCCCACGCATGCCCCAGCACGCGCACGCACGCGCGCGCGCGCACTGACACCCAGTCCCGCACCCAGACGCATGCCCCGCGCGCGCGCGCACCCACTTCATGTGCACCCGCGCGCTCGCGCGCACGCGCCCGCGCGCGTCTGCTGGCCCGCCAGCGCCTGCCAGCGCCCTTCTGCACGCGCAAGCTCGCAGACAGCCCCCAGTGCGCGCCCAGCCAATATTAACCTCTTTTTAACCCTCCTCAACCCCTCACACACACTCTAACCCATCTACCTAGCATGCATGACCTCCCCAACCATCCCAACAGCCCAAAAAAATCAAGAAGAAGGGGAAGAGGACTTACCAAAAGAGGGAAAGGGAAAGGGGGAGATGCGGGGCTCTCGACGCGCCCACGGCCACCTCAACCACCACCACCACCACGCCTCATCTTCAGCCTCTCACCCGGCCTCTTTGGCTGCAAATCAGGGGGGGGGGGAATGGCCATGAAAAGCTGCTTGAGAGAGTATAAACAATAACAATTAACAACACTTACACAAACTTGTTCTTCCTCCTTCACCTTCTCCTTCTCTTCTCTTTGTGACATTAACACAAACACTTGGGGGGGGGGGGGGAAAAGAGAGAAGAGAGAGGCAAGAGTGGTAGACGTGGGGAGTGGGAGAGAGAGAGATATATATTTTTGGGCCAATAAATAGCCAAAAGAGGGATACAAATGACCAATTCGTCCCTGACTAGAAATTCTGCGCATGCTTCACTATAACAGCCATAACTTCCTTCATATAGCTTCGAAATGCACAATTCAAAGTCCACTGGAAAGCCAAGAAGTTTATCGACAACTTTCATGTTTATGCCAAGATCAAATAATCCCTCCAGCTATTCCGAAATGTGAGCTAAACATTGAACAGGGCTGCTGCCAGAATTTTTCATCCCCGGGGTATACTTGGAAAAATACCCATAACTTTTACTACATGAATCCAGTTGATCTAATTCCACTTTTGTATGAAAGCTAACTCAAAACTGAGCATCTCATAATAAAATCATATTTAAACCTCTTTATCTTGGATTTTAACAAAATTAAATCCAAATACCAAATCGGAAATACATAACTTCTGGGAGACAATTATGTAGCCAAATTTTCAATCAGAGCTTTCCAACTCCCGTAGGTGGCTAAAACCCAAAATTTTAGCGACTCCGATAAAAAAAAATAAGGCTCCAAATGACACACGCACAACATTTGGAATTCAGGAGAATTCATTATCTTATCGGTTTTGTTAAGCCGGTAGTTGTGGCATTAAGCTAGGCCTACCCGTGCTAGGCGTGTATATGAACCGCCTATTGGGTTATGTGCCTTGGGATTATTTCTGCGTGAGAGCAGAGGCAACCCCCTTGTGTCTGAGCGACGCAACCGTGTGGGAGTACAATAGTATTCGATATCATCGATATGTGATTATCGAGAGTAGTTTTTTTTCCATTGGGTTCGCTTTGCGAACATGGAGTGTTTCCTCCCAATGTCGTCCGTGTTGAAGCAGCCCGGGTTGTAGCTGTCCTGATAGAGGGCCCCCACCTGTAGGTACTATCGATGCATGCGGCAAGATGTACTGATCATGGGGGTATACCAGGTAGAGGCTACCCGGGAGAGGGCTAACGAATGATATTGCGAGCGTGGAATCGTTCTCCCCTTCGTTGGATCAACTTCTCGGCGTTGGAAAAGCTTTCCTGACAGAGGGCTCCCATCCGTAGGTACTACCGATGCGTTCGGGAGCGTACTGATCGTGGGAGTATACCAGGTAGAGACTACCCGGGGAAAGGGCTACCGGTGGACCAAGGGTGTAGAGCAGTCTAAGTCTCTTCCAAAAGTCCTATGTCACCTCTAAAGGGTGAGGGTGAGGATGAGGTGAAGACACATCGCCGCGTGACCCATTCGTTGTTCGTCTGTTCCCATAGTTGTTTGGTTCGGTTGTGTATCGATGTTCAAAGACATCGTTGGACAGTTATCTCGATGTAGATGATCCAGTAGTGTTGTGTAGACCAGTAATTCCGCGTCTCTTCGACCAACGGTATGGTCTCTCCCCAAGAGTCCCAAGAGTCTCCCTCCGGGAGTGAGGGTGAGGGTGAGGTTGGTGATCCAGCAGTGTTGTGTAGACCAGTAATCCCTCGTCTCTTCGACCAACGGTATGGTCTCTCCCCAAAAGTCCCAAGAGTCTTCCTCCGGGAGTGAGGGTGAGGGCGAGGTTGGTCGCGCCGCCGCGTGACCTTGTTATCCATTGGGTTTCCAACCATGTTTTTCCTTGAAAGGAAATTGTTTTAGTATTGAACTGTTGTAATGGTGATTGGTTTCCAGCCACTCACTGAGCTTGTAGCTCACCCCTCGCATACTGTTTCTTTTCAGGGGCAGTGTTGGGCGTGGAGCTGGAGCTTCCCTGTGGCATGGTCTTATGTGCGTGGAGCGTTCTGTCCGGCGGGTGGCGAGTGCGAGGCTGTCAGCAGTCCTAGAGTCATTTTATGTATAGTAAATCATGCATGTGGCACAAGTTGTATTTTATTTGTACCAGACTTAGCTCTCACAGGACAGTGATTGTGTATTCGAGTCTGTAATAATATTTTTGGTTTACAGACATTGTTGATATCTTATGCTTCCGCTTTTCAGTTGAGTTATCAGTTATCATTGGTTTGCCAGCTTGTGTATTGTTTATTGGAGTCATTATTGATCTCTTGTACTTGATAGCTGATATTTCATTATTGCCACGTCTCAGGGACGGTCGCCTTGGGGCGTGACATGATCCCCTTGAATCTCCATTATCCCTTGAGCCGTGGGGAAAAGAAGACACTGATGATAAGTGGAGGGGATCGCCTTCATCGCCACCAACCATGTGCGCCCAATGATCGCGTTGTATGGTGAAGGGAGTTCCATGATGGTGAACTCTGTCATGGATGTCTTATTTCTTGCTCGGACTGGCAAGGTGATCCATCCGGCCGGGATGACTCGCGCGCCATTGAAAGCGATAAGAGGATCCCTAGTAGGGATGAGGTCAGCTGCTTTCAAACTCATCCGAAGGAAGGGTTGCATAAAAGAATGTCGGTTGAGCTCCCTATGTCGACAAGGATCCTTTTGACGTCAAAATTAGAGATGCATAGGGTAATTACCAACGCATCGGAATGTGGGGCCTGGACTCCCTCCAGGTCGGCGTCAGAGAAGGTGATGACTCCCTCGTCATCGTTCTTTGCTTTCTTTGTGACCAGCTTCGGGTCCTGGTCGATCTGCATCATCTCGAAGGAGATTTGCATCTTCTTCGAATCTCGCCGGACACTCTTTGGCTTGGTGAAATGCAGTTCACCTCCAAAGATGACATCAATAACCCCGACAGCAATGTTAGGGTCAACGTTTGTAACATGCTGCTCCTCTGCAACTTGGGTCTTCTCGGAGGGTACATATTCCTACAGGCGCCCCCTTCGAACCAGTTCTTCTAGGAATCCTCAGAAAATGCGGCACTGATCGGTCATGTGCCCCACGCTTTTGTGATAGTCGCAGCGGAGGGACTGGTCCCCCTTTGACTCATCACTCTTCATTGGCTCAGGCCACCTGAACCATTGCTGACCCTGAATTTTGGGCAGAATTTGGGATGGTGGGATTTTAAAGAACGTCCCCCGTCCCTCTCGCACCTCATTCGTTGAGGCGTCCTGCTTCTTGTCCCCATCAGTCCCTTTGACGGGATTCCGTCGAGCGTTTAGTTGCCGGTGCGGGAGTTGTGGCCGTTGGCGAAGAGCGGGATGCCGCCACCACTTACTTGTGGAGCTTAGACTCCTCTTCCACCTTTGCGTACTTTTCAGCACGCCCCATCAGATCACGCAAATCGGAAGGAGTGCGCTTGATGAACGATTCCTTCAGGCTATTGCCGGCTGGAAGTCCGTTGCGAAAGGCCATGACTGTAGCGTCCTCATTGCAATCTTCTACTTCGAACTTCAGAATACGAAATTGATCGACATATTGACGAATTGATTCTCCCTGTTGCATCTGGATCTTCATGAGATCTCCAAGGTCTTTCTTCCTTCGCCTACTGCAGATGAAGTGCTCGGCAAACATCGTGCCGAGCTCTTCTAAAGTCCAGATCGTCACAGGCGGTAGAAGGTGGAATTAGGGGAGTGCGGCCCCTTCTAGGCTGGATGGGAAGAGGCGGCACATTAGCCCGTCGTATAGCTCGTACAATGCCATGGAATGACGGAACGCCAAAATATGGTCATAAGGGTCCGACATGCCATTGTACAGCTTGAAATTGGGCTGAACAAACTTTCATGGAAGTCGTTCTTTGAGGATGGCTGGGCAAAATGGAGAGGCGAAGCCCCGTAATGCGTGCTCTACCATCCCGTGATCTCGGGCTCGCCACACCTCCGAATGCAAGTTGTGGTGGGGCTGCACGACGGCTCCCTCCGTTTGCTACAGGGGATCGCCCTGGTATCCGTCGGATGCTTCGCGGAAGGCTGATCTTTCTAGATGCGTCGGCCTTCGCAATGCTTCCCTCCGGGTGTAACATTCCTGGCGTGGGGGAACGTCCGCACCTTGGTTCCTCGTAAACCCGTCGGCTAGCTCGAGGGGAGCGTGAACGTCGATGGCTTCGTTGCCTACGATTCGAGGAAGAGGTGCTTCCTTCCGAATCATGCACGGCGTTGGTTGGCGGGTTGGGTTTTGCCGGGGGTGGTGGTAGAATGCCCTGTTGAACGGGAAGTTGTGGATGTTGGTTGGTGTAGAACTGTTGCATCGATGCTTCAATCATTTGTTGCATGGATCCCTTGAGGAGGTTGAGGAGGGTTTCCTGTGCGGACTCCACCATCTGCCAGAGATCTTGGGCTTGATTGGTCATGGCCCTGGGCGAATCGTCGATGACAACACTTGGTGGGATGTCAACTCAACTTTTTTATCTATCGGAGGGGGTGTAATTTGGATCAGACATTCTGAACACTGGTGTTTTGTTACGAGAATCCCATAGGCGACACCAAACTAAGGAGGATAATTTCCCCTATAGTTAAATTTGTAGAAGTGAGATTAAAACTCGGATTGGACTTTGTTTTTGTCTTAATGACTGACTGTTTTTTTTACTGGGATTGATTGGGCCTATAGATTGCTATCGCGCGACCTCTTTATAGGCTGCCTACGTATCCCTTGGGGATCAAGTCACACGTAGTTCCTTTACTGGCCTTGTAACTGCCTTGCCACTAAGTGCTTAGTGGGCTTTTTTCCAGGGAAACATTCCCCACGTCGGACCCTTGATTACCCACGTTTCATAGGTAGTGGGCCTTAATTGCCAACTTAGCAGTTATAGGCGTTTCATTTCTCTGACCATTTCTTTAGTCTGCTCGTGGCCCTTTGGCCTACTCTTTTACCCGCCTCGTCATTTTGAGTACGTTTGAGAGACGGAAGATCATCCTACCAGACCTCTTATCTGGTCGTGTCTTCTCTGCTTGGGGTATTCTTTCGCGAGGTGTCTGACTGTCTGACTAGACCCTGGATCTACTCGTGTCAACACCTCTGGGAAAGTCATCATTGCTCAGAATCCAGACCCTGATTCACGGGGCCCACGCATGGCCCATATTCATCTCGCTATGACATGTCAGTCCTGACCTGACATATCGCTGTGCAGATTTTTACCTCCACAACGTCCATTCAATATAATATTGCATTCTCTTGTAGCCTTAGCTATCTAATTAAAAAATATCATTTTCATATTAACTCAACACCAATAAAAAAAACACCTTCAACTTGAGAATCTTAGAGTTCACCGAGAACATGTTTTTCTGATCTCCTCCTCATTACATCTTTAAAAAATAATAAATTTTAAAAATCAAAATTTTATTTTGTTAATCTATATATTTTATCCATTGAATCAAGAAAAAGTGTCCCGCTCTTATAGTATTGACGACATGATTAAATATTGTTAAAGCATGTCATTTCTCATCTCAATTAGAGTTTAGATATTGTTTTTATTTTTAAATTTCTATATTTGGGAAGAAGAATGATTATATATATAATTACATATATATTTATATTATTTATTTAATTTCTTTATATTTAAGCTATTATTGTTTTATTATTTTTTATTTTTTTATTTTTGAAATCTCATTCATGAATGTTCATATTTTCCTCCACAATAATGAAATCTTGTCTACACACCATCATTGGTTTGTAGTATTAAATTAATGATGAAAGTTGAAAAGAGGTTGAACAAGAAAATCAATATCTTAGTTATAAAAATGTTGAAAAATATTTCTGGGCCGGCCCTGAGATAAGAAAATCTAGGTGGGGCCCTAGGCCAACTCATAAAATGGGGCCCTATATATGTATATTGAAATTTTTGAGTTAATGTTTTAATCATGTTAGTAATAAAAAAATCAAGACTAAGCAAAAAATTCATCGAGTTCTTCTTTAAAAAGAAAAAAAATCACAAAAATAAGATCATTTCTTTTATAGAAAATAAATAAATCCCTATAAAATAGAGTATACTAAAAATATATTAAATATATAAAGATACAGATGAAATTTTTTAAAAATCACAAAAAAATACTTTTCATAATGATGCCAACAAAGATTACATTTTCAAATAAAACTTATAAATTTAAAATAAATAGGAAGACATATTCAAGTTATTTTTTAAAAAAATTTAATTTTAGAGTGTTGTTACACATAGTTTTTATTCCAGCCTCAATTCCAATCTCATATGCGTCGATGGAAAATTATCAAAGCGTATACTAACCTTAGCAATGCATATATGCTATTTATTAGAGGTATATGCTTCACTTATTGTAAAAATATGTACTTTATTAGATGATGTATACTATTTTCAAAACATTCAAAACACTTTTGAATTGAATTTAGGGTTACAAAATGGATTGGATGTAAAATTATTATTAAGTTTAATTTCAAAAGTTTAATATAAAAAAAAATCTTGGATTTGGGGGCCCTCTTTGAATAAGGGGCCCTAGGCGGTCGCCTACTGGGCCTATAGTCAGGGCCGGCCATATGTACGGGATGAGTAGTTTAAAAATTTTAGCTATCTGTTAGCCTCAAACATACAAACATTTTGTGCAGAGACTAATAATGAAAATGACGTTTGAAGTTGATGACTTAAAATACAATATAAAAAATGGAGGGATTGATAACTAAATAGCATAATTCATAGGGACTTAAAATAAAAAATTTAAATATAATTTAGGAATTTTAACTGTATATTAGCTCAAATAAACTGACATTTGGTACAGGGATTAAAAATAAAAAATACCTATAAAATTTAGGATTTATAATAAAATATGAAAAAAAATGGATCGATTATTAAATAATTAGAAATAAAAATCCTATTAAAAAAAGAACGCCTTGAAAAAACCAACGTGTCAGACACGTTAATCGGACGGTTGAGATTTGCGGATAACATGAGCTTCAAAAAGTGGTCTTCGTTTTTAGGGTTTCCAAAAGTGTGAGTGTAATATATGATGCAATGGTTTTTTTGGTTCCTTTTCACATATCTCACTGTCTGCCTCAGTCACCGAAACATTGGAAAATGTGCCGCTGAAACACTGATCGATGTTTGATTTTTTTTGTTGCAGCCAAGACACACAATTTGAGTCTTTTATCTTTGCATTGAAAGCCATTGAAATGAGACACCTCAGGAGATTTTTCCATTTCGCTAAACACTGACTGATAAATATAGGGACTGGGGGGGTTGGTTCACTGTGTTTGCATGTGTTACATCCATGGAAAGTCCATCAGAAGTCAGAACCTCTCTTTTTCGCTTTTCCCCGGCCCAAAGGTATCTCCACATGTTGTGTCACTGCATGTGTCTGGCCAACCATGCATATTGCATAATTTTAATTAGTGAAATGAAATTTAAAACTATTTTTACAATAAATTAAAAATTGTAAATGTGTTTTTAAATACATAAAACTTAGAATGAATATTTAAAATTTTCACTTGTCAATTATAAATTTTATTTTAAAATAATTTTTTTTTCAAAAAAATGTAGATCCTCTGAATCAATTTTCAAAAATAAAAAAAAGAGGATTTATGGAAATCAAACAGTAATTTCAAATGGACTGGTCACTTTAGAATCATGTTAGATTTGAATATAATTGTATATCACAATGTATAGCCTATTATTATAGAACCGGTCACTAATATCATAATTTTTCAATCATACGCAAAATCATTATATACATATACATGTATAAACAAACTTTCCTCTATGATAAATAGCCTTTCTTTAGGTACAAGGACTTGAAGAAGAATCGAAGTCTTGATGTTGGATCAATGTATCGATAATATCAATTTACAAATGTTCTTTACTCTTCTATCTTTTTATGGAGTGAACTACTCTTGCTTGTGCAAACACAAGAGATTGTAAGATATAAGGACTGGGTTGTAAGTCCACTCCTTTTTATAGATGGAGAAGGGGAACCATCCCACATGAACATAAATTGAATTCTTAAACCCACTGAAGAATCCAACCTACTAAATGTTATTAGGAATGTATCTATTAATAATGGGTGTTTGGAATGCAAAAAGACATTGAACTTTTTTCACATTACAATGGCTATGAGAGATGTATCACACGAGGAGATACATGTACACAATTATTCCATTTATTGTGTACCACTTAAAGAGATGCACATATATTGTGTATATCT
Source organism: Acorus gramineus (assembly GCA_030737835.1). Classification (NCBI taxonomy): domain Eukaryota; kingdom Viridiplantae; phylum Streptophyta; class Magnoliopsida; order Acorales; family Acoraceae; genus Acorus; species Acorus gramineus. Next base: position 1,009,151 of record JAUJYN010000038.1, on the reverse strand, counting down.
TAACATGTACTTATATTATGTACCACTTATTGAGATATACACAATTAACTCTCTATACATTGTATATTTCTATATTCATTATTTGATAGATACTCATGGGAGGTGAACCACATAAAAACTTAATTAATTTAATTTACACATAGTCCATAAACATTGTTCATGCATTCTCTAGTGTATCACTTCATGAAACAAAAAATATGATAGAATATTGATTATTATGTTTCCATATATATTCAATTTTAATGGGTTACATTTTTCACCCTGAGCGTGGACAATTTTTTTCTAAACCGTCTCTTTGTACTATTAAATTGGGCATTTGCTTTTCTTTGAATAAAACTAAGGAGTTCGCCTACTGTCTTTTCAAACAAAAAGGGTCACATTCTTACAGCCCTCGCTCAAAGAAAAAAGTTAGGATAGCCTAATTGCACTGTGGGCACTTCGGGTGTTGGAGAGGGATTCTTTCATGCCTCAATGACTTCTTGGCGGCTACATAGTGGGTGGTGGGGTCAGGGGATTCCGTTCGTTTCTGACATGATGCTTGGCTTGGGGAGGTTCCACTAAAGGACATATTTTTCAAGATCTTCAGAATTTCTACAAACAAGGATGGCGCCGTTTGCCAGTTCTGGTATCGAAGAGGTGATATAGGTTTTTGAGAGATCTTAGTCAGAACAAATCCCAGGGGGATTGAGGTGGTGGACAACTATTTGTCCATCTTGGAAGAGTTGCAACGCGTTTGTCTTCAGGTTGATGTTCAGGACGAGATTGTGTGGAAGCCACTTCTTCCAAAGGAGGGTTTCTCAGTGCACAACTGTTATGGTTGGTTGAGGAGGGATTATCCAGTATTCCTTGATTAGTTGCAGAAATGCAGAGAGATCTCGAGTTTTAAATTTTCTTTGAATGTCAAAGCTTTTATGTGGAATTTATATCTGAAAAAGCTCTTGATGAAGGACTGGAGAGCTAGATGGGTGGTTGGTCAGGACTCCAAATGCAGTCTTTGTGGGGAGGAGGATGTAACAGTCCAAACCCTTTTATATTGGATTATACTAAAATTTACATGTTTTGATTACAGTATAGCATTTATGCTAAATTGAACTTGTTGTCTTTGTTATCCCGTAAGTCATGCATTTGGTTTAATTATTGTTAAGCACATTTGAGGTATATTGTGAATTTGTGATAAACATATGAAATCTTCATTTTTGTGTTACCTTCCATATAAAATTAGTTTTGCATCATTTGGAGCTATATTAGAAAAGCTATGGCTGTTTTATCATTGCTGCCCCTTGAAGAAGAAAATGTAAAATCTTCTGTTCGTCACTAATTTTAGCATGGCATTATCTAGTTTGGCATAAGAAGAGAAATTGTATATACTTTCACTAGCTTCTCAACAAAAGTTGTATCATCTGAATCTAAGTTTTCTGCAAGAGGATATGGCAATTCTAGTCGAGGCAGCACATAATTTTATTTGAGGGCAGTTTGGTAATTTGAGTGGATTTCTCGATTCCATTTTAATGCCCAAGCTAGAGTCAGTGGTAGCCGTTGCTTATATGCATTGCGAGTAAGCCTGTCAATTATCCGAAAAAAAATCTGAATCCGCATCTAAAAAATCAGAAATATCCGATATTCGAAAATCCGAAGTGCGGATATTGATATCAGTCTATCCGATCAAAAAAATATCCGTCTCTGACATATATTATAAAAATATATATATTTGTATTATATATTACCCATATTGTTATCTTGTATGATTAATCACAATGATAATATATTATAATACTATTAAATTTTTAATATATGATATCTGAAAGAGATAATAAGCCTTAAAAATATTTAAACATGTCAATTATCCGAAAAATATCTGTATCCGATCCGTATCCGAAGGGATTCGAATCCAAAAATTAATATCCGTATCCAAATCCGAAAGTTAGGATATAGATATTAGCATATCCGATTCGTATCCGTTCGATTGATAGGCTTAATTGCAAGAGCGTCCGAGCCTCATTTTCGATGGAGAGAATCAAGAGAAAAGTATAAGGAAAGATTAAGAAAGGCTTTGTGGAGCAATTTTCGTGTTGCACTGGGTAAAAATCTTTGTTTCTTTCATCATTGTTCTTTATATATGGTTGTTCTATTTTAATTTTGAATTAAAATTGTGATTTGGGGCTGAAACATGAATATGTTTGTGGAACTAAATAAAAAGAAATTAGAGGGTTATTTTTATTGTATCATTTTAGATTTACAGTGGGAACATCATGTTTATCTTGGGGGAAATGAGAATTAATTGAATAATGGGGGTATAGTTTGATATCTAATTGAGATTATATTTTTATCAGTGAGTTTCTTTCTATGGGATTAGGAGCTGGATTAGGGTGAATCAGCTTGGATTGTAAATTGCCAAGTAAGTGACCCAATATTTGCTTGTTTCATTCTATTTCACGCTTTATTGTTATATGAGGCTATTCAGTTATATTTGATAACCCAGATGATTTCTATTGTGATTACTGCATTTGAATGATCTATTGTTGAGATGTGCTTCTTCATTGTTGTAATCCTGTGATTGTTTTGAGATTTTGAATATTCTTATCATATGGCATAAGAAAAAAAAAGGATAAAACATGGACAATTGTTCGTATTTTGAGAGAAAAAGTGAAGATATTTAATTATAGGTAAAAGGTGGAACATACTTTATTATCATTTTTTATCCTAGCTCATTTTATAAAACATGGACAACATTTTTTTACTTCCTTTCCCAAAATAACAAAAACCAAAAGCTTCATGAAACCAAAACCAACAATATTAATGTCCCATTAATAGAAATAGTAGACTTGATATTTTTAAATTTTTTTTGGAGTTATCCCACATTTTAGGTCATGTGATTCAAATGCAAAGTTAAGAATCAGAACATAAAAAAATGAGGATAACAAAATGCATTATCAAATGTAAATTTGAATAAAAATAATAGATTTTTTATCCCCATAAATTAGACTAACTTATCCTAAATATTTATCCATTTACCAACCCATGCCATATTGTTTTTTACTCCTCTTTTTTTTTTTTTTTTAACTTTTGTTATATACTTTGAGTTTGGTTCTCTTCTAATTAGGTAGCTACTGATAGCACCATTCACGTCGGTTTGTGATTGTGAAAATCAATTGGGTTTAAAATGTAAACCAAACAAAAAAAATTTATCAAGTTTTGAAACAATTCTTCCCGACTGCGATTGTGGAATAATTTATCCCAAAAAATTGGGCTGTGAAAAGCATACCTGGGCAAGCTTCCCTTGAAAGCTGAGATTGCAAACCGATGTGTTGGCGTACCTGGCGATCTGATACCACCAACACGATGCAATGACAAGTTTGCCCTTTATGTTTCTTCAATATATATTACGAACCAATAAATACCAACTTGTTGGAAACCTTTCAACTCTCTAATTAATCACAAGGGCGACGAATTACATATAGCCTGTATGGCTCAAAAATGAGATCTACCAACCATGTTTCACGTATCGACGGTCCATGACCTGATTGGCAAGGAATGGTCCACGACCCGGATCACCCATTGTAGGTGGATTCGACCCATCAACCCTTCAATATAATACTCAACGACCAAGCATCATTTTAAGTCAGTAAATCCAGAACTTAATTTTTGAATTAGAGATTATCAATTGTTGATTCTCTAAATCTACACACATATATTAAATCTGAAGTCATCATGGATCTGATCATCTAAGATCACAATAATATATCCTGGAATGTGGAATTAAATCACCAATTGATCCATAAAATCCCAACAAATAATGTATTTGTAAAGGGATAAAGACTTTAGATCCAACAAATCCCAACAATAACACATAATTTATCCTCTAGAATCTAGGATCTTATCCCATCTGTCCGATGGGAGAGGAGTTTAGACTGAAAACACTATAAATAGGGAATGAGTTCTATCGAGTTCTCTTTATGGATATAGGTGAGATTCTTTTTGAGAACAACCCTAATTGTGCATTCTACTGACTTGAGCGTCAGAGAGTCTTCCACAGCTCACCCCCAACCATGTGTCCTACAATGTTCGAGGAAGAGTAGCACTAACGACACCTAGGAGCGGAGTGGACATATATTGAACACCCGAACCCGATTAGTCATTGTTTGCCCTTCCAAACCCTCTTTTGCATATTGAAACTCTGACTTCCCTACACACCCAAATGAACAACTCTGATCGATTTCAATCATCAAATCCAATATTTTACTAAGAGAATCTCTTCATTGTCATATGGTCTATTTTAAAGTAAGTATTTTTTAAATGATTGTATTTGTTTCCCTCTCTTTTCATGATCGATCTTTATTTCATACATCTTGAGTACATTGATTTTTTTATATATTTTATCATGTTAATATGTTGCTTCAGTTTCGTTTAATGAATTTAATTATCTTCTTGCAGAATATGATTTTTTTTTTTTTAGATAAACAAAATTTGTGAACTGATTATGTCCCATTCATATGTTGAATCTCAAACATCCATGCCTTGACAGTTCACATATCGGAAGCTGTGGGTGTCGCAGTCGATGGCTTTCATGGAGTTGCTCAAGAGGAGGGAGAAGAAAGGGAGATAATTTTAGGACTTCGCGGTGAGAGAATCACTTGCTGAGATGTGAATGACATTTGGCTTATTCCACCACTATCGTATATATAAATTTGTTTTTTTAGCAAACAAAAATTGAGTTTTGAATGGATGATTTATAAGTTAACAATGTGTTGTCTAACATTATTTGTAAAAGCCATCTACGATAAATAGTGGTGAAAAACCTAAAATAAAATCGCTTTTATTTAATCACAACTTTTAAATCGTGCTACCAAACAAATGCGCCCTTGATACAAGCATGATGTCTAACTTGTTGTTTATTTAAAAAAAACATATTGGTATGTCTCTTCTTCATTTTTAAAAGAATAATGTTACGTTCGACCCGTTTTTTAATTTCAATTCTAGTATATACATATTTTAATTTTTTTTAAAATAGTATATCTAATTTAATCTAATGAAATATATTTTTTTATAAAAAAATAAAATATATATTATAATAAATTATATCGATATATTTATAAATAAAAAAATAAAAAAATTTATCAATACATATTCAACGTTAACATAAATACATGCGTCAACAATTTTCTAAGATTGGGACTAAAATAATATACGTACCAACACTCTTTTAAAAAAGTGCACGGGAAGAAAGAAGGAATTTTTATTTGAAGAAAGAGTGGAATGTAAAGCGGGTCAAAAATTGATTTCGGTTGTTAAATTTAATAAAAGTGTGAGGAGGAGGAGGAGGAGGAGTTGATGTTTGATTGAACGGGTGATGTGAAGATTCGCTGAGAGACGTAGACCGTCCGTACATATTGATGGATTGATTGATATACATTTTGTGAGAAAAGAAGAGACGGCCGGGCATCCATGTAGTGTACGTACGGTTTATAAAGTATAGCATGCAATGCAAGACGGTGTGTTGGGAACTTCTCCAACACGGGACCCCCATTTATAGCTCTCTGCATTTTTAATGTGTTGGGAACCTCTCCAACACGGGACCCGGTGTGTTCTTTGATTTATATCTACTCCTAACCTATACCGAAAATAGATGACTATATGTACATAATACACAAATTTTTAGTTAAATAAGTTTTTTTTTCAGTTATTTTTATTTCAAAAATATAAAATTAATATTTTTATTGTTTGTTTCATTTAGAATAATAATAAGTCTTGGTGGAGAGTTCAAGTGAGGGAATAGACTTTGTTCAAAAAAGTCCTCCCCCACCTATTATTGGACCGGGTATGAACATCCCATGTATGGGTAGCACTCCTAGCTATCGGCAATCATTGGGCCGGGGATCCTGGGCCAACCAAGTGGGTGAAGATGGGGTTATCCGAAGGGTCTGGTTTCAAGATGATGAGCATAATCCTATTGAGGAGGATGGCTTAATGACTCCTATCCGGGTCGGGTCAACCCTAACTTCGGCTCCGTGTATGGCTCCCTTCTTCATTGATTTCTATGGGAGGAGGACTTTGCGTTCTGTGGTGGTGGGGTGCGATGATAGTCCTCTTCAGTCTTCTGGAGGTTCCTATGGGATCTCTTTGGATGGTGATGGCTTCCTTTGTGAAGTTTCTCTTGAGGAGGGAGACATGGGTTCCTGTTGTCTATCTCCTTTGGCGCAAGAGGAGATCGGGGTGGTGCCTTCCTCCCATGGTTTGGTGGTGGCTGGGGTCCGTGCGGAGAGTCACCTTTCGAGCTCATTGGGACTGTCTGGGAGGATGCAGATTTCTCCATCAGGAGAGGCCTTATGTTCTCCAGTGTCTGTTTCTATTCAGGGCGAGCGGCGCTTAGGCGGTCCTAGCGGCCTCGGGAGATTGGGTCAGAGTTTACTGGGCACGCAATTCTTTTGAAGGCGGAGTCGATCGGTCTTCGCTTTCCTCAGTCTCGGTATAGACAACAATTCTTCGCTTTCCTACGGCGCGAGGAGGGCCCATTATAATGGGTATTTGTTCTGGCATTTCAGGCGGTGAAGGAGTTCAGGGTAAACATTCTTTTTATGTTTAAGTTTTTAAGTTGGAATGTGCGTGGCCTTCATGACCGCAAGAAGAATGAAGATGTTCGTAGTTTGGTTATGGAGCAACAAGTCGATCTCTGTTGTCTTCAAGAAACTTAATAGGAAAGTTATACTCAAGCAGATATTTGGGCTTTAGGGGGTGGAAGGTTGGATGTTTTCCGTTTCAAGCCATCAGTGGGGGCCTCTGGCAGTATTCTTATCTGTTGGAACTCTCTCAAATGGTTATGTAAGGATGTCAGGGTTGACACCTTTTCAATCTCTATCCTTTTAGAAGATGTTGCTTCAGAGTGGAATTGGTGTTGTTCCGGTGTGTACGGTCCAACTGGAGGTATTTCGAATGATCTGCTATGGTTAGATCTGAGTGAAGTCAAACGTGTTTGGAGGGCCCTGTGGTGTGTGATGGGCGACTTTAATGTCACCAGATTTATTGAAGACAGAAATAGATTAGGTGGGGTTTCAGAGGACATGCAGGTTTTCTCAGACTGGATCAATGCCGAAGGCCTTATTGATCTCTCTTTGCTCAATCAGTCATTCACATTGTTATATATGTGTCACTTTTAACCTGCTGGTAACCGTTGGAGCATTCTGGCAGTTTTTCATTTTTTTTTCGTTTTTCGATCGGAACCGCTAAAATTTTGGGCTGTTAGCTATCGCCCTGAGATTGAGGGCTCCGATTGAAAATCTAACTGCATATTATGTGTCCTGGTGCCATTCTAAGCCACTCATGAAAATTTCATCGAATTCCGGCAACGTTCCTGAAATTTCGCAGTTTTAGGGCGTATCCGGGTATTTACCGAGAGAGAAGTCATTGGGAGAGTTGACTTGGTCAAAGTGGGCCCATGACTTGGTCAACCCTTTTTGTTTTTTTGTGTGGTTGGGTTGACCCAAGTCAAAGCCCACTTAACTCACCTAATCTAGTCCTTAAGCCTAATTAATCTTGATTAGCCCTAATTCAAGTTGGTTTGACTTATTTAAGTGGGATCTAAAAAGTGCCCTTCACTATTCATTATCTTCTCCAACACATCTTCTCTCCCCATCTCTCTTTTTCAAGCTTTTGAGCCACCTAGGGTTCTCAAAACTTAAAACTCAAATCATAGAAAGGATAGATCCGGTCCCGATCTACACCCCGGTGTTTTCGGATTCGAATTCCGGCGAGTCTTGCCCTTTCTCCCGCCCTCTCTTCTCCTCAGATCTGAGCCCTTTCGGAGGTGGGAAGAGGTCTTGGTGGTGGAGACCTTTGGAGAGGTGTTTCGGTGCGCGGAGAGCAACCGAACTTCCCTCCCTTCCCTTGGTAAGCTCTTTTTCCTTCTTTTTTTTTTGGCTTAGATGCTTGTTAGGAGTGTGGTTTTGAGGTTGGGTGGTGGTCGGCGGCTGTGGGTGGCTATTGGTGGTGGTTGGGAGGCGGTTGGAGGCCATTGGTGGCCGGAGAGAGGAGGTTGGGTTGCTCGGGCAGGGTGGTTGGCTGTCCCGGGTAGGATGGCAGCGGGCGCAGCAGGCAGCGCATCAGGTGGCCGGGCGCGCGAGCGCGTGCGCGCGAGCGTGCGCGTGGGCGTGCGCTCGGGTGGTGTAGGGGGCGTGCTGGGCGCGTTGGGTAGGCTGGCGAGGCGGGCAGTGCTCGGGCGGGCAGGCGAGCGGTGCTTGGGCAACTCGGCGATGCGCGCAGGCAGGCAGCGCGGGCAAGCAGCGCGGGCAGGCTGGCAGGCGCGCATTGTCGAGCGTGCGCGTGGGCGCTGGGTGAGGGTCCCGGGTGCTGGGCGCTGGGTGCCGTGCGGGCAGTGGGCGCGCGGAGCGCTGCGCAGGGGCGCAGGGCATGCGGTGCGCGCGGGGCGAGTAGGGTGCGAGCGTGGAGTGGTGAGCGGGTGGTGTCTGGGTGCTGCGCGGAGGGCGCGGTGCGCGCAGAGCGAGTAGGATGCGAGTGGGGAGTGTGAGCGGGCAGGTGTGCGGGCGCTGCGGTGGGCGCAGTGCGGGCGGGCGCACGTGCAGGGCGCTGCGCTGGGGCGCAGTGCGCGCGGGTGCACCCGGGGCTGGTTGAGCCGGTGGTACGAGCGGGGTGCGCGCGGAGCGAGGTGGTGGCGCGTAGGGTGTGCGCGCGGGTTCCTGCGCTGGGGCGCAGTGAGCGCGCGGTGCACCCGGGAGGTCTCGGCAGGGAGTCCGGGCGTGCAGGCTGGGCTCGGCAAGGCGTCTGGGCGCGTGGGCCGGGGCTCGGCTGTGCGCCCGGGGCGGGTGGCCGTGCGTGCGGCTGCCCGGGAGTTCGGGAGTGAGTAGGGGTGCTCGAGCTCGCGTGCGTACAGGCCGTATGTACGCTTGTCCGAGTGTTGTGTATTTTAATGTATTCTTGGGTTTAATTGTGTGTTATACTCACCGATTTAATTACCCTATCTTGCAGATCTTGACGGACGGTCGCGCGATGACCCGACTACCGGTGAGTGGGACAATCCAACCCGGTAGGGAGACGTTACATGCATTTGGGCGTGTACCGTCCTCCCCTGGGGCACCATAATTAATGTTAACTTGTGTAATATGAAAACTATGTAAGCATGATAATGTGTAGTATGCATGCCACCCTAGACTTTGTATGCTAGGGACTTGTACGCTTAGGACCCGTATAAGAACCATGCACCCTGTTATCATGTTTCCCTGCTAGGAAAACCTTGACTTATGCATGTTCCCATCTTAGTTTAATTTGCATATATCAAGTGCGAGCATGTGATTGTTAGCATGTCCTAGTGAATATTATAGGGGAGGGGCCTCGCGAGGACAGCGGTGAGACCCGTGCTAGGGTACTCCGTGTTCCTTGTTTGGTTGTCGGGATGTCCTATATCGGGACCTCACGCTGCCCTCCCAAGGTTCTTTCCCCCGGTAATATTCCAACCTCTTTATTATGCATGTTCCCCGCATCCTGGTTATGCGCCCTGGAGGAATTCTGAGGAATTCATGACATTAGAGTTGTTGAGATGTGTTTGTCAGCGGATCCGAGTGGATCATATGCGATGGATAGGCCGATCTGTTCCCTTCGTTGGATCCTTTAGAGACTGCCCCGGCGTAGAGAGACTGTCCCGTGCAGGGGCTCCCATCAGTAGGCACCTCCTGATCTTGGACTCGGACTGTGCTGAATGTGGGAGTGGCCAAACAGCCTACGGAGTGGGGGAGAGACTATCGGTGGACCAAGGGCGACCATCAGCCTAGTCAGTCCCAATATCCTATGTCACCCATTGAGGGGTGAGGGTGAGGGTGTAGTGGGTTGGCGATGTAGCGACCTACTGGATTGTTAGTCCCAATATCCTATGCACCCATTGAGGGGTGAGGGTGAGGGTGTATGATTGTGTATGGTTGATTATCAGGCTAATAAGTCCTAATATCCTTTTGTCACGCATTGAGGGGTGGGGGTGAGGGTGTAGTGGGTTGGCGATGAGCGACCCACTGGTTTGTGTAGTTGTTGCCATTTTGTGGCTTTTAATAATGAGATTGTGGAATAATAATAATATCTGGTGGTTAATATATATTGTGATGCATGGGTTGTGCTGTTCACTGAGCGTGTGGCTCACCCCTCGCATAATATTTTCTCCAGTGTCATCTGAGTCGGATCTGGAGGAGGAGCTCCCCGAGGGACTTCATCAGTAGTTGAGTAGCGCTACGTCCCGCGAGTATCAGAGGCTATCAGCATCCCTTTTGCTTGTATGTATTATATTCCGTGCTTGGGCACGCGTTTGTGTTGTATTTGGATGTCTTTGTATATATTGGCTCGCACAGGACAGTTGATTATGTATCGAGTCTGTAAAGTGTTGTTGATTTACAGATTCAGTCTTTTGCTTCCGCATTTGGTGTATATATCATGTCAGCCCTGCTTTTATCTGTGTTGTCATTTTTAGCTGTTGTGTGAGTATGTTATTGAACTCCTGTTTACTGATATCATATATACACTTGCCGCGTCCCGGGGTCGGTCGGCCCTGGGGCGTGACACACATGGAGTAGCCTGTGGGAGGAACCCTCTTTGGCTAAGCTGGATAGGTTTTTGGTGGATCTGGAGTGGGATGATGCCTTTCCTGTGAGTTGTTTGCATGGGTTTTCCCGTGTGATTTCAAATCACTGCCCTCTTCTTCTCTCATGTGGCCAGGGAGGGGGGACTCGAGCCCCTTTTCGCTTTGAGACATGGTGGCAGCAGGTAGATAGTTTTCGGGAGGTGGTAGCTAGTTCATGGTGTGTGCCATCTTTTGAAGTAGGGGTTAAGCGTATTGCTTTTAAGTTGCGTTGTCTTAAGCATGACATGAAGCAGTGGAGTAAGGAGGCTCGGGCGCGTAGGGTGGAATCTAAGAAAGTAGTATCCTCTGAAATTGATACTCTTGATGCTTTGGAAGAATGTGGTCTTTTGGATGAGGAGGATCAGGAGGTCAGAATTGGGCTTAAAAAGTCTATGTTGCAGATTCTCAGGATGGAAGACGAGGAGTGGAGAATCCGGTCCAGGGTTATCTTGTTGCGCAAGGGAGATAACAATACAAGATTTTTTCATAAGGTTGCCAATCAGCGAAGGAGATCAAATAGTATCCGGGCAGTTAATAGACAGGGTGTCAGATTGGAGGATTAGAAGGAAATTCAGGACTGTTTTGTTTCTCATTTCAGTTTGGCTTATAAGGCTCGCAAGGGCAATCGTGTTCTCTGGGAAGATGAGGGTCTTCGAGGCTTGCCTCAGGAGAGCGCATCCTTCCTGGACAGGGCGTTCTCGAAGGAGGAAATATTATGGGCAGTATTTGGTTTGAAGGGTGATAAGACTCCTGGACTGGATGGTTTTAGTACACGCTTCTTCCAAGAATTTTGGGACATTGTAAAGGTGGATTTGTTGGATATGTTGTCTGTCTTCTTCAAGGGATCCCAAGGGATCGGATGTTTGAACGCTACTTTCTTAGCGCTCATCCTGAAGAAAACTGGTGCGGATGAAATATCTGACTTCAGGCCGATCAGCTTGATAAATGCATGTTTCAAGTTCTTGTCAAAGGCACTTGCAAATAGGTTGAAGGAAGTAATTGGTCAGCTTGTTGAACCTCACCAAATGGCTTTTGTGCCCGGTCGGGCCCTTCAGGAGGGGTTTCTAGTTGCTCATGAGTGCATCGTGGGGACCCACCATTTGTAGAGGTCAGGCGTGATGATCAAATTGGACTTTCAGAAAGCTTATGATCAAGTTGATTGGATCTTTCTGAAGCAGCTTTTCCTTTGTTATGGTTTTGGTCCACGGTGGACGCGCATGGTCTTCGATTGTATTTCCTCAGCCAATGCATCGGTCTTGATAAACGGGGTACCATGTGGTTTCTTTCCCATCAGAAGGGTTCTTCGTCTGGGAGATCCTTTATCCTCGTTCCTCTTCATCCTTGTTACGAATTCCTTGAGTCGGATGTTGATTCGGGCTGAAGAAGCAGGATGGGTTACTGGGCTGTCTTGTGGTAACTCAAATTCCACTTTATCTCATGTTTTATATGCTGATGACACTGTTTTGCTTTACAAAAGTGAGGAGTCTGCAGTTCATGGTGCCATGTTTGTGGTACGTATGTTTGGATGGCTGTCGGGCTTACAGATCAATTGGACAAAAAGTGCATTTTTTGGTCTGAATATGTCAGAATCTATGGTTGCTTCTCTAGCTGCGGTTTATTCAAGCCCAGTGGAGTCATTTCTTACAAAATATTTGGGATTACCATTGGGGATCAAAGCTATTTCTCGTCGCAAATGGGCTCCATTAATCCAACGTTTTGAACGCCGTTTGGAAGGATGGTCTAGTAAGCTACTAATGTAATAGCCCGAATCCTCTTTGTAGATACCCCATTTTGATTGGTCAGGACTGTGAAACACTTATCATTTGTGATATTCTAGTTTGCAGGTCTAAACCTTGATGATCTTCTCTGAACTGGAATAATCACTTGAGTGGAGAAAAGAAAGAAAAGAAAGCATTAGCACACAAGTTCTTAAAGAGAAGCTTAGAGAGCAGAACCATTGCCCGGAATGGTCAAGCCTTGGGTTGTTGTACAAGACATCTGAAAGTCTGTCTGCTGACCAAGACAAACGACCAACCACTCGTCATAGTAGACGACCTTTCATGGATTGTCGACCAGGACAAATCTTTGAGAGATTGTCGTACAAGATGATCATTAAGAGGATTGTCGACTTCGCCGATCACTGAGGGGATTGTCGAACTGGACGATCCTTATTGTCGAACTGGACGATCCTTTTTGGATTGTCGACCTAGATGTCTACATGCAGAACGTCGACCTGGACGAGGGGATGACTGATCGTCGAAAATATTAGGATAGGCTCATCTTGAAAAGGACGGTATGGCCAGAGATTTTCACCTCTCCACCGACGTCAGCCATTTCGGGCGAACGTGGGAGCATCGTGGGACACTCATTACCTCCCCAAACAGGTGTCAAGAAGGTGGTGGCTCATTTGGGCTATAAAAGGGAGGCAAGGGAGGCTTTTAAAGAAAAAACACTCATCTTTTACTCTCTAAAAGCCATCCGAACCTCTCCTAGCCTCCCCATTCGAGACCAGTAGCACCTCACCACTCTCCACCCTCCATTTTCGAGCACCACCGCCCCCTACACCAGTAGCCACTCCAACACTCACCCATCACCCTCATCTACCACCTAAGTCCCACCCTTTCTCTCCTAAAACCACCCATCCGAACCCATCCACCTTTCTTCATCACCAACGGTCCCTCATCACCCTCCAACCTTCATTTTCGAGCACTACCACCCCCTATTCCAGCAGCCACTCTAAATAACCATCAACCCCCCTTTATACACCACTCAAGTACTTCTCTTTCCCACCAAAAACCACCCATCCGAACCCATCCACTACCACCCAAAGTTAACCACCCTTTCTCATCACTATCATCTATCCCTCACCCCCCCTTGCCAAAGAGAAAGAGAGAGCTCGTACCTCTACCCTCACTTCCCTTTCTTCATCTTTTTTTTTTACTTAAAGAGCTTGTATAACATATCATCTCCTCATAAAACCTTTAAGCAAGTTGTAACAATCTTATTAAATTAAAAACATATAAGTTTAATCAAAGTTGAGAGTGTTGGAATACTTCATTGGACTATTATTAGTTCTTTTGGAAACTATATGCAGCTAGCGGACGACCATAACTTGGATCGTCGGTCAGTTGGTCTAGGGACCATTTGAACACTCCCCTTTGCAAGTTTGGGTACCTCCCAAGGACTACTAATCCCTTTTGTTTCACTTTGTTTCCTTCATTTGTTGTCTACTGCTTTATATGCTTGTTATTACTCTTTTATATACTGTTGATATGCTATTTTCTGTCTCAATTTCTTGTTAAAATAAAATCTGCCACTAGTTTTGTTGAAATTTCTTGGAGTTCACCCTCGACAATCCCCCCTGGTTCGTCGAGCCTGACAACCCCCCCGTAGTTTATCGAACTCGACAATCCGCTTGAGTTCGTCGAGACCGACAATCCCCTCTTGGTTCGTCGAGACCGACAACCCCCCCGTGGTTCGTCGAGCCCGACAAACCCTCGTGGTTCGTCGAACTCGACAATCCATCTGAGTTTGTCAAACCTGACAAACCACCCGTAGTTCGTCGATCCCGATAACTCCCCCTGGTTCGTCGAGACCAACAATCCCTTTTGGTTCGTTGAACTTGACAGCCCTTCCTGGTTCGTCAAGCCCTATAGCTCACCTCCAGTCTATTGACCAGAAAGAACACCTTTTTATCCCATTTGCCAATCCTGCACAAAAAAGTATCTTTCTCTCTCTCTTTGGGTTTGCAGGATCAATCTGAGCTTGAACACCTCAAAGCATGGCCGGCCATGATCCTTGAGAGGAGAACTCGCATCCCCCATTGAAGGCGAGTAATAGAAGAACATCCTCATTTCTTGCTTTTGAGGAAAAGCAAGTGGCGATCACACCAACGTCCCTAGAAGCGGTTGGGCAACCTTGGACGATCCATCAAGTGGCGATTCGGAGCACCGTGGCATGACTGAACCAAACTTGAAACCCGGATTCACGACAACACATCATCATCACCGTGTCAAAAATCCAGTACGAACAGTTTGGTGATCACGGTGGGACCCCCTTCGTGAAAATCTCAATCAGGTTGGTCCTCTAAACCCATAGGCAAAGAGTAGTGCTAGTTTGAAAAGAATTCCTGTGACTTTCACTAGATAGACACCCTACGTGGACATCGATAAGACTGAGTCTTTTCTGTTTCATGAATGCAAGATTGTGGTTGCTTTATGCTACTGAATATTTGTACTACGTTAACTCCTGGACGAACCCCCTAGGTGGCCGTCGAAGTTTCTATTTCTTTCTTGCTTTCGTTTGATTCTAGCTACTCATTTATCGCCTTTTTTTCAATCAAAATTTCTTGCCTTCCTGTTTCAAATTTTTTTTTTTTTACGATCTTTCTGCTTTCCTTTTTTTTCCCCCTCTTTTTGTTGCTTTGTTAGCCAAAATTTAATGTCTTTCTGCTTTTCTATTTTTGTAAAAGAAATCCCCTCTTTTTATTGCACTATATTTGAATTCAGTTCCTATTTTCTGTTTTCCTCACAAAAGTTTCCTTTCCTTATCTTTTGATTAACAAAAAAAAAAAAAATCATTGCTTTTCCAAAAAATTTCCTTTCAAGATCTCTAGTACCAAATTTCTCTTTCCTTCACTAACTTTTTCCCAATATATCCTTCAGTAATTAAAAAACAAAAAAAACTTGCTCTTTCTGTATTTCAAAATTCTAGCAGAATCTTCGACGTCCAGCCCTTGCTCATCCAGTTAGATGTTCTGTCCAGGAGACATCAACATCCCATTATTATCTGATTTCTGAAACTGCATGCCCTGTTAGATTGTGGAATTGCTTGCTTGATCTATTAAGTTGTGGAATCATGTGCTTGCCATTTCTAAGTCGCTTGCTACTCACCCCAAAACACACACATGGATCCCTTCAGTAGACCCGAAGGTTCAAGGGTAGACATGGGATATGATTTTTATGAGAACCAAGTGTTTCCCGATGCCGGTATGCCCTATGGGCAAGCCACGCGCAACCAGGAAACCACTGAGACCTCAGAAAGACCAGCGTGGAGGAGACTCGAGGAGAGAATGGAGGCCATGGGATATCACTCAATTGATGAAATGATGAATGCCTTTGACCACCTCAACTGATTGCACTCAGCCTCCTGGAATCCAAATCCCACTACTCTTCAACCCCCTCCTCCTCCACCACAGCCAAGAGTCCAACCCCACCCCCAATTTATTGAAACCTTGGATGACACTATCCGAAGGATAGTGTCAGAACTCAACCCGACCAAGCTCCAAACCTCCCACCAGTCCAATTCGCGCCAAATTCGCCCCATTGCTATCCCACCCGACCTTAAGATCCCCAAGTACCGCAGATATAATGGTCAAGGAGATCCAGATGCCCACCTAACCACTTTTTATATGGACTCACGTCCATTCCTGGGAGATGAGTCACTTCTAGTATTCCTTTTCCAGAAGTCTCTTGAAGGAGAGGCAGTTCAATGGTATGCGACCCTCCCGGCCGAATGCCTCCATGATTTTTCTGCTGTGAGCGAGAAGTTTCTCCGGCGTTATGGGTATCAGAGAATGCGCATTCCATCCCTATCAGATCTTACAGCAGAGAAGATGAGGCCTCGTGAAGAGTTTGAATCTTTTGTGGCACGTTGGCGAATGTTGGTGCACAGGACGTGATTGCAATTGACAGAAAGCCAAGAAATAGATATGATGCTGCAAAATCTCCCTCCAGAGTTGCGAATGAATCTCGCCTATGGTGATTGCTCTACTTACAAAATGCTGATTGATCACCACAACCGCATTCAGCTTTGTGCCGGCACTACCACTGCTTCACCAACTGGCAACCTGCACCATCCCTTCAAGAAAAACCATGTTCCATCCCCACGGTAGAAGGGGTCACCCCACAAATCTCGGCGTTCTACCCGAATGGATTACCAGCCCCTGGTCGAGGATCGGTAAGAAGGCCGTATGCATCTGGAACATCTAGGTATACTCCGCCTTGATCAGTAGCCCGTTATCAAGGGATTGCTCCTCAATAGACGTCGGTGCACCATCCGACACGCCCCACACCAATTTCGTCATTTCCAATCCACCACCCACCTCTCCGCCAACGATTCCAGTATCACCACTCAGCTCCCCAAGCCCAACCCGTTCGAGCCTTGCAACCCAATCAAATAACTCCCTGACCAATCCTCGAAAGACAATACACAGCTGTTCCACCACCCACATCTTACCAGGCTGGAAGGATGGGCAAACGTGATACTTACCCGCCACTGCCAGAGTCCTTGCCTGACATTTTTATGGCACTGATGGAATCTAACAGCATCACCTTGTCCCCCGAGAGACCCTCACCCCTTGGTGTCGATAGTTCACGCTACTGCCCATACCACCGGATGCATGGTCATGACATCCGTGGTTGCTACACATTTCAAGATTTTGTTTATGATCTTCATGAACAAGATCGCATTGATTGGGCACTATTGTGAAATATCATCACCAGGTCCCGCTCGGCCCACCCTATTCAATCCTCCACTTCATCCGAGCCTCTTGGCATTCATATTGACCCACTGCCTTCCCATACTCAGCTGTCTACTTCATCTGGTCCAGTAATCAACTTCATTGGGACCAACCCTCCATCCCCCAACCAGTCCAACTCCTCATCACACCTTTGGGCCAACCTTTTCACCCCACCGGCAACACCGGCAACACCAACCTTTTCCCCAAAATCCAATACCGACAGCCTGGCGATCACGGTGGGACCTCCCTCGTGAAAGACAACAAAAGGTAATCCTCTTCTGCTTCCTTCCAATAACCAGACTAGAATGCCATCACCTTCCTAGGAAAACTGAGATTTCCCACCCCTCAAGTCTGACCCTCCTCTACTTTGCACTACAACATCTTTTACTGCTTTAAGCCGCACACAGCTACACACCCCCTTTACTGCTTTAAGCCGCACACAGCTGTGCACCCCTTTATCGCTTTATTTACTGCTTTAATCTGTATTCATCCACACCTAGGCTTTTCCATATTCACACATTGGAGGCCTACACCCAGGAGAAAATAGTAGAGGAGAAGGACAACCAAAGAGACCAAACCTCCTAATTCCTCAGCCACCTAGAGGAGAGGATGGCTACCCTAGGATACCACTCGATCGAGGACATGTTCAATGACCTCACCGACTATCACCAACCCAAGACCTTGAAGCAGGAAACTCCTGTTAAGACCCCAAGGCTTGCCCCACCCCTAATACACTACCTACACCCGGCTTCTTGAAAAATCCGAGTCCAAGTCTCTTTTCCTTTGCCCCACCTTCCCCCGCGAATCCAATATTCCTAACCACTTCTGCGCTGAGCCCTCCCAAGGGAGAAACATTGGATTAAACCATCCGGAGAATCCTCTTTGTGATTGGCCCTTCTGCCCCCAAACACATGTCTTTGCACAGCCTGAGACAGATCCCGTCAGTCCACCTACTGAAGGGATTTGAAATCCCAAAATTTCACCGGTACAATGGTCGTGGAGACCTAGACGTTCATTTGACCGCCTTTTTATCTAGACACCTGATCGTTTCTAGATAACCAACCTCTGCTAGTATTCCTCTTTGAAAAATCATTGGAAGGAGAAGCACTGCAATGGTTTTCCACCCTCCCTATAGATCACCTGTCAAACTTCTTGGCTGTAAGCGAGAAGTTTCTAGGCCGCTACGGTTATCAGAGGATTAGGACCCCCTCTATTTCAGACCTAACCGTAGAAAGAATGAGGCCTAGGGAGGAATTTGAATCCTATGTGTCCAGGTGGCGTACCCCCGTCCACCGAACTGGCCTGCAATTAACAGAATGTCAAGAAATTGACATGATGTTGCAAAACCTGAGTCTAGAGCTCCGTACGAGTCTTTCGTATGGAGACTATACCATGTACTAGCTTCTCATTGACCGCCAAAACAGGATTTCCCGTTGTGCAACCCTGGCAGTCCAAACCCAGTCCCCACCTATCAGCCATGGATAACCGCCGAGAAAGGCGCACACCCCCATAGTGGAGGGGATCACACAAGTTTCAGCACTCTACTCGAACGGAGCGCGAGTTCCTGATCAAGGACTAGCTTCGAGACAGTACAAGCCCGGTCCATCCGGATATGTACCACCTCGGCAAGCCAATCAAAACTTCATTCCTCGATTAGTACCCATCCCCGTGCCGATTAGACAAAACCCAATAGCCCACAGTCCTCCAATCCAAGGCCCCATTATTCAAAATCAAGGCCAAACTAGGACTCCCCCTGCTTATTTCGCTCCCCCAAGAGCGCAAAACCTAACCCCTAGACGGCCGCCACAAAGCTCTTACAATAAAGTTTCCCCTCCAACCTCCTATGGCCCAAGACAGATGGGAAAGAGGGACTCTTACCCACCCCTCCCAGAAACCTTGACGAGGATTTTTAAGGTAATGATGGATACCAATAGCATCTCCCTCCCTACAGCTAGGCCCTCACTCCCTGGGGCCAGCACCACGCGTTACTGTCAATTCCATCAACAGCACGGTCACACCGTAGAACAATGCATTGTCTTTCAGGACTTTGTTTATGATTTAAATGATGACAGGCGCCTCGATTGGGCCATGATCAAAGGCCATCTGAGCCGTGGCAATCCCCAAGCAAACAAGCCACTTGGCATATTCACTGACCCCATGCCAGATCACGACCAAGCCTCCACTTCCAGAGCCCACGCTGTCAACATGGTTAGGAGGGAGAGACATCCATCACCAAAGCCGAGTAGCTTAGAGAGCGCTACCGACGGCGGTTCATCCGAAGAGTCCGAGGAGGAAGGACAGGACGAGCCTTTCCAACTGAACCTTGACGACCACGACCTCGCCGTACTGTATGGCAAGGAAGAACAAGTAGTCCCTGTCCTGCCTAAAGTCATCAACATAGAGTCTGATGAAAGCATATTGGACAACCCAGGAGAAGAAGAAGAGGAGGAGCCATTCAAAGAGGTTCCCGAAGGAGCGAAGGAAGGATCCGAAGAAGGGGAGTGTACTTCAGATGATCTACATCCAGACGACAACGGGTCCTCCAAGAGCACTGATACAGTATATACGGCCCCTGCCGCCCAATGCCCATCTCCTTCATTCACAAGGACCTCCCTAATCGAAGGCTGAGAGTGTATCCCCTCCATCTTTATGGGCGACTCTAGGCCATCCTGCTAAACAACATCTTCATTGATCTAGGATCAGAGATGAATATCATGACTTGTTCTACCTACCAAGAAATGCCCAGGCGAGGTCTCCCCTTTGTTCAACCAGTACACTCCACTATCCAGGCTTTCAACACTTCTGAAAAGACCATCAGGATATTGGGACTAAACAATCCAGTGGGCCGCTACATCGCCGACCCACCACACCCTCACCCTCACCCCTCAATATGGTGACATAGGATATTGGGACTGACTAGGCTGTTGGTCACCCTTGGTCCACCGATAGTCTCTCCTCCACTCCGTAGGCCGCTTGGCCACTCCCACATTCAGCACAGTCTGTCCCAAATCAGGAGGTGCCTACTGATGGGAGCCCTCTCACGGGACGGCCTTTCTAACGCTGGGGCAGTCTCTACACGGATCCAACGAAGGGAACAGAACAGCCTATCCATACGCATATGATCCACTCGGATCCGTCGACAACACATCTCAACCACTCTAATGTCTTGAATTCTTCAAAATTCCTCCAGGGCGCATAACCAAGAAGCGGGGAATATATAAGATAATAATGAGGAAAAGAAACCTTGGGAGAGGAACCTTAGGTCCCGATATAGGACATCCCGACAACCAAACAAGGAACACGGAGTACCCTAGCCCGGGTCTCAATGTTGACCTCGCAAGGCCCCTTAATATTCCCCAAGGCATACTAATAGACATACACTCGCATTTGATTTAAATAAATTAAACTAAATGGGAACATGCATAGGTCGAGGAAGGGCTTCGCGCATCCCATCCGACGAGATCTGCATGCATAGCTTCTAATAGCTAAGGGACCCCATCGATGCGCGATGCGCACCTATGTGGGTCGAGCGCATCCCTAGAGAGGGGAGGCAGGGATTGGAATCAAACCACTCACCTTACGACCCGGGACCTTGCGCATCCCATTCGACGAGAATGGCAAGGTAGGGGCATCGAACTGGGTGAGAAACAACACAATTTATACATAGAAATGCTTAGAAATACCCAAAACTCGGATAAGCATGCATACGGGCTCGCACGCATGCGAGCACGCGCGTACGCACGCGAGTGCCCCGACACCTACCCGAACCCTCGGGCAGCCATACGCAGGGCCCCCCCGCACACGCGCGCACACACCCCGGCACCATCGGCGCACTGCCGCGCGCCTACCCGCGCGCCCTGACGCGCCCTGACGCGCTGCCGCACGCACGCGCACGCTCGCGCGCGCCCGCGCGCACCGCGCGTCGAGCCCGCGCCCCACGCGCAGCACCCTGCGCACGCCCCAGCACGCGCACGCACGCACGCGCACGCACTGGTCCCCAGCTCCGAGCCCAGGCGCATTCCCAGGCGCTCTGCCCCGCACCCAGGTGCAGTGCCCAGGCGCCCTGCCCGCATGCGCGCACGCTCGCGCGCACCCGCGCGCACTCCCGCGCGCACCCCCCCTCGCGCCTGCACCCGCGTGCACTCCCGCGCGCAGCCGCGCACCCGCGCACCCCCGCTCGCGCCTGCACCCGCGCACACCCGCGCACCCGCCTGCACCCCCGCTCGTGCCTGCACCCGCGCGGACCTGCGCGCACTCCCGCACGCACGCACCCCCGCACGACTGCGCGCCCGACTGCACCCGCCAGCGCCCGTTTGCGCCCGCTTGCGCGCGCGGTTGCGCGCGCACGCGCGCAGACCGCGCCCAGCGCGCGCCCAAGCCATTCTAACCCCTTTTTCACCCATCTTAACCCCTCACACACACCCTAACACATCTACCCAACATGCATGACCTTCCCAACATCCCCTTAAGTAAAAAAAAAAATCAAGAAATGGAGGGGAGGAGCTCACCTTAGAGGGGGAACAAAAGGGGGAGGTTCGGGGGCCCTCGACGCACCCGCGACCACCTCAACCACCACCACCGCCTCTAGCCTCTCCTCAGCCTCCTCTTCAGCAGCAAAACAGGGGGGGAGATCATGCAAAGAGAGCTTGATATAGAGGGGAGAACAACAAACAACACACAAACACAAAGATCCACCACCACTAGCACCTCCACCTTCTCTTCTCATTGAATCATTTTATCAATCACCTAGGGGAGGGGTTTGAAAAGAGAGGAGAGACCAGAAGAGGCTGGTCGTGGAAGTGAGAGGGAGAGAGAGAGAGAGCCTTTTTAGCACACAAATATCTAAAGGGGAAAAGACCTAGTCGCCCTTTGACTAGAAATTCTGCGCAAGCTTCACTGGAACAGCCATAACTTCCTCGATACAGCTCCGAATTGCTCAATTCCAAGACCGATGGAAAGCTAAGAAGATTATCTACAACTTTTATGTTCATGAAAGATCAGATAATCTCTCCAGCTAATCTGAAATTAGAGCTAAACATGGAACAGGGCTGCTGCCAGAATTTCCATCCCCGGGGTATACTTGGAAAAATACCCATAACTTTTACTACAAGAATCCAGTTGATCTAATTCCACTTCTGTACGAAAGCTAACTCAAAACTGGACATCTCATAATAAAATCATAATTAAACCTCTTCATCTTGGATTTTAACAAAATCAAATCCAAATACCAAATCAGGAATACATAACTTAGAAAAAAAATTATGTAGCCCAAATCTTCAAACAGAGCGCTCCAAATGACACAGACACAACACTGATCATGGGAGTATACCAGGTAGTGACTACCCGGGGAAAGGGCTACCGGTGGACCAAGGGTGTAGAGCAGTCTAAGTCTCTTCCAAAAGTCCCAAGAGTCTCCCTCTGGGAGTGAGGGTGAGGATGAGGTGAAGACACGTCGCCGCGTGACCCATTCGTTGTTCGTCCGTTCCCATAGTTGTTGGGTCCGGTTGTGTATCGATGTTCAAAGACATCATTGGGCAATTATCTCGATGTAGATGATCCAGTAGTGTTGTGTAGACCAGTAATTCCGGGTCTCTTCGACCAACGGTATGGTCTCTCCCCAAAAGTCCCAAGAGTCTTCCTCCGGGAGTGAGGGTGAGGGTGAGGTTGGTCGTGCCGCCGCCTGACCGTGTTATCCATGGGTTTCCACCCATGTTTTCCTTGAGAGGAAATTGTTTGAGTATTGAACTGTTGTATGGTGATTGGTTTCCAGCCACTCACTGAGCTTGTAGCTCACCCCTCACATACTGTTTCTTTTCAGGGGCAGTGTTGGGCGTGGAGCTGGAGCTTTCCTGTGGCGTGGTCTTATGGGCGCGGAGCGTTCTTCCGGCGGGTGGTGAGTGCGAGGCTGTCAGCAGTCCTAGAGTCATTGTATGTATTGTAAATCGTGCATGTGGCACAGGTTGTATTTTCTTTGGTCTAGACTTGGCTCTCACAGGACA
This sequence comes from Acorus gramineus, assembly GCA_030737835.1. NCBI lineage: Eukaryota > Viridiplantae > Streptophyta > Magnoliopsida > Acorales > Acoraceae > Acorus > Acorus gramineus. The sequence continues at coordinate 986,023 of JAUJYN010000038.1, read as the reverse complement.
GTGATTGTGTATTCGAGTCTGTAATAATGTTTTTGGTTTACAGACATTGTTTATATATTATGCTTTCGCTTTTCAGTCAGTTATCATTATCCTTGCTTTGCCACCTCGTGTGTTGTTGTTGGAGTCTTTATTGACCTCAGGTATTGATAGCTGATATTTTATTACTGCCACGTCTCGGGGACGGCCCCCCTGGGGTGTGACAGATTGTGGGCTTGGATCCGTAGGTCAATGATTGACAAGAGAATTTGCAACTAGGAAGTCATGGGTTCGAGACCCACCATTTACCTACAAAAAAATATTAAGAGTGATTGTGTCCTTTCCACAGTACATGAGCTTCTGAATGGTTGTGTTCAATGTAACATATTAAGATACTTTCTAGAGATGCATATGGTCATTGAGCAATGAACTTTCATGATGGCAAATAATAAATTTTGCACTTTTTTATGGGTCAGTGTTTGAGTTGATTCATGTTATTTATGTAGAGTTAATCATCATCACGCTTTTTATTTGCTTTTCTTCGGCTCCTCCCTCCTGGTATATTGTGTACCTCATTGTGCATTCTTTTGGAGTATCACTCTGCATATCAGTTAGTATAATTTTTTATCATGTTCGTATGAATGTGTTCTTTTTTTTTAATCTAACCATTCTAATCCAAATACCAATCCCCTGATCTGGCGCATGCAAAACAATCCACTTTATATTCCCAAAAAAAAAAAAAAATTCAATTTCAATTACAAAGACAAGCAGAACCCTTCAACTACTACATTGATTAATATGAGAGAACCCAGTGTCAAAATTCATAACTTATATACAAAATATTGGATGTTATATTTGTGTCACTTTTAACCTTCTGGTAACCGTTGGGACATTCTGGCAGTTTTTTGGGTTTTTTCGGTTTTCGATCGGAACCGCTAAAATTTTGGGCTGTTAGCTATCGCCCTGAGATTGAGGACTCCGATTGAAAATATAACTGCATATTATGTGTCCTGGTGCCATTCCAAGCCACTCTCAAAAGTTTCATCAAATTCCGGTACGTTTCAGAATTTCGCAGTTCCGAAGCGTATCCAGGTTTTGACCGAGCCAGAAGTCATTGGGAGACTTGACTTGGTCAATGTGGACCCTTGACTTGGTTAAATGATTTTGGATTTTAGTGTGGTTGGGTTGACTAGGGTCAAACCACACTTAAGCCTCCCTAAGCTAGCTTAAACCCTAATTAACCTAGCTTAGCCTAATCTAAATGAGCTTTGACTTATTTAAAGAAAGCAAAAAGTTGCCTAGCACTATTCATTGTCTTCTCCAACACATTTTCTCTCTCCCCCTCTCTCTTTTTCAAGCTTTTGAGCCACCTAGGGTGCCCAAACCTTAAAACTTAAATCATAGAAAGGGTAAATCCGGTCCCGATCTACACCCCGGTGGTTTCAAATCCGGATTCCGGCTTCTCTTGCCCTCTCTTCCGCCCTCTCTTCTCCTCAGATTTGGGCCTTTTCGGAGGTGGGAAGGGGTCTTGGTGGTGGAGACCCTTGGAGAGGCGTTTCGGTGCGCGGAGAGCATCCGAGCTTCCCTTCCTTCCCTTGGTAAGCTCTTTTTCCTTCTTTTTTTTTTGGCTTAGATGCTTGTTAGGAGGGTGGTTTTGAGGTTGGGTGGTGGCCGGCGGCTGTGGGGGGGGCTGTTGGCGGCGGTGGGTGGTGGTTGGAGGCCGTAGGTGGCTGGTGAGAGGAGATTGGGTGCTCGGGCAAGGTGTTGGGCAGTCCCGGGCAGGATGCCAGGGCTGGCAGGGCTGTTCCGGGCGGGTAGCAGGGCTGGCAGAGCTGGCTCGTGTTGGCTGTGCGCGCTGGTAGGCCGGGCAGGCAGGCTGCGCGTGCAAGCAGGCAGGGCGGGCCGGTTGGGCAGAGAGGCTAGCAGCAATGGCATGTAGGATGGCTGGTGGGGCAGGCGGGCAGTGCTCGGGCAGCAGGCGAGCGGTACTCGGGCCACTCGGTGATGCGCGCAGGCAGGCAGCGCGGGCATGTAGCGCGGGCAGGCTGGTAGGCGCGCTGGGCGCGCGTTGCCGAGCGTGCGCATGGGCGCTGGGTGAGGGTCCCGGGTGCTGGGCGCTGGGTCACGGATGCTGGGCGTTGGGTGTGTTGGGCGAGGGTGCTGGGTGCTGGGCGCTGAACACCGAGCAGGGCATGCGCGCGGGGTGCTGGGCAGAGGCGCAGGCGTGCGCGCGGTGAGGTGAGCTGTGGATGATGCGAGCGGGTGGTGCACGCGGGGTGAGGCTGGTGGTGCGCGCGGAGCGAGGAGCTGGGCGAGGGGCGTGCGGTGTGCGTGCGGGCTGCTGCGATGGGGTGCAGTGGGCGCGCGGTGCACCCGGGTGGCTCGGCGGCATGTCCAGGCGTGCGGGCAGGGGCCCGACGGTGCGCCTGGGTGCGCGGGCTGAGGCGCGGCGGTGCATCCGGGGGCGGGTGGCCATGCGGGTGGTGCGGGAGTGAGTCGGGGTGCTCGGGTTAGCATGCGCACGGGTCGTATGTACGTTTGCCCGAGTGTTGGGTATTTTTAGCGTATTTTGTTGTGTTTGTGGATTTTACTCACCAAGTCGATACCCTGTCTTGCAGATCTTGACGGACGGTCGCGCGACGACCCAGATACCGGTGAGTGGGACGATCCAACCCAGTAGGGAGGCGTTACATGCACTTGGGCGTGTACCGTCCTCCCCTGGGGCACCATAGTAAATATTAACCGGTTTAATATGAAAAACTATGTAAGCATGATAATCTGTAGTATGCATGCCACCCTAGATTTGTATGCTAGGGACTTATACCCTTAGGACCCGTATAAGAAACATGCACCCTGTTATCATGTTTCCATGCTAGGAAAGCCCCGACCGATGCATGTTCCCATTTAGTTTAATTTATTTAAATAAAATGCGAGCATGTGATTATTAGCCTGTCTTAGTGAATATTATAGGGGAGGGGCCTCGCGAGGACAGCGGTGAGACCCGGGCTAGGGTACTCCGTGTTCCTTGTTTGGTTGTCGGGATGTCCTATATCGGGACCTCACGCTGCCCTCCCAAGGATTCTTTCCCCGTTAATATTCCAACCTCTTTATTATTATTAACGCATGTTTCCCCGCATCCTGGTTATGTGCCCTGTTGGAATTCTGAAGAATTCAAGGCATTAGAGTTGTAGAGATGTGTGGTCGGCGGATCCGAGTGGATCATATGCGTATGGATAGGCTATTCTGTTTCCCCTCGTTGGATCCGGTAGAGGCTGCCCCAGCGTTAGAAAGGCCGTCCCTTCCGAGGGCTCCCATCAGTAGGCGCCTCCTGATATTTGTGACGGACTGTGCTGAAGTGTGGGTGAAGGCCAGGCGGCCTACGGAGTGGAGGAGAGACTATCGGTGGACCAAGGGTGACCAACAGCCTAGTCAGTCCCAATATCCTATGTCACCCATAGAGGGGTGAGGGTGAGGGTGTGGTGGGTCAGCCATGAGGTGACCCACTGGTTTGTGGAATTGTGGTCTAAGAATGATTATTAGATTAGTATGTCCCAATATCCTATGTCACCTATTGAGGGGTGAGGGTGAGGGTGTGGTGGTTCGGCGATGTACGAACCACTGGATTTTATGATGTTATGCCACTTTGAGGCTGGTTGTTGTTTAATTGTGGTTAATATTGCTGTGATGCATGGGTTGTGCTGTTCACTGAGCGTGTGGCTCACCCCTCGCATATGTTTTCTCCAGTTGCCACTGAGCCGGATCAGCAGGAGGAGCCTTCCGAGGGATTCCTTCAGTAGCGGAGCAGCGCTACGTCCCGTGAGTGTTAGAGGCTATCAGCATCCCTTTTTGGCTGTATGTATTTTATTTCCGTGCTTGAGCACGCGTTTGTATATATTCAATTGTATATTGTGTATATTGGCTCTCACAGGACAGATGATTGTGTATCGAGTCTGTAGTATGTTTTATTTACAGATTCAGTCTTTCGCTTTCGCATTTTGGTGTATATAACATGTCAGGCTCTTTGTTGTCTGTGTGTCATTCCAGTTGCTTGTTTATGGTATATTATTGACCTCCTGTGTAGATTCTGATATTATATATACACTTACCGCGTCACGGGGACGGCCGCCCTAGGGTGTGACATTGGAATCTCTACATTCTTCTCATTTGACAAAGCTATTCTTCTTTCTTGATTAGAGTTGTGAAGCTTTTTGTTGTTGTTGTTGTGATTGGTAACTGTGAAGAATTTTTTGGCAACAAGAACAGGAAATAAGAAACAAGTCCTCAACTATATACACATTCTATCTAATTTCAGCATCATAAAATTTTATGGCCTCAAATCCACCCAGATTCTCTTGATTGGCCAGTGGGTTGATCATGTCTATAACCCCACATGGTCAATTTTTCAATCCTCTGCAACACTCAAGTCATGACAGAATTTAATTAATGAATGTCGATAGAAGACTGAGCTTGCATTGGTGTTGTGAATGTGCAGAAGTGCGATTCCCAAACCAGAGTGCTGGGGAGGTTATAGGCTTACGCCCCGGCGCTTTGAATTCTGGCAAGGACAGCCATCTCGCTTGCATGACCGGTGAGTCAACAATTACTTCCCTGCAGTCCCTTCTGATTAATATGATGCATCCATATTCCAACTTCAATTTTAATGCAGTATTAGTTGTCTTTGACAGGCTGCAATACTCCCTCAGAGAGATAGATGGAAGGCAAGAATGGCACATTGATATACTGGCCCCATGACTAGTTTTCTCGGTATCATCTCCACAACACAACTTATTCACATTGACCATATTTACTTTCCTCCTCTGCATGCCAACTTTTCTTTCTCTTTGTTTAAAATAAATCATAAGTAATGTTGTTTCTTGAATGATAGAATTCAAGCATCCAAAGCTACTGATAAGTTAATTTTAATAATCAAAACGCAGACATTTGATTGACATTCAATAGACCTGTAATGTGGCCCCCCACCCTCTTTTTTTCTCAAACCAATGTTGATCTTGTTTATTCATTTCTGGAAATTGTATGATGGACATCTTTAAAGCTTTCATTGCCTCTGCAGATTCCTTCTTTTGTTCATTTAAATCATAGGTCCCCATTCGAAACTGAACCTTATGTGCAGATCCAATGCTTTCAATCACCCTGCAATGGACAAAATGTTGGGAACCAGCATTGGTGAAACAATGTTTTTTTTTCCTTTTCTTTTTTATGCAACTGGTTCCTTAAATAATGATAGGGAAAAAAATAGTAGAGCCATGTTCATTGTAGAATAATAATTGTGAAATACAGCAAGGAGGCTCAAAAGAGGTATAATTTTTTTTTCCAAGAATAGAAACAATAGCTGAAATTAAACAAGTCAGCCTAACACATGCTATGCATGTGAAGGAAAGAGAAAAGGGAGGATAAAAGGGGACCACATTTACTGTCTGTTTAAGCTTTGCAGATCAATCAATCTGAGATTCTGAATGTCCACTTCAAGTAGAGTTCAAGCCAAAATTGATGACCTGTTGAAATTACATTTATTGTTTTGGTTTTTTTATTCTCTTCCTTGTGTGTGTGTGAGTTCCAAAATAAGAACCTTTTTTTAAGTCCTATGACACACAACAAAACAAATTTGTGTGACTTGATGGGAAAAAAGCAGTTCCTCTTGGTGGCCAAAAGATACGAGATGCCTTGAGAGGAAGCTGAATAAGATCGAGGTTTTTATGAAAAATGGTTTTGCACAGCACATTCTTTACAGGTATTCCTAGATTAACGTGTGGTAGGTAATTCAAGTCATGGACTTGATGAGGTGTATGAAACAAATGACTCATAGGGAAAATCTAGTGGAAATAGTGTATAAATTATGAGGAAATGTTTATAAATGTTATAAAAGCTCCATCTTTTCCCAGATTTTGTTGTTAAAAAAGTAATAGTTGGTCACAAATAAATATACGCTTTTTTTGAGACACACAAACTATGTACACAGTTTGTTAATATACACACATTAGGCAAATATACAACTTGTCTAGACAAATTCTCAATTGCTTCCCACTTGCTTCACACATCTGTTTGATTTCCCATTTGGTTATTCACTTTTTATGTTTAGTAAAGTGCAATTAACTATAACCACTGCCTCTCTATTAGCTCCTCTTGTTCCTAGGCTCTTTTACTTGTGCTTAGGTTTCTCTATTCTTGGACTTGTACTCCTTTGTGCAATAAAAGAAGTGGCAGATCCACCTATCGCATTTTTCAAAAAAAAAAAAACTATAACTGTCCCCCTCAAATATGACTATTAAAGTTTTATTCTAATTTATCAGGGTTTAACTTATACAGTTTTCCCTTCTTCATGTTTTCTTCACGATTCAAGTTTTTCCATGCTATGTACAGCTCCAATTCCTACATGTGTTTTGGATTTTTTACAAATAGTATATATTTTATAAAAAATCAAGCACATACTCCAAAGAATTGCATGGATATATTAAAAACTAAAATTATGGTAAGGTATTTAAGGTGTCATTAGAAGTGCTCTGTTTTTTTTGCAATTTACGATAATTTCATGTTAATTTAATTTTATGGTGGTCTTGTGCCTGGTCATTAGTATTAGTTCATCTGAATGCTAAATCATATGAATTGCCTGTCATTTTCTTTTGTAGCGTTCAAACTGATTATGCTCATTGCACTTTCAGATTTCCTATCCTGGGGCCTGATCCTGGTCATACAAAACTTAGCCTTTCAAAAGAGGGCTTGAAAGCAATAGAAAGAATTACCACACCAATATCTGTTGTCGCTGTAAGCTAGTTTTTTAATTTAAGAACTTTTGCTTCAATATTATTTGGTGTTAGGAAAATGTATGACATTGTTTAAGTTCCATATCTAAATTTTTCACAAAATGGCTATTTATAATGTGAAGCTCTTAAATGAAGAAAATGCCATTATGCATCAGATTGTGGTTCCTTTTTATGAGAACAAGTCTTTGAAGGAAGATTTTATGCTTAACTTGAACAAGTGCATACTAGAGCAGTAAAATGATGATTGTTTCTAAGTTTCTCAGTAGAAGAACAAATACTAATAAAAGCAAACTAGGTAATGTCCATCATCTATCCCTTCTGCACCTGAACTGTAAAACCTTAAATAAATCTTTGTACTGACCCAATTTCAATGGACAGTGGTATAGATTCAGTTTTGCATTGACTATGTTTATGTTCATTCTGAAATCAACTTCTGGTTATGTAGGCATATGGTTGGAAAGAAAAAAAAATTCAATATATATTTCATGGATTTGATTTTCACTCGTAGATGTTCTTTGAAGGGTCATGATTTTTGAAAAAGAAATTGCCCTGTTCTCCTAAGAAATGATTTTCCCAATAGAGTGCAAGACAACACCAATCAATATTTTCTCCTGTGAATTTTCTCAAAACCTTTCTTGCAACCCCCTTGTTTTGTTTTTTCATTAAAAAATATCACATTATCAATGCTCCACAAAGGGAGATAATGGTGCTATTTCTTAACTTTCTATACATATATAGAAACAGATGGACTAAAAATGATATCTCTCATGTCAATACAAATTGTGGATGCTTTACTTCAATTGTTGAATTCCCTTCCATCTATATGGCTTAGGGCCTTGGTTGATCCAGTGATATGAGAGAAAGGAATGAGTGAAAACAATTAATGACTAAAACGTAGCTAATGACCAAATATGGTCAATTCTACTTGGTTGATTTTGTGATATTTTAAAATTGAGAATGAATTGAATCCTTCAATGAATTGTAGTGAATAAATTGTAAGCTTCAGTTTGTAAGTTTACTAAATTTTAATGATTCTACATTAATTTCAGTATGGCCCGAAAGCCTCGCATTCCACCTGTCACGACCCAGGGCGGCCGTCCCCGGGACGCGGCAAGTGTATATACGATATCAGTAAACAGGAATCAATAACATACCCACAAACAACAGCTAAAATGACAACACAGGTAAAAGTAGGACTGACATAATATATACACCAAATGCGGAAGCTAATAAGACTGAATCTGTAATCAAAACAAACTACAGACTCGATACATAATCATATGTCTTGTGAGAGCCAACATGTCCATATATACACAAATAAAATCCATACATAATCCAAACTAGGTGCCCAAGCATAGAATATATACATACAACAAAGAGAAGGGTGCTGATGGCCTCAAAACTCGAGGGACATGGCACTACTCCGCTACTGGTGTAGTCGCTCTGGAAGCTCCTCCTTCAAGTCCTCATCAGTGATCACTGAAAAAGATTTGATGCGAGGGGTGAGCCACACGCTCAGTGAATAGCACAACCCATGCATATAGTTCATATTAACCACATTTAAATCAAGTCAATAGCCCCAAAGCGGCATAAACAACACAAATCCGGGGGTCCGTCACATCGCCGAACCGCCATACCCTCACCCTCACCCTCAATAGGTGACCAAGGATGTTGGGACTTAATGGGCGAATAATCATCCATACACAATCCTGTGGGTCGTCGCATCGCCGGCCCACCATACCCTCACCCTCACCTCTCAACAGGTGACCTAGGCTCTTGGGACTGACTAGGCTGTTGGTCACCCTCGGTCCACCGATAGTCTCTCCCCACTCCGTAGGTCGTTTGGCCACTCCCACGTTCGGCGCAGTCCTTCTACCAAATCAAGAGGCGCCTACTGATGGAAGCCCCTGCACGGGACAACCTTTCCAACGCCGGGGTAGTCTCTACACGGATCCAACGGAGGAAACAGAACAGCCTATCCATCGCATATGATCCACTCGGATCCGCTGACAGCACATCTCTACAACTCTAATGTCTTGAATTCCTCAGACGGACAGCCATATGGGCGGCCATGCCCAAGGGCTGCCTACTGAGCGCATCTGCCACGACATTCGCCTTACCCGGATGGTAAGCAATGTCACAATCATAGTCCGTCAGGAACTCAACCCAACGTCTCTGACGCATGTTGAGCTCCGGCTGGGACTGCAAATATGTCAAGCTCTTATGATCAGTAAAGAGCTCGAACTCCTCTCCATAGAGGTAATGCCTCCACATCTTCAGCGCAAAGATGATCGCTGCAAACTCAAGGTCGTGGGTGGGATAATTCTGCTCATGGGGCTTCAACTGACGAGACGCGTAAGCCACAACCTTACCGTGCTGCATCAGGACGCAACCCACACCCAACTGCGATGCATCTGTGTAAACTGTGAACCCACCACTCCCAGATGGAAGGGTAAGAACTGGCGCTGAGGTGAGCCTTCGCTTCAACTCCTGGAAGCTCTCCTCGCAAGCAGGGGACCACTCGAACCGAACATCTTTCCGAGTGAGGCGGGTAAGAGGAACGGCTATCTTCGAGAAACCCTCGACAAACCTCCTGTAATAACCCGCCAAGCCCAAGAAGCTCCGAATCTCTGTGGGGTTCGACGGTCGACGCCAATTCGACACGGCGAGCGTCTTCTCCGGGTCCACAGATATGCCCTCACCGGAAATCACATGGCCCAGAAAGGCCATACGCTCCAACCAGAACTCGCACTTGCTGAACTTGGCGAACAACTAATGTCTGGCCAAAGTCTCCAAGACAGTGCGAAGATGGTGAGCGTGCTCCTCAAGACTCCTCGAGTACACCAATATGTCATCGATGAATACTACCACAAAGGAGTCGAGGAAGGGCCGAAATACCCGGTTCATCAGATCCATGAAGACCGCTGGCGCGTTCGTCAACCCGAATGGCAGTACTCTGAACTCGTAGTGCCCATACCGGGTACGAAAGGCCATCTTCAGAATGTCTGACTCCCGGATCTTCAGCTGATAGTACCCCGAGCGGAGATCGATCTTGGAAAAGACACGCGCTCCCTGGAGCTGGTCAAACAGATTGTCAATCCGCGGCAACGGGTACTTGTTCTTCACTGTCCGTTTATTCAGCTGCCTGTAATCAATACACAGCCGCAGCGAACCGTCCTTCTTCCGGACGAACAGGACAGGGGATCCCCACGGAGAAACACTCGGACGTGCGAAGCCCTTCTCCAGCAACTCCTCCAACTGCTCCTTGAGCACCCTCAGCTCTGCAGGGGCCATCCGGTACGGAGCTCTCAAAATCGGCTCGGTCCCCGGAATCAGATTGATCTCAAACTCGATCGCGTGATCCGGCGGTAATCCCGGAAGATCATCGGGAAAAACTTGGGGATACTCTGCCACGACCGGAGTCTGACTGATATCTGCCTGCAGCGGTGCATCCTCCTGAGCAATGTACGCTAGAAAGCCCTCGCATCCTCCGTGAAGGAGTCTCCACGCCTGCATGGATGACACGAACCCCAAAGGGGCTACGTCACGATCGCCCATGAACTGGAAGGACCTCCGACCCGGAAGGTTGAAAGACACCGACTTGGCAAAACAGTCGATGCTGGCATGACTAGCTGCAAGCCAATCCATCTCCAGGATGGCATCAAAATCTGACATAGCAAGCTCCACCAACTCCACCGGAAACTCATGCTCCGCGACCTCTACCGTACACCCTCGGTACACTGAACTGAGGAGAATACGGTCTCCCACGGGCAATGATATCTCCAAGATAGCATCCAAAGGGGCGGACGCCACACCCGTCCGTCTCGCAAAAGCGGGAGACAAGAACGAGTGCGTGGCTCCGGAATCAAACAATACATAAGCAGGAAGCTGGGAGATCTGAACAGTACCTCTGACCACGCTACCTGATGCCTGAGCCTCCTCTGCCGAAAGCGCTGCCACTCGGCCCTGCACGAACTGCGGCTGAGGAGCAGGGGCACGCCTCGCTGGCTGCGCTGGCTGCCTCCTCTGGTCAACCTGGCCACCCCGTGGCTGCTGCTGACGCTGAGGCTGCTGCTGCGGCTGGCGCTGAGGCTGCTGCTGGCTCTGCTGCTGAAACGGCTGCTGCTGCAACTGCTGCTGCTGTGGAGGCATCACTCTGGGTCGGCCAGCATCAGGGCAATTATACAAGATATGCCCGATGCGCTGACAGTGATAACAACGTCGCAACTCTGGTCGCCTCACCTTGACCGGCACTGCTGTGATGGGTGCTGGACCTCACCCTGGCACCACATCTGCTGGAGGAGGGGCAGCCACTGATCGATCGAAGCGGGCCCTCTTCTTCCTGCGCTGTCCCTGGTCTTGGTTCCTGCGTGGCCTCTGATATGCCGAAGGGGTCGGAACTGTCACGAGGATCCAGAGGTCTCGCTCGACTGTCTTCGCTCGAGACACCAAGTCGGAGTACCTCGTGAATGCCTGGGAGGTAACATGCACCCGAATGGCGCTGCTGAGGCCAAGCTCGAATCGACGGCACCTCGTCTCCTCGTCCATCACCAAGGCTGGAGCAAATCTGGATAGCCTCGTGAAGCGCGTGGAGTAGTCAGCGACGGACATAGAGCCCTGCGTCAGCTGCTCAAACTCCCGCATCACGATCTGTCGCGTCGAGAACGGGAAGTACTCCTCCAAGAAATACCTCCGGAACCCTGCCCATAACAGCTGCTCCACTCCCTCTGGGATGTCCATTGATCTAGTAGCCCACCAGTCGGCGGTGCTACCCTTCAGCATAAAAGTGGCCAGGGAGACTCGCTGGCGGTCGGTGTAAAGCATGGTCGAGAAGATCGCATCCACCTCCATCAACCATCGCTCTGGGGCAAGGGGATCCGCCGTCTGACCGTGGAACTCGGGAGGGTGGAGCTTCAGAAAGGCCGCGAGGCCACTCTAATAGACTCGCGCTGCAGCCTCTAGCACCACCTCCCTCTCCCGGGGATCCTGAACTCTCGCCGCTGGAACAACCACAGGGACTAGGGGTACATCGGGTACCACAGGTGGATCTGCCACCAGAGGAACCGACGGAACTGCCTTGCGGGCCGCCCGCAGCTCCTGAATATCCGTGCCTGCTCTGCCAACATCCTCGTCTGGGCCTCCAATGCCCTGGTCTGCATCTCCACCAAATCTGCTAACCGCGCAAATGCGCGCTCCCAGGCAGGAGGCTCCTCTGCCGATCCTGGCTTCACGGCTGAAGACTCCAATAGCATCCTCACCTCTGGCAGTCTGGAAACCTCCAAAGGTTGAGATGGACCTCGTCCGCGCCGTCCTCCACGAGGAGCCATATCAGCAACCTAAGAAAACCAGACACTAGGATCATAATACTCATATAGAAATCCTAGGACTCATCTCTATGAAAAAGAAGACAATTGGCTCTGACAGGACCAGGCTCTGATACCAACTTTTGTCACGCCCTAGGGCGGCCGTCCCCGGGTCGCGGCAAGTGTATATAAGATATCAGCAGTCTAAACAGGGAATCAATAAATCACTCTAAACAAAACTAAAATGACAACAACACAGATCAAGCAAGGCTGACATAATATATACACAGATAGCGGAAGCTAAAAGACTGAGTCTGTAATCCAAAAACATACTACAGACTCGATATAAATCAAATGTCCTGTGAGAGCCAATATACACACATACATCCAAATAATACACAACTGGGTGCCCAAGCACGGAAATATATACATACAATCAAAAGGAAGGATGCTGATGGCCTCAACTAGCGGGACGTAGCGCTACTCCGCTACTGGTGCAGTCGCTCAGGGAGCTCCTCCTTCAAGTCCTCCTCAGTAATCACTGGAAAAACAATTATGCGAGGGGTGAGCCATACGCTCAGTGAACAGCACAACCCATGCATCACAGCTATATATCAACCACAAATAATCAACATAAATCCAGTAGTTCGTACATCGCCGAACCACCACACCCTCACCCTCACCCCTCAATAGGTGACATAGGATATTGGGACTTATAATCATCCATACACATCCATACACCCTCACCCTCACCCCTCAATAGGTGACATAGGATATTGGGACTGACTAGGCTGTTAATCACCCTTGGTCCACCGATAGCCTCTCCTCCACACGTAGCTTACCTGGTCTACTCCCACATTCAGCACAGTCCGAGTCCAAGATCAGGAGGTGCCTACTGATGGGAGCCCTCTGTCAGGATAGCCTGCTATTTCTTGGTCTACTCCCACGTTCAGCACAGTCCGAGTCCAAGATCAGGAGGTGCCTACTGATGGGAGCCCTCTGTCAGGATAGTCTGTCTATGCTGAGGAGTCCCTACACGGATCCAAGAAGGGGAGAGAAACAGCCTACCCACACGCATATGATCCACTCGGATCCACTGACAACACATCTCTACAACTCTAGTGTCTCGAATTCATCAGAATTCCTCCAGGGCGCATAACCAAGATGCGGGGAACATGCATTAGTATAAACGGGAAAAGAAACCTTGGGAGGGCACCATGAGGTCCCGATATAGGACATTCCGACAACCAAACAAGGAACACGGAGTACCCTAGCCCAGGTCTCGATGTTGACCTCGCAAGGCCCCTTAATATTCCCTAAGGTATGCTATAATATTACCAGTTGCATTTAATTTAACAACTTAAACTAATAGGAGCATACAAAGGCCGAGGCTTTCCTAGCATGATAACAAGGGGACAAGATGCATGGCTCTTACACAACCTAAGGGTGCAAGTCCCTAACATACACAGTCTAGGGTAGCATGCATACTACATATCGATCATGCTTGCATGGATTACATATTAAACAGGTTAATATTAATCTATGGTGCCCCATGGGAGGACGGTATACGCCCAAGTGCATATAGCGCCTCCCAACTAGGTTGGATTGTCCCACTCAACGGAAGTCGGGTCGTCACGCGACCGTCCGTCAAGATCTGCAAGACAGGGCATCAACTTGGTGAGTAAAATCCACAATTACACCAAAAATACTCTAAAAATACATAACACTCGGGCAAACGTACATACGGCCCGTACGCTCGCTAGCCCGAACACCCCGGCTCACTCCCGAACTCCCCGGGCAGCCGCTCGCACGGCCACCCGCCCCGGGCGCACAGCCGAGCCCCGGCCCGCGCGCCCCGGCACACTGTCGAGCCCAGCCTGCACGTCCGGACTCCCTGCCGGATCACCCCGGGTGCACCGCGCGCTCGCTGCGCCCCAGCGCAGCAACCCGCGCGCACAACCGCATGGCCCGCGCCCAGTGCCTTGCCCCGCGCGCACTCCACACGCACCACCGCTCGCCTCGCCGCGCACCCCGCGCGCACCACCGCTCGCCTCGCCGCGCACCCCGCGCGCACCACCGCTCGCCTCGCCTCGCCTCGCGTACACCTGCGCCTCTGCCCAGCGCTCCGCGCGCGCTCCTGCACGGTGCCCAGCGCCCCAGCGCCCAGCACCCTCGCCCAGCACACTCGGCACCCCATACAGCCAGCACGCCCAGCGCCCAGCACGCCCAGCACACCCAGTGCCCAACGCAGCGCCTGCGCCACCCCAGCGCACGCCCGTACGTACTTCCGTGCGTACGCGCGCGCGCGCCCTTCCTCTGCACGCCAGCTGCGTCTGCCTGCTGCGCTGCCTGTGCTGCCTGCTGCCTGAGACAACCAACCACCCGCCCGAGCTCCTCTACCACCAACCACCGACCACCAATGGCCTCCGACCGCCCCCGACCACCACCGACAGCCACCCACAGCCACCGACCACCACCCAACCTCAAAACCCCCCTCCTAACAAGCATCTAAGCTCCTCCCTAGCCCTCGAAATGGCTCAAATCAGGGGAGAAAAGAGAGGGGGTACAAAGGGCTAAACACCTCGGAATTCGAATCCGAAAACACAGGGGTGTAGATCGGGACCGGACCTAACTTTTCTATGTTTTGGGTTTTAAGATTTGAGAACCCTAGTTGGCTCAAAACTAAGAAAAGGAGAGAGGGGGAGAGAGAAAGTGAGTTTGAGAAGATGATGAATAGTGCTAGGCAACATTTGCTACCCACTTAAATAAGTCAAACCACTCTTAATTAGGGTTAAGCAAGCTTAATTAGGGTTTAAGTGGGTTTTAAGTGGGATTTGACTTAGGTCAACCCAACCACACAAAAAAACAAAAAGGGTTGACCAAGTCATGGGCCCACTTTGACCGAGTCAACTCTCCCAATGACTTCTCGATCGGTCAAAACCCGGATATGCCACGAAACTGTGAAATTCTGAAACGTACCGGAATTCGATGAATTTTTCGTGAGTGGCTTAGAATGGCACCAAGACACATAATATGCAGTTAGATTTTCAATCAGAGTCCTCAAACACAGGACGATAGCTAACAGTCCAAAATTTTAGCGGTTCCGATCGAAAAACGAAAAAAAAACTCAAAAACTGCCAAAATGCTCCAATGGTTACCAGAAGGCTAAAAAGTGACACATATATAACAGTTTATGTTAATGTGCTTTGTGTATGATATCATTTAAAAATGAAGTATATTCGATTGTGTGTAGGGCAATCGAACATTACGATGTCATCAACCTACCAAAACCATGGAGGGATGGAATGTCCATGATGAATCAACCACCTTTAAGAACATGGTGAAGCAAAGTGGCCTGTGGCAGCTGGTTGAATATAGCTTCCACGCACCAAACAGACATTTGATTAGTTCAATGGTGGAAAGGTGGCATCCAGAGATGAACACCTTCCACCTACCATTTAGAGAGATGACCATCACCCTCAATGACGTGACACAAATAATTGGAATCCCAGTGATGGGCAGAGCAGTGTACGAGTCAACATCCATGGACATTGAGGACGCCTCAAAATTAGTTTTTAAAAGCCTGAATCTACCGATGAATGAGAGTCATGAGGAGTTGCGTCTGCACATAACGGTAGTGCTTTGAGATTGAATTGGTTGAGGGATAAATTGGTCTTGAAGTCCACTAGTTTGCCGGATGAACACATTCACTTCGTGGTTAGGGGTTTCTTATTATTTGTGCTAGGGTGTACTCTATTATGTGATAAGATCGGCAGTAGCGTTTTAGTATCATATTTGAAATATTTGGGTGATATGGAGGACATTGCATCAGTTGGTTGGGGGGTTGCTGCACTCGCTCATCTATATCTATATCGACAATTAGGGATTACATCCCATGCAAAGTGCAGGCAGATTTCTAGATTTCTTACACTTTTGGAAGAAAATTCATTCACTCCTCCCTGTTTAGTTGATCCTTTTGCTTAAATATCTCAATTATACTCTCACAACTGGTTTGTAGGTATGGGTGTACGAGTACTTTGCCTTTCTCAGTCCAGCACCGAATCCAGAGTATACGGAAGATGCCCCTCGTTCTAATCGATGGACCAACTGTCATAATGCACCGGGGTTGCCGAATAATTCAGTTGATATCATTCGGGAGATTCTAGATATGACCACGGCCGAGCAAGTAATATTTTACTTCTTTTCTATTTGTTATATACTTAAATTGTAAAATGTAGTCACATTTTTTATTTCATGCAGGTAAAGTTTGATCCATACCGATCAGTCTGAGAACGTAGACCACTCCCGGACTACGCCTTCTTCAAGGGGTGTCTGTGTGTCAATGTGATATTTGAACCCTATCTGCCAAATAGGGTACTTTGACAGCTTGGCCATGTTCAGTGCATCCCCAGAGCACCAATCCAAACCCCGTTCAAATGTGAGAAGGCATCGTAGTGCTACCAGTTACAGAGCTGATTATCTTGGTAGCGTGGAAGTACTTGAGCAATGGGAGGATTACCTACTAGGTGCAGCCACCAGAGGAGACCGTGCCAGAATGCCATGGGATGCAGTCCCAGATTACTTGGGGTGGTTTTCAAAGATCAATCATACAATCTTACAAAACCCCCAGAACAAGAGACTGTTTAACAGGGGCAGTACCTCTTCTGACCTACTCTCGGTAATAAATTCAATAATTTTATTGATGGTTTCTCATAACCTGGAAATGTTATGTTTAGAACTGACCCTATATTTCATTCATACAGCGTGTCACAACTGCATGTCGGTTTCTTGAAGATTTACTTGATAGGGGAAGCACCTTCACATCGGTCCAAAGGCTTATTCTTGAAGGCATGATGAATTTCCTCCAACACGGGACACCCCTCCTGTTATGCCTGTGTTATTTGGAGCCATTTCGGTTAAGCCTTGGTCACATCTGGGTCATTCAGGGCCTTTTTCTTTTTTCGATCGGAGTCGCTAAAATTTTGGCTTTTAGCCACCTGCGGGAGTTGGAGTGCTCTGATTGGAAATTTAACTGCATATTATGGGTCCTGGTACTGTTTCGTACTACCCATAAAAATTTCATCGAATTCCGGTAACGTTTTGAAAAATATGCAGTTCTGAACCGTATCCGGGTTTTGAGAGTTCCTGGTTGGTCGAATAGTGTGAGATATTTTGGGGATGTGGTGACCTTTGGTAACCTTACCCCCACCTTTCTTAGGGATAAAGAAACCTGTCATGCCCCAGGGCGGCCGTCCCCGAGACGTGGCAATAATAAAATATCAGCTATCAATACCTGAGGTCAATAAAGACTCCAACAACAACACACGAGGTGGGAAAGCAAGGATAATGATAACTGACTGAAAAGCGGAAGCATAATATATAAACAATGTCTGTAAACCAAAAACATTATTAGAGACTCGAATACACAATCACTGTCCTGTGAGAGCCAAGTCTAGACCAAAGAAAATACAACCTGTGCCACATGCACGATTTACAATACATACAATGACTCTAGGACTACTGACAGCCTCGCACTCGCCACCCGCAGGAAGAACGCTCCACGCCCATAAGACCACGCCACAGGAAAGCTCCAACTCCATGCCCAACACTGCCCCTGAAAAGAAACAGTATGCGAGGGGTGAGCTACAAGCTCAGTGAGTGGCATACAACAGTTCAATACTCAAACAATTTCCTCTCAAGGAAAACATGGGTGGAAACCCATGGATAACACGGTCAGGCGGCGGCACGACCAACCTCACCCTCACCCTCACTCCCGGAGGGAGACTCTTGGGACTTTTGGGGAGAGACCATACCGTTGGTCGAGGAGACCCGGGATTACTGGTCTACACAACACTATTGGATCATCTACATCGGGATAACTGCCCAACGATGTCTTTGAACATCGATACGCAACCGGACCCAACAACTATGGGAACGGACGAACAACGAATGGGTCACGCGGAGACGTGTCTTCACCTCATCCTCACCCTCACTCCCGGAGGGAGACTCTTGGGACTTTTGGAAGAGACTTAGACTGCTCTACACCCTTGGTCCACTGGTAGCCCTTTCCCCCGCGTAGCCTCTACCTGGTATACTCCCACGATCAGTACGCTTCCGAATGCATCGGTGGTACCTACGGATGGGAGCCCTCTGTCAGGACAACTTTTCCAACGCCGGGGAGTTCCTACATCGGATCCAACGAAGGGGAGAACGATTCCACGCTCGCAATATCATTCGTTAACCCTCTCCCGGATAGCCTCTACCTGGTACACTCCCATGATCAGTACGCTCCCGAACGCATCGGTGGTACCTACGAATGGGAGCCCTCTGTCAGGACAGCTACAACCCGGCCCTCTTCAACACGGACGACATTGGGAGTAAACATTTCATGTTCGCAAAGTGAACCCAATGGAAAAACAACTACTCTCGATAATCACTTATCGAGATATCGAATACTACTGTACTCCCACACGGTTGTGTCGCTCGGACACAAGAGGGGGTGACACGCCCCAACTACCTGATTAACAATCCGATAAGATAATGAATTCTCCTGAATTCCAAACGAGTGCATCGCTCGGATGCATGGGGAGATTACATTGCTAGCGCTCTAACTAATAAGGTACAACCTGATAGTGGGTCAGACCCACGCCTATTCCAGATAGGCCTATCAGTTTTTAACATGTGCATATTATATGTTGTGCCTGTGTCATTTGGAGCACTCTGATTTTGAAATTTGGCTACATAATTTTTTTCCTCGAAGTTATGTATTTCCAATTTGGTATTTGGATTTGATTTTGTTAAAATCCAAGATGAAGAGGTTTAAATATGATTTTATTATGAGATATCCAGTTTTGAGTTAGCTTTCGTACAAAAGTAGAATTAGATCAACTGGATTCTTGTAGTAAAAGTTATGGGTATTTTTCCAAGTATACCCCGGGGAGGGAAATTCTGGCAGCAGCCCTGTTCAATGTTTAGCTCACATTTCGGAATAGCTGGATGGATTATTTGATCTTGGCTTTCCAACGGATTTTGAATTGTGCAATGCGGAGCTATATTGAGGAAGTTATGGCCGTTCTAGTGAAGCTTGCGCAGAATTTCTAAGTCAGGGATGAAAGGGTCATTTCCATCCCCTCCTTAGATATTTGTGTGCAACAAATATCTTCTCTCTCTCTCTCTCTCTCTCTCCCTCTCACTTCTACACCCATTATTCAAGGTCTCTCTCTTCCTCTCTCTCAAGCCCCCCATGTGTTTGTGAAAATTCCCCAAATAGAAGGAGAAGGTGGAGGAGGAAGAAATGGTGAGGGTTTGTTCATGTATTGTTGTTGTTGTTTGTCCTCCTCTCTCAAGCTCCCTTTTCATGATCCTCTCCCCCTGATTTGCAGCCAAGAAGGAGGCTGAGCAGAGGCTGAGGACGTGGTGGTAGTGGTGGTGGCGGTTGAGGTGGTCGCGGGTGCATCGAGGACCCCCGAGCCTCCCCCTTTCATTTCCCCTCCAAAGGTGAGCCTTTCCCCTTCTTTTCTTGATTTTTATGGCTTAGGGTTGGTTGGGAGGGTCATGCATGTTGGGTAGATGTGTTAGGGTGTGTGTGAGGGGTTGGGAAAGGTTAAAATGGGGTTAGGGTTTGCTGGGCACGCATCGGGAGCTGTCTGCGCGCGTGTGCGTGGGTGCACGCGGAGTGGTCGCGCGGGTGCGCGCGGGTGCTGGCGCGAGCGGGGGTGCGCGCGAGGGCACATAACTAAGATGCGGGGAAACATATATTATAACTACGAGGTTATAATATTCTCTAAGGCATGCCTGTAACTATATGCTCTCAGTTTTATTCAATTAGATTAAACTAGATGGGAAACATACATAGTTCGGGGCATGGTGTCTAGGCATGCATAGGCCTCTATACATGATATAAGGGTGCATATCCCTAGCATACAAGTCTAAGGTGGCATGGATACATCATAATAATAATTATGGTGCCCCAGGGGAGGGCAATGCCCGCCTACGTGCATCGAACGCCTCCCTACTGGGTTGAATTATCCCACTCACAGAAACCCGGGTCGTCGCGTGACCGTTCGTCAAGATCTGCAAGACATGGGCATTCTATATGGTGAGTAAATTACACAAATACATAAGAAATTTACTAGAAATACCCAACACTCGGACAAGCATGCATACGGGCCCGCACGCACGCAAGCACGCGCGTACGCACGCGAGTCCGAGTGCCCCGACACCCTCCCGAACCCTCGGGCAGCCATACGCATGGCCACCCGCACGCGCACGCACGAATGCGCACGCACGCACGCACCCTTGCTCCCCAGGCGCACTGCCGCGCCCCTGCCCGGGCGCCCAGACACGCTGCTGCGCCGCTACCCGCGCGCCCAGACACGCTGCCGCGCGTCCAGCCTTGCGCGTACCAGCGCATACTACGCCCCTGCGCAGCACTCCGCTCGCAGGCCCACGCGCACCCACCAGCGCGCCCGTCTACGCGCGCCAGCGCCTTTTCACCTCCTCCTCAGCCTCCCACACCCCCCTAACACCCATGCAAGCATGCACACCCAATTACACACCCTAAACAAGGATCTAAACTAGCTAGGGGAGGAGGAAAACTTACCCAAAGAGAGGAAGAACAAAGGGAGGAACTCGGGTGCCCTTCGCGCACCAAAATGCCACCACCAAGACCACCACCACCAAGATCTTTCTCAGCCCTAAAAATGGCTGACAGGGGGGAAAAGGGCAGCCATGAGAGGAGGTAAACAAGGGGGAAAACCAAACAAAGACTATAGAAAGATAGATCAAAGCCTTACCACTCTTTTTCCCTTCTAGGGTTTTCCCTTTCCTTGGCTTCTACTAGCTCCAAAGGGGGAAACAAAGAGAGGGGAGAGAGAGATTTTGTGTGTGAGTGAGAGAGGGAGAGAAGAGAAGGGAAGGGAAGAAGGGGACGCCTACATGGGGCTCACACACACACACACACTCACACACTTACACACTTAGGGCAAAAAGGGGTTTTTTTTGGTGTTTGACCTTGAGTCAACCCAACCACACAAACAAACAAAAACATTTGACCAAGTCAATGGTCAAACTTGACTTGGTCAAAGTCATCTTTGACCTGGTCAAGCCTCCTTTTGACTGTTATATATGTGTCACTTTTATCCTTCTGGTAACCATTGGACCATTCTAGCAGTTTTTCAGTTTTTTTTTGTTTTTCGATGGAACCGCTAAAATTTTGGACCGTTAGCTATCATCCTGAGTTTGAGGACTCCGATTGAAAATGTAACTGCATATTATGTGTGCTGGTGCCATTCCAAGTTGCTCACAAAAATTTCGTTGAATCCGGTGACGTTTCAGAATTTCACAGTTCTGAAGCGTATCCGGGTTTTGACCGAGCGAGAAGTCCTTGGGAGACTTGACTTGGTCAAAGTGGGCCCATGACTTGGTCAAATGTTTTTGGCTTTTTTTGTGGTTAGGTTGACTAGGGTCAAACCTAGCTTAAACCTAATTAAACCTAGCCTAAACCTAATCAATTAGCCCTAATTGAGGGTGTGAGTGTGTGTGAGTATAGAGAAATCCCACGACAACATTTAAGTCCCTATTCATCATCTTCTCCACACAATCCCTATCTCTTCCCTCTCTTTAAATCCACATTTAGACCTAGCTAGAGGTGTTGAAATCAAAAACCCTAAGAAGAGAAAGGTTAGGTTTTGTCCCGATCTCCCTTCCGGTGGTCTCGGATTCGAGTTCCCTCAAGTGTGTCCCCCTCTAATGCCCTCTTTTCTCCTCTGATTTCAGCCATTTCGAGGGATGAAGGAGATCTTGGTGGTGGTGGTCCTTAAGGTGGTGTTTCCGTGCGCGAAGAGCACCGATCTTCCCTTCCTTCCTTTCCATCCTTGGGTGAGGTTTCCCTTCCTTCCTTTCTTGTTTAGATGCTTGATTAGGGGGTGTTTTTGGGTATGTATGGATTTTATGGTGGTTTGGGTGGCTGTTGGTGGCTGTGGGTGGTGATTGGGGTGGTAGGTTGGCTCGGGTAGGCTGGCAGGGAAGGCGGGCTGGCAGGCGCAGGGAAGGGCGCTGTCGGGCAGGCTGGCAGGGCACGCGCTTTTGGGTGTGTATGGCTTATGCGTCGCGTCAGTTGAAGCCCCATGAGCAGAATTACCCCACCCATGACCTTGAGTTGGCAGCGATCATCTTTGCGCTGAAGATGTGGAGGCATTACCTCTATGGCGAGGAGTTCAAGCTCTTTACTGATCATAAGAGCTTGACATATTTGCAGTCCCAGCCGGAGCTCAACATGCGTTAGAGACGTTGGGTCGAGTTCCTAACGGACTATGACTGTGACATCGCTTACCATCCGGGTAAGGCGAATGTCGTGGCAGATGCTCTCAGCAGGTAGCCCTTGGGCATGGACGCCCACATGGCTGTACGTCGTTGGAGGCTTCTGGAGGCGGCCGCTTGCTGGATCAGTGTTCGAGAGACTCCTGCGGGTGGCTTTTTGGCCAGGCTAGTGGTGCAGCCAGTCCTTCTTGACGATATCCGCACGGCTCAGGCTCAGGATCCGCATTTTATAGTCCTCTCTGAGGGCATCGCCCGGGGCGAGCGTCCGGACTACCAGATTCGCGAGGACGGGATCCTGCGGTTCAGAGGCCGAGTATGCATTCCTGACGACGCAGAGCTGAAGCGGAAGATTCTGGACGAGGCCCATCATTCGAGATACACAGTGCATCCTGGTGGCACGAAGATGTACTGGGGCCTTCGTCGTGGCTACTGGTGGCGCGGGATGAAGACGGATATTGCCCGTTTCGTTGCCCGATGCTTAGTATGCCAGCAGGTGAAGTCGGAGCATCAGCGCCCTGCGGGGAAGCTGCAGTCCATTGAGATTCCTCAGTGGAAGTTGGAGCAGATCACCACGGACTTCGTCTCGGGTTTGCCGAGGTCACGTTCGGGTCGCGATGCCATCTGGGTGATCGTCAAACTGCTGACGAAGTCCGCTCATTTCCTCCCTATCCGACTCACCGATTCTCTGGACACCCTGGCGCACTTGTTCGTCTCCGAGATTGTTCGTCTCCATGGCACTCCCGTCAGCATCATTTCCGATCGAGACGCGTGTTTTACTTCGAGGTTCTGGCGTAGCCTCCAGCACGCCCTTGGTACGAACCTCCACTTCAGTACAGCGTTTCATCCGCAGATGGACGGCCAGTCAGAGAGGACGATCCAGACCTTGGAGGATATGCTGCGAGCCTGTGTTCTCGATTTTGGAGGCAGTTGGGAGAGGCACCTTCCGTTGGTGGAGTTTGCCTACAACAACAGCTACCACTCGAGTATCTGGATGGCTCCTTACGAGGCGCTCTATGGCCGCAGCTGCAGGTCCCCCTTGTGTTGGGACGAGGTCGGAGAGCGCTAGTTGGAGGGACCAGAGATCGTTCACCAGACCTCAGAGATGGTGAAGATGATTCGTGAGCGTATTCGAGTCGCTCAGAGTCGTCAAAAGAGCTACGCCGACTGTCGTCGCCGTGAGCTCGCCTTCGAGGTTGGTGATCATGTCTTTCTGAAGGTGTCCCCGATGAAGGGCATCTTCCGTTTCGGTGTGCGGGGCAAGCTGAGTCCGCGTTTCATTGGGCCGTTCCTCATCCTCGAGCGAGTTGGGGAGGTGGCCTATCGCATAGCTCTGCCCCCACAGTTGGCTCAGGCCCATGACGTCTTCCATGTCTCGCAGTTGAGGCGCTATGTCCACGATCCTGCTCACGTCATCCCGTTCGAGCCGCTCGTCTTCGAGCCGGACTTGTCATTCGTGGAGCTGCCGATTGAGATCCTGGACCGCCGTGAGAAGAGGCTCCGCACCAAGACCGTCCAGCTGGTCAAGGTGCGATGGCAGCACCGTTCTGGTGCCGAGGCCACTTGGGAGCTCGAGGACGCCATGCGTGACGCGTATCCGCATCTTTTCCCTTCTTAGATGTTCTTGTATTTATTTTGAGGAAAAAATTTTCTAAGGGGGGGAGAATGTTATATATGTGTCACTTTTAGCCTTCTGGTAACCATTGGAACATTCTGGCAGTTTTTCAATTTTTTTTCGTTTTTCGATCGGAACCACTAAAATTTTGGACTGTTGCTATCATCCTGAGTTTGAGGACTCCGATTGAAAATCTAACTGCATATTATGTGTCCTGGTGCCATTCCAAGCCACTCACAAAAATTTCATCGAATTCCGGTAACGTTTCAGAATTTTGCAGTTCCAAAGCGTATCCGGGTTTTGACCGAGCGGGAAGTCATTGGGAGACTTGACTTGGTCAAAGTGGGCCCATGACTTGGTCAAATGAGTTTGGCTTTTTGTGTGGTTGGGTTGACTAGGGTCAAACCTAGCTTAAACCTAATTAAACCTAGCCTAAACCTAATTAACTAGCCCTAATTGAGGGTGTGAGTGTGTGTAGAGTGGGTGTGAGTATAAAGAAATCCCACGACAACATTTAAGTCCCTATTCATCATCTTCTCCACTCAATCCCTCTCTCTTCCCTCTCTTTAAATCCACATTTAGACCTAGCTAGAGGTGTTGAAATAAAAAACCCTAAGAAGAGAAAGGTTAGGTTTTGTCCCGATCTATCTTCCGGTGGTCTCGGACTCGAGTTTCCTCAAGTGTGACCCCCTCTCATGCCCTCTTTTCTCCTCTGATTTCAGCCATTTCAAGGGCTGAAGGAGATCTTGGTGGTGGTGGTCCTTGAGGTGGTGTTTCGGTGCACGAAGAGCAACCGATCTTCCCTTCCTTCCTTTCCTTCCTTGGGTGAGGTTTCCTTTCTTTCCTTTCTTGTTTAGATGCTTGATTAGGAGGTGTTTTTTGGGTGTGTATGGCTTTTATGGTGGTTTGGGTGGCTGTTGGTGGCTATGGGTGGTGATTGGGGTGCTAGGTTGGCTCGGGTAGGCTGGCAGGGCAGGCGGGCTAGAGGCGCAGGGCAGGGCACTGTCGGGCAGACTGGTAGGGCGCTGTAGGGCAGGCTGGCGGGGCACGCGCGCGTGCGCGTGGGCGTGCGTGCTTGTGGAACAGGAGCGTGCGGGTGCTGCGCGCTGGGCGCCGTGCGGGAGCGTGCGCGCGGGGCGCTGCGCAGAGGCGCAGTGCGTGCCGCGCGTAGGGCGCCGCGTGCGGATGCTGTGCGCAGGGCGCCGTGCGAGGGCGTGCGCGCGGAGCGCTGCGCAGAGGCGCAGGGGTACTGTGCGCGCGCGGTGAGGCGAGCCGGTGGTGCGCGCGGGGTGCGGCGTTGGGGCGCAGGGCGTGCGGGTGTGCGCGCGGGTTGCTGCGCTGGGGCGCAGTGAGCGCGCGGTGCACCCAGGGGGCTCGACAGCGTGTCCAGGCATGCGGGCAGGGGCTCGACAGTCGGCCTGGGTGCGCGGGCTGGGCCGCGGTTGTGCGCCTGGGTCGGGTGGCGGTGCGTACGGCTGCCCGGGGGTTCGGAAGTGAGTCGGGGTGGTCGGACTCGCGTGCGTACAGGCCGTATGTACGCTTGTCCGAGTGTTGGGTATTTTAGTGTATTTTTGTATATATTTGTGTATTTTACTCACCGAGTTGATTACCCTGTCTTGCAGATCTTGACAGACGGTCGCGCGACGACCCGGTTATTGGTGAGTGGGACAACCCAACCCAG
This sequence comes from Acorus gramineus, assembly GCA_030737835.1. Classification (NCBI taxonomy): domain Eukaryota; kingdom Viridiplantae; phylum Streptophyta; class Magnoliopsida; order Acorales; family Acoraceae; genus Acorus; species Acorus gramineus. The sequence goes on along the minus strand of JAUJYN010000038.1, from coordinate 960,352 downwards.
TAGGGAGGCGCTATATGCACTTGGGCGTGTACCGTCCTCCCCTGGGGCACCATGGTTTAATATTGACTTGTGTAATATGTAATCCATGCAAACATGACTGTTATGTAGTATGCATGCACCCTAGATCTTGTATGTTAGGGACTTGCACCCTTAGGATATGTGTAAGAGCCATGCATCCTGTCACCTTGTTATCATGCTAGGAAAGCCTCGACCTATGCATGCGTCCTATTAGTTTAATTTATTAAATTAAATGTGAACTTATGGTATTTTAGCATGCCTTAGGGAATATTAAGGGGCCTTGCGAGGTCAACATTGAGACCCGGGCTAGGGTACTCCGTGTTCCTTGTTTGGTTGTCGGGATGTCCTATATCGGGACCTCATGGTGCCCTCCCAAGGTTTCTTTTCCCAATAATATTATATATGTTCCCCGCATCTTGGTTATGCGCCCTAGAGGAATTCTGAAGAATTCATGACATTAGAGTTGTTGAGATGTGTTGTCGGCGGATCCGAGTGGATCATATGCGTATGGATAGGCCGTTTCTGTACCCTTCATTGGATCCGGGTAGAGACTGCCCCAGTGTTAGAAAGGCCATCCCGTGAGAGGGGTCCCATCAGTAGGTACCTCCTACTTTTGGATTCGGACTGTGCTGAATGTGGGAGTGGCCAAGCGGCCTACAGAGTGGAGGAGAGACTATCGGTGGACCAAGGGTGATAACAGCCTAGTCAGTCCCAATATCCTATGTCACCATATTGAGGGGTGAGGGTGAGGGTGTGGTGGGTCGGCGATGTAGCGACCCACTGGATTGTTGTAGTTCCTGCCACTTTGAGGCTTTTAATGATTATTTGTGGTTAACATAAATTGTGATGCATGGGTTGTGCTATTCACTGAGCGTGTGGCTCACCCCTCGCATAATTTTTCTCCAGTTATTACTGAGTCGGACTTGAAGGAGGAGCTTCCCTAGAGACCTCAGTAGTAGTGGAGCAGCGCCACGTCCCGCGAGTATTAGAGGCCATCAGCATCCTTTCTTTTGATTGTATGTATTATATTTCCGTGCTTGGGCACTCGTTTGTATTATATTTGGATGTGTTTGTGTATATTGGCTCTCACAGGACAGATGATTATGTATCGAGTCTGTAGTATGTTTTTGAATTACAGACTCAGTCTTTTAGCTTCCGCTATTGGTGTATACATCATGTCAGCCCTCCTTTATCTGTGTTGTCATTTTAGCTGTTGTTAGAGTATGTTATTGATCTCCTGTATAGACTGCTGATATCATGTATACACTTACCGCGTCCCGGGGATGGCCGCCCTAGGTCGTGACATTGACATTCCCGCTCGGTCAAAACCCGTATACGATTCGGAACTGCCAAATTCTGAAACGTTACCAGAATTCGATGAAATTTTCGTGAGTGGTTTGAAATGGCACCAGGACACATAATGTGCAGTTAGATTTTCAATCAGAGTTCTCAAGCTCAGGATGATAGCTAAAAGTCCAAAATTTTAGCGGTTCCGATCGAAAAAAGAAAAAGTTGAAAAACTGTCAGAAATGTCCCAAAGGTGACCAGAAGGCTAAAAGTGACACATATATAACATTCTTCCCCCCTTAGAAAATTTTGTCCACAAAATAAATACAAAAACATCTAGGAAGGGAAAAGATGCGGATATGCGCCACGCATGGCGTCCTCGCGCTCCCAAGTGGCCTCGACACCAGAACGGTGCTGCCATCGCACCTTAACCAGCTGGACGGTCTTGGTGCGGAGCCTCTTCTCGCGTCGGTCCAGGATCTCGATCGGCTGCTCCACGAATGACAAGTCCGGCTCGAAGACGAGCGGCTCGAACGGAATAACGTGAGCAGGATCGTGGACGTAACGCCTCAGCTGCGAGACATGGAAGACGTCATGGGCCTGAGCCAACTGTGGGGGCAGGGCTATGCGATAGGCCACCTCTCCAACCCACTCGAGGATGAGAAACGGCCCAATGAAACGCGGACTCAGCTTGCCCCGCACACCGAAACGGAAGATGCCCTTCATCGGGGACACCTTCAGGAAGACATGGTCACCAACCTCGAAGGCGAGCTCACTGTGACGACGATCGGCGTAGCTCTTCTGACGGCTCTGGGCGACTCGGATACGCTCACGAATCGTCTTGACCATCTCTGAGGTCTGGTGGATGATCTCTGGTCCCTCCAACTGGCGCTCTCCGACCTCGTCCCAACACAAGGGGGACCTGCAGCTACGGCCATAGAGCGCTTCGTATGGTGCCATCCGGATACTCGAGTGGTAGCTGTTGTTGTAGGCAAACTCCACCAACGGAAGATGCCTCTCCCAACTGCCCCCAAAGTCGAGAACGCAAGCTCACAGCATGTCCTCCAGGGTCTGAATCGTCCTCTCCGACTGGCCGTCCGTCTGCGGATGAAACGCTGTACTGAAGTGGAGGTTCGTACCAAGGGCGTGCTGAAGGCTACGCCAGAACCTCGAAGTAAATCTCGCGTCTCTATCAGAAATGATGCTGACGGGAGTGCCATGGAGACGAACAATCTCAGAGACAAACAACTGCGCCAGGGTGTCCAGAGAATCGGTGAGTCGAATGGGGAGGAAATGAGCGGACTTAGTCAGTCGGTCGACGATTACCCAGATGGCATCACGACCCGAACATGACCTCGGCAAGCCCGAAACGAAGTCCATGGTGATCTGCTCCCACTTCCACTGAGGAATCTCAATGGACTGCAGCTTCCCCGCAGGACGCTGATGTTTCGACTTCACCTGCTGGCATACCAAGCAACGGGCAACGAAACGGCCAATATCCGCCTTCATCCCGCGCCACCAGTAGCCACGACGAAGGCCCCTGTACATCTTCGTGCCACCCGGATGCACTGTGTACCTCGAACGATGGGCCTCGTCCAAGATCTTCTGCTTCAACTCTGCGTCGTCAGGAATGCATACTCGACCTCTGAATCGCAGGATTCTGTCCTCGCGAATCTGGTAGTCCGGCCGCTCGCCCCGGGCGACGCCTTCAGAGAGGACTAGAAAGTGAGGATCCTGCCTCTGAGCCGTGCGGATCTCGTCGAGAAGAACGGGCTGCACCACTAGCCTGGCCAAAAAGCCACCCGCAGGTGTCTCTCGAACTCTGATCCAGCAAGCGGCCTCCTCCAGAAGCCTCCAACGACGTACAGCCAAGTGGGCGGCCATGCCCAAGGGCTGCCTGCTGAGAGCATCGACCACGACATTCGCCTTACCCGGATGGTAAGCGATGTCACAATCATAGTCCTTCAGGAACTCGACCCAACATCTCTGACGCATGTTGGGCTCCGGCTGGGACTGCAAGTAAGTCAAGCTCTTGTGATCAGTGAAGAGCTCGAACTCCTCGCCATAAAGGTACTGCCTCCACATCTTCAGCACAAAGATGATCGCTGCTAACTCTAAGTCGTGGGTGGGGTAATTCTGCTCATGGGGCTTCAACTGACGCGACTTGTAAGACACAACCTTACCATACTACATCAGGACGCAACCCACACCCAGCCGCGATGCATCGGAGTAGACTGCGAATCCACCACTCCCAGACGGAATGGTAAGAACTGGCGCTGAGGTGAGCCTTCGCTTCAACTCCAGGAAGCTCTCCTCGCAAGCTAGGGACCACTCGAACCGGACATCCTTCCGAGTGAGGCGGGTCAGAGGAACAGCTATCTTCGAGAAACCCTCGACAAACCTCCGATAATAACCCGCTAAACCCAGGAAGCTCCGAATCTCTGTGGGGTTCGACGGTCGACGCCAATTCGACACGGCGAGCGTCTTGTCCGGGTCCACAGATATGCCCTCACCGGAAATCACGTGGCCTAGAAAGGCCATACGCTCCAACCAAAACTCGCACTTACTGAACTTGGCGAACAACTAATGTCGGGCCAAAGTCTCCAAGACAGTGCGGAGATGGTGAGCGTGCTCCTCAAGACTCCTCGAGTACACCAGAATATCATCGATGAAGACTACTACGAAGGAGTCGAGGAAGGGCCGAAACACCCGGTTCATCAAATCCATGAAGGCTGCTGGCGCATTCGTCAACCCAAACGGCAGTACTCGGAACTCGTAGTGCCCATAACGGGTGAATATCTGACTCCCGGATCTTCAGCTGATAGTAGCCCGAACGAAGATCGATCTTAGAAAAGACACGCGCTCCCTGGAGTTGGTCAAACAGATCGTCAATCCGTGGCAAGGGGTACTTGTTCTTCACGGTCCGCTTGTTCAGCTGCCTGTAGTCAATACAAAGACGCAGCGAACCATCCTTCTTCCGGACGAACAACACAGGGGCTCCCCACGGAGAAACACTCGGACGTGCGAATCCCTTCTCGAGCAACTCCTCCAACTGCTCCTTGAGCACCTTCAGTTCTGCTGGGGCAATCCGGTACGGAGCTCTCAAAATTGGCTCGGTCCCCGGAATTAGATTAATCTCAAACTCGATCACGCGATGCGGCTGTAATCCCAAAAGATCATCAGGAAAAACCTCCGGATATTCCACCACGATCAGAGTTTGACTGATATCTGCCCGCAGTGGTGCGTCCTCCTCAGCAATATACGCCAGAAAGCCCTCACATCCTCCCTGAAGGAGTCTCCATGCCTGGATAGATGATGTCACGCCCCAGGGCGGCCGTCCCCGGGACGCGGCAAGTGTATATATAATATCAGAATCTACACAGGAGGTCAATAATATATCATACACAACAACTAGAATGACACACATGCAACAAAGGGGCTGACATGATATATACACCAAATGTGGAAGCAAAAGACTGAATCTGTAAATAAACATTCTACAGACTCGATACTCAATCATATGTCCTGTGAGAGCCAATATACACAAATACAACTGAACATATACAAACACGTGCCAAGCACGGAAATCAAATACATATAGTCAAGAAGGGATGCTGATAACCTCTGGCACTCGCGGAACGTAGCGCTGCTCCGCTACTGAAGGAATCCCTCGGAAAGCTCCAACTGCTGCTCCGGCTCTAGCTCAGGCTCAGTGGCAACTGGGGAAAAACATATGCGAGGGGTGAGCCACACGCTCAGTGAACAGCACAACCCATGCATCACAGACAATATTTACCACAATTCCATTATTTATCCAGCCTCTAAGTGACATAACAACATAATCCAGTGGTTCGTACCTCGCCGAACCACCACACCCTCACCCTCACCCATCAATGGGTGACATAGGCTATTGGGACTGATAATCATCCAACCACAAATCCAGTAGGTCGCTCATCGCCAACCCACTACACCCTCACCCTCACCCTACCACGGGTGACATAGGATTTTGGGACTGACTAGGCTGTTGGTCACCCTTGGTCCACCGATAGTCTCTCCTCCACTCCGTAGGCTGCTGGCCTTCACCCATAACTTCAGCACAGTCCGTCACAAATATCGGGAGGCGCCTACTGATGGGAGCCCTCGAAAGGGATGACCTTATCACGCTGGGGCAGTCTCTACACGGATCCAACAAAGGGAAACAGAACAGCCTATCCATACGCATATGATCCACTCGGATCCGCCAACAACACATCTCTACAACTCAAATGTCATGAACTCTTCAGAGTTCCTCCAGGGCGCATAACCACGATGCGGGGAAATAAGTACAATAAAAGCAAGGTTGTAATATCATTGGGGGAAAGAACTCGGGAGGGCGGCGTGAGTTCCCGTTATAGGATACCCCGACAACCAAACAAGGAACACGGAGTACCCTAACCCGGGTCTCACCGCTGTCCTCGCAAGGCCCCTCCCCTATAATATTCACTAATATGCTAATAATCATACTAATTATATAACATTACTTATAATATTACTGGGACTAGAAACCTTGGGAGGGCAGCATGAGGTCCCGATGCAGGACATTTCGACAACCAAACAAGGAACACGGAGTACCCTAGCACGGGTCTCAATGTTGACCTCGCAAGGCTCCTCCCTATAATATTTTCTAAGGCATGCGATTTAACATACACTAGCATTTAATTTAATAAACAAACTAGTAGGACGCATGCGTAGGCCGATGTTTCCTAACATGAAAACAGGGGGCATGGTGCATGGCTCTTACAACTATCCTATGGGTGCAAGTCCCTAACATACAAAGACTAGGGTAGCATGCATTCTACATTTAAATCATGCAAGCATGGATTACATATTACTGCCGGTTAATATTCATCCATGGTGCCCCTGGAGAGGTCGGTATACGCCCAAATGCGTATGACCCCTCTCTACTGGGTTGGATTGTCCCACTCACCAGTATCTGGGTCGTCGCGCGACCGTCCGTCCAGATCTGCAAGACAGACATTCAATATGGTGAGAACAGTACAAAAATACTCCAAAATACCAAAAACATACTAACCCACAACTAAACACCTAACACTCGGGCAAACGTGCATACGACCCGCACGCACGCTAGCCCGAGCACTCCGGCTACCACCCGCACGGCCACCCGACCGCCCGGGCGCACCGCCGCGCCTCAGCCCACGCACCCCGCCCACCGCCGGGCCCCTGCCCGCCGCCGAGCCACCCGGGTGCACCGCGCGCCCCCTGCGCCCCAGCGTAGCCGCCCGCGCGCACCCCGCACGCCTCTCGCTGGCCCGCGAGCACCCCGCACGCCCCGCGCGCAGCGCCTCGCCCCGCGCGCACCTCTAGGCCCCCATCCGCGCGCACTCCGCGCGCACCACCCCCGCCTTGCCGTGCCCCCGCGCGCACCCCACGCGCACCCTGCACGACCCCCACTTCACTCACTGCCGCACGCCCGAGTGCCCTGCGCCCCACGCGCAACACCCGCGTGCCCTCTGCCCGCCTGGCGCCCAGCGATCTGCGCCCAGTGCCCCGGGCCCTGACCCAGCGCCCAGCACCCGCTACCCGCGGCCCAGCGGCCGGTGCTCAGGGCCCAGCACCCGGGACCCTCACCCAGTGTCCACGCGCACGCATGCGCAACACGCGCCCAGCGCGCCTACCAGCCTGCGCGCGCTGCCTGCCTGCGCGCGTCGCCGAGTGGCCCGAGCCCTGTTCGCCTACCCACCCGAGCACTATCCGACTGGTGCCCGAGCACCACCTACCCAGCACGCCTGCCTGCCCCGAGCGCACGCCGCGCGCACGCCCACCTGCGGTGCCCAACGCCCAGCGCCCCAGCGCCTAGCGCTCAGCACCCCTGCTCGCCCAGCACGCCTGCAGCACCACCCGCGCGCACGCCACGCGCACGCCTGCGCGCACGCGCATGCGCGCCCGGCACCTGGTGCGCCCACCTGCTGCGCCTGCTACTAACACACCCGGGACTGCCAGCCCACACGCCCGAGCTGCCTAACTCCCTACCCGAGCTCCTCTACCACCAACACCGACCACCCCAAGGCCTCCGACCACCTCCACTGCCCTCCGACGGCCACCCACCGCCGCCGACCGCCTCCCAACCCCAAAACCCACCTCCTAACATCCATCTAAGCAAGAAAAGAGGGGAAATAGGGCTTACCAAGGGGAGGAAGGGAAGTCCGGACGCTCTCCGCGCGCCGAAACCTTTCCCCAAGGGCTTCCACCGCCCGGATCTCGCTCGGCCTCCGAAACAGCCCAAAACAGAGGAGAAGAGAGGGGGGACGGAGGGGCAAATCTCGCCGGAATCGAGATTTGAAAGCACCGGGGTGTAGATCGGGACCCGATCTACACTTCCTATGCTTTAGGTTTTTAGCTTTGAGGGGTCTAGGGGGCTCAAAAGTGAGAAATGGAGAGAGGGGAGAGAGAAAATGAAATTGGTAGGGATGATGAATAGTGATTTCGAAATTAGATCCCACCTTTATATAGTGTGCGACTTAAAAACCCGGATACGCTCCGGAACTGTGAAATTTCGGGAACGTTACCGGAATTCGATGAAATTTTTGTGAGAGGCCTAAAATGGCACCAAGACACCAAATATGCAGTTAGATTTCCAATCGGAGTCCTCTAACTCAGGACGATAGCTAACAGTCCAAAAATTAGCGGTTCCGGTCGAAAACCGAAAAAAAAATGAAAAACCGCCAGAACGCTCCAACGGTTACCAGCAGGTTAAAAGTGACACAAATATAACAGATGACACGAACCCCAAAGGGGCTATGTCATGATCGCCCACGAACTGGAAAGACCTCCGACCCAGAGGTGGAAAGACACTGACTTCGCAAAATAGTCGATGCTGGCGTGACTAGTTGAGAGTCAATCCATTCCCAGGATGGCATCGAAGTCCGTCATGGAGAGCTCTACCAACTCCACTGGAAACTCATGCTCCGCAATCACCACGGTACACCCTCGGTACACAGAACGGAGGAGAATACGGTCTCCGATGGGCAATGATATCTCCAGCATAACATCAAGAGGGGCGGACGCCACTCCCATCCGTCTAGCAAAAACGGGAGACACGAACGAGTGTGTGGCTCCAGAATCAAATAACACATATGCAGGGAGCTGGGAGATCAAAACAATACCTTGGACAACGCTACCCGAAGCCTGCGCCTCCTCGGCTGAAAGTGCTGCAACTCTGCCCTGAACAAACTGCGGCTGAGGAGCAGGGGCACGCCTCGCAGGCTGCACTAGCTGCCTCCTCTGGTCAACTCGACCACCTTGTGGCTGCTGCTGCTGACGCTGTGGCTGCTGCTGCTGGCGTGGCTGCTGCTGTAGCTGCTGCTGCTGCGGGGGCAGCACACGGGGTCGGCCAGCATCAGGGCAATTATATAAAATATGTCAGACGCGCCGACAATGGAAACAGCGCCGCTTCTCCGGTTGCCTGGCCTAGACTGGTACTACCGCAATGGGTGCTGGACCTCGCGGTGGCACCACATCGACTGGAGTAGCGGCAGCCGCTGACTGATCAAAGCGGGGCCGCTTCTTCTTGCGATGTCCCTGGTCCTGGCTCCTGGGGGGTCTCTGGTCTGCAGAAGGGGTTGGAACCCCCAAAGGGACCCCAAGGTCTCGCTCGACTGTCTTCACCCGAGACACCAAGTCCGAGTACCTCGTGAACGCCTGCAAGGTGACATGCACCCGGATGGTGCTAATGAGACCCATCTCAAAACGACGGCATCGCGTCTCCTCATCCATCACCAAGGTGGGGGCGAACCTGGAAAGCCTCGTGAAGCGTGTGGAGTAGTCAGCGACTGACATGGAGCCCTGCGTCAGCTGCTCGAACTCTCGCATCACGATCTGGCTCATCGAAAATGGGAAGTACTCCTCCAAGAAGTATCTCCGGAACCCCGCCCATAGAAGTCGCTCCACTCCCTCGGGGATGTCCACCGATCGGGTAGCCCACCAGTCGGCGGCACTACCCTTCAACATGAAGGTGGCCAGGGAGACACGCTGGCGGTCGGTGCAGTGCATGGTCGAAAAGATCTTGTCTACCTCCATCAACCAATGCTTAGGGGCAAGGGGGTCTGTCGTCTGGCCATGGAACTCGGGAGGGTGAAGCTTCAGAAGGGCAGTGAGGCCACTCTGATGCACCCGTGCTGCAGCCTCTAGCTCCACCTCCCTCTCCAGGGGATCCTGAACTCCCACCACTGGAATCACCACTGGGACAGGGGGTACGTCGGGCACCACCGGTGGATCTGCCACCAAGGGGACCTGTGGGACTGCCTCGCGGGCCGCCCGCTGCTCTTGGATCTCTCGTGCCTGCTCAGTTAACGCCCTAGTCTGGGCCTCCAGTGTTCTAGTCTGAGTCTCCACCAGATCTGTGATACGAGCGTAAGCACGCTCCCATGCAGGAGGCTCCTGCGCCGGTCCTGGCCTCATAGTCGAGGACTCTCCAGTAGACTCCTCGCCTCTGGTAGGTCCGGGAACCTCCAAAGGCCGAGAGGGACCACGTCCACACATTCCTCTGCGAGGAGGCATATCAGCAACCTAAGAAAACAGACACTAGGATCAGAATACTCATATAGAAATCCTAGGACTCATCTCTAAGAAAACAATTGGCTCTGACAGGACCAGGCTCTGATACCAACTTTTGTCACGCCCCAGGGCGGCCATCCCCGAGACGTGGCAAGTATATATAATATCAGCAGTCTATACAGGAGATCAATAACATACTCTAAACAACATCGACAATCACAACACAGACAATAAGGTAGCTGACATAATATATACAAATAGTGGAAGCTCAAACGACTGAGTCTGTAATTCAAAGACATATTACAGACCCGATACATAATCAACAGTCCTGTGAGAGCCAATATATATACAATGACATCCAAATACAAGTATGTGCCAAAGCGCAGATAACAATACATACAATCAAAAGGGATGCTGATGGTCTCTCACTCGTAGAACGTGACGCTGCTCTGCTACTGCTGTAGTGCCTCGGGGAGCTCCTCCTTCAGATACGACTCAGATATAACTAGAAGAAAAGAAATGCGAGGGGTGAGCCACACGCTCAGTGAATAGTACAACCCATGCATCACAATTCATATTAACCTTATATAAATTCATAGCCCCTAAAAACTAGAGCAACTACACATTCTAATGGGTCGTTTCATCGCCAACCCACCTCCCCCCTCACCCTCACCCTTTACTGGGGGTGACATGGGCCTCTTGGGGCATACTAGACCGCTCTCCACCCCTGGTCCACCCGGTAGCCTCTCCCACCCTCGTAGCCTCCACCTAGTCCACTCCCACTATCAGTATTGTCCGACACATCGGAGGTACCTACGGACGGGAGCCCTCTGTCAGGTCAGCCAACGCCGGGGAGTTCCTACATCGGATCCAACCAATAAGGAGAAGACAACCTACTCACACGGACACGATCCTCTTGGATCCGTCGACACCGATTGTAACTCTATTAATGTCATGAATTCTCCAGAATTCCTCCAGGGTGCATAACTAAGATGCGGGGAAACATATATTATAACAACAAGGTTATAATATTCTCTAAGGCATGCTTGTAACTATATGCTCTCATTTTGATTTAATTAGATTAAACTAGATGGGAAACATACATAGTTCGGGGCATGGTGTCTAGGCATGCATAGGCCTCTATACATGATATATGGGTGCATATCCCTAGCATACAAGTCTAAGATGGCATGGATGGATCATAATAATCATGCATGCATAGCTTTACATTTATTACATGTTAATACACAATTATGGTGCCCCAGGGGAGGGCAATGCACGCCTACGTGCATCGAACGCCTCCCTACTGGGTTGGATTGTCCCACTCACCGAAACCCGGGTCGTCGCGTGACCGTCCGTCAAGATCTGCAAGACATGGGCATTCAATATGGTGAGTAAACTACACAAATACATAAGAAATTTACTAGAAATACCCAACACTCGGACAAGCATGCATACGGGCCCGCACGCACACGAGCACGCGCGTACGCACGCGAGTCCGAGTGCCCCGACACCCTCCCGAACCCTCGGGCAGCCATACGCATGGCCACGCGCACGCACGAATGCACACGCACGCACGCACCCTTGCGCCCCGGGCGCACTGCCGCGCCCCTGCCCGCGCGCCCAGATGGGCTGCTGCGCCCCTGCCCGCGCGCCCGCGCGCACCGCGCGTCCAGCCCTGCGCGTACCCGCGCGTACTGCGCCCCTGCGCAGCACTCCACGCGCACGCCCGCGCGACTGCGCGTATGCGCGCGCACCCCCCAGCGCGCCCGACTGCGCCCGCAGACGCGCGCGGATGACTCCGCACGCTGCCCGAGCCCCTTCCACCCCCTCCTCAGCCCTCCCACACCCCCCTAACACCCATGCAAGCATGCACACCCAATCACACACCCTAAACAAGCATCTAAACTAGCTAGGGGAGGAGGAAAACTTACCCAAAGAGAGGAAGAACAAAGGGAGGAACTCGGGTGCCCTTCGCGCACCGAAATGCCACCACCAAGACCACCACCACCAAGACCTCTCTCAGCCCTAAAAATGGCTGAAAACAGGGGGGAAAGGGCAGCCATGAGAGGAGGTAAACAAGGGGGAAAACCAAACAAAGACTATAGAAAGATAGATCCAAACCCTACCTTTCTTTTTCCCTTCTAGGGCTTTCCCTTTCTTTGCCTTCTACTAGCTGCAAAGGGGGAAACAAAGAGAGGGGAGAGAGAGATTTTGTGTGTGAATGAGAGAGGGAGAGAAGAGAAGGGAAGGGAAGAAGGGGACGCCTACATGGGGCTCACACACACACACACACTCACACACTTAGGGCAAAAAGGGGTTTTTTTTTGGTGGTTTGACTTTGAGTCAACCCAACCACACAAACAAACAAAAACATTTGACCAAGTCAATGGTCAAACTTGACTTGGTCAAAGTCCTCTTTGACTTGGTCAAGTTTCCCTTTGACATTCCCACTCGATCAAAACCCGGATACGATTCAGAACTGCCAAATTCTGAAAACGTTACCGGAATTCGATAAAATTTTCGTGAGTGGTTTGAAATGGCACCAGGACACATAATGTGCAGTTAGATTTTCAATCGGAGTTCTCAAGCTCAGGATGATAGCTAAAAGTCTAAAATTTTAGCGGTTCTGATCGAAAAAAGAAAAAGTTGAAAAACTGCCAGAAATGTCCCAAAGGTGACCAGAAGGCTAAAAGTGACACATATATAACACAACTGTCCTATGAGAGCCAATATAAACAAAGACATCCATATACAAGTGATGTGCCCAAGCACGGATAACAATACATACAAGCAAAGAAGGGGATGCTGATGGCCTCTCACTCGCAGAACCCAAAACGTGAACGCTGCTCCGCTACTGTTGCGATGCCTCAGGGAGCTCCTCCTTCAGATCCGACTCAGTAACAACTGGAGGAAAAGAATATGCGAGGGGTGAGCCACACGCTCAGTGAATGGCGCAATCTATGCAACACAACTCATATTAACCTTATAATAATTAAAGTCCCTAAACGGGAGGAACTGTACAAGCTAGTGGGTCGTAACATCGCCGACCCACCCCACCCTCACCCTCACCCTTTAAGGGGTGACATGGGCCTTTTGGGACAGACTAGACTGCTCTCCACCCTTGGTCCACCAGTAGCCTCTCCCTCGCGTAGCCTCTACCTGGTATACTCCCACGATCAGTACCCTCTGAACACGTCGGTGGTACCAACAGATGGGAGCCCTCTGTCAGGACAGCTTTCCCAACGCCTGGAAGTCCCTACTCGGATCCAACGAAGGGGAGAAAACAGCCTACTCACACCGATACGATCCTCTTGGATCCGTCGACAACGATTTCTAACACTACTAATGTCATGAATTCTCAAGAATTCCTCCAGGGCGCATAAATGAGATGCGGGGAAACATATATTATAATAACAAGGTTATAATATTTTCTAAGGCATGCTTATACCAACATAATCTCATTTTGATTTAATTAAATTAAACTAAATGGGAAACATGCATAGATACAGGCTTTTCAAGCATGGGACATAGTGTCTAGACATGTATGGGCCTCTATACATGATACATGGATGTATATTCCTAGCATACAATGTCTAATATGGCATGGTTACATCATAGTAAAACATGCATTAACATAGTTTTTCATTGACACAAGTTAATATGCAATTATGGTGCCCCAGGGGAGGGCAATGCACGCCTACGTGCATCGAACGCCTCCCTACTGGGTTGGATTGACCCACTCACCGCAACTTGGGTCGTTGCGTGACCGTTCGTCAAGATCTGCAAGACATGGGCATTCAATATGGTGAGTAAACTACACAAATATACATGAAGTTTACTAGAACTACCAAATACCCGGACAAGCATGCATATGGACTCGCACGCATGCGAGCACGCACGTACGCACGCTAGTCCGAGTGCCCCGACACCCATCCGAACCCTCGGGCAGCCACACGCATGGCCCCCCGCACGCACCCGCACACGCGCACGCGCACTGGTGCCCTTGGCGCACTGCCGTGCGCCTGCCCGCGCGCCCAGACGCGCTGCCGCGCAGGCGCGCACGCTCGCGCGCGCCCGCGCACACCGCACGTCCAGCCCGCGCACCCTCGTGCACACTGCGCGCCCGTGCAGAACCCCGTGCGCACTCGCGCGCACCCCCCGCTCTCACCAGCGCCCGCGCGCACCCCCGCTTGCTCCTGCCAGTGCCCTCCTGCGCGCGCAGACAGCCCCCAGCGCGCGCCCACTCTTCCCTAACCCCTTTTTAACCCTCCCAAACCCCTCACACACATTCTAACACATCTACCCAACATGCATGACCTCCCCAACCATCCCTAAGCCATAAAAACCAAGAAAAGAAGGGGAAGGGCTCACCTTGGGAGGGGAAATGAAAGGGGGAGGTTCGGGGGCCCTCGACGCACCCGCGACCACCTCAACCACCACCACCTCCTCAGCCCTCCTTTGACTGCAAATCAGGGGGGGAAAGTTCATGAAAAGGTGCTTGAGAGAGAGGAGATCAACAACTACAACAACACTCACCAAAACTTTTCTCTTGCTCCTTCACCCTCTCCAACTTTTCTCTTTGAGGAAATAAAACAAACACTTGGAGGGGGGGTTGAAAGAGAGGAAGAGAGAGCCAAGAATGTTGACGTGGGGAATGGGAGGGGAAGAGAGAGAGAGAGAGAGAGAGAGAGAGATTTCTTTGGGCACATAAATATCTAAAAGAGGATACAAATGACCAATTCATCCTTGACTAGAAATTCTGTACATGCTTCACTAGAGCAGCCATAACTTCCTCAATATAGCTCCGCATTGCACAATTCAAAGTCCGTTGGAAAATCTACAACTTTCATGTTTATGCCCAGATCAAATAATCCCTCCAGCTATTCCGAAATTAGAGCTAAACATTGAACAGGGCTGCTGCCAGAATTTTTCATCCCCGGGGTATACTTGGAAAAATACCCATGACTTTTACTACAGGAATCCAGTTGATCTAATTCCACTTTTGTATGAAAGCTAACTCGAAACTGAGCATCTCATAATAAACTCATATTTAAACCTCTTCATCTTGGATTTTAACAAAATCAAATCCAAATACCAAATTGGAAATACATAACTTCGAGGAGAAAAATTATGTAGCCAAATTTTCAATCAGAGCGCTCCAAATGACACAGGCATAACAGCAATTTTCTACAAAATTCTTCCTCCGTTAATGCTCTCATCACTCCAAACCATGCTCCATTGAACTTGTCCCATGTCTCTAGATCGGAGAATGCTTTTCTACAGTTTTTCAAGACATTCTTTGCAATGTGAACACGACAAAGTAGGCGGACAGTAGAAGGAAACACCATAGATACAACCTTCATCAAACCGAGCTCATGGTCGGTTATGATTACCTTCGGGAATGGGATACCATCAAAGAGCGACTTAAAACATTCCATCGCCCAGGCATAGTTATCTTCCTTTTCCGCCAGTAGATAAACTAAGGCTGCAATTGTTATGCCTGTGTCATTTGGAGCCTTATTTTTTTCGATCGGAGTCGCTAAAATTTTGGCTTTTAGCCACCTACAGGAGTTGGAGTACTCTGATTGAAAATCTAACTACATATTATGGGTCCTGGTACCGTTTTGTACTACCCATAAAAATTTCATCGAGTTCTGGTTACGTTTTAGGAAATTATGCAGTTCTGAATCGTATCCGGGTTTTGGTCGATTCTGTCACGCCCCAGGGCGGCCGCCCCCGAGACGTGGCAATAATAAATATCAGCTATCAATACCTGAGGTCAATAAGGACACCAACAACAATACACAAGGCGGCAAAGCAAGATAATGATAACTGACTGAAAAATGGAAGCATAATATATAACAATGTCTGTAAATCAAAAACATTATTATAGACCCGAATACACAATCAATGTCCTGTGAAAGCCAAGTCTAGACCAAAGAAAATACAACTTGTGCCACATGCATGATTTACAAAGCATAAAATGACTCTAGGAATGCTGATAGCCTCGCACACGCCACCCGCCGGCAGAACGCTCCACGCCCATAAGACCACGCCACAGGAAGCTCCAGCTCCACGCCCAACACTGCCCCTGAAAAGAAACAGTACGCGAGGGGTGAGCTACAAGCTCAGTGAGTGGCTGGAAACCAATCACCATTCTATAGTTCAATACATAATCAATTTCCTTTCAAGGAAAACATGGGTAGAAACCCATGGATAACTGAGTCACGCGGCGGCGCGACCAACCTCACCCCCACCCTCACTTCCGGAGGGAGTCTCTTGGGACTTATGGGGAGAGACCATACCGTCGGTCGAAGAGACCCGGATTTACTGGTCTAGAGACCATACCGTCGGTCGAAGAGACCCGGATTTATTGGTCTACTCAACACTACTGGATCATCTACATCTAGATAATCACCCATTGATGTCCTTCATCGATCACGAGACAGGACCCAACAACTATGGGAACGGTCAAACAACGAATGTGTAACGCCCCCGAATCAGCCACCCATATTAGGCGAGAAAGACAGTGCGCTACGTGACATAAACCTCGAATCTCAGAGTAATCTAAGGAAATTAACCGTTATTCAACCAAGCATAATTAAATAATAATTTAAACTACTACACTGATAAATATTTCTTAAGACATCACCAGGATCTATCAATAATTCATCCCAAGTTTGGATGATTACACACATAATAATTATTAAACAAAACAATCTCTACAGTTTTTGCTGATAAGGCTAAGGAAAGTCTACTACATGCCAAAGAAAGGCTTTATTCACCCTAATGAAAGCAAAACTAGACGATAAAGGATGACGACCCAAACTTGATCTTGCTAACGCCTTCGAGATTCACAACGCTACTACTCGATCCTCAAATCTGAAAGGGGAAAAGGAGGGGTGAGCTACAACACGCTCAGTGAATGGACCATCATCATCCCGTTAGTACATTTATATTCAAAATATCAATATCGTAATATGTCTACACAGACATGTAATATATCAAGAAAATAAATATACAACAAGGCCACCAAGACATGCAATAATATATATACACACGCACACAAATCCTATCCAACATGATGCATGCAACACCACGAACACGCATGTCCGTCTTCGCAGCACCTAGCTCGCGGGGCCTTTCACAGGCATGGCCACGTAGACATTGCAACAAAGACTTGGGTCCTACGTTCTCGGACCAGGCCACGTAGACGTACGCCCACCTAGACGTTGGCCACCAAGACTGAGCCACCTAGACGGAATGGATGCATTGATAACCTATCATATCTTCAAAATTCACAAAAGAATAGAGCATGCAAAAATCTCAACACACCAATCAATTCATGATAAATATCTCAGTAAAAGGCATGCTCATATTTTTATTTCGAAACTAGCAGTTATATTCCACAAAATAGATGGTCCTAGCATGAATATATAATATATTCTTTTGAAACTACATATGAAACTCAAGTCCACTCACCTCCAGTCCACGCAATACAAATCGATGCACATGCATAAACGCTATACACTCGCACGTGGATAACCTAGCATAACAATTATGAAATCAATAAATAAGAAAATCATTCAATCATGACAAACAACTGACAACAACTTACAACAACACTCAGCCCAACAATCCCAAGAGCCCGTACCAAATAGACCTACAATCCGCAACTCACCTTAAAGGCCTAACAAAAATCCCAACTCCAAATAAATATTAAAATGTTCATATCTCACAATGATCCGATAATCAATATCCATTTATTTCATAAGGCCCACATAATCGATCAACCCTCGAATAAAATATTTAGACAAATAATCCACTACAACTCCAATGATTCAAATAAATCAATCCAATCAATTTACATCCAAATAACAAAAATATCCAATTAATATTCATTGATCCCACTAAACCAAATTAATTGATTTAAGATCCAAATTGAGTCACCAAGATCAATAAAATCATCAAAACCCACAAATCAAATTATACTCATTAAACATCCATTTGGGATCCCTTTAATCTCTAAAATTCATCAAACTTGATCATGAAGCTAAATATTTGAATTATAAGAAACTGCACAGAAATCTTTGAAAAATCATAACTTTCTACCCGTAACTCCAAATCAGACGATTCAAGATTCGTTGGAAAGATCTTTTCAAAACCTATTTCTGTTTGTGAAATACAATTTTCCCATAAAAGACTCTATCATAGTCAAAAACACAATTTAATGATCAGGTATTCAATCCACCCGAAAATAACCCTTAAATCCCAAAACCAATAAATCTAGTTTGATCTTAAGAAATCCTTCAGGATCCATTGAAATCTAATAAAAACATAATCTATTTAAAATTAATCAAACCCGAACCCTAATCCATCAACATTTTTTTCCAAATAAAAAGATAATCAATCAAAAACATTCTTCCATAACACAATCACCCAAAACAAATAATAATTAATCATCTTCACAATCATAATAAATCTTTATTACAACCATCCAAATCTAATATCTAAAACCCAAACCTCATAACCACCATGAAAAGAAAAGAAAACTAAGAAGATCATGATCAAGAGCCAAAAGAATAAAGATTCAAGAGAGAAGGGACGAAGGAACATACCTAGATTGATAATGATAATGCCTCAAAATCTCAACTCGAATTAGGGTTAATGGGGAAGGTAATAGGGGTATTTAAAGGGGTTAATTTGAAATCAAAATCTCTAAAAATCTGGGCTGTTAAAATTTCTGATATGGAAAAATCGGAGGGACAATTGCGGATAGGTCCAGACAGAATTAAAATTGGCAAACAGGTCCTTCCCTGACTAACCCAAAATCTAATAATTACAAATGGGTCCCCAGATCCAATTAACATGCTAACAACCTCTATTCAAACCCATTGGAAATAAAGTACCAACCTTTTGACCTAAACAACTGTACAAAATAATAAATTATTATTTCTCTCAATATATAATTATATATAATATATAATTATATAAAATATGCAGTTGTTACAGAATGGGTCACGAGGCGACGTGTCTTCGCCTCATCCACACCCTCACTCCTGAAAGGAGACATCTTGGGACTTTGGGAAGAGACTTAGACTGCTCTACACCTCTGGTCCACCCGGTAGCCTCTCCCACCCTCGTGGCCTCCACCTAGTTCACTCCCACTATCAGTACTGTCCGACACATCGGAGGTACCTACGGACAGGAGCCCTCTGTCAGGTACAGCCAACATCGGGGAGTTCCTACATCGGATCCAACGAAGGGGAGAACGATTCCACGCTCGCAATATCATTCGTTACCCCTCTCCCGGGTAGCCTCTACCTGGTATACTCTCACGATCAGTACCCCTCCGACTGTATCGGTGGTACCTACGGATGGGAGCCCTCTGTCAGGACAGCTACAACCCGGCCTCTTCAACTCGGACAACCTTGGGAGTGAACATTCCATGTTCGCAAAGCGAACCCCATGGAAACAACTACCACTCTAGAGGAGAAGAATATGCAAGGGGTGTGCCACACACTCAGTGAAGGGCACCAACTATGCAATGCAACACCTATTAACCTTCAAATAATTTATAGTCCCTAAACGGGAGCAACAACACATTCTAGTGGGTCGTTTCATCGCCAACCCACCTCCCCCCTCACCCTCACCCTTTCCGGGGGGTGACATGGGCCTCTTGGGGCATACTAGACCGCTCTCCACCCCTGGTCCACCCGGTAGCCTCTCCCACCCTCAGGCCTCCGCCTGGTATACTCCCACTATCAGTACAGTCCGACGCATCGGAGGTACATACAAATGGGAGCCCTCTGTCAGGTACAGCCAACGCCGGAAAGTTCCTACATCGGATCCAACCAATAAGGAGAAGACAGCCTACTCACACGGATACGATCCTCTTGGATCCATCGACACCGATTTGTAACTCTACTAATGTCATGAATTCTCAAGAATTCCTCCAGGGCGCATAACTAAGATGCGGGGAGACATATATTATAACAACAGGGTTATAATATCCTCTAAGGCATGCTGGTAACTATATGCTCACATTTGATTTAATTAAATTAAACTAGATGGGAACATGCATAGTTCGGGGCTTTCCAATTATAGGACAAGTTGGCTAAACATGCATTGGCTGCTATACATGATATAAGGGTGCATATCCCTAGCATACAAAGTCTAAGGTGGCATGGATATATCATATTAATCATGCATGCAAAATATCTACATATTATAGCTAGGGGGCCCCATCGATGCGCGACGCGCGTCTATGCGGGTCGAGCACATCCCTAGAGAGGGGGGGGGGAGATTGGAATCGAACCACTCACCTTACAACCCGGGGCCTCGCGCATCCCATCCGACGAGATCTGCAAGGTAGGGGCATCCAACTTGGTGAGTAACAACACAATTTACACATAGAAATCATTAGAAATACCCAATACTCGGACAAGCATGCATACGGGCTCGCACGCATGCGAGCACGCACGTACGCACGCGAGTCCGAGTGCCCTGACACCTACCCAAACCCTTGGGCAGCCACACGCATGGCCCCCCGCACGCGCACGCACGAATGCGCACGCACGCACGCACCCCAGCACCCTCGGCGCACTGCCGCGCGCCTGCCCGCGCGCACTGCACGTCCAGCCCAGCGCGCCCTCGCAGAACCCCCGCGCACGCCCCAACACGCGCACGCACGCGCACACGCGCACTGGTCCCCAGCCCCGCGCCCAGGCGCGTGCCCAGGAGCACAGCCCCGCGCGCACTCGCGCACACTCCCGCACGCACCCCCGCTCGCGCCAGCACCCGCGCGACCACTCCGCGCGCACCCGCGCGCGTCTGCGCGCCTGACTGCGCCTGCCAGCGCACGCTCGCAGACAGCCCCCAACACCCGCCCACTCTATCCCAACCTCTTTTTAACCCTCCCCAACCCCTCACACACACCCTAACCCCTATGCAAAGCATGCATGACTTCCCCAAGCATCCCAACAACCCTAAAAAAATCAAAAAGAGGACTTACCAAAAGAGGGAAACGGAAAGGGGGAGGTGCGGGGCTCTCGACACGCCCACGGCCACCTCAACCACCACCACCACCTCTTCAGCCTCCTCAGCCCTCCCATGGCTGCAAATCAGGGGGGGGGGAAAGATCATGCAAGGGAACTTGAGAGAGAGGAGATCAACAACAACACATATGCACAAACCTTCTCTTCTTCCTTCACCTCCTCCTTCTCTTCTCCTCCTAGGGGGGCTTTGAAAAGAGAGAAGAGAGGGCCATGGAAATGGACGTGGAAGTGAGAGGGAGAGAGAGAGAGAGTGAGAGAGAGGAAGATATTTGTTGCACACAAATATCTAAAGAGGGATGGAAATGACTTAGTCGTCCTTTGACTAGAAATTCTGCGCATGCTTCACTAGAACAGCCATAACTTCCTCGATATAGCTCCGAATTGCACAATTCCAATTCCGTTGGAAAGCCAAGAAGATTATCTACAACTTTTGTGTTTATGCCAAGATCAAATAATCACTCCAGCTATTCCGTAATTAGAGCTAAACATGGAACAGGGCTGCTGCAAGAATTTCCATCCCCGGGGTATACTTGGAAAAATACCCATAACTTTTACTACAAGAATCCAGTTGATCTAATTCCACTTTTGTACGAAAGCTAACTCAAAACTGGACATCTCATAATAAAATCATATTTAAACCTCTTCATCTTGGATTTTAACAAAATCAAATCCAAATACCAAATCAGGGATACATAACTTCTAGAAAAATTTATGTACCCAAATTTTCAAATCAGAGTGCTCCAAATGACACAGGCACAACAGATTCTGGATTGTCAAATGGAGACTTTGACCAGTCAAAGTTGACTTTGTCAAGTCAATGGGTTTTGTTTGTTTCCTTGGTTGGGTTGACAAGGTCAAACCCCCCCCCCCCCCCCAACCACCCACTTTTTGGGCATTAAACACCCTTTGAGAATGAGAACTCTCCCTCTCCCTCCAACGTCCCTCTCTTTTCTCTCCCTTTTAGGCTTTCTTTAGTGAGTTTTAAAGAAGAAAAAAATCAGCAAGTGAAGGAGAAGAAGAAGCACAAAAGGGGGGTGCAAAGAAGATGATTAAGGTGTGTGTGTGTGTGCATTCATGTTGTTGTTGTTGTTGATTCTCCTCTCCTTAGCTCCCTCTCATACCCCTCCCCTTTTGCACCACTGTTTTCTGCCATGAAGGGCTTGAGGAGATGCCGATGAGGTGGTGGTGGTTGAGGTGGTCGTGGGTGTGTCGAGAACCCCGCATCTCCCCATTTCCCTCCCCCTGTTTTGGTAAGGCAGCTCTCTGTCTTTTAAAGATCTCAGTGAATCTAGTATTTAGAGGCATATTTTTAGGATTATGTCTTCTATGTATCTAGTTGTTATATATGAAATTTGGGGTCATTATGATATCTGTGTTGTAAGGTAGAGCCTATTTTGCATGGCCTGTCTAGATTCGCGTAGGAATTGACCTGCTTCTGGAAATAATTTAGTTCAGGCTTGTAGAGGTAAAATTAGGATTATGATACCAGCATATCAAAGAATGTGTATGATTTATTTCATAATTTTTGGATGTGTATTTGGTGCTGTGGAGATCAATTAGTAGGGCTGGTTGCAGCAGGTTTGGCAGTTTTGCTCAGTTGTGTGTCAAGGAGTTGTTTGCATGTGTCTTGTGTGATAATATGGAAGTATCAGGAGTTAGGGTCTTCATGAAGTAGGCTTATATGTGTGATAGGAGGTCCCATATTTTAATTGTGGATCATTGGTTGTGTTTTGCAAATTTCGTAGACCGGACGCGCGGTGATCTAGGTATCCGGGAGTGCTTCGATCCAACCCTTCGGGAAGCGTGGGATGCACATAGTCGTGCGTCGCGCATCTGTTGGGCACCCTGACTATACTACTTATTTAGATAAGTAGTATGGTCATGTCTAACCCATAATATGCTAGGTATTTGCATGCTAGGTTAGTATAGCTCGTATATTGTGTAGAACCCCCTATTTCTACCATATACTTGTCTATGTATCATATTCATGTGTGAATTATTATGTTTGCATGCGCCCTTCGTGCATGGCCATGCGTGATGTGTGCTAATATGAATGTATAGAATATGCATGCCTTAGATAGTCTCTATTTATAGTACTACCTCCCTATGTTAGTAATATCTAGCATGATTAAACCTGGGTTAATAACCAGGTGCATACTTAATATTCCCTGGTCATAAGACTGGAGGACATGGCATGGTTGTTGCACCCATCTTGTTGGGACAAAGCTATGACCAGCTTCCGAAGAGGATGAGACTTTCCCTCTCTCTCGCCCTCCCTCTTTGCGAGAACTGAGTAAGTAGATGCGATTTCCTACTCGACTCAGGTTCGTTTGGGAATATTGGCATGCACCTGTAAGTGCGCGAGATCGCGCTTGACCCTTCCCTTTTAAGTTGGTGATATCCAACGCATTTTAGGGTATATGCTTGAATGCTAGTATGCTTGTATGAGGCATGCTTGTATGCTTGAATGCTTGTATGCTTACATGAGGTATGCTTGTAGGCTTGTATGCATATTATTTAGCCCATGCATGGTATATATATTGTTTATCCATGTTAGGGAGTATCCCTATAATTATTTGATATGTTATCGTGCATGTAGTTCATGTACATAACTAAGATATAATTCTCCTGGATATATATGCGCATGTTAAAACTGATTAGGCCTATCTGAAATAGGCGTGGGTATGACCCGTTGTCGGGTTGTACCTTATTAGTTAGAGCGCTAGCGATGTAATCACCCCCGTGCATCCGAGCGATGCACTCGTTTGGAATTCAGGAGAATTCATTATCTTATCGGTTTTGTTAAGCTGGTAGTTATGGCATTAAGCTAGGCCTACCCGTGCTAGGCGTGTGTATGAACCGCCTGTTGGGTTATGTGCCTTGGGCTTATTTCTGCGTGAGAGCAGAGGCAACCCCTTGTGTCCGAGCGACGCACCCGTGTGGGAGTACAAGAGTATTCGATATCATCGATATGTGATTATCGAGCGTAGTTGACTTTCCCATAGGGTTCGCTTTGCGAACGTGGGGTGTTTCCTCCCGACATTGTCGTGCGTCGAACACCCCAGCGTTGAAGCTGTCCTGTTTGGGTGCCACCACTTGTAGGTGCTACTGATGCGTATCGCGGTACGCATCTGGCTGATGTACCGATCGTGGAAGGCCAACAAGTAGAGGCTGCGCGGGAGAGGGCTACCGGATGATTTTGCGAGCGTGGAATTGTTCTCCCCTTCTTCAGATCCGTGTTGAAGCTACCCGACGTTAAAGCTGTCCTGACAGAGGGCTCCCACCTATAGGTACTACCGATGCGTTCGGCAGATGTACTGATCATGGGAGTATACCAGGTAGAGGCTACTCAGGAGAGGGCTACCGGATGACGAAGGGTGTAGAACAAAAGGTTTTCTTCCAACAGTCCTGTGTCACCCTTAGGGGTGAGGGTGAGGATGAGGTGAAGTCACGTCGCCACGTGACCCATTCATTTTTTGTCTGTTCCCATAGTTGTTGGGTCTGGTTACGTATCGATGTTCAAAGACATCGTTGGGCAGTTATCTCGACATAGATGATCCAATAGTGTTGTATAGATTAGTAAATTCGCGTCTCTTCGACCAACGGTATGGTCTCTCCCCAAGAGTCCCAAGAGTCTCCCTCCGAGAGTAAGGGTAAGGGTGAGGTTGGTCGCGCTGCCGCGTAACCTTGTTATCCATTTGGTTTCCACCCATGTTTTCCTTGAAAGGAAATTGCCTTAACATTAAACTGTTGTAATGGTGATTGGTTTCCAGCCACTCACTGAGCTTGTAGCTCACCCCTCGCATACTGTTTCTTTTCAGGGGCAGTGTTGGGCGTGGAGCTGGAGCTTCCCAGTGGCGTGGTCTTATGTGCGTGGAACGTTCTATCCAGCTGGTGGCGAGTGCGAGGCTGTCAGCAGTCCTAGAGTCATTGTATGTATTGTAAATCGTGCATGTGGCACATGTTGTATTTTATTTGGACTAGACTTGGCTCTCACAGGACATTGATTGTGTATTCGAGTCTGTAATGATATTTTTGGTTTACAGACTTATTGATATTTTATGCTTCCGCTTTTCAGTTGAGTTATCAGTTATCATTTCTATGCCAGCTTGTGTGTTATTTATTGGAGTCATTGTTGACCTTTTGTACTTGATAGCTGATACCTTATATATTGCCGCGTCTCGGGGACGACCGCCCTGGGGCGTGACAGCAATAAATGTCTTGCCTATGGAAGTCACCTCTACTATCTCCAGTAATGGCATTCTATATGGGTTGGTCTTGTAAGTGCAGTCCATCATGAAGACCAAAGGAAACGCGTGAACTAGCTGAATAGGCTTAGGATGCGCAAAAAAGATTTCTTAGACAACCTCAGCGTTCTCTTGCACTCGATGCCCCTCAATATACCCGTGCTCATAGATTAACTTCATCAATCGCTGCATATGTGTGCGACCACATGTCTGTAGGACCCGCATTTTCAATCGGAGCATTGTATATGATCTTCATTGAGTTGACATTGGTTGGATCTCTACACTTCAAGTGCATTAGGATGTCGCGTGGCCGCATACCACTCACTGACATTCCTTCTACCACTGTGTATTCATCCTCCAGCAACTTCCCAGCAAAAGAGTGACCCTCGAAGCTGATGATAAGGGGATGATTATGTGAACCACATAACACTCTCAATGTCCATCTCCCAGAATGCTCTATGGCGCGCAACTTGAAGAGACAACCACACTTCTTCGTACCAGACCGACGCTTCTTTCTATCTTTCTTGTCAATGTCTTTCTTTCTTGGTCGACCATCATATTTACCCCCCCCCCCCTCTCACATATTAGATCCACTCGGGGTGATTTATTCGGCCTTGAATGTTCTGACCGCCCAATGATGACAATGACTCCGATATTTCTACCAACTCTTTTGCTCAATCAATTAGTTCCGTTCGATTGTCGAAACCCTGAAACAATGAGAAGATCAAATATATACATTGGCCATCTCATATATACCAACAAATGAAATTAATGTTTGAGGGCTTCATATTACCAAGGATGTAGAGAAATGCTTGGTGGTGTCAATGTTCGTGATAGGGTCATTGGACATGGCCTCTCTCACCTCAAGGAAAGGCTCCTCAACATCTTGAGCGAAAGGTATTATCGATCTCTGCATATACATTTAACATATGTCATGACTACATATACATCATTGGGTCTAAATAAAGTAAGATTACGAATTCTAAATGCTAACCTCACTGCTCATGCTTCAAACACTTGTGGTGGTTCTATAATTCAAGGTTGATCATACCCGTGTCCGACAATGCCTGTAAGAACAATGGTTGATAAACAAAATCACATGATTGCTAAAAAATTGCACAATGACATGTTTAACGACTACGCTTATCATCAAACCAACAACCAAAACCTACAACACCATGATCACCATCCATTTTAACATAACATCTACCAAGACGCATTCCACAAACCCAAACCACGAACCACCCAACCACAACCATCACAACAAACACATCACATATGAATCCCCAAAAAAAAACTACAACAATCACATACAACCATGGTCATTACCACTACCACCATCACCTCCACCAACATAACAATGAACTACACCATCATACACAAAACAAAACAAAATCCTAAACCCAACAAATACAACAACCACCACTGGAACCACATTCATAACAAGCAACACCAATGCCACCACATCCATGAGAATGACAAAAAATTTAACAAAAAAAAAAATGAATAGATACTCACATAAATGAAGAGTTCTGAACTAGGGCATCAATTTGAAATGGTGCAACATCGTCGGAGAGGGTCTGCAACACCGTGTTGGTCACTGGAGGGTGTTCTTGGTTCCAACTGGCAGGTCAAGGGTGAACGTCGCAGTCGACCATGGAGAAAATGGGCGGGAGTCAGAAAGGGCGCGATCAGTCGGTGGAGAATCGTCGGGGACGGTCAGTGACGTCGCAGTGGTGGCCACCAGAGAGTGTTTGTGTTTCTGGCCGGCAGGTCGAGGGCAAACGTTATAGTCAACCGTGAAGGAAATGGACGGGAGAGAGAACAAGACAGGTTGGACTGTTTTATTCTCACTGGGGAGGTGGGAATAGCAATAGTATATAGTTCTTGTTAGTGGGAAGAGATATCCTTGATGGGATTGGCCACTAAAAAACCAAATGTCATGTTTTGGGTTTTTTGTTTTGGTCAGTGGTGAGATAAGAAAATTGTTTGGTGGGGACCGACAAGCCCTAAAAGTTTTTCATCATGTGCATGATTCAACCAACATTCATTTTATATATATTTTTAGATGGTGGTCTTTTGTATCTCGATAAATAACACTTTTCTCTCATATATTTAATTTTGTGTCACTAATCTTAAATATAAATTTAAATCAACAATGAGTATTACATAGTACAGATTAAATCATTTGCGAATATATTAATGTTACAAACTTGTGTTTTATTCAACATAACTTCAATTAACAGTATTTATTTCAAAGTTTTTTTTTGTTCATTTAATTGCTTCAATTAACATCACTTCAACATAACTTTTTAATGGGCCGTTCCGCACAATAAGCTCTATATTTAGACTCAGTCATATTTTATCATCCAAAACTTAGAGCTCACATATTTTTATTTTTTAAAAATAGTAAACATGAGGAATATGCTTAAAAAGCATATATCACTCCATTTTAAGTTAAATGAACCAATTTTTGGTAAGTGTAAAAAAAAAAATTTAACGAGGTAAATACATCGTCTAATGAGATTTAAGCTTTATTGAATTTTTAATGAGGTAAATAGGACTGTATTATAGACTGTAAAAAAGATTGAGTGTAACAACGCCCTTCCGATAAACTAATGGAAAATGATATGTCCGCTGGTATGCAGCCCCCTTTGCAGCCCCGACCGGTTTTATTTTTTTAAATACATATAATTATAAAAAATAAAATATATATTAAGATACATTAATATATTTTTATTTTTAAAAAAATTTAATTTTTCTACACTGCGAATCTGAACGGAAGATGGAATTGCAAAATGAACTGAGATTATCAATGCTCTAAACTAAGGCGACACAGTTTAAAAAGCAGGTTTTAGCTGTTTGATACACGGTTTTTGAGAATTTAATTATAATGGCTGCTTTATGAAACACAGATATTGAGACAGTCATTTGACAAAATGTAATAATGATGATGTATGTAAGCTGACATGTTTAATAATAGTTTTTAGCTTTTTAAAAAGCTTAAATCCAAAAAATTTAGTTTCCCTAACGCACCCTAATATGTGGGCTTCAACTCAATTATCCTTTTGACAAAGGGCGCTTGTACACATGTGAGCCCTCTTGTATTAGTGGCATAACATAAATTGAATAGAATAACCTAATTCCAGAGAAACCTGAAATATCAGTACCATCTGATTAACCAATACCACATTATTCTCCCAATCAAAACAATTTTTTTTTTTTTTTTTGGGTGGATCAAACTCAAAACCTTTATTATGAAGAGCTCCTGTTCCCCTCATACGTCATATAAACATAATCCAATAACAAAATCTGATAACAATTAAAAAAAAACATTGAATCAATAACAATAGATCAATCAAAATGAGAACAATAAGGGATCAAAGAGCTGCCTCTAGTGGTGGTGCCCGGGCTTGCCAGGCTCGCCGATCGACTTGCATGCCTGGTCGCACTGGCTCTCGCACTGCGGCCGAGTCGCGTACTTGATCGGCAAGCACTGCCCCATGCAGTCATTGAAGCAGTTCCTGGCCTCGCTAACCTCCACCGACACCATCACCACCAGCATTGACACCAAGATCACCGCCACCAGTTTGCCGGAGGCCATCTTAAGTTAATTTTTTCTTTTATAAACAAATATTGAAACTTAGAAGTTGTTTGTGTAGCATAACTCCCATGGAGGTGTTTTTATAAGGTTTTGTTTTGGTGGCTGGGAGGAAAGAATGCTAAGACAAGCTATATTTGGTCAAGGAGTATGTGAGACCAACAATTAGTGTTTGATCACAGCCTCCCATTTCAAACTAAAAGACAAACCACAAAAATTTAATATGAAGATGTAACTGCAATCATATGCTGCATTTAAAAGAACCGTATATGTAAAAACAAATACAGTGTAAGATATGGATGATGGTTTCAGAGACAGATCAACAGACAATTTTGTGTATAAGCTACATCTATATCATCATGTTTTCTATGAAAGCCAAATATTAAGGTCCATCAGATTAGCAGTATCAATGGGTTTACATCCATGAAGTGTATCCCCTAAGACAGTAAGAGAAATTAAAAATGGTTGCATACATAAAAAAATCATCTGAAATGATGTTTCCCAGAGTTTTTCCCCATCTCAAAAATTCTTCGAGAAGCCTATCCTTCTGGCAAGTTGCCAATCCTTTGGAGCTGTAGCACAAAACAGGAAAAACAATTTGAGGATAAATTGAGTCAAGCTGAAACATGAAGGGAAATAGGAAAGCTGATAAGTGAAGGTGATTCAGTTGGGTCTTGAAATAAATTATCAAATAAGAAGAAAACAATGGAAAACATTACTTATTTGAGGAAATCATAAAAATATGCAGAACTTTAAAGATGAACTTTGTGGGTGGTTGGGAAGGGTGTAAAAGTCACAATTGACAAAAATAAAATAAAAAAGGTGGATGAAGGATGAAATTGTGAATGACCCGCAAATAGAAATGCATTGCTTTAAACTTTAACTAATTCCAGAATACCAATTTTTAAATGAGCAATCCTTGATGACCTATATTTGACCGGGTTTCATACAGTTATGTTAACTAGAGTAATTTGAAGGCTTGCAGTGTGTAAGTTGAACTCACTGAGTGTAACGCGCTTGGCATGGATAGAACAAAGATATGCGTCATTAAACATTTCCACCATAAAAGCCTCAGCTGCCTGAAAGAACATCACACTCGTAATTAGATAATGGTACATCAATAAGAAACAAATCATCAGGAACTGCAGCAATAGTTCATAAAAACAAGGGGTTTAGTAAATGAAAAAGATCCAGCTGTCATACATTATTGTTTCTTCTGTTGTTCTAATTTAGCTAACTTTATAAATTAAAATTATAAACTTTTTCTTTTTCTCTGTGGAAGTTTTGGGGGGGGGGGTGGAGGGGGGGGGGTGTTTATCATCTAACTTTAAGACGTATGATCAGTGTAATATCGGCTTGATGTATTTGGTGGGTCCAATGGTCAACCAATCCTTCTTAGTTAAAAGAGACAATCCCTTTTTATTCCCCTGATCATTTAAATATACAATAGATCACCTGTGGCTAAAATTCACATTCTTAAACAGTTAAAATATGGTATACTTCAATACATAGATAATCGTCATGGTTGCTGAAAAGGTTCCACTTCGGTTCAACGAAGATCCAATCCTAGGTGAAGAGAAACTATGCACCATTGTAGACTAGTCTATTATCATGCATAAACCATTGTTGTATAACATGACAGTATTTTAGGGCAGGATTCTTGGTTCCCGTTGCATTTTCGATGAGTTTGAAGGAATGTGGTATTTTGGACCACTCATAATGAATGTATCTTCCAACATAAGAGGTTCTATTTAAAACATGCTTGGACAGTAACATCATTGACCACTATAGACTGGGTCACTATTATATTGGGAGTTGCTTCATCCACCATTACGGGTAACTATTGTTCAGGAGGTGATGCTCCAGGGGAAATTTTCAAAGAGTGACCCCCCTGCCCGAAGAGTTTTTTGCCTTCTTTCTATACTTTCCTTTTCTTCAATTTAACATTTTGTACAGAGATTCCTTGTCTCCTTTGTTCAGGAGCATCCTTTCTTAAAAAGATTGTTCTTAAATCTTCTTCGAAAAATGTGCCAGTTAACCTGTTGTATTTTCCTCCATTTTGGAAGGTACACATGGATTTGTGTATCAATTCGTGTACAATGGCAACCATTCTAGGCAGTCTGGGCTACTTTTCATAGAAAAACTAACAGGGCAGTTTGGTCTCGTGGTTAATTATAATCAGTGAACTGCAGGGTAATGGGGATGGAGATGCACAGCATCTCTTCATATCCTTCTCCTTCAGCAAGGCCATCAGGGCCAAGTTGGGGATGGAACTGGGGAAAGGCTCCCTGTCGATGAGCAAAAAGTGCATAGTTTACAGCTCTCCTACATTTTGTATGCATGCAATTTAAAGGTATATTCACATCTTGAAGGCAGAGAGAGTCTGTATACTAAGGGAGGTCATATCTGTTTAGTGACCCTGATGAAGGCAGGAGTTGGGGTAAGCTGAAATAAAAATTATTCTCTCTCTTTCACCCTATTTGCGCGTGTTTTTCTTTCTTCATTTTTTTCACTCATTTTGTAACCCTCAGTTCAAAAATAATCAATCTAGATTAGAACTATTTCTGCTTGAAAGTTATGATGTTAATTTAAACTCAATTAGCCCTATCTATAAATATCATTAAAAGAACAAAAATCTAAAAGTGCGACTGACATGGAAAAGAATACTAGGTAAATTCATTTTTCCCCTTTCTCAGTCAAACTAATAACTGAAGACTAGACCAAATATAATTTTTTTAAAAAAACTGGTGGGGATTTTATCATTCAACCATTCATTAATGAAAGCTCATAGGTAAAATACCATGCAGTAAGAAAAGAAATAACGTGGACAGAACAAAAATGAAAAGAAAAAACAGAAAAAGATCCACTGAAACAGAAAATAAAGATGAATAGGCTTCAGTGCTAGGTCCCAATTTGAATTTTGTCCACAAAAACAAGCTTCACACCCGCGCAATGCAACATGATACTTCACTAAACCATTGGCATTCCAACATAGATACTTCAGTAATAACTGACAAAATATCAAGTTCTCATACCTCTTGAATACAAACTAGAGCT
Source organism: Acorus gramineus (assembly GCA_030737835.1). Taxonomy (NCBI): domain Eukaryota; kingdom Viridiplantae; phylum Streptophyta; class Magnoliopsida; order Acorales; family Acoraceae; genus Acorus; species Acorus gramineus. The sequence continues at coordinate 928,529 of JAUJYN010000038.1, read as the reverse complement.
TCAGCGGCCCAGCGGTTAACCTCCCGGGAATAAATTCCAGTCAACTCCCTTACCTACAATAACAGAAACAAAGAGAATGAACGAAATATATCAGCATTTTATCGCACATTTAACTTATGAGTAAATTTTGTACTTAAAAAAGATGTACATATGATATCAAAGATTAATCAAAGATGATAGTGGTTCATATAATAAGACTAACATATTAATTGTTTCTTTTTTTTTTTTTTTTAGAAAATGGTAGGCATCCTACCTCAATTTTATTAAAGAGAAGAGAATGCCCGATACAAAAGTTCAGGCAACATATCGCTCAAAAAAGCCAAAAAAGGAGGTAAGCCATGGTAGAAGAGATATCTACCGTAGCAAATACCCCAACAAGGATACACCATATCACATCTACTCGTCAACCAAAACCCTTCCCCCCTGAAAGCCACACATGTGGCCCCAGCACAAAACTTCCTCCAATCTTGATGAAACCTCACCACAGACTCACAAATGTTCTCTGCGTAACACGTCGCCCCCTTGAAGATGACTTCATTTCTCATTATCAAGGTAGCCCACAACGTCGCCAGAATGAAAGACTGCATTATATTCGCCATCACACTTCTATCTTCTGACTAACATATTAAGTTAATAAAGATAAAAATAGAATACACTCATAGGTATTATAATACCCCACATTGTGGTATACTCAACAAAAAAAACTAAATTCAACATTCTATTTATATCTAAACCATATGCCATAATGTTCACCTGCAAATTTCTTTTTTTTAAAAAAAAAAAATTCTCTCCATCAAACATCGGACTCTCAGGCCCAAGGAACTCAATTGAGAATGATAAATAAAAGAAAAAAAGATTCCAACATACACAAACCACCACCAATTTAAAAAAAAAAAAAAAAAGCCATCCAAAACAATTCTATACGAATCTCAAACCAAAGACTACAATTCAATGATTTAATCTACTATTTCATAGATCAATGCACCTCATAAACCATTCAATAAGAAATCAAACAAAAAAAAGCCACTCACAAGTCTAATAAAGGGTGCCGACGGTATTAACAGCTCTGTCGATTTCTGAAACTTTCTTATCTCTCTCAGGGCCACGGTTCCCGGCTTGAAACGCTTCTTCTTCCTCTGCCTCTCCTCTATCACACATCAAATGAAAACTGAATCAACCAAAAATCCCACATTTCATAGAGAGAGAGAGAGAGAGAGAGTCACCTGTCGAAGGCACTGATCCGGCGGGTGTTGCCTCAACACTCCTCTTCGATTTGGTCTTCGAAAACATCAAAACACACAAATCATACTAAAATTTTAGGTCACAGAGAGACTGAGAGGAAATGAGAGAGAACTGACTCTTGATGAGCTTGGAGTGGAAGGTGAAGCCGGAGTTCTCTGACCTGTGAAGATACATTTAGGGTATTGAGAGAGAGAGTGAGAGAAAGAAAGAAAGAAAGAGAGATCCAAGAGCGAAAGAGAGAACAATTACCGGATTTGACGGGATTCGGTCTGCGACTCCTCACAGCGACCTGTTTCGTCCTGGCCATGACTCAAGAGTTTTTGATTTCTGGGTGGGGGCGAGGGAGGGAGGGAGGAGTGTTCAAGCCATTGGGAACTAATATACCCACCAACATATTGACTGACTCCACCCGCTTTGTTAATCCCAATAACCACAATTTATGATGCTTTTATAAACCACCGATTCTAATCCCACCACCCCTGTTTCTCAATTTCTCTCTCCCTCCTCCACCATTGCCGCACACCGCCACCTCTCTACTTCTCCCTTCTCCGCCATCATTGTCGCCGCACCACCATCCCAACCATTTCTCCCTCTTTTGTTGTTGCCACGCACCACCATCCTTCTTAGGTCACCACTATATATCCTCCTCCCCTCCCTCTTCCCATCACCGCACACGCCCACTCCCTCCATCTCTCTCCTCTTCTCCCGACTTCGCACCTCCACACTACCACCTCCTCCATCTCTCTTCTCCGGTGTCCCCGCACATGCCCACTGGACAACCTATTGCACGCTCTCTCGTATTTATCTATTTTGTAAAATAGATCCTCACCATTTATTTATCTATTATTATATACCAACTAAAAGTGTTTAAATTTTTATGTTTATTCATTCGTGTTTAACAGTTTTATTTTTAATTTTATCTTTAGTTATATCTGAACTTTTAATTTTATATTAAAGGTAACAATAACAAAAACACATATTTTAAAATTTTTAATGGCAATGTGAGATATTCAATAAATGTATCTTTTTAATATCTATCTATATGAACAATATATTAAATAAATGGTGGTGATCGTATCACATCATCATAATTTCTGTTGTTATTATTTTTATTAGATTTAGATTAAAATAATGATGAAATATAGGTGATAAATAACTAATTTCGGGTAAAATATGAGTTATAATATTTGACCACACTTTTCATAATGAAACATTCATTTTTCATAAAAATATATTTCACGGTCATAAATATATATTAAAAAGATCTTTCCAATGAGCTATTGATCACCCCAATTTGATTACACTTGAAAGGTTATGAATTTTTTAAAAAAATTTGGGAATAATTTAATTCTTGGTTTTTTTTTGTATATATATATAACCTAAAAATCACATTTTGGCAAACTATCTCTATTTATTTGTTATTTTCAATATATTATTCAAAAGATTTTAAATTGTATATTTACATCATTTTTTTTTATCTATTCCATCCATACTGTTGGTTAGGAGTTTTAAATGAGGTATTTTTATAATATAGGATCAGTTAAAGAGTATTGATGCAAGAAAATCATTTTCACTTGTAATATATCTCCTTTATATATATGTAATTTCGTAATAAATTTTATAAAAGATTTATTTAATCATTAATAAAATTTTCATCATATCATTTATGTATATATAACATGATATATTATATTACATATAAATAAATTGAATACGATTGAGGGTATTGGCATTTAACCAATCAAAATTAAAAACTTATTTGATTAATGAAACTCCAAAAAAGAAATCGATATTTTGGTGTATATATTATTTACACAAAGGATCTTCTATAAATCAATACAAAAATATAGATCCAATCATATTATTGAAGAGCTATTGTAACGCCCTAACATGGTATATTATATTACATAAAAATAAATTGAATACGATTGAGGGTATTGGCATTTAACTTGTCACGCCCCAAGGCGGCCGTCCCCGAGACGTGGCAATAATAAAATATCAGCTATCAATACCTGAGGTCAATAAAGACTCCAACAACAACACACAAAGTGGCAAAGCAAGGATAATGATAACTGACTGAAAAGCGGAAGCATAATATATAAACAATGTCTGTAAACCAAAAACATTATTACAGACTCGAATACACAATCACTGTCCTGTGAGACCCAAGTCTAGACCAAAGAAAATACAACCTGTGCCACATGCACGATTTACAATACATACAATGACTCTAGGACTGCTGACAGCCTCGCACTCGCTACCCGCCGGAAGAACGCTCCACGCCCATAAGACCATGCCATAGGAAAGCTCCAGCTCCACGCCCAACACTGCCCCTGAAAAGAAACAGTATGCGAGGGGTGAGCTACAAGCTCAGTGAGTGGCTGGAAACCAATCACCATACAACAGTTCAATACATAACAATTCCCTTTCAAGGTAAACATGGGTGGAAACCCATGGATAATAGGGTCACGCGGCAGCGCGACCAACCTCACCCTCACCCTCACTCCCGGAGGGAGACTCTTGGGACTTTTAGGGAGAGACCATACCATTGGTCGAGGAGACCCGGGATTACTGGTCCACACAACACTACTGGATCACCAACCTCACCCTCACCCTCAATCCCGGAGGGAGACTCTTGGGACTTTTGGGGAGAGACCATACCGTTGGTCGAGGAGACCCGGGATTACTGGTCTACGCAACACTACTGGATCATCTACATCGAGATAACTGCCCAACGATGTCTTTAAACATCGATACGAGACCGGACCCAACAACTATGGGAATGGACGAACAATGAATGGGTCACGAGGCGACGTGTCTTCACCTCATCCTCACCCTCACTCCCGGAGGGAGACTGTTGGGACTTTTTGGAAGGGACTTAGACTGCTCTACACCCTTGGTCCACCAGTAGCCCTTTACCTGTCACGAACGCTTAGCATTGCGTCTCCTTATTTGCGACCAACATGGGGCAAAACACGACAGTATCCACAACTGTGCTTCACATGTCGCCAGAGATAGGTCGCTCAACTATAACCATTGGAACTCCAGCATCCTGCACTCCATGGGCAGATTCATCACAGGGAGTCCACGCTCTCGACATCATCCAATAGCACTCTCCCGGTGTGGCCTCTACCTGGTAGCCTCCCAAGCCCACTATCTCTGCCATATGGGCGCACCAACAAGCACCTCACAGGGCTCTGGCCTCAACCGGGCAGCTACAACGCACAATGATATATCGAAGCGACTCCAGATGCCACTATGGAACCCAGTCCACAAGCAATCGCCCACCAAGCTGCAATAGGATGCACCCAATCTCGATCGTATGCATCACCACTCGCTACAGCACCTTCCAAGTGAGAGGAAAAATCCATCATCAATTTGATGCTTCAAAGGTATTCCTTGACTGGGAAAAGAACCTTGGCAGGGCACTATGAGGGCCCGATATAGGATATCCCGACAACCAAACAAGGAACACGGAGTACCCTAGCCCGGGTCTCAACGATGACCCTGCAAGGCCCCTTAATCCTGAGTAGGAAGGCTGGAAGAAGACATCATCCCTTAATGAGCAATACGCCACATCCTCAACACTTGAAACTGGTGCCGAACGCGAACTCAATGGTTACCAGCAATACCGATGCACGGGAAAGAGCTCCATTATCGAGACGCAATCTATACCTTAGAAATTGCGACTAATTCATCACTATCATACTACTGGCTGAAATCTCCTACCCAAGCCTTAATCCCATAACAAGGGATCCAACAACTGACCCTAATCAGTCGACCCAGTCGACAACTTAAGGGTGGGTCCAGGGGGGTCACGTCCACGTCAACGGATGCGAGGAGGCATGTCAGCAACCTAAGATAACTTCTAAAACAAGAGTACTCAGATGACAATCCTACGACTCATCATCTATATGACTAGACTTAGGCTCTAACAGGACCAGGCTCTGATACCAACTTTTGTCACGCCCCAGGGCGGCCGTCCCCGAGACGTGGCAATAATAAAATATCAGCTATCAATACCTGAGGTCAATAAAGACTCCAACAACAACACTCAAAGCTTGCACACACATACCTTCTCTTTTCCTTTTAATGTTTCTTCTTCTTCTCCTTCTTTTTCTACTTCTCTTTAACACTTAAAACAAAGAAAACCAGGGAGTGAAGGAGAGAGTGAGAGGGAGAGGATGAGAGGGGACGCCTACATCAAGCACACACACACACTCACACACTTAGCATTTATTTGTGAAAAAGGGGGTTGGTGGGGATTGACTTTGAGTCAACCCAACCAAACTACCAAACAAAAACCCTTGACTAGTCAAAGGTCATCTTTGACTAGTCAAGGTCTTTGTTGACTCGGTCAAAGTCACCCTTTGACAATCCAAAATCGGTCAAAACCCAGATACGATTCAGAACTGTAAAATTTTCTAAAACGTTACCGGAATTCGATGAAATTTTTATGAGTGGCTCAAAATGGCACCAGGACTCATAATATGCAGTTAGATTTTCAATCGGAGTTCTCGAACTCACGCAGATAGCTAAAAGTCCAAAATTTTAGCGGCTTCGATCGAAAAACGAAAAATTGGAAAATGGTCGGAAACGACCAAAATGTGACCAAGAGGCTAAAAAGTGACACATATATAACATTCTTCCCCCCTTAAAAAATTTTGTCCACAAAATTTAATACAAAAACATCTAGGAAGGGAAAAGATGTGGATATGCGCCACGCATGGCGTCCTCGCGCTCCCAAGTGGCCTCGGCACCAGACTGGCGCTACCGACACACTGCAATCAAGGGAACGGTCTTAGTGTGGAGCCTCTTCTCATGCTGGTCTCTGACCTCGATCCACTGCTCCACGAACGACAAATCCAGCTCGAGAATGAGACGGTCGAACGGAGTGACATGAGCAGGATCATGGACATAACGCCTCGGCCATGAGACAAGGACGACGTCGTGGGCATGAGTCAGCTGTGGGGGAAAGGCTAGATGACAAGCCACCTACCCAATCCACTCAAAGACGAAAACCGGTCCGATGAAGGGCCAACTCAGCTTGCCCCGAACGTCGAAACGGAGGGTGCCCGTAAACCCGGACACCTCCACGAAAACATGGTCACCAAACCCAAAGGTAAGCTCTTGGCGACGATGACCTGTGTAGCCCTTCTGTCGGTTCCGGGAGGTGCGGATGCACACCCGAACTAACCTGGCCACCGCAAGGTCAAACAACTAACTTATGGCCCCTCCAACTGGCGCTCCTCAACCGTCCCAACACAAGGGAGGTATAAAACTGCGCCTGTAGAGTGTCTTTCACAGTACCATCAGGATGCTCGAATGGTAGTCGTCTTGCAGGCATACCCCAACAAATGGGTGGTGCCTCACCCAACTGCCCTCATCATCGAGCACGCAGGCACTTAGCACGTCCTCCAAGGTCTGAATCGTCCTCTTTGTCTGGCTGTCCATCGGCGATGAAACGCTATACTTAAAATGGACGTTCGCGCCAAAGCCTGCCAAGGCTGCGCCACAACCTCAAAGTAACCCTCGCGTCTCAACCGAAAATAGCGCCGACCGGAGTGCCATGAAGACGAACAATCGCGAAGGTGAAAACCCACGTCAAGGCGTCCAGAGACTCAATCAGTTGGATTAGGGAGGGAAGCGCGGACTTAGTCAGTCGGTCAATGATCACCTAGACGGCGTCGTGACCCGAATGTGACATTAGCGAGTCCGCAACAATCCCTGATAACCCACTCCCACGTCCACTGAGGAATCTCCATGGACTGACGCTTTCCAACGCGATGATGATTCTCGAACTTTGCCTGAGGGCATGCCAACCTGGGGAAACAAGGTCACCCATATCGCCTTTTCATCGCACCACTAGCAATCTCAATGAAGACTACCCCAAAGTAGTCCACGGAAGCCCAATAAAACTTTTGAGATCCACGAAGGCATCCGGCGCATTCGTCAACCCCGACGGCAGTACTTAAAACTCGTAGTGCCCGAACGGTCACGAAAGGCCATCTACAGGATGTCCAACTCCCGGATCTCCAACTTGTGGTACCCTTGTGTGAAGATTGATCTAACAGAAGACACTCGCTCCCAGAGCTGGTCAAATAGATCATCAATTCACAGCAAGGGGGTACCTGATCTTCAATCCTCACGGGAAGATTCAAAACAACACCTCGAACAATTAAATCCAGATTCTGCTCCTCGAGCATGGCTGGCGCTCATGATGACACTTACACGCTTGGTAAGCCGCTCAACCGTACTTAATCCACAAGACACGCAATAAGGGGTCGTCGAACCTTGACAATGCCTATGCAACGTCATCTATCTGATAGGGCGGTTGAGTCCCATCACGAATGCTAGCATCGCGTCTCCTTATTTGCGACCAATGTGGGGCAAAACGCGACAATATCCATAACTGTGCTTCACATGCCACCAAAGATAGGTCGCTCAACTATAACCATTGGAACTCCAGCATCCTGCACTCCATGGGCAGATTCATCACGGGGAGTCCACGCTCTCGACATCATCTAGTAGCACTCTCCCGGTGTGGCCTCTACCTGGTAGCCTCCCAAGCCCACTATCTCTGCCATATGGGCGCACCAACAAGCATAGTATCTGGGAGCACCTCACAGGGCTTTGGCCTCAACCGGGCAGCTACAACGCACAATGATATAATGAAGCGACTCCAGATGCCACTATGGAACCCAGTCCACAAGCAATCGCCCACCAAGCTGCAATAGGATGCACCCAATCCCGATCGTATGCATCACCACTCGCTACAGCACCTTCCAAGTGAGAGGAAAAATCCATCATCAATTTGATGCTTCAAAGGTATTCCTTGACTGGGAAAAGAACCTTGGCAGGGCACTATGAGGGCCCGATATAGGATATCTCGACAACCAAACAAGGAACACGGAGTACCCTAGCCCGGGTCTCAACGATGACCCTGCAAGGCCCCTTAATCCTGAGTAGGAAGGCTGGAAGAAGACATCATCCCTTAATGAGCAATACGCCACATCCTCAACACTTGAAACTGGCGCCGCACGCGAACTCAATGGTTACTAGCAATATGGATGCACGGGAAAGAGCTCCATTATCGAGACGCAATCTATACCTTAGAAATTGCGACTAATTCATCACTATCATACTACTGGCTGGAATCTCCTACCCAAGCCTTAATCCCCTGACCCTAATCAGTCGACCCAGTCGACAACTTAAGGGTGGGTCCAGGGGGGTCACGTCCACGTCAACGGATGTGAGGAGGCATGTCAGCAACCTAAGATAACTTCTAAAACAAGAGTACTCAGATGACAATCCTACGACTCATCATATATACGACTAGACTTAGGCTCTGACAGGACCAGGCTCTGATACCAACTTTTGTCACGCCCCAGGGCGGCCGTCCCCGAGACGTGGCAATAATAAAATATCAGCTATCAATACCTGAGGTCAATAAAGACTCCAACAAAAACACAAAAAGTGGCAAAGCAATGATAATGATAACTGACTGAAAAGTGGCAACAACAATAATAAAGACAGCCCCCAGCGCGCGCCTAGCCAACCCTAACCCCTTTTTAACCTTCCCCAACCCCTCACACACACTCTAACCCATTTACCTAGCATGCATGACCTCCCCAACCATTCCAACAGCCCAAAAAAATCAAGAAGAAGGGGAAGAGGACTTACCAAAAGAGGGAAAGGGAAAGGGGGAGATGCAGGGCTCTCGACGCGCCCATGACCACCTGAACCACCACCACGCCTCCCCTTCACCCTCTCACCAGCCCTCTTTGGTTGCAAATCAGGGGGGGGGGAATGGTCATGAAAAGGTGCTTGAGAGAGGGGAAACAATAACAATTAACAACAGTTACACAAACTTGTTCTTCCTCCTTCACCTTCTCCTTCTCTTCTCTTTGTGACATTAACTCAAACACTTGGGGGGGGAGAGAAAAGAGAGGAAGAGAGACCCAAGTATCCGAGGTGGGGAGTGGGAGGGAGGGAGAGAGAGAGAGAGAGAGAGAGAGAGAGAGAGATTTGGGCAAATAAATATCCAAAAGAGGGATCCAAATGACCAATTCGTCCCTGACCAGAAATTCTGTACATGCTTCACTAGAACAGCCATAACTTCCTCAATATAGCTCAAAATTGCACAATTCAAAGTCCACTGGAAATCCAAGAAGATTATCTACAACTTTCATGTTTATGCAAAGATCAAATAATCCCTCCCGCTATTCCGAAATTAGAGCTAAACATAGAACAGGGCTGCTGCCAGAATTTTTCATCCCCGGGGTATACTTGGTAAAATACCCATAACTTTTACTACATGAATCCAGTTGATCTAATTCCACTTTTTTGCGAAAGCTAACTCAAAACTAAACATCTCATAATAAACTCATATTTAAACCTCTTCATCTTGGATTTTAACAAAATTAAATCCAAATACCAAATCGGAAATACATAACTTCTAGGAGAAAAAATTATGTAGCCAAATTTTCAATCAGAGCGCTCCGACTGTCACAGGCATAACATTAGCAAAGTGAACTCATACCTTAATTTGTTGTTAACCTTCCCTTTTATAGTGTTCATGGGCTAGATAGCCATTGTTATTGGGCTCATAGCCGATGTAACAACTCTCCCTTAATGGCTGCTTAGTGGGCAAGTTTTGTGGTAACTACCTTGTTTTATTGTAGCTGAACGTGTCCTTAATTACCCATGTTTTACGAGTAATGGGCCTTAATCACCCACCTGACAGTTACAGGAGTTATGGGTGTTTGACCGTTTGTGTGGTCCTCCTCGTGGTCTTGGTCTGATTGGTACATGAAATCTTTCTCGACGTATACATGTTTACTCGGACTGTGCGACCAGACCAAACAATCTGGTCGTGTCTCAGCTGCTTGGGATGGCATTCGCCCTCGAGGTGTAATCTAGTCATGTCTCACCTACCCGAGAGTGCCTGCTCAATATCCTGCATTTAGGGTTCGGGTTCTTAGTGTTATGCATGTGTCATTTGGAGCCTTATTTTTCGATCGGAGTCGCTAAAATTTTAACTTTTAGCGACCTGCGGGAGTTGGACTACTCTGATTGACAATCTAACAGCATATTATGGGTCCTAGTACCGTTTTGTACTGTCCATAAAAATTTCATCGAATTCCAGTAACGTTTTTGAAAATATGCAGTTTCGATTGGTATTCGGAGTTAATTTTGTTAATATCCAAGATGAAGTAGTTTAAATATTATTTTATCATGGTATGTTCATTTTTGAGTTATATTTCATGTAAAAGTGGAATTAGATCATCTGGATTCTTGTAGCAAAAGTTGTGGGTATTTTTCCAATTATACCCCGGGGATGAGAAAATCCTGGCAGCAGCCCTATTTGATGTTTAGCTCACATTTTGGAATAGCTCGAGGAGTTATTGGATCTTGGCATAAAAACAATTCTATTGCGATTTGGGGCCTGTCATGGCTGCTTCAAGAGGGTTTGGGTGATGAGAAGCCAAGAGAAGTGAAAGTTTGGAGTTGGCACAATAGGGGTGAGTGAAATCCAAGTCCTTCCTTAGTATTTCATCTCTTTGTGGTTGCTGTTTGTCTCTCCCTTGATGATTTTCAGATGTTGTATGTTGTGTTCTTGCATATGTATTGGTCTTGATTGAGTAGAGAGGGAGAGTGTTGTTATGTGTAATTGCTACTACACATGAGGTGTTTGTGTTTATGCATGGATGGTGGTGGTTTTGTGTTGTAGTAAGGCAGATTTATATCTTCTTAAGATCTTTGTGGAACTAGTACCTAGAGGCATATTTTAAGGCTTGTGCCTATCATGTAATATGATCATCCATGTGTCTAGATGCTATATATGAAGGAGTGAGTGAGAGGGAGAGGGAGATGGGAAATGAAGGGGGACGCCCACTAATAGGACCACACACACACACACACACATTAATGAGAAAAAAAATGGTTGGTGAGGCTTGACTTTGAGTCAACCCAACCACACAAAAAAACAAAAAGGTTTGACCAAGTCAATGGTCAAATTTGACTTGGTCCAAGTCTTCTTGACTTGGTCAAGTCCCCCTTTGACATTCAAAAATCGGTCAAAACTCAGATACGATTCGGAACTGCCAAATTTTCTAAAACGTTACCGGAATTCGATGAAATTTTTGTGAGTGGCTCGAAATGGCACCAGGACTCATAATGTGCAGTTAGATTTTCAATCGGAGTTCTTGAGCTCATGCAGATAGCTAAAAGTCCAAAATTTTAGCGGTTCCGATCGAAAAAAGAAAAATTGGAAAACTGTCAGAAATGTCCCAAAGGTGACCAAAAGGCTAAAAGTGACACATATATAACATTCTTCCCCCCTTAGGAAATTTTGTCCACAAAATTAATACAAAAACATCTAGGAAGGGAATAAATGTGGATATGCACCACGCATGGCGTCCTCGCGCTCCCAAGTGGCCTCGGCACCAGAACGGTGCTGCCATCGCACCTTAACCAGCTGGACGGTCTTGGTGCGGAGCCTCTTCTCGCGTCGGTCCAGGATCTCGATCGGCTGCTCCACGAATGACAAGTCCGGCTCGAAGATGAGCGGCTCGAACAGAATAACGTGAGCAGGATCGTGGACGTAACGCCTCAGCTGCGAGACATGGAAGACGTCATGGGCTTGAGCCAGCTGTGGGGGCAAAGCTATGCGATAGGCCACCTCTCCAATCCGCTCAAGGATGAGAAACGGCCCAATGTAACACGGACTCAGCTTGCCCCGCACACCGAAATGGAAGATGCCCTTCGTCGGGGATACCTTCAGGAAAACATGGTCACCAACCTCGAAGGCGAGCTCACGGCGACGACGATCGGCGTAGCTCTTCTGACGGCTCTGAGCGACTCGGATACGCTCACGAATCGTCTTGACCATCTTTGAGGTCTGGTGGATGATCTCTGGTCCCTCCAACTGGCGCTCTCCGACCTCGTCCCAACACAGGGGGGACCTGCAGCTGCGGCCATAGAGCGCTTCATATGGTGCCATCCGAATACTCGAGTGGTAGCTGTTGTTGTAGGCGAACTCCACCAACGGAAGATGCCTCTCCCAACTGCCCCCAAAGTCGAGAACGCAAGCTCGCAGCATGTCCTCCAGGGTCTGTATCGTCCTCTCCGACTGGCCATCCGTCTGCGGATGAAACGCTGTACTGAAGTGGAGGTTCGTACCAAGGGCGTGCTGAAGGCTACGCCAGAACCTCGAAGTAAACCTCGCGTCTCTATCAGAAATGATGCTGATGGGAGTGCCATGGAGACGAACAATCTCAGAGACAAACAACTGTGCCAAGGTGTCCAAAGAATCGGTGAGTCGAATGGGGAGAAAATGAGCGGACTTAGTCAGTCGATCGACGATTACCCAGATGGCATCGCGACCCGAACGTGACCTCGACAAACCCGAAACGAAGTCCATGGTGATCTGCTCCCACTTCCACTGAGGAATCTCAATGGACTGCAGCTTCCCCGCAGGACGCTGATGTTTTGACTTCACCTGCTGGCATACCAAGCAACGTGAAGGTATGTGTGTGTGCAATCTTTGTGTGGTGTTTGTTTTTGTTTCCCTTCTCTCTATCTCCCTCTCATGCCTTTCCCCACCCCTGTTTTCAGCCATTTTAGAGCTTGAATAGTGGCTGAGAAGGTGGTGGTGTTGGTGGTGGCGGTTGTGGTGGTTTGGTGCGCAAAGGGCACCCGAGTTTCCCCCCTTTTCCTTCCCCTCCTTTTTTGGTAAGTTCTCCTCCTCCCTTAGCTTTGTTTAGATGATTGTTAGGGTTTTTAAATGGTCAAGCATGCCTTGCATAGGTGGTGGGGGGAATGGGAGGGCTGAGAAGGGGGTGGGAGGGGTTCGGGCGGGCGCAGAGGAGCGCTGGCGCGCTGGCAGGCGTGCGCGCATACGCGCAGGTGCACGGGCGTGCGCGCGGGGTTCTGCACGGGCACGCAGTGCGCGTGAGGGCGCGTGGGCTGGACGCGCGACAGCACGTCTGGGTGCGCGGGCAGGCGCGCGGCAGTGCGCCAGGGGTGCAGGGGCGCATGCGTGCGTGCGCATGCGTGCGTGCGCGTGCGGGGGGCCATGCGTGTGGCTGCCCGAGGGTTCGGGTGGGTGTCGGGGCACTCGGACTCGCGTGCGTACGTGCGTGCTCGCATGCGTGCGAGTCCGTATGCATGCTTGTCCGAGTATTTGGTATTTCTAATAAATTTCATGTATATTGTGTAGTTTACTCACCATATTGAATGCCCATGTCTTGCAGATCTTGGCGAACGGTCACGCAATGACCCGGGTTTCAGTGAGTGGGTCAATCCAACCCAGTAGGGAGGCGTTCGATGCACGTAGGCGTGCATTGCCCTCCCCTGGGGCACCATAATTGCATATTAACTTGTGTCAATGAAAAACGATGTTAATGCATGTTTTGCTATGATATAACCATGCCTTGTTAGACATTATATGCTAGGGATATACATCCATGATTCATGTATAGAGGCCCATACATGCCTAGACACCATGTCCCATGCTTGAAAAGCCTTGATCTATGCATGTTTCCCATTTAGTTTAATTTAATTAAATCAAAATGAGATTATATTGTTATAAGCATGCCTTAGAGAATATTATAACCTTGTTGTTATAATATATGTTTCCCCGCATCTTAGTTATGCGCCCTGGAGGAATTCTTGAGAATTCATGACATTAGTAGTGTTAGAAATCGTTGTCGACGGATCCAAGAGGATCGTATCCGTGTGAGTAGGCTGTTTTCTCCCCTTCGTTGGATCCGAGTAGGGACTCCCCGGCGTTGGAAAGCTGTCCTGACAGAGGGCTCCCATCTGTAGATACCTCTGATGCGTTCGAAGGGTGCTGAACGTGGGAGTATACCAGGTAGAGGCTATGCGAGGGAGAGGCTCCTGGTGGACCAAGGGTGGAGAGCAGTCTAGTCTGTCCCAAAAGGCCCATGTCACCCTTTAAAGGGTGAGGGTGAGGGCAGGGTGGGTCGGCGATGTTACGACCCACTAGATTGTATAGTTACTCCCGTCTAGGGACTTTAATTATTTTAAGGTTAATATGAGTTGTGTTGCATAGATTGTGCCATTCACTGAGCGTGTGGCTCACCCCTCGCATATTCTTTTCCTCCAGTTGTTACTGAGTTGGATCTGAAGGAGGAGCTCCCCGAGGCATCACATCAGTAGCGGAGCAGCGTTCACGTTTTGGGTTCTGCGAGTGAGAGGCCATCAGCATCCCCTTCCTTGCTTGTATGTATTGTTATCCGTGCTTGGGCACAACACTTGTATATGGATGTCTTTGTTTATATTGGCTCTCACAGGACAGTTGATTATGTATTCTGGTCTGTAATATGTCTTTGAATTACAGACTCAGTCGTTTAAGCTTCCGCTATATGTATATATATTATGTCAGCTACATTATTGATTGTGTTGTCATTTTCGATGTTGTTTAGAGTCTTTTATTGATCTCCTGTATGGACTACTGATATTATATATATTTGCCACGTATCGGGGACGGCCGCCCTGGGGCGTGACATATGAAATGAAAGTAATAGGGGCAATTTTCTTTTGGCACGGGAGTTAAATACGGTATTTTGGAAAATTGAATGCCTAAATGTTTAGAAAAGGAAAATACAATCTGATGCATAAGTGTGAGTGACATAAGGGAGCATTTTAGTTTTTCAAAGGATCCTTTGTGTGGAGAGGGCAACGTTTTCAATTTCCTAAAGTAAAAGACACCATCAAGTCCCTGAAGAGGGGCCCTTGTGGTCACTCATGTCCAAACCAGGATTGTATTTGAAAGGTGTTGGCTTAAGGTGTTAATTTCTCAAGTTCATGGTTCTCAAATGCTTGATTACATTATTCTAAACATGCTGGGAAATCCATGAATGCACCAAGATTTAAGTCAAGCAAGCTTCCTTTAGATAGGCAAGTGTTTTAAGTGAACTCATGTGAGTGTGTGCTGTTGTAAACATAGAAAAGGTCTATCTTTGGTTGAGATTTCGCCTTTCCGAGCAGACATGGTTCAATTCCAACTCCATAGCAAGAAATAAAAGGGTGGGGGGTGAATGGGGTAAGAGTAATATCTTCCTTTGGGGCAATATTTTAGAATTGTCCCAGTCTGGCATATGTCTTTACTTCCTAGGTCCCTCTGGCTTTCTTCTTTTTACCACTTCTTTATTTGGGTGGAGAGTACAGCCCGCTGGGCGTATACCCGTATTTCGAGTGGAGAGTACAATCCGTTTGCTTGGATGTGTACTAGTATAGCCTTTTGTTCGACATACAGAGTGCGTAAAGGCGTTCATGCCTGCTAAAGTAGAGAGTTTAACCCGTTGTCTGGGTGTTGTTTTGATCTTTGGCCTCTCATTGCCTTTGTTTTGTTTTGATTTGAGGGGGGGGGGGGCTTTTCTGTTTTTTACCCCTATTCTTTTCTGCTTCCCCTCTAGAAGTGTTTATAGAATGCAAGAGCCAGTTTTGGGACATATGCCAGGTCCAGGGTAATTCCTCATTTTGTCTTTGGGTTGATACGAGTGGGGGCGAAAATAAGGGGAGATGCTTTGGGTTTATAAAATTGTCCTAGTCTACAGGGTAGGCAATTTCTCCTTTTATCAGATAAACCAGTTCCTAAGTCATACTGGTGTGATGAAGGTGGCATGAGTGGTGAATATATGAGTTCAAATAAAATACAAGTTATCTTTGAGAGTCTTACAATTCTATCATCAGGTTTAAACATTGGAAATCACAGGAAGGAAGAATAATATTTGTCAAGTATCGAGAGTTTCTATGCATGGAATTTCTTTAGATAAAGTGCATTCCACGAACCTGAGATTTTAACTCTTTCACCATCCACCAAGCGGTAGGCATTCCCGGAATAGGCAAGGGTGATCACATAGGGTCCCTCCCATGTGGGTTGTAGCTTGCCTTTGGGGTGGGGCTGCCTTGATGGCATGATTTGCTTGAGTACAAGCTCCCCAATTTTAAATTTTCTCTCTATTACTTTCTTTTCAAATGCCCTTGCCACCCTCCTCTGGTAGGCCTGGGCATGGTCCGCAGCTCTTACTCTCGTCTTCTTTTTTGTTTTTTTTTTGTGGTTTTTTTTTTTGTTTTAGGAAAGCATGTAAACAAATATGTACAGGAATGAGGAATGAAAGCTGATTAGCATTGTATTTTTGGATTTTTTTTTTGTTTTGGAAAGCATGGAAATAAATATGTATAGGATTCAGAAAGCATGAAAGCTGATAAACAAATCTTTTATTTTGTTTCTTTTTTGAAAGCATGTAAACAAATATGTATAGGATTGAGGAATGAAAGCTGTTTAGCATGTATTTTTGGTTTGGCTTTTATTTTTGGGAAAGCATGGAAACAAATATGTATAGGATTCGAAATGAAAGCTGATTAGCATTGTATTTTTGGATTTTTCTGTTTTTGGGAAAGCATGGAAACAAATATTTACAGGATTCGAAATGAAAGCTGATTAGCATTGTATTTTTGGATTTTTTTTTTGGAAAGTATGGAGGCAAATATGTATAGGAGTTGAAAGCATAAGCTGATAAGCAAATGTTTTTGTTTAGTTTTCTTTTAGGAAAGCATGTAAATTTGGAAATAGAAAAGCATGTAAAAGATAGTATATGTATGATTTTGGAGAGTGGTCTCCAGGAAATGATGGTGCAAGGTGAGTCCTCTAAGGAGGCTCAAACTGAAGGATCTTCAGTGGAATGATACTTGAATTATTTGATGTATCATTACTTGTGTATCGGTTCTCCTCTATCTTGAAGCGCATTTGATGCGTTCTCAACCACTGCTGCTCAGCATCTATTCTGACAGCATCTATCAGAATATGAAAGCCTAAATCACGTCAAAAATGCGAGTTGAGCTTGACCCGCCATAGACTCTTAGCAGAAAGAGAATTTTTCCTCAAAGGGGGTTCAGTCAATAAAGATATGGATATAAAAAAGTAAATCACAAGGGTGACTACTGACTAAACAGGTGCAAGGGAGCATGGTTCACCATAATGTTGAGGCCCTAATGATGATGGGGTAAAGACTCATCTTTTGGTGCAATCAGGTGCTTATGGATAATAGTTGATTTGGATATGGCAGGGGAATCCGGAGGGAGCTCCTTAGATAGATAGGATGGCAAGTTGAGTGGATTTGGCAATTGGGATGGCATGACTGCTCCCTCAAATTGTGCATTTTTAGAAAAGAGTGGTTCTGATTTGAGAAAATGCACAATTGGTTGAACCAGATCTTGATGAATCTCAGAATCTGATTGTCACGCCCCAGGCGTCCCCGAGACGTGGCAATAATAATAGTAATATCAGCTATCAATACCTGAGGTCAATAAGGACACCAACAACAATACACAAGGCGTCAAAGCAAGATAAAGATAACTGACTGAAAAGCAGGAGCATAATATATAACAATGTCTGTAAATCAAAAACATTATTACAGACCCGAATACACAATCAATGTCCTGTGGAAGCCAAGTCTAGACCAAAGAAAATACAACCTGTGCCACATGCACGATTTACAAAGCATAAAAAGACTCTAGAAATGCTGACAGCCTTGCACTCGCTACCCGCTGAAAGAACGCTCCACGCCCATAAGACCACGCCACAGGAAAGCTCCAGCTCCACGCCCAACACTGCCCCTGAAAAGAAACAGTATGCGAGGGGTGAGCTACAAGCTCAGTGAGTGGGTGGAAACCAATCACCATTCTACAGATCAATACATAAATCAGTTCCCTTTTTCAAGGAAAAACATGGGTAGAAACCCAAGGATCACTGGGTCACGCGGCGGCGCGACCAACCTCACCCCCACCCTCACTCCCGGCGGGAGTCTTTTGGGACTTATGGGGAGAGACCATACCGTCGGTCGAAGAGACCCGGATTTACTGGTCTAGGGACCATGCCGTCGGTCGAAGAGACCCGGATTTACTGGTCCACTCAACACTACTGGATCATCTACATCTAGATAATCGCCCATCAATGTCTTTCAACATCGATCACGAGACCGGACCCAACATCTATGGGAACGGTCGAACAACGTGTCACGAGGCGACGCGTCTTCGCCTCATCCACACCCTCACTCCTGAAAGGAGACATTTTGGGACTTTGGGAGAGACTTAGACTGCTCTACACCCCTGGTCCATCGGTAGCCTCTCCCCGCTCCGTAGCTCGCCTGGTCTACTCCCACGATTCAGCACAGTCCGAAACCAAATCAGGAGGTGCCTACTGATGAGAGCCCTCTGTCAGGACGGCCTGTCTAATGCCGGAGATGTCACTACATCGGATCCAAATGAAGGGGGAGAACGATCCCATGTTCGCAAAGCGAAACCCAATGGAAAACAACCACTCCCGATACTCGCTCATTGCGATATCACACACATGCATAACAGCAACCAATACACTCATATTAATCTCAAAGTAGTCATAGTCCCTAAACGGGAGTAACTACACAATCCAGTGGGTCGTTACATTGTCGACCCACCACACCCTCACCCTCACCCCTCACCCTCGAAGGGGTGACATGGTATTTTGGGACTGACTAGGCTATTAATCACCCTTGGTCCACTGATAGCCTCTTCTCCACACCGTAGCTCGCTTGGTCTACTCCCACGATTCAGCACAGTTCGAAACCAAATCAGGAGGTGCCTACTAATGGGAGCCCTCTGTCAGGACGGCCTGTCTAACGCTGAGGAGTCCCTACACGGATCCAACGAAGGGAAGAGAAACAGCCTACCCACACGCATGAGGTCCTCTTGGATCCGTCGACAACGCTTCCTAACATTTCTAATGTCATGAATTCTTCAGAATTCCTCCAGGGCTCATAACTAAGATGCGGGGAGACACATATTATAACCATGCACGAGGTTATAATATTCTCTAAAGC
Source organism: Acorus gramineus (assembly GCA_030737835.1). Taxonomy (NCBI): domain Eukaryota; kingdom Viridiplantae; phylum Streptophyta; class Magnoliopsida; order Acorales; family Acoraceae; genus Acorus; species Acorus gramineus. The sequence continues at coordinate 909,399 of JAUJYN010000038.1, read as the reverse complement.
ATGCTAACAACAATATGCTCGCATTTGATTTAAATAAGTTAAACTAAATGGGAACATGCATAGGTCGGGTTGGTGTCTAAGCATGCAAGGGCCACTATACATGATATAAGGGTGCGTATCCCTAGCATACAAAGTCTAAGGTGGCATGGATACATCATATTAATCATGCATAGATCAAGGCTTTTAAGTACAGGACATGGTGTCCAGGCACGTACGGCCTCTACACACGATACATGGATGTATATTCCCTAGCATGCAAAATATCTACATATTAGTTAGGGGGCCCCATCGATGCGCGACGCTCGTCTACGCGGGTCGAGCGCATCCCTAGAGAGGGGGGGGGGGAGATTGGAATCAAACCACTCACCTTACGATCCGGGACCTCGCGCATCCCATCCGACGAGATCTGCAAGGTAGGGGCATCGAACTGGTGAGAAACAACACAATTTATACACAGAAATAATTAGAAATACCCCATACTCGGACAAGCATGCATACGGGCTCGCACGCATGCGAGCACGCACGTACGCACGCGAGTCCGAGTGCCCCGACACCTACCCGAACACTTGGGCAGCCACACGCATGGCCCCCCGCACGCGCACGCACGCACGCACCCCAGCACCATCGGCGCACTGCCGCGCGCCTGCCCGCGCGCCCAGACGCGCTGCCGCACGCACGCGCACGCTCGCGCGCGCCCGCGCGCATTGCGCGTCCAGCCCGCGCCCTCGCGCAGCACCCTGCGCACGCCCCAGCACGCGCACGCGCGCACTGGTCCCCAGCCCAGCGCCCAGGCGCCTGCCCAGGTGCCCTGCCCGCACGCGCGCACACTCGCGCGCACTTCCGCGCACTACCGCGCGCACCCCCGCTCGCGCCTGCACCCGCATGCACCCGCGCGCACTCCCGCGCGCACCCGCCCGCGAGCGTCTGCGTGCCCGCCAGAGCCTGTCAGCGCTCGCCAGCGCGCGCAGACCGCGCCCAGCGCGCGCCCAAGCCATCCCAACCTCATTTTAACCCTTCCCAACCCCTCACACACACCCTAACACCTCTACCTAGCATGCATGACTTTCCCACAACCCCTTTTAGCCAAGAAAACCAAGAAAAGAAGGGGAGGAGCTCACCTTGGAGGGGGAACAAAAGGGGGAGGTTCGGGGGCCCTCGACGCACCCGCGACCACCTCAACCGCCACCACCACCACCACCACCTCCTCGGCCTCTCCTCAGCCTCCTCCTCAGCTGAGAATCAGGGGGGGGGATTCATGCAAAGAGAGCTTGAGAGAGGGAAGAACAAACAACACAACAACACATAAACAGGGATTCACCATCACCTCCTCCTCCACCTTCTTCTCCTCTTTAGGGCATTTTCACAAACACCAAGGGGGGGGGGGTTTGAAAGAGAGAAGAGAGGGCTAGAAATGTTGCTCGAGGACATTTGGGAGGGGAGAGAGAGAGGAGAAGATATTTATCAAAAATATCTTAAGGGGGAATTACTAAGTCGCCCTTCGACTAGAAATTCTGCGCAAGCTTCACTGGAACAGCCATAACTTCCCCGATACAGCTCCGAATTGCTTGATTCCAAGACCGATGGAAAGCTAAGAAGATTATCTACAACTTTAATGTTTATGCCATGATCAAATAATCTCTCCAGATAATCCGAAATGAGAGCTAAACATAGAGCAGGGCTGCTGCCAGAATTTCCATCCCCGGGGTATACTTGGAAAAATACCCATAACTTTTACTACAAGAATCCAGTTGATCTAATTCCACTTCTGTGCGAAAGCTAACTCAAAACTGGACATCTCATAGTAAACTCATATTTAAACCTCTTCATCTTGGATTTTAACAAAATCAAATCCAAATACCAAATCAGGAATACATAACTTAGAAAAAAATTATGTACCCAAATTTTCAAACAGAGCGCTCCAAATGACATAGGCACAACACTGATGAATCAAGATTTGATTCATTTGAGGCTACCAAGGTAGGTTTAACAGGCATTAATATGATTTGATCTTGAGCATGTAGAGATAATGGGTATTTAGATTCAATTGGTTGTAAGGCTTGGATGATGGATTCAGGTTGTACTGGAGTAGGGTCAAAGAGTTCCGACAGTTCTCCATCCATAAATTCTTCATCATCGTCAGAGTCCTGCTTGGGACATTCTATAGATTCAATAATTTCAAGTGCTTGAGACTCATAGGTCGATGGGGGCGGAATAGCAGTGTATTTCCTTTGTGGTACTTGTTGGGGAACAAAGGTTTGCATCCTCGGCGGAGCAGAGGGATAGGTAGGAAGAATTCTAGCCCAAATGTCATTGGTCTGACTAGGTTGTGCCTGGGGGAAATGGTCCAATGGTCGAATGGGACCTCCCTTTACGGGATAAATTGTGATGGGCTCGGGTACTTGTCCTGTGTATGGGGTGAGGGGCCTGATAGGGTTTGGGTTCATTGGGGAAGGTGCTGAAAGGATTAAACCACCTGGAATGATCCTAGGCAATTCTTCATGATTCGTGGCTCCTATTGCGTAGGCGTTTAGGTTTTCTGGTTCTTCCATCAGGGCTTGTATAATAGGTTCTAGCTTTTGTTTTTCAATATTTTTTATAGGATCTATATGTATTGGGATCTGGTTTACAGGGTTTTGGGCTATGGGATTCTGGGTTAACGGGCTTTGTCGTAACAGCACGAAAGCGCGTACTGATCGAGGAATGAAGTTTTGATTGGCTTGCCGAGGCGGCACATATCCGGATGAACCGGGTGTATACTATCTCGGAGCTGGTCCTTGATCAGGAATTCGGGCTCCGTTCGGGTAGAGTGCTGAAACTTGTGTGATCCCCTCTACCGTGGGGTGTGCGCCTTTCTCGGCGGTTGTCCAACCCTATGGCTGTTAGGTGGGGATTGGGTTTGGACTATTGGGGCTGCACAACGGGAAATTTTGTTGTGGCGGTCAATGAGAAGCTGGTACGTGGTGCAGTCTCCGTACGAAAGACTCGTACGGAGCTTTGGACTCAGGCTCTACAACATCATGTCAATTTCTTGACATTCCGTTAATTGCAGGCCAGATCAATGGACGAGGGTGCGCCACTTGGACACGCACTAATCAAATTCCTCCCTAGGCCTCATCCTTTCTACGGTCCAGTTTAAAATAGAGGGGGTCCTAATCCTATTGTAATCGTAGTGGCCTAGAAACTTCTCGCTTACAGCCGAAAAGTTTGACAAATGACCTACAGGGAGGGTGGAGAACCATTGTAGTGCTTCTCCTTCCAATGATTTTTGGAAGAGGAATACTGGCAGAGGTTGGTTATCTAGAAACGGCCGGGCGTCTAGATAAAAGGTAATCAAATGAATGTCTGGGTCTCCATGACCCTTGTACCGGCAAAATTTCAGGATTTTAAATCCCTCCGGTCAGTGGACTGACGGGATCTGTCTTAGGTTTTGTAGAGACATGTGTTTGGGGGCAGAAGGTGTCACGCCCCAGGGCGGCGTCCCCGAGACGTGGCAATAATTAAATATCAGCTATCAATACCTGAGGTCAATAAAGGCTCCAAAAACAACACACGATGTGGCAAAGCAAGGATAATGATAACTGACTGAAAAGCGGAAGCACAATATATAAACAATGTCTGTAAACCAAAAACATTATTACAGACTCGAATACACAATCACTGTCCTGTGAGAGCCAAGTCTAGACCAAAGAAAATACAACCTATGCCACATGCACAATTTACAATACATACAATGACTCTAAGACTGCTGACAGCCTCGCACTCGCCATCCGCCGGAAGAACGCTCCACACCCATAAGACCATGCCACAGGAAAGCTCCAGCTCCACACCCAACACTACCCCTGAAAAGAAAGAGTATGCGAGAGGTGAGCTACAAACTCAGGAAGTGGTTGGAAACCAATCACCATACAATAGTTCAATACATAAACAATTCCCTTTCAAGGTAAACATGGGTGGAAACCCATGGATAACAGGGTCACGCGGCGGCGTGACCAACCTCACCCTCACTCCCGGAGGGAGACTCTTGGGACTCTTAGGGAGAGACCATACCGTTGGTCGAGGAGACCCGGGATTGCTAGTCCACACAACACTACTGGATCATCTACATCAAGATAACTGCCCAACGATGTCTTTAAACATCGATACGAGACCGGACCCAACAACTATGGGAACGGACGAACAACGAATGGGTCACGAGGCGACGTGTCTTCATCTCATCCTCACCCTCACTCCCGGAGGGAGACTCTTGGGACTTTTGGAAGAGACTTAGACTGCTCTACACCCTTGGTCCACCGGTAGCCCTTTCCCCGCGTAGCCTCTACCTGGTATACTCCCACGATCAGTACGCTTCCGAACGCATCGGTGGTACCTACGGATGGGAGCCCTCTGTCAGGACAGCTTTTCCAACGCCAGGGAGTTCCTACATCGGATCCAACGAAGGGGAGAACGATTCCACGCTCGCAATATCATTCGTTAACCCTCTCCCGGGTAGCCTCTACCTGGTACACTCCCACGATCAGTATGCTCCCGAACGCATCGGTGGTACCTACGGATGGGAGCCCTCTGTCAGGACAGCTACAACCCGGCCCTCTTCAACACGGACGACATTGGGAGTAAACATTCCATGTTCGCAAAGCGAACCCAATGGAGAAACAACTACTCTCGATAATCACTTATCGAGATATCGAATACTACTGTACTCCCACACCGTTGCGTCGCTCGGACACAGGGGGGGTGTCACGCCCCAACTACCGGCTTAACAATCCGATAAGATAATGAATTCTCCTGAATTCCACACGAGTGCATCGCTCGGACGCACAGGGTGATTACATCGCTAGCGCTCTAACTAATAAGGTACAACCCGACAGCGGGTCATACCCACGCCTATTTCAGATAGGCCGGATTAGTTTTAACATGCGCATATATTTTATAGGAGAATTTAATCTTAGTTATGTGCATGAACCATATGCACGATAACATATCAATTAATCATAGGGATGCTCCCTAATCATAGATTTACATCATAATAAATCATACAACATGCATACATGGTCATTAATCACATAAGCACACAAGGCCTAACTTAAGCATGCGTTGGATATCACCAACTTAAAAGAAAGGGTCAAGCGCGATCTCGCGCACTAATAGGTGCATGCCAATATTCCAAACGAACCTGAGTCGAGTAGGAAATCGCATCTACTTACTCAGTTCGTTCAGAGGGAGAGGGCAAGAGAGATCATCATCTCATAAAGCTGGTCATAGCTTTGCCCCATTAGCATGGGCGCAACAACTACACCACGCCCTCGAGTCTTATCGCAAGGGAATATTAGGTAGGTGCCCGTTATTAACCCAGACTTAATCATGCTCGATATTCCAAATAATATGGTGGGAGTATTATTACAATACTACCTAAGGCATGCCATATTCTATACATCCATACACATTACCAAAAATACATGCCCATACTAGAGGGGCTCATGCAACACAATCATTCATACATGAATACAATACATGTATATAAGCCTAGCATGCAAGATATCTATATATTATAGCTTAAGCATGGCCATACTACTTATCTACACAAGTAGTATAGCTAGGGGGCCCCATCGATGCGCGACGCGCGACTACGCGCATCGAGCGCATCCCGAGAGGGGGGGGGGGGATTGGATCGAACCACTCACCGCAACCCGGGTCGTCGCGCATCGCGAGGTAGCACTCGAGCAGGGCAAGCGGGGTAGCACGCATGCAGGGGGAGGTACGCACACGCGGGGCAGCACTCGGGTTGCACAGGCAGGACAGGCTGGGCACAGACGCAGGGCACGCCGTAGGACGCACTGGGCACAGTCACTGGGCGCGCTGGGCACAGTCGCAGGGAACGTCGCAGGACGCACTGGGCACAGTCGCTGGGCGCGCTGGGCACAGTCACAGGGAATGTCGCAGGACGCACTGGGCACAGTCGCTGGGCGCGCTGGGCACAGACGCAGGGCACGCCGCAGGACGCACTGGGCACAGTCGCTGGGCACGCCTGGCACAGACGCAGGTGCTGGCAGGGCAGCAGGCAGGGCATGCTGGGCACAGCCGCTGGGCACGCTGGGCACAGCTGCTGGGCAGGAGTGCTGGTGCTGGCAGGGCAGCAGACACAGGCAGCACACACAAGGCAGCAGACACTCGGGCACGCCGACACTCCTACACCCAAGCAACCAAGCACACACAAACCAAAACACAAACACTTAGCATGCACCACCTCCCAACACACCCAAAGAGCTGAAAAACCAGAAAAAGAAGAGGGGAAAGCTTACCAAGAGAAGGGGAAAGGGAAGGGGGAGGTGTGGGAGCTCGCAAGCACACCCATGACCACCTCGACCACCACCACCACTACCACCACTTCAGCCTTCATTCCTCTTCTTCTTGCTGAACCAGAGGGGAGGGGGGATCCATGAGAGGGAGCATGAGAAAGCTAGAGGAGGAGGAAGAAGAAGAGGCAACAACACCATATATGCACACACAACCACCAACCTTTCTTTCTTGCACTTCCTTCTTGTGCTTCTTCCTCTCCTTCCTTTCCTTCTCACTCAACAAAGGGGAGCAAACAAAAAAAAAAGGGGGTCGGATGACATTATATAGACAAAGTGGGGTTCAAAGGACAAAAATCGTCCATGACCCGAAATTCTGTACATGCTTCACTAGAACAGTCATAACTTCTTCAATATAGCTCCGAATTGCACAATTCAAAGTCCACTGGAAAGCCAAGAAGATTATCTACAACTTTCATGTTTATGCTCAGATTAAATATGTTATATATGTGTCACTTTTTAGCCTTCTGGTAACCATTGGAGCATCCTGGTAGTTTTTCAACTTTTTCATTTTTTCGATCGGAACCGCTAAAATTTTGGACTTTTTGGTATCATCCTGAGTTTGGGGACTCCGATTGAAAATCTAACTGCATATTATGTGTCTTGGTGCCATTTCAAGCCACTCATGAAAATTTCATCGAATTCCGGTAACGTTTCAGAATTTCACAGTTTCGAATCGTATCCGGCTTTTGACCGAGCGAGAAGTGTCACGCCCCAGGGCCGGCCGACCCCGGGACGCGGCAAGTGTATATATGATATCAGTAAACAGGAGTTCAATAACATACTCACACAACAGCTAAAAATGACAACACAGATAAAAGCAGGGCTGACATGATATATACACCAAATGCGGAAGCTGAAAAGACTAAATCTGTAATTCAAAAACATAATACAGACTCGATACATAATCAACTGTCCTGTGAGAGCCAATATATATATAAAGACATCCAAATACAATGCAAACGCGTGCCCAAGCACGGAATATAATACATACAATAAAAAGGAATGCTTATAGCCTCTGATACTCGCGGGACGTGGCGCTACTCCGCTACTGATGAAATCCCTCGGGGAGCTCCTCCTCCAGATCCGACTCAGATGACACTGGAGAAATAAAATTATGCGAGGGGTGAGCCACACGCTCAGTGAACAGCACCACCCATGCACCACAATATATATAACCACCAGACATTAATAATCCACCATCTCATCATTAAAAGCCACAGAATGGCAACAACTAAACAATCCCGTGGGTTGCTATCGCCAACCCACTACACCCTCACCCTCACCCCTCAATAGGTGACATAGGATATTGGGACTAACTACACAAATCCAGCGGGTCGCTATCGCCAACCCGCTACACCCTCACCCTCACCCCTCAATAGGTGACAAAGGATATTGGGACTTACAATCCAGTGGGTCGCTACATCGCCGACCCACCACATCCCTCACCCTCACCCCTCAATATGGTGACATAGGATATTGGGACTGACTAGGCTGATGGTCGCCCTTGGTCCACCGATAGTCTCTCCCCACTCCGTAGGCTGTTTGGCCACCCCCACATTCAGCACAGTCCGTCCCAAATCAGGAGGTGCCTACTGATGGGAGCCCCTGCATGGGACAGCCTTTCCAACGCCGGGGTAGTCTCTACACGGATCCAACGAAGGGAACAGAACAGCCTATCCATCGCATATGATCCACTCGGATCCGCAGACAACACACCCTAACAACTCTAATGTCCTGAATTCCACAGAATTCCACAAGGGCGCATAACTATGATGCGGGGAACATGCATAATAATAATAACCAGGTTGGAATATTAACGGGGAAAGAAATCCTTGGGAGGGCAGCGTGAGGTCCCGATATAGGACATCCCGACAACCAAACAAGGAACACGGAGTACCCTAGCCCGGGTCTCACCGCTGTCCTCGCGAGGCCCCTCCCCTATAATATTCACTAAGACAGGCTAATAATCACATGCTCGCATTTTATTTAAATAAATTAAACTAAATAGGAACATGCATCGGTCGGGGCTTTCCTAGCATGGAAACATGATAACAGGGTGCATGGTTCTTATACGGGTCCTAAGGGTACAAGTTCCTAGCATACAAAGTCTAGGGTGGCATGCATACTACACATTATCATGCTTACACAGTTTTCATATTAAATAGGTTAATATTTACTATGGTGCCCCAGGGGAGGACGGTACACGCCCGAGTGCATGTAACGCCTCCCTACTGGGTTGATCGTCCCACTCACCGGAGATCGGGTCGTCGTGCGACCGTTCGTCAAGATCTGCAAGACAGGGTATTGACTTGGTGAGTAAAATCCATAAACACAACAAAATACTCTAAAAAAATATACACAACACTCGGGCAAACGTACATACGGCCCGTATGAACGCTAGCCCGAGCACCCCGACTCACTACCGCACCCCGGGCAACCACCCGCACGGCCACCCGCCCCCGGATGCGCCGCCGCGCCTCTGCCTGTGCACCAAGGCGCACCGCCGGGCCCCTGCCCGCACGCCTGGACCCACAGCCGAGCCACCCGGGTGCATCGCGCGCTCACTGTGCCCCGCCGCAGCAGCCCGCGCGCACCCCGAACGCCCCGCGCTGACCAGCGAGCACACTGCACGCCCCGCGCTGATCCGCGAGCACACCGCACGCCCCGCGCACACCCCACGCACACCTCCAACCCCGCTCCACGCGCACTCCGCGCACACCACCAGCCTCGCCCCGCGCGCACCCCGCGTGCACCACCCGCTCGAACCCACTGCTCTCCTCACCGCGTGCACGCCTGGGCCTCTGCCCAGCGCCCCGCGCGCGCTCCTGCACTCAGCGCCCAGCATCCGCGATCCAGCGCCCAGCACCCGGGACCCTCACCCAGCGCCCACACGCACGCCCGGCAACATGCGCCCAGCGCGCCAGGCAGCACGCGCCCAGCGCGCCTGCCAGCCTGCCCGCGCTGGTTGCCTGCGCTGCCTGCCTGCGCACATTGCTGAGTGGCCCGAGCACCGCTCGCCTGCCCGCCCTGGCACTGCCCACCTGATGCCCGAGCACCGCCTGCCCTGCTCGCCTGCGCGCCCAGCCTGCTTGCCCGACCTGCCAGCGCGCACAGCCCAGCCATCCTAACCCGCCTAGCCCTGTCAGCCCTACCCAGCGTGCCCAGCACGCCCGCAACACCACCCGAGCGCATTCCGCGCGCACGCCTGCGCGCACGCACTCGCGCGCCCGGCCACCTGGTGCGCCTGCCTGCTGCGCCCGCTGCCAACTCTCCCGGGACAGCCGCCCAACCTGCCCGGACTGCCTAACCTCCTAGCCCAACCACCCAACTCCCACCCCCGGCCACCAATGGCCTCCGACCACCACCCACAGCCCTCCGACGGCCACCCACAGCCACCGACCGCCTCCCAACCCCAAAACCATCCTCCTAACATACATCTAAGCAAGAAAAGAGAGGAAAAAGGGCTTACCAAGGGAAAGAAGGGAAGTTCGGTTGCTCTCCGCGCACCGAAACACTCCCCCAAAGGCCTCCAACACCTAGATCTTCCTTGGCCCTCGAAATGGCCCAAAACAGGGGAGAAAAGAGAGGGGGAGAAGGGGCAAAACTCCTCGGAATTCGAATCCGAGAACACCGGGGTGTAGATCGGGACCGGATCTAACCTTTCTATGTTATGGGTTTTAAGTTCTAAGCCCTCTAGGTGGCTCAAAACTTAGAAAAAGAGAGAGGGGGAGAGAGAAATCAAAAGGAAGAAGATGATGAATAGTGCATGAACTTTTTCATCTCTCACTTAAATACTCCTCACTTAGATTAGGGTTAAGAGGGATTAATTAGGGCTTAAGGCATGATTAATTAGGTTTAAGTGGGTTTTGACTTAGGTCAACTCAACCACAAATAAAAACAAAGGGGTTGACCAAGTCCATGGGCCCACTTTGACCAAGTCCACTCTCCCAATGACTTCTGGCTCGGTCAAAACCCGGATACGCCCCGGAACTGTGGAATTCTGAAACGTTACCGGAATTTGACGAAATTTTCTAGAGAGGCTTGGAATGGCACCAAGACACATAATATGCAGTTAGATTTTCAATCGGAGCCCTCAATCTCAGAGTGATAGCTAACAGCCTAAAATTTTAGCGGTTCCGACCGAAAAACGAAAAAAAACTGAAAACTGCCAGAATGTCCCAACGGTTACCAGAAGGTTAAAAGTGACACATATATAACATTCTTCCCCCCTTAGGAAATTTTGTCCTCAAAATTATACAAAAACATCTAGGAAGGGAAGAGATGCGGATACGCGTCACGCAAGGCATCCTCGAGCTCTCAAGGGGCCTCGGCACCGGAACGGTGCTGCCATCACACCTTGACCAGATGGACGGTCTTGGTGCGGAACCCTTTCTCGCGGCGGTCCATGATCTCAATTGGCTGCTCCACGAAAGACAAGCCCAGCTCGAAGACGAGCGGCTCGAACGGGATGACGTGAGCAGGATCATGGACGCAACACACACCCAACCGCGATGTCTCAGAGCAACTTGCGAACCCACCCCTTCCAGACGGAAGGGTAAGAACTGGTGCTGAGGTGAGCCTTCGCTTAAACTCCGGGAAGCTCTCCTCGTAAGAAGGGGACCGTTCGAACTGGACATCCTTCCAAGCGAGGCGGTTAGGGGCACAGCTGTCTTTGAGAAACCCTCGACAATCCTCCCGCAATAACCCGCCAAGCCCAGGAAGCTCCGAATCCTCGCAGGGTTCGACGGTCAACGCCAAATTGACACAGCGAGCAACTTGACCGGGTCCACAGATATGCCCTTGCCTGTAAATCACGCGGCCCAGAAAACCATCCGCTCCAACCAAATCTCGCACTTAATCCACCATCAGCTGATGCTTCCAGGGTATTCCTTGACTGGAAAAATAAACCTCGGGAGAGTAGCATGAGGTCCCGATATAGGATACCCCAACAACCAAACAAGGAACACGAAGTACCCTAGCCCGGGTCTCAACGCTGACCTCGCACGGCCCCTTAAACCAGAAAAGGAACACTAGAAGAAGACATCATTCTTAAGGAACACCACCAACCTCACCGGATCATCTACATCTAGATAATCACCCACCGATAACCTTCAACCTCCATCACAAGACCGGACCCAACATCCGTGGGAACGGTCGAACAACAATTGGGTCACGAGGCGACGCGTCTTCGTCTCATCCACACCCTCACTCCTGAAGGGAGACATTTTGGGACTTTGGGAGAGATTTAGACTGTTCTACACCCCTGGTCCACCGGTAGCCTTTCCTCCACACCGTAGGCCGCCTGGTCCGCTCCCACAATTCAGCACAGTCCGAACCCAAATCAGGAGGTGCCTACTGATGGGAGCCCTCTGTCAGGAAGGCCTCTCTAACGCTGAGGAGTCCCTACACGGATCCAACGAAGGGGAGAACGATTCCACGCTCGCAACCTCACCCATTAATCTTCTTCCGGGTAGCCCCTACCTGGCATACTCCCACGATCAGTACCCCTCCGACTGCATCGGTGGTACCTACGGATGGGGGCCTTCTGCCAGGACGGCTACAACCCGGCATCCTCAACTCGAACAACCACACTCATTACCCGCTCATCGAGCTATCACACATGCTTAACAGCAACCAACACACATATAATTATAGGGAGCTAGGGAAACAAAACATTACCTCGAACCATGACGCCCGGAACCTGCGCCTCCTCGGCCGAAAGCGCTGCAACTCTGCCTTGAACAAACTGTGGCTGAGGAGCAGGGGCACGCCTCGCTGGCTGCACTAGCTGCACGCGAGGTCGGTCAGCATCTGGGCAATTATATGAGATGTGCCCGATGCGCTGACAATGGTAACAGCGTCGCGTCTCTGGTCGCCAGGACTGGATTGGCACTACCGCAATGGGTGCTGGATCCCACTCTGGCACCACATCAGCTGGAGGAGAGGCAGCCGCTGACTGATCAAAACGGGGCCTCCTCCTCTTGCGCTGCCCCTGGTCCTGGCTCCTGGGAGGACTCTGATATGTAGATGGGGTCGGAACCCTCACGAGGATCCCGAGGTCTCGCTCGACTGTCTTCGCTCGAGACACCAAGTCTGAGAACCTCGAGAAAGCCTGGTAGGAGACATGCACCCGAATGGCGCTGCAGAGACCAAGCTCGAAATGGCGGCACCTCGTCTCTTTGTCCATCACCAAGGCTGGAGCGAATCTGGATAGCCTCGTGAAGCGCGTGGAGTAATCGGCGACAGACATAGAGCCCTGCGTCAACCGCTCAAACTCCTGCATCACGATCTATCGCGCCGAGAATGGGAAGTACTCCTCCAAGAAATACCTCCGCAATCCCGCCCATGAAAGCTGCTCCAATCCCTCGGGGATGTCCACCACTAGGGTAGCCCACCAGTTGGCAGCGCTATCCTTCAGCATGAAGGTGGCAAGGGAGACTCGCTGGCAATCCGTGCAATGCATAGTCGAGAAGATCATATCCACCTCCATCAACCATTGCTCTGGAGCAAGAGGATCCGCCAACTGGCCGTAGAATTCGGGAGGGCGGAGCTTTAGGAAGGCTGCGAGGCCACTCTGTTGCACCCGCGCTGCAGCCTCCAGCTCCACCTCCCTCGCCGGGGGATCCTGAACCCTCACCGCCGGAATCGCCACGGGGACTGGGGGTACTTCGGGTACCACAGGCGGATCTGCCACCAAGGGGACCTGTGGAACTGCATCACGGGCCGCCCTCAGCTCCTGGATCTCCCGCGCCTGCTCTACCAACACTCTGGTCTGGGCCTCCAGTGCCCTGGTCTGAGTCTCCACTAAATCCGCTAACCGAGCGAACGCACGTTCCCATGCAGGAGGCTCCTGCGCCGATCCTGGCCTCACAGCCGTGGACTCTCCAGTAGCATCCTCGCCTCTAGTAGGTCCGGAAACCTCCAAAGGTCGAGAGGGACCATGTCTGCGCCGTCCTCTGCGAGGAGGCATATCAGCAACCTAAGAAAACCAGACACTAGGATCAGAATACTCATATAGAAATCCTAGGACTCATCTCTACAAAAAAAGAAGACCATTGGCTCTGACAGGACCAGGCTCTGATACCAACTTTTGTCACGCCGCAGGGCCGGCTGGCCCCGGGACGCGGCAAGTGTATATATGATATCAGTAAACAGGAGTTCAATAACATACTCACACAACAGCTAAAATGACAACATAGATAAAAGCAGGGCTGACATGATATATACACCAAATGCGGAAGCTAAAAGACTGAATATGTAATTCAAAAACATATTACGGACTCGATACATAATCAACTGTCCTGTGAGAGCCAATATATATACAAAGCCATCCAAATACAACACAAACGCTTGCCCAAGCACGGAATACAATACATACAAGCAAAAGGGATGCTGATAGCCTTTATACTCGCGGGACGTGGCGCTACTCCGCTACTGATGAAATCCCTCGGGGAGCTCCTCCTGCAGATCCGACTCAGATGACACTGGAGAAATAAAATTATGCGAGGGGTGAGCCACACGCTCAGTGAACAGCACCACCCATGCACCACAATATATATAACCACCAGACATTAATAATCCACCATCTCATCATTAAAAGCCACAGAATGGCAACAACTAAACAATCCCGTGGGTTGCTATCGCCAACCCACTACACCCTCACCCTCACCCCTCAATAGGTGACATAGGATGTTGGACTAACTACACAAATCCAGCGGGTCGCTATCGCCAACCCGCTACACCCTCACCCTCACCCCTCAATAGGTGACAAAGGATATTGGGACTTACAATCCAGTGGGTCGCTACATCGCCGACCCACCACATCCCTCACCCTCACCCCTCAATATGGTGACATAGGATATTGGGACTGACTAGGCTGATGGTCGCCCTTGGTCCACCGATAGTCTCTCCCCACTCCGTAGGCCATTTGGCCACCCCCACATTCAGCACAGTCCGTCCCAAATCAGGAGGTGCCTACTGATGGGAGCCCCTGCACGGGACAGCCTTTCCAACGCCGGGGTAGTCTCTACACGGATTCAACGAAGGGAACAGAACAGCCTATCCATCGCATATGATCCACTCGGATCCGCAGACAACACACCCTAACAACTCTAATGTCCTGAATTCCTCAGAATTCCACCAGGGCGCATAACTATGATGCGGGGAACATGCATAATAATAATAACCAGGTTGGAATATTAACGGGGAAAGAAATCCTTGGGAGGGCAGCGTGAGGTCCCGATATAGGACATCCCGACAACCAAACAAGGAACACGGAGTACCCTAGCCCGGGTCTCACCGCTGTCCTCGCGAGGCCCCTCCCCTATAATATTCACTAACACAGGCTAATAATCACATGCTCGCATTTTATTTAAATGAATTAAACTAAATAGGAACATGCATCGGTCGGGGCTTTCCTAGCATGGAAACATGATAACAGGGTGCATGGTTCTTATACGGGTCCTAAGGGTATAAGTCCCTAGCATACAAATCTAGGGTGGCATGCATACTACAGATTATCATGCTTACATAGTTTTCATATTAAATAGGTTAATATTTACTATGGTGCCCCAGGGGAGGACGGTACACGCCCGAGTGCATGTAACGCCTCCCTACTGGGTTGGATCGTCTCCCTCACCGGAGATCGGGTTGTCGAGCGACCGTTCGTCAAGATCTACAAGACAGGGTATTGACTTGGTGAGTAAAATCCATAAACACAACAAAATACTCTAAAAAAATATACACAACACTCGGGCAAACGTACATACGGCCCGTACGCACGCTAGCCCGAGCACCCCGACTCACTCCCGCACCCCCAGGCAGCCATACGCACGGCCACCCGCCCCCGGATGCGCCGCCGCGCCTCAGCCCGCGCACCCAGGCATACCGCCGGGCCCCTGCCCACACGCCTGGACCCACAGCCGAGCCACCCGGGTGCACCGCACGCCCGCTGCGCCCTGCCGCAGCAGCCCGCGCGCACCCCGCACGCCCCGCGCTGACCCGCGAGCACACCGCAAGCCCCGCGCGCCCAGCGCCTCGCCCCGCGCGCACCCCGCGCGCACCTCTAGCCCTGCTCCGCGCGCACTCCGTGCGCACCACCAGCCTCGCCCAGCGCGCTCCCCGCGCGCACCACCCGCTCGAACCCACTGCTCTCCTCACCGCGCACACGTCTGCGCCTCTGCCCAGCGCCCCGCGCGCGCTCCTGCAATCAGCGCCCAGCATCCGCGACCCAGCGCTCAGCGCTCAGCGCCCAGCACCCGGGACCCTCACCCAGCGCCCACGCGCACGCCCGGCAACACGCGCCCAGCGCGCCTGGCAGCACGCGCCCAGCGCGCCTGCCAGCCTGCCCGCGCTGCTTGCCCGCGCTGCCTGCCTGCGCGCATCGCCGAGTGGCCCGAGCACCGCTCGCCTGCCCGCCCGGGCACTGCCCGCCTGATGCCCGAGCACCGCCTGCCCTGCTCGCCTGCGTGCCCAGCTTGCCTGCCCGGCCTGCCAGCACGCACAGCCCAGCCATTCTACCCCGCCTATTCCTGTCAGCCCTACCCAGCGCGCCCAGCACGCCCCCTACACCACCCAAGCGCACGCCCGCGCGCACGCCCGCGCGCACACGCTCGAGCGCCCGTCCACCTGGTGCGCCTGCCTGCTGCGCCTGCTGCCAACTCACCCGGGACTGCCGCCCACCCTGCCCGGACTGCCTAACCCCCTAGGTCGACCACCCAACTCCCACCCCCGGCCACCAATTGCCTCCGACCACCACCCACAGCCCTCCGACGGCCACCCACAGCTACCGACCGCCTCCCAACCCCAAAACCATCCTCCTAACAAGCATCTAAGCAAGAAAGGAAAGGAAAAAGGGCTTACCAAGGGAAAGAAGGGAAGTTCGGTTGCTCTCCGCGCACCGAAACACTCCCCCAAAGGCCTCCAACACCTAGATCTTCCTTGGCCCTCGAAATGGCCCAAAACAGGGGAGAAAAGAGAGGGGGAGAAGGGGCAAAACTCCTCGGAATTCGAATCCGAGAACACCGGGGTGTAGATCGGGACCGGATCTAACCTTTCTATGTTATGGGTTTTAAGTTCTAAGCCCTCTAGGTGGCTCAAAACTTAGAAAAAGAGAGAGGGGGAGAGAGAAATCAAAAGGAAGAAGATGATGAATAGTGATGGACCTTTTTCATCTCTCACTTAAATACCCCTCACTTAGATTAGGGTTAAGAGGGATTAATTAGGGCTTAAGGCATGATTAATTAGGTTTAAGTGGGTTTTGACTTGGGTCAACTCAACCACAAATAAAAACAAAAGGGGTTGACCAAGTCCATGGGCCCACTTTGACCAAGTCCACTCTCCCAATGACTTCTCGCTCGGTCAAAACCCGGATACGTCCCGGAATTGCGAAATTCTGAAACGTTACCGGAATTCGACGAAATTTTCTTGAGCGGCTTGGAATGGCACCAGGACACATAATATGCAGTTAGATTTTCAATCGGAGCCCTCAATCTCAGGGCGGTAGCTAACAGCCCGAAATTTTAGCGGTTCCGACTGAAAAAACGAAAAAAAACCGAAAACTGCCAGAATGTTCCAACGGTTACCAGAAGGTTAAAAGTGACACATATATAACAAGAAGTCATTGGGAGACTTGACTTGGTCAATGTTGACCTTTGACTTGGTCAAAAGGTTTTGGATTTTAGTTTGGTTGGGTTGACTAGGGTCAAATCCCACCTAAACCTAGCCTAAACCAAGCCTAAACCTAATTAGGGCTAAGTTAAGTGGGTGTGTGTGTGTGTGTGTGAGTGCTTTAAGTGGGCGCCCATGTATAGTTCCCCCTCCCCTATTCATCATCTTCTCCACCAAAATCTCTCTCTCCCTTCTCTTTAAAACCCCCATATGAGCTAGTAGAAGGTGTTGAATCATGAAACCCTAGAAGGAGAAAAGGAAGGTGAGGACCCGATCTATCTTCCTATGGTTTTGGATCTTCATTTCCTTTTCTTTTTCCTCCTCTTATGGACCCTCTTCTCCTCTGTTTTCAGCCCCTCTTTGGCTGAGTGGAGATCTTGGTGGTGGTGGGCTTGGAGGTGGCAAATCGGTGCGCGAAGAGCACCCGATCTCCTTCCCTTCCCTTCCTCTCCTTTGGGTGAGTTTCCTTTCCTTCCATTCTTGTCTAGATGCATGTTTAGGAGGTGTTTTTGGGTGTGGAAGGTGAGCATGAGTGGTTGGGGGTGAGGGAGGGCTGAGGGAGGTTGTTGTGCCAGCTCAGGCAGTGCGGGGCTCCTCGGCGCGTGCGCGCAGGCAGGCAGGCAAGGCAGGCGCGCTGCCGGGCGAGCTGGCAAGGCACGCGCGGGCGTGCGCGCGGGTGCTGCACAGGGGGCGCAGTACGCGGGGCGAGCGGGCGATGTGCGGTTGCTGCGCAGGGGGCGCAGTGAGCGCAGGGCGAGCGGGGAGTGCGTGCGGGCGCTGTGTTGGGGCGCAGTGCGCGTGGGTGCATCCGGGGCTGGACGCGCGGTGCGCATGGGCGCGCGCGTGCGTGCGCCCGAGCGTGCGGCGTGTCTGGGCGTGCGGGCAGGGGCTCGACAGCGTGTCTGGGCATGCGGGCAGGGGGCTCGACAGTGCGTCTGGGCGCGCGGGCTGGGGCGCGGCTGTGCGCCCGGGGCGGGTGGTCGTGCGTATGGCTGCCCGGGGGTTCGGGAGTGAGTCGGGGTGCTCGGACTCGCGTGCGTACGGGCCGTATGTACGCTTGTCCGAGTGTTGGGTATTTTTAGCGTATTTTTGTATGTATTGTGTATTTTACTCACCGTGTTTAATACCTGTCTTGCAGATCTTGACGGACAGTCACGCGACGACCCGGGTATTGGTGAGTGGGACAATCCAACCAAGTACGGAGCCGTATATGCTCTTAGGCGTGTATCGCCCTTCCCTGGGGCACCATAGTTTAATATTAACTTGTATAATATGTAATGTGTGCAAGCATGATTGTTATGTAGTATGCATGTCACCCTAGACCTTGTATGTTAGGGACTTGCACCCTTAGGATATGTGTAAGAGCCATGCATCCTGATACCATATTTTCATGCTAGGAAGCCTTGACCTTTGCATGTGTCCCATTTAGTTTAATAAATTTAAAATCAAATGTGTGTTATTTAGTAATGAGCATGCTTAGTGAATATTATAACCATGCGGTTATAATACAGGTTTCCCCGCATCGTAGTTATGCGCCCTGGAGGAATTCACAAGAATTCATGACATTTAAATTGTTAGGAAGATGTTGCCGACGGATCCGATTGGATCGTATACGTGTGGGTAGGCTGTTCTGTTCCCTTCATTAAATCCGTATAGAGACTGCTCCAGCGTTAGAAAGGCCGTCCTGACAGAGGGCTCCCATCAGTAGGTACCTCCTGATTTGGTTTCGGACTGTGCTGAATGTGGGAGTAGACCAGGCGGCTACGGAGTGGAGGAGAGACTATCGGTGGACCAAGGGTGATTAACAGCCTAGTCAGTCCCAATAGCAGTGTCACCTATTTAGAGGGTGAGGGTGAGGGTGTGGTGGGGCGGCGATGTTGCGACCCACTGGATTGTGTATTTCCTGCCACTTAGAGGCTTTGAATTATTTGTGGTTAATATAAATTGTGATGCATGGGTTGTGCTATTCACTGAGCGTGTGGCTCACCCCTCGCATAATTTTTCTCCAGTTATCACTGAGTCGGACCTGAAGGAGGAGCTCCCCGAGGGACTTCATCAGTAGCGGAGCAGCACCACGTCCCGCGAGTGTTAGAGGCCATCAGCATCCCTTTTTGATTGTATGTATTATATTTCCGTGCTTGGGCACCTGTTTGTATTATATTGGATGTCATTGTATATATTGGCTCTCACAGGACAGTTGATTATGTATCGAGTCTGTAATATGTTTTTGAATTACAGACTCAGTCTTTTAGCTTCCGCTATTTGTGTATATATCATGTCAGCCTTGCTTTTGTCTGTGTTGTCATTTTAGCTGTTGTTTAGAGTATGTTGTTGACCTCCTGTATAGACTGCTGATATCATATATACCATTTGCCACGTCTCGGGGACGGCCGCCCTGGGGCGTGACAAAATAACCCCTCCAGCTATTTCGAAATGAGAGCTAAACATTGAACAGGGCTGCTGCCAGAATTTTTCATCCCCGGGGTATACTTGGAAAAATACCCATAACTTTTACTACATGAATCCAGTTGATCTAATTCCACTTTTGTATGAAAGCTAACTCAAAACTGAGCATCTCATAATAAAATCATATTTAAACCTCTTCATCTTGGATTTTAACAAAATTAAATCCAAATACCAATTCGGAAATGCATAACTTCTAGGAGAAAAATTATGTAGCCAAATTTTCAATCAGAGCTCTCTGACTCCTGTAGGTGGCTAAAACCCAAAATTTTAGCGACTCCGATCGAAAAATAAGGCTCCAAATGACACAGGCATAACAGAAGGGCCAGTCTTAGAGAGGATTCTCCGGATGGTTTCATCTAACGTCTCTTTCTTGGGAGGATTGTTTAGTTGTCCCGGGTTGGGGGTGGCCTGGTAAGGGCTCGGGGCAGAAACGGTTGGGAATATTGGATTCGCGGGGGAAGGTGGGGCAAAGGAAAAGAGGCTTGGACTCGGATTTGCCAAGAAGCCAGGTGTTGGTAGTGTATTAGGGGTGGGACAAGCCTTGGGGGTCTTAACAGGAGTTTCCTGTTTCAAGGTCTTGGCCTAGTGATAGTCTGTGAGGTCATTGAACATGTCCTCGACCGACTGGTATCCTAGGGTAGCCATCCTCTCCTCTAGGTGGCTGAGGAATTGGGCGGTTTGGTCTTGTCACGCCCCAGGCGTCCCCGAGACGTGGCAAAATAATATATAATATCAACCATCAATACCTGAGGTCAATAAGGACACCAACAACAATACACAAGGTGGCAAAGCAAGATAATGATAACTGACTGAAAAGCGGAAGCATAATATATAACAATGTCTGTAAATCAAAAACATTATTACAGACCCGAATACACAATCAACGTCCTGTGAAAGCCAAGTCTAGACCAAAGAAAATACAACCTGTGCCACATGCACGATTTACAAATCATAAAATGACTCTAGGAATGCTGACAGCCTCGCACTCGCCACCCGCCGGCAGAACGCTCCACGCCCATAAGACCACGCCACAGGAAAGCTCCAGCTCCACGCCCAACACTGCCCCTGAAAAGAAACAGTATGTGAGGGGTGAGCTACAAGCTCAGTGAGTGGCTGGAAACCAATCACCATTCTACAGTTCGATACATAAATCAATTTCCTTTCAAGGAAAACATGGGTAGAAACCCAATGGATAACAGGGTCACGCGGCGGCGCGACCAACCTCACCCCCACCCTCACTCCCGGAGGGAGTCTTTTGGGACTTATGGGGAGAGACCATACCGTCGGTCGAAGAGACCCAGATTTACTGGTCTACTCAAACTACTGGATCATCTACATCTAGATAATCGCCCAACGATGTCCTTCAACATCGATCACGAGACCGGACCCAACAACTATGGGAACGGTCGAACAACGAATGGGTCACGAGGCGACGTGTCTTCGCCTCATCCACACCCTCACTCCTGAAAGGAGACATCTTGGGACTTTGGGAGAGACTTAGACTGCTCTACACCCCTGGTCCACCGGTAGCCTCTCCCCGCTCCGTAGCTTACCTGGTATACTCCCACGATCAGCACTGTCCGAACACATCGGAGGTACCTACAGATGGGAGCCCTCTGTCAGGATAGCCTGTCTAATGCCGGGGATGTCACTACACGGATCCAACGAAGGGGAGAACGATTCCACGCTCGCGACATCATTCATTAACCCTCTCCCGGGTAGTATCTACAACCCGATCTCCTCAACTCACCGCTCTACACCCTTGGTCTACCGGTAGCCTCTCCCACCCTCGTGGCCTCCGCCTAGTCCTCTGACAGGTATAGCCAACGCCAGGGAGTTCCTACATCGGATCCAACGAAGGGGAGAACGATCCCATGTTCGCAAAGCGAAACCCAATGGAAAACAACCACTCTCGATACTCGCTTATCGAGATATCACACACATGCATAACAACAACCAACACACTCATATTAACCTCAAAGTAGTCATAGTCCCTATATGGGAGTAACTTCACAAGTTAGAGGGTCGTAACATCGCCGATCCACCCCACGCTCACCCTTTAGGGGTGTCATGGGTCTTTTCAGACTAGGCCGCTCTCCACCCCTGGTCCACCCGGTAGCCTCTCCTCCACTCCGTAGCTTGCCTGGTATACTCCCATGATCAGCACAGTCCGACGCATCGGAGGTACCTACAGATGGGAGCCCTTTGTTAGGACAGCCTGTCTAACGCTGGGGAGTCCCTACATCGGATCCAACCAAAAGGAGAAGACAGCCTACTCACGCACGTACGATCCTATTGGATCTGTCGACAACGATTTCTAACACTACTAATGTCATGAATTCTCAAGAATTCCTCCAGGGCGCATAACTAAGATGCGGGGAGACATATATTATAACAACAAGGTTATAATATTCTCTAAAGCATGCTTACAACAATATAATCACATAATCCCACCTTGATTTAAATAAATTAAACTAAATAGGAAACATGCATAGTCGGGGTTTTCCAATTAAGGACAAGATTACTAAACATGCATAGGCCGCTATACATGATATAAGGGTGCGTATCCCTAGCATACAAAGTCTAAGGTGGCATGGATATATCATACTAATCAGGCATGCACAGGTGTCTACATAATTTAGCTAGGGGCCCCCATCGATGCGCGACGGGCGTCTATGCGGGTCGAGCGCATCCCTAGAGAGGGGGGGGGGGATTGGAATCAAACCACTCACCTTACAACCCAGGACCTCGCGCATCCCATCCGACGAGATCTGCAAGGTAGGGGCATCCAACTGGTGAGAAACAACACAATTTACACATAGACAACATTAGAAATACCCAATACTTGGACAAGCATGCATACGGGCTCGCACGCATGCAAGCACGCACGTACGCACGCGAGTCCGAGTGCCCCGACACCTACCCGAACCCTCGAGCAGCCACACGCATGGCCCCCCGCATGCGCACGCACGAATGCGCACGCACGCACGCACCCCAGCACCATCGGCGCACTGCCGCGCGCCTGCCCGTGCACCCAGACGCGCTGCCGCACGCGTGCGCAAGCTCGCACGCGCCCGCGCGCACCGCGCGTTCAGCCCAGCGCGCCCTCGTGCGCCCTCGCGCGCATTGCGCCCCCCGCGTAGCACCCCGCGGAAGACCCAGCACGCGCACGCACGCGCGCGCGTGCACTGGTCCCCAGCCCCGCGCCCAGGCGCATGCCCAGGCGCACTGCTCCCCGCGCGCGCACGCCCGCGCGCACCCCCGCTCGCGCCAGTACCAGCGCGCACTTGCGCGCACGCACCCGCGCGTGTCTGCGCGCCCGACTGCGCCTACTAGCGCCCGCCTGCGCGCGCAGACTGTGCCCAGCGCGCGCCCAGCCCATCCCAACCTCATTTTAACCCTCCCCAACCCCTCACACACACCCTAACCCATCTACCTAGCATGCATGACCTCCCTAACATCCTCTTAAGCCATGAAAACCAAGAAAAGAAGGGGAGGAGCTCACCTTGGGAGGGGGAACGAAAGGGGGAGGTTCGGGGGCCCTCGACGCACCCGCGACCACCTCAACCGCCACCACCACCACCACCACCTCTTCGGCCTCCTCAGCCCTCCCATGGCTGCAAATCAGGGGGGGGGGGGAGATCATGCAAGGGAACTTGAGAGAGGGGAGAACAAACAACAACAACACATATGCAAGAACAACCCTCACCATTTCTTCCTCCTCCACCTTCTCTTTGGGGAAATTAATCAAACACATGGGGTGCTTGAGAGAGAGGAAGAGAGAGAGGAAGAATCCCACGTCTACGTGGGGAGTGAGAGGGAGAGAGAGAGGAGAAGATATTTTGGGCACTAAATATCTAAAGGGGAATGAAATGACTAAGTCGCCCTTTGACCAGAAATTCTGCGCATGCTTCACTGGAACAGCCATAACTTTCTCAATATAGCTCCGAATTGCACAATTTTAAGTCCGTTGGAAAGCCAAGAAGATTATCTACAACTTTCATGTTCATGCCAAGATCAAATAATCTCTCCAGCTATTCCGAAATTAGAGCTAAACATAGAACAGGGCTGCTGCCAGAATTTCCCTCCCCGGGGTATACTTGGAAAAATACCCATAACTTTTACTACAAGAATCCAGTTGACCTAATTCCACTTCTGTACGAAAGCTAACTCAAAACTGGACATCTCATAGTAAACTCATATTTAAACCTCTTCATCTTGGATTTTAACAAAATTAAATCCAAACACCGAATCAGGAATACATAACTTCTAGAAAAAAATTATGTACCCAAATTTTTAAACAGAGTGCTCGAAATGACACAGGCACAATAGGTCTCCCTAGTTGTCCTTCTCCTTTACTATTTTCTCCTGGGTATAGTCCTCCATGGTGTGAATATGGAAAAGCCTAGGTGTAGATGAATGCAGTAAATAAAGCAATAAAGGGGTGCGCAACTGTGTGCGGCTTAAAGCAGTAAAGGGGGTGCATAGCTGTGTGCGACTTAAAGCAGTAAAGGGGTGCGCAGCTGTGTGCGGCTTAAAGCAGTAAAAGGGGTGCGCAGCTGTGTGCGGCTTAAAGCAGTAAAGGATGTTGTAATGCAAAGTAGAGGAGGGTCAAACTTGAGGGGTGGGAAATCCTAGCTTTCCTAGAGGGTGATAGCATTCTAGTCAGGTTGTTGGGAGGAAGCAGAAGATCCCACCGTGATCACCTTTTGTTGTCTTTCACAAGGGAGGTCCCACCATGATCGCTAGGCTGTTGGTATCGGATTCTGGAAGGCGAAAGGAATGAAAGGGGGCCCTCTCTTCCTCCTCTCCGGTCCTCCTCTGGTGGTCTGTGAGTGTGTGGGGGTTCTTTGGAGGCTCGGATCCGGAGAGTTGCGCCTTGGTAGGACTCGGTCGGATCGTCTCTCAGAAGGAGTGGTGGGGGGTTTCGTTCTTGGCTGAGGCGGTCGACGGGTCCTCAGGAGGATTCAGGTGTGGTTGTGATCGCCACCTGCTTTTCTAAAAAAAGCAGGAAAAGTAGGGGCGGATTTGATCACCTTCGTGGGGAGTTTGTGGGGGTCTCCTCTCTGAGACACGGATATGCCGTACACAAAGGTGAAGACAGGGATCCTCTTCTACTTCGGGAACCTGACTAAAGGAGAATTGGGACTGAGCTGGGCTAGGGAAGGGTCGGCTAGTTGGGTTTAGCCGCCTGGTGGGGGGCAGGTAGTTATGGGTAGCCGCCTGGTGTTTGGTTCAATTGGGCAGAACCTAGGTAGGATTTGGGTTCAGTTTTGGCAGAGGTTAAACCGGGTTTAGCCTGAGTTTTGGAGAGTGGTTTGGTGTAGGAAATGGGTTTCTCTCTCACTTTTCTCTCAGGGGTTTGAAGTGGTGGTGTGGCTTGATGGTTGGGAATGTGAGTGGTTGGGGGTTATTGATGGGTATTGATTATGGAATTGATGATGGATATGAATTAGTTGCCCCCCTATATATAGTAAAAAAGGGGTATGGGAATGCCCACTAGACAATGATCAAAATGGGTAATAAGGTGCTTGATTTGACCTCCCCTTAGATCTTTGTTCTCTGACAGTGTCTAGGTGTGTTATGCCTGTGTCATTTGGAGCCTTATTTTTTTATCAGAGTTGCTAAAATTTTGGCTTTTAGCCACCTGCAGGAGTTGGAGCACTCTGATTGAAAATTTGGCTACATAATTTTTCTCCTAGAAGTTATGTATTTCCGATTTGGTATTTGGATTTAATTTTGTTAAAATCCAAGATGAAGAGATTTAAATATGATTTTATCATGAGATGCTCAGTTTTGAGTTAGCTTTCGTACAAAAGTTGAATTAGATCAACTGGATTCATGTAGTAAAAGTTATGGGTATTTTTTCAAGTATACCCCGGGGATGAAAAATTCTGGCAGCAGCCCTGTTCAATGTTTAGCCCTCATTTCGGAATAGCTGGAGGGATTATTTGATCTTGGCATAAACATGAAAGTTGTAGATAATCTTCTTGGCTTTCCAGTGGACTTTGAATTGTGCAATTCGGAGCTATATTGAGGAAGTTATGGCTGTTCTAGTGAAGCATGTACAGAATTTCTTCTGGTCAGGGATGAATTGGTCATTTGAATCCCTCTTTTGGCTATTTATTGGCCCAAAAAAATATCTCTCCCTCTCTCTCCCACTCCCCACGTCTACCTCTCTTTGCCTCTCTTTCTCTCTTTCACACATCCCCCCCCCATGTGTTTGATGAAATGCATAAGAGAAAAGATGGAGCAAGAAGAAGAGGTGCAAGTGCAAAACTAGGTGAGTATGTGTGCTTGTATTGTTGTGTGTTTCTCCTCCCTCTCCTCCTCCCATGGTGGATCCCCTTATTTTCTTTCCCCTCCCCTTGGTTCAGCCATGAAGAAGAGAAGCATAGATGGAGGTGGTGGTAGAGGTGGTGGCGGTCGAGGTGGTCAAGGGTGCGCTTGGGAGCCCCTACATCTCCCCCTTCCCTCCCCCTCTCTTTTGGTGAGTTTTCCCTCTTCTTTATTGGTTTTTATGCATGTTAGGGTGTTTGGGAGGGCATGCATGTGAGGTGTTTTGAGTTGGGTGCATATGGGGGCAAGGGGGGAGGGTTGGGGAGTGCTGGGCGCGAGTGCTGGGCGCGCGCGCAGACGCACGCACAGAGGGGCACTGGCAGGCGCAGGCGAGCGCGCGGGTGCGCGCGGACGCTGGCAGCGAGCGGGGTGCCCGCGGGCGAGCGCGTGCGTGCGCGCGTGCGCGGGGCAATGCGCCTGGGAGTGTGTCTGGGCACGCCGCTGGGTGCCACTACGCGCGCGCGCGTGCGTGCTCGTGCAGTGGCATGCGTGGGGCTGCCTAGGGGCTCGGGTAGGTGCTGGGGCACTTGGGCATGCGTGCGTATGCGCGTGCGAGCCCGTATGCGTGCATGTCTAAGTCTTTGGTAATTCTAGTGATTTCTAAGTGTTAAATTGTGATGTTACTCACCAAATTTGATGTCCTTACCTTGCAGATCTCGTCGGATGGGATGCGCGAGGTCCCGGGTTGCGGTGAGTGGTTCGATCCAATCCCCCCCCCTCTCGGGATGCGCTCGACGCACGTAGACGCGCGTCGCGCATCGATGGGGCCCCCTAGCTATACTACTTGTGTAGATAAGTAGTATGGCCATGCTTAAGCTATAATATATAGATATCTTGCATGCTAGGCTTATATACATGTATTGTATTCATGTATGAATGATTGTGTTGCATGAGCCCCTCTAGTATGGGCATGTATTTTTGGTAATGTGTATGGATGTATAGAATATGGCATGCCTTAGGTAGTATTGTAATACTACTCCCACTATATATGTTGGAATATCCAGTATGATTAAGTCTGGGTTAATAACGGGCACCTGTCTAATATTCCCTTGTGATAAGACTCGAGGGCGTGGTGTAGTTGTTGCGCCCATGCTAATGGGGCAAAGCTATGACCAACTTCATGAGATGATGATCTCTCTCGCCCTCTCCCTCTGAACGAACTGAGTAAGTAGATGCGATTTCCTACTCGACTTAGGTTCGTTTGGAATATTGGCATGCACCTGTTAGTGCGCGAGATCGCGCTTGACCTTTCTTTTAAGTTGGTGATATCCAACGCATGTTTAAGTTAGACCATGTATGCATGTTGTATGATTTATTATGATGTAAATCCATGTTAGATGATTGTGCATATGGTTCATGCACATAGCTAGATATAGTTCCCCTGGATATATTTATATGCGCATGTTAAAAACGGATAGGCCTATCTGGAATAGGCGTGGGTATGACCCGCTGTCGGATTGTACCTTATTAGTTAGAACGCTAGCGATGTAATCGCCCCGTGCATCCGAGCGATGCACTCGTTTGGAATTCAGGAGAATTCATTATCTTATCGGATTGTTAAGCCAGTAGTTGGGGCGTGACACCCCCCCTTGTGTCTGAGCGATGCAACGGTGTGGGAGTACAGTAGTATTCGATAACTCGATAAGTGATTATCGAGAGTAGTTGTTTCTCCATTGGGTTCGCTTTGCGAACATGGAATGTTTACTCCCAATGTCGTCCATGTTGAAGAGGGCCGGGTTGTAGCTGTCCAGATAGAGGGCTCCCATCCGTAGGTACCACTGATGCGTTCGGGACCGTACTGATCGTGGGAGTGCACCAGGTAGAGGCTACCCAGGAGAGGGTTAACGAATGATATTGCGAGCGTGGAATCGTTCTCCCCTTTGTTGGATCCGATGTAGGAACTTCCCGGCGTTGGAAAAGCTGTCCTGACAGAGGGCTCCCATCCGCAGGTACCACCGATGCGTTCGGAAGCGTACTGATCGTGGGAGTATACCAGGTAGAGGCTACGCGGGGGAAAGGGCTACCGGTGGACCAAGGGTGTAGAGCAGTCTAAGTCTCTTCCAAAAGTCCCAAGAGTCTCCCTCCGGGAGTGAGGGTGAGGATGAGATGAAGACATGTCGCCTCGTGACCCATTTGTTGTTCGTCCGTTCCCATAGTTGTTGGGTCCGGTCTCGTATCGATGTTTAAAGACATCGTTGGGCAGTTATCTCGATGTAGATGATCCAATAGTGTTGTGTGGACCAGTAATCCCGGGTCTCTTCGACCAACGGTATGGTCTCTCCCTAAAAGTCCCAAGAGTCTCCCTCCGGGAGTGAGGGTGAGGGTGAGGTTGGTCGCGCCGCCGCGTGACCTTGTTATCCATGGGTTTCCACCCATGTTTACCTTGAAAGGGAATTGTTATGTATTGAACTGTTGTATGGTGATTGGTTTCTAGCCACTCACTGAGCTTGTAGCTCACCCCTCGCATACTGTTTCTTTTCAGGGGCAGTGTTGGGCGTGGAGCTGGAGCTTCCTTGTGGCGTGGTCTTATGGGCATGGAGCGTTCTTCCGGCGGGTGGCAAGTGCGAGGCTGTCAGCAGTCCTAGAGTCATTGTATGTATTGTAAATCGTGCATGTGGCACAGGTTGTATTTTCTTTAGTCTAGACTTGGCTCTCACAGGACAGTGATTGTGTATTCGAGTTTGTAATAATGTTTTTGGTTTACAGACATTGTTTATATATTATGCTTCCGCTTTTCAGTCAGTTATCATTATCCTTGCTTTGCCACCTTGTGTGTTGTTGTTGGAGTCTTTATTGACCTCAGGTATTGATAGCCGATATTTTATTATTGCCACGTCTCGGGGACGGCCGCCCTGGGGCGTGACAAGGTGAGGGGCAGCTAATGGTATTTAGCTGCGCACTGAGGGGCGGCTACTCTCACGTAGCCGCCCCCATCATAACCTGCCATATGTCCCATCTCTGACAAGCGGTGGCTTGGGTCGGTTACTAAGGATGAACCGGCTGAGATGGGGCGGCTAGAAGGGACAATCTGCCACAATCATGCTTGTTTTATGTTTGGGGTCGGTCAGGGGGGCAGCTAGTTTAAACTAGCCGCTTGGGATGGGGCGACTACTCTAAAGTAGCCACCCATGTCCAAGCTCTTAGATATTTCTAAGTGTTGGATTTAGGGTTTCTGGTTTCGGTTTCTGAGGAAGTTTTCTATTAGATGTCCAAAAGTGGTTGTTTTCAATATTACTTGAAGTAAATTTCTTTTCTTTGGACGGTCAAAATTAGGGTATCTACACCCGTTAGAGGCTAGAGCCCTGCGAGATGCTCCCAGTTACTATCTAGGACGCTTGTTGGTGTGCCCATATGGCAGAGATAATGGACATGGGAGTCTACTAGGTAGAGGCTACACCGGGAGAGGGCTACCAGATGATGTCGAGAGCGTGGACTCCCCGTGATGAATCTGCCCATTGAGTCCAGAATATTGGTGTTATGCCTGTGTCATTTGGAGCGCTCTGATTAAAAATTTGGCTACATAATTTTTTCTCCTAGAAGTTATGTATTTCCGATTTGGTATTTGGATTTGATTTTGTTAAAATCCAAGATGAAGAGGTTTAAATATGATTTTATTATGAGATGCTCAGTTTTGAGTTAGCTTTCGTACAAAAGTGGAATTAGATCAACTGGATTCATGTAGTAAGAGTTATGGGTATTTTACCAAGTATACCTCGGGGATGAAAAATTCTGGCAGCGGCCCTGTGCAATGTTTAGCTCACATTTTGGAATAGCTGGAGGGATTATTTGATCTTGGCATAAACATGAAAGTTGTAGATAATCTTCTTGGCTTTCCAACGGACTTTAAATTGTGCAATTCGGAGCTATATTGAGGAAGTTATGGCTGTTCTAGTGAAGCATGTCCAGAATTTCTAGTCAAGGATGAATTGGTCATTTCTATCCCTCCTTTAGATATTTATGTGGGAAAATATCTCTCTCTCTCTCTCATCCCCTCCCATTCCCCATGTCTACACATCTTAGGCTCTCTCTTCTCTCTTTTCACTCCCCTCCAAGTGTTTGTATTAACTCCTCAATGAGAAGAGAAGGAGATGGTGCAAGTGCATGACTAGGTTTGTGCATGTGTGGTAGTTGTTGATCTCCTCTCTCTCAAGCACCTTTTCATGGACTTTCCCCCCCCTGATTTGCAGCCAAAGTAGGATGAGGAGGGCTGAGGAGGTGGTGGTAGTGGTGGTGGTGGTTGAGGTGGTTGCGGGTGCATCGAGGGCCCCCGAGTCTCCTCCTTTCATTCCCTCTCCAAAGGTGAGCTCTCCCCCTTCTTTTCTTGGTTTTCATGGCATAGGAGGCTGTTAGGGTGTTCATGCATGCTATGCATATGGGTTAGGGTGTGTGTGAGGGGTTGGGGAGGGTTAAAAAGATGTTGGGAGAGGCTGGGTGCACGTTGGGGGGAGTCTGCGCGCGTGCGCGCGCAAGCGGGCGCAGGCAGGTGCGCAGGCGGGCGCGTGCGGGCGAGTGCGCGGGTGCGCGCGGAGTAGGCGCGCGGGTGTGCGGGGGCGCTGGCGCGAGCGGGGGTGCGCGCGGGCGCGCGCGGGGCAGTGTGCCTGGGCATGCATTTGGGCGCGGGGCTGGGGGCCAGTGCGCGTGCTGGGGCATGCGCGGGGCTGCCTAGGGTCTCGGGTAGGTGCTGGGGCACCCGGGCGTGTGTGCGTACGCGCGTGCTCGCATGCGTGTGAGCCCGTATGCATGCATGTCTAAGTCTTTGGTATTTCTATTGATTACTAAGTGCTAAATTGCGATGTTACTCACCAAGTTTGATGCCCCTACCTTGCAGATCTCGTCGGATGGGATGCGCGAGGTCCCGGGTTGTATGGTGAGTGGTTTGGTTCAATCCCCCCCCTCTCTAGGGATGCGCTCGACGCACGTAGTTACGCGTCGCGCATCGTTGGGGCCCCCTAGCTATAAGTAGTATGGCCATGCTTGAGTTATAATATGTAGATATCTTGCATGCTAGGCATATATACATGTATTTTATCTATGTATGAATGATTGTGTTGCATTCGCCCTCTAGTATGGGCATGTATGTTGTAATGTGTATGGATGTATAGAATATGGCATGTCTTAGGTAGTATTGTAGTGCTACTCCCTCCATATTAATGGGAATATACAGTATGATTAAGTCTAAGTTAATAACGGGCACCTGCCTAATATTCCCTTGCGATAAGACTCGAGGGCGTAGTGTAGTTGTTGCGCCCATGCTAATGGGGTAAAGCTATGACCAGCTTCATGAGATGATGATCTCTCTCGCCCTCTCCCTTTAAACGAACTGGGTAAGTAGAGGCGATTTCCTACTCGACTCAGGTTCGTTTGGAATATTGGCATGCACCTGTTAGTGCGCGAGATCGCGCTTGACCCTTTCTTTTAAGTTGGCGATATCCAACGGATATTAGAGTATATTTTGTTTGTTTATGTGATTAATGACCATGTATGCATGTTGTATGATTTATTATGATGCAAAATATATGATTAGGGAGAATCCCTATGACTAATTGATATGTGATCGTGCATATGGTTCATGCACATAACTAAGATTAAATTCTCCTATAAAATATATGCGCATGTTAAAACTAATTAGACCTATCTGGAATAGGCGTGGGTATGACCCGCTGTCGGGTTGTACCTTATTAGTTAGAGCGCTAGCGATGTAATTGCCCCGTGCATCCGAGCGATGCCCTCGTTTGGAATTCAGGAGAATTCATTAGCTTATGGGTTTACTTCTACGTGAGAGCAGAGGTAACCCCTTTGTGTCTGAGCGACGCAACGGTGTGGGAGTACAGTAGTATTCTATATCTCGATAAGTGATTATCGAGAGTAGTTGTTTTTCATTGCGTTCGCTTTGCGAACATGGGATCGTTCTCCCCTTCGTTGGATCCGATGTAGGAACTTCTCAGGATTACAGCTGTCCTGACAGAGGGCTCCCATCTGTAGGTACCACCGATGCATTCGGGAACGTACTGACCATGGGAGTATACCAGGTAGAGGCTACCCGGGGAAAGGGCTACCGGTGGACCAAGGGTGTAGAGCGGTGTGTTGAGGGGGCCCGGGTGTAGCTGTCCTGACAGAGGGCTCCCATCCGTAGGTACCACCGATGCATTCGGGAGCGTACTGATCGTGGGAGTATACCAGGTAGAGGCTACCCGGGAGAGGGTTAACGAATGATGTTGCGAGCGTGGGATCGTTCTCCCCTTCGTTGGATCCGATGTAGGGACTCCCCGGGTGTTAAAGCTGTCCTGACAGAGGGCTCCCATCCGTAGGTACCACCGATGCATTCGGAAGCGTACTGATCGTGGGAGTATACCAGGTAGAGGCTGCGTGGGGTAAGGGCTACCGGTGGACCAAGGGTGTAGAGCAGTCTAAGTCTCTTCCAAAAGTCCTATGTCACCTCTAAGGGGGTGAGGGTGAGGATGAGGTGAAGACACATCGCCGCGTGACCCATTCGTTGTTCGACCATTCCCATAGTTGTTGGGTCCGGTCTCGTATCGATGTTCAAGGACATCGTTGGGCAGTTATCTAGATGTAGATGATCCAGTAGCGTTGTGTAGACCAGTAATTCCGGGTCTCTTCGACCGACGGTATGGTCTCTCCCCAAAAGTCCCAAGAGTCTTCCTCCGGGAGTGAGGGTGAGGGTGAGGATGGTCGCGCCGCCGCGTGACTTTGTTATCCATTGGGTTTCTACCCATGTTTTCCTTGAAAGAAAATTGTTTATATATCAATCTGTTGTATGGTGATTGGTTTCCAACCACTCACTGAGCTTGTAGCTCACCCCTCGCATACTGTTTCTTTTCAAGGGCAGTGTTGGGCGTGGAGCTGGAGCTTTCCTGTGGCGTGGTCTTATGGGCGTGGAGCGTTCTTCCGGCGGGTGGCGAGTGCGAGGCTGTCAGCAGTCCTAGAGTCATTGTATGTATTGTAAATCGTGCATGTGGCACAGGTTGTATTTTCTTTGGTCTAGACTTGGCTCTCACAGGACAGTGATTGTGTATTCGAGTCTGTGATAATGTTTTTGAAATACAGACATTGTTTATATGTTATGCTTCCGCTTTTCAGTCAGTTATCATTATCCTTGCTTTGCCACCTTGTGTGTTGTTGTTGGAGTATTTATTGACCTCAGGTATTGATAGCTGATATTTTATTATTGCCACGTCTCGGGGACGGCCGCCCTGGGGCGTGACAAGGTGAGGGGCAGCTAATGGTGTTTAGCCGCCTAGTGAGGGGCGGCTACTCTCAGGTAGCCACCCCTATCATAACCTGCCATATGTCCCATCTCAGACAAGCGGTGGCTTGGGTCGGTTACTAAGGTTGAACCGGCTGAGATGGGGCGGCTAAAAGGGGCAATCCGCCTCAATCATGCTTGCTTTATGTTTGGGGTCGGTCACGGGGGCGGCTAGTTTAAACTAGCCGCTTGTTATGGGGCGACTACTCTCAAGTAGCCGCCCCTGTCTAGGCTCTTAGATATTTCTAAGTGTTGGATTTAGGGTTTCTGGTTTCAGTTTCTGAGGGAGTTTTCTATTAGATGTCCAAAAGTGATAGTTTTCAATATTACTTAAAGTAAATTTCTTTTCTTTGGACGGTCAAAATTAGGGTATCTACACCCGGTAGAGGCTAGAGCCCTGCGAGATGCTCCCAGTTATTATCCAGGACGCTTGTTGGTGTGCCCATATGGCAGAGATAGTGGACACGCGAGGCTACCAGGTAGAGGCCACACCGGGAGAGGGCTACCAGATGATGTTGAGAGCGTGGACTCCCCGTGATGAATCTGCCCATTGAGTCCAGAATATTTGTGTTATGCCTGTTTCATTTGGAGCGCTCTGATTAAAAATTTGGTTACATAATTTTTTCTCCTAGAAGTTATGTATTTCCGATTTGGTATTTGGATTTGATTTTGTTAAAATCCAAGATGAAGAGGTTTAAATATGATTTTATTATGAGATGCTCAGTTTTGAGTTAGCTTTCGTACAAAAGTGGAATTAGATCAACTGGATTCATGTAGAAAGAGTTATGGGTATTTTACCAAGTATACCCCGGGGATGAAAAATTCTGGCAGCGGCCCTGTTCAACGTTTAGCTCGCATTTCGGAATAGCAGGAGGGATTATTTGATCTTGGCATAAACATGCTAGTGAAGCATGTGCAGAATTTCTAGTCAAGGGATGAATTGGTCATTTCTATCCCTCCTTTAGATATTTATGTGGGAAAATATCTCTCTCTCTCTCTCATCCCCTCCCATTCCCCACGTCTACACATCTTAGGCTCTCTCTTCTCTCTTTTCACTCCCCTCCAAGTGTTTGTATTAACTCCTCAATGAGAAGAGAAGGAGATGGTGCAAGTGCATGACTAGGTTTGTGCATGTGTGGTAGTTGTTGATCTCCTCTCTCTCAAGCACCTTTTCATGGACTTCCCCCCGCCCCTGTTTTGCAGCCAAAGGAGGCTGAGGAGGGCTGAGGAGGTGGTGGTAGTGGTGGGGGTGGTTGAGGTGGTCGCGGGTGCATCGAGGGCCCCCGAGTCTCCTCCTTTCATTCCCTCTCCAAAGGTGAGCTCTCCCCCTTCTTTTCTTGGTTTTCATGGCATAGGGGGCTGTTAGGGTGTTCATGCATGCTATGCATATGGGTTAGAGTGTGTGTGAGGGGTTGGGGAGGGTTAAAAAGAGGTTGGGAGAGCGCGAGGAGTGGGCGCGCGGTTGCGCGCCGGCGCTGGCGGGAGCGGGAGTGCGCGCGGGCGCGTTGGGGCAGTGCGCCTGGGTGCGGGGCTGGGGGCCAGTGGCGCGCGCGCGTGCGTGCGAGTGCGTGCGCGTGAGGGGGCACGCGTTGGGCTGCCTAGGGTCTCAAGTAGGTGTTGGGGCACCCGGGCGAGCGTGCGTACGCGCGTGCTCACATGCGTGGAGCCCGTATGCATGCATGTCTAAGTCTTTGGCATTTCTAATGATTTCTAAGTGCTAAATTGCGATGTTACTCACCAAGTTTGATGCCCCTACCTTGTAGATCTCGTCGGATGGGATGCGCGAGGTCCCGGGTTGTATGGTGAGTGGTTCGATCCAATTCCCCCCCCCCCTCTCTCGCGATGCGCTCGACGCGCGTAGTCGCGCGTCGCGCATCGTTGGGCCCCCCTAGCTATACTACTTGTGTAGATAAGTAGTATGGCCATGCTTGAGTTATTATATGTAGATATCTTGCATGCTAGTATTATATTACATGTGTTGTATCTATGTATGAATGATTGTGTTGCATGCGCCCTCTAGTATGGGCATGTATGTTGTAACGTGTATGGATGTATAGAATATGGCATGTCTTAGGTAGTATTGTAATGCTACTCCCTCCATATTAACGGGAATATACAGTATGATTAAGTTTGGGTTAATAATGGGCACCTGCCTAATATTCCCTTACGATATGACACGAGGGCATGGTGTAGCTGTTGCGCCCATGCTAATGGGGCAAAGCTATGACCAGTTGCATGAGATGATGATCTCTCTCGCGCTCTCCCTCACAAACTGGGTAAGTAGAGGCGATTTCCTACTCGACTCAGGTTCGTTTGGAATATTGGCATGCACCTGTTAGTGCGCGAGATCGCGCTTGACCCTTTCTTTTAAGTTGGCGATATCCAACGGATATTAGAGTATATTTTGTATGTTTATGTGATTAATGACCATGTATGCGTGTTGTATGATTTATTATGATGTAAATCTATGATTAGGGAGTATCCCTATGATTAATCGATATGTGATCGTGCATCTGGTTCATGCACAAAACTAAGACTAAATTCTCCTCTAAAATATATGCGCATGTTAAAACTAATTAGTCATATCTAGAATAGGCGTGGGTATGACCCACTGTCGGGTTGTACCTTGTTACTTAGAGCGCTAGCGATGTAATCGCCCCGTGCATTCGAGCGATGCACTTGTTTGGAATTCAAGAGAATTCATTAGCTTATGGGTTTACTTCTACGTGAGAGCAGAGGTAACCCCTTTGTGTCTGAGCGACGCAACGGTGTGGGAGTACAGTAGTATTCTATATCTCGATAAGTGATTATCGAGAGTAGTTGTCTTTCGTTGGGTTCGCTTTGCGAACATGGGATCGTTCTCCCCTTCGTTGGATCCGATGTAGGAACTTCTCGGGATTACAGCTGTCCTGACAGAGGGCTCCCATCTGTAGGTACTACCGATGCATTCGGGAACGTACTGACCATGGGAGTATACCAGGTAGAGGCTACTCGGGGAAAGGGCTACCGGTGGACCAAGGGTGTAGAACGGTGTTTGAGGGGGCCCGGGTGTAGCTATCCTGACAGAGGGCTCCCATCCGTAGGTACCACCGATGCATTCGGGAGCGTACTGATCGTGGGAGTATACCAGGTAGAGGCTACCCGGGAGAGGGTTAACGAATGATGTTGCGAGCGTGGGATCGTTCTCCCCTTCGTTGGATCCGATGTAGGGACTCCCCGAGTGTTAAAGCTGTTCTGACAGAGGGCTCCCATCCGTAGGTACCACCGATGCATTCGGAAGCGTACTGATCGTGGGAGTATACCAGGTAGAGGCTGCGTGGGGTAAGGGCTACCGGTGGACCAAGGGTGTAGAGCAGTCTAAATCTCTTCCAAAAGGTTGTAGAGCAGTCACCTCTAAGGGGGTGAGGGTGAGGATGAGGTGAAGACACATCGCCGTGTGACCCATTCGTTGTTCGACCGTTCCCATAGTTGTTGGGTCCGGTCTCGTATCGATGTTCAAGGACATCATTGGGCAGTTATCTAGATGTGGATGATCCAGTAGCGTTGTGTAGACCAGTAATTCCGGGTCTCTTCGACCGACGGTATGGTCTCTCCCCAAAAGTCCCAAGAGTCTTCCTCCGGGAGTGAGGGTGAGGGTGAGGATGGTCGCGCCGCCGCGTGACTTTGTTATCCATTGGGTTTCTACCCATGTTTTCCTTGAAAGAAAATTGTTTATATATCAATCTGTTGTATGGTGATTGGTTTCCAGTCACTCACTGAGCTTGTAGCTCACCCCTCGCAGACTGTTTCTTTTCAAGGGCAGTGTTGGGCGTGGAGCTGGAGCTTTCCTGTGGCGTGGTCTTAGGGGCGTGGAGCGTTCTTCCGGCGGGTGGCGAGTGCGAGGCTGTCAGCAGTCCTAGAGTCATTGTATACATTGTAAATCGTGCATGTGGCACAGGTTGTATTTTCTTTGGTCTAGACTTGGCTCTCAGAGGACAGTGATTGTGTATTCGAGTCTGTAATAATGTTTTTGATTTACAGACATTGTTTATATATTATGCTTCCGCTTTTCAGTCAGTTATCATTATCCTTGCTTTGCCACCTTGTGTGTTGTTGTTGGAGTATTTATTGACCTCAGGTATTGATAGCTGATATTTTATTATTGCTACGTCTCAGGGACGATCGCCCTGGGGCGTGACAATTGGAGTTCTAATGGTTGTAGCTGGGCGACCTGTCGGTGGTGACATGTGGAGCATAATTGTGGATATTGTCATGTTTTGCCCCCACATTGGTCGTAAATGAAGAGACGCGATGCTAGCTTTCGTGATGGGACTCAACCGCCGGATCATGTAGATGACGTCGCACAGGCATTGTCGGGGTTTGATGACCTCCTGTTGCACATCTTGCTGATTAAGTGCGGTTGGGCGGCTTACCCAGCGTGTCAGGGTCATCATGTGCGCCAGGCCGAGGAGCATTGTGAAGCTCAAGGAGCAGAATCTGGACTTAATCGTCTGAGGAATTATTTTGATCTTCCCATGGAGGTTGAAGATCAGACACCCCCTTGCCGCAAAATTATGATTTGTTTAACCAGCTCTGGGAGCCAGTGTCTTCTCTTAGATCGATCTTTGCGTAGGGTACCACTAATTGGAGATCTGGGAGTTGAGCATTCCATAGATGGCCTTTCATGACCGTTTCGGGCACTACGAGTTTTAAGTACTGCCGTCAAGGTTGACGAATGCGCCGGATGCCTTCAGGGATCTCATAAGTTTTATTGGGCCTCGTGGACTACTTTGAGGTAGTCTTCGTTGAGATTGCTAGTGGCGCGATGTAAAAGCGATATGGGTAACTTTGTTTCCCCATGTCGGCATGCACTCAAGCAAAGTTTGAGAATCATCACCACATTGGAATGCGTCAGTCCATCAAGATTCCTCAGTGGACGTGGGAGTGAGTTATCATGGATTTCGTTGCGGGCTCGCTAAAGTCACGTTCGGGTCGCGACGCCGTCTAGGTGATCATTGACCGACTGACTAAGTCTGCACCTTCCTCCCTATCCGACTGACTGAGTCCTTGGACGCCTTGACGCGGGTATTCGCCTCCGCGATGGTTCGTCTTCATGGCACTCCGGTCAGCGCTATTTCCGGTTGAGACGTGAGGGTTATTTCGGGGTACTAGCGTAGCCTTTGGTAGGCTTTGGCGCGAGCCTCCCATTAAGTACATCGTTTCATCACCGACGGACGGCCAGGCAAAGAGGACGATTCAGACCTTGGAGGACATGCTAAGTGTTTGCGTGCTCGATTGTGGGGCTGTTGGAGAGGCATGATCAATTCAATGGGGTTTGCCTGCAACAATGACTGTCATTTGAGCATCCAGATGGAACTGTAAAAAGCCACTCTACGAGCGTAGTTTTATACCTCTCTTGTGTTGGGGCGGTTGGAGTGCGCCAGTTGAAGGGGTCAGGAATTATTTATTCAACCTTGCGGTGGCCAAGATGGTTTGTGTGTGCATCCGCACCACCCTGAACCGTCAGAAGAGCTACACGGGTCATCGTCGCCAGGAGCTTACCTTCGGGTTTGGCGACCATGTATTCCTGAAGGTGTCATGCTTTAAGGGCATCTTCTGTTTTGACGTTCGGGGCAAGCTGAATCAGCCCTTCATCGGACTGTTCCTCGTCCTTGAGTGGATTGGGGAGGTGGCTTGTCGTGTAGCCTTGCCCCCATAGCTGGCTCATGCCCATGACGTCTTTCTTGTCTTGTAGTTGAGGCCTTCTGTCCACGATCCTGCTCATGTCATTCCGTTCGACCGGTTCATCCTCGATCTAGATTTGTCAT
The DNA here is from genome assembly GCA_030737835.1 of Acorus gramineus. Taxonomy (NCBI): domain Eukaryota; kingdom Viridiplantae; phylum Streptophyta; class Magnoliopsida; order Acorales; family Acoraceae; genus Acorus; species Acorus gramineus. The sequence goes on along the minus strand of JAUJYN010000038.1, from coordinate 870,502 downwards.
TCGTGGAGCAGTAGATCGAGATCATGGACCAACGTGAGCAAAGGCTCCACACCAAGACTGTTCTTTTGGTTAAAGTGCGTTGGTAGCACCAGTCTGGTGCCTAGGCCACTTGGGAGCAAAAGGGTACTCTATGCGTGATACTCCTACATTCGGTCTTCCCTTTGGGTTTCCCTAAATTTTGAGGATTAAATTTCATGAGGGGGAGAATGTTATGCCTGTGTCAGTTGGAGCCCTATTTTTTAATCGGGGTCACTAAAATTTTAGCTTTTAGCTACCTGCGGGAGTTTGATTTCTCTGATTGAAAATCTAACAGCATATTATGGGTCCTAGTACCGTTTTGTACTGTCCATAAAAATTTCATCGAATTCCAGTAACGTTTTGGAAAATATGCAGTTTCGATTGGTATTCGGATTTAATTTTGTTAATATCCAAGATGAAGTAGTTTAAATATGGTTTTATCATGGGATGTTCATTTTTGAGTTAGCTTTCATGTAAAAGTGAAATTAGATCATCTGGATTCTTGTAGCAAAAGTTATGGGTATTTTTCCAATTATACCCCGGGGATGAGAAAATCCTGGCAGCAGCCCTATTTGATGTTTAGCTCACATTTTGGAATAGCTCGAGGAGTTATTGGATCTTGGCATAAAAACAAAATGTGTAGATAATCTTCTTGGCTTTCCAATGGTTTTTGAATTGTACAATTTGGATCTAGATTGTGGAAGTTATGGCTGTTTAATTGAAGCCTGTTCAAAATTTCTGGTCTGGAATGTATTTAGGGCATTAGAGAGTGGTTTCTCTGGCATTTGGGGGTCCAGCAGAAAAGGAGATTGGGGAGGAGAGGAGAAGAAGAGATTGTTGTGAGTCCCCTGTTTTTCTTTGTTGCCTTTGTTGGCTGTTTTGGCTCTCTCTCTCTCTCTCTTTTCTTCACTGCTGCTGCTGCTGCGATTTGGGGCCTGTCATGGCTGCTTCAAGAGGGTTTGGGTGATGAGAAGCCAAGAGAAGTGAAAGTTTGGTGTTGGCTCAATAGGGGTGAGTTAAATCCAAGTCCTTCCTTAGTATTTCATCTCTTTGTGGTTGCTATTTGTCTCTCCCTTGATGATTTTCAGATGTTGTATGTTGTGTTCTTGCATATATATTGGTCTTGATTGAGTAGAGAGGGAGAGTGTTGTTATGTGTAATTGCTACTGCACATGAGGTGTTTGTGTTTATGCATGGATGGTGGTGGTTTTGTGTTGTAGTAAGGCAGATTTATATCTTCTTAAGATCTTTGTGGAACTAGTACCTAGAGGCATATTTTGAGGCTTGTGCCTATCATGTAATATGATCATCCATGTGTCTAGATGCTATATATGGAATTTGGTATCATTTTATTATCTGTGTTGTAAGTTATAACCTGATTTGCATAGCCTGTCCAGATTCGCATGGGAATTGACCAGTTTCTGGAAACATTTTATTTCGGGCATGTAGAGGCTAAATTACGTTATGATGTTTGCACAAATTATGATCCCAACATGTCAGAGAACGTGTATGATTTATTTTATAATTTTTGGATGTGTATTTGGTGTTGTGCAGATCAAATAGTAGGGTTGGTTGCAGTAGATATACCAGTTTTGCTTGATTGTGTGTCAAGGAGTTGTTATGCATGTTGTGAAAAATATCAGGAGTCATTGTCTTCATGAAGTAGGCTTGTATATATGTCAAGAGGCTTCATATTTTATTTTAGGTATTATACACATATTTATACATGTATGTATTATTTTGTAGTAACCGATTAATCCCCGATTAATCTCCGCCTGGCCGATTAATCCCTAGTCCCCCTTCAACTACCTGACTAGCGCCCGCCTAGCGCTTTTTAGAACATTGACAACGACTCACAGCTAGTAGTATTCCAGAGTACTAGAGAGTATGAGACCAGGGACCAGCAGATGGTGGCATACCAGGAAAAAGTGCAGCATTTATTCTCCCGGTTCAAATTGGCCACTATTCATCAAATAGAAAGGGAGCTGAACACTCAGGCGGATGCCTTGGCCAACTTGGCATCGGCCATCAGTGGAAAGTCGACCAGAAGCATTCAAATTGATTATCTGAAGATCCCAAGCATTGAAAGGGTTGATGAGGTCTTGATGAGTGCCTGTGTTGAGGACTCACCCAATTGGATGACAGACATCAAACGACACCTTCTGGAAGGATTTTTGCTAGAAGACAAGTGCGAGGCAAAAAAAAAACTCAAACAGAGGGTGGCCAGATTCTGGATGTCATCGATGGGAATTCTTTTTAAAAGAAGCTTTCAGGGACCCTACCTTAGGTGCATCGGACCTCGAGAAGCACAACGGGTGCTAAGTGTCACGCCCCAGGGCGGCCGTCCCCGGGACGCGGCAAGGGTATACATGATATCACAGTCAATACAGCAAGGGAACGTGACCTCGGCAGACCCGAGACGAAGTCCATGGTGATTTGCTCCCACTTCCACTGAGGAATCTCAATGGACTGCAGCTTCCCCACAGGGCGCTGATGCTCTGACTTCACCTGCTGGCATACTAGGCATCGGGCAACGAAACGGGCAATATCCGTCTTCATCCCACGCCACCAGTAGCCACGATGAAGGCCCCTGTACATCTTCGTGCCACCAGGATGCACTGTGTACCTTGAACGATGGGCCTCGTCCAGAATCTTCCGCTTCAGCTCTGCGTCGTCGGGAATGCAAACTCGGCCTCTGAATCGCAGGATCCCGTCCGCGCGAATCTGGTAGTCCGGACGCTCGCCCCAGGCGACGCCTTCAGAGAGGACTATAAAATGCGGATCCTGAGCCTGAGCCGTGCGGATATCGTCGAGAAGGACTGGCTGCACCACTAGCCTGGCCAAAAAGCCACCAGCAGGAGTCTCTCGAACACTGATCCAGCAAGCGGCCTCCTCCAGAAGCCTCCAACGACGGACAGCGATGTGGGCGGCCATGCCCAAGGGCTGCCTACTGAGTGCATCTACCACGACATTCGCCTTACCCGGATGGTAAGCGATGTCACAATCATAGTCCGTCAGGAACTCAACCCAACGTCTCTGACGCATGTTGAGCTCCGGCTGGGACTGCAGATATGTCAAGCTCTTATGATCAGTAAAGAGCTCGAACTCCTCTCCATAGAGGTAATGCCTCCACATCTTCAGCGCAAAGATGATCGCTGCCAACTCCAGGTCATGGGTGGGGTAATTCTGCTCATGGGGCTTCAACTGACGAGACGCGTAAGCCACAACCTTACCGTGCTGCATCAGGACGCAACCCACACCCAACTGCGATGCATCTGTGTAAACTGCGAACCCACCACTCCCAGACGGAAGGGTAAGAACTGGCGCTGAGGTGAGCCTTCGCTTCAACTCCTGGAAGCTCTCCTCGCAAGCAGGGGACCACTCGAACCGAACATCCTTCTGAGTGAGGCGGGTAAGAGGAACGGCTATCTTCGAGAAACCCTCGACAAACCTCCTGTAATAACCCGCAAGCCCAAGAAGCTCCGAATCTCTGTGGGGTTCGACGGTCGACGCCAATTCGACACGGCGAGCGTCTTCTCCGGGTCCACAGCTATGCCCTCACCGGAAATCACATGGCCCAGAAAGGCCATACGCTCCAACCAGAACTCGCACTTGCTGAACTTGGCGAACAACTGATGTCTGGCCAAAGTCTCCAAGACAGTGCGAAGATGGTGAGCGTGCTCCTCAAGACTCCTCGAGTACACCAATATGTCATCGATGAATACTACCACAAAGGAGTCGAGGAAGGGCCGAAATACCCGGTTCATCAGATCCATGAAGGCCGCCGGCGCGTTCGTCAACCCGAATGGCAGTACTCTGAACTCGTAGTGCCCATACCGGGTGCGAAAGGCCGTCTTCGGAATGTCTGACTCCCGGATCTTCAGCTGGTAGTACCCCGAGCGGAGATCGATCTTGGAAAAGACACGCGCTCCCTGGAGCTGGTCAAACAGATCGTCGATCCGTGGCAACGGGTACTTGTTCTTCACTGTCCGCTTGTTCAGCTGCCTGTAATCAATACACAGCCGCAGCGAACCGTCCTTCTTCCGGACGAACAGGACAGGGCTCCCCACGGAGAAACACTCGGACGTGCGAAGCCCTTCTCCAGCAACTCCTCCAACTGCTCCTTGAGCACTCTCAACTCTGCAGGGGCCATCCGGTACGGAGCTCTCGAAATCGGCTCGGTCCCCGGAATCAGATTGATCTCAAACTCGATCGCGCGATCCGGCGGTAATCCCGGAAGATCATCGGGGAAAACCTCAGGATACTCTGCCACGACCGGAGTCTGACTGATATCTGCCTGCAGCGGTGCATCCTCCTGAGCAATATAAGCTAGAAAGCCCTCGCATCCTCCCTGAAGGAGTCTCCACTCCTGCATGGACGACACGAACCCAGAGGGGCTACGTCCCGATCGCCCACGAACTGGAAGGACCTCCGACCCGGAAGGTGGAAAGACACCGACTTGGCAAAACAGTCGATGCTGGCATGACTAGCTGCAAGCCAATCCATCCCCAGGATGGCATCAAAGTCCGTCATCGCGAGCTCCACCAACTCCACTGGAAACTCATGCTCCGCAACCTCTACCGTACACCCTCGGTACACAGAACTGAGGAGAATACGGTCTCCCACGGGCAATGATATCTCCAAGATAGCATCCAAAGGGGCGGACGCCACGCCCATCCGTCTCGCGAAAGCGGGAGACACGAACGAGTGTGTGGCTCCGGAATCAAACAACATATGCAGGGAGCTGGGAGATCTGAACAATACCTCTGACCACGCTGCCTGATGCCTGAGCCTCCTCTGCCGAAAGCGCTGCCACTCGGCCCTGGACAAACTGCGGCTGAGGAGCAGGGGCACGCCTCGCCGGCTGCGCTGGCTGCCTCCTCTGATCAGCACGACCACCCTGTGGCTGCTGCTGCTGACGCTGAGGCTGCTGCTGCGGCTGGCGCTGAGGCTGCTGCTGCTGCTGGCGCTGCTACTGAAACGGCTGCTGCTGCAACTGCTGTTGCTGCTGCTGAGGCATCACTCGGGGTCGGCCAGCGTCAGGGCAATTATACAAGATATGCCCGACGCGCTGACAGTGATAACAGCGCCGCGTCTCTGGTCGCCTCGCCTGGACTGGCACTGCTGCGATGGGTGCTGGACCTCGCACTGGCACCGCATCTGCTGGAGGAGAGGCAGCCGCTGACTGATCAAAGCGGGGCCTCTTCTTCTTGCGCTGTCCCTGGTCCTGGCTCCTGGGTGGCCTCTGGTCTGCCGAAGAGGTCGAAACCCTCACGAGGATCCCGAGGTCTCGCTCGACTGTCTTCGCCCGCGACACCAAGTCAGAGTACCTCGTGAAAGCCTGGGAGGTGACGTGCACCCGAATGGCACTGCTGAGACCAAGCTCGAATCGACGGCACCGCGTCTCCTCGTCCATCACCAAGGCTGGAGCAAATCTGGATAGCCTCGTGAAGCGCGTGGAGTAGTCAGCGACAGACATAGTGCCCTGCGTCAGCTGCTCAAACTCCTGCATCACTATCTGTCGCGTCGAGAACGGGAAGTACTCCTCCAAGAAATACCTCCGGAATCCCGCCCATGTAAGCTGCTCCACTCCCTCCGGGATGTCCACTGATCTAGTAGCCCACCAGTCGGCGGCGCTACCCTTCAGCATAAAAGTGGCCAGGGAGACTCGCTGGCGATCGGTGCAAAGCATGGTCGAGAAGATCGTATCCACCTCCATCAACCATCATCTGGAGCAAGAGGATCCGCCGTCTGGCCCTGGAACTCGGGAGGGTGGAGCTTCAGAAAGGCTGCGAGGCCACTCTGCTGCACCCTCACTGCAGCCTCTAGCCCCACCTCCCTCTCCTGGGGATCCTGAACTCTGACCGCCGGAACCACCACGGGGACTGGGGGTACGTCGGGTACCACAGGTGGATCTGCCACCAAGGGGACCTGCGGAACTGCCTCGCGGGCCGCCCGCAGCTCCTGAATCTCCCGTGCCTGATCTGCCAATACTCTCGTCTGGGCCTCCAATGCCCTGGTCTGCGTCTCCACCAAGTCTGCTATCCGCGCAAACGCGCGCTCCCAGGCAGGAGGCTCCTGCGCTGATCCTGGCCTCACGGCTGAGGACTCACCAATAGCATCCTCGCCCCTGGTAGGTCCGGAAACCTCCAAGGGTCGAGAGGGACCACGTCCGCGCCATCCTCTGCAGGAGGCATATCAGCAACCTAAGAAAACCAGACACTAGGATCAGAATACTCATATAGAAATCCTAGGACTCATCTCTACGAAAAAGAAGACAATTGGCTCTGACAGGACCAGGCTCTGATACCAACTTTTGTCACGCCCCAGGGCGGCCGTCCCCGGGACGCGGCAAGGGTATACATGATATCAGCAGTCAATACAGGAGATCAATAATATACCATAAACAACAGCTAAAAAGGGCAACACAGACAACAAAAGGGCTGACATGATGTATACACAGAAAGCGGAAGCAAAAGACTGAATCTGTAAATCAACAACACTTTACAGACTCGATACATAATCATATGTCCTGTGAGAGCCAATATATACACATACATCCAAATACAATCCAAACTGGGTGCCCAAGCACAGAAATATATACATACAATAAAAGAAGGATGCTGATGGCCTCAAAACTCGAGGGACGTGGCGCTACTCCGCTACTGGTGCAGTCGCTCGGGAAGCTCCTCCTTCAAGTCCGCCTCGGTAATCACTGAAGAAAAATATTATGCGAGGGGTGAGCCACACGCTCAGTGAATAGCACAACCCATGCATCACAGTTCATATTAACCACAATTTATCAGAAAAAGCCTCAAAGTGGCATAAACAACACAAATCCGGGGTTCGTTACATCGCCGAACCACCCACCCTCACCCTCACCCTCACCCCTCAATAGGTGACAAAGGATGTTGGGACTTAGTAGGCTGATAATCACCCTTACACAATCCAGTGGGTCGCCACATCGCCGGCCCACCACACCCTCACCCTCACCCCTCAACAGGTGACATAGGCTATTGGGACTGACTAGGCTGTTGGTCACCCTTGGTCCACCGATAGTCTCTCCCCACTCCGTAGGCCGTTTGGCCACTCCCACATTCAGCACAGTCCGTCTACCAAATCAGGAGGTGCCTACTGATGGGAGCCCCTGCACGGGATGACCTTTCTAACGCTGAGGTAGTCTCTACACGGATCCAACGAAGGGAACAGAACAGCCTATCCATCGCATATGATCCACTCGGATCCGCTGACAACACATCTCTACAACTCTAATGTCTTGAATTCTTCAGAATTCCTCCAGCGCGCATAACCAAGATGCGGGGAATACATAAGATAATAATGAGGAAAAGAGACCTTGGGAGGGCAACCTGAGGTCCCGATATAGGACATCCCGCCAACCAAACAAGGAACACGGAGTACCCTAGCCCGGGTCTCAATGTTCCTTAACATTCCCCCAAGACATGCTAAAAATATCTTAAGTGTGCATTTAATTAAATAAATCAAACTAATAGGACGCATGCATAGGTCGAGGCTTTCCTAGCATGATAACAAGGTGACAGGATGCACGGCTCTTACACATATCCTAAGGGTGCAAGTCCCTAACATACAAGTCTAGGGTGGCATGCATTCTACACACTAATCATGCTTGCATGGATTACATATAACAAGTTAATATTAACTATGTGCCCCAGGGGAGGACGGTACACGCCCAAGTGCATGTAGCGCCTCCCAACTGGGTTGGGTTGTCCCACTCACCGGTAACCGGGTCGTCGCGCGACCGTCCGTCAAGATCTGCAAGACAGGGTAATCAACCCGGTGAGTAAAATACACAAATACACAAAATACACTAAAAATACACAAATAAATACCCAACACTCGGGCAAACGTGCATACGGCCCGTACGCACGCTAGCCCGAGCACCCCGACTCACTCCCGCACCCCCGGCAACCATCTGCACGGCCACCCGCCCCCAGATGCACCGCCGCGCCTCAGCCCGCGCACCCAGGCACCCTGCCGAGCCCCTGCCCGCACGCCAGGACACACCACCGAGCTCCCCGGGTGCACCGCGCGCTCACTGCGCCCCATCGTAGCAGCCCGCGCGTACACCGCACGCCCCGCGCCCAGCTCCTCGCCCCGCGCGCACCACCGCTCGCCTAATCGCGCCCTCGCCTCGCTCCATGCGCACCCCGCGCGCTCCACCCGCTCGCCCAGCGCTCCATCGACTCGCCGCGCGCGCACAACGCGCCTGCGCCTCTGCGCAGCGCTCCGTGCGCACGCCCCCGCACGGCCCCCTGCACGCAACGCCCCATCGCCCACGACCAGCGCCCAGCGCCCAGCACACGCGCCCAGCACGCCCTCCAGCTCCACCCGAGCGCACGCCTTGCAGCTGCTCCGCCTGCTGCGCCTGTGCTGCCTGTGCTGCCATCCTGCCTGGGACGGACAACCACCCTGCCCGAGCCACCCTACCTCCTCTATCCGGCCACCAATGGCCTCCAACAGCCACCAATCACCCCCCACAGCCACCAACACCCAAACCCACCCTCCTAACAAGCATCTAAGCAAGAAAAGGAAGGAAAGAGAGCTTACCCAAAGGAAGGAGAGGGAAGGAAAGGAACCGGAAGCTCTTCGTGCACCGAAACGCCTCCCCAAAGCCTTCCACCACCAAGATCTCCTCCTAGCCAAGGAAGGGCCAAAATCTGAGGAGAAGAGAGGGGGTAAGAGGGGGCTAAACACCTCGGAATTTGAATCCGAAACTACCGGTAGATAGATCGGGACCGGATCTAACCTTTCTATGCTTTGAGTTTTAAGGTCCAAGCACTCTAGGTGGCTCAAATCCAAGAAAAAGAGAGGGGGAGAGAGAAAATCTATTTGAGAAGATGATGAATAGTGTAGGGCAACTTTCCTACCCACTTAAATAAGTCAACTCAACTTAAGTTAGTGTTAAACTAGGTTTAATTAGGGCTAAGAGAGGGTTAGGGTGATTTAAGTGAGCTTTGACTTGGGTCAACCCAACCACACAAAAAAACAAAAAGGGTTGACCAAGTCATGGGCCCACTTTGACCTAGTCAACTCTCCCAATGACTTCTTGCTCTGTCAAAACCCAGATACACCCTGGAACTGCGAAATTTCTGAAACGTACTAGAATTCGATGAAATTTTTGTGAGTGGCTTAAAATGTCACCAGGACACATAATATGCAGTTAGATTTTCAATCGGAGTCCTCAAACACAGGACGATAGCAAACAGTCCAAAATTTTACGGTTCCGATCGAAAAACGAAAAAAACTCAAAAACTACCAAAATGCTCCAATGGTTACCAGCAGGCCAAAAAGTGACACATATATAACACTAAGCACACTCCACTCGGGTTTGTGTGGAGGACATATCGGGTCTAGATCGCTAGCCCTTCGAGCAATATCGATCGGATATTTCTGGCCAAGTATGAAGAGAGATTCTGCAGACCTTGTCCGTAAATGTGAAAAATGTCAAAAGTTTGGTTCACTCATCCATCAACCTGCTGGAAATCTTGTCCCTCTCCAAAACCCTTGGCTTTTCTGTAACTACTATGACTTTTTAGTCCATAATTAACCTGCTTCTATGGTATGTTTAGTATTCCAAATTTCTAATAATTTGGCATGGTTAGATTCCTCGTTTCGTTGGTTTTCCAATGCTTTTTACGGATCGTAAATCGGATGAGTATCGATCAAGTTATGGACCAAACAATAACAGGGTGTCAGACAGTGTCTGACGGATCTTATAGCTGCCGTCGGGCACATGGGCGACGGATCGGGGAGAGCCATTGGAAGCCTGGGCGATGGATTGGGGAGAGCTGTCGGAAGCCTGGGAGACGGATGCTATAGGAGCCGTCGATCTGGAAAATCGTATTTTTGAAAATAGGTTCCGTTTTTGGAAGGAACAGGTGAGAAGGGGTTCGAATAGAGGGTTCTTGTGAGTATTATCCTCTGTTTATGAAGAGTTTTTGGTTTATAATGATTCCCTTTAGATGTTCTTTTAATATGATCTCGTTTTCAAGGTTTTCCAAGCAAAGAGGATAGTTTTCTTCTTGTTTCTTAGGTGTTTTCGCACGATTTCAAATTGCGAGGTTTTAACAATGATATAATAATGATTTTATGATGTTTTTATAAGTCATTCTGTCACGCCCCAGGGCGGCCGTCCCCGGGACGCGGCAATGGTATATATGATATCAGCAGTCTATACAGGAGGTCAATAACATACCCTAAACAACATCAAAATGACAACACAGACAACAATGAGGCTGACATGATATATACACAAATAGCGGAAGCTAAAAGACTGAATCTGTAAATCAAAAACATATCACAGACTCGATACATAATCATCTGTCCTGTGAGAGCCAATATAAACAACGACATCCAAATATAGTACAACCGTGTGCCCAAGCACAGAATACAATACATACAATCAAAAGGGGGGGATGCTGAATGGCCTCTCTCAAGCAGAAAGGTGACGCTGCTCCGCTACTGCTGACGTGCCTCGGGGAGCTCCTCCTGCCGATCCGACTCGGATATCACTGAAGAAAAATATATGCGAGGGGTGAGCCACACGCTCAGTGAATAGCACAACCCATGCATCACAATTCATATTAACTTCAAATCATTCATAGCCTCTAAGTGGCAACAACTACACAAACCCGTGGGTCGCTCATCGCCAACCCATTACACCCTCACCCTCACCCTCAAACTGGTGACATGGTCTCTTGGGACTGACTAGGCTGTTGATCACCCTTGGTCCACCGATAGCCTCTCCTCCACACCGTAGCTCGCCTGGTCTACTCCCACATTCAGCACAGTCCGAAACCAAATCAGGAGGTGCCTACTGATGGGAGCCCTCTGTCAGGACGGCCTGTCTAACGCTGAGGAGTCCCTACATGGATCCAACGAAGGGAAGAGGAACAGCCTACCCACATGGATACGATCCCCTTGGATCCGCCGACACCGATCTCAACTCTACAAATGTCATGAATTCTTCCGAATTCCTCCAGGGCGCATAACTAAGATGCGGGGAAGCATATATTATAACCACAAGGTTATAATATTCACTAAGGCATGCTAATGACAAGAAACTCACATCTGATTTAAATAAATTAAACTAAATGGGACGCATGCGTAAGTCGAGGCTTTCCTAGCATGAAAGCATAGTATCAGGATGCATGGGCCTTTATATATATCATAAGGGCAAGTATCCCTAACATACAGGGTCTAGGGTGGCATGGATACTATATAATAATCATGCATGCATAGTTATACTTAATACAAGTTAATATGCAACTATGGTGCCCCAGGGGAGGGCAATACACTCCTAAGTGTATAGAACGCCTCCCTACTGGGTTGGATTGTCCCACTCACCAATACCCGGGTCGTCGCGTGACCGTCCGTCAAGATCTGCAAGACAGGGTATTCAACACGGTGAGTAAAATACACAAATACATACAAAATACGCTAAAAATACCCAACACTCGGACAAGCGTACATACGGCCCGCACGCACGCGAGCCCGAGTGCCCCGACTCACTCCCGCACCCCCGGGCAGCCATGCGCACGGCCACCCGCACGCGCACGCATGGGTGTGCACGCACGTATGCACACCCGAGCCCCGGGCGCACTGCCGCGCCCCAGCCCGCGCGCCTAGACGCGCTGCCGAGCCCCTGCCCGCACGCCCAGACACGCCGCCGAGCCCCTACCCGCACGCCCAGACACGTTGCACACTTGAGCGCACACTCGTGCGCACCCGCGCGCACCGTGCATTCAGCCCCGGTGCACCAGCGCGCACTGCGCCCCAGCGCAGCACCTCGCGGGCACACCCGCATGCACTGCGCCCCAGCGCAGTACCCCGCTCGCACGCCCGCTCGCCTCGCGTGCACTGCGCCCTCTGCGCAGCACCTCGCGCACGCCCCCATGGCCCCCGACAGCACGCGCCCAACGCGCCTGACCGCACGCGCCCAGCGCGCCCGACACCAGCTCGCCTGACAGCTCCCTGCATTGCCCGCGCTTGCCTACGCGCACAGGCCCGCGCGCACGCGCAGGGATGATCCCGCACGCGCGCCCGAGCCGCCCCAAACCTCCAACAGCCCCCAACAGCCCCCTCCAACTCCCCAACAGCCATGCATACCCAAAAACACCTCCTAATCAAGCATCTACACAAGAAAAGGAAGGAAAGAAAGCTCACCCAAGGGGAGGAAGGGAAGGGGAGGAGATCGGGTGCTCTTCGCGCACCGATTTGCCACCTCCAAGACCACCACTGTTATATATGTGTCACTTTTAGCCTGCTGGTAACTGTTAGAGCGTTCTGGCAGTTTTTCAATTTTTTTTCGGTTTTCGATCGAAACCGCTAATTTTTGGACTGTTAGCTATCGTCCTGAGTTAGAGGACTCCGATTGGAAATCTAACTGCATATTTGGTGTCCTGGTGCCATTTTAGGCCTCTCACGAAAATTTCATCGAATTCCGGCAACGTTTCCAAAATTTCACAGTTCCGGGGCGTATCCGGGTTTTTAAGTCACTTGATATATATAGTGAGATCTAATTTTTGAGTGGCACTATTCATCATCCCTACCAAATTGAGCTCCCTCTCTCCCCTCTCTCTATTTCTCACTTTTGAAGCCCTTAGACCCCTCAAACCCAAAAACCTAAAGCATAGGAAGTGTAGATCCGGTGCTTTCAAATTCGAATTCCGGCGAGTTTTGCCCCTCCGTCCCCCCTCTCTTCTTCCCTGATTTGAGCCATTTCAGAGGTGGGAGTAGATCTCGGTGTTGGAAGCCTTTTGGGAGAGGTTTCGGTGCGCGGAGAGCAACCGAACATCTCTTCCTCCCCTTGGTAAGCCCTCTTTATGTATGTTAGGAGAGTGGAAATGAGGTTGGGTGGTGGTCGGCGGCGGTGGGTGGCCGTCGGAGGGCTGTGGGGTGGTGGTCGAAGGCCTTGGGGTGGCCGGAGGTGGGTGGTAGGGCAGCTCGGGCATGTGGGCTGGTAGTCCCGGGCAGCAGGCAGCACAGGCAGGCACAGCTGGCGAGCAGCGGCGGGGCGCGCGCGCGCGTCCGCGCGGACGTGCATGTGGGCGTGCGCTCGGGTTGGCGCTGGGCGTGCTGGGTGCTGGGCGTGCTGGGCACGCAGGGAAGACTAGCTCGGGTAGGCTGGGAGCAGGTGCACCAGTTTGCCGGGCGCGCGAGCGTGTGCGTGCGGGTGCGCGCGCGGGCGTGCGCTCGGGGGGGGGGGGTGCAGGGGGAGGCGTGCGGAGTAGGATGGCTGCGGGCAGGCCAGCTGGGCAGGCCAGGCTCGGGCAGCTGGCAGGGGGCGCTCGGGCATCAGGCGGGCAGTGCCCAGGCGTGTAGGCGAACGGTGCTCGGGCCACTCGATGACGCGCGCAGGCAGGCAGCGCGGGCAGCAGCGCGGGCAAGCTGGCAGGCACGCTGGGCGCGTGCTGCCAGGCGCGCTGGGCCCGTGTTGCGCGGGCGTGCGCGTGGGCGCTAGGTGAGGGTCCCAGGTGCTGGGCGCTGAGCGCTGGGAGCTGGTCGCGGATACTGGGTGCTGGGCGAGGGTGCTGAGCGCTGGGCGCAGGGGCGCTGGGCCCTGGGCACCACAGAGGTGCATGCGCGCGGGGCGCTGGGTAGAGGCACTGGCGTGCGCGTGGTGAGGAGAGCAGTGGGTACGAGCGGCTGGTGGCGCGCGCGAAGCGAAGCTGGTGGTGCGCGTGGGGCGCGCGGGGCGTGCGGTATGCTCGCGGGTCAGCGCGGGGCGTGCGGGGTGCGCGCGGGCTGCTGCGGCGGGGCGCAGTGGGCGCGCGGCGCATCGGGTGGCTCGGCTGCGGGTCCAGGCGTGCGGGCAGGGGCCCGACGGTGCGCCTGGGGGGGCGGGCTGAGGCGCGGCGGCGCATCCGAGGGCGGGTGGCCGTGCGAGTGATTGTCGGGAGTGCGGGAGTGAGTCGGAGTGCTCGGGCTAACGTGCGTACGGGCCGTATGTACGTTTGCCCGAGTATTGGGTTCTTTTGGAGTATTTTGTGAGTATTTTGGTGTATTTGTGTATTTAACTCACCGTGTAAATGTCTATCTTGCAGATCTTGACGGGCAGTCGCGCGACGACCCGATCTTCGGTGAGTGGGACAATCCAACCCAGTAGAGAGGCGTTATATGCATTTGGGCGTATACCGACCTCTCCTGGGGTACCATGGATTTATATTAACCTGTTATAATGTGTATTCCATGCGAGCATGACTTAAATGTAGAATGCATGCTACCCTAGACTTTGCATGTTAGGGACTTGCACCCTTAGGATATGTGTATGAGCCATGCAGCATGTCCCCCTGTTCTCATGCTAGGAAGCCTCGGCCTATGCATGCGTCCTACTAGTTTATTTATTAAATTAAATGCTAGTGTGTGATAAATTGCATGCCTTAGATAATATTATAGGGGAGGGGCCTCGCGAGGACAGCGGTGAGACCCGGGCTAGGGTACACCGTGTTCCTTGTTTGGTTGTCGGGGTGTCCTGTATCGGGAACTCACGATGCCCTCCCAAGGTTTCTTGTCCCAATAATATTATAAGAAATGTTATACCATATTATATGATTATTAGCATATTTAGTGAATATTATAGGGGAGGGGCCTCGCGAGGACAGCGGTGAGACCCGGGCTAGGGTACACCGTGTTCCTTGTTTGGTTGTCGGGGTGTCCTATATCGGGAACTCACGCTGCCCTCCCAAGTTCCTTTCCCCCAGTAATATTCCACCCTGGCTAATTATTGTGTACGTTCCCCGCATCTTGGTTATGCGCCCTGGAGGAATTCTGAGGAATTCAGGACATTAGAGTTGTTGAGGTGTGTAGTCGGCGGATCCGAGTGGATCATATGCGTATGGATAGGTTGTTCTGTTTCCCTTCGTTGGATCCGGTAGAGGCTGCCCCAGCGTTAGAAAGGCCGTCCCTTCCAAGGGTTCCCATCAGTAGGCGCCTCCTGATTTGGTTTCGGACTGTGCTGAAGTTGTGGGTGAAAGCCAAGCGGCCTACGGAGTGGAGGAGAGACTATCGGTGGACCAAGGGTGACCAACAGCCTAGTCAGTCCCAAAATCCTATGTCACCCGTGGTAGGGTGAGGGTGAGGGTGAGGGTGTAGTGGGTTGGCGATGAGCGACCCACTGGAGTTGTGATTGGATGATTATCAGTCCCAATAGCCTATGTCACCCAGTGATGGGTGAGGGTGAGGGTGTGGTGGTTCGGTGATGTACGAACCACTGAATTATGTTGTTATGCCACTTAGAGGATGGATAAATAATTGAATTGTGGTCAATATTGTCTGTGATGCATGGGTTGTGCTGTTCACTGAGCGTGTGGCTCACCCCTCGCATATGTTTTCCTCAGTTGCCACTGAGCCTGAGCTGGAGCCGGAGCAGCAGTTGGAGCTTTCCGAGGGATTCCTTCAGTAGCGGAGCAGCGCCACATTTCCGCGAGTACCAGAGGTTATCAGCATCCCTTCTTGATTGTATGTATTTTATCTCCGTGCTTGGCACGCGTTTGTATATATTCGGTTGTATTTGTGTATATTGGCTCTCACAGGACAGATGATTGAGTATCGAGTCTGTAGTATGTTTATTTACAGATTCAGTCTTTTGCTTCCGCATTTGGTGTATATATCATGTCAGCCCCTTTTGTTGTCTGTGCGTCATTCTGGTTGTTTGTGTATGATATATTATTGACCTCCTGTGTAGATTCTGATATTTTATATACACTTGCCGCGTCCCGGAGACGGCCGCCCTGGGGCGTGACAACCACCACCAAGATCCCTACTCAGCCCTAGCAAGGCTGAAAGCTGAGGAGAAAAGGGACCATGAGAGGGGGTCACACATGTGGGAAATCGAAAATGAAACCGTGGAAGGATAGATCGGGTCCTTACCAAACTTTTCTCCTTCTAGGGCTACCTCTTTTGAACTCTCTAACTAGGTCAAAAGTGGGAAATGAAAAGAGGGGAGAGAGAGATTTTAAGTGGAGAAGATGATGAATAGGAGGGGCACTAGTTGTAGTCGTGGACTTTAAGTCCCCACACACACACACCTCACACACTCACCACTTCCACTTAGCACTAATTAGGTTTAGCTAGGTTTAGGTTAGGTTTAGGTGAGATTTGACCCTAGTCAACCCAACCACACTAAAAACCAAAACCATTTGACCAAGTCAAGAATCCCAATGACTTTCCGTTTGGTCAAAACCCGGATACGATTCAGAACTGCGAAAATTCTGAAACGTTACCGGAATTCGATAAAATTTTCGTGAGTGGCTCGAAATGGCACCAGGACACATGATATGCAGTTAGATTTTCAATCGGAGCTCTCAAACTCAGGGTGATAGCCAAAAGTCTAAAATTTTAGCGGTTCCGATCGAAAAAAGAAAAGTTGAAAAACTGCCAGAATGCTCCAATGGTGACCAGAAGGTAAAAAGTGACACATATATAACATTCTTCCCCCCTTAGGAAATTTTGTCCTCAAAATAAATACAAGAACATCTAGGAAGGGAAAAGATGCGGATACGCGTCACGCATGGCGTCCTCGAGCTCCCAAGTGGCCTCGGCACCGGAACGGTGCTGCCATCGCACCTTGACCAACTGGACGGTCTTGGTGCGGAGCCTCTTCTCGCGGCGGTCCAGGATCTCGATCGGCTGCTCGACGAATGACAAGTCCGGCTCGAAGACGAGCGGCTCGAACGGGATGACGTGAGCAGGATCGTGGACGTAACGCCTCAGCTGCGAGACATGGAAGACATCATGGGCTTGAGCCAACTGTGGGGGCAGAGCTATGCGATAGGCCACCTCTCCAACTCGCTCTAGGATGAGGAACGGCCCAATGAAAAGCGGACTCAGCTTGCCCCGCACGCCGAAACGGAAGATGCCCTTCATCGGGGACACCTTCAGGAAGACATGGTCACCAACCTCGAAGACGAGCTCACGGCGACGATGATCGGCGTAGCTCTTCTGACGACTCTGAGCGACTCGGATACGCTCGCGAATCGTCTTGACCATCTCTGAGGTCTGGTGGATGATCTCTGGTCCCTCCAACTGGCGCTCTCCGACCTCGTCCCAACACAAGGGGGACCTGCAGCTGCGGCCATAGAGCGCCTCGTATGGAGCCATCCTAATACTCGAGTGGTAGCTGTTGTTGTAGGCAAACTCCACCAACGGGAGATGCCTCTCCCAACTGCCCCCAAAATCGAGAACGCAAGCTCGCAGCATGTCCTCCAGGGTCTGAATCGTCCTCTCCGACTGGCTGTCCGTCTGCGGATGAAACGCTGTACTGAAGTGGAGGTTCGTACCAAGGGCGTGCTGGAGGCTACACCAGAACCTCGAAGTAAATCGCGCGTCTCGATCAGAAATGATGCTGACGGGAGTGCCATGGAGACGAACAATCTCGGAGACAAACAACTGCGCCAGGGTGTCCAGAGAATCGGTGAGTCGGATGGGGAGGAAATGAGTGGACTTTGTCAGTCGGTCGACGATCACCCAGATGGCATCGCGACCCGAACGTGACCTCGGTAAACCCGAAACGAAGTCCATGGTGATCTGCTCCCACTTCCACTGAGGGATCTCAATGGACTGCAGCTTCCCCGCAGGATGCTGATGCTCCGACTTCACCTGCTGGCATACCAAGCAACGGGCAACGAAACGGGCAATATCCGTCTTCATCCCGCGCCACCAGTAGCCATGACGAAGGCCCCTGTACATCTTCGTGCCACCAGGATGCACTGTGTACCTCGAACGATGGGCCTCATCCAAGATCTTCCGCTTCAGCTCTGCGTCGTCAGGAATGCATACTCGGCCTCTGAACCGTAGGATCCCGTCCTCGCGAATCTGGTAGTCCGGACGCTCGCCCCGGGCGACGCCTTCAGAGAGGACTAGAAAGTGAGGATCCTGCCCCTGAGCCGTGCGGATCTCGTCGAGAAGAACGGGCTGCACCACTAGCCTGGCCAAAAAGCCACCCGCAGGAGTCTCTCGAACGCTGATCCAACAAGCGGCCTCCTCCAGAAGCCTCCAACGACGTACAACCATGTGGGCGGCCATGCCCAAGGGCTGCCTGCTGAGAGCATCTGCCACGACATTCGCCTTACCCGGATGGTAAGCAATGTCACAATCATAGTCCTTCAGGAACTCGACCCAACGTCTCTGACGCATGTTGAGCTCCGGCTGGGACTGTAGACATGTCAAGCTCTTATGATCAGTAATAAGCTCGAACTCCTCGCCATAGAGGTAATGCCTCCACATCTTCAACGCAAAGATGATCGCTGCCAACTCAAGGTCGTGGGTGGGGTAATTCTGCTCATGGGGCTTCAACTGACGCGACGCGTAAGCCACAACCTTACCGTGCTGCATCAGGACGCAACCCACACCCAACCACGATGCATCGGAGTAAACTGCGAACCCACCACTCCCAGACGGAAGGGTAAGAACTGGCGCTGAGGTGAGCCTTCGCTTCAACTCTAGGAAGCTCTCCTCGCAAGCTGGTGACCACTCGAACCGGACATCCTTTCGAGTGAGGCGGGTAAGAGGTACAGCTATCTTCGAGA
Source organism: Acorus gramineus (assembly GCA_030737835.1). Lineage (NCBI taxonomy): Eukaryota > Viridiplantae > Streptophyta > Magnoliopsida > Acorales > Acoraceae > Acorus > Acorus gramineus. The sequence goes on along the minus strand of JAUJYN010000038.1, from coordinate 851,918 downwards.
AACCCTCGACAAGCCTCCTCTAATAACCCGCCAAGCCCAGGAAGCTCTGAATCTCTGTGGGGTTTGACGGTCGACGCCAATTCGACACGGCGAGCGTCTTGTCCGGGTCCACAGATATGCCCTCGCCAGAAATCACGTGGCCCAGAAAGGCCATACGCTCCAACCAAAACTCACACTTAATCCACCATCAATTTGATGCTTCCAAGGTATTCCTTGACTGGGAAAAGAAACCTTGGGAGGGCACCATGAGGTCCCGATATAGGATATCCCGACAACCAAACAAGGAACACGGAGTACCCTAGCCCGGGTCTCAACGCTGACCTCGCAAGGCCCCTTAATCCAGAGAAGGAAGACTAGAAGAAGACATCATCCTTAATGAACACTACTAACTCTACTGGAAACTCATGCACCGCAATCGCCACGGTACACCCTCGGTACACAGAACGGTCTCCTATGGGCAATGATATCTCCAGGATAACACCAAGAGGGGCGGACGCCACGCCCGTCCGTCTCGCGAAAGCGGGAGACACGAACGAGTGCCTTGCTCCGAAATCAAATAACACACATATATATAGGGAGCTGGGAAATCAAAACAATACCTCGGACCATGATACCCGAAGCCTGCTCCTCCTCGGCCGAAAGTGCTGCAACTCTACCCTGGACAACCTGCGGCTGAGGAGCAGGGGCACGCCTCGCAGGCTACACTAGCTGCCTCCTCTGGTCAACACGGCCACCCTGAGGCTGCTGCTGCTGCTGACGCTGAAGCTGCTACTGCTCCTGGCGCTGAGGCTGCTGCTGGTACGGCTGCTGCTGCTGCTGCTGCGGAGGCAGCACGCGGGGTCGGCCAGCATCAGGGCAATTATATAAAATATGCCCGATGCGCTGACAATGGTAGCAGCGCCGCGTCTCCGGTCGCCTGGACTGGACTGGTACTGCTGCAATGGGTGCTGGACCTCGCACTGGCACCACATCAACTAGAATAGCGGCAGCCGCTGACTGATCAAAGCGGGGCCGCTTCCTCCTGCGCTATCCCTGGTCCTGGCTCCTGGGAGGTCTCTACTCTACCGAAGGGGTTGGAACCCCCATAGAGGCCCCGAGGTCTCGCTCGACTGTCTTCGCCCGAGACACCAAGTCCGAGTACCTCGTAAACGCCTGGGAAGAGACATGCACCAGAATGTTGCTGATGAGACCCATCTCAAATCGACGACACCGCGTCTCCTCGTCCATCACCAAGGCTGGGGCGAACCTGGAAAGCCTCGTGAAGTGCGTAGAGTAGTCCGTGACTGACATGGAGCCCTGCATCAGCTGCTCAAACTCCCGCATCACGATCTGTCGCGTCAAAAACGGGAAGTACTCCTCCAGGAAATACTTCCGGAACCCCGCCCACAAAAGTCGCTCCACTCCCTCGGGAATGTCCACCGATCGGGTAGCCCACCAATCTGCGGTGCTACCCTTTAGCATGAAGGTGGCCAGGGAGACTCGCTGGCGATCGGTGCAGTGCATGGTCGAGAAGATCTTGTCCACCTCCATCAACCATCTCTCAGGGGCAAGGGGGTCCGCCGTCTGTCCATGGAACTCGAGAGGGTGGAGCTTCAGAAAGGCGGTGAGGCCACTCTGGTGCACTCGCGCTGCAGCCTCTAGCTCCACCTCCCTCTCCAGGGGATCCTGAACTCTCACCGCTGGAATCACCACGGGAGCAGGGGGTACATCGGGTACCACAGGCGGATCTGCCACCAAGGGGACCTGTGGAACTGCATCACGGGCCGCCCTCAGCTCCTGTATCTCTCTAGCCTGCTCAGCTAACGCCCTCGTCTGGGCCTCTAATGCTCTCGTCTGAGTCTCCACCAGATCTGCTATCCGAGCGTAAGCACGCTCCCATGTAGGAGGCTCCTGCGCCAATCCTGGCCCCACAGCCGAGGACTCTCTAGTAGCATCCTCACCTCTGGTAGGTCCGGGAACCTCCAAAGGTCGAGAGGGACCACGTCCACGCATTCCTCTGCGAGGAGGCATATCAGCAACCTAAGAAAACCAGACACTAGGATCAGAATACTCATATAGAAATCCTAGGACTCATCTCTATGAAAAAAGAAACAATTGGCTCTGACAGGACCAGGCTCTGATACCAACTTTTGTCACGCCCCAGGGCGGCCGTCCCCGGGACGCGGCAAGGGTATATATGATATCAGCAGTCTATACAGGAGGTCAATAACATACCCTAAACAACATCAAAATGACAACACAGACAACAATGAGGCTGACATGATATATACACAAATAGCGGAAGCTAAAAGACTGAATCTGTAAATCAAAAACATATCACAGACTCGATACATAATCATCTGTCCTGTGAGAGCCAATATAAACAACGACATCCAAATATAGTACAACCGTGTGCCCAAGCACAGAATACGATACATACAATCAAAAAAAAGGGGGGGAGATGCTGAATGGCCTCTCTCAAGCAGAAAGGTGACGCTACTCCGCTACTGCTGACGTGCCTCGGGGAGCTCCTCCTTCAGATCCGACTCGGAGATCACTGAAGAAAAATATATGCGAGGGGTGAGCCACACGCTCAGTGAATAGCACAACCCATGCATCACAATTCATATTAACTTCAAATCATTCATAGCCTCTAAGTGGCAACAACTACACAAACCAGTGGGTCGCTCATCGCCAACCCACTACACCCTCACCCTCACCCTCAAACTGGTGACATGGTCTTTTGGGACTGACTAGGCTGTTAATCACCCTTGGTCCACCGATAGCCTCTCCTCCACACCGTAGCTCGCCTGGTCTACTCCCACATTCAGCACAGTCCGAAACCAAATCAGGAGGTGCCTACTGATGGGAGCCCTCTGTCAGGACGGCCTGTCTAACGCTGAGGAGTCCCTACATGGATCCAACGAAGGGAAGAGAAACAGCCTACCCACACGGATATGATCCTCTTGGATCCGCCGACACCGATCTCAACTCTACAAATGTCATGAATTCTTCAGAATTCCTCCAAGGCGCATAACTAAGATGCGGGGAAGCATATATTATAACCACAAGGTTATAATATTCACTAAGGCATGCTAATGACAAGAAACTCACATCTGATTTAAATAAATTAAACTAAATGGGACGCATGCGTAAGTCGAGGCTTCCCAGCATGAAAACATAGTATCAGGATGCATGGGCCTTTATACATATCATAAGGGCAGGTATCCCTAACATACAGAGTCTAGGGTGGCATGGATACTACATAATAATCATGCATGCATAGTTATACTTAATACAAGTTAATATGCAACTATGGTGCCCCAGGGGAGGGCAATACACTCCTAAGTGTATAGAACGCCTCCCTACTGGGTTGGATCGTCCCACTCACCAATACCCGGGTCGTCGCGTGACCGCCCGTCAAGATCTGCAAGACAGGGTATTCAACACGGTGAGTAAAATACACAAATACATACAAAATACTCTAAAAATACCCAACACTCGGACAAGCGTACATACGGCCCGCACGCACGCGAGCCCGAGTGCCCCGACTCACTCCCGCACCCCCGGGCAGCCATGTGCACGGCCACCCGTACGTGCACGCATGGGTGCGCACGCACGCACGCACGCCCGAGCCCCGGGCACACTGCCGCGCCCCAGCCCGCCCGCCCAAACGCGCTGTCGAGCCCCTGCCCGCACTCCCAGACACGCCGCCGAGCCCCTGCCCGCACGCCCAGACACGTTGCACGCTCGAGCGCACACCCGCGCGCGCCCGCGCTCACCGCGCGTCCAGCCCCGGGTGCACCCGCGCGCACTGAGCCCCAGCGCAGCACCTCGCGCGCACACCCGCATGCACTGCACCCCGCGCGCACCCCGCGCGCACGCCCGCTCGCCTCGCGTGCACTGAGCCCTCTGCGCAGCACCTCGCGCACGCCCCCATGGCCCCCGATAACACGCGCCCAGCGCGCTAGACACCAGCTCGCTTGACAGCGCCCTGCCCTGCCTGCGCTTGCCTGCGCGCACAGGCCCGCCCGCACGCGCAGGGATGATCCCGCACGCGCTCCCGAGCCGCCCCAAACCTCCTACAGCCCCCTCCAACTCCCCAACAGCCATGCATATCCAAAACACCTCCTAATCAAGCATGTACACAAGAAAAGGAAAGAAAGAAAGCTCACCCAAGGGGAGGAAGGGAAGGGGAGGAGATCGGGTGCTCTTCGCGCACCGATTTGCCACCTCCAAGACCACCACCACCAAGATCTCCACTCAGCCCTAGCAAGGCTGAAAGCTGAGGAGAAAAGGGACCATGAGAGGGGGTCACACATGAGGGAAATCGAAAATGAAACCGTGGAAGGATAGATCGGGTCCTTACCAAACTTTTCTCCTTCTAGGGCTACCTCTTTTGAACTCTCTAACTAGGTCAAAAGTGGGAAATGAAAAGAGGGGAGAGAGAGATTTTAAGTGGAGAAGATGATGAATAGGAGGGGCACTAGTTGTAGTCGTGGACTTTAAGTCCCCACACACACACACCTCACACACTCACCACTTCCACTTAGCACTAATTAGGTTTAGCTAGGTTTAGGTTAGGTTTAGGTGGGATTTGACCCTAGTCAACCCAACCACACTAAAAACCAAAACCATTTGACCAAGTCAAGGGTCAACTTTGACCAAGTCAAGTCTCCCAATGACTTTTCGATTGGTCAAAACCCGGATACGATTCAGAACTGTGGAAATTCTGAAACGCTACCGGAATTCGATGAAATTTTCGTGAGTGACTTAAAATGGCACCAGAACACATAATATGCAGTTAGATTTTCAATCGGAGCTCTAAAACTCAGGGTGATAGCCAAAAGTCTGAAATTTTAGCGGTTCCGATCGAAAAAGAAAAAGTTGAAAAACTGCCAGAATGCTCCAATGGTGACTAGAAGATAAAAAGTGACACATATATAACACTTTCATTTAAAAATAAATATGCTTATATATATACCATGTTTAGGTGAATTTGTTAAGGTAGAAATCATGTTTTTATGATCTTTAGGTCTTGTTTGACCCTTATATGCATAGATCCGAACCTATACATGCTTTTATGATTTTTTTAAGAGTTTTTATCATAGATCCATGTTAGTTGTTTCTACATATAATAGATATATGGTTTTCAAAGATTTTTGTAATATGGTTTAATTATTTTTATATATGTCCTTTTTATGAATCCTTTTAAATCTAGGGTTTTGAATAGAAGAATATCATGCTAGGTATAATAATATATTATCTCTTGCGGTTTTCAAAGGATTTCATAAAGTATATTCAGACCCTTGGGTGCACCAAGTATTTTATGTTTCATCGATGTTTTTATCGTTTTTCCATAAGCTAGGATTTCGAATGGATTTTCTTTATACGATCTTCGATCTATCTCGTAAATGATTTGTATCGTTTTATCTATTTTATATTACTTTTATACCTATGTTAAATATACGATTTTTCAATGATATTTTAAATGAGTTTTTGGATTGATTTTAATTGGATTATTTAGATGAGTTCTTTTCTGTTTTACACCATTTTAAACGACTCGTGTATGGTTTTCCATGATAGAACATGTTAGGATATTTTAATAAAGGTAGGGTTTCATGTTTTCTACCTTGGGATGGCTCCCTTGAGAGCCGTCGGGCATGTTCTGGACAGCTCCCAGAGGAGCTGTCGGCTTGTTTGGGACGGTCCCAGTAGGAGCCATTGGGTTTTCGGTAAGTACGGACCCCATCAGGCCGTACTGTTTGATCATACTGTGACCTAGCCATATCGTTTCTTGTCAGATTAGATTTACTGTAAGACTCGGTTGTGGTTTTGCGAATCGTTGGACCGAGAGGTGAGTGGGTCTAGTCTCTACGTAGATTTCAAAACTATTTATATTTATATCATGATCGCATCATGCCTATTTTATGAATACAACTGTTATCTTGATTATGGAATACATGAGCATGACATCATGATTTTAAGGTATTATTTTACGTATAATCTATATTGGAGGCTATGTTATTCTTGCATGCAAATTATTGTTTGATAAATTGACCTTGCATGCATATCATCCGTCTGCGTGACGACCGGTCTGCATCACCCAGTCTAGTGGGACCTTGTCTGCATGATGACCAGTCTGCGTGACCAAGCTCTAGATGGAACATCTTTCGGCTGCGTGCAATACGGGCATGCGTGTTCGTTGCATCATACGTGTCATGTAGTTAGTATGAGATAGTGGCTATTCCTCTAAAGAGATGCATTATGTTTTATCATTACAGTTGTGACAATTATATGTATATGTTTATAATATGTTAGTTTGGATTTGTGGGACTATTTTATTATTATTGTTATTATTATTATTGGGATGCTATAGGTCCATTTACTGAGCGTGTGGTAGTCACCCATCTTTTCCAAACCTTTCAGGGTAGTTGTTGGTTATCGTTGTTCGTGGAGGGGCATTGGCAATCTAGTTTGCGTTTTACCTTCATTGCATCGTAGGTGTTGAATAAGCCTTCTTCTTGGCATGTAGTAGACGTCCTTAGCCTTATTAGCAAAACCGGAGGAATTATTATTAGTATTAAATAAAGAACTCGTGTGTATTCGTTCAAACTTAAGAATGAATTATTGAGATCCTGTGGTTGGTTTTGTTTTAAATCCTCAGAGCATTTTATGTGTTTATTTATATTGTTTGATGTATTGTGGATTGTGATGTAGTAACGCACCATATCGCATGCCTTAATTAAGGAAAATGGGTACGGGGGTGTTACACTTTCGGCCAATGGGGGTTAGATATCATCGGACCTATGCCTATGGCACCGTGAACAAAAGCGCTTCCTTTTGGTTGCCACTCATTACTTCACAAAATGGGTCAAAACAGTACCATTGGCAAGGATCATAGATGTTGAGGTTAAAGCTTTTTTGTGGGAGGAGATAGCCTGCCGATTTGGAGTTCCTCACTCCATAATTTCTGATAACGGCAGACAATTTGACAACTCCCTGTTAAAAGAATTCTACGAAGGATTGAAGATACAGCATCACTTTTCTACTCCGCAGTGTCCGCAAAGCAATGGACAGGTAGAAATCACAAACCGAACCATCCTAAACGGCTTAAAGAAAAGGCTTGACAGTACCAAGGGGAAGTGGGTCGAGGAACTCCCTTCAGTTTTTTGGTCTTACAAGACCACCTCAAGAATACCTACGGGAAAGATCCCTTTTCACTAGCGTTTGGAATCGAGGTTGTCCTACCAGTTGAAACCGATCTGCCCACACTCCAAACTCAAGACTTTGACCGAGCTGCGAATAACAGCCAAATGATGCAAGACTTGGAGCTCAGCAACGAAGGAAGGGAAATTGCGGCGATAAGAACGGCAGACTACCAGAACCAAATATCGCGATACAACAACCAACGAGTTTCAAGCAGAAGTTTCCAATCTGGCGCCTAGTTCTCAGAGAAGGTGTTATGCCTATGTCATTTGGAGCCATTTCGGTTAAGCCTTGGTCACTTCTGGGTCATTCAGGGCCTTTTTAATTTTTTGATCGGAGCCGCTAAAATTTTGGCTTTTAGCCACCTGCGGGAGTTAGAGTACTCTGATTTAAAATCTGACTGCATATTATGGGTCCTGGTACCGTTTAGTACTACCCATAAAATTTTTATCAAATTTCAGTAACGTTTTGGAAAATATGTAGTTCCGAATGGCATCTGGGTTTGGTCGTTACTGATTTGGATAATTGTGAGAAAATGCACACGCCTAAGTGGGGATGGTCAACTAAGTCTTGACATTTTGTTTTCTTTCTTGGTTAGGTTGACTTGTCAACCCACCCCACCAACCCCCTTTATTCATGATAAATGCCCCCCCTTAAGTGAAAACCTCTCTCTCTCTCTCTTCCCTCCCAACCCATCCGACCACTTCTCTTCCTTTCCCCTCTTTTGCTTCCCTTTGTGTTGGAAAAGAAGATGGTGAAGAAGGAACATGAAGAAGGTGGATCAAGTAGAGAGAGTGAAAAAGGGTGAGTGTGTGTGTTAATGTTGTTGTAGTTGTTGTTGTTGTTTCTCTTCTCATTAGCTCCTTCTCATGCCTTCCCCCCCCCCCCCTGTTTTCAGCCAAGGAAGGCTGGTGGAGTGGCTGATGAGGTGGTGGTAGTGGTGGTGGTGGTTGAGGTGGTCGTGGCTGTGTCGAGAACCCCGCATCTCCCCATTTTCCTCCCCCTGTTTCGGTAAGGCAGCTCACTGTCTTTTAAAGATCTCAGTGAATCTAGTATTTAGAGGCATATTTTTAGGATTATGTCTTCTTATGATTTGATCATCTATGTGTCTAGATGTTATATATGAAATTTGGGGTCATTATGATATCTGTGTTGTAAGTTAGAACCTGTTTTGTATGGCCTGTCCAGATTCACGTAGGAATTGACCTGCTTCTGGAAATAATTTGTTTCGGGCTTGTAGAGGCAAAATTAGGTTCTAATGTCTTCATGAATTATGATCCCAGCATATCAGAGAATGTGCATGATTTATTTCATAATTTTTGGAAGTGTATTGGGTGCTGTGAAGACCAATTAGTAGGGCTGGTTGCAGCAGGTTTAGCAGTTTTGCTTGGTTGAGTGTCAAGGGGTTGGTTGCATGTGTCTTGGGTGATAATATGGAAGTATCAGGGGTTAGGGTCTTCATGAAGTAAGCTTATATGTGTGATAGGAGGTTCCATAATTTAATTATGGATCATTGGTTGTGTTTTGCAGATCTCGTAGACCGGACGCGCGGCGATCCGGGTATCGGTGAGTGGTTCAACCAATCCCCCCCCTCTTGGGATGCGCTCGACGCGCGTAGACGCGCGTCGCGCATCGATGGGGCCCCCTAGCTATACTATTGTGTAGATAAGTAGTATGGCCATGCTTAAGCTATAATATGTAGATATCTTGCATGCTAGGCTTATATACATGTATTGTATTCATGTATGAATGATTGTGTTGCATGAACCCCTCTAGTATGGGCATGTATTTTTGAAATGTGTATGGATGTATAGAATATGGCATGCCTTAGGTAGTATTGTAATAATACTCCCACCATATTAATTGGAATATCGAACAGGATTAAGTCTGGGTTAATAACGGGCACCTACCTAGTATTCCCTTGCGATAAGACTCGAGGGCGTGGTGTAGCTGTTGCGCCCATGCTAATGGGGCAAAGCTATGACCAGCTTTATGAGATGATGATCTCTCCCGCCCTCTCCCTCTGAACGAACTGAGTAAGTAGATGCGATTTCCTACTCGACTCAGGTTCGTTTGGAATATTGGCATGCACCTGTTAGTGCGCGAGATCGCGCTTGACCCTTTCTTTTAAGTTGGTGATGTCCAACTTATGCTTAAGTTAGGCCTTGTGTGCTTATGTGATTAATGACCATGTATGCATGTTGTATGATTTATTATGATGTAAATCTATGATTAGGGAGTATCCCTATGATTAATTGATATGCTATCGTGCATATGGTTCATGCACATAACTAAGATTAAATTCTCCTATAAAATATATGCGCATGTTAAAACTAATCAGGCCTATCTGGAATAGGCGTGGGTATGACCCGCTGTCGGGTTGTACCTTATTAGTTAGAGCGCTAGCGATGTAATCGCCCCGTGCATCCGAGCGATGCACTCGTTTGGAATTCAGGAGAATTCATTATCTTATCGGATTGTTAAGTCGGTAGTTGGGGTGTGACACCCCCTGTGTCCGAGCGACGCAACCGTGTGGGAGTATAGTAGTATTCGATATCTCGATAAGTGATTATCGAGAGTAGTTGTTTTTCCATTGGGTTTGCTTTGCGAACATGGAATGTTTACTCCCAATGTCATCCGTGTTGAAGAGGGCCGGGTTGTAGCTGTCCTGACAGAGGGCTCCCATCCGTAGGTACCACCGATGCGTTCGGGAGCGTACTGATCGTGGGAGTGTACCAGGTAGAGGCTACCCGGGAAAGGGTTAACGAATGATATTGCGAGCGTGGAATCGTTCTCCCCTTCGTTGGATCCGATGTAGGAACTCCCCGGCGTTGGAAAAGCTGTCCTGACAGAGGGCTCCCATCCGTAGGTACCACCGATGCGTTCGGAAGCGTACTGATCGTGGGAGTATACCAGGTAGAGGCTACGCAGGGGAAAGGGCTACCGGTGGACCAAGGGTGTAGAGCAGTCTAAGTCTCTTCCAAAAGTCCCAAGAGTCTCCCTCCGGGAGTGAGGGTGAGAATGAGGAGAAGACACGTCGCCTCGCAACCCATTCGTTGTTCGTCCGTTCCCATAGTTGTTGGATCCGGTCTCGTATCGGTGTTTAAAGACATCGTTGGGCAGTTACCTCGATGTAGATGATCCAGTAGTGTTGCGTAGACCAGTAATCCCGGGTCTCCTCGACCAATGGTATGGTCTCTCCCCAAAAGTCCCAAGAGTCTCCCTCTGGGAGTGAGGGTGAGGGTGAGGTTGGTGATCCAGTAGTGTTGTGTGGACCAGTAATCCCGGGTCTCCTTGACCAACGGTATGGTCTCTCCCTAAAAGTCCCAAGAGTCTCCCTCCGGGAGTGAGGGTGAGGTTGGTCGCGCCGCCGCGTGACCCTGTTATCCATGGGTTTCCACCCATGTTTACCTTGAAAGGGAATTGTTTATGTATTGAACTGTTGTATGGTGATTGGTTTTCAGCCACTCACTGAGCTTGTAGCTCACCCCTCGTATACTGTTTCTTTTCAGGGGTAGTGTTGGGCGTGGAGCTGGAGCTTTCCTGTGGCGTGGAGCGTTCTTCCAGCGGGTGGCGAGTGCGAGGCTGTCAGCAGTCCTAGAGTCATTGTATGTATTGTAAATCGTGCATGTGGCACAGGTTGTATTTTCTTTGGTCTAGACTTGGCTCTCACAGGACAGTGATTGTGTATTCGAGTCTGTAATAATGTTTTTGGTTTACAGACATTGTTTATATATTATGCTTCCACTTTTCAGTCAGTTATCATTATCCTTGCTTTGCCACTTTGTGTGTTGTTGTTGGAGTCTTTATTGACCTCAGGTATTGATAGCTGATATTTTATTATTGCCACGTCTCGGGGACGGCCGCCCTGGGGCGTGACAAAAGGCTTCCTAGAAACCAAAAACAAGGATGGAAAACTTGGTCTGAATTGGGAGGGCCCCTTCAAAGTCGCACAAGTCGGACCAAATGGAGCCTACGACTTAGAGACTACGGATGGGGACAAGATTCCTTAACCTTGGAATGTAATCCATCTCTAGAAATGTTATCATTGAATGAGATATGCTTCCTTTTTCTCCAATTTGTATTTACATGAGTGACATAACCGAGTGTAATACTGCACTGACGAAAAGATGCTCATATACTAGATGTGCATCCCATCAAACCGGAAAGGTTAAAAATGGCCAAAAGATACACCTCCACCTGTGAAAACCAATTGCACTCTGTCGTCAATAAAACTGGAGGTCGCTCAAGGAATTCCCCATGGGTTTAAACAGGCAGGGGCGCCACCTGTGAAAACCAGTTGCACTCTATCGTCAATAAGATCGGAGGTCGCTCAGGGAATGCCCCATTGGTTTAAACATGCAGGGGTGCCACCTGTGAAAATCAATTGCACTCTGTCATCAATAAGACCGGAGGTCGCTCAGAGAATGCCCCATTGGCTTAAGCAGGTAGTGTCCCCAAACAAAAAAAAAATGGAATTACATCCCCCATAGGGTAAGACAAGCAACACTCTGAACTTCCACACAGGGAGAGAGGTCGCGAGGAGCGTAGCTCCGACCTATTAGGTGAATTGCACTCTTTCGTTTTGAAACCAGAGGTCGCGAGGGGCTATGGTTGTATTCACCTAGTAGGTTAGCACTCTCTTAACCCCTCAAAAAGAAGAGGTCGCGTGGGGCAAAGCCTCACTTGCACCAAAACCAAGACGCAAACCAACAAAACGGGGTACAAACCAGGTCACGAGGAGTTATAACTCCGCCTGCTAAAGTGAATTGCACCTTGTCACCGGATGGGTCAAGGGTCGCGAGGAGTCATGCTCTATTTACTTATCGGGTAGCACTTCGGTAACCCCAGACTAAAGGTAGCGCACTAGCCAAACGGCAAAACTAAGTCATATTCAGTAGGTCAGGGAATGAGTGAGGTCGCAAGGAGCCATGCTCCGCCTGTAGCAAATGGACAATATTCTATGTCAACCATGGGAAGAACTGCTAGGAGCTCTGCTCCATTCATCTAATCAAGTAGCACTCAACTCTACTTTGACCGAGAGGCCGCGCATTAACCTAAACTACAAAATGACGTCGGAACACCCGCGCCACATGGGTTCAAAGAACGGCATAAAACACAAATAACAAAGAAGACCGGTGTAATCTACTACTTCTAAACAAAAAACAAAAATATAGATCTGAGAAGCATCCCAGGAAGGACAACATATGCCGTCCTCAAGCCATTAACTTCTCCCTACCATTAAATCATGTCGGCATCACAAAACGATATGAAAAGAGGGAAAGATCATGCAAAGAGGATAAGGCAGCAGTACCAAAAATTAAACCACAAGCAAAAAGCAAAGTATATTGTTCACACAAAATCACCATACAATAAAGTGGCACTCATACCATGTTGTCTCAAAAAAAAAAATCAGTTTCAAAAAGCTCTTACAATGTCGGACTAGATCCTCCCCGAGTTACGCCTCAAAAAAGTTCGGCGAAACAGGACAACATAGTCATCTTTGATATCGTCCTGGTTACTGACTCCGCTTGCCAGTTTCACCAAGTCTTCATTCATGTGGACTACGATCTCAGATGCATCAGCTACAGGGGGGGCTCTGCTTCTGTAGCGGGTTCATTCTTCACCCCTGCAACATTCACAACCATCGACTTCATAGCAGAAGAGATATTTGGCCGACCAGGGGAAGCAAATTCATCAAAATCAATTATATCTGATAAGGTACAGCCGAGGAAACTGGTTACCTGACTGGGCATTTCCTTCTCCTGGGAAGGGGAGGTCGGATTCAGGAGGTCTTCCTTGTCAAGGTCGGCATCGAACTGAAGGAGTTGGGGCCCAAGCACTTGTATGACTCATTTCGGGCCTAGCTTAGGTGCCTCATCCCTACAATCCTAGAAGCAAGCCTTTGCGGTAGCCCCTGTCGTACCCTGCCGTGACGACCTCCGCAGACTTCTTTTCAATCCGACCCAACTGCCCTTTCACTTTCTCAAGAATCTTGATTTCAAAATCCAACTCCATCTCCTTTCTCTTCCGCTCGGCCTCAGAGATGATGTTATGACTGTGTCATTTAGAGCCATTTCGGTTAAGCCTTGGTCACATCTGGGTCATTTAGGGCCTTTTTCTTTTTCGATCGGAGTCGCTAAAATTTTATCTTTTAGCTACCTGCAGGAGTTAGAGTACTCTGATTGAAAATCTAACTGCATATTATGGGTCCTGATACCGTTTTGTACTACCCATAAAAATTTCATCGAATTCCGGTAACATTTTAAAAAATATGCAGTTCTTAATTGTATCCAGGTTTTGAGAGTTCCTGGTTTGGTTTGTCGAATAGTGTGAGATATTTTGAGGATGTGGTGACCTTTGGTAACCTTACCCCCACCTAAGCCTGTCAATTATCCGAAAAAATATCCGTATCCGATCCGAATTCGCATCCGAAAATGCAGAAAATACCCGATATCCAAAAATCCGTATCCGTATCCGAACCAAATAATCCATATCCGAAAATTTTTAGATCGGATATAGCCTATATCCGATCCGAACAATATCCGTATCCGAACTATTATTTTATTTATATATGTTAGAATTAGTTTCAACCCTTAGATGAAAATCCAATGGCTCATGATCTAGAGCAAAACACAAACCTATTTAACCATGTTGGATACTCGTTTAACTATATTAAGATTTATGTTTTTATGTCTTTGATGGATACTTATTTAACTATGTTAGGACTTAAGATTTTATAAATTTTTTATCTTTTAATGTGGTTCGGATATTTCGGATATTATCCGAATCCGTATCCAGATTTTTGGATCGGATACGGATATGGGTTTTGAAATATCCGTCGGATATCGGATACGGATATTTTTTCGGATATCCAATTCGGATACGAATACGGATATGGGCCTATCCGATCCGTATCCGTCCGATTGACAGGCCTATTGCTTAGTGATGAAGAAACCATTGGTCTTTTGGTATGTGAGTGGGTGAGCCTAACCCTAACCTCACCACCCCCTTATTGGTCACCCCTAGACACTATTTGGGCATGAAAATGACCTTTTTGCCCTCTCTCTGTTGTGCCTGTGTCATTTGGAGCACTCTGATTGAAAATTTGGGTACATAATTTTTTCCTAGAAGTTATGTATTCCTGATTTGGTATTTGGATTTGATTTTGTTAAAATCTAAGATGAAGAGGTTTAAATATGATTTTATTATGAGATGTCCAGTTTTGAGTTAGCTTTCGTACAGAAGTGGAATTAGATCAACTGGATTCTTGTAGTAAAAGTTATGGGTATTTTTCCAAGTATACCCCGGGGAGGGAAATTCTGGCAGCAGCCCTGTTCTATGTTTAGCTCTAATTTCGGATTAGCTAGAGGGATTATTTGATCTTGGCATAAACATGAAAGTTGTAGATAATCTTCTTAGCTTTCCAACGGACTTGGAATTGTACAATTCGGAGCTATATTGAGGAAGTTATGGCTGTTCTAGTGAAGCATGCGCAGAATTTCTAGTCAAAGGGCGACTAGGTCTTTTCATTCCCTCTTAAGATATTTGTGTGCAAAATATCTTCTCTCTCTCTCTCTCCCTCTCACTTCCACGCCCATTTTTCTTGGGCTCTCTCTTCCTCCCAAGCACCCTAGGTGTTTGTTTAAATGTCTCAATGAGAATGAGATGGTGGTGGAGGAAGTGTTGGTGAGGGTTGTCCACGTGTTGTTGATCTCTCTCTCAAGCTCCCTCTCATGCTCTATTCCCCCCCCCCACTGATTTGCAGCCATAGAGGGCTGAGGAGGCTGAAGAGGTGGTGGTGGTGGTGGTTGAGGTGGCCGAGGGCGCGTCGAGAGCCCCGCACCTCCCCCTTTCCGTTTCCCTCTTTTGGTAAGTCATTTTCCCCTTCTTTTTGATTTATAAGGGCTGTTGGGATGGTTGGGGAAGTCTTGCATGCTTTGCATATGGTTTAGGGTGTGTGTGAGAGGTTGGGGAGGGTTAAAAAGGGGTAAGGATAGGCTGGGCGCGCGTTTTGGGTTGTCTGCACGCGTGCGCGCGCAGGCGCGCGAGTGCGCCCGAGTGCGCGGGTGCGCGTGGAGTGGGCGCGCGGGTGCGCGCGGGAGCTGGCGCGAGTGGGGGTGCCCACGGGAGTGCGCGTGAGTGCGTGCGCGTGCAGGGGGCCATGCGTGTGGCTGCCCGAGGGTTCGGGTAGGTGCGTACGTGCGTGCTAGCATGCGTGCGAGCCCGTATGCTTGCTTGTCCAAGTATTGTGTATTTCTAATGATTCATATGTGTAAATTGTGTTGTTTCTCACCAATTCGATGCCCCTACCTTGCAGATCTCGTCGGATGGGATGCGCGAGGTCCCGGGTTGTAAGGTGAGTGGTTTGATTCCAATCCTCCCCCCCCCCTCTCTAGGGATGCGCTCGACCCGCATAGACGCGCGTCGCGCATCGATGGGGCCCCCTAGCTATAATATGTAAATCTATGCATGCATGATTAATATGATATATCCATGCCACCTTAGACTTTGTATGCTAGGGATAGGCACCCATATGTCATGTATAGAGGCCTATGCATGTTTAGACACCAAGCCCCGAACTATGCATGTTCCCATCTAGTTTAATTTAATTAAATCAGTGTGAGCAATTTAGTTGCAAGCATGCCTTAGAGAATATTATAACCTTGTTGTTATAATATATGTTTCCCCGCATCTGAGTTATGCGCCCTGGAGGAATTCTTGAGAATTCATGACATTAGTAGTGTTAGAAATCGTTGTCGACGGATCCAACAGGATCGTACGCGCGTGAGTAGGCTATCTTCTCCTTTTGGTTGGATCCGATGTAGGTACTCCCCGGCATTGACTGACCTAATAGAGGGCTCCCGTCCGTACGTATCTCCGATGTGTCGGACAGTACTCATAGTGGGAGTGGACTAGGTGGAGGCTACGGTGTGGGTAAGGGCTACCGGGTGGACCAGGGGTGGAGAGCGGTCTAGTCTGTCCCAAAAGACCCATGACACCCCTAAAGGGTGAGCGTGGGGTGGATCGGTGATGTTACGACCCTCTAACTTGTGT
This sequence comes from Acorus gramineus, assembly GCA_030737835.1. Classification (NCBI taxonomy): domain Eukaryota; kingdom Viridiplantae; phylum Streptophyta; class Magnoliopsida; order Acorales; family Acoraceae; genus Acorus; species Acorus gramineus. The sequence goes on along the minus strand of JAUJYN010000038.1, from coordinate 835,673 downwards.
AGTTACTCCCGTATAGGGACTATGACTACTTTAAGGTTAATATGAGTGTGTTGATTGTTGTTATGCCTGTGTTTGATATCTCGATAAGCGAGTATCGAGAGTGGTTGTTTTCCATTGGGTTTCGCTTTGCGAACATGGGATCGTTCTCCCCTTCGTTGGATCCGATGTAGGAACTTCTTGGGTTTAGCTGTCCTGACAGAGGGCTCCCATCCGTAGGTACCACCGATGCATTCGGAAGAGTACTGATCGTGGGAGTATACCAGGTAGAGGCTACTTGGGGAAAGGGCTACTGGCGGACCAAGGGTGTAGAGCGGTGAGTTGGGAGTATACCAGGTAGAGGCTACCCGGAAGAGGGCTAACGAATGATATCGCGAGCGTGGAATCGTTCTCCCCTTCGTTGGATCCGATGTAGGAACTCCCCGGCGTTGGCTATACCTGTCAGAGGACTAGGCGGAGGCCACGAGGGTGGGAGAGGCTACCGGTGGACTAGGGTTGTAGAGCAGTCTAAGTCTCTTCCCAAAGTCCCAAGATGTCTCCTTTCAGGAGTGAGGGTGTGGATGAGGCGAAGACACGTCCCTCGTGACCCATTTGTTGTTCGACCGTTCCCATAGTTGTTGGGTCTGGTCTCGTGATCGATGTTGAAGGACATCGTTGGGCGATTGTCTAGATGTAGATGATCCAGTAGTGTTGAGTAGACCAGTAAATCCGGGTCTCTTCGACCGACGGTATGGTCTCTAGACCAGTAAATCCGGGTCTCTTCGACCGATGGTATGGTCTCTCCCCATAAGTCCCAAGAGACTCCCTCCGGGAGTGAGGGTGGGGGTGAGGTTGGTCGCGCCACCGCGTGACCCAGTTATCCATGGGTTTCTACCCATGTTTTCCTTGAAAGGAAATTGATTATGTATTGAACTGTAGAATGGTGATTGGTTTCCAGCCACTCACTGAGCTTGTAGCTCACCCCTCGCATACTGTTTCTTTTCAGGGGCAGTGTTGGGCGTGGAGCTGGAGCTTTCCTGTGGCGTGGTCTTATGGGCGTGGAGCGTTCTTCCTGCGGATGGTGAGTGCGAGGCTGTCAGCATTCCTAGAGTCATTTATGCCTTGTAAATCGTGCATGTGGCACAGGTTGTATTTTCTTTGGTCTAGACTTGGCTTTCACAGGACATTGATTGTGTATTCGGGTCTGTAATAATGTTTTTGATTTACAGACATTGTTATATATTATGCTTCCGCTTTTCAGTCAGTTATCATTATCTTGCTTTGCCGCCTTGTGTATTGTTGTTGGTGTCCTTATTGACCTCAGGTATTGATAACTGATATTTATTATTGCCACGTCTCGGGGACGGCCGCCCTGGGGCGTGACACTCTCTCTCTCTCCCCCTCTCTCCCAATTCGTGGATCTCTCTTTCCCTCCCTCTCTTGGTCTCTTTTTCCCCTCTTTGTGTGTGAAGAAGGAGGAGGAAGAAGCAATTGAAGGAAAAGATGAAGAAGAAGCACAAGAAAGGGTGAGTATGTGTTGTTGTTGTTGTTGTTGTTGTTGTTTCTCTTCTCTCTATCCCCTTCTCATGCCCCTTTGCACCCCTGTTTTCTGCCATGAAGGGCTTGAGGAGATGCTGATGAGGTGGTGGTGGTTGAGGTGGTCGTGGGTGTGTTGAGAACCCCGCATCTCCCCATTTCCCTCCCCCTGTTTTGGTAAGGCAGCACTCTGTATTTTAAAGATCTCAGTGAATCTAGTATTTAGAGACACATTTTTAGGATTATGTCTTCATATGATATGATCATCTATGTGTCTAGATGTTATATATGAAATTTGGGGTCATTATGATATCTGTGTTGTAAGTTAGAACCTGTTTTACATGGCCTGTCTAGATTCGCGCAGGAATTGATCTGTTTTAGGGAGTGATTTATTTTGGGCTTGTAGAGGAAAAATTAGGTTATAATGTCTTCATGGATTATGATCCCAGCATGTTAGAGAATGTGTATGATTTATTGCATAATTTTTGGATGTGTATTTGGTGCTGTGTAGATCAATTAGTTTGGCTGGTTTCAGCAGGTTTAGCAGTTTTGCTCGATTGTGTGTCAAGAAGTTGTTATGCATGTTGTGGAAAGTATCAGGAGTTAGGGTCTTCATGAAGTAGGCTTATATGAGTGTCAGGAGGTTCCATATTTTAATTGTGGATCATTGGTTGTGTTTTGCAGATCTCGTAGACCGGATGCGCGGCGATCCGGGTATCGGTGAGTGGTTTGATCCAACCCTTCGGGAAGCGTTGGATGCACGTAGTCTCGCGTCGTGCATCCGTTGGGCACCCTGACTAAACTACCTAATTAGACAAGTAGTATGGTCATGTCTAACCCATAATATGCTAAGTATTTACATGCTAGGTAAGTAATGCTTGTATATTGTGTAGAACCCCCTTTTCTACCATATACTTGCCTATGTATGTTCATGTGTGATTTATTATGTATGCATGCACTCTTCATGTATGGGCATGTGTGATGTGGGTTTTCATGAATGTATAGAATAAGCATGCCTTAGGTAGTCCCTATGAGTAATACTACCATATTAATTGGAATATCCAGCATGATTAAGTCTGGGTTAATAACGAGCACATGCCTAATATTCCCTTGCGATAAGACTCGAGGGCGTGGTGTAGTTGTTGCGCCCATGCTAATGGGGCAAAGCTATGACCAACTTCAAGAGATGATGATCTCTCTCTCGCCCTCTCCCTCTGCACAAACTGAGTAAGTAGATGCGATTTCCTACTCGACTCAGGTTCGTTTGGAATATTGGCATGCACCTGTTAGTGCGCGAGATCGTGCTTGACCCTTCCCTTTTAAGTTGGTGATATCCAACGCATGCTTAAGTTATGCCTTGTGTGCTTATATGATTAATGGCCTTGTATGCATGTTTAAGTGGGCCATACCTTGTATGCATGTTGTATGATTTATTGTTTATGATGTAAATCCATGTTAGGGGATACCCTAATAGACAATTATTAGATGATCGTGCATATGGTTCATGCACATAGCTATGATATGATTCTCCTGTTATATATACGCACATGTTAAAACTAATTAGGCCTATCTGAAGCCAGCGTGGGTATGACCCGCCGTTGGGATGTACCTCATTAGTTAGTGTCTGAGCGATGTAATCGCCCCTGCATCCGTGTGATGCACTTGAATGGAATTCAGGAGAATTCATTTGTTGTATCGGTTTTGTTAAACCGGTAGCTTTGGCATTAAGTTAGGCGATTATCGAGAGTAGTTGTTTTTCCATTGGGTTCGCTTTGCGAACATGGAGTGTTTCCTCCCAATGTCGTCTATGTTGAAGCGGCCCGGGTTGTAGCTGTCCTGACAGAGGGCCCCCACCTGTAGGTACTATCGATGCATGCGGCAAGATGTACTGATCATGGGGGTATACCAGGTAGAGGCTACCCGGGAGAGGGCTAACGAATGATATTGTGAGCGTGAAATTGTTCTCCCCTTCGTTGGATCCGTGTAGGAACTCCCCGGCGTTGGAAAAGCTGTCCTGACAGAGGGCTCCCATCCGTAGGTACTACTGATGCGTTCGGGAACGTACTGATCGTGGGAGTATACCAGGTAGAGGCTACCCGGGGAAAGGGCTACCAGTGGACCAAGGGTGTAGAGCAGTCTAATCTCTTCCAAAAGTCCTATGTCACCTCTAAAGGGTGAGGGTGAGGATGAGGTGAAGACACATCGCCGCGTGACCCATTCGTTGTTCGTCCGTTCCCATAGTTGTTGGGTCCGGTTACGTATCGATGTTCAAAGACATCGTTGGGCAGTTATCGCGATATAGATGATCCAGTAGTGTTGTGTAGACTAGTAATTCCGCGTCTCTTCGACCAACGGTATGGTCTCTCCCCAAAAGTCCCAAGAGTCTTCCTCCGGGAGTGAGGGTGAGGGTGAGGTTGGTGATCTAGTAGTGTTGTGTAGACCAGTAATTCCGCGTCTCTTCGACCAACTGTATGGTCTCTCCCCAAAAGTCCCAAGAGTCTTCCTCCGAGAGTGAGGGTGAGGGTGAGGTTGGTCGCGCCGCCGCATGACCTTGTTATCCATTGGGTTTCTACCCATGTTCTTCCTTGAAAGGAAATTGCTTCAGTATTGAATTGTTGTAATAGTGTTTGGTTTCCAGCCACTCACTGAGCTTGTAGCTCACCCCTCGCATACTGTTTCTTTTCAGGGGCAGTGTTGGGCGTGGAGCTGGAGCTTCCCTGTGGCGTGGTCTTATGTGCGTGGAGCGTTCTTCCGGTAGGTGGCGAGTAAGAGGCTGTCAGTAATCTTAGAGTCATTTTATGTATTGTAAATCGTGCATGTGGCACAGGTTGTATTTTATTTGGACTAGACTTGGCTCTCACAGAACAGTGATTGTGTATTCGAGTCTGTAATAATGTTTTTGGTTTACAAACATTGTTGATATCTTATGCTTCCGCTTTTCAGTCAGTTATCATTTATCTTTGCCTTGCCACCTTGTATGTTGTTGTTGGAGTCTTTGTTGACCTCAGGTATTGATAGCTGATATTATATATATTACCACGTCTCGGGGACGGTCGCCCTGGGGCGTGACAGATGGCACGTGCCTTCTCAATCTTCTCCTTCTTCAGGGATTCAGAGAGTCTTTTAAAGTCCTTAAATTTTTTGATTGTCCAGAAGTGTTCCTCTTGAGCTGCTTTCAGATCGGCCTCAGCTTTCTCTCGTGCTGTGCGTTCCACATCGCGCTCTAGGTGCGCCTTCACAGCGTCACCAATAACCTGGTCGAATCTGCAGCCTACCATGCTCGAGTAAATGTTGAGCTGCGTCATAATACGGAAACCATGAGAAGTGCAAAGGATAAATAAGTACATAACCTCTTGGAGTATAATTCATAACGACACAGACATACTTGGTAGGCCATGCCCTACAGGATTGATCTCGCCTCTGGAGCGGACATTTCTTTCGCAAGAGCTTTATCCTTGTCAAGAACGATAGAGTTCATTAGGCCAATGGCCACCTCATGATCTTTCAGACCGGAGTTAGAAACCCAAACGGGCCGCGTCCTGGTCTTGGGGCGGGAACAAACATTTGGAGCTCTGAGCCCAGAAGGTTGTTGGGTGGAGGAGGCAACTGAAGGGCTGGAACAACCTCCTTGCCTTTAGTCAAAGGGGCACTTGGGGCAGGTAGCAATGACTTGGGAATCGAGGATGGTTGGCCAACCACCGACTGTTTACTCTTCTTATTCAGGGTACTAGAGGCATGTCTAGTCAGTGAGTGTTTTCTCTTTTCTGGACCAGGGAGCTTGCCGATGTTCCCATATCGCCTATCAATATCACCTTGGAGTGCTGCAAGTCTTGCCCTCTTCTCCTTCTCATTGGAACTCGGGGCCGTTCTCCTAGAAGAGCTCAGGCCTGACTTCACCCTGGACTGAGGACTATTCTTGGATCCCTTGGGGAGGCGCGAACTATCCCTGACACCACTAGAAGAGCTCTCAGTCGCCATTGGATCGCCGAAACCCAACTGGAAAAGCAGTTCTAGATCCTTCCCCGAATGCTCTTCTGTCGCTAATGGCAGGCCTGCCTGTGTAGAGGATCGGACTCGTTAACGGGAGGAGAAGGTGGGGCCACAAAAATGTCTCCCAAGTAGGGCTTTAGCCGGCGAGAGCTGTTGGGGTTGGGGTTATCCCAGCCAAGGATCCTATAGAAGGATATGTCATTCCTCCTCGAAGCGACCCTTATGCGCTCCCACTTCACCAAATCCTTGGATGGACGGGAGTCTGATGTAGAGGCTGGACCAAACTAGAAAATTAGTCGCAAGTCAAGAAAGGACAACAACAGACACGAATGAGTGAGATGAAAATTACAACATGAACAGACTAAGTAGCGCTGTCTGACCTATTTGGGACATCAGGATGAATCGGGGAACCTTCCATATGTCTTGGGAGCGTCACCAAACTCCCAGTTACCGAACAGAACAATCAACTTGCTTTCAGCCCAGTTTTTGTCAGAATCTGGCAGGTCATCTATAAGTTTCTCTTTAGGATTCCTGGCCCAGAAATGATAACCTCTGTCGGATTTCCTGAGCTCGTACGTATATATTATCTCAGTGACACCTAAATCTAGGTTGAATTCTCTATTTAATGCTACATAACACATCAAAACCCTAAAGAAATTGGGATTGCATTGTGTTGGGTGGAGTTCAAAGGTTGACAAGAACTTCCTCACTAATAGAGGGAACGGTAGAGTCAAGGCACCCTTTGCTATATGAGAAGGGTAGATATACATGCACGAATGATCAGGACTATCTGTGGGGAAGGGGAAACTATCAAATTTGGACCATGACATGACCACCGACTCTGGAATATTAAACATGCTCCCATGGCCGAACATGGACTTAGTGATGGACATCCTCATGGTGACAGAACAAACTAAAAATGAGAAAAAGGAGGTAACAAAGATTGAAAGCTTTTGCAAAACAAAAATTGATTCCTCTCGACAAGACGAAGAAGGGGCACAATAGAAGAGCAAATCGATTTAAAAAGTCAGGGATAGAGAAGAGAGCAATACCTTGTTCCAAGAAGGAAGGCTTGATTATCTCCCCATCAAACAATCGAACCCTTATTTAAAAGACGCCAGCAGCGCCGAAGAGACAGCACATCTTTTCGACTGACCGAGGAATGGCGATTGGCATTTCCAAGAGAGAAACGACAACCCTAATCATGAGATCCAACATCGAACGCCTTAAATATCCCGCCTATGAGCCACGTGTAAAGTTCCCGTAGACCCTTGACAGAAGAAGAAACGCAAAATCACGTGCTTAGGTTCTTTATGATTACGTGGCTAAATCAAATGGCCGGCCATGAAAGAAAGCCTAACCTGTGAAGGCCGACCTGAGAAGTTAGACACGTAAAGCCGGACCTGAAAATGTGACGCCCCAGGGCGGCCGTCCCCAAGACGTGGCAATAATGAAATATCAGCTATCAATACCTGAGGTCAATAAAGACTCCAACAACAACACACAAGGTGGCAAAGCAAGGATAATGATAACTGACTGAAAAGCAGAAGCATAATATATAAACAATGTCTGTAAACCAAAAACATTATTACATACTCGAATACACAATCACTGTCCTGTGAGAGCCAAGTCTAGACCAAATAAAATACAACTTGTGCCACATGCACGATTTACAATACATAAAATGTCTCTAGGACTGCTGACAGCCTCGCACTCGCCACCTGCCGGAAGAACGCTCCACGCCCATAAGACCACGCCACAGGGAAGCTCGATGCCCAACACTGCCCCTGAAAAGAAACAGTATGCGTGGGGTGAGCTACAAGCTCAATGAGTTGCTGGAAACCAATCACCATTACAACAGTTCAATGCTAACACAATTTCCTTTCAAGGAAAAACATGGGTAGAAACCCAATGGATAACAGGGTCACGCAGGGGCGCGACCAACTGCACCCTCACCCTCACTCCCGGAGGAAGACTCTTGGGACTTTTTGGGAGAGACCATACCGTTGGTCGAAGAGACGCGGAATTGCTGATCCACACAACACTACTAGATCACCAACCTCACCCTCACCCTCACTCCCGGAGGGAGACTCTTGGGTCTCTTGGGGAGAGACCATACCGTTGGTCGACGAGACCCGGAATTACTGGTCTACACAACACTACTGGATCATCTACATCGAGATAACTGCCCAACGATGTCTTTGAGCATAGATATGCAACCGGACCCAACAACTATGGGAACGGACGAACCACGAATGGGTCACGCGGCGACGTGTCTTCACCTCATCCTCACCCTCACCCTTTACAAGTGACATAGGAATTTTGGAGAGATTAGACTCCTCTACACCCTTGGTCCACCGGTAGCCCTTTCCCCGGGTAGTCACTACCTGGTATACTCCCACGATCAGTACGCTTCCGAACGCCTCGGTGGTACCTACGGATGGGAGCCCTCTGTCAAGACAGCTTTTTCAACACCGGGAAGTTCCTACATCGGATCCAATGAAAGGGAGAACGATTTCACGCTTGCAATATCATTCGTTAACCCTCTCCTGGGTAGCCTCTACCTGGTACACTCCCACTATCAGTACGCTTCTGAATGCATCGGTGGTACCTACGGATGGGAGCCCTCTGTCAGGACAGCTACAACCCGGACCTCTTCAACACGGACGACATTGAGAGTAAACATTCCATAGCAAACCCAATGGAAAAATAACTACTCTCGATAATCACATATCGATGATATCAAATACTATTGTACTCCCACACGGTTGCGTCGCTCGGACACAAGGGGGTTGCCTTTGCTCTCACGCAGAAATAATCCCAAGGCACATAACCCAACAGGCGGTTCATATACACGCCTCGCACGGGTAGGCCTAGCTTAATGCCACAACTACCGGCTTAACAAAACCGATACGATAACGAATTCTCCTGAATTTCAAACGAGTGCATCGCTCGGATGCACGGGGGCGATTACATCGCTAGCGCTCTAACTAATAAGGTACAACCCGACAACGGGTCATACCCATGCCTATTTCAGATAGGCCTAATCAGTTTTAACATGCGCATAATTATTACAGGAGAATTCTATCACTGAAGGAACTTGATCCACATGCACAATAACCTATGCTTAACTATAGGGGTTCTCCCTAACATGAGTATATGGCATAAACACATCATGCAACATACATACAAGGCAAGGCCTAACTACACATGCATATGAGGGCACTAATCGTATAAACATACAAAATATACTCTAACATGCGTTGGATATCGCCAACTCAAAAGGGAAGGGTCAAGCGCGATCTCGCGCACTAACAGGTGAATGCTAATATTCCAAACGAACCCGAGTCGAGTAGGAAATCGCCTCTACTTACTCAGTTCGTGCAGAGGGAGAGGGCGAGAGAGATCATCATCTCATGAAGTTGGTCATAGCTTTGCCCCATTAGCATGGGCGCAACAACTACACCACGCCCTCGAGTCTTATCGCAAGGGAATATTAGGCAGGTGCCCGTTATTAACCCAGACTTAATCATGCTGGATATTCCAATTAATATGGTGGGAGTAGTATTACAATACTACCTAAGGCATGCCATATTCTATACATCCATACACATTACATAAATACATGCCCATACTAGAGGGGCGCATGCAACACAATCATTCATACATGGATACAATACATGCAATATAAGCCTAGCATACAAGATATCTAACATATTATAGTTTAAGCATGGCCATACTACTTATCTACACAAGTAGTATAGCTAGGATGCCCCATCAATGCGCGACGCACGACTACGCGTGTCGAGCACATCTCGAGGGGGGGTGGTGGATTGGATCAAACCACTCATTGCAACCCGGGACCTCGCGCATCCCTTTCGACGAGATCTGCAAGGTAAGGGCATCAAATTTGGTGAGTAACACGACATTATAACACTTAGAAATTTCTAGAAATGCCAAAGACTTAGACATGCACGGGCTCGCACGCATGCGAGCACGCGCGTACGCACGCATGCCCGAGTGCCCCAGCACCTACCCGAGCCCCTGGGCAGCCCTGCGCATGCCCCAGAAAGCGCACACTGGCACCCTGCCGCATGCCCAGGCGCACACCCAGATGCGCCTGCCTGCGCCTGCCAGCGCCCCTCTGCGCGCGGACAGACCCACGCGCGCGCCCAGCACCTTTTAACCCCTTTTTAACCCCTCCCCAACCCCTCACACACACTCTAACCCATCTACCTAGCATGCAAGACCTCCCCAACCATCCCAACAGCCATATAAAATAAAAAAGAAGGGGAAGAGGACTTACCAAAAGAGGGAAAGGGAAAGGGGGAGATGCGGGGCTCTCGACGCGCCCACGGCCACCTCAACCACCACCACCACCACCACACCTCCTCTTCAGCCTCTCCTCAGCCTTCTTTGGCTGAAAAACAGGGGAGAGAAGGGCATAAAAAGGGAGCTAGAGAGAGGAGAATCAACAACAACCACAAAGGCACAAAACTCACCTTCATGCACTTGCACCTCCTCTTCTTGCTCCATCTTCTTCTCCTTGGCATAAAATCAAACACTTGGGGAGAAAGAGAGCCATAAGAGAGGGAGGGAAAGTGTTCCACGAAATGGGAGAGAGGGGGAGAGAGAGAGAGAGGGCAAAAAGGTCATTTTCATGCCCAAATAGTGCCTAGGGGTGACCTTAAGGGGGGGTGAGGTTAGGGTTAGGCTCACCCACTCACATATCAAATAACCAAAGGTTTCTTCATCCCTAAGCAAGGTGGGGGTAAGGTTACCAAAGGTCACCACATCCCCAAAATATCTCACACTATTCGACCAACCAGAAACTCTTAAAACCCGGATACGGTTCAGAACTGCATATTTTTCAAAATGTTACCGGAATTCGATGAAATTTTTATGGGTAGTACTAAACGGTACCAGGACCCATAATATGCAGTTAGATTTCCAATCAGAGTACTCTAACTCCCGCAAGTGGCTAAAAGCTAAAATTTTAGCGACTCCGATCGAAAAAGAAAAAGGCCCTGAATGACCCAGATTCGACCAAGGCTTAACCAAACTGGCTCTAAATGACACAGGCATAACAGAAAAACCCGACCTATATGTAAATACCTCAATTTTGACCTTCCGAAGAGACAAAAATACTTCAAGTAATATTTAGAAATGACCACATTTGGAAACCATAAAGAAAGCTTCCTTAGAAACCCAAAACCGAAAACCCTAGTCCAGCCCTTAAAGAAATCTGAGACTAGGACAAGGGTGGCTAGTTTCAACTGGCCGCCCCCTAACCAACCACAAACCGCCTCCTCAAGATGGGACATAAAGCAGCATTTAATACTGATGATTGCGGCGGTTTGTTCCTTTTAGCTGCCCCTTCTTGGCCGGTTCAAACCTAGTAGCCGACCCACGCCACCGCTTGTCAGAGATGTGATGTTTGTCAGACCATCATTGGGGCGGCTAGTTTAAAGTAGCCGCTCCTCACTTGGCGGCTAGTTTAAACTAGCCGCCCCTCACCTGGACATTGTTAGAGAACACAGATCTAATGGAAGGTCAAATCAAGCATCTTATTACCCATTTTAATCTACTATCCAGTGGACAATCCCCTACCCTTTTTTTTTACTATAAATAGGGGGCTCCAAGCACTTCCTCAAATAATCAATCCATAATCAAATACTTCCCAATTCACACTGATCAACCACTTCCAAACCAACACATACACCCCCAAGCCCATTTCAAAACTCCTGAGAGAGAAAGAGAATTCTATTTTGTGAGCAGAAAGCCATTCCCTACACAAATTGACTTTCCAAATCCACTCTCCAAAACCTAGGTTAAACTTAGTTTAACTTCAGGCAACACCCAAACCAAACTCTACCCAGGCTCTGCCAAATAGAGCCAGGCACCAAGCGGCTACAAACAACTAGCCGACCCTCCCCTAGCCCCCCTGATTCCCAAACCTCCTTTAGTCAAGTTCCCAAAGCAGAAGAGGATCCCTGTTTTCACCTCTGTGTGCGGCGTCCCCGTATCTCAGAGCGGAAAACCCACAATCTCTCCCACGAAGGCAATCAAATCAACTCCAACTTTTCCTATTTTTTTAGAAAACAGGTGGCGATCACAACAACCCCTGAATCCTCCTGAGGACCTGTCGGCCGCCTCAGCCGGGAACGAAAAACCCCCCACCACACCTTCCAAGAGGTTATCCGACCGAGCCTCCCAAGGCACGCACCAGATCCGAATCCTAAAGAATCCCCACACACGCCGCGCATCCACGCCCAAAGGAAAAAAGGAGGCCCCCCTCTCTTTTCCGAGAGCCCCCCCCCCCCCCCCCCCCCCGTCCCCCTCCCTCCGAAATCCGATACCGACACTATAGAGCCTGACCTGAAAAACCAAATCTAACAAAAAATAGTGGCATTCAAAGGTAATAGCATACAGAGAAGTAAACATACATACACGCGTATCATTTTCGGCATCAAATCAAACTATCAGAAGCATTTATCATACGATTATCTAAGTCAAGCCAAAATATTCATCAAATAAGCAAGATTGTAAAGCATTTAATATCAACCAAAAACATAAACAAACACGGGACGTAGCCTGGATAAATACTACATAAATGAAAAGATTGTCTTAGTAAAATAAAAGACATGGCGAAGCCCCTGAAACCTCCTTTCAACACCGAGGACGGGAAGTGAAGGGAGCTAGCCGAGTAGAAGTACTTGGGATAGCCGCAGCATAGTGACCACATCGCCTCTTGAACAGGGAAGCGCTGTATATATTTTCTAATCGGTCCGACGAGCGAACAGGCTCTCCATTGCGCCCAGCGAGATTGCCGGCATAGAAACCAGCATAGAAATCTCTGGGCCTTTCTTCTTCTTCTTCTTCCTCTTCCGTGATCAAAAGTCTCAGCTCCTCGAGCTTTTCTTGAATGGTGAGGATGCGATCCCGGGCTGCGCTGCTGGCACTGCCAGGAATTGCAAGGGGCACCCCGAATGGGATGTCACTCCTGATGCGAGCATCAGGAACAAATCGAGGAGGACTGGGACTGTGAACCTGTTCGGGGATGAACTGAGGAGGGCTAGCATCGCGGACTTGATCGGACACCGTTTCTGGCTCCTCATCGACCACTGGGGAGATGGGTGGAAGGTCTATGTAATCTTCCAGTCGAGGGGAACAATCTGTAAAGTCTGCGGGGGGAGGAGTCTCTTGGCAATCCAAGTAAGGGGCGCTTCCAATGACTTCTTCTTCTTCTCCTTCTTCTTCTCCAATCACGGTCGGGCGATCGTAAGGGATAGCTGACCTGACTGCCACTTTACAATGATGGCTCGACCTTCTCAACGCTCCACCTCCACCAGAAGCAGAGCTAGAGGCCTCACTTCGAGAGACAGGAGGTGCACCTTGGCGAGCACCCCGACTTGTGGATGGATGTGACGCTAAAGGGGGAGGGCACAATGACTGAGAAGGGCAACACCTAACAAGGTCTTCCAACTCCTGTTGTGGAAGCCTAGGGCACAGTTTATGTCCCCCATACGAAGACTTTCTTGTGGAGGGAATGGATTGAGAGAAGATTCGCCTAGAAAGAAAAAATGTTATAAGGAAAAATCACTTAAAAAGAAAAGGAAAAATAATGCGGGAAGGGAAGGCCGATCTGATCAGAACGGCGAATCCCTCCAAAAAAGTGGAACCTGGTACACAATCCTTCAGGCATCCACGCGCCGTTAATCTTGAAACTTTTGAGCCGCCAGTCATATACGAACTCCTAGGCATCCTTTATTAGCTCTCACGATTCCGATCTCCGCGCCAAGTAAAACATCTTGCCTCCGCCGTTAAGGAGTTTCAAAACGTAGAGGCTTTGCACCTCATTCAGACCAAGGCTAATGCCATAGGTGTCGTTAAGGGCTACGACAGCCATCAAGATGCGATAAGTGCTTGAGATAAGCTGAAGGGGATGGATACCGAAGAAGCTCAGAAACTCCATTATCAGTAGAGATAATGGGAAAGTAAGCATGCCTGCCTCAATCTGGCCAGCATACAGCAGAAGAGATTCAGGGTCCGGAGGAGGAGGCATTTCCCCCACGTACTCTTCGACCACCAGGTTATCAGAGAAGCGAGTCATTGGAGTAGAGAATAAGAAAAAAAGAGTGCTGATCAATTCTAAGTGATGCAAAACTTGAAGAAGATAGAAAGAGACTGAAGAGCGGTTATATATATAGAGAGTTGGGACCGAAAACCTAACCGCCACAATCGTTTGGGAAAACAAGGTGGCAAAATTGAATCTCAGAGTCATCTCCTAGGTGGCATTAAATGAGGAAAGTACACGAAGAAGTAACAAGTCTCACATAGACAGGTCATCAGACCCAAGGTCCAAGACCAATTGACTCTGAAAGTTTGTCAGACAAGCTTATAAGTTGGTCGGATCCTGTGAAGATCGGTTCTTCTGGACTCCCAAGCAATTGAGAGACCAAATGAAGGGAATATTTCGTAACCGATTTCCTTACATCTAATCCTTTTCTTGTGTCAGGGAATATTCCCTTGGTTCTGTTATATATGTGTCACTTTTAACCTTCTGGTAACCGTTGGACCATTCTGGCAGTTTTCGGTTTTTTTTTCGTTTTTCGATCGGAACTGCCAAAATTTTGGGTTGTTTGCTACCGCCCTGAGATTGAGGGCTCCGATTGAAAATCTAACTGCATATTATGTGTCCTGGTGCCATTTCAAGCCTCTCGTGAAAGTTTCATCGAATTCCGGTAACGTTTCAGAATTTCGCAGTTCCGAGGCGTATCCGGGTTTTGACCGGGCGAGAAGTCATTGGGAGACTTTGACTTGGTCAATGTGGACCCTTGACTTGGTCAAATGATTTTGGATTTTAGTGTGGTTGGGTTGACTAGGGTCAAACCACACTTAAGCCTCCCTAAGCTAGCTTAAACCCTAATTAACCTAGCTTAGCCTAATCTAAATGAGGTTTGACTTATTTAAGTGGGTAGCAAAAGTTGCCTAGCACTATTCATCATCTTCTCAAATGAGATTTCTCTCTCCCCCTCTCTCTTTTTCAAGCTTTTGAGCCACCTAGGGTTCTCAAAACTTAAAACCCAAAGCATAGAAAGGGTAGATCCGGTCCCGATCTACACCCCGGTGGTTTCAAATCCGAATTCCGACGTGTATTGCCCTTCCTCCCGCCCTCTCTTCTCCTCAGATCTGAGCCGTTTTGGAGGTGGGAAGAGGTCTCGGTGGTGGAGACCCTTGGAGAGGAGTTTCGGTGCGCGGAGAGCAATCGAACAACCCTTCCTCCCCTTGGTAAGCCCTTCTTCCTCTTCTTTTTGGTTTAGATGCTTGTTAGGAGGGTGGTTTTGAGGTTGGGTGGTGGTCGGCGGCTGTGGGTGGCTGTTGGTGGTGGTTGGGAGGCGGTTGGAGGCTGTTGGGGGCCGTCGGAGTGGTGGTTGGCTGTCTCGGGCGGGCTGGCAGGCAGGCAGTGCAGCAGGCGAAGCAGATGGCAGGGCGCGCAGGCGCGGGCCCGCGGGCGTGCGCGCGGGCGTGCTGGGCGTTGGGCGCTGGGCGGGGCTGCTGGGCGCTGGGCGCTGGCGGGCGTAGTCAGGCGCGCAGTCGCGCGCAGGTGCGTGCGCGCGGGTGCGCGGGTGCGCGCAGAGCGGGCACGCGGGGGTGCTCGCAGGGGTGCGCGCAGGTGTGCGCGGGCGTGCGCGCGCACGGGCAGGGCGCCTGGGCACTGTGCCTGGGTGCGGGGCAGGGCGCCTGGGCATGCGCCTGGGCGCGGAGCTGGGGACCAGTGCGTGCGCGTGCTGGGGCGTGCGTGCAGTGCGTGCACGGGCGCGCGCGAGGGTGCGCGTGCGTACGACAGTGCGTCGGGGCGCGCGGGCAGGCGCGCGGCAGTGCGCCGATTGTGCCGGCGTGCGTGCGTGCGTGCGCATTCGTGCGTGCGCGTGCGTATGGCTGCCCGGGGGTGCGAGAGTGAGTCGGGGTGCTCAGGCTAGCGTGCGTACAGACCGTATGTAAGCTTGTCCGAGTGTTAGGTATTTTAGTGTATTTTTGTGTATTTTTGTGTATTTTTAGTGTATTTGTGTATTTTACTCACCGATTTGAGTACCCTATCTTGCAGATCTTGACGGACGGTCGCGCGACGACCCGGCTACCGGTGAGTGGGACGATCCAACCCAGTAGGGAGGCGTTACATGCACTTGGGCGTGTACCGTCCTCCCCTGGGGCACCATAGTAAATATTAACCTGTTTAATATGAAGACTATGTAAGCATGATAATCTGTAGTATGCATGCCACCCTAGATTTGTATGCTAGGGACTTATACCCTTAGGACCCGTATAAGAACCATGCACCCTGTTATCATGTTTCCATGCTAGGAAAGCCCCGACCGATGCATGTTCCCATTTAGTTTAATTTATTTAAATAAAATGCGAGCACGTGATTATTAGCCTGTCTTAGTGAATATTATAGGGGAGGGGCCTCGCGAGGACAGCGGTGAGACCCGAGCTAGGGTACTCCGTGTTCCTTGTTTGGTTGTCAGGATGTCCTATATCGGGACCTCACGCTGCCCTCCCAAGGTTCTTTTCCCCAATAATATTCCACCCTTGTTATTATATGATCTGTTCCCCGCATCTTGGTTATGCGTCCTGGAGGAATTCTGAGGAATTCATGACATCAGTAGAGTCTCCCTTCTCTGGATTAAAGGGCCTTGCGAAGTCAGCGTTGAGACCCGGGCTAGGGTACTCCGTGTTCCTTGTTTGGTTGTCGGGGTATCCTATATCGGGACCTCAAGGTGCCCTCCCAAGGTTTCTTTTCTTTAGTTAAGGAATTCAGCGGATCCGAGTGGATCATATGCGATGGATAGGCTGTTCTGTTCCCTTCGTTGGATCCGTGTAGAGACTGCCCCAGCGTTAGAAAGGCCGTCCCTTCCGAGGGCTCCCATCAGTAGGCGCCTCCCGATATTTGTGACGGACTGTGCTGAAGTTGTGGGTGAAGGCTCCCATCAGTAGGCGCCTCCCGATATTTGTGACGGACTGTGCTGAAGTTGTGGGTGAAGGCCAAGCGGCCTACGGAGTGGAGGAGAGACTATCGGTGGACCAAGGGTGACCAACAGCCTAGTCAGTCCCAATATCCTGCATCAGCCATGGAGGGGTGAGGGTGAGGGTGTGGTGGGTCAGCCATGAGGTGACCCACTGGTTTGTGGAATTGTGGTCTAAGGATGATTATTAGATTAGTATGTCCCAATATCCTAAGTCACCTATTGAGGGGTGAGGGTGAGGGTGTGGTGGTTCGGTGATGTACGAACCACTGGATTTATGATGTTATGCCACTTTGAGGCTGGTTGTTAATTAATTGTGGTTAATATAGCTGTGATGCATGGGTTGTGCTGTTCACTGAGCGTGTGGCTCACCCCTCGCATAATTATTATTCTCCAGTATTATCTGAGCCGGACTTGAAGGAGGAGCTCCCCGAGGGATTTCATCAGTAGCGGAGTAGCGCTACGTCCCGCGAGTACCAGAGGCTATCAACACCCCTTTTTTATTGTATGTATTATATTCCGTGCTTGGGCACGCAGTTGTATTTTATTTGGATGTCTTTGTATATATTGGCTCTCACAGGACAGATGATTGTGTATCGAGTCTGTAATGTGTCTTTGAATTACAGATTCAGTTTTTAGCTTCCGCTTTTGGTGTATATATCATGTCAGCCCTGCTTTGTAGTCTGTGTTGTCATTTTTAGCTGTTGTGTGAGTATGTTATTGAACTCCTGTGTGGACTGATATCATATATACCCTTGCCGCGTCTCGGGGACGCCCGGGGCGTGACAAAAGTTGGTATCAGAGCCTGGTCCTGTCAGAGCCAATAGTCTTCCTTTCGTAGAGATGAGTCCTAGGATTTCTATATGAGTATTCTGATCCTAGTGTCTGGTTTTCTTAGGGTGCTGATATGCCTCCTCGCAGAGGACGGCGCGGACGAGGTCCCTCTCGGTCTTTGGAGGTTTCCGGACCTACCAGAGACGAGGGTGCTACTGGAGAGTCCTTGGCATAGGAGCCTCCTGCTTGGGAGCGTGCTTTCGCTCGGTTGGCTGATCTGGTGGAGACTCAGACGAGGGCGCTGGAGGCCCAGGCCAGAGCATTAGCAGAGCAGGCTAGAGATATTCAGGAGCTGAGGGCGTCTCGCGAGGCAGTTCTGCGGGTCCCCTTGGTGGCAGATCCGCCTGCGGTACCCGATGTACCCCCAGTCCCCGTGACGATTCCGGCAGTAGGAGTTCAGCGTCCCCTGCAGAGGGAGGAGGAGCTAGAGGCGGCGATGCGAGTGCAGTAGAGCGGCCTCAACGCCTTTCTGAAGCTCCACCCTCCCCAGTTCCATGGTCAGTCGGCAGATCCTCTTGCGCCAAAGCGTTGGTTGAGGGAGGTGGATATGATCTTCGTGGCCATGCTTTGCACTGATCGCCAGCGAGTCCCCCTGGCCACCTTTATGCTGAAGGGTAACACCGCCGACTGGTGGGCTACCCGAGTGGTGGACATCCCAGAGGGAGTGGAGCAGCTTTCCTGAGCCGGAGCCGGAGGAGCAATTGGAGCCGTCCGAGGGATTCCTTCAGTAGCGGAGCAGCGCTACGTTCCGCGAGTGCCAGAGGCTATCAGCATCCCTTCTTGACTGTATGTATTTTATTTCCGTGCTTGGCACGCGTTTGTATATATTCAGTTGTATTTGTGTATATTGGCTCTCACAGGACAGATGATTGAGTATCGAGTCTGTAGTATGTTTATTTACAGATTCAGTCTTTTGCTTCCGCATTTGGTGTATATATCATGTCAGCCTCTTTGTTGTCTGTGTGTCATTCTGGTTGCTTGTGTATGATATATTATTGACCTCCTGTATGGATTCTGATATTTTATGTACACTTGCCGCGTCTCGGGGACGCCCGGGGCGTGACAGGTTCACTGTTGTTTCGCAAGGGCATATGTATTTTCGACCTGCATTTCAATTCAGGTATTATGGTCGGGATAGTTTATACTTCAGGTCGGGCATCTTGTATTCTACCATGTTGACTTAACCGGGCAGTGTTAAGTGTCTGTCTCTAGTCGGTAAGGATTTAGACATTTGACCTGCACTGTATGTCCAATTTGACACACACTGTAGTGTATATTATTTGCCCGACCTGACGAGGAAGATGGGCTTGATTAACCCACATGGGGATTTGGGCCTATGGGCTTTCTCATCCTATGTCCCCTTTTGGTCATCACGAGCTAATTCATACTTAATTCCAGTATTTACGCAATCCTATACCATTTTCTAATAAATTCGGTTTCCTACAATGCCCCCTTATTTTGGTCTCTCAATTGCTTGGGAGTCCAGAAGAACCGATCTTCACAGGACCCGACCAACTTATAAGCTTGTCCCACAAGCTTTCGGAGTCGATTGGTCTTGGACCTTGGGTCTGATGACCTGTCTGTGTGACACTTGTTACTTCTTCATGTACTTTCCTCATTTAATGCCACCTAGGAGATGACTCTGAGATTCAATTTTGCCACCTTGTTTTCCCAAACGATTGTGGCGGTTAGGTTTTCGGTCCCAACTCTCTATATATATAACCGCTCTTCAGTCTCTTTCTATCTTCTTCAAGTTTTGCATCACTTAGAATTGATCAGCACTCTTTTTTTCTTATTCTCTGCTCCAATGACTCGTTTCTCTGATAACCTGGTGGTCGAAGAGTACGTGGGGGAAATGCCTCCTCCTTCGGACCCTGAATCTCTTCTGCTGTATGCTGGCCAGATTGAGGCAGGCATGCTTACTTTCCCATTATCTCTACCGATAATGGAGTTTCTGAGCTTCTTCGGTATCCATCCCCTTCAGCTTGTCTCAAGCGCTTATCGCATCTTGATGGCTGTCGTAGCCCTGAACGACACCTGTGGCATTAGTCTTGGTTTGAATGAGGTGTGGATCCTCTATGTTCAGAAACTTTTTAATGGCGGAGGCAAAATGTTTTACTTGGCGCAAAGATCGGAATCGTGAGAGCTAATAAAGGATGCCTAGGAGTTCGTATATGACTGGCGGCTCAAAAGTTTCAAGATTAACGACATGTTGATGCCTGAAGGATTGTGTACCAGGTTCCACTTTTTTGGAGGGATTCGCCGTTCT
The DNA here is from genome assembly GCA_030737835.1 of Acorus gramineus. NCBI lineage: Eukaryota > Viridiplantae > Streptophyta > Magnoliopsida > Acorales > Acoraceae > Acorus > Acorus gramineus. The sequence goes on along the minus strand of JAUJYN010000038.1, from coordinate 816,041 downwards.
GATCAGATCGGCCTTCCCTTCCCGCATTATTTTTCCTTTTCTTTTTAAGTGATTTTTCCTTATAACATTTTTTCTTTCTAGGCGAATCTTCTCTCAATCCATTCCCTCCACAAGAAAGTCTTCGTATGGGGGACATAAACTGTGCCCTAGGCTTCCACAACAGGAGTTGGAAGACCTTGTTAGGTGTTATATATGTGTCACTTTTAGCCTTTTGGTCACCTTTGGGACATTTCTGGCAGTTTTCCAATTTTTCTTTTTTTCGATCGGAACCGCTAAAATTTTGGACTTTTAGCTATCTGCATGAGCTCAAGAACTCCGATTGAAAATCTAACTGCACATTATGAGTCCTGGTGCCATTTCGAGCCACTCACAAAAATTTCATCGAATTCCGATAACGTTTTAGAATTTGGCAGTTCTGAATCGTATCTGGGTTTTGACCGATTTTGAAAGGTCAATGGGGGACTTGACCAAGTCAAGAAGACTTGGACCAAGTCAAATTTGACCATTGACTTGGTCAAGATTTTTGTTTTTTTGTGTGGTTGGGTTGACTCAAAGTCAAGCCTCACCAACCTCTTTTTTTTTCTCATTAAAGTGAGTGTGTGTGTGTGAGTGTGAGTGTGTGTGTGGTCACTAGTGTTAGGCGTCCCCTTCTTTTCCCATCTCCCTCTCCCTCTCACTCACTCCTTCACTTCCTCTTCCTTTCTTATTCTCCCAAATAGAGGTAGTAAAAGAAGAAGAAGAAGAAAGACCTAGAGAGAAAAAACGAAGGTATGTGTGTGTGCAAACTTTGTGTGGTGTTTGTTTTTGTTTCCCTTCACTCTAACTCCCTTTCATGCCTTCCCTCCCCACCCCTGTTTTCAGCCATCAAGGGCTTGTGAGTGGCTGAGAAGGTGGTGGCCTTGGTGGTGGCGGTTGTGGTGGTTTGGTGCGCAAAGGGCACCCGAGCTTCCCCCCCTTTTTCCTTTCCCTCCTTTTTGGTAAGTCCTCCTCCTCCCTAAGCTTGTTTAGATGATTGTTAGGGTTTTTAAGTGGTCAAGCATGCCGTGCATAGTTGGTGGGGGAGTGGGAGGGCTGAGGAGAAGTGGGAGGGGTTCGGGCGCGCGCGCGGGGCCATCCGCGCGCGTTCATGCACGTCTGCACATGCAGACAGGCGCTGGCGCACACAGACGGGAGCGCTGGCGGGCGCGCGCGCGTACGCAAAGGCAGCAGCCCGGGCGTGCGCGCAGGGTTCTGCGCTGGCGCGCAGTGCGCGCGAGGGCGCACAAGCTGGACGTGCGGTGCGAGCGGGCGCGCGCAAGCATGCGCGTGCGCGCGGTAGCGTGTCTGGGCGTGCGGGTAGGCGGGCGACAGTGCGCCAGGGGTGCTGGGGTGCATGCATGCATGCGCGTGCGTGCGTGCGCGTGCGGGGGGCCATGCGTATGGCTGCCCGAGGGTTCGGGTGGGTGTCGGGGCACTCGGACTCGCGTGCGTACGTGCGTGCTCGCATGCGTGCGAGTCCGTATGCATGTTTGTCCGAGTATTTGGTATTTCTAGTAAATTTCATGTATATTTGTGCAGTTTACTCACCATATTGAATGCCCATGTCTTGCAGATCTTGGCGAACGGTCACACAACGACCCGGGTTTCGGTGAGTGGGTCAATCCAACCCAGTAGGGAGGCGTTCGATGCACGTAGGCGTGCATTGCCCTCCCCTGGGGCACCATAATTGTATATTAACTTGTGAATATGAAAAACTATGTTAATGCATGTTTTACTATGATGTAACCATGCCGTATTAGATATTGTATGCTAGGGATATACATCCATGAATCATGTATAGAGGCCCATACATGCCTAGACACCATTTCCCATGCTTGAAAAGCCTTGATCTACGCATGTTTCCCATTTAGTTTAATTTATTTAAATCAAATGTGATTATATTGGTATAAGCATGCCTTAGAGAATATTATAACCTTGTTATAATATATGTTTCCCCGCATCTTAGTTATGCGCCCTGGAGGAATTTTTGAGAATTCATGACATTAGTAGTGTTAGAAATCGTTGTCGACGGATCCAAGAGGATCGTATCCGTTTGAGTAGGCTGTTTTCTCCCTTTCGTTGGAGCCGAGTAGGGACTCCCCGGCGTTGGGAAAGCTGTCCTGACAGAGGGCTCCCATCTGTAGGTACCACCGATGCGTCGGAGGGTACTGATCGTGGGAGTATACCAGGTAGAGGCTACGCGAGGGAGAGGCTACTGGTGGACAAGGGTGGAGAGCAGTCTAGTCTGTCCCAAAAGGCCCAGGTCACCCCTAAAGGATGAGGGTGAGGGTGGGGTGGGTTGGCGGTGTTACGACCCACTAGCTTGTGCAGTTACTCCCGTTTAGGGACTTTAACTATTATAAGGTTAATATGAGTTGTGTTGCATAGATTGTGCCATTCACTGAGCGTGTGGCTCACCCCTCGCATATTCTTTTCCTCCAGTTGTTACTGAGTCTCTGAAGGAGGAGCTCCCCGAGCCATCACAGCAGTAGCGGAGCAGCGTTCACGTTTTGGGTTCTGCGAGTGAGAGGCCATCAGCATCCCCTTCTTTGCTTGTATGTATTGTTATCTGTGCTTGGGCACAACACTTGTATATGGATGTCTTTGTTTATATTGGCTCTCACAGGACAGTTGATTATGTATTCTGGTCTGTAATATGTCTTTGAATTACAGACTCAGTCGTTTAAGCTTCCGCTATATGTATATATATTATGTCAGCTACATTATTGATTGTGTTGTCATTTTCGATGTTGTTAGAGTCTTTTATTGATCTCCTGTATGGACTGCTGATATTATATATATTTGCCACGTATCGGGGACGGCCACCCTGAGGCGTGACATTAGGTGCCGCCCCTCTCAGTCCTCGTGCTCCTCCCCCTTTAGCGTCACATCCATCCACAAGTCGGGGTGCTCGCCAAGGTGCACCTCCTGTCTCTCGAAGTGAGGCCTCTAGCTCTGCTTCTGGTGGAGGTGGAGCGTTGAGAAGGTCGAGCCATCATTGTAAAGTGGCAGTCAGGTCAGCTATCCCTTACGATCGCCCGACCGTGATTGGAGAAGAAGAAGGAGAAGGAGAAGAAGAAGAAGTCATTGGAAGCGCCCCTTACTTGGATTGCCAAGAGACTCCTCCCCCCGCAGACTTTACAGATTGTTCCCCTCGACTGGAAGATTACATAGACCTTCCACCCGTCTCCCCAATGGTCAATGAGGAGTCAGAAACGGTGATGCAAGCTCCCCCATCTTTAGTGTCAAGTCCGCGACGCTAGCCCTCCTCAGTTCATCCCCGAACACGTTCACAATCCCAGTCCTCCTCGGTTCGTTCCTGACGCTCGCATCAGGAACGGCATCTCATTCGTGGTGCCCCCTGCCATTCTTGGCAGTGCCAGCAGCGCAACCTGGGCCTGCATCCTCACCATTCAAGAAAAGCTCAAGGAGCTGAGACTTTTTATCACAAAAGAGGAAGAAGAAAGGCCCAGAGATTTCTTTGCTATTTTCTATGCCGGCTATCTCACTGGGCGTAATGGAGAGCCAATTCCCTCGTTGGACCAATTAGAAAATATATACAGCGCTTCCCTATTCGAGAGGCGATATGGTCGCTATGCTGGGGCTGTCCCAAGTACCTCTACTCGGCTAGCTCCCTTCACTTCCCATCCTCGGCGTTGAAAGGACGTTTGAGGAGCTTCTCCATGTCTTTTATTTTACTAAAACAATCTTTTTATTCATGTAGTATTTATTCAGGCTGCGTCCCGTGTTTTGTTTATCTTTTTTGTTGATATTAAACGCTTTACAGTCTTGCTTATGTGATGAATATTTTGGCTTAGCTTATATAATTGTATGATAATTGCTTGTGATAGTTTGATTTGATGCCGAAAATGATATGTGTCTATGTTTATATCTCTGTATGCTATGACCTTTGAATGCCACTATTTTTGTCAGATCTGGTTTTTCAGGTCGGGCTCTATAGGCCGGGCTTTTCAGGTCGGGCTTTACGTGTCTGACTTCTCAGGTTGGCCTTCACAGGTTAGGCTTTCTTTCATGGCCGTTGATTATCCTACTTGGCCGTTTGATTTAGCCACGTAATCATAACAAACCTGAGCACGCGATTTTGCGTATCTTCTTCCATTAGGGTCTGCGGGAACTTTACACATGGCTCATAGGCGGGATATTTAAAGCGTTCAAAGTTGGCTCTCATGATTAGGGTTGTTGTTTCTCTCTTAGAAACGTCAATCGCCATTCCTTGGTCAGTCGAAAAGATGCGCCATCTCTTCAGCGCTGCTGGCAACATTTAAATAGGGGTTTAATGGTTTGACGGGGAGATAATCAAGCCTTCCTTCTTCAAACAAGGTATTGCTCTCTTCTCTATCCATGACTTTTTAAATCGATTTGCTCTTCTATTGTGCCCCTTCTTCGTCTTGTAAAGAGGAATCGATTTTTGTTTTGCAAAAACTTTCAATCTTTGCTTCCTCCTTTTGCTCATTTTTCGTTTGTTCTGTCACCATGAGGATGTCCATCACTAAGTCCTTGTCCGGCCTTAGGAGCATGTTTAATATTCCAGAGTCGGTGGTCATGTCGTGGTCCAAATTTGATAGTTTCCCCTTCCCCACAGATAGTCTTGATCATTCGTGCATGTATATCTACCCTTCTCATATAGCCAAGGGTGCCCTGACTCTACCTTTCTCTCTATTAGTGAGGAAGTTCTTGTCAACCTTTGAATTCCACCCAACACAATGCAATCCCAATTTCTTTAGGATTTTGATGTGTTATGTAGCATTAAATAGGGAATTCGACCTAGATTTAGGCATCTCTAAGATAATGTATATGTACGAGCTAAAGAAATCCAGCAGAGGTTATCATTTCCAGGCCAAGAATTCTGAAGAGAAACTTATAGATGACCTACTGGATTCTGATAAAAACTGGGCTGAAAGCAAGTTGATTGTTCTGTCCAGTAACTGGGAGTTTAGTGATGCTCCCAAGACATATGGAAGGTTCCCCGATTCATCCTGATGTCCCAAATAGGTCAGACAGCGCTAACTAGGTCGCCAGCTCATAAACTTTTGCTTGAAACTCGTCGGTTGTAATATCGCGATTTTTGGTTATAGTAGTCTGCCGTTCTTATCCCCGCAATTTCCCTTTGTCTGAGAACTAGGTCTTGCATCATTTAGCTGTTATTCGCAGCTCGGTCAAAGTCTTGAGTCCAGAGTGTGGGCAGATCGGTTTCTTGAGGCTGGTGAAAAGGGAGTCTCTCCCGTTGGTCTTCTTGAGGTAGTCCTGTAAGACCAAAGGACTGGAAGGAGTTCCTCGACCCACTTTCCCTTGGCACTGTCAAGCCTTTTCTTTAAGCCGTTCAGGATGGTTCGGTTTGTGATTTTTGCCTGTCCATTGCTTTGCAGATACCGTGAAGTAGAAAAGTGATGTTGTATCTTCAATCCTTCGTAGAATTCTTTTAACAGGGAGTTGTCAAATTGTCTGCCGTTATCAGAAATTATGGAGTGAGGAACTCCAAATCGGCAGGCTATCTCCTCCCACAAAAAAGCTTTAACCTCAACATCTATGATCCTTGCCAATGGTACTGCTTCGACCCATTTTGTGAAGTAATCAGTGGCAACCAAAAGGAAGCGCTTTTGTCGCAGCGCCATAGGCATAGGTCCGATGATATCTAACCCCCATTGGGCGAAAGGCCAAGGTCACTTGAGAGGGACAAGATTTCCAGCCGGTTGATGGATGAGTGAGCCAAACTTTTGACATTTTTCGCATTTACGGACAAGGTTTGCATAATCTCTCTTCTTTTTTGGCCAGAAATATCCGATCGATATTGCCTGAAGAGCTAGTGATCTAGAGCCGATGTGCCCTCCACACATGCCCAAGTGGAGTGTGCTTAGCACCCGTTGTGCTTCTCGAGGTCCGATGCACCTAAGGTAGGGTCCCTGAAAGCTTCTTTTAAAAAGAATTCCCATCGATGACATCCAGAATCTGGCCACCCTCTGTTTGAGTTTTTTTTTTGCCTCGCACTTGTCTTCTAGCAAAAATCCTTCCAGAAGGTGTCGTTTGATGTCTGTCATCCAATTGGGTGAGTCCTCAACACAGGCACTCATCAAGACCTCATCAACCCTTTCAATGCTTGGGATCTTCAGATAATCAATTTGAATGCTTCTGGTCGACTTTCCACTGATGGCCGATGCCAAGTTGGCCAAGGCATCCGCCTGAGTGTTCAGCTCCCTTTCTATTTGATGAATAGTGGCCAATTTGAACCGGGAGAATAAATGCTGCACTTTTTCCTGGTATGCCACCATCCGCTTTATGGCATGTTCGAATAGAAGTCTGTCGTTGTTCGACAAGACCAGACCTGTCCCTTTCCGATTAGATGCTCCATCGACGTTTAGAGTCCATGTGGGGCCGATCACTACCTCCTGATCGTCTATCATGAGGACTTCCGAGGATGCAGGAGTTAGGTCGGCCAAAATGTCGGTGACTACTATCACGCCCAAGGGCGGCCGTCCCCGGGACGCGGCAAGGGTATATATGATATCAGCAGTCTATACAGGAGGTCAATAACATACCCTAAATAACATCAAAAATAACAACACAGACAACAATGAGGCTGACATGATATATACACAAATAGCGGAAGCTAAAAGACTGAATCTGTAATTCAAAGATATATTACAGACTCGATACATAATCAACTGTCCTGTGAGAGCCAATATATACAACGACATCCAAATATAATACAAACATGTGCCCAAGCACGGAATACAATACATACAATAAAAAGGGGGATGCTGAATGGCCTCTCACACTCAGAGCGTGACGCTGCTCCGCTACTGCTGACGTGCCTCGGGGAGCTCCTCCTGCGGATCCGACTCAGATATCACTGGAGAAAAATATATGCGAGGGGTGAGCCACACGCTCAGTGAATAGCACAACCCATGCATCACAATTCATATTAACCTCAAATCATTCATAGCCTCTAAGTGGCAACAACTACACAAACCAGTGGGTCGCTCATCGCCAACCCACTACACCCTCACCCTCACCCTCAAACTGGTGACATGGTCTTTTGGGACTGACTAGGCTGTTAATCACCCTTGGTCCACCGATAGCCTCTCCTCCACACCGTAGCTCGCCTGGTCTACTCCCACAATTCAGCACAGTCTGAAACCAAATCAGGAGGTGCCTACTGATGGGAGCCCACTGTCAGGACGGCCTGTCTAACGCTGAGGAGTCCCTACACGGATCCAACGAAGGGAAGAGAAACAGCCTACCCACACGAATACGATCCACTTGGATCCGCCGACACCGATCTCAACTCTACAAATGACATGAATTCTTCAGAATTCCTCCAGGGCGCATAACTAAGATGCGGGGAAACATATATTATAACAACTAGGTTATAATATTCTCTAAGGCATGCTAATTACAAAACTCGCATTTGATTTAAATAAATTAAACTAAATGGGACGCATGCGTAGGTCGAGGCTTCCCTAGCATGAAAACATGGTATCAGGATGCTTGGGCCTTTACACATATCATAAGGGTGCATATCCCTAACATGCAAGGCCTAGGGTGGCATGGATACTACATAATAATCATGCATGCATAGTTTACAATTAGTACTATCTAATATGCAATTATGGTGCCCCAGGGGAGGGCAATGCACACCTACGTGCATCGAACGCCTTCCAACTGGGTTGGATTGTCCCACTCACCAATACCCGGGTCGTCGCGTGATCGCCCGTCGAGATCTGCAAGACATGGGAAACCAAAATGGTGAGTAAAATACACAAATACGCCAAAAAATATGATACAAATACGATAGAAATACCCAACACTCGGACAAGCATGCATACGGCCCGTACGCACGCGAGTCCGAGTGCCCCGACACACTCCGCACCGCCGGGCAGCCATGCGCACGGCCACCCGCACGCACACGCAAGGGTGCGCACGCATGCGCGCAGCCCCGCGCCCCAACCCGAGCACCCAGGCACGCTGCCGCGCCCCTGCCCGAACGCCCAGACACGCTGCCGCGGGGGCGTGCACGCTCGCGCGCGCCCGCGCGCACCACGCGCCCAGCCCCGAGTGCACCCGTGCGCACTGCGCCCCAGCGTAGCACCTCGCGCGCACACCCGCACGCACTGCGCCCCCTACGTAGCACCTGCTTGCACGCCCGCGCGTACGCGCGCACGCCCGCCAACGCGCCCGACTGCGCGCCTGCGCCTACCTGTACTTACCTGCTCGTGCAGGCTCGCGCGCACGCGCGCGGATGACAACGCAAGGGCGCTCGAGCCACTCCCACACCCCCAACAGCCCCCTCCCCAACCCCTAACCACCATGCAAGCCATGCATACCCATAAATACCCCTAAACAAGCATCTACACAAGAAAAAGGAAGGAAGAAAGCTCACCCAAAGAGAGGAAGGGAAGGGGAGATCTTCGGGTGCTCTTCGCGCACCGATTTGCCACCACCAAGACCACCACCACCAAGCCCTCTTCTCAGCCTAAAAGGGGCTGAAAGCAGAGGAGAAAAGGAGGTAAGAGAGGGGGTTACACAAGGGGGAATGAAGATCCAAGACCATAGGAAGATAGATCGGGTCTCACCTTCCTTTCCTTCTTCTAGGGTTTCTTCTTTCAAGCACTTCCACTAGATCAAAAGGGGGTTTAAAGAGAGGGATGTGAGAGCTTGAGAGAGGTGGAGAAGAAGATGAATAGGGGGGGAACTATTCTTGGGCGTGGACTTTATTTAAGTCACACACACACACCACACATACACACATACCACTCACACTCACTTACACTTAGGCTAATTAGGTTTAACTAGGTTTAAGTGAGCTTTGACCCTAGTCAACCCAACCACACTAACAAACAAAACCAATTGACCAAGTCAAGGGTCAACATTGACCAAGTCAAGTCTCCCAATGACTTTTCGCTTGTTCAAAACCCGGTTACGATTCGGAACTGTGAAATTCTGAAACGTTACCGGAATTCGATGAAATTTCGTGAGTGGCGTGGAATGGCACCTGGACACATAATATGCAGTTAGATTTTCAATTGGAGTTCTCAAGCTCAGGATGATAGCCAAAAGTCCAAAATTTTAGCGGTTCCGATCGAAAAAGAAAAAGTTAAAAAACTGCCAGAATGCTCCAATGGTGACCAGAAGGCTAAAAGTGACACATATATAACATTCTTCCCCCCTTAGGAAATTTTTTCCTCAAAATAAATACAAAAACATCTAGGAAGGGAAAAGATGCGGGTATGCGTCACGCATGGCGTCCTCGAGCTCCCAAGTGGCCTCGACACCGGAACGGTGCTGCCATCGCACCTTGACCAGCTGGACGGTCTTGGTGCGGAGCCCCTTCTCGCGGCGGTCCAGGATCTCGATCGGCTGCTCCACGAATGACAAGTCCGGCTCGAAGACGAGCGGCTCGAACGGGATGACGTGAGCAGGATCGTGGACGTAACGCCTCAGCTGCGAGACATGGAAGACGTCATGGGCCTGAGCCAACTGTGGGGGCAGAGCTATGCGATAGGCCACCTCCCCAACTCGCTCGAGGATGAGGAACGGCCCATTGAAACGCGGACTCAGCTTGCCCCGCAGGACGCTGATGCTCCGACTTCACCTGCTGGCATACCAAGCAACGGGCAACGAAACGGGCAATATCCGTCTTCATCCCGCGCCACCAGTAGCCACGATGAAGGCCCCTGTACATCTTCGTGCCACCAGGATGCACTGTGTACCTCGAACGATGGGCCTCGTCCAAGATCTTCTGCTTCAGCTCTGCGTCGTCAGGAATGCATACTCGACCTCTGAACCGCAGGATCCCGTCCTCGCGAATCTGGTAGTCCGGACGCTCGCCCCGGGCGACGCCTTCAGAGAGGACTAGAAAGTGAGGATCCTGCCCCTGAGCCGTGCGGATCTCGTCGAGAAGAACGGGCTGCACCACTAGCCTGGCCAAAAAGCCACCCGCAGGAGTCTCTCGAACGCTGATCCAGCAAGCGGCCTCCTCCAGAAGCCTCCAACGATGTACAGCCATGTGGGTGGCCATGCCCAAGGGCTGCCTGCTGAGAGCATCCGCCATGACATTCGCCTTACCAGGATGGTAAGCAATGTCACAATCATAGTGCTTCAGGAACTCGACCCAACGTCTCTAACGCATGTTGATCTCCGGCTGGGACTGCAATTATGTCAAGCTCTTCTGATCAGTAAAGAGCTCGAACTCCTCGCCATAGAGGTAGTGCCTCCACATCTTCAGCGCAAAGATGATCGCTGCCAACTCTAGGTCGTGGGTGGGGTAATTCTGCTCATGGGGCTTCAACTGACGCGACGCGTAAGCCACAACCTTACCGTGCTGCATCAAAACGCAACCCACACCCAACCCCGATGCATCGGAGTAAACTGCGAACCCACCACTCCCAGACGGAAGGGTAAGAACTGGCGCTGAGGTGAGCCTTCGCTTCAACTCCAGGAAGCTCTCCTCGCAAGCCGGGGACCACTCGAACCGGACATCCTTTCGAGTGAGGCGGGTAAGAGGTACATCTATCTTCGAGAAACCCTCGACAAACCTCCTGCAATAACCCGCCAAGCCCAGGAAGCTCTGAATCTCTGAGGGGTTCGACGGTCGACGCCAATTCGACACGGCGAGCGTCTTGTCCGGGTCCACAGATATGCCCTCGCCGGAAATCACGTGGCCCAGAAAGGCCATACGCTCCAACCAAAACTCGCACTTAATCCACCATCAATTTGATGCTTCCAAGGTATTCCTTGACTGGGAAAAGAAACCTTGGGAGGGCACCATGAGGTCCCGATATAGGATATCCCGACAACCAAACAAGGAACACGGAGTACCCTAGCCCGGGTCTCAACGCTGACCTCGCAAGGCCCCTTAATCCAGAGAAGGAAGACTAGAAGAAGACATCACCCTTAATGAACACTACTAACTCTATTGGAAACTCATGCTCCGCAATCACCACGGTACACCCTCGGTACGCAGAACGGAGGAGAATACGGTCTCCGACAGGCAATGATATCTCCAGCGTAACATCAAGAGGGGCGGACGCCACGCCCATCCGTCTCGCAAAGGCGGGAGACACGTGTCACGCCCCAGGGCGGCCGTCCCCGAGACGCGGCAAGGGCATATATGATATCAGCAGTCTATACAGGAGGTCAATAATATACTCTAAACAATACCAACAATGACAACACAGATAACAAGGAAGCTGACATGATATATACACAAATAGCGGAAGCTAAAAGACTGAATCTGTAATTCAAAGACATATTACAGACTCGATACATAATCAACTGTCCTGTGAGAGCCAATATATACACGACATCCAAATATAATACAAACGCGTGCTCAAACACGGAATACAATACATACAAGCAAAGGGGGATGCTGAATGGCCTTTCACATGAAGAACGTGACGCTGCTCCGCTACTGCTGGCGTGCCTCTGGGAGCTCCTCCTGCGGATCCGACTTAGATATCACTGGAGAAAAATATATGCGAGGGGTGAGCCACACGCTCAATGAATAGCACAACCCATGCATCACAATTCATATTAACCTCAAATCATTCATAGCCTCTAAGTGGCAACAACTACACAAACCAGTGGGTCGCTCATCGCCAACCCACTACACCCTCACCCTCACCCTCAAATTGGTGACATGGTCTTTTGGGACTGACTAGGCTGTTAATCACCCTTGGTCCACCGATAGCCTCTCCTCCACACCGTAGCTCGCCTGGTCTACTCCCACAATTCAGCACAGTCCGAAACCAAATCAGGAGGTGCCTACTGATGTGAGCCCTCTGTCAGGACGGCCTGTCTAACGCTGAGAAGTCCCTACACGGATCCAACGAAGGGAAGAGAAACAGCCTACCCACACGGATACGATCCACTTGGATCCGCCGACACCGATCTCAACTCTACAAATGACATGAATTCTTCAGAATTCCTCCAGGGCGCATAACTAAGATGCGGGGAAGCATATATTATAACCACAAGGTTATAATATTCTCTAAGGCATGCTAATTACAAAACTCGCATTTGATTTTAATAAATTAAACTAAATGGGACGCATGCGTAGGTCGAGGCTTCCCTAGCATGAAACAGGGTGACAGGATGCATTGGCCTTTACACATATCATAAGGGTGCATATCCCTAACATGCAAGGCCTAGGGTGGCATGGATACTACATAATAATCATGCATGCATAGTTTACAATTAGTACTATCTAATATGCAATTATGGTGCCCCAGGGGAGGGCAATGCACGCCTACGTGCATCGAACGCCTCCCAACTGGGTTGGATTGTCCCACTCACCAATACCCGGGTCGTCGCGTGATCGCCCGTCGAGATCTGCAAGACATGGGAAACCAAAATGGTGAGTAAAATACACAAATACGCCAAAAAATATGATAGAAATACGATAGAAATACCCAACACTCGGACATGCATGCATACGGCCCATACGCACGCGAGTCCGAGTGCCCCGACACACTCCTGCACCCCCGGGCAGCCATGCGCACGGCCACCTGCACGCACACGCACGGTGCGCACGCCGCGCCCCAACCCGAGCACCCAGGCACGCTGCCGCGCCCCTGCCCGCACGCCCAGACACACTGCCACGCGCGCGAGCACGCTCAGGCGCGCCCGCGCGCACCGCCCGTCCAGCCCCGGGTGCACCCGCACGCACTACGCCCCAGCGCAGTACCCCAGTGCGCACTGCGCCCACTGCGCAGCACCCGCTCGCACGCCCCCGCGCACGCCCGCCAGCGCGCCCGACTGCGCGCCTGCGCCTGCCTGCGAGCGCAGGCTAGCGCGCACGCGCGCGGATGACCCCGCACGCGCGCCCGAGCCACTCCCACACCCCCAACAGCCCCCTCCCCAACCCCTAACCACCATGCAAGCCATGCATACCCATATGCAACCCTAAACAAGCATCTACACAAGAAAAAGGAAGGAAGAAAGCTCACCCAAAGAGAGGAAGGGAAGGAGGGATCTTCGGGTGCTCTTCGCGCACCAATTTGCCACCACCAAGGCCACCACCACCAAGCCCTCTTCTCAGCCTAAAAGGGGCTGAAAGCAGAGGAGAAAAGGAGGTAAGAGAGGGGGTTACATAAGGGGGAATGAAGATCCATGACCATAGGAAGATAGATCGGGTCCTCACCTTCCTTTCCTTCTTCTAGAGTTTCTTCTTTCAAGATCTTCTACTAGATCAAATGGGGGTTTAAAGAGAAGATGAGAGAGCTTGAGAGAGTTGGAGAAGAAGATGAATAGGGGGGGGGGAACTATTCTTGGGCGTGGACTTTTATTTAGGCACACACACACACATACCACTCACTCACTTACACTTAGGCTAATTAGGTTTAACTAGGTTTAAGTGAGCTTTGACCTTAGTCAACCCAACCACACTAGAAAACAAACCCAATTGACCAAGTCAAGGGTCAACATTGACCAAGTCAAGTCTCCCAATGACTTTTCGCTTGGTCAAAACCCGGTCACGATTTGAAACTGCGAAATTCTGAAACGTTACCGGAATTCGATGAAATTTTTGTGAGTGGCTTGGAATGGTACCAGGACACATAATATGCAGTTATATTTTTAATCGGAGCCATCAAGCTCAGGATGATAGCTAAAAGTCTAAAATTTTAGCGGTTCCGATCGAAAAAGAAAAAGTTGAAAAACTGCCAGAATGCTCCAATGGTGACCAGAAGGCTAAAAGTGACACATATATAACAACTACTTGTCCTTTTATGGCACTTCTTGGGATATACTGGAGATCAAAGGGAGACAACTCGATTGCCCATTTGAGCATTCGCCCGATGATGTTAGCTTTCTTGAGGATGAGTTTGAGTGGATAATCGGTCACTACATTAATTGAATGAGCGACAAAGTAGTGTCTGAGCTTCCGAGAAGACATGAGAAGGGCATAAGTGATTTGTTCAAGGTAAAGATATCTGGATTTCGGCCCACACAAGGATTTGCTGACGTAATAAACCGGCCATTGTACCCCCTCATGCTCTTTTATAATAGCCGAGCTGACTGCGTGGTCGGAAGCTGCGATGTAAAGAAATAGCGGTTCACGGGGGACCGGCTTCATTAACAGCGGCAGTGATGTTAAATACCTTTTGAGTTCTTCAAAGGCTGACTGACATTCCAAAGTCCACTCGAACCTTTCGGCCTTCCTAAGTAGCTTGAAAAAGGGAAGGCTTCTCTTGGTGGCCTTTGAGATAAATCAGTTCAGAGCTGCCAATCACCCAGTTAGTCTCTAGAATTTCTTCCTGTTCCCTGGTGGATTCATTTCCAATACGGATTTGATCTAATCTGGGTTAGCTTCTATGCCACGATGTGTGGTAAAAAAGCCAAGGAATTTTTTGGATTCAACCCCGAAGCAGCATTTGGATGCGTTAAGCTTCATACGATAGTTCCGAAGTTCCTCAAAAGCTGTCCTAAGATGCTCCTGATGATCGTCTCGCCTTTCACTTTTCACCAGCATATCATCTATATAGACTTCAACGGTCTTTCCAATCTGTTGCTTGAACATCTTGGTGATTAGTCGCTGATATGTTTCCCCCGCATTCTTCAGCCCAAAGGGAATGACCTTGTAGCAATAGGTGCCTATTGAAGTGATGAATGCTTTCTTTTCTATGTCATGTTCATACATCGAAATCTGATGATATCCTGAGTACGCATCAATAAAGCTCATCAACTCGTTGCCAGAAGAGGCATCTACTAACTAGTCGATTTTAGGAAAGGGGTAGCTGTCCTTTGGGCAAGCACTGTTTAGATCAGTGAAGTCAAAGTAAACTAGCCACTTGTTATGTTTCTTAGGCACCACCATCGTATTAGCTAGCCAATCTGGGTATCAGACTTCTCGGATGAACACTGCAGCCAAGAGCTTCTCCACTTCTTCCTTGATTGCCTCGTCATGAATTGGAGCTACTCATCTCTGTTGTTGCTTGACAGGTCGTACCGCAAGAGAGATGCACAATCGGTGGCAGACTACGCCTAGATTAATGCCAGGCATATCGGACGGCTTCCATGCGAACACATCTATGTGCTCATGGAGTAGTTAGATCAGACTTGTTCTTTCACTTTGACTTAACGCGGTACCAATAAGGAAATACTTCTTGGGTTCGAGTGGGTAGATGATGATTTTCTCTAGGTCTTCAACCACCCTTTCAGCAGGATCAGGTCAGGCCTCATCAGCTTCAGTGCTCTAGCGATGAAGTGACGGTCGCGGGTGTTCATCATCTCGCTCATGTACGTTCGCCTTGTCCGACTAGGTCGTTCACCTTCGTAGTCATCATCTGACAATGCCGAGTAACAACTGAGGCTTCGGAATCGTCCACGCCTAGGTGGCTGTTGTGGCGGCATGCGCTCGCCTCTTGGTTCTCGCCTTGAGGAGCGATTGTGATGCTCTTCTCTGTTCGGCTTAGGTTGAGTCCCCTCCAGTGGAAAGGCTGACCGGATAGGTTCCCTTCCTCGCCACCTACGCTCCCCTCCGGAGGAGTACACCGACTCACCTGCCCTACCGTTGGCTCGTCGACTCTGCTGATCCTGGTCTCGCAGGTTAGCCTCCACTCCGATCGGGACTTTCTTATTTCGCACTTCTGGAGGAGGAGGTGGTACGGCATTTGGCCGCTTTAGGATCTCCTCCATCAGGTTCTCGAGATGATGATACCTCTGATTCATCTCCTCAAGCTCCTTAGCGTAGTTGCGGTCCAACTCGAGTGTTGGTTTTTGTGAAGTAGACCCCATTACAGCTTTGCCCTTCTACAAGGCTGGATCTTCAGGTGTTACGCGACTGTCTTCTCCACCTTGCTCTTGAATCGTCAATCAAGTTCTTGTCATCACCATCTTCTCTATTTTTGAAGTTAGGGACGGCTTCTCACTCGCGTCCCACAAACGGCGCCAATTTGTGGGGGGTGAAATCAGGTCTTCCCATCCTGGGCTGGATCTTTGCCGATCCAAGCTTTGGTTGTAGGTTCGAGACGATGTTGATGCTAACTCCTCTTCACTACAATCCACAGCAAGCCTCTTACGCCCGTCATCATCCTATTTCTTCGGCCTCCGAGTACCTGAAACTCACACCAGTGTGGTGACGGCTAACGCCCCTCCGACGCTCAAGTCAGTCACCTCTTCATGAGAGGAAGAGGAACTTAGAATTCTCGAGTGTGAGTTGGGGAGAAAAAGAGTGCTTGCAAACCTTGAAAGGGAGATGAAGTCCCCCTTTTATACTAGAGAAGGGGCGTGCCGAGCTTAGCATAGCGGGGTGACCATATTATGAGATGAAATCTCCATGTGGCCCTCGGATCTGCGAACATGTGTCACCTAGGGATTACCATTTCGTAACCAATTTTCTGACATCTAATCCTTTTCTAGTGTCATTGAATATTCCCTTGGTTCACCGTTGTTTCACAGGAGCAGATGTATTGTCGACCTGCATTTCAGTTCCGGTATTATAGTCTGGACAGTTTATACTTCAGGTCAGGCATCTTGTATTCCGCCATCTTGACTCAACCAAGAAGTGTTAAGTGTCCGTCTTTAGTTGGTCAGGATTTAAACGTCCGACCCGTAGTGTATGTCCGATTTGACCTGGTCGGGCAATATCATTTGCCCGACCTGATGGGGAAAATGGGCCTGATTAACCCGCAGGGGGATTGGGCCTATGGGCTTTCTCATCCTAGGTCCCCTTTTAGTCATCACGGGCTAATTCACACTTAATTCCTGTATTTACAGAATCCTATACCATTTTCTGATAAATTCAGTCTCTTACAATTTTGTTTCTTAGTTTCATTTTTAAAAATTCTAGAGGATTTAAATTTCGATTTTGGTTTTCATAGATGTAATGAATGATTTTTTTTTAATTGGTTTTGAAAAATCTAAGTTGCCTCAAATGTATTGAATATGTCGTTTTATTTTGCATTTTTAATCTTTTTTAAAAATCATACATCTCATGGAGCTTGTCAATGAAGCTTAAATGGGTTTTGTATAGCAGAACTCTACAAAAAAAATGACTTATTTTTTACTTATACTAGAATATGTATCTATATAAAAATAGCTTATGCCGCTACCAAAAAAAGGACGATGAGTAGCCTTGCACATAGTGACACCCTGCACATAGTGACAGTTCATTTCATGAACAACACATCAATGGGCGCGTCTATCCCCACGAAGTATTTCCCTTAACCCACCATAAAAAAAATCAGTGTTTGGCTGTTCCCACCAATCTAGGTCGACCGAACTTGATCACCATTTCAGGTTCTGGGCGATCGAACTTGGTCGTCATTTCAGGTTTTGGGCGACTGAAATTGGTCGAACAGGATCCAAAATTATATCTACCTATTTTTTATAAACAAATAAATTTTTAAGTTTATCCATCATATTCTACATTTATTCTTTTATCCAAACAACAGTTAAGAGACTGAAAAAAATGTAAGTACGTATACTTTCAATTAATTTAAATTTTTATAGAAAAATATCTTATTAGATAAATATATATCATTTTTAAGCTTCGTTTGAATTCGTAGTTAAGCATATTCTTTGTTTGAAAATAAAAAAAACATATCCAAACACATTTTATATTTGACTATTGACAATTTATCCATCACTTATATAAAAAAAATTATTCTTATGTTTTACATTTAATAATAATGATTGATTTCCCCTATATTACAACTCAGACTTTGAGTGGCATGAAGGATCCTAGAAGAATACACATCATGGGATTAGATTTCTAAGAAAAAAAATTATAAGCTTTATCACAAACCCTGTTTGACCAAATTCGATCGCTCAAAATATGAAATGACGACAAAGTTCGATCCTCCAAAACTTATTGTGACGCCCAAGTTTGATCGAATGGGTGAGAATTGAAAAATCACTTTTTTTTTTTTTTTTATTGATGGATCAAGAAAAATGTTTAGTAAGGATAGATGCGACCCACATCAATTGGTTGAAGAGCCGTGACAATCTCCCAGTGGATTGAATGTATCACTTCGCCTCGCCAAAAGAACAAACGGATGATTTTGTCAATGTGTTGCAGTTCCAATATCCATCTTCAAAATTTGGTCAAAATTTTGGGAAAGAGACAATACTTTTGTAAGAGACTATTTAATGGGTCGAAACAAGTGTCATAATGTTGACACAAGCGAGTTAAATTCATGTAAATTGTTAAGTAGAGTCTGCTGTGTAAGGCCACATCAAATCCACACTAAAATGCGTCCAAAACCATATGATGAGCCTTCATAATGCATAAATAATCAAAGAAGCAATCAAAGTGAAACAATAGTATATTGTTAACCTTCCCAGCTCGATCGTAAAGTCAGTCACGAAATGCCTTCGATATATAAAAAAAAAAAAAAACCAAATAATAATAATAATAATAATGATAATAATAGTTTATTGGTAATACAAAATAAAACTACCAATTAAAAAAAAATACAAAATGAATTAATGTCACATAATGTATAGAAGAGAAGAAATATGCATCAGTGAATAAGGTATGTGACAACAAGGCCAACGAGCAGGAGGACATACGCAATTCCTTGATCTATCGCATTGCCTGTAACAAAAAAAAACAGAAAAAAAAAAGTTACATTACATAAACAAGAAGAGCCAACTCTATTTATCTAATAAACTTTTCATTTTATCTAATAAAATTAGAAGTTAAGATAGTCTATTAATTCATACGTCCTCTATATTTTAATGGATCAAAATATTCACAAATAAGAAGAAATCAATGTTTGCAATTGATTCCTGAGAAACATATTTCAGGTTCTTGGAAAAGTAATTTTTTTTATAAGTACATTTTTATAAGAAACTATGATGGAACATTTTGTTTATGTGTAAAACGAAAATCAGATCTGAATGATGTTTCCAAAGCTAATGTTTAGGTTAGAGGAGTTTTGGGGTGATCATGTACTTACCCAGATCATACTTAATCCATTTTTTTTTTAAATCTTCCAATGGTCTTATATTTTGAAGAAATAAGAAAAAAAACTTTTAATATTGAAAATAAATGTTTAGATATCTAACAAAAGCATTTATTTTTTTTTAAGTATCGAGAGAATGGTACCAGAGAGAGACTCTCTCTACGTGACAGACGTTGCGATCAAACTGAAAATGCTATCTCGTGTTTGCTCCTAAAAGTTAACTCCCAAAGCTAATTTTAAAGCTGATTTAGTAAAGAAGGACTTTTGCGAATTCGTTTACAAACGTTATTTATGATAATGTTTGAAAAATATGTTTGGATCATTCTCTTTGACAAAAATCATATTTAGCCCAAATGTATTTAAAGGGGTCCTGGACTCCTTTAAAGAAGAAAAAAGGAAAGCTTTATAAGCAATGAAAAATGCTTTCCAGATCCACCTCTTTTACCACAATTCAAAAGATCCAACATTGAAATCCATAAATACCCAAAACATTAAAAAAATCAAGGACTACCCTACACAACCAAAAAAAACATCAAAAAACACAAAAAGTAAAAAATGAAAGAACATATGTAATTAATGACAACATACCATCACCAATGGGGGAAGGAGCGGGGGCTGTGACCTGCCCTTGGACAACATAAATCAGAGTCAATATGAAGAAGTAACCCATCAAAGATGCACTCTGCAACTTCATTATTTTTTTTTTTGAAACAACAGAAACAGAGAAGAGAGAGAGAGAGAGAGAGAGAGAGGTGTTGCAGTTGATGTGTGATAGAATAGAATAGATTGTGGAAGGGGAGGTTTTTATGGTGGGATTTGGTGGGAGAGGAAAATAAGGGGAAGGTGGAAAGGCTTTGACTGACAGGTGTGTATTTTCATTTTCATTGGGCTTTCTAGAAAACACGTGTGAGTTTCGTGTTTCTTCTTCTTGGCTTCTACGTCACCAAAGCAGACGCCTACGTCTTGTACCCAATGAATGAGATCCTTTTTTTTTTTTTGGTTCTATGACCAACGAGTGGATGGGTTTAGGTTAAAAAAATAAAATAAAATATGAATGCATTTAGAGTTTTTTTTATTTTTATTTTAAAATAACATCATCAATAGTGTTATTTTATATAATTTTTTTTTTAAGTCTAGGTCTGTGATGAGTTTTTATTCAACACCACGGAATTTTTTATGGAGTCTCATGTATTAAGCCTTCAACAACCGAGGTTCACATGTGTTAATTTTTGTATCTTATCCTAATAATGCAGATACATATATTAATTCATAAATTTGAATATTTTTGGATGCAGATCAGATACTTATTTTTGAATTTAAAATGATATATTAAAAATATATAAAAATTAAATATGAGATTTTAAAGCTTATTATCATACATTAAAAATAAAATAATACTAATATAATATATCATAGTTTTTATTAATTATATAAGATAACATGCATCAATAATATGTATTACAAACATATACAAATTTTATAATATATGTTAGATTCAAAATTTTTTTGGATCAGATATACTGATATCCATAATCGCACTCTGGATATTTTAATATCGGGTATTTTTTATTTTTCAGATATAAATTTGGATCAGATACATATTTTTTTGGATAATTGACATGTTTACATGTGTCTAGTTAATTCCATCCACTCACTGAAACAAGGTATATATATTTCGTTGAAATTTTTTTACATTATATATATATGTATGTGTGTATGTATGTATGTGTGTGTGTGTATGTGTATATGTGTGTGTGTATTTGTTTTAAATATATAATATGAATTTTAATTCAAATTAAGTTCTTGCATTTTTTAGATTTGGCGGTCGGCCCAAATAGTAGGTTCAATTTGATTTATAATTAGTATAATTATAAATTGATTTTGAAATATTTATTTTATATTTTTTTAAAGATCTTTATAGTCTCAAGAACCTTTGAATGACATTTGGTGAACTTTTAAGATGGGGAAGTTAGATGTTGAGGCTTAAGTGTCAAGTTATTGGGCCCAAGGATCTCGTTGCGAATCTAAAATATCTTTTAATAGCCTTTAGGAACCTGTTTGTAAATCAGATAGGGAGTTAATTGTAAACCCAAAAAACTTAAGGGTCATTTTGTAATTTGACAACCACCCCTAATATGAGAGGGTGGTGATGATAAAACCCTCTCCTCAAATACCACAAGAGATGAAGATGGAGGCATGTGGTTTGATTGTAGCACGCGTGGCCTACACTTTAAATGGCAATATTGTTGCTCCATGTGAAAGGCATCTTGGCGAATTGAAGGAAGACTTGATGACTCTCTTTTGGATTACCGGATGGTGGGTGGTGTGACCGCATCTAAGGTGAGAAATCGGTTTCTACTGATTTTGTTGTTTAGTGTTTTAGTTTTTTTTTTTTTTGTTAAGAGATGATTATGTCAAGAGGATGGCTGCTTGTTTGGGGAAAGAATGTCCACGGCTTGACAGATTAAGGTTAGGGTTTGATTTATTGTGATTGGATTATTTATTTGATTAGATATGTATATAGATCCCAAAGTATTTCTTAAGATGTAATTATAAAGAAGAATCTCCATCTCACTCCATCCCAATCTTCATCTAAGAAAACTATTTGAAGACCAAAAACTCAAAATGGTAACAAACAAGGGAATATATCTCCTCCAACTCACCAATGTCCACCGAAGGAAACCATTTAAATAAAATTCAAATCAGCCATCTAAAACAAAAATCCCTTGATGCATGCATCCTCTAAATGGAAGAATAATTACATTAGTGATATCCCTTTATTTGATTTGATTTGAATTATGTAACAAATATCTGGATATAAGGAGATTTGATTTGTCATTTATAAAGAATGTATAGCAATATGTATAATTAAAAATAGAAAAATGATTGACAAGCCCCAATTCATAGGCCCCATATAAGCCCCATAACAGCTCATAGTTTTAATTTCCATTTATGCCCCTTAATTGACTTTTGTAACTTCTCAAACGAAATTAATTCAAACGGTTAATAATGCTTTATTTGGAATCGCGCATGGGGGGAATTCAATTACGATTTTTTTTCTTTTTTTAACTATATCACATTTGAACGCTCATAATTGAATCAACAGCTTCATTTTTGTATAAATTTTCAGAAATTTTTTTTTGAGATTGCAATTGGATATGATTTTTTGGACGACATTTTTAAGCGTCTAATATGATCGAAAAAAACAAATAGAATAGTTTGGCTGCCATTGAAATGTCTGCCGATTCAAGTGTGGCGTTTGTTTTATTGTATGTTTTTAAATTTTTTTCATTTTTTTCCTATTTTTTAATGTTAATTCTGGTTGTTTCTGATGTCAAATGTGATTTTCAATACGGCATGTGACAGAGACAGAGAATGTCAGTTACATATGCATACCCATGTGACAGAGAATGTAATTAACTATTATATAGATGTTTGTATTGAATTTTGTAATTAGCTTCATGGATTTGTGAATGTAACTAACTTATTATATGGATTTTTTATTTTAACCAAAGTTAAATTCGCAAATTTTTTCTTGAATTTGTTGATTGATATTAAATATGGCAGCCGTTGATCTAGCTTTTGTTTACAATTTTTCTTTAAATCTGGCGTTCGATGTCAAATATGTTTTTTTGGAGGATTTTATAGTGTTTTGATGTTGTATTGGTATATGGTTGTGTTACATTTTCAAACAAATATGAACTTTTATGCACTATATTTTACAAGCCAACTACATTTTTGAAATATAACTGATATTTGCATGCTTTAAAAAAATAAAAGTTAGTTAACTGAACTATTTGTGTAATATATTTTAAAACTAATTAGTTACATTCACAAAATGTAACTGATTTTTTTATCTGATCTTAGTGTTTGTTAAAAGTCAGTTACATTAATCAAAAAGTGGATATGAAGGTCAAAAAAGGTGGAATCCGGAGGAGGATTGAAAAGGTAGTCGAACTGTTATATATGTGTCACTTTTAGCCTGCTGGTAACCGTTGGAGCATTCTGGCAGTTTTTCGGTTTTTACCGGTTTTCGATCGGAATCGCTAATTTTTGGACTGTTAGCTATCGTCCTGAGCTAGAGGACTCCGATTGGAAATCTAACTGCATATTTGGTGTCCTGGTACCATTTTAGGCCTCTCACGAAAATTTCATCGAATTCCGGTAACGTTCCCAAAATTTCACAGTTCCGGGGCGTATCTGGGTTTTTAAGTGACTTGGTATAAATAGCGGGTGAGAAAATATCTTATGTCACTATTCATCATCCCTACCAAATCCCTCTCTCTCCCTCTCTCTTTTTCTTCCATTAGAAGCCCTTAGACCCCTCAAACCCTATAACCTAAAGCACGAGAAGTGTAGATCGGGTCCCGATCTACACTCCAGTGTTTTCAAATCCCTTTTCCGACGAGTATAGCCACTCCGACCTCCTCTCTTTCTCCTCTGTTTTGGCCCGGTTCGAAGGCCGTGGTAGATCGGGGCGTAAGAGGACCTTTGGGAAAGGTTTCGGCGCGCGGAGAGCGTCCGGACTTCCCTTCCTCCCTTGGTAAGCCCTATTTTCCCCTCTTTTCTTGTTTAGATGGATGTTAGGAGGTGGGAAATGAGGTTGGGTGGTGGTCGGAGGCGGTGGGTGGCCGTCGGAGGGCTGGGGTGGTGGTCGGAGGCCGTGGGTGGTCGGTGGTGGTGAGTGGGTGCTCGGGTAGGGGAGCTAGGCTGCTCGGGTAGGTGAGGTGGCTGTCCCGGGAGCGCTGGCAGCAGGCGCAGCAGCGTGGGGCACCAGGTGGTCGGGCGTGCGGGTGCGTGCGCGCGGCGTGCGCTCGGGTGGTGCTGCAGGCGCTGGGCGTGCTAGTCGAGCGGCTGGAGCTGGGCGGTGCTGGGGGTGATGGCCGTGAGGGCGGGGCGCGCGCGGGTGCTGCGCATGGGGCGCAGGGCACTCGGGCGTGCGGTAGGCAGCAGGTGCACCAGTTTGCTGGGCGCGCGAGCGCGTGCGCGCGGGTGAGCGCGTGGGCGTGCGCTCGGGGGGTGCAGGGAGAGGCGTGCAGAGCAGGTTGCTGGGCTGTGCGCGCTGGCAGGCCGGGCGAGCAGGGCAGGGGCGCTCGGGCATCAGGCGGGCAGTGCCCTGGGCGTGCAGGCGAGCGGTGCTCGGGCCACTCGGCGACCCGCGCAGGCAGGCAACGCGGGCAGGCTGGCAGGCGCGCGGGGCGCGTGCTGCCAGGCGCGCTGGGCGCGTGTTGAGCGGGCGTGCGCGTGGACGCTGGGTGAGGGTCCCGGGTGCTGGGCGCTGAGCGCTGGGCGCTGGGTCGCGGGTACCGGGTGCTGGCCGAGGGTGCTGGGCGCTGGGCGCTGGGGCGCTGGGCGCTGGGGCGCTGGGCACCGCTGCAGGGCGTCGTGCAGGGTGCGCGCGGGGTGCGCGCGGGGCGCGGCGAGGTGGCTAGTGGTGCGCGCGGGGCGGAGCTGGCGGTGCGCGCGGGGTGCGCGCGGGGCGAAGCTGGCGGTGCACGCGGGGCGTGCGGCGTGTTCACGTGGTGTGCGCGGGGAGAGCGGGGGTGCGCGCGGGCTGCTGCGGCGGGGCGCAGTGGGCGGCGGCGCACCGGGTGGCTCGGCTACGGGTCCAAGGCGGCGGGCAGGGGCCCAGCGGCGCCTGGGCGCGCGGGCTGAGGCGCGGCGGCACACCCGAGGGGTCGGGTGGCCGTGCGGGTGGTTGCCGGTGGTGCGGGAGTGAGCCGGAGTGCTCGGGCTAACGTGCGTACGTGTCGTATGTACGTTTGCTCGAGTATGGGGTATTTTTAGAGTATGTTTAATGTATTTTTGGGTATTTTGGGGTATTTGTGGATTTTAACTCACCATATTGAATGTCTAACTTGCAGATCTAGACGGGCGGTCGCGCGACGGCCCAGATACTGGTGAGTGGGACAATCCAACCCAGTAGAGAGGCGTTATACGCACTTGGGCGTATACCGACCTCTCCTGGGGCGTCATAGATTATATTAACCTGTTGTAATATGTATTCCATGCTTGCATGATTTAAATGTAGAATGCATGCTACCCTAGACTTGTATGTTAGGGACTTGCACCCTTAGGATATGTGTATGAGCCATGCACCATGTCCCCTGTTTCATGTTAGGAAACCTCAGCCTGTGTATGCGTCCTACTAGTTTATTTATTAAATTAAATGCTAGTGTATGTTAAATCGCATGCCTTAGGTAATATTATCGGGAGGAGCCTTGCGAGGTCAACATTGAGACCCGTGTTAGGGTACTCCGTGTTCCTTGTTTGGTTGTCGGGGTGTCCTGTATCGGGAACTCATGCTGCCCTCCCAAGGTTTCTAGTCCCAATAATATTATAAGTAATGTTGCATGATTGGTATGATTATTAGCATATTAGTGAATATTATAGGGGAGGGGCCTTGCGAGGACAGCGGTGAGACCCGTGTTAGGATACTCCGTGTTCCTTGTTTGGTTGTCGGGGTATCCTGTATCGGGAACTCACGCCGCACTCCCGAGTTTCTTTCCCCGAATGATATTCCAACATTGCTTTTGATTGTACTTATTCCCCGCATCTTGGATATGCGACCTGGAGGAACTCTGAAGAGTTCATGACATTTGAGTGGTAGAGATGTGTTGTCGGCGGATCCGAGTGGATCATATGCGTATGGATAGGCTGTTCTGTTCCCTGCGTTGGATCCGGTAGAGGCTACCCCCAGCGTTAGAAAGGCCGTCCTTCGGAGGACCCACATCAATAGGCACCTCCTGATTTGGTTTCGGACTGTGCTGAAGTTGTGGGTGGAGACCAAGCGGCCTACGGAGTGGAGGAGAGACTATCGGTGGACCAAGGGTGACCAACAGCCTAGTCAGTCCAAAATCCTATGTCACCCGTGGTAGGGTCAGGGTGAGGGTGTAGTGGGTTGGCGATGAGCGACCTACTGGATCTGTGAATGGATGATTATCAGTCCCAATAGCCTATGTCACCCATTGATGGGTGAGGGTGAGGGTGTGGTGGTTCGGCGAAGTACGAACCACTGGATTATGTTGTTATGTCTTTGAGGATGGATAAATAATGGAATTGTGGTAAATATGGTCTGTGATGCATGGGTTGTGCTGTTCACTGAGCGTGTGGCTCACCCCTCGCATATGTTTTCCCCAGTGGTCACTGAGCCTGAGCTGGAGCCGGAGCAGCAGTTGGAGCTTTCGAGGGATTCCTTTAGTAGCGGAGCAGCGCTACGTCCGCGAGTGCCAGAGGCTATCAGCATCCCTTTTCTTGACTGTATGTATTTTATTTCCGTGCTTGGCACGCGTCTGTATATATTCAGTTGTTACTATGTATATTGGCTCTCACAGGACATATGATTGTGTATCGAGTCTGTAATATGTTTTGGATTACAGACTCAGTTTTTAGCTTCCGCTATATTGTGTATATATTATGTCAGCCTTGTTTGATCTATGTTGTCATTTTTATCTGTGGTTTAGAGTATATGTATTTGACCTCATGTGTAGGCTTCTGATATGATATATACACCTGCCGCGTCCCGGGGACAGCCGCCCTGGGGTGTGACAAAAGTTGGTATCAGAGCCTGGTCCTGTCAGAGCCAATAGTTTTCCTTTCGTAGAGATGAGTCCTAGGATTTCGATATGAGTATTCTGATCCTAGTGTCTGGTTTTCTTAGGGTGCTGATATGCCTCCTCGCAGAGGACGGCGCGGACGAGGTCCCTCTCGGTCTTTGGAGGTTTCCGGACCTACCAGAGACGAGGATGCTACCGGAGAGCCCTTGACGCAGAAGCCACCTGCTTGGGAGCGTGCTTTCGCTCGGTTGGCTGATTTGGTGGAGACACAGACGCGGATGATGGCAGAGCAGGCTAGAGAGATTCAGGAGCTGAGGGTGACCCACGAGGCAGTTCCGCCGGTCCCCTTGGTGACAGATCCGCCTGTGGTACCCGATGTACCCCCAGTTCCTGTGGCAGTTCCGGCAGTGAGAGTTGAGGATCCCCTGCAGAGGGAGGAGGAGCTAGAGGCGGCAGCGCGAGTGCGGCAGAGCGGCCTCAGCGCCTTTCTGAAGCTCCATCCTCCCGAGTTTCATGGGCAGTCGGCAGATCCTCTTGCACCAGAGCGTTGGTTGAGGGAGGTGGATACCATTTTCGCGGCCATGCTTTGCACCGATCGCCAGCGAGTCGCCTTGGCCACCTTCATGCTGAAGGGTGACGCCGCCGACTGGTGGGCTACCCGAGTGGTGGACGTCCCCGAGGGAGTGGCGCGGCTCACATGGGCGGGTTTCCAGGGGCATTTCTTGGAGGAGTATTTCCCATTCTCGTCGCGCCAGATAGTGGAGCGGGAGTTTGAGCAGCTGACTCAGGGCACTATGTCCGTCGCTGACTACTCTACGCGCTTCACGAGGCTTTCCAGGTTCGCTCCAGCCTTGGTAGCAGACCAGGAGACGCGGTGTCGTCGTTTTGAGATGGGTCTCAGCAGCGCTATCAGGGTGCACGTCACCTCCCAGGCATTCTCGAGGTTCTCGGACTTGGTGTCTCGGGCGAAGACAGTCGAGCGAGATCTCAGGATCATGGTGACGGTTCCGACCCCTTCTGCAGATCAGGGCCCTTCCGGGAGTCGGGACCAGGGGCAGCGCAAGAGGAAGAGGCCCCGTTTCGATCAGTCAGCGGCTTCCTCTCCTCCAGCAGATGCGGTGCCAGTGTGGGATCCAGCACCCATTGCAGCAGTGCCCATCCAGTCCGTGCGGCCGGAGAAGCGGCGCTGCTTCCATTGTCAGCGCATCGGGCATATCAGATACCATTGCTCTGATGCTGGCCGACCCCGAGTGCCACCTCAGCAGCCGCAGTTCTTGCAGCAGCAGCTTCCGCGCCAGCAGCAGCAGCAGCAGCCTCAGCGTCAGCAGCAGCCAGTGCAGCCGGCGAGGCGTGCCCCTGCTCCTCAGCCGCGGTTGGTTCAAGGCAGAGTTGCAGCGCTTACGGCCGAGGAGGCGCAGCCTTCGGGTGTCATGGTTCGAGGTATCATCTTGTGTTCCCAGCTCTCTAGTATAAGGATAGATGTGTGTGTAGTTGGTGGTTATTGTGCAAGTGTGTGGGGTATCGGATGAGTGAGTATTAAGAGTGGTTGTTTGGGTTAAGGAAGCCGGGTTTTGGCCGTCCTGGCAGAGAGTTCCCATCAGTAGGTACCACCGATGCAGTCGGAGGGGTACTGAATTTGGGGTATGCTAGGTAGGGGCTACCCGGTAAGAGATTATTGAATGGTGTCGCGAGCGTGGAATCGCTCTCCCCTTCGTCGGATCCGCGTAGTACAGCCCCGGCGTTAGACAGGCTCCCGGTCAGAGGACCAGGCGAGCTACGGAGCGGGGAGAGGCTACCGGTGGACCAGGGGTAGAGAGCAGTCCAAGTCTCTCCCAAAGTCCCAATATGTCTCCTTTCGGGAGTGAGGGTGTGGATGAGGCGAAGACAAGTCGCTCGTGACCCAGTTTCTGTTGGACCGTTCCCAATGATGTTGGGTCCGGTCTTGTTGTTGATGTTGAAGGACATCGTTGTGCTATCATCTAGATGTAGGTGATCTAGAGAGGTTAGATGTGTTATTTTAAAATGATGTCTTCTTCAAGTGTTCCTTTCTGGATTAAGGGGCCTTGTGAGGTCAGCGTTGAAACCCGGGCTAGGGTACTTCGTGTTCCTTGTTTGGTTGTCGGGGTATCCTATATCGGGATTTCATGGTGCCCTCCCGAGGTTTCTTTTCCCAGACAAGGGATACCATGGAAGCATCAGATAGATGAGAGATCAAGTGCGAGTTTGGTTAGAGGTTAAGGCCTTTTGGGCTGAGTGGTTTCTGGTAAAGGCATATCTGTGGACCCGGGTAAGACGCTTGCTATGTCGAATTGGCGTAGGCCGTCGAACCCCGCAAGGATTCGGAAATTCCCGAGTTGGAGGGTTATTGCAGGAAGCTTGACGAGGGACTCTCGAAGATAGTTGTTCCTCTTAACCGCCTTACTCGGAAGGATGTCCGGTTCGAGTGGTCCCCGTCTTGCGAGGAGAGCTTCCTGGAGTTTACTCGGAGGCTCACCTCAGCGCCAATTCTTACCTCTCCATCTTGGAGTGGTGGGTTCGCAGTTGGGTAAAGGTGTGTCCGCCATCCTGCCCACGTCATCCCGTTCGAGCCGCTCGTCTCTGAGCCGGATAGTCATTCGTGAAGCAGTCGATTGAGATCATGGACCGCCGCGTGAGGAGGCTCTGCACTAAGACCGTCCAGTTGGTCGAGGTGCGATGGCAGCACCGTTCCGGTGTTAAGGACACATAGGAGCTCAAGGGATGCCAGGTGTGACGCATCTTTTCCCCTCCTAGATGTTTTTGCATATTTTGAGGACAAAATTTCCTAAGGGGGGAAGAATGTTATATATGTGTCACTTTTAGCCTGCTGGTAACTGTTGGAGCATTCTGGCAGTTTTTCGGTTTTTACCGGTTTTCGATCGGAACCGCAAATTTTTGGACTGTTAGCCATCGTCCTAAGCTAGAGGACTCCGATTGGAAATCTAACTGCATATTTGGTGTCCTGGTGCCGTTTTAGGCCTCTCACGAAAATTTCATCGAATTCCGGTAACGTTTCTGAAATTTCGCAGTTCTGGGGCGTATCTGGGTTTTCAAGTGACTTGGTATAAATACGGGTGAGAAAATATCTTATGTCACTATTCATCATCCCTACCAAATCCCTCTCTCTCCTCCCTCTCTCTTTTTCTTCCATTAGAGGCCCTTAGACCCCTCAAACCCTAAAACCTAAAGCGCGAGAAGTGTAGATCGGGTCCCGATCTACACTCCGGTGTTTTCAAATCCCTTTTCCGACAAGTATAGCCACTCCGACCTCCTCTCTTTCTCCTCTGTTTTGGCCCGGTTCGAAGGCCGTGGTAGATCGGGGCGTAAGAGGACCTTTGGGAAAGGTTTCGGCGCGCGGAGAGCGTCCGGACTTCCCTTCCTCCCTTGGTAAGCCCTATTTTCCCCTCTTTTCTTGTTTAGATGGATGTTAGGAGGTGGGAAATGAGGTTGGGTGGTGGTCGGAGGCGGTGGGTGGCCGTCGGAGGGCTGGGGTGGTGGTTGGAGGCCGTGGGTGGCCGGTGGTGGTGAGTGGGTGCTCGGGTAAGGGAGCTAGGCTGCTCGGGTAGGTGAGGTGGCTGTCCCGGGAGCGCTGGCAGCAGGCGCAGCAGCGTAGGGCACCAGGTGGTCGGGCGTGCGGGTGCGTGCGCGCAGGCGTGCGCGCGGCGTGCGCTCGGGTGGTGCTGCAGGCGCTGGGCGTGCTAGTCGAGCGGCTGGAGCTGGGCGGTGCTGGGGGTGATGGCCGTGAGGGCGGGGCGCGCGCGGGTGCTGCGCATGGGGCGCAGGGCACTCAGGCGTGCGGTAGGCAGCAGGTGCACCAGTTTGCTGGGCGTGCGAGCGCGTGCGCGCGGGTGCGCGCGCGGGCGTGCGCTCGGGGGGTGCAGGGAGAGGCGTGCGGAGCATGTTGCTGGGCTGTGCGCGCTGGCAGGCCGGGCGAGCAGGCAGGGCGCGCAGGCGAGCAGGGCAGGGGCGCTCGGGCATCAGGCGGGCAGTGCCCTAGGCGTGCAGGCGAGCGGTGCTCGGGCCACTCGGCGACGCGCGCAGGCTGGCAACGCCGGCAGCAGCGCGGGCAGGCTGGCAGGCGCGCTGGGCGCGGGCTGCCAGGCGCGCTGGGCGCGTGTTGAGCGGGCGTGCGCGTGGACGCTGGGTGAGGGTCCCGGGTGCTGGGCGCTGAGCGCTGGGCGCTGGGTCACGGGTACCGGGTGCTGGCCGAGGGTGCTGGGCGCTGGGCACCGCTGCGGGGCGTCGTGCAGGATGCGCGCGGGGTGCGCGCGGGGCGCGGCGAGGTGGCTAGTGGTGCGCGCGGGGCGGACCTGGCGGTGCGCGCGGGGTGCGCGCGGGGCGGAGCTGGCGGTGCGCGCGGGGCGTGCGGCGTGTTCGCGTGGTGTGCGCGGGGAGAGCGGGGGTGCGCGCGGGCTGCTGCGGCGGGGCGCAGTGGGCGGCGGCGCACCGGGTGGCTCGGCTGCGGGTCCAAGGCGGCGGGCAGGGGCCCGGCGGCGCCTGGGCGCGCGGGCTGAGGCGCGGCGGCACACCCGAGGGGTCGGGTGGCCGTGCGGGTGGTTGCCGGTGGTGCGGGAGTGAGCCGGAGTGCTCGGGCTAACGTGCGTACGTGCCGTATGTACGTTTGCCCGAGTATGGGGTATTTTTAGAGTATGTTTAATGTATTTTTGGGTATTTTGGGGTATTTGTGGATTTTGACTCACCATATTGAATGTCTATCTTGCAGATCTAGACGGGCGGTCGCGCGACGACCCAGATACAGGTGAGTGGGACAATCCAACCCGGTAGAGGGGCGTTATACGCACTTGGGCGTATACCGACCTCTCCTGGGGCGTCATGGATGTATATTAACCTGTTGTAATATGTATTCCATGCTTGCATGATTTAAATGTAGAATGCATGCTACCCTAGACTTGTATGTTAGGGACTTGCACCCTTAGGATATGTGTATGAGCCATGCACCATGTCCCCTGTTTCATGTTAGGAAACCTCGGCCTATGTATGCGTCCTACTAGTTTATTTATTAAATTAAATGCTAGTGTATGTTAAATCGCATGCCTTAGATAATATTATCGGGAGGAGCCTTGCAAGGTCAACATTGAGACCCGTGTTAGGGTACTCCGTGTTCCTTGTTTGGTTGTCGGGGTGTCCTGTATCGGGACCTCATGCTGCCCTCCCAAGGTTTCTAGTCCCAATAATATTATAAGTAATGTTGCATGATTGGTATGATTATTAGCATATTAGTGAATATTATAGGGGAGGGGCCTTGCGAGGACAGCGGTGAGACCCGTGTTAGGATACTCCGTGTTCCTTGTTTGGTTGTCGGGGTATCCTGTATCAGGAACTCACGCCGCACTCCCGAGTTTCTTTCCCCGAATGATATTCCAACATTGCTTTTGATTGTACTTATTCCCCGCATCTTGGATATGCGACCTGGAGGAACTCTGAAGAGTTCATGACATTTGAGTGGTAGAGATGTGTTGTCGGCGGATCCGAGTGGATCATATGCGTATGGATAGGCTGTTCTGTTCCCTGCGTTGGATCCGGTAGAGGCTACCCCCAGCGTTAGAAAGGCCGTCCTTCGGAGGACCCACATCAGTAGGCACCTCCTGATTTGGTTTCGGACTGTGCTGAAGTTGTGGGTGGAGACCAAGCGGCCTACGGAGTGGAGGAGAGACTATCGGTTGACCAAGGGTGACCAACAGCCTAGTCAGTCCCAAAATCCTATGTCACCCGTGGTAGGGTGAGGGTGAGGGTGTAGTGGGTTGGCGATGAGCGACCTACTGGATTTGTGAATGGATGATTATCAGTCCCAATAGCCTATGTCACCCATTGATGGGTGAGGGTGAGGGTGTGGTGGTTCGGTGAAGTACGAACCACTGGATTATGTTGTTATGCCTTTTAGAGGTTGGATAAATAATAGAATTGTAGTAAATATGGTCTGTGATGCATGGGTTGTGCTGTTCACTGAGCGTGTGGCTCACCCCTCACATATGTTTTTCCCCAGTGGTCACTGAGCCTGAGCTGGAGCCGGAGCAGCAGTTGGAGCTTTCCGAGGGATTCCTTCAGTAGCGGAGCAGCGCTACGTCCGCGAGTGCCAGAGGCTATCAGCATCCCTTTTCTTGACTGTATGTATTTTATTTCCGTGCTTGGCACGCGTCTGTATATATTCAGTTGTTGCTATGTATATTGGCTCTCACAGGACGTATGATTGTGTATCGAGTCTGTAATATGTTTTGATTACAGACTCAGTTTTTAGCTTCCGCTATATTGTGTATATATTATGTCAGCCTTGTTTTATCTATGTTGTCATTTTTATCTGTGGTTTAGAGTATATGTATTTGACCTCATGTGTAGGCTTCTGATATGATATATACACCTGCCGCGTCCCGGGGACAGCCGCCCTGGGGCGTGACACAAACCTCCTCTCATATGATAGAGAGCGACGAAAGGAATCCAGTATTGGTGACGCCGTTCGTCGAAGATGAGCAGGTTGGCCAAAGTGATTTTTTTAAGTTACTGATTTAAAAAAAAACAGTTAGACTTTTTTGGGATGTGTTTAGGGAGAAGAAACCGTACACAAAAATAGAAGGGTTTGACATGTGAACGTGTGATTTAAATAGGGGTAATTTTGCACTTTTCTTTTTTGCCTTTTTGTTAAGGTCAACTAGGCAACCAATAAAAACTTGACACCTCATGGGGCCTATAAGTGGGGCTTATATAATGGGGCCTGTGTGGTAGAGCTCTTAAAATTATCAGGGAATTATCAATGGAATGCCAACTTTGATTTGGCATATCCCATTTTATACAAAATCTTTTCATGGTATCAGAGCTCTTCTTGATTATGCTATTCCTTATTCTTTCATAAACATCTTCTTCTTCTTTGTCTAGCTCTCCATTAACTCTACATCTCATCTCAAAATTAGTTTTTATGGCAACCACCATAAAAAAATACCCTTACCCTGCTACATTCAGCATCACAAACTTTGTCTCTATCAAACTTTCACAATCCAATTTTCTTCTCTATAAAACTCAATTCATGGGCCTTATTGAAAGCAAAGAATCGACTGGATTTATCAACGGTGAGTATGTCATGCCTATACCAACCATTAAAAATAGGGAAAACCACCACTGAAAATCTAGATTATTCAGCTTGGAGGTGCTCCGATCGTCTTCTTCGCAATTGGATTAAGGAAACATTTGATGATGACATACTTGTTCTCGTCATCAGGATCTTGTCATCTATCGAGGCATGGCAAGCTCTTGAGGATCCATTTGCTCAAGAATCACAACAGAGGGAATTCTATCTAAATCAATAGCATTCTAAGTTAACAAAAGGTTCCTCTACTATTTTTCAATATATTTGCAAATTCAATAGTATTTGTAATGATTTGGCATCCATCGACAAACCTATCGATGATCGACGAAAGGTTTTTTCCATGTTGAGAGGCTCAGACCGGGTTACGAGTCTTTTGTAACTATCATGCTCAGACCCCCCATGCCTCCCTATAGTGAACTCGCTCCCCTTCTTCAAGGACACGAGACCATGCGCAAAAAATTAGAGCCTCCGCGAACCCTCTTCTCGCCTCCACATCTCAAAGAGCGACTCCGATAGACTCAAAGAGCGGGAGCGACTCTTTAACACCCTTTTCCAACCTTGGAATGGTAGAACCCTTAGAGTTTGGACAAAAATAATAAACATCTCAAATCATCGATGAACTCAATTGTGTGAATTGAGTTGGTTGGTTGTTGTATCACTCTCAAAACCCTGTTCTATTGATTTATGGCAGCATTCACAACATCTCATTGTTAACTCTATCATCCTAACTTATCATCTCTCTCTATCAGTTTTTAAAGACTAATAAATGAACCCCACCACCTCAAGGCACGGCTGGCCGCGTGATCCTTGAGAGGAGAATCCGCATCCCCTATTGAAGGCGAGTGACAAAGGAGTACCATCTTTTCTCACTTTTCAGGAAAAGTAAGTGGTGATCACACCAACATCATCGTGCAACCTTGGACGATCCCTCGAGTGGCGATTTGGAATGCCGTGCGCGTACTGGAACCAAACCTGAAGAAACCCGGATTTCACTCCCATCTCCACATTCAAAAAGTCATTTTTAGAAATCCATACCGACAGGAGGTCCGACACGCCATATGTTGATGCGGTTGTTAAAGAAGAGGATTTAGGGTTTTCACTTTTCAGAGGTTGTCTATCGGTTAATCCTCTCCAAAGGTTGAAGGGTGTTTTGTTGGACGGAAGAAAGTGAAAAGTGAAATTTCAAGGTGAATATTCTTTGATTTCTTCCAACCACTAACTAACTATAGCAAAGTTTAAAAGCCTTGTTGGAGAAGCAAAATATTACAATGATAATATGAAGATCTCTACACATTTTTTTTGCTTATAGAGATATCCCAAATCCTTCAAGGCAAGGACTAATGCTTCGAGTGTTTATACTGATCCACTCGAAAGTTTCCTTGTAGACACTTGGATAAGTCAAGGGTTAGAGTGGGTTTGATCAGTACCATCAGTATCAAGCTACACAACCTATGAATCGAACTACACGGCCTATGAATCAAATTGCACAGCCAATTGTTGGGTATTGATTGCACTCTCTTATTTGATACTGATGGTACTGACCAAACCCAGTCCTAACTGAATCCAATAAAAGAGTTGCACATGTACCCAACAATTGTCAATTGACTGTGCAATTTAATTTATAGGCTGCATAGTTCAATTTATAGGTTGTGCAGATCGATATTGAAGGCGCTATCCAAATCCAAGTCTGGCTAGATCCAGACTCGATAAAAAGATCTCGGAGTGTTTTTTATTTTTGTAAAAAAAATAGTGAGTGACATCTTCACAAGACCATCTGGGTCCACTTTTCACCAAAAATCAAAGTCAACCAGTGTGTCAATCTCATTCAACACACCTGCATATGTTGTTCGGTCTATTTTGTCCATCATGTTTGCTCTTCTTCATGATCTAATCTGAGTGATTGGAAGGACTGTGATTCGTTTGATGTGATTTTTTTATAACTTTCACTATAAAAGTAAAAATGTAAAACTTCGTGGTTGTATCTCTTTGTAATAAGAGCCATCAACCATTGGGAGGGCACTATTCACTCCCCATGTGTTTGTTAAAATGCCACAAAGAAGAAGGAGAAGGAGAAGGAGAAGGAGAAGGAGAACATGAAGGAGAAAATGGAGGAGCAAGAAGAGGAATTGATCAAGGTTAGTGTGTGCATGTGTTGATGTTGTCTTCCCCCTCTCCTCCTCCCCTAGCCTCTAAGGTTTTCCGATTTTACCCCCTTCCCTTTGGTCCAACCATGAAGAAGAGAAGCAAAGGAGGTGGTGGTAGTGGTGGTGGTGGTCGTGGGTGCGTTCAAGAGCCCCCACACCTCCCCCTTTCCCTCCCCCTCTCTTGGTAAGCCTTTCACTCTTCTTTTCTGGTTTTGTAGCACATGTGGGTGTTGTTAGGGGACTGTTGTTATGTGTAATTGCTGCTGCACATGAGGTGTTTGTGTTTATGCATGGATGGTGGTGGTTTTGTGTTGTAGTAAGGCAGATTTATGTCTTCTTAAGATCTTTGTGGAACTAGTATTTAGAGGCATATTCTTGGGATTGTGTCATCATGTGATATAATCCTTCATGTGTCTAGCTACTATATATGAAATTTGGTGTCATTTTATTATCTGCATTGTAAGTTATAACCTGATTTGCATAGCCTGTCCAGATTCACATGGGAACTGACCAGTGTCTGGAAATATTTTATTTTGAGCATATAGAGGCTAAATCAGGTTACGATGTCTTCACAGATTATGATCCCAACATTTCAGAGAACGTGTATGATTTATTTCATAATTTTTGTATGTGTATTTGGTGCTGTGCAGATCAAATAGTAGGGCTATTTGCTATAGATACACCAGTTTTACACGATTGTGTCAATGAGTTATTTGTGCATGATGTAGGCAATATTAAGAGTTGGTGTCTTCATGAAGTAGGCTTATATATGTGTCGGGTAGCTTCATGTTTGATTTGAGCACCATTGGTGGTTGGGTTTAGAAGTTATAGCATATTTGTTCATGAAATTGTGTTGCCATGGGAGTGCATTGCGTGCTGCCCGCCCCACCCCGCGCACTGTCCTACGCTAGGGATCATGTTTATGATTCATTTATTTGAGTTGTGGTTGTCACATTGTTTATATATATTGTGTTGTGTTTTGCAGATCTTGTAGACCTGTTACATATGTGTCACTTTTAGCCTATTAGTTATAATTGGGCCATTTCTGGCCATTTTCTTTTTTCGATCGGAGTTGCTAAAATTTTAGAATTTTAGCTATTTGCGTGAGTTCGAGTACTCTAATTGAAAACCTAACTGCATATTATGGGTCATGGTACCATTTTGTATCACCCATAAAAATTTCATCCAATTCCGGTAACGTTTTAAAAATTATGCAGTTCCGAACTGTATCCGGGTTTTGGGCGTTACTGGTTTGATGGGAGGCATAGTGTTAGGATATTTTTGGTGAATGTGGTAACCTTAGGTAACCTTCCCCCCCCTACTTAATTGTTAAGTAACCATTGGTTATTTAGATTGTTAGTGGGTGAGTTTAGGTTAGGTATACCCCCCCTATTTTCTTTGCTCTCAACACCCCCCCCCCCCAAGTGAGAACTTTGATCTCTCTCTCTCTCTCTCCCTTCCTAACTCTCACGTCTCCCCTTCTTCCTCTCCCTCTCACACTCTCTTTTACTCCCCTTTTTGTTTGGAAAATAAGAAGACCAAGGAGGAGAAGAAGGAGCTCAAGAAAGAAGAAGCACAAAAGGTGTGTGTGTGTGTGTGTGTTGTTATTGTAGTTGATTATCTTCTCTCTAGCTCCCTCTTATGCTCCCCTTTATCTCCTGTTTTCAGCCAAGAAGGGCTGGTGGAGAAGCTGAGGAGGTGGTGGTAGTGGTGGTTGAGGTGGACGTGGGCGCATTGAGGGCCCCTGAATCTCCCCCTTTCATTCCCCCTCTTTTGGTGAGCTCTTCCCCTTCTTTTCTTTGAGTTTTCTTGTCCTAGGGGATGTTAGGGTGGTCATGCATGTTGGGTTTATGGATTAGGGTGTGTCAAGAGGGTGGGGGAGGGGCTTAGAGTGGCTAGGCGTGCGTGAGGATCTGTCTGCACGCGTGTGCGCGCAGGCGGACACAGGCGAGCGCGTGCGCGTACGGGCGGGTGCCCGGGTGCGCGCAGGCCCTGGCAGGCGCGCGGACCGTGCTCGTGAGTGCGCAAGGGCACGCGCGCGGTAGTGCGTCTAGGTGCGCGGCTGGGTGCCAGCAGATCCAGGGGGTGCGTGCGCGTGTGCATGCACGTGCGTACTCGTGAGGGGCCACGCGCGTGGTAGCCCGAGGGATCAGGTATGTGCGTACTTGCACGTGTGCGTGCCCGTATGCGTGCATGTCTATGCCTTAAGCATTTCTAGTTAATTTTAAGTACTTTTATGTAGTTATACTCACCTTTGCGGATGCCCTTGTCTTGCAGATCTTGGCAAACGGTCACACAACGACCCGGGTTGCGGTGAGTGGGTCGATCAAACCCAGTTGGGAGGCGTTCGATGCACGTTGACGTGCATTGCTCTCCCCTAGGACACCATAACTGCATATTAGCTTGTTTGAATATATGTATATGTTATTGCCTATCTTGCTAGATATTGTATACTAGGGTTATACATCCATGTATCATGTATAGGAGCCCATACATGCACAGATACCATGTCATATGTTACCACAACCTTGATCCATGCATGTTCCCATCTAGTTTAATTTAGTTTAACCTAAATGAGAATGTATAGGTATGAGCATGCATAGATAAGCCCTGATAAACAATTCCAGCATTTTTTTAGAATAGTTATCAGACATTATCCTAGTTTATCCAGACATAGCTATCAAGGTTTATTCATGCAAAACATACAGCTTTTTGGGGCTATTCTCTTGTATTCTTCTCTATTCTTGACTTATGCTCCACCCCAAATGTGGGGTTTAGGTTTTCAAAACAATCCCATTTGTATTCTAAATGGAGACAATGATTTTATTTTTATTTTATGTTTTTTCTTCAGAGAAGTGACAAATTGAATGACCTCAGCTATTGTGAAACGCATGATGGCTCCATCATCACTTGTTTGTGAGCAGAGAGTTATCTATACTAATGATATTTTTTATAATGTTTTACTTCTAATAAAAACAAAATTTGATAAATATTGGGAACTATGCCTTTGATATATTCTTTTGCTATTATTTTAGATCCTAGATTAAAAAATTGATGCATTAGAATGATGGTTAAGTGTTATATATAATGATGATATATGATACACTTCAAACTAATATTAATTTTATAAAATCTTAATTATTTAAATTACATGAACATTATAAAATAATAGTAGGTGTAGATCAAACAGTAAATACAATGCAATCTTTGAGCTCTTCATCCACCTCTCTTGTAGAACTTTGTAGAAGACTTATATCTAGTTCTTCTTCTACTTCGAGCTCATATGATTTACAACATTATCTTAACCAACCAGTCATTGAAACATATGATAATGAATTTGATATTTTGTCATAGTAAAAAGCACAAGAATCAAAGTATCATATACTTTCCATCATGGCACGTGATATATTAAGAGTTCCAGTTTCTACTGTTGCATCAGAAGCTGCGTTTAGTGTAGGTGGTCATGTTATTTTAGAGGAGAGGAGTAATTTAAGTGAAGACATTATTGAAGCATTAATTTGTTTGAAAGACTTGGATTTAGCATGCAAGAAGTTATGTGGTTAATTCATATATCTTATTCGCGTCACTGACATTATCAAGACATCCCTCGTTAGCAATTTTTCACATTTTCTATAAGTGAATCCATATAATTTATTGAAGTATATAATTTATTTTTTACAAAAATATATGACTCATTAAATGATGTATATGATTTTTAAAAAAAAATCAAAGCATGTATGGACTAAAATTAGGACCGAAAAAAGTTTGTATAAATGATGTATACTTTACATAACATTATCCTTTTCCTTTTGGGAAAAATGCAAATACTCCCCTAAAAGTTGACCGATATCCATATCCATTCCTCTCTTTTTTTTAAATCCATATAACCCCCTAACTGTATTGCTTAAATTGATATGCTCCCTTGCTGTTAACACCCATAAACAATGTTGTAGTTAAATTAACTACACATGGTTAAATTATGATATTACCCCTGTCACTTTCATCCATACCCTCACCCGACTATTTCACCCATACCCTCCCAATGGTCGAAAGAGAAGTAATTTAGTGGGTGGTTGCAAACTGGGGCATTTGATCATTTGTAGGGACTTCTTTGGATTTTTCAAAAATATCAAGGGGTTATATGGAATATAAGAATTCATAGCACCATTAAATAATAAAATATTTTTAAAATATTATTTAAAAATAGATAGCAGTTTAACTCAAAAAAGCATTTGTTTAACCAATGCTAAAAATATGAGGTTATATGGATTTTTAGAAAGAAAGAAAAAAAAAAAAAGAGGTAGATATGAATAGCAAACTTTCATGGGGGACATGCATTTTTCCCTATCCTTTTTTATAGAGCTGGAAGCCGGCTACAGATGGGTCGGTCAAAATCTTCCACACAACCTTTTGCCAAACTACCAAAGAAAATAATATTAATATTAGGGTAATTAGCACTTTTAGCCCCTAAAAATTGAATATTTACAAAAATAGCCCCGCCACCCGAATATTTGCAAAAACTAACCCCGCTGCAATTTTACACTGTTGTAACCCGTATCTGCCCCATTTACACTGGAGATGGATTATATATAATCCATCTCCAGTGTAAATCACCCCTTTATTGGGAATTTACACTGGAGACGAGTCTCCTGGAGATGGATTGTATATAATCCGTTTTTCATCTTAATTTTTTTTTTTTGGTTGTATAGATTGTTCGTTATCTCACCTGTATAAAAATTCCTGCTTGAACATGCATAAATATAATAAAAATGCATTGATATTTGCATAAATCCATTATAATCACTTGACTCCTGTTTCTAAACACCAATGAAAATACATAAATACAATAAACACAAATGAAAATGCATAAATATAATAAACATGTCTTACATCCCATAAATACAATCATCCAAATATTTTCATAAGTCCTTTCTTTTTAGCTTTTCTCGGAGCAGGAGGTGCTGATGAAGCTGATGAAGAGGGTACGTCAGTTGCTGTGGATGGCGGCACACCTGATTGTGGTGGAGTGGTAAATTGTTCGCCCGATCCCCGACTGACAGTAGTAGAAGTACACCAAACCCTGCGTGGTCCACGAGTATATGTCTGGAGTGTCATCTGTGGAGCTCGATCAGGAGCTGGGGCTGGTTGTTGTGGCTGCTCATCGATTTCTGCATCGAGTCGTACATCATTGAAGAACTCATCAATTGTGAATTCGGTGTGAGCGAAACTATCATCTACGACATCCTCAGAATCATCAGCATCTGTAGATGCACTGGAGGTACTCGAAGGTTGTCCCCTGTCTCCCATCATCGCCTCTGCATAGTCACGTGCCACAGCAATTATACGATCCCACTCATCGCAGTTGGGGTATAAGACCAACCCCCTTGCAAGCACCTCGGTAATGTTCTGTGTAACTCCCCCCTGTTAACAAAAGTTTCAATATGATAAGTAGTTATTGTCACGCCCCAGGGCGGCCAACCCCGGGACGCGGCAAATGTATACATATCATATCAGAAACCTACACAGGAGGTCAACAATATATATCATACACAATAAACAGAATGACACACAATGACAAGAAGCTGACATGATATATACACCTAATGCGGAAGCAAAAGACTGAGTCTGTAAATAAAACATACTACAGACTCGATACACAATCATCTGTCCTGTGAGAGCCAATATATACAAATAACAACTGAATATATACAACACGTGCTCAGCACGGAAATCCAATACATACAGCCAAGGAAAGGGATGCTGATAGCCTCTGGTACTCGCGGACGTAGCGCTGCTCCGCTACTGAAGAAATCCCTCGGAAAGCTCCAACTGCTGCTCCGGCTCCAGCTCCAGCTCAGTGGCAACTGGGGAAAAACATATGCGAGGGGTGAGCCACACGCTCAGTGAACGGCACAACCCATGCATCACAGACAATATTGACCACAACCTATTAATCCAGCCATTCATCCCGCCTCAAAGGGGCAGGAACAACATAACCATTTATCCAATCCAGATCATACCCTCACCCTTACCCCTCAACAGGGGACTCAGGATTTTGGGACTAACTATCATCAATAAACAAGACCAGCGGGTCGCTTATCGCCGACCCACTACACCCTCACCCTCACCTTTCCAAAGGTGACATAGGATTTTGGGACTGATAAACATTCATAAACAAAACCAGTGGGTCGCTCATCGACAACCCACTACACCCTCACCCTCACCTTTCCAAAGGTGACATAGGATTTTGGGACTGACTAGGCTGTTGGTCGCCCTTGGTCCACCGGTAGCCTCTCCTCCACACCGTAGCTTACCTGGTCTACTCCCACATTCAGCACAGTCCGAGTCCAAGATCAGGAGGTGCCTACTGATGGGAGCCCTCTGTCAGGATAGCCTGTCTAACGCTGAGGAGTTCCTACTCGGATCCAACGAAGGGAACAGAACGGCCTATCCATCGCATATGATCCACTCGGATCCGCTGACAGCACAAGTCTATCACTCTAATGTCTCGAATTCCTCAGAATTCCACCAGCGCGCATAACCAAGATGCGGGGAAACATATATTATAACCCCGAGGTTATAATATTCTCTATAGTGCCATGAATTCATCAGAATTCCCTCCAGGGCGCATATCCAAGATGCGGGGAACATACAGAATAATATGAGGAAAAGAGACCTGGGGAGGGTAACCTGGAGTCCCGATGTGGGACAACCCGCCAACCATGCAAGGAACACGGAGTACCCTAACACGGGTCTCACCGCTGTCCTCGCTAGGCCCCTCCCCTATAACATTCTCTAAGCATGCTATTAATTATACAATCCATATTATCATGGGCATGAATCTAACACACTAGTATTTAATTTAATTTAATAAATAAACTAGTAGGATGCATGCATAGGCCAAGGCTTCCTATCATGAAAACAGGAGGCATGATGCATGGCTCTTACACGTATCCTAAGGGTGTAAGTCCCTAACATACAGAGTCTAGGGTAGCATGCATTCTACATTTTCATCATGCTCACATGCAATACATGTTATTACAGGTTAATATAATCCATGTCGCCCCAGGAGAGGTCGGTATACGCCCAAGTGCGTATAACACCTCTCTACTGGGTTGGATTGTCCCACTCACCAGTATCTGGGTCGACGCGCGACCGTCCGTCTAGATCTGCAAGACAGACATTCACTGGTTAGTATTAATCCACAATTATCATTA
Source organism: Acorus gramineus (assembly GCA_030737835.1). Classification (NCBI taxonomy): domain Eukaryota; kingdom Viridiplantae; phylum Streptophyta; class Magnoliopsida; order Acorales; family Acoraceae; genus Acorus; species Acorus gramineus. Next base: position 773,066 of record JAUJYN010000038.1, on the reverse strand, counting down.
AATACATACATAACCACCCCAAAACCCACAACAAGCATCCAACACCTCCCCAACAACTACCCGCGGCCTCGGCAACCACCCGCACGGCCCCCGGCAACCACCCGCACGGCCGGCCACCGCCCGCACGGCAACCACCCGACTGCCCGGACGCGCCGCCGCGGGCCCCGCACGCCTTGCGCCGGTCCGCGAGCACCCCGCGCGCCCCCGCACGCAGTGCCCCGCCTCGCGCGCACCCCGCGCGCACCTCCGCCACCTTGCCGCACCTCGCGCACACCTCGCACGCACCTCACACACCTTGCCGCACCTCGCGCGCACCTCGCACGCCTTGCCGCACCTCGCGCGCACCTCGCACGCACCTCGCACGCCTTGCCGCACCTCGCGCGCACCTCGCACGCACCTCGCCGCACCTCGCCGCGCTTCGCGCGCACCACCGCGGCCTCACCGCGCCCTCCGCGCACCGCCACGGCCTCGCCGCAGCCTCCGCGTACCGCCACGGCCTCGCCGCGGCCTCCGCGCACCGCCACGCACCTCCGCCAGCACCTCCGCCAGCACCTCGCGCGCCCAGCACCTCCGCGCGCGCCCAGCACCTCCGCGCGCGCCCAGACCAGCGCCCAGACCAGCCCCTGCTCGCCCAGCACCGGCGCCCTGCACCAGGCCCGCGCGCCCTCGCGCGCACGCCGCGCGCCCGCGCACGCACGCGCGCCTGCCCGCGCGCACCCGACCTGGCGCCGCCTGGGGTCGCTGCTGCTGCTGCTGCTCGGCCCGGACGACCTGCCGCTGCCCGAGCGCCACCACCACTGCCCGAGACCACCCAAACCACCTTCCAACCACCCCCGACCGCCCTCCGACGACCCCCACAGCCGCCGACCACCCCCAAACACAAAAACCCCTCCCTAGCATTCATCTAAGCAAGAAAAAGGAGGGAAAGAAGGCTTACCGAGGGGAGGGAGCGAAGTCCGGACGCTCTCCGCGCGCCGAAACCTTCCTCAAAGGCTTTCCCACGCCCCGATCTATCACGGCCCTCGATTTGGCTCGAAACAGAGGAGAGAGAGAGGGGGACGGAGTGGCAAAACTCGCCGGAACGGGGATTTAAAAACACCGGAGTGTAGATCGGGACCCGATCTACACTTCTCGTGTTTTAGGTTTTTGATTTTGAGGGGTCTAGGGGGCTTGAAAGGGTGAAAAACGAGAGAGAGGAGAGAGGGATCACGTCGGGAGAGACGATGAATAGTAATTTTTGATTTATTTGATTTCCTTTTATGAACAAGTCACTTAAAAACCCGGATACGCCCCGGAACTGCGAAATTTTTGCAAACGATGCTAGAATTCGATGAAATTTTCGTGGGAGGCATAAAATGACACCAGGACACCAAATATGCAGTTAGATTTTCAATCGGAGTCCTCTAGCTCAGGACAATTGCTAACAGTCCAAAAATAAGCGGTTCCGATCGAAAAACCGGTAAAAACCGAAAACTGCCAGAACGCTCTAACGGTTATCAACAGGTTAAAAGTGACACATATATAACATTATTCCCCCCTTAGGAAATTTTGTCCCCAAAATTCGCCAAAAACATCTAGGAGGGGAAAGATGCGGATACGCGTCGAACCTGGCCTCCACGAGCTCCCAAGTGTCCTTAACACCGGAACGGTGCTGCCATCGCACCTCGACCAACTGGACGGTCTTGGTGCGGAGCCTCTTCACGCGGCGGTCCATGATCACAATCGACTGCTCCACGAATGACGGTCCGGCTCGAAGACAACGGCTCGAACGGGATGACGTGAGCAGGATCGCGGACACATCGCCTCAGCTACGAGACAAGGATGACGTCATGGGCATAAGCCAGCGGTGGGGGAAAGGCTACTTGACAAGCCACCTCCCCGATCCACTCAATGACGAGAAAATATCCCATTAAAGAGCAAACTCAGCTTGCCCCGAACGTCAAAACAGAGGGTGCCCTTAAACCAAGACACCACCACGAAACATGGTCGCCAAACCCGAAGGTAAGCTTCTGGCGACGATGACCTGCGTAGCCCCTCTAACTGGCGCTCCTCAACCGTCCCAACATAACGGAGGTATGAAGCTGCGCCTGTAGAGTGCCCTTCACAGATCCATCCAGGTGCTCGAATGGCAGTCGCTTGCAGGCATACCCCAACAAACGGGTGGTGCCTCACCCAACTGCCCTCATCCTCAAGCACGCAGGCAATTAGCATGTCCTCCAAGGTCTGAATCGTCCTCTTTAACTGGCTGCCCATCGACGATGAAACGCTGCACTTAAATGGAGGCTTGCGCCAAAGGCTGCGCCACAGCCTCAAAGTACCCCTCGCGTCTCAACCGAAATAGTGCCGACTGGAGTGCCATGAAGACGAACAATCGCGAAGGTGAAAACCCACGTCGAGGCGCCCAGAGACTCCTTCAGTCCGATAGGGAGGGAAGCGCGGACTTAGTCAGTCGGTCAATGACCACCTAGACTGTGTCGTGACCCGGACGTGACATTTGCGAGTCCCCAACAATCCCTGATAACCCACTCCACGTCCACTGAGGAATCTCGATGGACTGACGCTTTCCACTCAACGATGATTATCAAACTTTGCCTGAGGGCATGCCAGCCTGGGGAAACAAGGTCACTCACATCACCTTTTCATCATACCCCAGCAATCTCTATGAAGACTACCCTAAGGTAGTCCACAGAGGCCCAATAAACTTTTGAGATCCACGAAGGCATCCGGCGCATTCGTCAACCCCGACGGCAGTACTTAAAACTCGTAGTGCCTGAACGGTCACGAAAGGCCATCTACGGGACGTCCAACTCTCGGATCTCCATCTTGTGGTACCCTTGTGCGAAGATCGATCTAACAGCAGACACTCGCTCTCAGAGCTGGTCAAATAGATCATCCATTCGCGGCAAAGGTAATTTGATCTTCAACCTCCACGGGGAGATCAAAACAACTCCATGAACAATCAAGTTCGGATTCTGCTCCTCGAGCGTGGCTGGCGCTCATGATAACACTTACACACTAGGTAAGCCGCTCAACCGCACTTAATCCTCAAGACACGCAATAAGGGGTCACCGAATCTCGACAATGCCTATGCGACGTCATCAATCTGATAGGCGGTTGAGTCCCATCACGAACGCTAGCATCGCGCCTCCTTAATTGCGACCGATGCGGGGCAAAACGCAACAGTATCCGAAACTGTGCTTACATGCCACCAGAGATAGGCCGCTCATCTACCACCATCGGAATTCCGGCATCCTGCACTCCATGGGCAAATTCATCACGGGGAGTCCACGCTCTCGCCATCATTTAGCAGCACTCTCCCGGTGTGGCCTCCACCTGGTAGCCTCCCAAGCCCGCTATATCTGCCATATGGGCGCACCAACAAGCATAGGATCTGGGAGCACCTCACAGGGCTCTGGCCTCAACCGAGCAGCTACAACACAATGATTTATCGAGGCGACTCCAGATGCCACTATGGAACCCTGTCCACTAGCGATCGCCCACTTAGCTGCAATAGGACGCACCCGATCCCGATCGAATGCATCACCACACCCAACCGCGATGCATCGGAGCAAACTGCGAACCCACCCCTCCCAAACGGAAAGGTAAGAACTGGCGCTGAGGTGAGCCTCCGAGTAAACTCCAGGAAGCTCCCCTCGCAAAACGGGGGACCACTCGAACCGGATATCCTTCCGAGTGAGGCGGTTAAGAGGAACAGCTATCTTCGAGAATCCCTCGTCAAACCTCCTGCAATAACTCGCCAAACTCCGGAAGCTCCGAATCCTTGCGGGGTTCGACGGCCTACGCCAATTCGACATAGCAAGCGTCTTACCCGGGTCCACAGATACGCCTTAACCAAAAATTCAACCAGCCCAAAAGGCCCAAATCTCCAACCAAAACTCGCACTTAACCCACCGTCAATTTGATGCTTCTAAGGTAGTCCTTGACTGGGAAAAGAAACCCTGACAGGGTACCATGAGGTCCCGATATAGGATACCCCGACAACCAAACAAGGAACACGGAGCACCCTAGCCCGGGTCTCAACGCTGACCCTGCAAGGCCCCTCATCCAGAGTAGGAAGTCTGGAAGAAGACATCACTCTTAAAGAACACTGTTAACCCCACTGGATCATCTACATCTAGATAATCACCCATCGATATCCTTCAACATCCATCACAAGACCGGACCCAACATCATCGGGATCGGTCTAACAACAATTTGGTCACGAGCGACCCGTCTTCGCCTCATCCACACCCTCACTCCCGAAAGGAGACATTTTGGGACTTTGGGAGAGACTTAGACTGCTCTCTACCCCTGGTCCACCGGTAGCCTCTCCCCGCTCCGTAGCTCGCCTGGTCCTCTGACCGGGAGCCTGTCTAACGCCGGGGCTGTACTACGCGGATCCGACGAAGGGGAGAGCGATTCCACGCTCGCGACACCATTCAATAACCTCTTACCGGGTAGCCCCTACCTAGCATACTCCCAAATTCAGTACCCCTCCGACTGCATCGGCGGTACCTACTGATGGAAACTCACTGCCAGGACAGCTAAAACCCGGCTTCCTTAACCCAATCAACCACTCTTAATTTTCACACACCAAATGCCACACACACTTGCATAATAACCACCAAGGGGACCTGCGGAACTGCCTCGAGGGCTGCCCGCAGCTCCCGAATCTCACTAGCCTGCTCTGCCAACACTCTCGTCTGTGTCTCCACCAAATCAGCCAACCGAGCGAAAGCACGCTCCCAAGCAGGAGGCTCCTGCGTCAAGGGCTCTCCAGTAGCATCCTCGTCTCTGGTAGGTCCGGAAACCTCCAAAGACCGAGAGGGACCTCGTCCGCGCCGTCCTCTGCGAGGAGGCATATCAGCACCCTAAGAAAACCAGACACTAGGATCAGAATACTCATCTCGAAATCCTAGGACTCATCTCTACGAAGGAAGACTATTGGCTCTGACAGGACCAGGCTCTGATACCAACTTTTGTCACGCCCCAGGGCGGCCAACCCCGGGACGCGGCAAATGTATACATATCATATCAGAAACCTACACAGGAGGTCAACAATATATATCATACACAATAAACAGAATGACACACAATGACAAGAAGCTGACATGATATATACACCTAATGCGGAAGCAAAAGACTGAGTCTGTAAATAAAACATACTACAGACTCGATACACAATCATCTGTCCTGTGAGAGCCAATATATACAAATAACAACTGAATATATACAACACGTGCTCAGCACGGAAATCCAATACATACAGCCAAGGAAAGGGATGCTGATAGCCTCTGGTACTCGCGGACGTAGCGCTGCTCCGCTACTGAAGAAATCCCTCGGAAAGCTCCAACTGCTGCTCCGGCTCCAGCTCCAGCTCAGTGGCAACTGGGGAAAAACATATGCGAGGGGTGAGCCACACGCTCAGTGAACGGCACAACCCATGCATCACAGACAATATTGACCACAACATATTAATCCAGCCATTCATCCCGCCTCAAAGGGGCAGGAACAACATAACCATTTATCCAATCCAGATCATACCCTCACCCTTACCCCTCAACAGGGGACTCAGGATTTTGGGACTAACTATCATCAATAAACAAGACCAGCGGGTCGCTTATCGCCGACCCACTACACCCTCACCCTCACCTTTCCAAAGGTGACATAGGATTTTGGGACTGATAAACATTCATAAACAAAACCAGTGGGTCGCTCATCGACAACCCACTACACCCTCACCCTCACCTTTCCAAAGGTGACATAGGATTTTGGGACTGACTAGGCTGTTGGTCGCCCTTGGTCCACCGGTAGCCTCTCCTCCACACCGTAGCTTACCTGGTCTACTCCCACATTCAGCACAGTCCGAGTCCAAGATCAGGAGGTGCCTACTGATGGGAGCCCTCTGTCAGGATAGCCTGTCTAACGCTGAGGAGTTCCTACTCGGATCCAACGAAGGGAACAGAACGGCCTATCCATCGCATATGATCCACTCGGATCCGCTGACAGCACAAGTCTATCACTCTAATGTCTCGAATTCCTCAGAATTCCACCAGCGCGCATAACCAAGATGCGGGGAAACATATATTATAACCCCGAGGTTATAATATTCTCTATAGTGCCATGAATTCATCAGAATTCCCTCCAGGGCGCATATCCAAGATGCGGGGAACATACAGAATAATATGAGGAAAAGAGACCTGGGGAGGGTAACCTGGGGTCCCGATGTGGGACAACCCGCCAACCATGCAAGGAACACGGAGTACCCTAACACGGGTCTCACCGCTGTCCTCGCTAGGCCCCTCCCCTATAACATTCTCTAAGCATGCTATTAATTATACAATCCATATTATCATGGGCATGAATCTAACACACTAGTATTTAATTTAATTTAATAAATAAACTAGTAGGATGCATGCATAGGCCAAGGCTTCCTATCATGAAAACAGGAGGCATGATGCATGGCTCTTACACGTATCCTAAGGGTGTAAGTCCCTAACATACAGAGTCTAGGGTAGCATGCATTCTACATTTTCATCATGCTCACATGCAATACATGTTATTACAGGTTAATATAATCCATGTCGCCCCAGGAGAGGTCGGTATACGCCCAAGTGCGTATAACACCTCTCTACTGGGTTGGATTGTCCCACTCACCAGTATCTGGGTCGACGCGCGACCGTCCGTCTAGATCTGCAAGACAGACATTCACTGGTTAGTATTAATCCACAATTATCATTAAATACATACATAACCACCCCAAAACCCACAACAAGCATCCAACACCTCCCCAACAACTACCCGCGGCCTCGGCAACCACCCGCACGGCCCCCGGCAACCACCCGCACGGCCGGCCACCGCCCGCACGGCAACCACCCGACTGCCCGGACGCGCCGCCGCGGGCCCCGCACGCCTTGCGCCGGTCCGCGAGCACCCCGCGCGCCCCCGCACGCAGTGCCCCGCCTCGCGCGCACCCCGCGCGCACCTCCGCCACCTTGCCGCACCTCGCGCACACCTCGCACGCACCTCACACACCTTGCCGCACCTCGCGCGCACCTCGCACGCCTTGCCGCACCTCGCGCGCACCTCGCACGCACCTCGCACGCCTTGCCGCACCTCGCGCGCACCTCGCACGCACCTCGCACGCCTTGCCGCACCTCGCGCGCACCTCGCACGCACCTCGCCGCACCTCGCCGCGCTTCGCGCGCACCACCGCGGCCTCACCGCGCCCTCCGCGCACCGCCACGGCCTCGCCGCAGCCTCCGCGTACCGCCACGGCCTCGCCGCGGCCTCCGCGCACCGCCACGCACCTCCGCCAGCACCTCCGCCAGCACCTCGCGCGCCCAGCACCTCCGCGCGCGCCCAGCACCTCCGCGCGCGCCCAGACCAGCGCCCAGACCAGCCCCTGCTCGCCCAGCACCGGCGCCCTGCACCAGGCCCGCGCGCCCTCGCGCGCACGCCGCGCGCCCGCGCACGCACGCGCGCCTGCCCGCGCGCACCCGACCTGGCGCCGCCCGGGGCTGCTGCTGCTGCTGCTGCTTGGCCCGGACGACCTGCCGCAGCCCGAGCGCCACCACCACTGCCCGAGACCACCCAAACCACCTTCCAACCACCCCCGACCGCCCTCCGACGACCCCCACAGCCGCCGACCACCCCCAATCACAAAAACCCCTCCCTAGCATTCATCTAAGCAAGAAAAAGGAGGGAAAGAAGGCTTACCGAGGGGAGGGAGCGAAGTCCGGACGCTCTCCGCGCGCCGAAACCTTCCTCAAAGGCTTTCCCACGCCCCGATCTATCACGGCCCTCGATTTGGCTCGAAACAGAGGAGAGAGAGAGGGGGACGGAGTGGCAAAACTCGCCGGAACGGGGATTTAAAAACACCGGAGTGTAGATCGGGACCCGATCTACACTTCTCGTGTTTTAGGTTTTTGATTTTGAGGGGTCTAGGGGGCTTGAAAGGGTGAAAAACGAGAGAGAGGAGAGAGGGATCACGTCGGGAGAGACGATGAATAGTAATTTTTGATTTATTTGATTTCCTTTTATGAACAAGTCACTTAAAAACCCGGATACGCCCCGGAACTGCGAAATTTTTGCAAACGATGCTAGAATTCGATGAAATTTTCGTGGGAGGCATAAAATGACACCAGGACACCAAATATGCAGTTAGATTTTCAATCGGAGTCCTCTAACTCAGGACAATAGCTAACAGTCCAAAAATAAGCGGTTCCGATCGAAAAACCGGTAAAAACCGAAAACTGCCAGAACGCTCTAACGGTTATCAACAGGTTAAAAGTGACACATATATAACAGTTATAAAATCATTTATCACTTTCTAAAAATGTAACACGCGTTTAAAATTCTTACCGAATTTGGTGCGACATAGCCTGGATGGTACTGTGGGGGTGGTGGAGGTGTGATATGTCTGACTGTTCTCTCCCAGTACCACTCCATATATCTCCTCGAACTCCGGGTATGAGAGAATTGGTGGATGTGATCCAAGCGTTGGTCCCAACGCTCGATATAAGTCTGGTGAAAAACTATCCAATTGACATCCTGTCTACCTCGTCTGTTTACCCGGTCGATGGCCTCTACATCAGATGGAATGTCCTGATGCCATCCAAATTGACCCGCGACTCGATCTGGCACTTGCATCTCCACTATATCAAAGCAAATGAGTGGGACCCTAACCGTCTACAACTCCATATGATCCATACATGCAAGTGGTAGTGTCTCATATGTCCCAGCATAAGGCTGCCATATAACCTACCAAAAACCAAATTTATAATTAGTATCACAATTAACATAGAATATATCATTTGTGAAATATATGACTAATTGTATAGTCACCTGCGACTGAAGCTGATAGTCCAGTTGTGCTCTATAGTATATCAGAACACGCGAATTTTCATCAAACCTCTGAGTCACCTTCCACCTGAAATAAGGAATTTAATGAAATATGATCTTCTATGAATTGACAAAAGAAGATGAAAATATTGACATTACCTTACTCCCAAAGGTTGATCTCCAAGAATAAAATCTGGATCATGTAATGATGGTCGTCCCACATGTAATCTCTCTCACGACCGTAGCTGTGTTGGAACAAAATCTTAAGTAACACAGAAAAAAAAAAGTATGTATGGATAAAAATTGGGGTTTGCATATTACCTGTAGCAGAGAATAAAAACCATGAGATCCTGCCGACATCCTCTCTCCAAGCCCTCTGTACAATGCTCTATATAAGTGGGCCAAAGCAGCTGCATCCCATGAATATCGGCCAGCATCCTCAAAATCTCTGAATAAATGAAGGTAGCACGCATGTATCTTATTTCCTGTGCCATCGGCGAAGATGGTTGATCCAAGCACAAATAAGATATATGCACGTGCATACTGCTGGAGGATATCGTCGTCCAATTCAACATCTGGTACGATGCTGAAGGTTTCTTTAAGCCACGAGAGAAAAATTCTTTCACCCTTGATCTTATCTACAGGGGGGCCAACACCTAACAGCTCCTCACAAACACTGGCCCAATCATCGTGGTCTGTGATACCAGTCACGGGCTTGCCATCAATGGGTAGTCCAGTCAAAATAGCAACGTCCTGAAGTGTAATGGTCATCTCGCCATGTCGCAGATGAAATGTGTTGGTTTCTGGTCTCCATCTCTCAGTCAGTGCTTGTAGAAGTCGATGATCTGATCTGGTATATCCCATCTCTGTCAAATAATACAACCCTGATGTCCTCACGTATGGCTCAATGCGTGGACCCAAGACCCAGTGATGCAATGCTAGCATGTGGATCGTAAACTTGGAGGAGTCGGTCTGTTTAAGGAATTTATTTATTCAAGTAAAAAAAATTCATATATGAAGAATAACATTAGAGAAAAACACATCATTTGTCATACCTTGCCCTGGAATCCATGATGAGACCTATGAGATCCCTGAAAATACAGCAAATCATCCACGACGGGTCCATGCCACTCACGTATGTCCATCACCTGTAATTTGAACACAAGTTAATATCTACTCAAACAATTGAACATTCATCATCATATCACAATCATATTTAACATCAATTACCAGCATTTGTATTTCTACGTGGACATTTATTTTTTCTATGGCCTTTCTCATGACATATTGAACATGTATATCTCAGACTTGGATCCCTGGAGTCCATATGCATACGTCGGCGAGTTGATACAGGGCGCCCCGCTTGTCTCCTAACATTTGGTGGGATGAAGATAGGATCGTTTTCCGTAGGAATCGGCCAACGACTTTTATCATCAACGGAGTGGAATCGGGGTTCATAAGTGTGTCTATATGACTCTGAGGAAAGCCAATGTGACACATATCTCCCAGGACTAATACGAGCATACCCGCAGGCCGCTATGACATGTGCACATGGATAGTGAAACAACTTCGGAACATGACATTGACATTCTGCATTGTCAGAAATAAGAAAACAGTGTACATAACCGCATTCTTGTCTTGGACATTGAATTCTGATCTATCAAGCCTTCTTACAAACATCGCCCTTGCATCATGTGCAGTTCTCTCCAAACGTTGCTGCATAGATGACACATGTTCACCTGACATGCTCTCGGCCGATTCACGCCTCGTATAAAAATACTCTGACACTCGTATGAATGTCTGTTGTAATATGGCAGTGACTGGCAATCCTCTTACACCTTTCAAGACACTGTTCATGCTTTCTGCTCTATTGGTGGTCATCGTGCCATGACGACGGCCATCGTCATAACAAAGGGCCCATGTTTGTGGAGGGACTTGATCAAGCCATGTGCGAGCTTGTGAGGAGGCACTAAGAATCTTTCGCATTTCATCAGCAAATTGATTTGGACATTTCAAGGTGGCACCCTTCCACACCTGGTCACTCAACTCCTTTCGTTTAATATTTTTTTTGAAGTTGTCTATCATGTGTCTCATACAGAAACGATAGTGTCATGTCACATTGTTTGCTTCCTCAATATCCTTCATGCCTGCTATGATGCCCAAGTGCCGATCAGATATGACACACAAATTGTTTATACAACCAACAGAAAAGAACAAGTTCCAAAGGAAGAAGGTCCAACTGCTTCTGTTCTCAGATTCAACTATAGCAAAGGCTATCGGAAGCAAACCATTTTCTGCATCGCAAGCAGTGGCTATCAGGAGATTTCCTTTATACTTTCCATACAGATGTGTTCCATCGATGCAAACCAATGGACGACAATGTTTGAAAGCCTCTAAGGCTGGTCCGAATGCCCAAAAAACACGTTCAAACTGTTGGATCGGTCTGCCCATGTTATTCTCTTGTATGACAGGGCCTTCGAAGAACACATTTGTTCCTGGATTAGACCTCCTCAAGGCATCAACATATAGAGGCAACTCAGCATATGATTCCTCCCAATTTCCAAATATCCTCTCCATAGCCTTCCATTTGGCACGGTGTGCCTTTGAATATGAAATTGTGTAGTGATGATCAGCACGTATCCTGTCATTATCTCAGTAGGACTGATTCTCAAATTATGACGAATCGTTGGCATAATCAGCTGTGAGATATAATCAGAACTAAATTGTCTGTGATTTGAACTGAGTAGAGGATCCAAGCATGTATGAGAAACTCTCTGTCACGCCCCAGGGCGGCCGTCCCCGGGACGCGGCAGGTGTATATATCATATCAGAAACCTACATAGGAGGTCAAATATATATACTCTAAACCACAAATAAAATGACAACACAGATCAAACAGGGCTGACATAATATATACACAATATAGCGGAAGCTAAAACTGAGTCTGTAATCCAAAACATATTACAGACTCGATACACAATCATACGTCCTGTGAGAGCCAATATACATAGAACAACTGAATACATACAGACGCGTGCCAAGCACGGAAAACAATACATACAGCCAAGGAGAGGGATGCTGATAACCTCTGGTACTCGCGGAACGTGGCGCTGCTCCGCTACTGAAGGAATCCCTCGGAAAGCTCCAACTGCTGCTCCGGCTCCAGCTCAGGCTCAGTGGCAACTGGGGAAAAACATATGCGAGGGGTGAGCCACACGCTCAGTGAACGGCACAACCCATGCATCACAGACAATATTTTCCACAATTCCATTATTTATCCAACTATTCGTCCCGCCTCCAAGGGGCAGGAACCACCTAACCATTTATCCATCATAAACCACAATTTCCATAACCCATATCATACCCTCACCTTCACCCCTCAACAGGGGACTCAGGATGTTGGGACTAACAATCAACCATAAACAAAACCAGCGGGTCGCTCATCGCCAACCCACCACACCCTCACCCTCACCTTTCCAAAGGTGACATAGGATTTTGGGACTGACTAGGCTGTTGGTCACCCTTGGTCCACCGATAGTCCCTCCTCCACTCCGTAGGCCGCTTGGTCTCCACCCACAACTTCAGCACAGTCCGTCACAAATATCGGGAGGCGCCTACTGATGTGGGTCCTCCGAAGGACGACCTTTCTAACGCTGGAGGTAGCCTCTACCGGATCCAACGCAGGGAACAAAACAGCCTATCCATACGCATATGATCCACTCGGATCCGCCGACAACACATCTCTACCACTCAAATGTCATGAACTCTTCAGAGTTCCTCCAAGGCGCATATCCAAGATGCGGGGAAAATAGTACAATCAAAAGCAATGTTGGAATATCATTGGGGGAAAGAAACTCGGGAGGGCGGCGTGAGTTCCTGATACAGGATACCCCGACAACCAAACAAGGAACACGGAGTACCCTAACACGGGTCTCACCGCTGTCCTCGCAAGGCCCCTCCCCTATAATATTCACTAACATGCTAATAATCATACCAATCATACAACATTACTTATAATATTATTAGGACTAGAAACCTTGGGAGGGATGCATGAGGTCCCGATACAGGACATCCCGACAACCAAACAAGGAACACGGAGTACCCTAACACGGGTCTCACTGCTGTCCTCGCAAGGCTCCTCCCGATAATATTACCTAAGGCATGCGATTTAACAGACACTAGCATTTAATTGAATAAATAAACTAGTAGGACGCATACACAGGTCGAGGTTTCCTAACATGAAACTGGAGACATGGTGCATGGCTCATATACATATTCTAAGGGTGCAATTCCCTAACATGCAAGGTCTAGGGTAGCATGCATTCTACAATTTAATCATACAAGCATGGATTACATATTACTGCAGGTTAATATTCATCCACGGTGCCCCAGGAGAGGTCGGTATACGCCCAAGTGCGTATAACGCCTCTCTACTGGGTTGGATTTGTCCCACTCACCAGTATCTGGGTCGTCGCGCGACCGCTCGTCTAGATCTGCAAGATAGACATTCAATATGGTGAGTTAAACTCCACAAATACTACAAAATACACAAGGACTTACATAAATCCACAACTAACTCTTAACACTCGGGCAAACGTGCATACGACCCGCACGCACGCTAGCCCGAGCACCCCGGCAACCACCCGCACGGCCACCTGACCGCCCAGGCGCACCGCCGCGCCTCGGCCCGCGCACTCCGCGCACCGCCGCGCCTCGGCCCGTCGCCGAGACACGCCGCCGAGCCTCCCGTGTGCACCGCGCGCCCCCTGCGCCCCAGCGCAGCCGCCCACGCACACCCCGCACGCCATCGCTGGCCCGCGAGCACCCCGCACGCCCCGCGCGCAGCGCCTGGCCCTGCGCGCACCCCGCGCGCACCACCTCGCTCCGCGCGCACCTCGCGCGCACCACCTACCTCTACCCGCACGCACCACGTGCGCACCGCCAGCTCCGCCCCGCAGCGGTGCCCAGCGCCCAGCGCCCCAGCGACCAGCGCCCAGCACCCTCGGCCAGCACCCGGTACCCGCGACCCAGCGCCCATCGCTCAACGCCCGGCACCCGGGACCCTCACCCAGCGTCCACGCGCACGCCTGCGCAGCACGCACCCAGCGCGCCCAGCGCGCCTGCCAGCCTGCCCGCCCTGCTGCCCGCGTTGCCTGCCTGCGCGCGTCGCCGAGTAGCCCGAGCACCGCTCGCCTGCACGCCCGGGGCAATGCCCGCCTGATACCCGAGCGCCCCTGCCCTGCTCGCCTGCGCGCCCAGCCTGCTCGCCCGGCCTGCCAGCGCGCACAACCCAGCTAGCCTACCCGAATGCATCTCCCTGCACCCCCCGAGCGCACGCGTGCGCGCGCGCCCGCGCGCACGCCCTCGCGCGCCCGGCAAACTGGTGCGCCTGCCGCCTGCCGCACGCCCGAGTGCCCTGCGCCCCATGCGCAGCACCCGCGCGCGCCCCGGCCTCACGGCCATCACCCCCAGCACCGCCGCCCAGCTCCAGCCGATCGACCAGCACGCCCAGCGCCTGCAGCACCACCCGAGCGCACGCCGCGCGCACGCCTGCGCGCACGCACCCGCACGCCCGACCACCTGGTGCCCCACGCCGCTGCGCCTGCTGCCAGCGCTCCCGGGACAGCCTCCCCACCTACCCGAGCAGCCTATCTCCCCTACCCGAGCACCCACTCACCACCACCGGCCACCCACGGCCTCCGACCACCACCCCCGCCCTCCGACGGCCACCCACCACCTCCGGCCTCCTCCCAACCTCATTTCCCACCTCCTAACATCCATCTAAACAAGAAAAGAGGGGAAAATAGGGCTTACCAAGGGAGGGACCGAAGTCCGGACGCTTTCCACGCGCCGAAACCCTTCTCAACGGCTCTCTTACGCCCCGATCTACCACGGCCCTCGAAATGGCCCGAATCAGAGGACAAAGAGAGGGGGACGGAGTGGCTAGAGTCGTCGGAATCGGGATTTGAAGACACCGGTGTGTAGATCGGGACCCGATCTACACTTCCCGTGCTTTAGGTTTCAAGCTTTGAGGGGTGGAGGGGCCTCTAATGGAAGAAAAAGAGAGAGGGAGGAGAGAGAGGGATTTGGTAGGGATGATGAATAGTGACATAAGATATTTTCTCACCCACTATTTATACCAAGTCACTTAAAAACCCGGATACGCCCCGAAACTGTGAAATTTCGGGAACGTTACCGGAATTCGATGAAATTTTCGTGAGAGGCTTAAAATGGCACCAGGACACCAAATATGCAATTAGATTTCCAATCGGAGTCCTCTAACTCTGAACGATAGCTAACAGTCCAAAAATAAGCGGTTCCGATCGAAAACTGGTAAAAACTGAAAAACTGCCAGAACGCTCTAACGGTTACCAGCAGGCTAAAAGTGACACATATATAACACTCTCAGAGTGGAAATCTTGAACATTTTTGAACCACCAACCCTCCTCGCATATAATCTCCAATTACATTCATCTTATGCACTTAACGGCATATTTTTCTACATTTGATTTCACCACATGACACTGTACACATTTCTTTATGCTCCAGGTTCGGACAGCATTAATGAGTGACTTCTTATTCGTGAAAAGCTGACCAACCTCAAGTTCATTACACGAAGAAGATCCGATTTCATAAATGCATGGATGGACATTTTCTGCCACCGCCTGCTCCATAAGCTCACGTGTAGGAAACATTTGAGGAACACTATATTCACGGATGGCAGTTCTCCTCACATCATGGTCCTCCTCAGTATCAGGTCCTTCAACCCAGCCATCTTCACGATCCTCTTCTTCTTCTTCTTCTTCAGTATCTTCTCCCACTTCCTCTTCTTCTTCTCCTCCTTCTTGATCTTCTTCTTCTTCATTGTTCACTTCAATTCCTTCACGAATATCGTCCCAACCCATGTCATGAAATGGGGACCTATAAATGCAAACACATTATACTTACACATATGAATACACCCACCAAAAACATCCTATAAATACACAATACTTACAAATGTGGTATATTGACACTCCCATAGGCATTGGTCGGTGTTGCATCAATCATATTCTCTTGGGTGCACGGAACAAATGACGACGATGAAGGTTGATATGGTTCACGAACAATGGAAGGATATGAATCTTCTACATCATAATTCATCGCGCCACGACCTCTTTGTATGATCTCTTCCTTCTCTAACCATATTTGAATCACATGCGCGTGCTTTGGGTACAATATTATCATCACTTTCACCCCATACCATCTTCGAGAGGGACACCCAAACACTTTTCATCGTGAGTGGGATGCACAGCACTCATGGACAATTTGTAAAGACTTGGATCGGTCCCCGTCAAATGGTACATCATTTGGAGTAAATCGACATAAGAGATCCTCTTACGTATGATGGTGGTTTTCCTGGTACCACCTTCATAAAATGAAGTATCTTCACGTTAAACAATCCTCCCGTCAAAAGAGTATATTAACGGGACATCGGATTTCTTTACCATCTAAACCATAACTTATTCAACTTAATAAATATATTTCTAAATTCATAATAATAAAATCCATCCAACACATACATATTAAACACTATAACTGTTGTGCTTGTGTCATTTGGAGCGCTCTGTTTAAAAATTTGGGTACATAATTTTTTCCTAGAAGTTATGTATTCCTGATTTGGTATTTGGATTTGATTTTGTTAAAATCCAAGATGAAGAGGTTTAAATATGATTTTATTATGAGATGTCCAGTTTTGAGTTAGCTTTCGTACAGAAGTAGAATTAGATCAACTGGATTCTTGTAGTAAAAGTTATGGGTATTTTTCCAAGTATACCCCGGGGATGGAAATTCTGGCAGCAGCCCTGCTCGATGTTTAGCTCTAATTTTGGAATAGCTGGAGAGATTATTTAATCTTGGAATGAACATGAAAGTTGTAGATAATCTTCTTAGATTTCCAACGGTTTTGGAATTGTGCAATTCGGAGCTATATTGAGGAAGTTATGGCTGTTCCAGTGAAGCATGCGCAGAATTTCTAGTCAAAGGGCGACTAGGTCTTTTCTCCTTAGATATTTGTGATAAATATCTTTCTCCTCTCTCTCTCCCCTCCCAAACGTCCATGCCTAAATTCTTGTCTCTCTTTCTCTCTTACAAACACACCCACCAAGTGTTTGTTGATATGTCTCTATGAGAAGAAGAGATGGAGATGGTGAAGGAAGAAGAGGGTTTGTTCAACTGTTGTTGTTGTTGTTGTCTTCTCTTCTCTCAAGCCTTTTCATGATCTCCCCCCCCCCCTGATTTGAAGCCATGGAAGAGGCTGAGGAGGGCTGAAGGTGGTGGTGTTGGTGGTGGCGGTTGAGGTGGTCGCGGGTGCGTCGAGGGCCCCCGAACCTCCCCTTTCTTTTCCCCTCCCAAGGTGAGCCCTTCCTCTTCTTTACTTGGTTTTCATGGCTTAAGGGGATGTTAGGGAGGTCATGCATGCTAGGTAGATGGGTTAGGGTGTGTGTGAGGGGTTGGGGAGGGTTAAAATGAGGTTAGGACGGGCTGGGCACGCGCTGGGCGCAGTCTGCGCGTGTGCGTGCACAGGCGCGCGCTGGCAGGCGCAGTCGGGCGCGCAGACGCGCGCGGGTGTGCGCGTGGGTGAGCGGGGGTGCGCGCGGGTGCGCGCGGGCGCGTGGAGTAGGCACCTGGGCATGCGCCTGGGCGTGGGGCTGGGGACCAGTGCGCGCGCGTGCGTGCGCATGCTGGGGCGTGCGCGGGGTGCTGCGCGAGGGCGCGGGCTGGACATGCAGTGCGCGCGAGCGTGCGCGTGTGTGCGGCAGCGCGTCTGGGCGCGCGGCAGTGCGCCGATGGTGCTGGGGTGCGTGCGTGCGTGCGCATTCGTGCGTGCGCGTGCGGGGGGCCATGCGTGTGGCTGCCCAAGTGTTCGGGTAGGTGTCGGGGCACTCGGACTCGCGTGCGTACGTGCGTGCTCGCATGTGTGCGAGCCCGTATGCATGCTTGTCCGAGTATTGGGTATTTCTAATGTATTTCTATGTGTAAATTGTGTTGTTCTCACCAGTTGGATGCCCCTACCTTACAGATCTCGTCGGATGGGATGCGCGAGGTCCCGGGTCGTAAGGTGAGTGGTTTGATTCCAATCCCCCCCCCCCTCTCTAGGGATGCGCTCGACCCGCGTAGACGCGCGTCACGCATCGATGGGGCCCCCTAACTAATATGTAGATATTTGCATGCTAGGAATATACATCCATGTATCGTGTATAGAGGCCCGTACATGCCTGGACACCATGTCCTGTACTTAAAAGCCTTGATCTATGCATGATCAATATGATGTATCCATGCCACCTTAGACTTTGTATGCTAGGGATATGCACCCTTATATCATGTATAGCGGCCTATGCATGCCTAGACACCTTGCCCTGAACCTATGCATATTCCCATTTAGTTTAATTTATTTAAATCAAGATGGGATTATGTGATTATACTGTTGTAAGCATGCCTTAGAGAATATTATAACCTTGTGGTTATAATATATGTTTCCCCGCATCTTAGTTATGCGCCCTGGAGGAATTCTTGAGAATTCATGACATTAGAAATGTTAGGAAGCGTTGTCGACGGATCCAAGAGGATCGCATGCGTGTGGGTAGGCTGTTTCTCTTCCCTTCGTTGGATCCGTGTAGGGACTCCCCGGCGTTAGACAGGCTGTCCTGACAGAGGGCTCCCATCTGTAGGTACCTCCGATGCGTCGGACTGTGCTGATCGTGGGAGTATACCAGGTAAGCTACGGAGTGGAGGAGAGACTACCGGTGGACCAAGGGTGATTAACAGCCTAGTCAGTCCCAAAATACCATGTCACCCCTTTGAGGGTGAGGGTGAGGGTGTGGTGGGTCGGCGATGTAACGACCCACTGGCTTGTGTAGTTACTCCCGTTTAGGGACTATGACTACTTTGAGGTTAATATGAGTGTGTTGGTTGTGGTTATGCATGTGTGTGATATCTCGATGAGCGAGTATCGAGAGTGGTTGTTTTCCATTGGGTTTCGCTTTGCGAACATGGGATCGTTCTCCCCTTCGTTGGAACCGATGTAGGAACTCCCCGGCGTTGGCTATACCTGTCAGAGGACTAGGCGGAGGCCACGAGGGTGGGAGAGGCTACCGGGTGGATCAGGGGTGGAGAGCGGTGAGTTGAGGAGATCGGGTTGTAGATACTACCCGGGAGAGGGTTAACGAATGATGTTACGAGCGTGGAATCGTTCTCCCCTTCGTTGGATCCGTGTAGTGACATCCCCGGCGTTAGACAGGCTGTCCTGACAGAGGGCTTCCATCTATAGGTACCTCCGATGTGTTCGGACAGTGCTGATCGTGGGAGTATACCAGGTAAGCTACGGAGCGGGGAGAGGCTACCGGTGGACCAGGGGTGTAGAGCAGTCTAAGTCTCTCCCAAAGTCCCAAGATGTCTCCTTTCAGGAGTGAGGGTGTGGATGAGGCGAAGACACGTCCCTCGTGACCCATTCGTTGTTCGACCGTTCCCATAGATGTTGGGTCCGGTCTCGTGATGGATGTTGAAGGACATCGATGGGCGATTATCTAGATGTAGATGATCCAGTAGTTTGAGTAGACCAGTAAATCTGGGTCTCTTCGACCGACGGCATGGTCTCTAGACCAGTAAATCCGGGTCTCTTCGACCGACGGTATGGTCTCTCCCCATAAGTCCCAAAAGACTTCCTCCGGGAGTGAGGGTGGGGGTGAGGTTGGTCGCGCTGCCGCGTGACCCTGTTATCCATTGGGTTTCTACCCATGTTTTCCTTGAAAGGAAATTGATTTTGTGTTGAACTGTAGAATGGTGATTGGTTTCCAGCCACTCACTGAGCTTGTAGCTCACCCCTCGCATACTGTTTCTTTTCAGGGGCAGTGTTGGGCGTGGAGCTGGAGCTTCCTGTGGCGTGGTCTTATGGGCGTGGAGCATTCTGCCGGCGGGTGGCGTGTGCGAGGCTGTCAGCATTCCTAGAGTCATTTTATGCTTTGTAAATCGTGCATGTGGCACAGGTTGTATTTTCTTTGGTCTAGACTTGGCTTTCACAGGACATTGATTGTGTATTCGGGTCTGTAATAATGTTTTTGATTTACAGACATTGTTATATATTATGCTTCCGCTTTTCAGTCAGTTATCATTATCTTGCTTTGCCGCCTTGTGTATTGCTGTTGGTGTCCTTATTGATCTCATGTATTGATAGCTGATATTATATTTATTTTGCCACGTCTCGGGGACGCCTGGGGCGTGACAATAACATTCATGCAACACATACAAAGCATATTTCCTAAAAATAGCCTTTGATTTTTTTAAAATGTTTACTGAGAGGCCATTGAATTTTTTCCTAATGCCATACAATTTTTTAAAAAGTTTTTATATATGACAATCAAATTTTTCAAAATTTTTTTTAAGATTTAAAAGTTTATTTTGACAAATAAGAAATTTTAAAATAAACAAAACCTTAAAAATTTCACATTTAACTTAACAAAACATCATACAATCAATATTCCAATAATAAATAAATTCAACATTCAACAATTAGGATTTTGATAAAAAAAAACCCAAATGTAATCAATAAAATCAAAACAATTGATAAATAAATAATAAAATTCAAGAACATTTAGGGTTTTGATGTTTACCTTTGAATTCAGAGTTATTTTTGATGATTTTTCATGGTTGACAGCGGGTAGGTGGGTGAAAGAGGGACAAAAGGGGTGAAATATGGGAGTTTTAGGGCTTGACAGCGGGGACGGGGCTTATATATGCCATGACCAGGAGACAGCATATATATATAACGTCTCCAGGAGACGGTATATATATATGCCGTCTCCAGACTCAGTCATTCTTCTTTATCATAGTTTTCCGCTGAAAATAGACAACACTAGAGACAGATTATACATAATCTGTCTCCAGTGTAAAATTTTAGTGGGGCTAATTTTTACAAATATTCAGATGGCGGAGCTATTTTTACAAATATTCAATTTTCAGGGGCTAAAAGTGCTAATTACCCTTAATATTACGTATAGCTGACATTGGAAAGTTTGTTTACAATTTCTACGAGAACTAAAAAACAACTGTATTGATAGTGACTCCTCCCCTTCTTTGTCTTTGTTATGAAAAATACATAAATAAAAAAGCATGCTTTGCTTTCCATCAACTCTTCTCAATTTCCTCAAAAGTCCAAATTAAAACATTCAACGCAAACAAAAACAAAAGTAAAAATAAAAATAAAACTGTTGCTCTCTCTCTCTCTCTCTCTTTCTCTCTCTGATCCTGTCTCCAGGAGGCAAGTATAGTAACCCACCTTATATTCTTCAAAATTTGATTTTTTTGCTACTCTTTGGGGATGTTTTAGTTGCTGTTCTTCTTGATTTTGCATGGTAAGGATGATGTTTTGGGGGGGGGGGGGGGGGGGGGTGGTTAAAAGTCAAACTTTTCTTCTTTATATACATATTTTTTTAATGCAGTATTTGTTATTTGTAGTGTATTTTGGGATGGACTTTCTTCTGCAATGATTTGATTATGAGTAGCTGTGTGGGTTTCAGTTTTTTTTTTCTTGTCAGTGTGGGTTTTGGGTTAATTGAGTTTTGAGGTTTTCTTATTTATTTGTGTTTTCATGTTTTGGACCAATTGACAATTTGTTCGTATTGCCCTTTGAGGCACTATGATTTTAGAAAATTTTGAATTAATGGGTGCCTCTATTTTAACATGGTTGCTATTATCATTGTTAGATTCTGTTATACCTTTTGGTTTACTATTTGTTTTCCTTATTCAAAATGAGGATGGTGTTTTTGTGGGTTTGGGCATATTTACTGATTGTTTTTATTTGAAATTGAGCTCAGACTGGATGTTCTTCTATGGTAATTTGTAAGATATGAGTGATTATTAGGTTCTGAATTCTATAGTTTCTCTTTCAGGGTTGGGTGGGGTTGGACATGATTTAAATATGGCCCTGACGAGATAAAATGCTTTCCAAAAGTATAGAAACAGTAATTCTTTATTTTAATGTTGATTTCTTCAGGACTATTATTGTAGGACACTTGGTCATGCTTTTGTATCGAAGACATAAAATGACCTCTTCATTTATAGTATTGACACTGATTGTTGAGGTATTATTTTCTTTCGTCATCTTTCTTTTTTGTGTTGGCTTCGCATTAAATAGAAAATCCCTCTATTTTGCCAGTGGCTCGTGTTGATTTCGAACTGATCTTCTGGATTTTTTAAAAACCTGAATGCTTTCTGGAATATACTAATTTATGATATTGATGCGTAGTTCAGAATATGATCTGCATATATGTCCTGTTGTTTACTGCTACATGCCATATGCTTAGAAATAGGAGTCTAGCAGTTATGTTTGGGTGATGGTCATGCTGATATTCTTCTACTTTACTAAGGAAAAAGACTGAAGATTTTTTAGGATACATTGAAATGGGGGTTTAGATCATTGTTGGAGGTGACTGCTTTGGCCCTATGCGTCCCCGGTGATTTGTTAGGCAAAGAAATGGTTTGAGGGATTTTAATCCCATAATTCATTTTCATTGATGACTGTAGATGAGTAGTAGACTGCCTAGTAAGATCATTTTGTGGACAGAGAATAGTTATACTTCTTTTGAATTTGGATTATATATGAGCTTCTCAGTATTAATTTCATATCAGACATAGACTAGGCAACCTGAGGAAGTTTGAAAATGGGCTTAGGAAACTAGTATAGTACACATAATCATGAGATACTGAGCTTGGCATAACGGCATCTTGTACTGATTATTATTTTTTATATTTAAATCAATAATATAAATAATGCATATAATTCTAGTGCATTTGTTAATTTACACCCTTTAATCCCCACGAATGTATTTCCATGAGTAGATACCTGATTAGTGAGATGGTCAATCATTTTATGTGCGTCTCTTTTGACAATTTGATGTGGACTTTTGAGGATTCCTTGATATAACCATCTCTGTAACCCCACACTTGACGTTGTGGACCATGTTCTTATTCCTCTCATGGTTAGTAATTTTTCATAAACTAATTCTTACTATCAGAATTTAATTACACGAGACCAAAGTCCTTATGAACTCTTGAGGAATTGGAATTCAATTCATTCAGCTGGCCTTGGAGCTGGAAAGATAGGAACCCCTCCAGAAGTCGAGGGTTTTAGAATCTGGCTTTGTGATAAAAGAGGCGTTTTCTCAGTCAAATCCGGGTAGGTGGGCAGAGAGGATGCCTAGTATTTTCCTGGTGTGAAGCCATTGATACTGATGGGTGGAAAGAATTGGTTCAAAAAATTGTGTATTGGACAAGCTTGGTTGAACCCTCATCAAGAAATAGATTGATTGAGAGAGAACCGATTGAGGTTTTGTGGATGTGCACAATTGAATGGAAAGATATTGTGCCAGTAGAAAAGGCAGAAATGAGGTGTACATTTCTTGTGAAGAAGATGGAATCCCTACTGAGTTGGAGAAGGAGTAGCTTAACATGGATTGGTCGAATGTAACAAAAAAGATCTTTTATATGCATCTATATTATAAGACCTTAAACTCGAATCTGTGGTAAAACGAGTTCCATAAATTCACACCTTTGGTTCCAGAGGCTTTGCTGATGGTTGTGGTAATTCCCCTTTCTAGTTGAAAATCTTTGCCTTGTTCAAGTACTATCTTCTTAATGTGAAAAGATGGCATATATCTGATTCTCTTTTGTAAACCACTGTCATTTTATTGCAGATACTTGGTGGTTGATAGTGGAAGGGAAGATCTGAACATAGTAGATATATAAACTCCTAAATGGCACCAGGTATGTAATTTAACAGGGCCAGTTTGCATTTCTGTTGCCTATATTAATAGTTGATTATTATTATGAGAAGCAGTTATGTTTATTTTCATTAACCCATCTAATGCTTTATGATATACAACATGTGATGTGTTATTATGTGACAGTATCATAAATTTGAGATTTTAGAAATCATTCTAGGACTAGGATTACATTGCTAGAAAAGGACTTAGAGGAGATTGTGCAAGAGACCAGTGGTTCATATAACAACATGCAATTAATAATTTGCCTTCTTCAAAGATCAGTGTTTTGAGATATCATGGATGCATATCTATCATATTTTTTGTGTGGAACAAAAAAAGTTAAGCTCAAATGGCATAATTTTTCCCTGTAGGAATTTTTGTTAACCCATATAGCTATATTTAAGTTATTGTGTTTCCTACAATGATGTCATATTCTAAGGTTATTTTGATATATGCAAAATCATCTGATGGATGACATGTATGACTTAGACCTTTGAGGTGGCATTTGCAATGACATTTGATTACATAGTCCATACATATATGTTTGCCACTCACCAATCTAGATCAGAAGTAGACATACACTTTTGCTTTTGAAGGCTGGACAACTGATATCTGTTATGTTGACTTGTTGTTTTGAATTGTTCCATCATCATTGAGGATCTGGACAACTAAAGTTAGCTTAGTTTAAAAGAAATTCCCATGGCAATATTTTGTCTCAGTATTTTTAGAGTAAAAAACCTTAAAACTACTAATATCATTATATTTTAATTGCTTCAAGATGGAACTACACACATTTTGTTTTGATCTCTTCTTATTACAGTCTAGTTGTTCCATTTAAATTTGTGGGTAAAAACATGCACCATCCTGTTTTTGATCAGTCTATTACATGCCTAAAATAATATCATAAAACAGGATGGTGCATGTTTGTTTACCACAAATTTAAATGGAACATCTAGACTGTAATAAGAAGAGTCATTATTATGATAATATGATGTCATCATATCTAAGTGCTAAATATTTAGACATGTTTGGTGATATTGTCACATGTCATGTTCCTTTTCATTTCTGTATGTGTCTGGGGAGCAGTGAATTAAACTATATTAATCCTCAGATTATAACAACTTTTCTAATAAATTTGCAAATTCTTGAGATGATTGGGAACAAAAATGTCAAGTAAATCTGGTCAAACCAGTCTTCCACCATTTTAATATGTTCCAACACAATTCTATTATTATAAAAAAAAAATAGTATTGCTGAAAATATACACATATATATTCTAGTATGATTATACATAATTTCGTATTTAGGTCAAAATGCTGAATTTGACCTGGCTGGCTGGAGCAGGATACAGCCATGAGTCACAAGTAGTACAATAAACTTGGCAAGCATAACATTTTGGAAAGAATATGCGACATAGTCAGGGAAATCCAACTAAGTGTCCATTAAATTCATGCCACCCTGAAATTTGAACCTGGTTATCCAGTAATGAAATTCCTTTCCTACTACTAAACCAAAACTAACATTAGTATGTTGCGAGTTTTCTTTCTTATCAAAATTGCTAACATGACTTCCCTGAATGTTTCTGAATGGTTGCTGACATCAGTGAAAAATCATTGCATCAATCTCCTAAAAAGTTTTACTTGGTAAATGTGAAATAGGTGGATAATGAATTTTACCTTTGATCATGCTCTTATTTATGCGTCATTTGTTTAATTGGTTACATAGAGTACCATCCAGAAATCACTCATTTGGTCTCTGGTATATGATTTTTGCTATCTTCTGTGTTTTTTTTAACAATGTGCAAACTACAAATATATATTCACTCCTGTTTGATTTTATGTAGTTGAAACGGTTGACTTATTAGGGACACAGAAACATGCTGGACAAATATTGAACTATGTACATTAAAAGTTAAAGCTAATTCACAGAAGCAAAATAATATACAAATAAAATTCATTTTGTAGGTTTATGTACGGAGCCGCTTCGTGTGACAGATTCTAATGAAATTGATGGGGAGGAATTTAAAAGCCACATCGAGTTGGTGAGATCACTTTCAAATAGTACATCTGATCATTTGAGGCCCACTGCTCGGTACAATTCCTTGATTAAAGGTAGCTAATCACATGTGAATTGCTGTTATTATGTTTTCTGCATTTGTATTCTACCAATTTAATCTGTAGGATATTCTCATGGTTCCTCTCTTGGGTTGGGATTCTACTAAGCAGGGTGTCTCCATAACTAATGACATATGAAAGTAATCTATGCACAGGACTCTGTTGAAGCTCTAATAGCAGATCCTACCCAAGTGGGTCTTTTAATGGGTGATCCTGAACGAAGTCTGATTTGCAAATACAATTAATTTAAGCATGAAAATTGTGATATGAGATCCAAAAAGCTTATAAAAACGTAGAATTTTTATGGTTCCAGAGATTAATATGTTTAGATTCGACTTGAATGTTAACCATGGACTGGCCTAGTTTACATAAATATTGTTACTTGAGAATCATCATTTTGATCTGCTGTTCAATGTAGTTAAAATGACGTGGTTTGTTCAGCAGGGTACCTTTGCATGGTGGCACAAAATTTTGCGGCTTATGATTTTTGGGGAAATTCATGAAAAAAGAATTCTAAGATGGTGTAATTCTAGAAGTCCAGAAAAATGAAAATAAAATATGAACATTTTTAATTAACATATTGGGAGAAGTTTTTGATGTTATATCGTTGATTATTTCAGGATTCCTTGATAACAAGGATCATAAAGGACAATATACCATGCTAAGAGATGTAGAAGATCACCGATTGGGATTGTTTGACAAGCCCTTACCATGCTTTGGTTGTGGAATAGGATGGTTTTCGTGAGCTCTCTCTCTCTCTCTCTCTCTCTCTCTCTCGTGTGCTCGTGTTGTACATATGCATGTGTATGGTGGGGGTTTATGGGGAGTGCACCTCACTTCTCTTTCTCATGTTAGCACTATATCTTTGCAGTTTTTTACTTGGCTTTGTGTGCCCATTGACATGGTTCTATGCAACTATTCTTTACTTCGGAAATTGCTACCGCAAGGACCCAAGGGAACGAGCTGGGCTTGCTGCCTCTGCAATCGCGGTACTCTCTCTCTCTCTCTGTTATGCATAGCAGACTTTTTTCTTCTTTTTTTGATGAAATGATAGGCATGTACCTCAATTTTATTCTATGCATAGAAGACTTAAGAAATTAATGTTTCTGTCAGAGGTTAGAGGCCCATCTTGTGAGGTTTGTGGTTTTATCTGTCAACTCCTATAAAAGTATATATGTTAGCTTATTTCTAGATATGGAATGCAACATCAAGTAACTTTTTGGGAAAGCATAGTCTTTTACATGTGAGATGTTACTGATATTAATTAGTTTCTGGTGATTAGTGAATAACTGTAGAACCACCTTTTGTCCTTTCATGAGTTGCATGAGCATATTAGATGAGTTAGGATTGTAATATAGTTATTTTTGAAATTGCAAGGACCCCTTTGAAGAAAAGATTCTTTTGATATTGTTTATTCATGGACTGATGTGTATTTGGTAGTATTGAGTTTGCATGGTTTATGTGTGTTGATTGAGAGAAGATAAATGCAGTTTGTTTTCTTGTTACATTGAGCATTTATCGTTCGTAATAGCCTTGCCCCCGTAGAATTAGATGGAAATTATAAAATATGGAACAAAATTATTTATATTGTTCAGAGCATTAAATTGAGTATAATAAATCATCAGCACCATTAGATGGTTGTGGTGCTTTAGACAATGAAAGCTGCATGTCGTTGATGTCGCTGGCGGTGAAAACATTTTTTTTCATCAAAAAAAGTAAAAATAATGTCAACTTCCCCATGATTTCTACATTATGGGGGCGAGGGGAGATAGGCGTGTGAAGGCAAAAATCTAAAAGAGTGATTAGTTGCTTTTCTATTGAAACATTTTTGAGAGAAACGTAGGAGCTTCGTTAATGTTAAATTATGCGCCTCAAACAAAAACAGAGATGAGTGATCTCCTTACAAAACAAAGATAAATTAAAGAAAAACTAAAAAAAAAACAAGGAAGAGGAGTAAAACCCCCAAAAAGGAATACAATTTCCCAAAAGGCCAAGGAGCAAAGGCCTTCACACCCTCCACAATCAAAATCTCTCCCAATTAAAAGTGCACTCCCAAGCCCAAAGTGTCAAAATATTCTCCTTTGTCAAATTACATTTTCCATTGGAACTGAATGCACCTTTATAGAGGCAAAACAAGTTGCGAGATAAATTTCCCTTTTCCTGGTGAAAGTATTTTCTCTCTCATTTTCCACATGAGATACAAGTGAGATGGAACCATAGGGACTTAAAAATATAAAACCCTTATTTAAAATGGATCTCCAGTGGAAGCCTTCAGTCTCAGTTCTGTTTCATCCCACTGATACGACATTTAAGTGTTGGCAACTATCAAAGTTGTTCTCATTGTATTTACTGTCTGATTGTGACTGTGAATAGGTCTCTAAAAGATTGATTGAAGTGGCTGTAGGCATGTTTTATTTAAATGATAAGTATGATGTATATCTGATCTTACTTTATTTAATTAATTTGTTGAGAATTATCCATGCAACTGCCTTATTGTTAACCAATGTGGGTCCTTGCAGGCAATGGTCTTTTCAACTGTAACTGTTATCATAGTTGCTACCATTATATTCTACACAAATTAAATGGGTTTACTTCAGAACATGGAAATATAGCTCGAAGCCATGTAAAATGGATTATGCTCCTGCTACCATGGATTCAAGTCAGATATTCGAGGAGGGTGTTGGAAAGATCATCAAGACTAAAATGTGTGGTACAATTTTATTTTTTTAATCTTTATATAGAGTATCTTCATATATGTGAAAAGAAATAGGAACTGATTCTATAGTGTGAGCCTCAAAATAAGTTTGTAAATCCATATAAATTTCAAGGAATTTTTCAGGTGCCTTAATTTTTTGTGGATCATTGTAAAATAAATAGGAACTGATACTATAATGTGTTTTGCGAAGACTTGGTGTGGGAAGTCTTTTTGTGTTAATGTGACAGCCGCATGGGTTCTCATATTCACTCAATTGTATAAATTTATTTTTTTTCTATAGAACAAATTGCAATATTCCATGGCATTAATGAAAATGTTAGAGACTAATTATTAAGAGGGGTTCTGATGCTTCCATTTTTATTTTTGGTATTCGGAGAAATAGCATAAAAGTTTCAGGATTACAAAAGTAAAAACACAAAGCTGAAAGAAAGACAAGTCAGGGAGGGAGGGAGGGAGGGAGGGAGGGTGTTGGGCAATGAGGGGGAACAAAATATGATTTTATTACGGGTAATTAGCACTTTTAGCCCTCGAAAATTAAATATTTACAAAAATAGTCCTGTCACCTGAATATTTGTAAAAACTAACCCCGCTGAAATTTTACACTGGAGACGGATTATATACAATCCGTCTTTAGTGTTGTCTAGTATCATTGAAAATATGATAACATGGGAATGACGACTGAGCCTGGAGACGGCATATATACATGCCGTCTCCTAGAGACGGCATGTATATATACCGTCTTCAGGTCACGGAATATATAAGCCCTGTCCCCGCTGCCAAGCCCTAAAACCTTCATTTTTCACCCCTTTTGTCCCTTTTTTACTCACCCACCCGCTGCCAACCCCGAGAAATCATCAAAAACAATTCTGAATCCAAAGGTAAACATCAAAACCCTAAATGTTCTTGAATTTTATTATTTATTTATCAATTGTTTTGATTTTATTGATTAAATTTGGGTTTTTTTTATCAAAACCCTAAATGTTGAATATTGAATTTATTTATTATTGGAATGTTGATTGTATGATGTTTTGTTAAGTGAAATGTGAATTTTTTTTGTATGTGTTGCATGAATGTTATAGTATTTAATGTGTATGTGTTGGATGAATTTTATTATTATGAATTTAGAAACATATTTACTAAGTTGAATAATTTATGGTTTACATAGTAAAGAAATCCAATGTCCCTTAATGTACTCTTTTAACGGGAGGATTGTTCAACGTGAAGATACTTCATTTTATGAAGGTGATACCAGCAAAAACCACCATCATACGTAAGAGGATCTCTTATGTCGATTTACTCCAAATGATGTACCATTTGACGGGGACCGATCCAAGTCTTTACAAATTGTCCATGAGTGTTGTGCATCCACTCACGACGGAAAGTATTTGGGTGTCCCTCTCGAAGATGATATGGGGGTGAAAGTGATGATAATGTTGTACCCAAAGCACGCGCATGTCATTCAAATATGGTTAGAGAAGGAAAGATCATATAAAAGGTCGTGGCGCGATGAATTATGATGCAGAAGATTCATATCCTTCCATTGTTCGTGAACCATATCAACCTTCATCGTCGTCATTTGTTCCGTGCACCCAAGAGAATATGATTGATACAACACCGACCAATGCCTATGGGAGTGTGAATATACCACATTTGTAAGTATTGTGAATTTATAGGATGTTTTTGGTGGGTGTATTCATATGTGTAAGTATAATGTGTTTGCATTTATAGGTCCCCATTTCATGACATGGGTTGGGACGATATTCGTGAAGGAATTGAAGTGAACAATGAAGAAGAAGAAGATCAAGAAGGGGGAGAAGAAGAAGAGGAAGTGGGAGAAGATACCGAAGAAGAAGAAGAAGAGGATCGTGAAGATGGCTGGGTTGAAGGACCTGATACTGAAGAGGACCATGATGTGAGGAGAACTGCCATCCGTGAATATAGTGTTCCTCAAATGTTTCCTACACGTGAGCTTATGGAGCAGGCGGTGGCTGAAAATGTCCATCCATGCATTTATGAAATCGGATCTTCTTCGTGTAATGAACTTGAGGTTGGTCAGCTTTTCGCGAATAAGAAGTCACTCATTAATGCTGTCCGAACCTGGAGCATAAAGAAATGCGCACAATGTCATGTGGTGAAATCAAATGCAGAAAAATACGCCGTTAAGTGCATAAATGATGAATGTAATTGGAGATTATATGCGAGGAGGGTCGGTGGTTCAGAAATGTTCAAGATTTCCACTCTGAGAGTTCCTCATACATGCTTGGATCCTCTCCTCAGTTCAAATCACAGACAATTTAGTTCTGATTATATCTCATCGGTAATTATGCCAACGATTCCTCATAATTTGAGAATCAGTCCTACTGAGATAATGGGCATGATACGTGCTGATCATCACTACACAATTTCATATTCAAAGGCACACCGTGCCAAATGGAAGGCTATGGAGAGGATATTTGGAAATTGGGAGGAATCATATGCTGAGTTGCCTCTATATGTTGATGCCTTGAGGAGGTCTAATCCAGGAACAAATGTGTTCTTCGAAGGCCCTGTCATACAAGAGAATAACATGGGCAGACCGATCCGACAGTTTGAACGTGTTTTTTGGGCATTCGGACCAGCCTTAGAGGCTTTCAAACATTGTCGTCCATTGGTTTGCATCGATGGAACACATCTGTATGGAAAGTATAAAGGAAATCTCCTGATAGCCACTGCTTGCGATGCAGAAAATGGTTTGCTTCCGATAGCCTTTGCTATAGTTGAATCTGAGAACAGAAGCAGTTGGACCTTCTTCCTTTGGAACTTGTTCTTTTCTGTTGGTGTATAAACAATTTGTGTGTCATATCTGATCGGCACTTGGGCATCATAGCAGGCATGAAGGATATTGAGGAAGCAAGCAATGTGACATGGCACCATCGTTTCTGTATGAGACACATGATAGACAACTTCAAAAAAATGTAAATCAAAGGAGTTGAGTGACCAGGTGTGGAGGGCTGCCACCTTGAAATGTCCAAATCAATTTGCTGATGAAATGCGAAAGATTCTTAGTGCCTCCTCACAAGCTCGCACATGGCTTGATCAAGTCCCTCCACAAACATGGGCCCTTTGTTATGACGATGGCCGTCGTCATGGCACGATGACCACCAATATAGCAGAAATCATGAACAGTGTCTTGAAAGGTATAAGAGGATTGCCAATCACTGCCATATTACAACAAACATTCATAGGGGTGTCAGAGTATTTTTATACAAGGCGTGAATCGGCCGAGAGCATGTCAGGTGAACATGTGCCATCTATGCAGCAACATTTGGAGAGAACTGCACATGATGCAAGGGCGATGTTAGTAAGAAGGCTTGATAGATCAGAATTCAATGTCCAAGACAAGAATGCGGTTATGTACATGTTTTCCTATATTCTGACAATGCAGAATGTCAATGTCATGTTCCGAAGTTGTTTCACTATCCATGTGCACATGTCATAGCGGCCTGTGGGTATGCTCGTATTAGTCCTGGGAGATATGTGTCACATTGGCTTTCCTCAGAGTCATATAGACACACTTATGAACCCCGATTCCACTCCGTTGATGATAAAAGTCGTTGGCCGATTCCTACGGAAAACGATCCCATCTTCATCCCACCAAATGTTAGGAGACAAGCGGGGCGCCCTGTATCAACTCGCCGACGTATGCATATGGACTCCAGGGATCCAAGTCTGAGATATACATGTTCAATATGTCATGAGAAAGGCCATAGAAAAAATAAATGTCCACGTAGAAATACAAATGCTGGTAATTGATGTTAAATATGATTGTGATATGATGATGAATGTTCAATTGTTTGAGTAGATATTAACTTGTGTTCAAATTACAGGTGATGGACATACGTGAGTGGCATGGACCCGTCGTGGATGATTTGCTGTATTTTCAGGGATCTCATAGGTCTCATCATGGATTCCAGGGCAAGGTATGACAAATGATGTGTTTTTCTCTAATGTTATTCTTCATATATGATTTTTTTTCTTGAATAAATAAATTCCTTAAACAGACCGACTCCTCCAAGTTTACGATCCACATGGTGGCATTGCGTCACTGGGTCATGGATCCACGCATCGAGCCATACGTGAGGGCATCGGGGTTGTATTATTTGACAGAGATGGGATATACCAGATCAGATCATCGACTTCTACAAGCACTGACTGAGAGATGGAGACCAGAGACCAACACATTTCATCTGCGACATGGCGAGATGACCATTACACTTCAGGACGTTGCTATTTTGACTGGACTACCCATTGATGGCAAGCCCGTGACTGGTATCACAGACCACGATGATTGGGCCAGCGTTTGTGAGGAGCTGTTAGGTGTTGGCCCCCTGCAGATAAGATCAAGGGTGGAAGAATTTTTCTCTCGTGGCTTAAAGAAACCTTCAGCATCGTACCAGATGTTGAATTGGACAACGATATCCTTCAGCAGTATGCACGTGCATATATCTTATTTGTGCTTGGATCAACCATCTTCGCCGATGGCACAGGAAATAAGATACATGCGTGCTACCTTCATTTATTCAGAGATTTTGAGGATGCTGGTCGATATTCATGGGGTGCAGCTGCGTTGGCCCACTTATATAGAGCATTGTACAGAGGTAGTGTGCTTGGAGAGAGGATGTCGGCAGGATCTCATGGTTTTTATTCTTTGCTACAGGTAATATGCAAACCCCAATTTTCATCCATACATACTAAATTTGTTTTTTTTCTGTGTTACTAAAGATTTTGTTCCAATGCAGCTATGGTCGTGGGAGAGATTACATGTGGGACGACCGTCATTGCATGATCCGGATTTTATTCTTGGAGATCGACCTTTGGGAGCAAGGTAATGTCAATATTTTCATCTTCTTTTGTCAATTCATAGAAGATCATATTTCATTAAATTCCTTATTTCAGGTGGAAGGTGACTCAGAGGTTTGATGAAAATTCGCGTGTTCTGATATACTATAGAGCACAACTGGACTATCAGCTTCAGTCGCAGGTGACTATACAATTAGTCATATATTTCACAAATGATATATTCTATGTTAATTGTGATACTAATTATAAATTTGATTTTTGGTAGGTTATATGGCAGCCTTATGTTGGGACATATGAGACACTACCACCTGCATGTATGGATCATATGGTGTTATGGACGGCTAGGGTCCCACTCATTTGCTTTGATATTGTGGAGATGCACGTGCCAGATCGAGTCGCACGTCAATTTGGATGGCATCAGGACATTCCATCTGATGTAGAGGCCATCGACCGGGTAAACAGACGAGGTAGACAGGATGTGAATTGAATAGTTTTTCACCAGACTTATATCGAGCGTTGGGACCAATGCTTGGATCACATCCACCAATTCTCTCATACCCGGAGTTCGAGAATATATATGGAGTGGTACTAGGAGAGAACAGTCAGACATATCACACCTCCACCACCCCCACAGTACCATCCAGGCTATGTCGCACCAAATTTGGTAAGAATTTTAAACGCGTGTTACATTTTTAGAAAGTGATAAATGATTTTATAACTACTTATCATATTGAAACTTTTGTTAACATGGGGGAGTTACACATTACATTACCGAGGTGCTTGCAAGGGGGTTGGTCTTATACCCCAACTGCGATGAGTGGGATCGTATAATTGCTGTGGCACATGACTATGCAGAGGCGATGATGCGAGACAGAGGACAACCTTCGAGTACCTCCAGTGCATCTACAGATGCTGATGATTCTGAGGATGTCGTAGATGATAGTTTCGCTCACACCGAATTCACAATTGATGAGTTCTTCAATGATGTACGACTCGATGCAGAAATCGATGAGCAGCCACAACAACCAGCCCCAGCTCCTGATCGAGCTCCACAGATGACACTCCAGACATATATTCGTGGACCACGCAGGGTTTGGTGTACTTCTACTACTGTCAGTCGACAGGTGTGCCGCCATCCACAACAACTAGCGTACCCTCTTCATCAGCACCTCCTGCTCCGAGAAAAGCTAAAAAGAAAGGATTTATGAAAATATTTGGATGATTGTATTTATGGGATGTAAGTAGGCTTGTCAACGGGTTGGGTCCGGGTCAGGTCGTCAGGTCGGGGTGGATCTGGACCAGACCCGTGAAAGGACTCGGCGGGTCTGGGTCCAATCCAAGACCCGACGGGTCCGGGGAAATGTGTACCCGGACCCGTCGGACCCAGGTCGGGTCCGGGTCCGACCCGACCCGGATGGTTGGGTAAAAAAAAAAAAAAAAAAAAAAAGAGAAGAGCTCATGTATTTGTTTGCCTTATCATTCTATTTAAAATTTTTTGTAATAAAACATTATTGTTAATGAGACTATGTTTGAATATAATTTTATATAATTCAAAAGAAATAAATGAATTATTAAACAACATCCAAAACAATAATCACTAACATAAAAAACATATTAACCTAAATAATAAACATAACTAACCTAAACAACATTCAAAACAATAAACACTAACATATTAACCTAAATAATAAACATAAATCATGCAACAAACTAATTAATCATACAAATTCAAAAGCTAATAATTTAATTGTTTAAAACAAACCGATTTATAGGCTTGTTATGATTATGATTTATGAACTTGTAGATACAAAAATAAGTTAAGTAAAAAATAAAATTATGTATTAACTAATACTAATGGTCTTATAATATATGAGCATATTTTAATAAAACAATCGGGTCTCGGGTCCAACGGGTCGGGGCGGGGTGGACCCGAACCCGACCCGTTTGTTTGTTCGGGTCCGCCGGGTCGGGTCCAACTCAGGTCGGGTCCAAATCGGATCGGGTATATTACACGTGTAATCGGGTCCAGATCGGATCGGGTCCGGGTCTGAACCCGACCCGTTGACAAGCCTAGATGTAAGACATGTTTATTATATTTATGCATTTTCATTTGTGTTTATTGTATTTATGTATTTTCGTTGGTGTTTAGAAACAGGAGTCAAGTGATTATAATGGATTTATGCAAATATCAATGCATTTTTATTATATTTATGCATGTTCAAGCAGGAATTTTTATACAGGTGAGATAACCAACAATCTATACAGCCAAAACAAAAAAAATTAAGATGGAAAACAGATTGTATATAATCCGTCTCCAGGAGACGGAATATATACAATCCGTCTCCAGGAGACGGTTTATATATAACCCGTCTCCAGTGTAAATTCCCAATAAGGGTGTGATTTACATTGGAGACGGATTATATATAATCCGTCTCCAATGTAAATGGGGCAGATACGGGTTACAACAGTGTAAAATATCAGCGGGTCTAGTTTTTACAAATATTCGGGTGGTGGGACTATTTCTGTAAATATTTAATTTTCAGGGGCTAAAAGTGCTAATTACCCTTTTTTTTATAACCTTACAATTTCTTTGGTGCTCCCATAATGTCCATGCACAAAATCTGGGTCATTCATTTTTGATCT
Organism: Acorus gramineus; assembly: GCA_030737835.1. Lineage (NCBI taxonomy): Eukaryota > Viridiplantae > Streptophyta > Magnoliopsida > Acorales > Acoraceae > Acorus > Acorus gramineus. The sequence continues at coordinate 737,112 of JAUJYN010000038.1, read as the reverse complement.
GGCTTGAATTAAACTTTAGAGGTGTCATAGAAGTCAAAACAGTAGCACCACAGTCTCTCCCAATTATTAAATCTACAAGATCTCTTTTCTAAATTTGTCTTCACAGTATTGTAGAGTTGAACTATCTCACTCCTTCAGAATTGCAATTCATATAGCACGTTATATGAATTCATGGATTCACACTCCAAAACCACGTTAAGATACAAGTCAATATCTCCTTGATTCAGGCCAATCCCCAAATTCTGCTGTACTAAAACATGAGTGAACATGTAATGAATTTATAAACAAGGGTTCTCTACAAGTATTGTTTATTTACGCATGTATGCTTTAAACTGCTATAACAATAGTTATTCCATAGTTCCACTCATATATCCACAGTACCTAAGTTCTTGCCTCAGACTAAGCAAATCCTATCGCCTTACTCTGCATCATGGACCAGGGTAAAATTAGGTTAAAACATTTATGGTGTACTTCATAATCCATTCATAAAAGTGTATTCTGTTACCATGCCCTGAGTGCGATGAAATGTGACAGATTCCTGCAGCTTTTACCTCCACCAAATAAGCTGCAGACATGTAAGTTGGCTCATAATTTAGGGTGATAATACTAGTTCACATAGATGCTTCCAGACATGTAAGTTCACATATATATATAATTCAATCCGCAGAAGAACATTGTAAACTTCAAGTGATGATGGAAGATGAGAAAACCTGGTACACCTAGATTTGAAAATGTAAATGCTTCCGTCTGGAGCACTGTTTCTGATTCGAAGGTATTACTGCTTGTAATCCAACCCGGAACCATACTTCCAGGCTTCAAGATGTCTTTTCCATTCATATCTCTTCTTTTCCGATAGAAATTTGATCCCGGGTCTGCATTGGTAGGTAAAGATTGCTGTGTGTACAGAATTATGAATGACTTGAGGTTTAAAAAAAGGGAAGCACTGAATCTTTCTTACCTTATGATGGGTTCCATAAAACTCGAAAGAAAGGTGTAGTAACCGAGCATCACAAAATGAACAGACCAATCGAGAAGCACACTTAATCTGACCTAAACTTGGGAGGAAAAATCAACACAGTTTAGCTCAATTTGATGATGTCCCATCAACAAGGAATGATTTTAGCTGATCACAGAAAATTCTGCACAAATTTGGATTTGAGGAACAGCAAATGTTTAACAACCGATAGTATTATTAGAACAATTTTAAAAAGGTAATGCACTACAAATATAGTAAGACTACATTTAAGATGCATGGGCACAGTAACGTATGGTTAATTATGACAAATATGGTTTCAGGAATTGAGAACAGGAAACAAGTAATGTTTGCCGGTGAACTGGGTGAAACAGGCAAAATGAAGATGGCTTATCTAGGAACATGCATCAATGGTACACTTGGAGTTGGTGTAGTTAGTGCAGCAGAAAGATGCACAACACTAGAAGCATTAGCTGAAAAGTGCTGCCAGTTGACCATGGACATTGTACATCACAACATATCAAAATGCAGACAAATAAACTGCACCAATACATATGCCTCCACAGAAAATTATAGATGCAATGCTAAGTCAAGCTCTTTGAAAGTAAATTAAAAAAAAAATGCAACAAAGGTATGAGAACTAAACACAATTACAAGATACCTAATAGATTACCTCTGCATCATTCCATTAGTCTTTTAACTTGTTTTCTTTGCACTCCTTTATAGAGGAGAACCTAGACCAGCTACATATCTAGGGCTGCTCAAAACAACTTGGGACACCTAATTTTGAAAACTTATTCACCAAAGATTCTTCTTTTCAATCAGAGATAACACAATGGCCACTCACTTTGAGAATAACACTTAGCAAAAAGGAAGGTGACATCAGATATAAAGTAACAAATATAAGCTGCCCATTTGATCAGTTGACCATCCAAAAACCAGATTGCTGTGCTTCAATAAAACAGGCATAGCTTAAATTAACACCATCCATAATGTGAAATAAATGGATTTGTAATATAGCAAAGTATTGGTCGATACAATTACATTATCTTCCGTCCACACACTACCAGATATAGCAAAGGATGGATATGCATATACATCCTCAATTTGTAATTTTATGTATCTGCTTATTTTGTAAAAATTTTAATGCTCAAATTGTATATCAGTTTAAAATACAAACAATGAAGCATCTGTTGAATATTAGAGTTTTTCTTGTATTTTTCAGGTGTCCAATGGGATAACTTTAATATTTCGTTTGATGACATAGGACTCACACATGAAGGTGTACGTATTATCATGGATAGTAGAAGCATAGAAGACAGGAAGTGATGTTCACTAGACAAACAATTGAACTGTGCATGCGCCAGACTATGCATAAACCCAAAAACCTTATAAACCTCCTCCCTCCCATGACAATAACCTCCAAACCATTCAACCTATAGAACATTTTCTAATATATCTCACTCATGATCTCTAATCCACTTGATTCATGGCATTCTAAACATGTGAAAAAACAATAGTTAGCGGTCTTATGGATTCCCAGAAATAAAAAAGAAATTCATAATTCCAGAATTGAAGAGTGATGTCAGAAAATCTCACTCAACATACTCTCCAAGAGAGTTGAAAGAAACCTCTGATAAGAGTAGTTAACTTGTAAAGCTCCACACCCCCCCAAAATCCTTTCAATCCATCAACTATCTCCTCTTCTGACTTACTGAAATCTGACTACTATCAAGAGTACAGAGTGACAGAGAGAGGGACCAACATGTGAATTTTTTTTAACTATCAAGTGAACAGAGTGAGATTAAAGGGAGAAACAGCTCCCAATTTTCCTCCAAACAAAGATGCTTTTTATGGTCTCATCCAATCCAATGGTGTAGTGGCACCAAATCTGTTCTTTTTTAAATCTATACCCTAATGAAACAAAAATTTGTCCCTCCTCCCTATATTAAAAACAAATACCCTCCCTCCCCCAATCGCAAAGACAAATTTCTTGCTTGTATTTAATCATAGTTCTTTCTCGATCAATAACATCTTTGGACTATGAAATAATCTGACTCCCTCGTCATTTTTGCATTCTCATTTGGGTGGTCAGGCAACTTGTACTACCATGAGTGCACTATTTTCCCAACCACCCATTCCAACTTTGATAAAATATCAAATTCGTTGGCCACATCTCAGAACAAGAAACCGATCTCAATTTCTTTTTAATTAGATATAATACATAGTTACAAAAACACAAAATGGTTAACGGATGGTACCTGTCTAAATATTGATGGGATTATTCCAGGTGAAGTTATCATAACCGATCCCAGTGTCCTTACGAGAGGCCCAAACTGTATTACATCCTACAAAGAACTTAGCAAAATGAATGAATGATTTCAGTGTATAACTTGTCCTAACTTTACTTGCAGACCAGTTCCAAAGCATTGTATCAAGTGTTGAAAATAGTCATCAAAATGTGAAATAACAGGACTTAATAATACGAGGATACCTGGAGAAATGGTCTCAGCACTGTATCACCTAAACTCTGATAAATTAACAGCGACAAAGTGAGTTCAGTATGAAGATAAAGTAAATCAAAGATTAACTGAATCAGTCTGGCAGGAAATGAATATGATTGAAAATCGATACATAAGAGCAACAGAATACCTGCATGCATTGGAAATTGATATAAAGAAGCTCATTGATGAATGAAGATGAAATATTGTCATCTAGTTTTGCTGACATTGCTCTTTGAAATAACCACGATGAACTTAAGTTTGGCTGCAAGCATAGAGAAATTTTGTGCATGATAAAGAATACGACAATTATATAAGAAATTCAACGGAATCCTTCATCGATTGGGTATACCAACCATGTAAGGGTTTAGCAGGGACAAGCTGTATGAATCAAGAAAATTCCCAGTAACTGCTTCATGAATCCCTTCATCGTCCAATATAGGAAAAAAATCATTAGATTGTAATATTTCAAGTATCTGCATAGACATTAAACATTTATACACATGCCAACTTGATTGGAAAAAGCTTATAGGTAACTTCGTGAAGGAATAGAATAACAGAAATTATCTTCAGTTGTATAGAAACATGCAATGTGCACTGGGAAATTTGATGAGATTGCAAAGTTTGTGATTGATATTGATAAGAGGAGGGTAAACAAGTAACCAAACAACATTGATGCAGCAAACTGGAATATGAAAAATGATAAATAACCTTACAAAGGGAATGATCTTGAACAGGTGCAATAACTATAGCAGAACATAAAGTCAAAAACCTTTGGGAAATTAATGTTACTGTTAAAGTTATATGATTCCTTTTTCTGTCCATTGAAGTTGAGTGGTTGTATTACTCTATATCAATTCATTCATACTTCAGCAACGGCCAAATCAGTGGACTCAAAGTGGCTGGCTGGCTGTCTGATAGGCGCAGAAGAGTCAAGCAACCAATAAACTGATTGTATCTTGAAATGACAATTCATAAACCCGCTTCTCCTTTCCAGTCAAACTATTGCATTCGACAAAAGACTTCTTTTTTTTAATTTCATTAAAAAAATATTTTGTATTTCAGGGATTTAATTTCTTTAAAACTGGCAAGTTAGTAACTACATCATACCTGTTGATAATCTGCTAAGGTGTCGAGCCATACTTCCAAAGCCGCCAAATGAAACCGGTGATTGGATGCCACTTGCATCACCAACCTGGAATTACATTTAATAAATGTGAAACATGTGATGTTGAATTCTACAATGTAAGTAGGATCTAAAAGTTTATGATGCAATTCACCTGTAGGACACGATTAAAAGCTGCTGGCAGTGGGCTGTAAAGAAATTCATCAACCTCCATTCAGGAGGATATAAATGTTAGATATAAGGAATACATATATATACATATGTGCCATCATAACGTCTATGACATGATAAAATCAAGACAATTCAATAAGCATTATGATACATAAAGATAAAAAATTCTAAATAATGAGGATGGCATTATAGGTAAATTGTCTATGACATTATGCAACATTCCTATCCATTGTCTTCATAAACGAAGTATCTATCTCACCTCGAAATTCTTGGCCACAGTGCTGGATGTTTCTTCTCTTCTTTCTCTTTTCTTTCTTTTTTTAAAATTTTAAAAACAATGTACGATATTTTCCATTACTTAATGAAAAGACATCCCTTAGAAAGGGAAATGAGGGATCACCCTCTTACATTAAGAAAGAAAAATAGAAAACTGAAGGGTCAAAATTAACCTCCATCCATAAGAAGAATATGTCCGATTACGATAGGAACCACCCTTTTCCCACTTCCTCTAGAACTGCCCACCTCCAAAATAAGCATTCTCCATTCTCCCAACATATTTGCAATGCTAAACAAACATCCTCCCAATATGTTTTCTCCTCTAAAAAATCATGTCTTAAACTCCAGCAAACTGCATGAGGAATCATATTTATGATCTTTGATTTTGGACTTCCATCCTTATTCGTTGTTCGATTCAGGAAACCATCCCCACGTGTCACCTCTTGGAAAGAATATGAGATCCCCTTGACAATCTCCAATTTATGCAATATCCTTTTGCTGTGTGTGCAGCTCTAGAAAAGATGTGATATTGTCGCTTCCTGCTCATCACATAGCTCATACATAATGTTTCCATTATTAATCCAATTTTCCCTTCTTACTTTAGTCGGGATTTTACTTAAAATAAGAAGCCACATAAATGCCTTCATTTACAATGGTGTTTTTGCATCCCAAATTTGTTTTCATACTTCTACCATCACCATCACCATGTTTGGCTCCTCTTTCAGCTGATGGTGTATACTTTTAACTGAGAAATCAGTTTTGGCCTTGGTATTTACGCAACAGTGTCTTCCTCATCCAGATCAAGAACAACCTCTTGAAGTGTAGTTAAAGGTGACCCTGCATTATGCCTAGCGATCTAGCAAATCTCTATGCAATCTTGGGCACTATAAGAGTTTTGATTCTCCACAGATTAGAGTATTGCTGATGAGGTCTTATTAGTTATAGGTGTTCTCTATGCAACCTCTTGAAGTGTAGTTAAAGGTGACCCTGCATTATGCCTAGCGATCTAGCAAATCTCTATGCAATCTTGGGCACTATAAGAGTTTTGATTCTCCACAGATTAGAGTATTGCTGATGAGGTCTTCTTTAGTTATAGTGATCCTTAGAGGAGAAGGGATTAGAGCGGGAAAGAGTATCACTTATCCACACAAAAGAAGGTTGTGATACCATTTCCTGGTTTGTAACGAATCGCTTCCTTGAAGACTTCACTTTGCACCAAGATCCCTTTCCAAATAAATTTCGATGTTTCTTACATTATGATTTGATGATTAGTCCTGTGACCCTTTTACTTTAGCAACACTAAAACTTTATTCTCATGGCCACATTCTGCTGAGTCCAATAATACCATTCACGATGTGATTTACATCTCTTCTCTACATATATTGAGCACTTGCCTCATCATAATAACATAACCTATTTATCCATGTTCCACATGGCACTTATGGTTTATTTAACGTGCAAGACCCCGGGAGCCTACTGCTAATACTTCTATTAGCTTACATACACGTACTCCTACCCCTCTCAATGCTATTTTTTTCTTCTTTCCATGGTTTGTCAGTAGAGAAGTTTGAACAGCTGCCGCTTCTTCCAGTGCTACTATAACCCCTCTTCCTATCACTTTTTTTCTTGCATCTTGCATCAAAACTATAATGATGCATTTACTTTGAGATTGCGGATACATAAAGTACGTAGTTCACTAGTTCCGTTCCTTGACCATCTTGCGTGCATCTACACACGGGCGATTAAGATCAACTTTGTGGTACATAAGCTCTGCTGTTTGAGTATATCCATTTATAGAAGACATGTTTTTCCAATTAACTATATATAAAATATAAATACGTATATATTTTAGATTTCCAAAAATATGGCAGCATAATTACTCTAACTAATAAGAGATATAAAAAAGAAGAATGAAATTTATATTAAACGAACAATTCTAATATATGAAACTTTTTGATATTTCACCTGTCACGAAATGTAGGAAATATGCCATAGATAACTCTCAATATTTCCAATTCTTCAAGATTGATGCCCTATGAAGTAAAAAGAGGCACAACAGATAAGCAATTGCACTTGTCAGATACTTAAACTAAATAAATAATATTTGGGCATCATTTTCACTTTCTATTAAAAACCATATTTGGCGGAACCAAGAATTCCTTCCTCTTCTTCTTCCCCCCTGTTTTTTTTCTTTTGGATAGTGGAGTTGGGGAGGGGGAGGTGTGGATTTGAATATTTTCTTCTTATCTCAAGTAGTGATTGTTGGAGAAGAGAGAGCATATGATAGAGAATGGGATGACGAGGGGAACTGAGGACATGAAGAGGGAAGAGATCCTGAACCACCTTTCATTCCTTTCATCATATCATCAAATGGTGAATTACTTACAATTTTAATGTGATAGCTGCTCCAAATATTACAATATGTTGTCTGAATATGTGTGAGGCTGTGAGCATGTCTTAATAATTTGAAATATCATAAGTGTAAATGGCATGTTTACACATGGATAAGAAAAAAATGAATATGTCGGTACTACGCACTCAATACCATCAAACTGAAATGCACAAGCCAAAAATCCTCCTGTTTAAGTACTTCTTTTCTTCCCTTATTCATTCTTATATTTCATCGATGTTTACAAAATCGCACATGCAATGCACGCCTTATTCATTTAGTATGGTTTTCTTTGTGCAAGGGAATGAGTATTGGTTGCCCATAATTTTCTTAGGCTTAAAGTGAAAGCACACAGGCGTGCGTGGGGCGTTGTAGATATAATAGTAGCAGAGATAAAGACTAGTGCTTCAAGTCACAATGCTTGAAAATATCACATTTCAGTACGCAGCATAGCTGAAAAATGCAATTTTGTGTTATCCAATTAGTCCTACAGAACGCTTACTCATTTGTCCTAACCATGTCTTCACTGTGGTTTAAGCATCTCAGCGCATATATCAAGCAAATGGGTTGAGATGCTTAAACCTCATAATAAATGGTTAAAGAAAGACAATTACAAACTCAAAGAGCATTAAGATATTGAATATATTTACTGGCCTGGTCTGCTCAATAACCTGAGCTCAATGTCAGTATTGAACACTTGATACAACAACAAAAGGAATCTTTCCATAAAAAAAATTGGGAATACTAAACATGATGCATCTTTAGGAAAATATACCGAATAGAAAATAATACATGAGAAAAAAAAAAGATAGATTTAAAAAGTCAATTAAGAAAAATATCCAAAAAAGATCAGGTGCTGAAACCATTGGGACTACATCCAATACATAATTTCAGTAACAATGAATGATCAGGAATAACTTAAGACAATGATAAAGAATATTGACCTGGTAAGCTGGCATCAAATCCCAATAGTCCTCTAATAATTCTTCCAATTTGGGTTGTCCTGGTTTGGCTTCAACATATGTGAACATGTACGTAGTTCTATCCTTTGAACCAGATCCTGCAGGAAAAGCCTGTCAAATTTACCACATCAATGTTTGAATTATCTTTGAATCAAAATATTTATAAAATAGTATAAATTGTTATGCTCATATAATTCAGGCTTCTGCCTGCAATTGTTGATGCAATTTATAAATCCATATAGGTGCATGGGCTTTTGAAATTCTAATATTCTATTGAATTTATAACCTCCATTTATGTTGTAACAACCTTTATACCTGTCATTTTTGGCCTCTCCTTCATTTGCCAAGTGCTATAAATTAGAACTTGATCGACCTTTCTTACAAGTGCTGTTAATGATCATCATTTACATGTGCATATGATCTAAACATGATTGTCTACTACTTAATCCCCTGCTGAAGATACTCCTGATTTCCTACAATGAGAACAATATATGGGAAACATTTTAACTTATTAAGATATCACATGCATAGATTGGAATGGCGCTTTAGATGACGGAATATTTGCGATAGACTTATGCAAATATATCCAGCTCTCATGTGATCAAACATGGTGGTGACCAACTCAGTGGACTCAGTTTATCAAACAGATCTGTCAAAGCCTAATAAATCCAGACTTGCGACTAGCTCCAAACAGAAGTCATACTTGGTGGATCAAATAAAAGGAAAAATACTCAAAAATCCTGAACAGAAATCAAGTCGATTGACCTTGACAGAGGTCATATGTGCTGGACCAGGACAAGGCCCAGTTGATGTGATGGATGTGCCAGCTCAGTATACATGCTGATCCACTAAACTGGGTTGATCTAGTGAACCCAGACGGAGGTTATACTCAGTGGGGCCAGACAAACGTCAATCATTCATAACCTACTAAACCAAGCTGATCTGCTGAAACTGGTGAGCTGGTGAATCTAATTGATTCAGCTTAACAGGCAGCTTGAACCTGTGGACCAGCATAACTCACATAGTAAAACAACAAAGAGACACTGTCATCATCTCATTTTAGAGAAAGTCAGGCAAAATGTTGAAATGGCACATGGGATTTTGATATTCTTTGTAATTGTGACTAATTGTCTCGTATGTGTACTCATTATATTCAAAATGAAGCATCTATGCTCATATTTATGTAAGATTTGGGATTCTGTCCATCAAGAAAGGTAAATCTAACAGATTGTACTCAATGGAATCTGGAGATAAGCCCAACATCTCATCAAACAAAAAAAAAAAAAAAAACATAAAGTAAAGAAGAAGAAAAACACAATTAAAAGCAATCCATATGTAGTCAATGAAAGCATATGTGATTGTTTTACACCCAGACTTGTCTTCTCATTTGTGCAATGAAGAATAGGATAGAAGAAATAAATGGAATAATGTATATATCGTAATGGAGGCCGAAAGGTCCCTTATATAGTTACAAGATGTACATACCCTAAAACAAAAAAAGATCAAAATACCCATGACAAAAATTCTCCGGCCCGGGGTGTTATACTTGTGTCACTTTTAGCCTGCTGGTAACCGTTGGAGCGTTCTGGCAGTTTTTAAAATTTTTAGGGTTTTCGATCGGTACCGCTAATTTTTGGACTGTTAGCTATCGTCCTGAGTTAGAGGACTCCGATTGGAAATCTAACTGCATATTTGGTGTCCTGGTGCCACTTGAGGCCTCTCACGAAAATTTCATCGAATTCCGGTAACGTTTCCGAAATTTCGCAGTTTCGGGGCGTATCCGGGTTTTTAAGTGACTTGGTATATAAGGTAGGTGAGAAAATATCTTATGTCACTATTCATCATCCCTACCAAATCCCTCTCTCTCCTCCCTCTCTCTTTTTCTTCCATTAGAGACCCTTAGAGCCCTCAAAGCTTAAAACCTAAAGCACAAGAAGTGTAGATCGGGTCCCGATCTACACCCCGGTGCCTTCAAATCCCGATTCCGGCGATCCTAGCCTTCCCATCCACCCTCTTTTCTCCTCTGATCGGGGCTGTTTCGGAGGCCGAGCGAGATCCGGGCGGTGGAAGCCCTTGGGGAAAGGTTTCGGCGCGCGGAGAGCGTCCGGACTTCCCTTCCTCCCCTTGGTAAGCCCTATTTCCCCTCTTTTCTTGTTTAGATGGATGTTAGGAGGTGGATTTTGGGGTTGGGTGGAGGTCGGCGGCTGTGGGTGGCCGTCGGAGGGCTGTGGAGGTGGTCGGAGGCCGGGGGTGGCCGGTGGTGGTGAGTGGGTGCTCGGGTAGGGGAGCTAGGCTGCTCGGGTAGGTGGGGTGGCTGTCCCGGGAGCACTGGCAGTAGGCGCAGCAGTGTGGGGCACCAGATGGCCGGGCGCGCGGGTGCGTGCGCGCAGGCGTGCGCGCTCGGGTGGTGCTGCAGGCGTTGGGCGTGCTGGGCGAGCGGGGGTGCTGAGCGCTGGCTAGCTGAGGTAGGCTGGGAGCAGGTGCACCAGTTTGCTGGGCGCGCGAGCTCGTGCGCGCGGGTGCGCGCGCGGGCGTGCGCTCGGGGGGTGCAGGGAGAGGCGTGCGGAGCAGGTTGCTGGGCTGTGCGCGCTGGCGGGCCGGGCGAGCTGGCTGGGCGCGCAGGCGAGCAGGGCAGGGGCGCTCGGGCATCAGGCGGGCAGTGCCCCGGGCGTGCAGGCGAGCGGTGCTCGGGCCACTCGGCGACGCGCGCAGGCAGGCAACGCGGGCAGCAGCGCGGGCAGGCTGGCAGGCGCGCGGGGCGCGTGCTGCCAGGCGCGCTGGGCGCGTGCTGCGCGGGCGTGCGCGTGGACGCTGGGTGAGGGTCCCGGGTGCTGGGCGCTGAGCGCTGGGTCGCGGGTACCGGGTGCTGGCCGAGGGTGCTGGGCGCTGGGCGCTGGGCACCGCTTTGGGCAGAGGCAGGCGTGCGCGCGGTGTGGAGGCTGGTGGTGCGCGCGGGGTGCGCGCAGGGCGGAGCTGTCGGTGCGCGCGGGGTGCGCGCGGGGCGAGGCGCTGGGCGCGCGGGGCGTGCGGCGTGCTCGCGTGGTGTGCGCGGGGAGCGCGGGGGTGCGCGCGGGCTGCTGCGGCGGGGCGCAGTGGGCGGCGGCGCACCGGGTGGCTCGGCTGCGGGTCCAGGGCGGCGGGCAGGGGCCCGGCGGCGCCTGGGCGCGCGGGCTGAGGCGCGGCGGCGCACCCGAGGGGTCGGGTGGCCGTGCGGATGGTTGCCGGTGGTGCGGGAGTGAGCCGGAGTGCTCGGGCTAGCGTGCGTACGTGCCGTATGTACGTTTGCCCGAGTATGGGGTATTTTTGGAGTAGTTTAATGTATTGTTGGGTATTTTTAGTGTGATTGTGAATTTTACTCACCGTATAAATGTCTGTCTTGCAGATCTTGACTGACGGTCGCGCGACGACCCGGAATTCGGTGAGTGGGACAATCCAACCCAGTAGAGAGGTGTTATACACCCTTGGGCGTATACCGACCTCTCCTGGGGCACCATGGATAGATATTGGCATGTGTAATATGTATATCATGCGAGCATGATTTAATTGTAGAATGCATGTTACCCTAGACTTTGCATGTTAGGGACTTGCACCCTTAGGATATGGGTATGAGCCATGCACCATGTCCCCTGTTTCCATGTTAGGAAGCCCGACCGATGAATGTGCCCTACTAGTTTATTTATTAAATTAAATGCTAGTATTTGTTAAATTGCATGTTATAGTGAATATTATAGGGGAGGGGCCTTGCAAGGACAGCGGTGAGACCCGGGTTAGGGTACACCGTGTTCCTTGTTTGGTTGTCGGGGTGTCCTATAACGGGAACTCACGCTGCCCTCCCGAGTTTCTTTCCCCAACGATATTCCACCCTGTTATAACCTTATGCATGTTCCCCGCATCGTAGTTATGCGCCCTGGTGGGTTCTGAGGAATTCAGAACAGTAGTGTTGATTATGATGTGTTGTCCGCGGATCCGAGTGGATCATATGCGATGGATAGGCTGTTCTGTTCCCTTCGTTGGATCCGTGTAGAGACTACCTCAGCGTTAGACAGGTTGTCCCGTGCAGGGGCTCCCAGTAGTAGGCGCCTCCTGATCTGGTAGAAGGACTGCGCTGAACACGGGAGTGGCCAAACGACCTACGGAGTGAGGAGAGACTATCGGTGGACCAAGGGTGATCAACAGCCTAGTCAGTCCGAAGAGCCTATGTCACCCGTTGTAGGGTGAGGGTGAGGGTGTAGTGGGTTGGCGATGAGCGACTCGCTGGATTTGTCTATGGATGATTGTCAGTCCCAATATCCTATGTCACTCCGTTGAGGGTGAGGGTGAGGGTGTAGTAGGTTGGCAATAGCGACCTGCTGGATTGGTGTAGTAGTCCCAATATCCTTGGTCACCCATTGAGGGTGAGGGTGAGCGTGTAGTGGGTTGGCGTTAGCGACCCACTAGTTGAAGAATTGTTGTTAATTGTGGCTATGGTAATGTGGTTGTGGATGTTAAGAATTATCTGGTTGTGGTCAATATTGTCTGTGATGCATGGGTTGTGCCGTTCACTGAGCGTGTGGCTCACCCCCTTGCACAATATTTTTTCTTCAGTGTCATCTGAGTCGGATCTAGAGGAGCTCCCCGAGGGACTTCATCAGTAGCGGAGTAGCGCCACGTCCCGCGAGTATCAGAGGCTATCAGCATCCCTTGAGTTTGTATGTATTATTTTCCGTCCTTGGGCACGCGTTTGTGTTGTATTTGGATGTCTTTGTATGTATATTGGCTCTCACAGGACATGTGATTAAGTATGGAATCTGTAGTGTGTTTTGATTACAGATTCAGTCTTAGCTTCCGCATTTGGTGTATATATCATGTCAGCCCTGCTTTTATTGTCTGTGTGTCATGATTGCTTGTGTATGATATATTATTGACCTCCTGTGTAGATTCTGATATTTTATATACACTTGCCGCGTCTCGGGGACGCCCGGGGCGTGACACGGGGGGGGCCTGCGGCCCATGAGAGGCGTTACCCCCCAACCCCCGGGCCTCCGGGAATAGGCCCAACAACAGGCCTATCCAATACTCCCCCTCAAGTTGGAGCAAAGATATCAATCAAGCCCAACTTGATCAAGCTAGAACGAAGAACAGAGGGACCAACGGACTTGGTGAACATATCAGCAAGTTGCTCATTGGAAGAGACAAATGTTGTGTCAATGGCGCCTGACTGTACTTTCTCTCGAAGAAAGTGAATGTCAACCTCAATATGTTTGGTCCGCTCATGAAGAACTGAGTCTGAGACAAGCATAATGGCAGATCGGTTATCACAAAACAAAGTAGATGAACCAGCTACAGGGAATCCCAACTCTGTCAAAAGAGAGCACAACCAGATGATCTCACATGTGCCTTGGGCCATGGCACGATATTCTGCCTCAGCAGAAGAACGAGAGACAACACTCTGTTTCTTACTTTTCCAGGAAATAAGGTTGTCCCCATGGAAAGTACAGAAACAAGAGGTGGATCGACGATCAATGAGTGAACCAGCATAATCTGCATCAGTGTAACAAGAAATGATAGGCTGAACACTAATAGCATAGAATACGCCAAGACCTGGGCATGACTTCAAGTATCAAAGAATCCTGTAAACAGCATCTAGGTGAGAAGTTCGTGGGGCATGCATGAATTGACTCACCACGCTGACAGCAAAAGTCAAATCAGGTCTAGTATTCGTCAAGTAAATCAAACGTCCCACTAGACGCTGATACAAAGAAGGATCTGGTAGAAGGTCGCCTGATTCAACATGAAGGCGATGGTTCTGGTCCATAGGAGAAGTGGCAGGGCGACATCCAAGCATACCGGTATCCTCAAGAAGGTCAAGAGTGTATTTTCGCTGGGAGAGTGAAATACCATGGCGTGAGCGAGCAATCTCAATCCCCAAAAAATACCGAAGAGGACCTAAATCCTTCACATCAAACGCATGTCCAAGCTCAGTCTTCACTCTGACAATGTAATCAGCATCATCTCCTGTGATAATGATATCATCCACGTAAACTAGAACAATGGTGCACCGTCTATTACTTCGATGAATGAAGCAAGTATGATCAGCATGACAACGAGTGAATCCAAGAGAGAGAATGATTACACTGAATCTTTGAAACCATGCTCTCGTGATTGCTTCAGTCCATATAGAGACTTGAGAAGAATACTCCCCCTGAAGACGAAAACCAGGAGAAGGATCCATATAAATTCTCTGTCAAGTCGCCATAAAGAAAAGCATTCTTCACATCCATCTGATGAAGAGGCCAGTTGCGACAAGCAACAAGAGAGACAAGAAGCCGAACAGTAGTCAGCTTGGCAACAGGAGCAAATGTAGCATGAAAATCCTTCCCTGGAGTCTGAGTGAAACCTTTTGCAACAAGGCGTGCCTTATAGCGCTCAACAGCCCCATCAACCTTGTATTTTACTGTGAAAACCCATCGAAAGCCAACAGTTCTCTCCCGTGATGAAAGATCAACTAACGCCCACGTATGATTTTTCTGCAAGGCATCCATCTCTACGATCATAGCGGCGGTCCAAAGAGGATCCTGTAATGCCTCAGTTACAGTACGAGGAATACGGATAGACGATGTAGCAGCTAGGTAAGCTCTGTAGGAATCTGAAAGTCCCTGATAAGAAACAAACTGGGCAAGAGGATGAGCAGTGACACAACTCCGACGACCTTTGCGAAGAGCAATAGGTACATCAGAGTCAGATGGAGGCAAATCAGGAACAGAATATGGAGTGATCAAGGAAGAAGATATACCTGAGTCCGAGGAGGATGTCGACAAGTGAGCAGGAGAGAGAGGTGGTCGAGGTCTACGAGTGTATACAATAAGAGGAGACTGTGGTGGTGATGACTGTGGATCGAACGACTGTGGTGGTGGCGACTGTGGCTGTGGCAAAGGCAATGGCTGAAAAAATGATGCCGGTCGAACTGGTGAAGAAGAATGTTGCAGAACCGTGTCAGAAAAATATGGCACATCCTCAAAAAATGTAACATCAAGGGAATGGAACAATCTCCGGCCCCGGGGGGGCCTGCGGCCCATGGGGGGCGTTGCCCCCCAACCCCCGGGCCTCCGGGAATAAGCCCAACAACAGGCCTATCCAATAACTCCAATAAGGATCACAAAATGAACAAGTTTTGTCTTCTGTCTTTCTACGGCTAATACTTCATACCATTCTGCCTTTGTGGATGGCACATGATTTAAAACAAGGCAAGCTAACAACAGTGCACTCTGAACATCTTTAACAGTAAGCAAGAGCTTATCAACGTAGCATTTATGATATCCAAAGGTAACAACTCCATTTTGTGGTTGTAGAATATAGTGCAGTGACTGGAAAAATTCGTTGAAATGATCAATATTCAGCAAACACCTAAGAAGTATATTTTACAACCACAATTAATTTATTGAAGCTTTATCCAATTAGTACGTGGTGATCAAGTATTATTTCACACAACATTAATTTTTTGAGTGTTTTTTTTAAAAGAAAATGGTAGGCATCCTACACCAATTTATTTATGTAAAAAAAAAAAGAATGCCCAATTACAAACACAAGACAAAACAACCCAAGCCATGTTCACAGAGAAGAGGTATCTACAGAAACCATGGCCCCTCATCCCAAAACAATTACCTCCTACTCCTCAATGGTGAATCCACGAGCAATACTAGGCTCGCTCCAACACAAAACCGGCCTCCATTCTTCATGAAGCGCAAAACCGCCTGCCAAATGTTTTTCTCGTACAACATAACACCTTTGAAGATGATTTGGTTTCATATTAGTGATATGGCCCACACCATAATCAGAACATAGGATTGAGAGATCTTTGCTATCCCACTTCTACCTCCCTCTTTCTCATCCTCTTCCTTGCTTCCCACATCCGCTCCAACTATGTGAGATACACCTGACATCCCTGTGACCAACTCAAGTAAACCCCAAATATTTTGAGCAACCAGACATAAACAAAAAGGTGTACAATTGTTTCTTTCTCCGCATTGCATGATAAGCATGATAGAGGATCATTTGGTGCCCACTTTGCTCATTATTACTTCTCAAAGGAACAGGTATCTCATGTAATCACTGATAATGGTGATAAAATATCTTTTTCCATGCATGACCATACAATTTTGGGATGCAAAAATGTGACTGGATTAAGCCAAATAATTTAAAGATTCTCAAACTTTTAAAGGATTTCACAGTCAAAGTGGAAAAACAAATCTAAGGATTGTAGAATGAATATGAGACTCCAAGTATAAACTGTGCATATGGCTAATGAAGGAGCCGGAGAGTAGCAAAAGTCAAACATATAATAACTGATTAAAGTTACTATCCATAACCAAATCACTTATGTAAAATCCCCATTAAACGAACTCCCAGAGCTAAGAGACACTAAATCACAAATAATGAAGCTATTGATGGATCAAAACAAATGTAAGATGAGAGAATCAAACGGGATAACTCACAGGTTACAGATTAAATTTACAATGCAATACAAAAATCGAAATTGATCTCTCATATAACATCAAAATGCTGAAATAACCTATGTCTCACAAGTAGGTC
The DNA here is from genome assembly GCA_030737835.1 of Acorus gramineus. Classification (NCBI taxonomy): domain Eukaryota; kingdom Viridiplantae; phylum Streptophyta; class Magnoliopsida; order Acorales; family Acoraceae; genus Acorus; species Acorus gramineus. The sequence continues at coordinate 720,146 of JAUJYN010000038.1, read as the reverse complement.
TTGGGTTCGAGTCTTAGCGCTGTGTTAAAAATCTTGTTTGTTTGGTGAAATTCGAAAGTGGGACGGGCAAATAGGCAAAGGTAGCCTACCAACTTGGCCGTAAGGTCAGCCACGGAAGGTCCCTCCGTCATTAAATAAATAAATAAATAAACCTACATCAGATAAATTAAAAAAACCTTTGTCCCACATATATTAATTCAAAACAAATCAAATGAGAGATTAAAAATGATCCAACGTGCTAAGTTGAAAAGAATTGAAGATGAGACATAATCAGGTTTAAAATAGCAGATATGAAGAGAAATAGTAATCTGATCTCTGCCAATGAATTAGAATTAAAAAAAAAGTACATTTACAACATAAACCAACCAAATTGAAATTACCTCCCAGAAATATTGCAGTTTTGTATCTCCTACCATCTTGGTTGATGAACTACTAAAAATAACATCACTTGTGATGTTATCTTTGAAGCCACGAGCGCATGTGCCAACAACGAGGCAAACACCATCAGGCTTTTTACCAGACCTTATCTGCATGCAAAATTTGGAGTCAAAATTGTAAGAATCGTGATTCAAATTCATAACACGGTAATTATGAGTTTAGCCAAGTCATTATTTATGTCCCCTTTGGATACATGTTGATAGAAGAATGCACATAAAACACATGCCCATCTTATAAATAGAAATAAATATTAAGGAATAAATTTGTGAATGCAATATGTTAGAACCAAGAAATGAAACATCATTACACACTACGGTGCAATATGATACATGTTGTCCTTTTGGTTTACTTAGAATTCGAGTATAAAGAGTAATAGAAACTAGAATAATCCATTTAAGAGGAAACAGACATACTGGGAATAGAATACATAAGTACATATCATGTAGAAAAGAGCACATATAATGTACGAACTCAACAAATATGGTTAGTCTTCTCATTTATGACTTTTATGTTTTCTGACTTCATTTCATGTGTATTATAAAGTTACACTAATAAGACTTAATACAGATATGTCACTAATTTCTGAATCCGAGCTTTAAGAGATGGATTCATGGAGGAGAGTGAATGTAGTTGGTATATATCAAAGAATGACGGGGTGGAAGATAAAGAGCTTTATACAACTTTGACAAAATTAGAGGGTGAAGATATGAGTAGTTCTATTGGGGAAGAAGATTTATACCTTTGTTAAAAATACACTGAAGTCCTGCAAAATCAACTTGAAAAAGAAATTTACTATAGTTATGTCAAAACCCACAAGTAGAAAGAATACTTGTTATCATCAAATCCTTCATAAGTTTGTACTGTACAAATTTGAGATAAAAGTTACCTAATTGACAAGAATACCCATGAGAAATTCAAAAAAAAAAAAGATAACACAAACCTGCTGTACAACAGGAGAAAAATTTCCCATTGCGTCTATAATAAGGTGAGAAGATAGGACCTTTCCATTCGTTAACTTCAAAACCTACAGATAATAATTGATGATGGCTATTCATATTAGCTCATTACGTGAAAATTATAATATTAGAAAGCAAATCAATGGATATCAAATCTACAGGATGGATATAAAATCTAGAGGATGCAAAAACAAAACTAAGGTAAATGTTTAATAGCCATAAAAGTATATTCCAGTGCATTATTTTCAGCATTTAGAATATGAATATATGGTGTTACTTAAAAGATATATTATAAGTTTTCTTTATAATTATTTAGGCTAAATACATGAAGTTCCATGTAAAATAAATCATATGAAAATAGTTAAATAACATCTTAATGTATAAGCATAGCCATTTCTTAGTACAACTTCCTTTTTTTTGGAAAAAAGGCTGGAGCACAGCACCTATAGTTTTATTGAACATAACAGAGGCATAGCTCCAATGTAGGAGAGGATGTAAACTCATGAACAGAGAGGCCTGTGAGTTTTGAATCTACAATATATTTCAGTGGCACAGGCATAAATACAGAAGTTTGAAAAAAAAAACTAAAAGCTAATTAACAAAATGCATGACACTGAGTGTTGAGTCTGTTGATTAAGACATGTGCAATCAGACAGATAAGGAACTTCCAAAATTATTTATACTGTAATGATAAGGAAATGGACACATATATTAAGACTACAGACAGGGTCACAGGATTCATACCAGACATGAGGCAGAAATGACAGCAATAGTGACATTTTTGGAAGAAGGATCAAGATTAGGCGAAGAGTATTGGACAGTCACTAACCAGAACTAGATGCACTAGAAGGGAAGTGGGAAGGTTAGAAATACTTGATGGAATATAAATACACGTAGTGACGGAAAAGGGTACTTTGATTTGAAAGGGAAGTTCTGGACCAATTGAGGATACCCAGAGAAGGGCCCAACCTGTAATGTTGTTCACATATGGAAGCATTGAGACTTTGCACCTCATGTAGGCAGAGAAGCTCCATGGAGTTGGAATTGTTTTAGTTCTATTTTCTCTATGCTGGACTATATGAATGCAAAGAAATATCGGGATCTTCAAAGATCACAGTAAGAATTTGGCATGGTGGCAAATAAATATTGGAGTTCATGTAACTTTGGGCTCTAAAATTCCTTTGAAGGTTAAGGTGTTTTATTGGCTCATGTACCAAAATCGCCTCCTCACTAAATCCTATAGAGCTAAATGGTCGGCTCAAGCGGATACCAACTGTCCGATGTGTGACGGGGCCAAAGAAACCACTGAACATCTCCTCGTTATATGCATGGTTGCTGCTCAGATCTGGAGCACACTTCGTGAGGCTACAGGAATTGATGCCTCCTTTGCTTCTCTCCAGGGAATGTGGGAGGCAGCAAAGGTCTTGATGCCAAGGGGTTACAGAAGCCACAAAGCAAAAGCCACTCAATCCTTTGTCCCCGCGATTGTTTGGGCGTTATGGCTTACCAGGAATCACACTGCTTTTCGGGGCAGATTTTGAAAAAATTTGGGAGATGGTTGTCCACTTTATTGAAGCTTGGGGTATGTTCCTCAGGGGGGCATCACGGGTTACCTTTTTAGGGGGAAAATCTCTATTGAGGAGTAGGTCCTTGAGGGAGTTTTTGGCCGTGTGTCGGTAAAGTTCTCCTCTACCGTGGCCCCAGGTAGCCCATAGGGCTGTTGTCATGCTTACCTCTTGTAATTTTCATTCCGGGCATTTGCTCATATTAATAAAAATCATGGCTCATGCCTACCATGTTTTCAAAAAAAAAAAAAACTTTGGGCTCTAAAAATGATCAAGGGATTTGTAACATTCTTATACCATTGGATTTATGATACCTCCCTCTTATCATCATATAATCACACCAGGATAGGAGTTTCATTTTGAATTCGGAGGTTCTGCACTAAAGTCCCACTTCTACATAGGTGCTTCCGCTGGTGTTGGTATGAAATAACAGGTGGTGAGATCAAACATCTCCTCCCCCCCCACCCCATCCCAAAAAAAAATAGAAGACTTGAAAAGGTATCATTTTGAGCATATTGTATTATTCTATATCAATATGAGAAGTTACCCACAAGATAGCAAAATGTTATACTCACCACTTGGACAATGTTAATGAGATTCTAATTCCAACTTGCCAAAGTCAGAGTTTTGGAATTTAGACGAGATTCAATAGGAAGGTGAGCTATAATTTGAGAATTATAAGCATTCTAGCCATGTGAAAAAAAATGGATATACAACTCGAGGTACAGTCTACTAACTACAATCAAATGAAAATAACCTCATAATATAACACTAAGTAGAAATAAGCTCACCGCCCTATCATCATAAACAAAGATCCTATCCACTCCATGACCTTCAAAAATGATTCCACCAAGAGAAGTAAAACGTATCTTCATCAAGTCTATGAGCTTAGCAGGCCTACATCCAATGAGGGAATACAGATATTAATTCTCAGTAAAAGAAAAAAAAAGATACAGTTAGAAAGCTAATTCTTTCCCATGACTATCAATTAAGGTTGGAAGTCACGCAATTGGGCAAAGAATAAAAACAATACTAAATATTAAATTAATTTACAAAAATGATAAACTAAGGTGAACACTGAAATTACTTGTCCTAAAAAACCATAGCAAGGCATTATGTATTATCTTATAAGAAAACAACACACATCACAATTCTTTGTATTCTATTTTAAATAACTTGTGCAGCTTCATAAATGTAAATATAGGCACTGCTCCCCATTTGTTGGTTTCTTACAAGTTAATTTTTCAATAGCTTCAAAACAAAATCCCACCTCACAAAGTCGTACAACTTCTCAAAATCAAACTTGCTTTTAAGCCATTTCCATTTGTAGAAATGGGCTCCTACTACACATTCATGAGCCACCAAGAAGCCATGGAGCAAAAATCTTCCTTAAATGAAGGCTGATTAACAATCATCCACCATGACGCTAATCGCTTCTCTAAGCCGGTTAGATAGCACTTTAGCAATGATTTTGAAAGCATCACTAAGGGGATTATTCCATGCCACCATTCTTTGGGACCAATGAGACAAAGGAAGAATTAAGGCAAGCACAACCTTGCCTTCCATCAAAAAAATCAACCATCATCTTCATCGCATCTTCCTTCACTCCCTAAAAAGATTAGAAGAAATTTACAGAGAATCCATCAGGCCGGGAGCCTTATCCCCATCCATATCAAAAAATGACTTCCATAAGCTCTTTCATTGAATAGGGCCTCCATTTTTTTTCTTTACACAATGTAGGAATTTTGGTAGGTAATGTCTTTTATCAAGTCCCACTATACAAAGAACTTCATTTCAGGGATGAAGGTCAGGCAGTTAAATCTTCATCCTAGAGGAGCTTTCCCTTATGTTTAATAAAATGACAGGTCTTTTATCAAAGAAAATAATACTCATTATTCTTTCAAAGATAACCATCCTGTGTCCGACCATGTGGTAAAGTGACACTTACTCCCTAGTGGAAAGTTATGAGGTCAAACCCTAAAGGAATCAATGGTTGGTGTTGACAATAAAAGTTGATTGCCTTGTTTAACAAAAGGCACAAAAAAAACATAGAAGAATGGATCTTGCATTGGATTGAAAATTTTAATAGCTAGTTTAGACAAAAACATTTTGAATGACAAACAAGAAGACACAATAAGTGTCATGGAAAGCTCATTCAAAGAATCTATTAGAAAATTTCCAATCTAGAGATAATGAATTGCTTATATTTTGAAAAATCAATATCATGCTATTTATATAAAAATAACATCACAATAAATCTAACTTACGAAATACCAAGGTTAAGAATGTCTTCAACCCATATGTCACCTTTGCCCTCAAAACCACATCTGTTCTGCAAAGTGAAGTGAATTGGAAAGAAAGAAAAAAATTGAGAGAATGATTTAGATTATTCAATTGACATAGGTAGTTATCCAACAGCGTAAATAGAACAGCAAGATTCACTTACAGGATTAAATTTTGCCATTGTAGCCTGTTCAATGTCATACTCAGAAAGAATGCCAACTTGTACAAGTTCAAGAAGCTCCTTCCTCGAAATATTCCACTCTTGTTCTCTCTGGTAGTGAACATAATAATTGAATCAATATGAAAATATATGTTATAAAATGAAATTGTCAAGCATTTTCAGTAATGGAAATTTCATTGTACCCCCTTGAGCAGGTTCCTTTCAACAATGCCCACTTTAAGGCCTTTAGAAATCAATGCCGTGGCAACAAATATGCCAAGCGTACCACCACAGACTAATACATCAAATGTAGACATCATATTGTTTTCCATATCAACATCACTCAATGAACCAGAAAAATCCAAAACAACATCCCCGGGTTGTCTAGTATCTGAAAAGAAAAACTTCCCACATTAGGCTTTTTAATTACACAGGAAGTTGCATGAAGTATAAAAGTGGCACCATTGACATTATGGCCTTTGCTTGTTACATTATTCGACAATAGGTTTACCATAGTTGTCAAAGCGACGCCTGGGAAACGATGCACCCTAGAGCATCTCGAATGGTCACCTAGGTGTCACCCACGTTAAGCAAGTTCTTTGATTGCCAATCACACACATGCACCAGGTTTTTTTTTTTAACTGCAATTTCAAGCCCGGGTACATCAATGAGACAATTGAGTTGGAGAAAATTTTACTTATTTCTCTTATCTGACAATTTGTTTAGACAATTTGTGTTTCATTTTGCTTCATTATGGAACTATTTTCTGGAATCTTGGAGATGGTGGTGATTAAAGAGTTTCATATTAAAATGTTTCTTTTTACTTTATTTTACTAGAGAATGAATGTTTCATTTTGCTTGATCGTAGAGATGTTTTGATTCATTAATCTTTATGGCGAAGGATGTATTTTATTTTTATCTACTTGATCATTACTTTTTAGTTAAAGTATGTATTTAAACTTTAATTATTAAAACTATAATTTTTTATGCGAGTGTTACGCTATGATTATCAAGTGTGATTTATTATTATATTAATATGAAAATGCCCTGACAAATATGCAGGAATACGGATATGAGGACCTGAGCATTTCCCTATTCCAGAAAACTAGGCCCCCACTTAGAACGAGTAGTCCAGCCTACTGTTAAATGCATCCTCAAAATATCCTCAGAAAAGCATAGATACCATAACTGTATAGATACAGAACTGATGTAGTAGAAACTAAAGAATGGAACTGATGTATCTGGCAATCCAAGAAATCTCTTCCCCCTTCTTGTTCTGGGACTATCAATGCAAAATGACAAAGGCTCAGCAGCTAAATACCCCATGTACATGATTTGCAAACGTTGTCACATTTCTAATATTCCATGCTGATACTAGCAGTATAGATTATAGAATGATCATATGAAGTTAAGCACATTCAATGATCCTATAATTGCCAAGTGAATAATTGATGTAGTGGTAACCTAACAGAAAAAAAAATGATGTTTTTCCCAAATATGGTCATTGGTAAAGTTCTTCGACACGGTTTTAAAAAGAGGATGGCAGCATCTTGTGTAATGCTGCAAGTTCACACATCTTTATAAACAGAAAAACAAATGTTTTGCTCAAGGTCCAGCAGCAAAACCAATGAGCTCCTTTTTAATGGAAAACATCTGAAAATCAGAAGTTTTTGGTTATTACAAAAGAAAACTTTCTCTAAATCTGGGATGGGAAAAGGTGTCTCAACCATTATCTTGATGCTGATTGTTTCAAAGGTCTTCAATAAAAGAAGAAGTACCTCAACCATTACAAAAGTTTTTTATCCTATAATTTCATGCTCCCACTAATCTATCTTCTCAGGCAATGGATTCTGACAAGAGCTCATGGTCAGGGTAATCCATCTACTCTGCCATATAACTATTAGCTAGAGATGCCTCCACCACTACCAAAAGAAAAGTAATCTACATTTCCTGTGAGAACTGCTATCCATAAATGTATATGAGTGACCAACCAACGAAGATGATTAGTCCAATTCAAAGAAAATTATCAAGAAGAGTCTATGGTCTATGAGAAATCGAGGAACCTTATATATTTTACCAGAAGAATGATTATTCTTTTGATCGATTCTGGGGGGACCAATAGTTGAGAAAGAAAGAAACTATTTTAAAATGTGTCACTGAGCTTCATGTAGTAGGAAGAACTGTTTCTTGATCTACTTTATACAGAAAGACTACTATACTGGAACATTCACTTACAATCATACAAGGACTACTATACTGGAACATTCCCTTACAATCATACAACCATATTACAGTAGCAAATAGGTTGTCAATATTAACGAACTACAAACAAATGGCACGTGGTCATTAGTCATTTCCATATATAGATAATTGTAATTTAACACAACAAATTAGTAAAAGGAATAAGAGTTACCTGACGAACAAATGTTGGACCACAATTGGTCCAACCTCTTTAAAGTATTATACGAGTACGACCCACCAGCCCCACCAGCTTCACCAGTCACTGATATATTTTCCATTATTTTCTGCAAAGTACGAATTGCAAATGCCGTAAATCATTGGCATCAAACAAGATGATGTGACTCTGCAGGTTACATTTCATGCACTCAAGACAATTAAAAAAAAAAAAACATGATGTGCATGGTGCACTGGACGATCTCCAGGTTCACCATGCATCACAAAGTAGACAATTCCTACTATAAATATCAAATTTCACTTCCAATTTCAAAAAGACACCAAATGAAACCCCATACTCAGCTAATTAAATAAAAGTATCTTAAGCAGATTGAATCAAGGGTTGTTTTGATTTTTTTTATTTATCTAAATGACTAGTTGAGATTAATAGTTAGTGGATTCCTAGTAGATTTTATCTACAAATTAAAAATAAGTTTGTTAGAATTAGATTAGAAAGAGTAATGAACGAGGTTGTAGAATTATATAATGTAGTTAAGTTGTTAAGATGATATGGGATCATTGGCAGTCGAGAGTGGGTGCAATTTAGATTATATTTTATCCAATCTCAACAAACTTTGAGATACATGAGAGGGAAATCAAATAACAATTTCTTTCTCAAAAATTATAAAGAATCTTGTAGCTCTTTAATCCTGTATTTTGTTGGTGTTGGGCAATAACACCATGACCATGGATCCCCAGCTTGTGCTTGTTTTTGCATGAATGCATCGGACGGCTCAAAATCTATCAAGTGAATAGTACCATGTTTGATGAATTAATGGATTTTGAGTACGCGGTTCAATGCATCCAGAAAAAAACAACAAACATAAAATAACAAGCAAAGGATCCATTCTCAGTATGGCCATAAACAGGGGCAGCGCCATTCTTTACAGGGTGGGGTCAACCCATCATACTTTATTCACATTTTGACCCAGAGTTTGACACTACTTTGACCCATTAAACTTTTTTAAAACAAACCAGCTCATCAAATTTTTTAAAACAAACCGGCCCAGAGTTTGACCCATTAAAAACCCAACACCCAACACCCACATTGGAAAAAGAAAAAATAGTGGCACACTAAAACACTATTCCATTTAAAATAAAATCGCCAGTATGGGACCCTTCAACATTACACCATCTTCCCTTCATCTGTATGTGTATCGAAAGCCCTTCACCCATCTTTGTATCCAGATATAATTTAATATATACTTGTAATGGGGGGAGTGGGCCCATCTGGAGAGTGTTTTGGGAAGGTGGGTGTGGGTCTCCAGTTGATTAGTTGTTTAATTTCTTATTTATTTATGTTTATAAAATTTTTGTTTAATGGATAAAAAAATCAACTATAGAATAAGATTTTTCTCCTACCGAAAAAAATTGTAGTGTTAAGCAAAGTCGTTTTGAAGTGAACAATCTTCCTTGAGATCAAAGGCTAAAAAAAAAATTTCAACTTTTCATCCTAATGATCGTGACAAAATAAGAAGAGCATACATCTAAAAAGGTTCTTTCTTTGATGGTTTATTTTTTTTTATTAATGTAAGTAGTTTTATTTTGCATAGAAAAGTTTTTGTTTTTGAAAAATATATAATAAGAGTAGATTTTTTGAAAATTTTATGAAATTTAATTTTTTAATGACCCCATCTATGAAAATTCCTGGAGCCGCGCCACTGGCCATAAAGGTATCCTCTTTCCGGTTCCACCTTAGACAACTCTGCATCACTCCCAATCCTACAATTTAAATCCAACTCAACCCTCCCAAACCAAAATTCTACATATTTCACTTTCAAGCCCTAGAAAGTTTGTGAGGCTACATGCAATTCAAAAGGAGAAGACAACAACTGCGATCAAAAGAACAGGAAAAGAGATAAAAGAATGAAAAGCAAAGTTTACTTGTGTTCTAGAAACCCTAGGCGTGATCGACATTCTTCCTCTTCTCCTGCGCATCAGCTGTTGCTGTTGCTGGTGGTGGTGGAAGACCATGGACCGTCCAAACTGGACTGGAAGGATCGACATTGAAACCCTAGACAATCGACGGTCCGAAAACTTTTTTTTTTACTTCCCAAAGAAAAGTAGAAACTTTAAAAAGAGAGACGTGGAAGCCGTTTGATTTGAGGAATTTTGAGTGAAGGCGGGGAAAGGGAGAGAAGGGGATAAGATTTCATACTTCTTTTTAAAAAATACAAAGAAAAGAAAGAATGGGGAGGATAAAGCCACCCCACTAATTGTTCAACCCACCCTTTTATATATATTTGGTTATGTGTCCAGTGAACCCACCCCATTCACTTTCTCCTCTTTCTCTCTCTTCGTTCAAGGGTCTCCCTTCCTTCACCTCCCCCAACAATCTTCTCTTCTTCTTTGGCTCTTCTTCCTTTCTCCCTCAGCTTTCCTCCCTCCCCCTTCCCAACTAGGCTCCCTTCTCCACACCAAGCAGTTGCCGTTACCTCTTCTCGAAGTGTGTTGTCGTCCCTGGTCACCAGTGGCGGAGATAAGGGAGGCAGGCTAGAGCTCGAGCCCCCCCCCCCCCCCCCACAAGCTGTAGATATTTTTTTTTATTTGCATAGATTTATAACAACATTTGGTGGATAATGTACTGAAGTGGGTAATAAAATTAGAAAGCATGATATTTTGTGCAACCATTTTTCAATCCCAATTTCAATCTACATACATTTTAAATTTATTAAAACTAATATATTTCATTTAATGAGATATATGTCTTTATAAAAAAAATAAAACATATATTCCAACGAATTGTATGGATACAATTATAAGAAAATATAAAAAAAAAATTATTGAAACATATACTTCGTTAATATGAATATATGATGCTAACCAAACATATGAAATTGGAATTGGAGCTGAAAAAGGAAAGGTGTGTAACAACATTCGGTTAGAAAATGTTGTTTGTGGTTATGTTTAAGGCCCCATTTGCAAATTAATTAAATACATTCTTTTATAAAAAATAAAATACACTAACATATTTTTATATTTTTATATAATAATGTATACTGGAATATGAAGTATATCATATATTGCGTTAGTTACATGAGGACTACACACGGGACTACAAAACAAGATCATGATCCTACAATTTTTATTTTCTTTCTTAAATTATCATGTTTTTAAATATTTATATTTTTTATAAATAAGTTTTCCTCTTTACTTTGAGACTTCTTGCCGCTCCCCCCCCCCCCCCCCCTTTTCTAGTTTCTGGTTTCGCCTCTACCGGTCACTCAGCCATCCTCCACCAAGGTTAGCTACTCTTCTTGATTTTTATATTATTTTTTTCAATGTTTTATCACAAGCCCTAAGTTTAGAAACCCTAGGTTTTCATAGAGACCCTAATTTGTTTTTGTTTTTTTTTTTTTTTTTTGGCTTGGTAAATTTCATATATCTATTGACTTTCCAAAATGTACAATATTATGTAGTAACACAAAAATTGAAAGATTAAGGCCTCCATAAGGACTGAAATATCAGTCACCCCCAAATGATTATAAAGCTTCCAATAGATGGTAGATAATAGGGAAAATGAGAAGGAAATTTTTCAACTGATCTGGATTTGTGGAAAACCTTCTTTGTCTTCCCAAAGGATCTTCATGAAGTCCTCCCAAAATGAAGAGAGGTTGTAGATTGTGGTGCCCATGGGGGATTGATGGGCAGCCAAGTGATCCGTCGCTCGGTTACCCTCCTTGGAGATATGAGTGATGATCCAATCTTCCAAGATCGAGACTAGAGAAGAGATTATGCGGAGGTCTCTGATGGCAGTCCATGGGATGAAGCCACGCCCATTCACCCATGCAACGACCATTGTCGAGTCCGATTCAAGCCATAGCTTTTTGGTGCAAAGAGAAGATCCTAATCTGAGTCCAGCCACAAGACCTTTGAGCTCCAAGATATTGATCGTGTCACATCCCAGAGCGGCCATCCCTGAGACGTGGCAATATATATATAATATCAGGAATCAGTATAAGAGGTCAACAATGACGCCAATAAAACATACAAGGCTAACAAATCAATGATAACTGATAACTCAACTGAAAAACGTGGAAGCATAAAAATACCAATAAGTCTGCAAACCAAAACATTATTACAGACTCGAATACATAATCACTTACGTGTAAGAGCCAAGTATAGTCCAAATAAAGTACAACTAGTGCAACACACACGACTTACCAATACATACAACAATAAGACTGCTGACAGTCTCGTACTGGCCAACCGCCGGATGGAATGCTTCCACTCACGCAAGACCACACCACAGGGAAGCTCCAGCTTCATGCCCAACACAGCCCCTGTAGAAGAAACAATGCGCGAGGGGTGAGCTACAAGCTTAGTAAGTGGCTGAAAACCAAACACCATCACAACAATTCAATACTAAGGCAATTTCCTTTCAAGGACAAACATGGGTAGAAACCTGTCACGCCCCAGGGTGGCCGTCCCCGGGTCGCGGCAAGTGTATACAAGATATCAGCAGTCTAAACAGGGAATCAATAAATCACTCTAAACAACAACTAAAATGACAACAACACAGATGAAAGCAAGACTGACATAATATATACACAGATAGCGGAAGCTAAAAGACTGAGTCTGTAATCCAAAAACATACTACAGACTCGATACAAATCAAGTGTCCTGTGAGAGCCAATATACACACATACATCCAAAACAATCCAAACTGGGTGCCCAAGCACAGAAATATATACATACAATAAAAAGGAAGGATGCTGATGGCCTCAGAAACTCGCGGGACGTAGCGCTACTCCGCTACTGGTGCAGTCGCTCAGGGAGCTCCTCCTTCAAGTCCTCAGTAATCACTGGAAAAATATTATGCGAGGGGTGAGCCACACGCTCAGTGAACAGCACAACCCATGCATCACAGTTTATATTAACCACAAATAATCAGCAACTAGCCTCAAAGTGGCATAACAACATAAATCCAGTGGTTTGTACATCGCCGAACCACCACACCCTCACCCTCACCCCTCAATAGGTGACATAGGATATTGGGACTTATTAGCCTGATAAACATCCATACACATCCATACACCCTCACCCTCACCCTCACCCCTCAATAGGTGACATAGGATATTGGGACTGATAATCATCCATACACCTCCATACACCTCCATACACATCCATACACCCACACCCTCACCCCTCAATGGGTGACATAGGATATTGGGACTGACTAGGCTGTTAATCATCCTTGGTCCACTGATAGCCTCTCCTCCACACCGTAGCTTGCCTGGTCTACTCCCACATTCAGCACAGTCCGAGTCCAAGATCAGGAGGTGTCTACTGATAGGAGCCCTCTGTCAGGATAGCCTGTCTAACGTTGAGGAGTCCCTACACGGATCCAACGAAGGGAAGAGAAACAGCCTACCCACACGCATATGATCCACTCGGATCCGCTGACAACACATCTCTACAACTCTAGTGTCTTGAATTCATCAGAATTCCTCCAGGGCGCATAACCAAGATGCGGGGAACATGCATTAATATAGACGGGAAAAGAAACCTTGGGAGGGCACCATGAGGTCCCGATATAGGACATCCCGACAACCAAACAAGGAACACGGAGCACCCTAGCCCGGGTCTCAATGTTGACCTCGCAAGGCCCCTTAATATTCCCTAAGGCATGCTATAATATTACAAGTTGCATTTAATTTAACAAATTAAACTAATAGGACGCATACAAAGGCCGAGGCTTTCCTAGCATGATAACAAGGTGACAAGATGCATGGCTCTTACACAACCTAAGGGTGCAAGTCCCTAACATACTCAGTCTAGGGTAACATGCATACTACATATCAATCATGCTTGCATGGATTACAGATTAAACAGGTTAATATTAATCTATGGTGCCCCAGGGGAGGATGGTATACGCCCAAGTGCATATAGCGCCTCCCTACTGGGTTGGATTGTCCCACTCACCGGTAATCGGGTCGTCGCGCGACCGTCCGTCAAGATCTGCAAGACAGGGTATCAACTTGGTGAGTTAAAATCCACAAATACCACAAAATACACAAAATACTCTAAAAATACCCAACACTCGGGCAAACGTACATACGGCCCGTACGCACGTTAGCCCGAGCACCCCGACTCACTCCCGCACCCCCGGCAACCACCCGCACGGCCACCTGCCCCCGGATGCACCGCCGCGCCCCAGCCCGCATGCCAGGACACGCCGCCGAGCTCCCCAGGTGCACCGCGCGCTCGCTGCGCCCCAACGCAGCAGCCCACGCGCACACCGCACGCCCCGCGCCCAGCGCCTCGCCCCGCGCGCACTCCCCGCGCACCACCACATGCATCACCCACTCGACCAGCCCCCCGGGTGCACCCGCGCGCACTGCGCCCCAGCGCAGCGCCCCGCACGCGCACCCGCCCGCTCGCACCGACTGCTCTCCCCGCCGCGCGCGCACAGCCCGCCTGCGCCTCTGCGCAGCGCTCCGCGCGCACGCTTCCGCATGGTGCCCAGCGCCCCAACGCCTAGTGCCCAGCACACCCGCGCCTGCACCACCCGAGCGCACGCCCGCGTGCACGTCCGCGTGCACGCACGCACGCGCCTTGCCACTGCACGCCTGCTGCGCTGCCTGCTGCGCCTGTGCTGCCATCCTGCCTGGGACAGACAACCACCCTGCCCGAGCACCTCTCCTCCACCCACCGGCCACCCGTGGCCTCCGACCGCCCCCAACCACCACCGACAGCCACCAGCCGCCCTCCTCACTCAACCCCACCCTCCTAACATGCATCTAAACATGGAAAAGAGGGAAAGAGACCTTACCCAAGGAAAGGAGAGGAAGAGAAGGGGATCGGGAGCTCTTCACGCACCGAAACACCTCCCCAAGGATCTCCACCACCAAGACCTCTTCCTACCTTCGAAGGGGCTGAAAACAGGGGAGAAAAGAGGGGGTTAGAGGGGGTCAAACTCGTCGGAACTCGAATACGAGAACACCGGGGGATAGATTGGGATGGGATCTAACCTTTCTATGCTTTGAGTATTAAGCTTCAAGCACTCTAGGTGGCTCAAATCCAAGAAAAAGAGAGAGGGGGAGAGAGAAAATGAGTTGGGGAAGAAGATGAATAGTGTAGGGCAACTTTTGCTACTCACTTAAATAAGTCAAACCAACTTTAATTAGGGTTAAGGCTTGATTAATTAGGTTAAGTGTGTTTTAAGTGGGATTTGACTTGGGTCAACCCAACCACACAAAAAAACAAAAAGGGTTGACCAAGTCATGGGCCCACTTTGACCGAGTCAACTCTCCCAATGACTTCTCGCTCGGTCAAAACCCGGATACGCCCCGGAACTGTGAAATTCTAAAACGTACCGGAATTCGATGAAATTTTCATGAGTGGCTTGAAATGGCACCAGGACACATAATATGCAGTTAGATTTTCAATCGGAGTCCTCAAACACAAGACGATAGCTAACAGTCCAAAATTTTAAGGTTCCGATTGAAAAACGAAAAAAAAAACTCAAAAACTGCCAAAATGCTCCAATGGTTACCAGAAGGCAAAAAGTGACACATATATAACATGGGTAGAAACCCAAAGGATAACAAGGTCACGCGACAACACGACCATACCTCGCCCTCGCCCTCGCCCTCACTCCCGGAGGGATGCTCTTGGGACACTCGGGGAGGAACAACTATTAACCATAACACATGGTGTTACTGGATAACGAGATACAACGAGTCCATCCGCTACGAGGTAGAGATACACTACGATACCTCAAGCGTTAGAAGTAACATACCCAGAGTATACTCAATGGGTATAAGAGTCACGTGACTACATGACTTCAACTCACCCTCACCCCTAAGGGTGACACGGGACTGTCACGCCCCAGGGCGGCCATCCCCGAGACGTGGCAATAATAAAATATCAGCTATCAATACCTGAGGTCAATAAAGACTCCAACAACAATACACAAGGTGGCAAAGTGAAGATAATGATAACTGACTGAAAAGCGGAAGCATAATATATAAACAATATTTGTAAATCAAAAACATTATTACAGACTCGAATACACAATCACTGTCCTGTGAGAGCCAAGTCTAGACCAAAGAAAATACAACTTGTGCCATATGCACGATTTACAATACATACAAGACTCTAGGACTGCTGACAGCCTTGCACTCGCCACCCGCCGGAAGAACGCTCCACGCCCCTAAGACCACGCCCCTAAGACCACGCCACAGGGAAGCTCCAACTCCACGCCCAACACTGTCCCTGAAAAGAAACAGTATGCGAGAGGTGAGCTACAAGCTCAGTGAGTGGCTGGAAACTAGGCCTGTCAACGGGTCGGGTCCGGGTCGGGTCGGGGTGGACCTGGACCCAACCCGTGACAGGACCCAACCCGGATGGTTGGGAAAAAAAAAAAAAAAGAGAGAGAAGAGCTCATGTATTTGTTTGCCTTATCATTCTATTTGAATTTTTTTGTAGTAAAACATTATTGTTAATGAGACTATGTTTGAATATAATTTTATACAATTCAAAAGAAGTAAATGAATTATTAAACAACATCCAAAACAATAATCACTAACATAAAAATCATATTAATCTAAATAATAAACATAACTAACCTAAATAATATTCAAAACAATATTAACCTAAACAACATTCAAAACAATATTAACCTAAACAACATTCAAAACAATAAACACTAACATATTAACTTAAATAATAAACCTACATCATGCAACAAAACTAATTAATCATACAAATTCAAAAGCTAATAAGTTAATTGTCCAAAACAAATCGATTTATAGGCTTGTTATGATTATGATTTATGAACTTGTAGATACAAAAATAAGTTAAGTAAGAAATAAAATTATGTATCAACTAATACTAATGATCTTATAATATATGAACATATATTAAAAAAAACAGTCGGGTCCAACGGGTCGGGGCGGGGTGGACCTGGACCCGACCTGTTTGTTTGTTCGGGTCCGCCGGGTCGGGTCCAACTCAGGTCGAGTTCAAATCGAGTCGGATATATTACACGTGTAATCGAGTTCTGGTCGGGTCGGGTTCGGGTCTGGACCCGACCCGTTGACAGGCCTACTGGAAACCAATCACCATACAACAGTTCAATACATAAACACTTTCCTTTCAAGGAAAACATAGGTGGAAACCCATGAATAACAGGGTCACGCGGCGACACGACCAACCTCACCCTCACCCTCACTCCCGGAGGGAGGCTCTTGGGATATTTAGGAAGAGACCATACCGTTGGTCGAGGAGACCCGGGATTACTGGTCCACACAACACTACTAGATCATCTACATCGAGTTAACCGCCCAACGATGTCTTTCAACATCAATTCACAACCGGACCCAACAACTATGGGAACGGACGAACAACGAATGGGTCACGCGGCGATGTGTCTTCACCTCATCCTCACCCTCACCCCCGGAGGTGACATAGGACTTTTGGAAGGGACTTAGGCTGCTCTACATCATTGGTCCACCGGTAGCCCTTTCCCCCGCGTAGCCTCTACCTGGTATACTCCCACGATCAGTATGCTTCCGAACTCGTTGGTGGTACCTACAGATGGGAGCCCTCTGTCAGGAGAGCTGTAATCGCTGGGAGTCCCTACATCGGATCCAACGAAGGGGAGAACGCTCCCACGCTCGCAATATCATTCGTTAACCCTCTCCCGAGTAGCCTCTACCTGGTATACTCCCACGATCAGTACGCTCCTGAATGCATCGGTGGTACCTACGGATGGGAGCCCTCTGTCAGGACAGCTACAACCCGGGCCCCCTCAACACGGACGACAATGGGAGTAAACATTCCATGTTCGCAAAGCGAACCCAATGGAAAAACAACTACTCTCGATAATCACTTATCGATATATCGAATACTACTGTACTCCCACACCGTTGCGTCGCTCAGACACAAAGGGGTTGCCTCTGCTCTCACATAGAAATAATCCCATAAGCTAATGAATTCTCTTGAATTCCAAATGAGTGCATCGCTCAGATGCACGGGGCGATCACATCGCTAGCGCTGTAACTAATAAGGTACAACCCGACAGCGGGTCATACCCACGCCTATTCCAGCTAGGCCTATCAGTTTTTTAACATGCGCATATAAATATATCCAGCTATGTGCATGAACCATATGCACAATCATCTAATAATTATAGGGACACTCCCTATCATGGATTTACATCATAATAAATCACACAACATGAATACACGGTCATTAATCACATAAACATACAAAATATACTCTAACATGCGTTGGATATCGCCAACTTAAATGAAAGGGTCAAGCGTGATCTCACGCACTAACAGGTGCATGCCACTATTCCAAACGAACCTGAGTCGAGTAGGAAATCGCATCTACTTACTCGGTTCGTTCGGAGGGAGAGGGCGAGAGAGATCATCATCTCATGAAGCTGGTCATAGCTTTGCCCCATTAACATGGGCGCAACAACTACACCACGCCCTCGAGTCTTATCGCAAGGGCATATTAGGTAGGTGCTCGTTATTAACCTAGACTTAATCATACTGTATATTCCCATTAATATGGTGGGAGTAGTATTACAATACTACCTAAGACATGCCATATTCTATACATCCATACACGTTTACAACATACATGCCAATACTAGAGGGGCTCATGCAACACAATCATTCATACATAGATACAATACATGTATATAAGCCTAGCATGCAAGATATCTACATATTATAGCTTAAGCATGGCCATACTACTTATCTACACAAGTAGTATAGCTAGGGGGCCCCATCGATGCGCGACGCGCGACTACGCGCGTCTAGCGCATCCCGAAGGGGGGGGGATTGGAATCGAACCACTCACCACACAATCCGGGACCTCGCGCATCCCATCCGACGAGACCTGCAAGGTAGGGGCATCCAATTTGGTGAGTAACATCACAATTTAACACTTAAAAATCATTAGAAATACCAAAGACTTAGACATGCACGCATACGGGCTCGCACGCATGCGAGCACGCGCGTATGCACGCATGCCCGGGTGCCCCAGCACCTACCCGAGACCCTGGGCAGCCCCACGCATGCCCCAGCACGCGCACGCACGCGCGCGCGCGCACTGACACCCAGTCCCGCGCCCAGACGCATGCCCCGCGCGCGCGCACGCTCCGCGCACACCCGCTGGCGCCAGCACCTGCCAGCGCCCTTCTGCGCGCGCGCCTGCACGCGCACGCGCCCAGACAACCCCCAACGCGCGCCCAGCCAACCTTTACCCCTTTTTAACCCTCCCCAACCCCTCACACACACTCTAACTCATCTACCTAGCATGCATGACCTCCCCAACCATCCCAACAGCCCTAAAAATTAAAAAAAAAAGGGGAAGAGGACTTACCAAAAGAGGGAAACGGAAAGGGGGAGATGCGGGGCTCTCGACGCGCCCACGGCCACCTCAACCACCACCACCACCACCTCTTCAGCCTCCTCAGCCTCCTTCTTGGCTGAAAATCATGGGGGGGAAAGTTCATGAAAAGGTTCTTGAGAGAGAGGAGATCAACAACTACAACAACACTTACCAAAACTTTTCTCTTCCTCCTTCACCTTCTCCAACTTTTCCCTTTGAGGAAATAAAACAAACACTTGGAGGGGGGGCTTTGAAAGAGAGAAAGAGAGAAGAGAGAGCCAAAAATCCCACGTGGGGAGTGGAAGGGAGAGAGAGAGAGAGAGAGATATTTTGGGCAAATAAAGATCTAAAAGAGGGGTACAATGACCAATTTATCCTTGACTAGAAATTCTGAGCATGCTTCACTGGAACAGCCATAACTTCCTCGATATAGCTCTGAATTGCACAATTAGAAGTCTGTTGGAAATCCAAGAGGATTATCTACAACTTTTATGTTTATGCCAAGATCAAATAATCTCTCCAGCTATTCCGAAATTTGGGCTAAGCATAGAACGGGCTGCTGCCAGAATTTTTCATCCCCGGGGTATACTTGGAAAAATACCCATAACTTTTACTACAAGAATCCAGTTGATCTAATTCCACTTTTGTACGAAAGCTAACTAAAAACTGAGCATACTCATAATAAACTCATATTTAAAACCTCTTCATCTTGGATTTTAACAAAATCAAATACAAATACCAAATCGAAAATATATAACTTCTAGGAGAAAAAAATTATGTAACCAAATTTTTAATCAGAGCGCTCCAAATGACACAGGCATAACACGGGACTGTTGAGAGAAATTCGTCTGCTATACACCCTTCGTCATCTGGTAGCCCTCTCCCGGGTAGCCTCTATCTAGTATACTCCCATGATTAGTACATCTACTGAACGCGTCGGTAGTACCTACAAGTGGGAGCCTCTGTCATGACAGCTTCAATGCCGGGCAGCTTCGACACGGATCCGACGAAGAGGAGAACAACTCCACGCTCGCAATATCATTCGTTAGCCCTCTCTTGGGTAGCCTCTACTTGGTATACTCCCATGATCAGTACATCTTACCACATGTATCGATAGTACCTACAGGTGGGGGCTCTCTGTCATGATAGCTACAACCCGGGGCGCTTCCACATGGACGATATTGGGAGGAAACATTCCATGTTTGCAATGCAAACCCAATGAAAAAATAACTACTCTCGGTAATCACCTACCGATGTTATCGAATACACATGAACTCCCACACAGATGCGTTGCTCGGACGCAAGGAGTTACCTCGACTCTTGAACTGAAAATAAGCCCAAGGCATAACCCAATGAGCAGTTCATACACGCGCCAAGCACGGGTAAGCCCAGCTTAATGCCATAACTACCGGCTTAACGAAACCGATATGACAATGAATTTTCTTGAATTCCAATCGAGTGCATCACTCGGATGCAAGGGGGCGATTACATCGCTAGCACTCTAACTAATAAGGTACAACCCAATAGCGGGTCATACCCACGTCTATTACAGATAGGCCCAATTAGTCTAACATGTGCATAATCATAATAGGAGAATTCTACCACAATTATGTACATGAACCACATGCGCGATAATATAATATGGGTTAGACATGACCATACTACTCATCTAAACAATTAGTATATTTAGGGTGCCCCACGGATGCGTGACGCACGACTACGTGCATCCAACGTTTCCCGAAGGGTTGGATTGAACCACTCACCTAACGAGT
Organism: Acorus gramineus; assembly: GCA_030737835.1. Taxonomy (NCBI): domain Eukaryota; kingdom Viridiplantae; phylum Streptophyta; class Magnoliopsida; order Acorales; family Acoraceae; genus Acorus; species Acorus gramineus. Next base: position 699,163 of record JAUJYN010000038.1, on the reverse strand, counting down.
GCACGGCTCGTGATACACAAGAGGGCGACAACTTGAATCCGAAGAAAGAAACTAATCCGCCTAGAATCGTCCAATGGATGCATTAGGCTATAACAAGGTACTCGATAACCCGAAGCACACTCCGAACCCGTCCAAGCACCGCAAGCACGTCCCCAAGCACTCCATGCACGCTGCCCACGCACTTGGCACACATCCGAGAATGCCAAGCACGCCCTTAAGCACCTCGTGTACGCTGCCTGTGAGGCCTCATGCCATTTTAATAATAATTTATGTAGAAATGGTCATATTGCATAAGTATTAGACTCATGTATGCTTAGTTTATATCCTAAGTTCCATATTTGACATAATATGATTTAATTTTGTTAGTATCTAAGATGATGTAGTTTAATTTTGATTTCTTCGTGGGATATTCAGTTTTGAGTTAGCTTTCATACAAAATTGGAATTAAATCATCTGGATTCATGTAGCAGAAGTTATGAGACATCATTTGGAATAGGGGATCTGATCGGATGGGTAGATCCCATTGCCTGTTATGGCTTATCTCATAAGGCCTCAACCGGTGCGTGTTGAGCCTGTTCGGGGTAGCCTAATTATGATGCTTCGTGTGAGTCATGAGTGCGCACCTACAATTGAGGTGAGAGTAAACTCTAGGTGTCCTTCACGAGGGAGCGTTTTCGAGGTTCATCCTAGACGCCCACGATATCCGGTAGATCAAAACGGCTACACATCAGAGTGGTTGGATGACCGAGAGCCTTAGCCAAGATTGTGGGTTTGACGACCCTGTTCGCAAAGTGATGATGCCCAAGGCGGCTTCCATTTGGTGCGGTTTATGTTGTAGTCGGGCTTTGGTGGACTTAACAGGTGGAGTGATACTCCCTGTATTGGCTGAGCCGATGTGTTTGCATAAATGGATCGCCCAGAAGGAGTCACTATGCGACAGGAGAAAATGTGAGACGTTTGTGTGTAGTTACATTTTAGTCACTAGAGTATATATATAGCGTTGCTAACATGGGATGGATCCCTTGTGGTATGGGACGCAGACGGATCTGTCTTTATGTTAGGGACATAAAGAGGTAGTGTGAGCCGACTTGTATTAATTTAATCATTGATGTAATTATTTATGGAGAGAACTGTACTTTGAGGTGTCTTGTAGTTAGTTTCATTCACTAGGCCTTCACCGGCTTACCCCTCTATTGTTATGGGTTTCTTCCAGGTGCTGCGCAGGGTGGGGGACAGGATTAGTGAGTTTGGGGTACTGCAGGAGTATCTTGTGTGCCTCCCGATGATTTGACTAGAGCTTGTCAGTTATTTTGTGATCCTTTTTTATCAAGTCTTTTGTAGCTCTTGTTGGTATGTATCATATAACTTTGTAATTATTACTTATGTTTACACAGAATGGCGATTGTGTATTTTTTTTTAGGGCCAAGGTTATATGTTTCTTGGCCTTGTGTTATTTATATATGTATATACTCTTCCGCTGTTATCTCTTTGCTTTAGTCCTCTGTTATTTTATAATTTAATTTGGTCTTGACATACTCGGTACACTTGTCACCTCTCGGAGACAGCCGCTCTTGGGGTGTGACACTGCCCACGTACTCCGCACGCATGCAAGCATGCTGAGCACGCACCCGTAGCCCCGTAAGCCGCTCATGCGATCTGAAGCGTACGATGCATCAACCCTACACCCACATACCCACAAACGGGTGGCGTGCACACATACACAACACACAACAAACAACCATGAGCTTCTCTCTCTCGTCTTCTTACACACAACAACACAAGGCAATGGAAATTTCACTCCTTCCTAACAGCTACAGAAGACATGGCAGAACCCAAACAAGGAGAGCGGGAGGTCCATACGCGGCTCTGGCACTCCCTCATGCCACAGCTCCAACGCTACCACCATCGATGCCCCCCACCTCCCTCCAAACAACATACATACAATGTCATTAGAAGAGGGGACTTCATCACCACCTCCACTATCTCTTCTTCATTTTCATACAAGAAGGGCTGGTCGAGAGTGCTAGGCGAGAGAAACATGCGAGAGAGAGCTTGAAAGGGAGCGAGTGCAAACAACACACACAACATTCTCACCAACACCACCTTCACTTCCTTCACACCTTCCTTTGCTTTCCCTTCTCCACCTCTCCTTCGTCTCCTCTATTTCTCTTGGATGGCTGCACTGACAAAAGAAACCCAACGAGAGAGATGAGAGCAATTAAAGCTAAAAAGGGTGGTAGGTGGGTTGTGTGAGGGATGGGGTGAGTTTAAGGTACACTCACCACTAATATCAAAGATATTTTGAGAGGTTCTCATACACCACTAACCAGCCGAGCAAATCTCACTGACCAACCTACCTGGATACGATTCAGAACTGCATAATTTTCCAAAATGATATCAGAATTTGATGAAATTTTTATGGGCAGTACAAAACGGTACTAGGACTCATAATATGCAGTTTGATTTTTAATCAGAGCACTCCAACTCCCGCAGGTAGCTAAAAGCCAAAATTTTAGTGACTCCGATAAAAAAATAAGACTCCAAATGACACATGCATAACAGATCGACGCAGCCCGGACCCTAGCTGTGAGAGCATGGGAACAAACTCCATGTTAATCTCTAATGTGGGATCCATAGGCGTAACGGTCCTCATCCTTGGAGCCATCCGAGTTTATCTTCAACCCTAATTTGTTCATGTTGAGATATATTCTTGGTGGGATTTGTTTTGTATTATGATTGAAATGAATTGTTTAATGGAAAATGGTTTGTAAATTAGTTAGAGACGTTTTTTGAAATCTCATGTTTGTTCATGTTGATATGAATTGTTTTGTGGGATTTTTTTTTTGTATTATTGTTGATATGAATTTTTTCATGGAAAATGGTCTGTACACTGGTTAGGAGACATATTTCTAGTGAAATGTTTTGTGGGAATTGTGGTTGATATATATTGTTTGATGGAGGTTTGTACATTAATTGGGAGATATTATTTGTATTGTACATTGATTTGAAAGGTTTGTACATTTATTTTGTATTATGATTTTTTTTTATTGAGAATGACTTGTAACGTATTTGAATATATTTTGTAAAAGTTGAATGTATTTGACTGGTGTTTAATGTGTTCACTTTATTTGACTTTATCTAATCTCATACATTGGTTGCCATTCATGTTTGTTGTAATTATTGATTGAATTAAATACATTAGGTGGTTGATAATGTTTTTAAATGTATCATGTACTTAATTTTAGTTTTTCAAATTATTTCAGGTGGAAATTGATCTATATCGTACTTTCTTGAAAAGAGGATCACGTTGTCTATGGTACAAAAAGGCATGATTGTCGATGTGGATTTTTGGACCGCGAAAGTCGTTAATCCGGTTCTCTAGACTTGGATCCGGTCCGTACGCGACATACCGAATCACTGTTCGAGAGATAATCCAAGTTCGCTCGACTGCTTACTGAGATTTAATTGGTGATTGCCACTTGCTTTTTTGTTCAAAAGCAAGAAAAACAGAAATGATTGCCTCACAGGGAGAAATAATGGATTCTCTTCTTAAGGATCACGGTCGGCCGCACCTTAAGGTGATATGAAGTTCGTGGTTAGCCCTGCATGAAACCCAGAGAGAAAGGAGAACCAAAAGGAAATATTTTTGAAAGAACTAAAAAAAACTTAAAGGAGATCAAAGTTAAAACTTGGAACAAGGGTGAAAACTTGACAGCACCTACGGAATCCGTCGGCGGCAAGACAGAAAAGATTTGACAAAAGTGATTGGAAATTAAAAGTGATACAGTGGAAGTAACTTCTATTTTTTAGAAAAAAAGCAAGAAAAAAACTCGACGGCACCAATAACATCCATCGGTGGGAAGACAGAAAATATTTGAAATGATTGGAAGTTAAGAGTGATTCAGTGGAATTAGATTTTTAAAACCAAGAAAAACCCAACAACACCAAAAGCATCCGTCAGGGGAACGAAAGATAGATTAAGAACAAGTGATTGAAAATCAAAGGGTCAGACAGTGGAAGTAAATATTTAGAGAAAACCCCGACAGCCCCAGTAGCGTCCGTCGGGTGAGAAAAAAAGATTTGCTTATAAAGGAAAATATTCTGATTCTAAGCACATTGAACCTAGGGAGGTATGTAAAATCACTTCACAGAAAATTATAGAAAGTAGAATAAACAAGAAGACTAAATAGAATATCATTAATATACCCCAGATCAATGGCACCAGTAACAACCGTCGAAATGCAAACAAAGAAAAAAGTGAGTAACTTTAATAGCAACACAGGGAGATGCAAATACAGAGAAACAAGCCGACGGATCTTGAAGGAGCCGTCGCTTATGAATCTTTGGAATTTTAATGAAAAGCAAGTAAACAGCAATTTATTTAGAGTAACTTAAGCATGAAATGTAAAGGAAGGAAGCAGGAAAAGAAATAAGCAGTAATGAAGTATAAAAATAAAAAAAAGGATCAAGCAAAATGTTAGTAGTCCTTGGGATTTAAATCCAAAATTGATGAAGATCCAAAAAGGAGAGTTCCAAATGGTCCCTAGACCAACTGACCAATGGCCTCAAACAAGACAGTCCATCAGGTGAATCTCGTTTCCAAATAGATAATTTGTGTTCAATAAAAGAGCTTCCACACTCACAAATTATTTAAAACCAAAACTTGTATATAGATTGATGTTAAAGAGATTCACAAAGGAGTAGATACAATGCTTCAATTAATGAGAAAAACTCAAGCTCTTCACTTGAATTCTTTAGAAAGAAAAGAGGACAACATGACTTAGGGTAGACATGATAAGTGGAAAAAGGGTTTTCTTATACTAAAATGCTCTCTTTCTCTTTGGTTTCAAGTGGTGGGAAGTCTGCCTACGACTTCTACAAGGTTAGGGACGCATGCATGGATATGGCTATGTGTGGATGGGTGATAATGGATGGCTTTCTCTTCACCACTGCCCTCTATTTATAGAGATATTGGGCCAATGGTGTGTAGACAACACACAAGGGCTAGCATCACGCCTTTCTCGTTGATCAGGTGCTGGCAGGAGCAAAGGACAGCATCTTCAGTCGAAAGGAGGAGCGCCACTGCAAGTTTTGCCAACTGTTGTGACCCAGATAGGCCGACGGCTCTAACCAGTGCCATCGGGTGGTTAGGGTTGCATGTGCTACAACTGACAGCACCTTTGGCATCCGTCGTCCACGTGTGAGACGTATTTCTGGCCATCCGTCTGGGATTAATCCGACGGCACATCTATAATCCGTCGTGTGGGAAAGCTTTTGTTGTGGTTGGTTCTCCTCAGGGTTCTTTCTTCAACTCTTTGATCTTCTGCCTTTGTTGGTTCTTTTATTTCTTTTAATGCCTCCCAGTGGGGTTTTGATCACATGCCTGAAAAAAGAAATATTATTAGTGATATGTATTTCATTATCCTTATAGGTCAAAAATGAGGTATCTACAATGATGATGTCTAAGATGGGATACATCTCCCCAATGCACTTGTTGCACAGCGAAGGTCCAACCAATGTCATGATCAACAATAGCAATGGCAATGTGTTCATGTAATTAATGTATGTTGTCTTACGCCTTAGGGCGGCCGTCCCCGAGACGTGGCAATATATATAATATCAGTTATCAATACTTAAGGTCAACAAAGACTCCAACAACATACAATGTGGCTAGGCAAAGATAAATGATAGCTCAATTGAAAATGCAGAAGCATTAAAATACCAATAAGTCTGTAAATCAAAACATTATTACAGACTCGAATACACAATCACTGTCTTGTGAGAGCCAAGTCTAGTCCAATAAAATACATCATGTGCAACACGCACGATTACAAATACATAAATGACACTAGGACTGTTGACAGCCTCGCACTCGCCAATCGCCAGACGGGACACTCCACGCAAGCAAGACCACACTACATAGAAGCTCCAGCTCCACACCCAACACCGCCCCTGTAAGAGAAACAATACACGAGGGGTGAGTTACAAGCTCAGTGAGTGGTTGGAAACCAAACATCATCACGTCAATTCAATACTAAGGAAATTTCCTTTCAAGAAAAACATGGGTGGGAACCCAATGTATAACAAGGTCACGTGGCGGCGTGACCAACCTCACCCTTGCCCTCATTCCCGGAGGGAGGTTCTTGGGACACTCGGGGAGGAACAACTATTAACCATAACACATGGTATTACTGGATAACAAAATACAACGAGTCCCTCTGCTATGAGGTAGAGATATACTTTGATACCTCACGGGTTAGGAGTAACATACCCAGAGTATACTCGATGAGTATAAGAGTTACGTGACGACGTGACTCAACTTACCCTCACCCCCGTAGGAGCGATCCTAGAGACTTTTGGGATAAAACTGCTTGCTCTACACCCTTCATCATCCTGTAACCCTCTCCCGAGTAGCCTCTACCTGGTATACTCCCATGATCAGTACATCTTGCCGCGTGCATCGATAGTACCTACGGGTGGGTGCCCTCTGTCAGGACAGCTACAATGCTGGGAAGCATCGACACAGATTCGACGAAGGGGAGAACGATTCCACGCTTGCAATATCATTCGTTAGCCCTCTCTCGGGTAGCCTCTACCTGATATACCCCCATGATCAGAAAATCTTGCCGCATGCATCGATAGTACCTATAGGTGGGGGCCCTCTATCAGGACAGCTACAACCCGGGCCGCTTCAACACGGACGATATTGGGAGGAAACACTCTATCTTCGCAAAGCGAATCCAATGGAAAAATAACCACTCTCGATAATTGCCTACCGATGCTATCGAATACATATGAACTCCCACACAGATGTGTTGCTCGGACGCAAGGAGTTACCTCAGCTCTCGCAACAAAATTAAGCCCAAGGCATAACCTAATGGGGGGTTCATACACGCGGCTAGCACGGGTAAGCCTAGCTTAAACACCATAACCACCGGTTCGAAACACCGGTAAAACATCGAATTCTCTTAAATTCCAACAAGTGCATCACACCGATGCAGGGTGGCAATTACAACGCTCGCGCTCTAACTAACTAAGATACAACCTGACAACGGGTCATACCCACGCCTAGCACAGGTAGGCACGAATAGTCTACATGCGCAATTATAATAGGAGAATTCTATCGCAGTTATATACATGGTCCACATGCACGATAACATAGAATTAACTTAGGGGTTCTCCCTAACATGGATAAATAATAAACAATATATATATGCAACATACATACCAGGTATGGCTTAAATAATATGCATACAAGCATACAAGGTATACCCTAACATGCGTTGGATATCATCAACTTAAAAAGGAAGGGTCAAGAGCGATCTCGCGCACTAACATGTGCATGCCAATATTCTTAAAAGAATCTGAGTCAAGTAGGAACTACATCTACTTATTCAGTTCGCGTAAGGAGAGAGGGTGAGAGAGAATGTTATATATGTGTCACTTTTTGGCTTGCTGGTAACCATTGGAGCATTTTGGCAGTTTTTGAGTTTTTTTCGTTTTTCGATCGGAACCGCAAAATTTTGGACTGTTAGCTATCGTCCTGTGTTTGAGGACTCCGATTGAAAATCTAACTGCATATTATGTGTCCTGGTGCCATTCTAAGCCACTCATGAAAATTTCATCGAATTCCGGTAACGTTTCTGAAATTTCGCAGTTCCGGGGCGTATCCGGGTACTTTAAGTGATTTGTCTATATATATGAGATCTAATATTAGATGGGCACTATTCATCATCCCTACCAAAAGCTTTCTCTCTCTCCCCTCTCTCCTTTTCTTCCATTTGAGCCCCTTAGAGCCCTCAAACCCAAAAACCTAAAGCATAGAAAGTGTAGATCGGGTCCCGATCTACACCCCGGTGCTTTCAAATCCCGATTCCGGCCAACCTAGCCCTCCCATCCGCCCTCTCTTCTGCTCAGATCCGAGCCAAATCGGAGGTAGGGGTAGGTCTTGGTGGTAGAGACCGTTGGGAAAGCGTTTCGATGCGCGGAGAGCAACCGGACACCTCTTCCTCCCCTTGGTAAGCTCTTTTTCCTCTTCTTTTTGGCTTAGATGTATGTTAGGAAGGGGGTTTTGTGTTTGGGTGGTGGTCGGCGGCTGTGGGAGGCTGTCGGAGGTGGTTGGGGGCGGTCGGAGGCCGTCGGAGGCCGTTGGATGGGTGGTGGAGGTGCTCGGGCATGGGGGTTGCTGTTTCGGGCAGCAGGCAGCACAGGCAGCAGCACAGGCAGCGCAGCAGGCTGCGTGCGCGCAGACGTGCACGCGGGATGAGCGCGGGCGTGTGCTCGGGGGGAGCTGGAGGCCAGCAGGGCGCGCGTGCTGGGCGCTGTGCGCCGGTGTGCTGGGGGTGCTGGTCGAGCGGCTGGTGCGAGGTGCTGGTCGAGCGGCTGGTGCGAGGAGCTGGCCGAGCGGCTGGTGCGAGGAGCTGTCGAGCGGCTGGTGCGGAAAGCTATGAGCGCGAAGTGCGCGTGGGGCGAGGCAGGAGAGGTGCGCGCGGAGTGCGCGCGGGGCGAGGCAGGAGAGGTGCGTGCGGGGCGAGGCGCTGCACGCGGGGCGTGCGGGGTGCTCGCGGGCCAGCGCAAGGCGTGCGGGGTGTGCGCAGGCGGCTACGCTGGGGCGCAGAGGGCGCGCGGTGCACCCGGGATGATCGGCGGCGTGTCCAGGCGGTGGGCAGGGGCCCGGCGGTGCGCTGGGTGCGCGGGCTGAGGCGCGGCGGTGCACCTGGGCGGTCGGGTGGCCGTGCGGGTGGCTGCCGGGGGTGCGGGTGGTTACCGGGGTGCTCGGGCTAGCGTGCGTGCGGGTCGTATGCACGTTTGCCCGAGTGTTGGGTGTTTGATTTTGGGTATTTATTTGTGTATTTTGAGTATTTTGTGAACTTTTACTCACCAGTTGATACCCTGTCTTGCAGATCTCGACGGACGGTCGCGCGTCGACCCGACTTCCGGTGAGTGGGACAACCCAACCCAGTTTGGGAGGCGCTACATGCACTTGGGCGTGTACCGTCCTCCCCTGGGGCAGATAGTTAGTATTAACTGTTGTATTGTAATACATGTAAGCATGATGTGTGTGTAGAATGCATGCCACCCTAGACTTGTATGTTAGGGACTTGCACCCTTAGGATTTGTGCATGAGCCGTGCATCCTGTCACCTCGTTATCATGCTAGGAAAGCCCTGACCTATGCATGCGTCCTATTAGTTTGATTTATTTATTTAAATGCAAACTTGTAATATTGTTAGCATGCTTTGGGAATATAAGGGGGCCTTGCGAGGTTAACATTGAGACCCGGGTTAGGGTACTCCGTGTTCCTCGTTTGGTTGTCGGATGTCCTACATCGGGACCTCAGGTTACCCTCCCAAGGTCTCTTTTCCCCTTTTGTCTTATTTATTTCCCCGCATCTTGGTTATGCGCGCTGGTGGAATTCTGAAGAATTCAAGACATTAGAGTTGTAGAGATGTGCTGTCAGCGGATCCGAGTGGATCATATGCGATGGATAGGCTGTTCTGTTCCCTTCGTTGGATCCGTGTAGAGACTACCTCAGCGTTAGAAAGGTTGTCCCGTGCAGGGGCTCCCATCAGTAGGCGCCTCCTGATTTGGTAGAAGGACTGTGCTGAATGTGGGAGTGGCCAAACGACCTACGGAGTGGGGAGAGACTATCGGTGGACCAAGGGTGACCAACAGCCTAGTCAGTCCCAAGAGCCTATGTCACCTATTGAGGGTGAGGGTGAGGGTATGGTGGGCCGGCGATGCGACGACCCACAGGATTGTGTATGGATGATTATCAGCCCATTAAGTCCCAACATCCTTTGTCACCTATTGAGGGGTGAGGGTGAGGGTGTGGTGGTTCGGCGATGTAGCGAACCACCGGACTTGTGATTGATTATGCCACTTTGAGGCTTTTGCTATAAATTGTGGTTAATATAACTGTATGCATGGGTTGTGCTATTCACTGAGCGTGTGGCTCACCCCTCGCATAAAATCTTTTTCAGTGATCACTGAGGAGGACTTGAAGGAGGAGCTTCCCGAGCGACTACACCAGTAGCGGAGTAGCGCCACGTCCCTCGAGTTTTGAGGCCATCAGCATCCTTCTCTTTGTTGTATGTATATATCATTGTGCTTGGGCACCTAGTTTGGATTATGTATGGATTGTATTTGTGTGTATATGGACATGTTGGCTCTCACAGGACATATGATTATGTATCGAGTCTGTAGTATGTTTTGATTACAGATTCAGTCTTTTAGCTTCCGCATTTGGTGTATATATTATGTCAGCCCTGCTTTTATCTGTGTTGTCATTTTAGTTGTTGTGTGAGTATGTTATTGAACTCCTGTTTACTGATATCATATATACACTTGCCGCGTCCCGGGGACGGCCGCCCTGGGGCGTGACAAAAGTTGGTATCAGAGCCTGGTCCTGTCAGAGCCAAATGTCTTCTTTTTCGTAGAGATGAGTCCTAGGATTTCTATATGCGTATTCTGATCCTAGTGTCTGGTTTTCTTAGGTTGCTGATATGCCTCCTCGCAGAGGACGGCGCGGACGTGGTCCCTCTCGACCCTTGGAGGTCTCCGGACCTGCCAGAGTCGAGGATGCTATTGGTGAGTCCTCAGCCGAGAGGTCAGGACCAGCGCAGGAGCCTCCTGCCTGGGAGCGCGCGTTTGCGCGGATAGCTGATTTGGTGGAGACGCAGACCAGGGCGTTGGAGGCCCAGACCAGAGTATTAGCAGATCAGGCACGGGAGATTCAGGAGCTGCGGGCGGCCCGCGAGGCAGTACCGCAGGTTCCCTTGGCGGCAGATCCGCCTGTGGTACCCGATACACCCCCAGTTCCCGTGGTAGTCCCGGTGGTTAGAGTTCAGGACCCAGGAGAGGGAGGTGGGGCTAGAGGCAGCAGCGAGGGTGCAGCAGAGTGGCCTCTCAGCCTTTCTGAAGCTCCACCCCCCCGAGTTCCAGGGTCAGACGGAGGACCCCCTTGCCCCAGAGAGATGGCTGATGGAGGTGGATACCATCTTCTCGACGATGCTTTGCACAGACCGCCAGCGAGTCTCCCTGGCCACATTTATGCTGAAGGGTAGCGCCGCCGACTGGTGGGCTACTCGATCAGTAGACATCCCAGAGGGATTGGAGCAGCTCACTTGGGCGGGATTCAGGAGATATTTCTTGGAGGAGTATTTCCCCTTCTCGACGCGACAGATAGTGATGCAGGAGTTTGAGCAGCTGACTCAGGGCACTATGTCCGTCGCTGACTACTCCACGCGGTTCACGAGGCTGTCCAGATTCGCTCCAGCTCTGGTGATGGACGAGGAGACGAGGTGCCGTCGATTCGAGCTCGGTCTCAGCAGTGCCATCCGAGTGCACGTCACCGCCCACGCTTTCACGAGGTACTCCGACTTAGTGTCTCGAGCGAAGACCGTCGAGAGAGACCTCGGGATCCAGGTGAGGGCTCCGACCCCGTCGACAGACCAGAGGCCACCCAGGGGTCAGGACAGAGGGCAGCGCAAGAAGAAGAGGGCCCGCTTCGAGCAGTCAGCGGCTTCCTCTCCTCCAGCAGATGTGGTGCCAGCGCGAGGTCCAGCACCCATCGCAGCCGTGCCAGTCCAGTCGAGGCGACCAGAGACGAGGCGCTGTTATCACTGTCAGCGCGTCGGGCATATCTTGTATAATTGCCCTGACGCAGGCCGACCCAGAGTGATGCCTCAGCAGCAGCAGCAGCAGTTGCAGCAGCAGCCGTTTCAGCAGCAGCGCCAGCAGCAGCCTCAGCGCCAGCCGCAGCAGCAGCCTCAGCGTCAGCAGCAGCAGCCACAGGGTGGCCGTGCTGATCAGAGGAGGCAGCCAGCGCAGCAGGCGAGGCGTGCCCCTGCTCCTCAGCCTCAGTTCGTCCAGGGCCGAGTGGCAGCGCTTTCGGCAGAGGAGGCCCAGGCATCAGGCAGCGTGGTCAGAGGTACTGTTCAGATCTCCCAGCTTCCTGCTTATGTATTGTTTGATTCCGGAGCCACACTCGTTCGTGTCTCCCGCTTTTGCGAGACGGACGGGTGTGGCGTCCGCACCTCTAGATGCTGTCTTAGAGGTATCATTGCCCGTGGGAGACCGTATTCTCCTCAGTTCAGTGTACCGAGGGTGTACGGTAGAGATCGCGGAGCATGAGTTCCCGGTGGAGCTGGTGGAGCTTGCGATGTCGGATTTTGATGCCATCCTGGGGATGGATTGGCTTGCAGCTAGTCATGCCAGCATCGACTGTTTTGCCAAGTCGGTGTCGTTCCACCTTCCTGGTCGGAGGTCCTTCCAGTTCGTGGGCGATCGAGACGTAGCTCCTCTGGGGTTCGTGTCGTCCATGCAGGCGTGGAGACTCCTTCAGGGTGGATGCGAGGGCTTTCTAGCTTATATTGCTCTGGAGGATGCACCGCTGCGGGCAGATATCAGTCAGACTCCGGTCGTGGCAGAGTATCCCGAGGTTTTCCCCGATGATCTTCCGGGATTACCGCCGGATCGCGCGATCGAGTTTGAGATCAATCTGATTCCGGGGACCGAGCCGGTTTCGAGGGCTCCGTACCGGATGGCCCCTGCAGAGCTGAGGGTGCTGAAGGAGCAGTTAGAGGAGTTGCTGGAGAAGGGCTTCGCACGTCCGAGTGTGTCTCCGTGGGGAGCCCCTGTCCTGTTCGTCCGGAAGAAGGACGGTTCACTGCGGCTGTGTATTGATTACAGGCAGTTGAATAAACGGACAGTGAAGAACAAGTACCCGTTGCCGCGGATCGACGATCTGTTTGACCAGCTCCAGGGAGCGTGCGTCTTTTCCAAGATCGATCTCCGCTCGGGGTACTACCAGTTGAAGATCCGGGAGTCAGACATTGAAGACGGCCTTTCGCACCCGGTATGGGCACTACGAGTTCAGAGTACTGCCATTCGGGTTGACGAACGCGCCGGCGGCCTTCATGGATCTGATGAACCGGGTATTTCGACCCTTCCTCGACTCCTTTGTGGTAGTATTCATCGATGATATATTGGTGTACTCGAGGAGTCTTGAGGAGCACGCTCACCATCTTCGCACTGTCTTGGAGACTTTGGCCAGACATCAGTTGTTCGCCAAGTTCAGCAAGTGCGAGTTCTGGTTGGAGCGTATGGCCTTTCTGGGCCATGTGATTTCCGGTGAGGGTATAGCTGTGGACCCGGAGAAGACGCTCGCCGTGTCGAATTGGCGTCGACCGTCGAACCCCACTGAGATTCGGAGCTTCTTGGGCTTGGCGGGTTATTACAGGAGGTTTGTGGAGGGTTTCTCCAAGATAGCCGTTCCTCTTACCCGCCTCACTCGGGAAGACGTTCGGTTCGAGTGGTCCCCTTCTTGTGAGGAGAGCTTCCAGGAGCTGAAGCGAAGGCTCACCTCAGCGCCAGTTCTTACCCTTCCATCTGGGAGTGGTGGGTTCGCAGTTTACACAGATGCATCGCAGTTGGGTGTGGGTTGCGTCCTGATGCAGCACGGTAAGGTGGTGGCTTACGCGTCTCGTCAGTTGAAGCCCCATGAGCAGAATTACCCCACCCATGACCTTGAGTTGGCTGCGATCATATTTGCGCTGAAGATGTGGAGGCATTACCTCTATGGAGAGGAGTTCGAGCTCTTTACTGATCATAAGAGCTTGACATATCTGCAGTCTCAGCCGGAGCTCAACATGCGTCAGAGGCGTTGGGTTGAGTTCCTGACAGACTACGATTGTGACATCGCTTACCATCCGGGTAAGGCGAATGTCGTTGCAGATGCGCTCAGTAGGCAGCCCTTGGCATGGCCGCCCACATGGCTGTCCGTCGTTGGAGGCTTCTGGAGGAGGCCGCTTGCTGGATCAGTGTTCGAGAGACTCCTGCGGGTGGCTTTTTGGCCAGGCTGGTGGTGCAGCCGGTTCTTCTCGACGAGATCCGCACGGCTCAGGCTCAGGATCCGCATTTTATAGTCCTTTCTGAAGGCGTCGCCCGGGGCGAGCGTCAGGACTACCAGATTCGCGCGGACGGGATCCTGATTCAGAGGCCGAGTGTGCATCCCCGACGACGCAGAGCTGAGGCGGAAGATTCTGGACGAGGCCCATCGCTCGAGGTACACAGTGCACCCTGGTGGCACGAAGATGTACAGGGGCCTTCGTCGCGGCTACTGGTGGCGCGGGATGAAGACGGATATCGCCCGTTTCGTTGCCCCGTGCCTAGTATGCCAGCAGGTGAAGTCGGAGCATCAGCGCCCTGCGGGGAAGCTGCAGTCCATTGAGATCCCTCAGTGGAAGTGGGAGCAGATCACCATGGACTTCGTCTCGGGTCTGCCGAGGTCACGTTCGGGTCGCGATGCCATCTGGGTGATCGTCGACCGGCTGACGAAGTCTGCTCATTTCCTCCCCATCCGACTCACCGATTCTCTGGACACCCTGGCGCAGTTATTTGTCTCCGAGATTGTCCGTCTCCATGGCACTCCAGTCAGCATCATTTCTGATCGAGACGCGCGTTTTACTTCGAGGTTCTGGCGTAGCCTCCAGCACGCCCTTGGTACGAACCTCCATTTCAGTACAGCGTTTCATCCTCAGACGGACGGCCAGTCGGAGAGGACGATCCAGACCCTTGAGGACATGCTGCGGGCCTGTGTACTCGATTTTGGGGGCAGTTGGGAGAGGCACCTTCCGTTGGTGGAGTTTGCCTACAACAACAGCTACCACTCGAGCATCCGGATGGCTCCCTACGAGGCACTTTATGGCCGCAGCTGCAGGTCCCCCCTGTGTTGGGATGAGGTCGGAGAGCGCCAGCTAGAGGGACCAGAGATCGTTCACCAGACCTCCGAGATGGTGAAGACGATTCACGAGCGTATCCGAGTCGCTCAGAGTCGTCAGAAGTGCTACGCCGACCGCCGTCGCCGTGAGCTCGCCTTCGAGGTCGGTGACCATGTGTTCTTGAAGGTGTCCCCGATGAAGGGCATCTTCCGATTCGGTGTGCGGGGCAAGCTGAGTCCGCGTTTCATTGGGCCATTCCTCATCCTCGAGCGAGTTGGGGAGGTGGCCTATCGCATAGCTCTGCCCCCACAGTTGGCTCAGGCCCATGACGTCTTCCATGTCTCGCAGCTGAGGCGATACGTCCACGATCCTGCTCACATCATCCCGTTCGAGCCGCTCGTCTTCGAGCCGGACTTGTCTTTCGTGGAGCAGCCGATTGAGATCCTGGACCGCCGCGAGAAGAGGCTCCGCACCAAGACCGTCCAGCTGGTCAAGGTGCGATGGCTCGAGGACGCCATGCGTGACGCGTATCGCCACGCATGTTATATTTCCCTTCTTAGATGTTCTTGTATTTATTTTGAGGACAAAATTTCCTAAGGGGGGGAGAATGTTATATATGTGTCACTTTTTGGCCTGCTGGTAACCATTGGAGCATTTTGGCAGTTTTTGAGTTTTTTTCGTTTTTCGATCGGAACCGCAAAATTTTGGACTGTTAGCTATCGTCCTGAGTTAGAGGACTCCGATTGAAAATCTAACTGCATATTATGTGTCCTGGTGCCATTTTAAGCCACTCATGAAAATTTCATCGAATTCCGGTAACGTTTCCGAAATTTCACAGTTCCGGGGCGTATCCGGGTTTTAAGTGATTTGCTATATAAATGATATCTAATATTTGATTGGCACTATTCATCATCCCTACCAAAGCTTTCTCTCTCTCCCCTCTCTCCTTTTCTTCCATTTGAGCCCCTTAGAGCCCTCAAACCCAAAAACCTAAAGCATAGAAAGTGTAGATCGGGTCCCGATCTACACCCCGGTGCTTTCAAATCCCGATTCCGGCCAACCTAGCCCTCCCATCCGCCCTCTCTTCTCCTCAGATCCGAGCCAAATCGGAGGTGGGGGTAGGTCTTGGTGGTAGAGACCGTTGGGGGAGCGGTCGGAGGCCGTTGGATGGGTGGTGGAGGTGCTCGGGCATGGGGGGTTCTATTTCGGGCAGCAGGCAGCACAGGCAGCAGCACAGGCAGCGCAGCAGGCTGGGCGCGCGCAGGCGTGCGCGGGTGCGTGCGCGCGGGCGTGCGCTCGGGTGGAGCTAGAGGCCAGCAGGGCGCGCGTGCTGGGCGCTGTGCGCGGGTGTGCTGGGGGTGCTGGTCGAGCGGCTGGTGCGAGGTGCTGGTCGATTGGCTGGTGCGAGGTGCTGGCCGAGCGGCTGGTGCGAGGAGCTGGTCGAGCGGCTGGTGCGGAGAGCTATGCGCGCGGAGTGCGCGTGGGGCGAGGCAGGGGAGGTGCGCGCGGATTGCGCGCGGGGCGAGGCAGGGGAGGTGCGCGCAGGGCGAGGCAGGGGAGGTGCGCGCGGGGCGAGGCGCTGCGCGCGGGGCGTGCGGGGTGCTCGCGGGCCAGCGCAAGGCGTGCGGGGTGTGCGCGGGCAGCTGCGCTGGGGCGCAGAGGGCGCGCGGTGCACCCGGGAGGCTCGGCGGCGTGTCCAGGCGGCGGGTAGGGGCCCGGCGGTGCGCTGGGTGCGCGGGCTGAGGTGCGGCGGTGCACCCGGGCGGTCGGGTGGCCGTGCGGGTGGCTGCCGGGGGTGCGGGTGGTTACCGGGGTGCTCGGGCTAGCGTGCGTGCGGGTCGTATGCACGTTTGCCCGAGTGTTGGGTGTTTGATTTTGGGATTTTGGGTATTTATTTGTGTATTTTGAGTATGTTGTGGATTTTTACTCACCAGTTGATACCCTGTCTTGCAGATCTCGACGGACGGTCGCGCGTCGACCCGACTTCCGGTGAGTGGGACAACCCAACCCAGTTTGGGAGGCGCTACATGCACTTGGGCGTGTACCGTCCTCCCCTGGGGCACATAGTTAGTATTAACTGTTGTATTGTAATACATGTAAGCATGATGTGTGTGTAGAATGCATGCCACCCTAGACTTGTATGTTAGGGACTTGCACCCTTAGGATTTGTGCATGAGCCGTGCATCCTGTCACCTCGTTATCATGCTAGGAAAGCCCTGACCTATGCATGCGTCCTATTAGTTTGATTTATTTACTTAAATGCAAACTTGTAATATTGTTAGCATGCTTTGGGGAATATAAGGGGGCCTTGCGAGGTTAACATTGAGACCCGGGTTAGGGTACTCCGTGTTCCTCGTTTGGTTGTCGGGATGTCCTACATCGGGACCTCAGGTTGCCCTCCCAAGGTCTCTTTTCCTCATTTTTGTCTTATTTATTTCCCCGCATCTTGGTTATGCGCGCTGGAGGAATTCTGAAAGAATTCAAGACATTAGAGTTGTAGAGATGTGCTGTCAGCGAATCCGAGTGGATCATATGCGATGGATAGGCTGTTCTGTTCCCTTCGTTGGATCCGTGTAGAGACTACCTCAGCGTTAGAAAGGTCGTCCCGTGCAGGGGCTCCCATCAGTAGGCGCCTCCTGATTTGGTAGAAGGACTGTGCTGAATGTGGGAGTGGCCAAACGGCCTACGGAGTGGGGAGAGACTATCGGTGGACCAAGGGTGACCAACAGCCTAGTCAGTCCCAAGAGCCTATGTCACCTATTGAGGGGTGAGGGTGAGGGTATGGTGGGCCGGCGATGCGACGACCCACAGGATTGTGTATGGATGATTATCAGCCCATTAAGTCCCAATACCCTTTGTCACCTATTGAGGGGTGAGGGTGAGGGTGAGGGTGTGGTGGTTCGGCGATGTAGCGAACCACCGGACTTGTGATTGATTAGGCCACTTTGAGGCTTTTTGCTATAAATGTGGTTAATATAAACTGTATGCATGGGTTGTGCTATTCACTGAGCGTGTGGCTCACCCCTCGCATAAAATCCTTTTCAGTGATCACTGAGGAGGACTTGAAGGAGGAGCTTCCCGAGCGACTACACCAGTAGCGGAGTAGCGCCACGTCCCTCGAGTTTTGAGGCCATCAGCATCCTTCTCTTTGTTGTATGTATATATTTCTGTGCTTGGGCACCTAGTTTGGATTATGTATGGATTGTATTTGTGTGTATATGGACATGTTGGCTCTCACAGGACATATGATTATGTATCGAGTCTGTAGTATGTTTTGATTACAGATTCAGTCTTTTTAGCTTCCGCATTTGGTGTATATATTATGTCAGCCTTGCTTTTATCTGTGTTGTCATTTTAGCTGTTGTGTGAGTATGTTATTGAACTCCTGTTTACTGATATCATATATACACTTGCCGCATCCCGGGGACGGCCGCCCTGGGGCATGACAGAGATGAAGCCTCATCATCTCAAGATGGTCATAGCCTTGTCCCAACAAGATGGGCGCAACTACTACATCATGCGCACAAGTCTTAATACCAGAGAATATTAAGTATGCACCCGGTCATTAACTCAGGCTTAATTCTGCTAGATATTTCTGATCTAGAGGGGGTAGCATTATAAGACTACCTAAGACATGCCATATTCTATACATCCATATAATGCAAGGAGATACATGCCCATACAAGCAGGGCGCATGCAAACATGATTATTCACATATGAATACAATACATATGCAAGTATATGGTAGAATAGGGGGTTTTATGCAATATACGAGCTATACAGGCCTAGCATGCAAGATATCTAACATAATATGGGTTAGACATAACCATACTACTCATCTCAACAAGTCGTATAGTTAGGACGCCCCACGGATGCGTGATGCACGACTACGTGCATCCAACGCTTCTTGAAGGGTTGGATCGAACCACTCACCTAACGACCCATTCATCGCGAGCTCCGCTAATGAAAGCTGCAAAACACAGCCAATGATTCACAATTAAAAATATGGAACCTCCTGACACACATATATGCCTATTTCATGAAGACCCTAACTCCTGATAGTTTCCACAACATACATAACAACTCCTTGACACACAATTAAACAAAATTGGTATGTCTGCTGCAACCAGCTCTACTATTTGATCCCCACAGCACCAAATACACATCCAAAAATTATGAAATAAATCATACACATTTTATGTTATGTTGGGGTCATAATCCATGAGATATCATAACCTGATTGTGCCTCTATAAGTATGAAATAAAATCTTTTCAGAAATTGGACAGTTCCCACGTGAATCTGGACAGTCCATGCAAAATAGGTTATAACTTACAACACAGATATCATATGGACACCAAATTTCATATATAGCATCTAGACACATAGATGATCATATTACATGAGACACAAGCCTCAAAACATGCCTCTGGGTACTAGTTCCATCAGGATCTTAAGGAGACACAAATCTGCCGTACTACAATACAAAACCACCACCATTCATGCACAAACACAAACACCTCATGTGCAATAACAATTTCACATAACAACACTTTCTCAACAGCACCCACACATACCCACATGCTGAAAAATCAGTAGAAAGAAGAGGGAAAAGCTTACCAAGAGGGGGGGGGGGGGGAGGGAAGGGGAGATGTGGGAGCTCACAAGCATGCCCACAACCACCTCGACCACCACCACCACTACCACCACCTCAATCTTAGCCTCTCTTCTTCTTGCTAAACTAGAGGGGAGGTGGAACAGGGGAGAAAACCATGAGAGGTGCCCTAGAGGAGGAGGAGAAGGAAGAGACAAAACAACAACAAATCCTACACACACACACACACACACACACACACACACACACACACCTTGATTTCCACTTTTTCTAACTCTACCTCTTCTTGTTCCATCTTCTTCTCCTTCTAAAACTCCACCAAACACACTCAAAAGGGCTGGACCAAAAGAGAGTCGAAAATGAGAGAGCGAAAGGAGAGACATTTGAGCCTATATACAACAAATCTAGTGGGGGCAAAATGATCAGGCGGTCATTGACTAAAATTCTGGACAGTCATCACTAGAATAGCCATAACTTTCACAATCTAGCTCCGAATTGTACAATTCAAAATCCATTGGAAATCCAAGAAGATTATCTACAACTTTCCATTTTATGCTCAGATCAAATAACCCTTCCAGCTATTCCAAAATGTGAGCTAAACATCGAACATGGCTGCTGCCAGGATTGTCTCATCCCTAGGGTATAATTGGAAAAATACCCATAACTTTTGCTACATGAATCCAGTTGATCTAATTCCACTTTTGTATGAAAGCTAACTCAAAACTGAACTTCTCATGATAAAATCATATTTAAACTACTCCATCTTGGGCATTAACAAAATTAAATTCGAATACCAATAGAAACTGCATAACTTCTAAAAAGATGACAGAATGCATCGAAAATTTACAGGTAGGCCAATGCCAGTACCAGGAGAACAATTATGTAGTTAGATTTTCAATCAGAACACCCCAACTCTTGCAGGTGGCTAAAAGCCAAACTTTCAAGGACTCCAATCGAAAAATAAGGCTTCAAATGACACAAGCATAACATGTTGTATGTATTTCATAAATACCTAGGACATGTTGGCACTTTTTTGTATGGATTATGGAAATGTGATGAATGATTGTGTTTTGTATGGATTTTATGTGTGTTGAACAATGTGTTCAGAATTCTAATATGATGTCCATAAACAAACTTTGTGATGTGGAATAACATGTATGGCAGGTCGACAGTGTCATGTCCGATCACATTGTTGTTGCTACCATTCGCATAAATGATAGATATTCATCGACAAATACAATGTCGTGATGGATAGCCAAGGTTGATAGTGATGCTGCGACTTACTCCTGCTAATAGCAGGTCTGTCACATGGATCTCAAATATGGTCTTGAATTTTTGTGACCTGTTCAACATAAGGTTAGTCGCATCCAAATGAGGGATGACAGACGTCTATCAACTTATGTTACTGCTGTCGACTATAGGTCTGTCAAACAGTCTCAAAGATGGCCTTGAGTGTATGTGACCTGTTCGACAAGGTCACAAACTTTCCATGCATATAATGTATGTCAAAACCTAGTCAAACTGAATCTCCTATGTCGATGATGGGTTCATCGGATTGACGTCAGACATTTGTGTTGGGGTGGGGTATATATTTAGGTGGGGTGTGTGGGGTGGGTAATGCTCAGGATGGATTCTGTATACCAACGGATGGAAAGTGTCAGGGTGGGTTTGGTATCTAAAATAATGAGATGAATCAATATTTTCTATTATTTAAAAAACCTGTATTTATGCCCCATAATATTAGATTTTCAATTATAAGATGGGACAAAAATACAATAAAATTACTATTTTACCATTTAATTAATTTTGTAAATATCAAAAAAAAAAAAGAGCCAATGAATTAGCTTTGGTTATACTTTATGGATATTAATTAGCATAATAATCAACTCTAAATACATTTAAATGCATTTATTGTAAGAATTAACTCACACAGTTAATTAAAAGGTAAAAATATGATAATGATTTAATTAAAATGATAAAATTATATTTTTATTCTATTTTAATGAAAAATCTAACTGAAGGGGACGTAAATGTATGTTTTAAAACTTTTAAAAGTTGTTTACGCGTGTTTCAAAGATCTGGGTGTCCAAATCCATTTTATCCTTGTGTTTTGTACTGTAATAATAAAATGTGTAACATTTACTTTTTCAAAAGAATTATTGGAAATACTGCCGAGTCTCCCGTATTGACTTCTGACATCGGGCCCCACAAGCCCTTGGATCACACTTCCGCGAATCAGACGGCCAAGAAATCGCCAACGCCAAACCCGCGAGTCGCGCTCAAACCCACGTCACGCCTCCCACTGTACCGTACGTTGACGTCACCCCAAACCAATCATGGACCGTCCGATTGTTGATCGAGACACGTGTTCCGAAGGAGTTATTTATTGTTTCCCAGAGGCGTCAAACACTGTCGTGTTAAAGCGAGGGAGAGCGTCAAATCCGGAGGGACACGTGGCGAGTGACGCGTCGACGACCCTGTCGGAAACGCATAGACGCGTGGCGTCCATTTTATGGTCCCCCATCTCCCCAACGTCAACATTAAAAAAAATTATATATTTTTTAAATATTAAAAACGGATTCTTTTTTTGACGGGAAACACATGCCCCCCGTACTTCGTGACCTCTCTCTCCCAGGTACACCCTTCTCCACACACATTATTTACAACAACTGCCACTCTCGTAGACACGTGTTCGACACCCGTCTGATTTGACAAAACACCAGCTCCTTCATTAACTTCGATCCAACGGTTACCGTTACGATCAACGGTTTGGATGACTGAAGGGCATTTAAGTAATTTTCATCTAATATAAAAACACGATAGCACTGAAAGATCCCGGCTACGTGTATCGTTGATTCCTCCCATGGACAGTTCAGATTTAAAGTCCTGTCGTTCTCCATGCTACGTAGAGTACTGAAACACAACAAGTCCGGACACCTGTCCACCCCCTCCAACCAAAAATCTTCAAAAAATTGGGACTCAATATCAGTGTTGTTGCTATCGACCATTAGTTAGTGGTGAGTCCATTCATTTTTTTTTAATTTAATTTAAATTTAAATTTTTAAATTTTCATTGATAAATATTTGTTGGGATTGATTTTAAAAAAGTCTTCCCTTCAATAGAGGCTGATAAAAGTTGCTTGAGATCCAGGGAAATTAAAAGAAACAAAAACAAAAAAACTTTCTCGTGATTCTTTTCGGCGAATCAAAGGGGGTCTCGATTCAAGTAATTTTGGGCTCTTCACTTACCAGATCTGATAAACCATTTTGTGGTTCTCTCTCTCTCTCTCTCTCTCTCTCTCGCTTTGGCATGGAAGGGAAGATTTTGAGCTGTTGTTGTTGCGAACGGAGGCGAAGAGTCGCTCGGACGATTGAGACATGATTTGCAGATACGGATCGGTTGGAAATCGATGGACGGGATGTCTCCGGCAGCGGTAGCGGTGCCTTTCAGGATAGGAAGCTCGCTCTGCGACGGCGGCGGCGGCGGCGGCGCAGGCGGCGGCGGCCACTCGACGACACGGATGGAGATCACGAGGCTCAAGATCATGACCGACGCCGCGCCGCTCCTCTCGTCGGAAGCGGCGGAGGTGGTGGTGGTGGAGGAGGAGGGGGGAACGCGTGCGGTGGCCGCGGCGGAGAGCGAGGAGGACGATTGCGCGTCGGTGGAGGCGGAGCCGGTCGTCGGTGGCGGTGAATCCGGCGGGATCGTGGTTTCCGAGGCGGTTGTGAAGGGCGCGGAGGATGTCAGGATCCTCTCAGGGGGGGATTCGGTCTCCGAGGCGGTCGTGACCGTTGGATCGACGAGTGTTTGTAAAGATAACAGGGTTGCTGGAGGAGCTATGGCAGTGGAGTACGTGCCGTTGTGGGGTTGCTCGTCAATATGCGGGAGGAGGGCGGAGATGGAGGACGCTTTTGCGGTGGTGCCACGGTTCTTGCCTATCCCGCGGAGGATGCTCACCGGGGACCGGATGGTGGACGGCCTGAATCTCAGTTCGAGACACTTGACCACCCACTTTTTCGGGGTATATGATGGTCATGGTGGCGCCCAGGTAAAATACGGAGTTTTTCAAGAATTGTGTTTTATAATTGGAGGTTTTGTTTTAGTCATCTAGGCAGTTTGTTACACTCTGAAGTTGGAAACCTGTGCGAAATTGATATATATTGAGAAAATGGGGTTGCAATGGCAAGAGATTGAGGGAGAGAGAAAGGAGAAAGGGAAAGAAGAAATATTGTTAAAGAGTCATTATTATGATGATATTGAGTCATTAATAATTTCCTAGTTTTTTATTTTCCTGATATGGTATTTTAGGGTTTCCTTTGTGTATGTATAAATAGAGCCTTTGACTCCTCTAATACAATTGACTTATTTGCATGAAAACAATTGAGTGGGTGTTTTGGTGCATTTCTTTTGGATGGATTATTACCACTCATGAATCCTATTTGGAAATCATGGATTTTTATCAATAAGGGTTTTTTTTTTTAAAAATAATAATTATAGGCATATATTCAAATATAATCTGAATATTTTGTGCAGCCTTAGCTATGTTTATGGAAAGTGCAAATATACTCAAATGCGTTTCTTGTTATAGGTTGCCAACTATTGCAAGGAGCGTATGCATTTTGCATTGGTGGAAGAGGTAGGAAATTTATTAGAAGAAGATTTAGGAAGCAATAATAGCAACAGTGGCAGTGGAGTGGATTTGGTGAAGCAATGGGAGAAGGCTTTTACAAGAACCTTTTTGAAAGTTGATGATGAAGTTGGTGGAAGAGCTGGCAGGGGTGGCGTTGGGTCTTCTCTTGATGGCTCTGAAGAAATTTGTGTTGAGCCTGTCGCACCGGAGACTGTGGGAACCACAGCTGTGGTTGCGGTCATCTGTTCCTCCCACATCATAATTGCAAACTGTGGAGACTCAAGGGCAGTCCTCCTACGGGGGAAACAACCTGTGCCACTCTCTGTGGATCACAAAGTAAGAGGCATGTGTGTCCTGTCATTTTTGGCAGATGAGCATTTCCTTCATGGCTTTATGTAAAGTGACTTATCATAAATGTTATCCAGCCGAACAGAGAAGATGAATATGCACGAATTGAGGCAGCAGGAGGAAAGGTCATACAGTGGAATGGATATCGTGTGTTTGGTGTTCTGGCAATGTCTAGGTCCATTGGTATGTTGAACTCTTCACCTAACTTTTATTATGCGTTTCTGTTTTTAGTCTGAAATAGATTTAATCGAATTGATTTACTGGAACATTGAGATTAGCTGCATATAGTGGATGCTGCAATGACTTAGTTCCATGTGATTGTGATATTAGAACATGTTCCTTAATGATAAGGATCAATTTAGCTTGGGGGATGAATTGCCAGAGGAGGATTCATCTGGTTCAGGGGGAATATTCTTGGCCTGTCTTTCAACACACTAATAGACTGAGGAAACAGATGGTATCCTAGACCATTGTCCTGTGTCTATGCAAATCTTAATATCCATGAACAATTTTTTATGACTTCTGAATCAAAGATCTTTATTTTTATTTTTTTAGCTTTGCCTCAAAATGATGCCCTAATGTATGGCGATGACGCTGAATTCCCCCTTCTAGATGCATATAATACACATTTTGTGTGAACCGAACTTTGGTAACTTGGCTAGCACCCTCCATCTCCGTAAAGGAGGTCAGGGGATCAATCTCCGGGAGGCACCAATTTCAAAAAAATAATACACAGTTTGCATGAGAATTTATATGGTTGCTCTATTCTGGAAGCTATCCACTTGATTGATTGTTGGATGGAATTTCCATTGTTAATCTTGAAAATGTGGAATCCTTAGTGACAGCATAGCAACTAAAGTTGCTAAGTTCTTTCCATCTCTACCAATTAAGCAGCAATTAAAGCCCAACTTAAAGTACTTTACCCTAATATTTGTGTATAATGTGAATCATTACCTGATGAAAACAATTATTAATTGTATAACTTGAGAGAAAAAAATCCATCTCTTTTGGAAGAGCATTACGTTTCCTTTGAGAGAAGTTAGGAATATACCACTAATTATATTAATGGGGTTTCACCCCAAAATGTAAGCAGCAGACAATGATCTGTGTGCCTACAAAGTACAAAAAGAGTAAAAACAAAAGCAAAAGGAAAAATGAGATACACATATTCACCTCCTCACCCTTCAATTGCAATTGTCTTTCCATATTTGTATGTGTGGATTCCTTAATAATATATTCCCCTTCATATATATATATATATATATATATATATGACTTATTAACCCCAACTGAATAATTAAGTACTGGAACATAACAATTAGTTTGTGGGGGCTCTCTAACTATGATTGTTTTTTATGTTTATGTAGACATACATATTTATATACAGGCATGATTGCATGTGTGCCCATCCCTATATATATGTATGTGTCAGATAGACTAAGTGTATTACATGAGAGAAAGACTAAGAGTTGGACATGGAAAATTGACCCAGATGGATCTCAACAAGTTGATTTTTATGTGTGTGTGAGTGATTGAGAGTGGGGAGGAAATAGTAAATTTTTTTTCCCACACCATCCTTTCTGCTCAATTCGACAAGTTTTCATCTTCTCAAAATAAATCTAAATCCTGACGCCTTTCCATCTTTAAAAGGATCCTTTGATCCAAGTGACTTCTTTTTTCTTTTAATCAACTCAATCGAGAATAGAATTTGAAGCCAAAGATATCAAAATCTGAATATAATTCATGCTGAAACCCTACATTTTGGAGTTCAAACTCTAATCAAGCTTTATTTCAAAGTGAAGCTTTGGTAGGTAGGCTTCTCATGTTCATTTCTTTGAGCATGTAAAAGACTGGTATCGGATGCTAAGTTACATATTTTGATATACATGAATCCATGTTGCAATTTATAGCAATCTCATGATTGCTATATCTATTAGAATAACTGAGTGTGTAGAGTTTAAATGTTAAATTATTCTTTTTATCAATTATCTTAGAAGGAAATTACTTCAAGTACTTTGAATCCACACATATGAAAGAGGGATCTCATTCCCACCCACCATCCTTAATACTTAAGATAGTGTATCCTCCTCCATGATATGTTGAGAGAAGAAATAAATGGAATAATGTATATTATGTAATGGAGGCTAAAAAGTTCTTTATATAGTTACAAGATGTACAAACCCTAAAACAGAAAAAGACCAAAATACCCGTGACAAAAATTCAGGTATCCCCTCCGGCCTGGGGGGGGCGTGCGGCCCATGGGGGGCGTTGCCCCCCAACCCACGGACCTCCGGGAATAGGCCCAACAACAGGCCTATCCAATAACTCCAATACTCCCCCTCAAGTTGGAGCAAAGATATCAATCAAGCCCAACTTGATCAAGCTAGAACGAAGAACAGAGGGACCAACGGACTTGGTGAACATATCAGCAAGTTGCTCATTGGAAGA
The DNA here is from genome assembly GCA_030737835.1 of Acorus gramineus. NCBI lineage: Eukaryota > Viridiplantae > Streptophyta > Magnoliopsida > Acorales > Acoraceae > Acorus > Acorus gramineus. The sequence continues at coordinate 672,402 of JAUJYN010000038.1, read as the reverse complement.
GACAAATGCTGTGTCAATGGCGCCTGACTGTACTTTCTCTCGAAGAAAGTGAATGTCAACCTCAATGTGTTTGGTCCGCTCATGAAGAACTGAGTCTGAGGCAAGCATAATGGCAGATCGGTTATCACAAAACAAAGTAGATGAACCAGCTACAGGGAATCCCAACTCTGTCAAAAGAGAGCGCAACCAAATGATCTCACATGTGCCTTGGGCCATGGCACGATATTCTGCCTCAGCAGAAGAACGAGAGACAACACTCTGTTTCTTACTTTTCCAAGAAATAAGGTTGTCCCCATGGAAAGTACAGAAACCGGAGGTGGATCGACGATCAGTGAGTGAACCAGCATAATCTGCATCAGTGTAACAAGAAATGATAGGCTGAGCACTAGTAGCATAGAATAAGCCAAGACCTGGGCATGACTTCAAGTATCGAAGAATCCTGTAAACAACATCTAGGTGAGAAGTTCGTGGGGCATGCATGAATTGACTCACCACGCTAACAGCAAAAGTCAAATCAGGTCTAGTATTCGTCAAGTAAATCAAACGTCCCACTAGACGCTGATACAAAGAAGGATCTGGTAGAAGGTCGCCTGATTCAACATGAAGGCGATGGTTCTGGTCCATAGGAGAAGTGGCAGGGTGACATCCAAGCATACCGGTATCCTCAAGAAGGTCAAAAGTGTATTTTCCCTAGGAGAGCGAAATACCATGGTGTGAGCGAGTAATCTCAATCTCTAAAAAATACCGAAGAGGACCTAAATCCTTCACATCAAACGCATGTCCAAGCTCAGTCTTCACTCTAACAATATAATCAGCATCATCTCCTGTGATAATGATATCATCCACGTAAACTAGAACAATGGTGCACCGTCCATTACTTCGACAAATGAAGCAAGTATGATCACCATGACAACGAGTGAATCCAAGAGAGAGAATGATTACACTGAATCTTTGAAACCATGCTCTCGGTGATTGCTTCAGTCCATATAGAGACTTGAGAAGAAGACACACCTTCCCGGAATACTCCCCCTGAAGACGAAAACCAGGCGGAGGATCCATATAAATTTTCTCTGTCAAGTCGCCATGAAGAAAAGCATTCTTCACATCCATCTGATGAAGAGGCCAGTTGCGACAAGCAGCAAGAGAGACAAGAAGCCGAACAGTAGTCAGCTTGGCAACAGGAGCAAATGTAGCATGAAAATCCTTCCCTGGAGTCTGAGTGAAACCTTTTGCAACAAGGCGTGCCTTATAGCGCTCAACAGCCCCATCAACCTTGTATTTTACTGTGAAAACCCATCGACAGCCAACAGTTCTCTCCCCTGGTGGAAGATCAACTAACGCCCACGTATGATTTTTCTGCAAGGCATCCATCTCTGCGGTCATAGCGGCGGTCCAAAGAGGATCCTGTAATGCCTCAGTTACAGTACAAGGAATACGGATAGACGATGTAGCAGCTAGGTAAGCTCTGTAGGAATCTGAAAGTCCCTGATAAGAAACTGGGCAAGAGGATGAGCAGTGACACAACTCCGACGACCTTTGCGAAGAGCAATAGGTACATCAGAGTCAGATGGAGGCAAATCAGGAACAAAATATGGAGTGATCAAGGAAGAAGATATACCTGAGTCCGAGGAGGATGTCGACAAGTGAGCAGGAGAGAGAGGTGGTCGAGGTCTACGAGTGTATACAATAAGAGGAGACTGTGGTGGTGATGACTGTGGATCGAACGACTGTGGTGGTGGCGACTGTGGCTGTGGCAAAGGCAATGGCTGAAAAAATGATGCCGGTCGAACTGGTGAAGAAGAATGTTGCAGAACCGTGTCAGAAAAATATGGCACATTCTCAAAAAATGTAACATCAAGGGAATGGAACAATCTCCAAGAAATAGGATCATAGCATCTATATCCTTTGGACATGGTGGAATAACCAAGGAAAACACAACGTATAGACTTATCATCAAGCTTGGTGCGTGAGGGCCCCCTATCCTGAACAAAACAAGTACACCCGAAGACTCGAGGAGTGATGGGGAAAAGAGTACGACCAGGATACAAAACATGGAAGGGAACTTGACCTCCTAAAGTACGACTGGGAGTCCGATTAATCAAAAGGGCAGCAGTGAGGACTGTCATACTCCAATAGGACTTTGGAACACTCATTCCTCGAAAGAGATAACGAACCACATTCATGAGATGACGATTCTTGCGTTCTGCCACCCCATTTTGCTTAGGTGTATATGGACAAGTCAATTGTTGAAGGATTCCCAACTCATTCAGATGAGACCGAAAAGAATCCGAGACATACTCCCCCCCATTATCAGACCTGATACTCTTGACAGTAATGTTAAACTGTGTTTTAATCATGCGTAAAAAATTAATACACTGAGAGGATACCTCAGACTGAGATTTAAGAAGATAAACCCAAGTATATCTAGAAAAATCATCAATGAATGTCAAGTAATATCTATGACCACCAAAAGCAGTAACAGGAGAGAGACCCCACACATCAGAATGAATCAAATCAAACAACCCAGAAGCTTTATTCATGCGAGAAATATAAGTAGTACGGGTATGTTTAGAAAGCTCACACACACAGCACATTGAAATTTATGAGTCTTACATGAAGAGCGAAAAGTAGGAAATAAAAAACATAGATGCTGAAAATTGGCATGTCCTAAACGAGCATGCCATAAATCTAGAGATTGTAAAGAAAAACTATGCAAATGATCGGTGGACAAAATGGAAGCATGGGCCGTGGTGGGTGGTTCTCCGAAGACGTAAAGGCCATCTCTCTCATACCCCTTGCCAAAAATCCTCCGTGTACTCAGGTCTTGAAAAACGCAATGATCAGGGTAAAAAGTCACTGAACAGTTTAAAGCCTTAGTCAATTGGCTAACAGAAAGAAGGTTAAGAGCAAGATTGGGAACATGTAACACAGAGTGTAATGATAAAGAGGAAGATAAAGGAACGGTACCCTTACTGATGACAGGTGTAAGTGAGCCATCAGCAAGACGTACCTCTCTGTGTATAGAAGGTGATGTCAAGGGAACAAACAATCGAGACTCACCAGACATGTGTTCTGTAGCGCCTGAATCAATGATCCAAGTAGGAGACCTTGATTGGTTAACATGGTAGGCGGAGGGGATACCTGAGGTAGAGGAAGAAGCAGCAGAGGATGTTGGACCAGCATTAGAGAGACCAGCATGAGAGACATGAGAGGCAAGACTCTCCCGAACCATAGCATCAATATGGTTCTGAATATTACGCATATCAAAGGACCCAGATGGAGCAGAGGGGGCATCACCCGGAACTGAGGCAACAGCAACAGCAGCATGAGGCGCAGACAAAGGAGCTCCAACATTGCGAGATCGCATCAAGTGTGGGTACAAAAGAAAACATCTGACTTTTTCATGCCCTGTTTTTCCACAGTGGCCACAAGTCACAATATTGCCGTGTCCACGTCCACGACCACGACCGCGACCGCGACCACTATCCCAGTGGCCACGAGAGTCATACCCAGAAGTGGCCGCCAATGCCACCTGATCCCCGAGGGTTCCAGTGGTCGCTGAGGAAGAGATCTGACGGCGATGCTCATCACCCTCAATAATAGCAAATGCCTCGAATAGAGAAGGAAGTGGTGTGGTATTCAAGATCTGAACACGAAGAGATTCGAACTCTGATCGAAGGCCCATAAGAAACGCATGTCTGTTGGCGTTGTAGTCGGCCAACCACAATCGTGGCAGCCTCCTTAGGCAACTCCGAGAGAGGCTCATAGTGGGCAAGTTCCTCCCAACGAGCCTGCAGAAATCCAAAATAATCGGTAACCGATTGGGTACCTTGGGTGGCCTGGGCAATATCCTTGTACAACTCATAGATCCGTGAGTCATTCCTGGCATGACCATAGGTCTTGTTCAACGCAGCCCATAGAGAATCGACCGTATCATGATACATGAACATATTGTAGATCCGGGTCTCCATGGAGTTGAAAAGCCAACCTAGAATCGTACAGTTGATCTCCCACTGATTGAAAGTCGTATCGGTTTTTGCTGGCTTGTTAATGGTGTCAAGAAGAAGGCCTGACATGTCTCGACTACTCAAATATAATCGAACAGAACGCGACCAGGACGGATAATTTCGTCCATCAAGAAGCACGGTGGTAATCCGTTGAGCATGAGAATTGTGCCCTAACAGAATGGTGGTGTCCTTGATCTCCACACCTGACAGTGGCGTGGGGTCCTTTGGCGTTTTGTCCATTGTGAACCTCAAATCTCGACCCGAGAGAGAAAAAGATAATAGAGATTACCACGACCCGTGAACCTCAAATCTCGGAGTTTCCAATGTTTGTGTGTTTTCCACCTCCTAGACAAGGAATGTATAATTGGCATGTAGTGAGTGATTTAAGACCAAAATCATATGACTTCTTGATGGTTGGAATTAGGCAACATAATCAAATGCATCCTAAAATGTGCAAGGCCACCCATGGCAACATATTGATTGCATAACAAACATTTAATATTACTATTGTCAGTGGTACTATGAACATACTTCCAATACCCTCCAAAGAATCCAAAAAGATCTCTAAAACTCTCTGAAGATATTCAAAGACTACTTCAATATCCTTTAAGAACTCCTACATTCAAATTCTCACATTTGAAAGAGTTAAAAAAGAAAAACTTGTAATGCAAAAAATTGAGAGGAAGAGAGCTGGGTGAGAGAGTTGAGAAATTTGAGAGATTTTAAATCTTGGGGTGTTATTTTGCACTTTGGTATGCATTTGTGGTCCAAATGGACCCCTATGTATCGAGAAGCCCCCCCAAACATCAAGGTGCAATGACCAGTAAATGGCTTGTTTTCTGGTTGTTGCATCCACCACACGTGGCCATATTCTACCACACATGGCTGCATGTGCAGCACATTGACGGCACATATGGCATCCAATGTGCGTCATGGGGCCCACATTGACACTTTAAACCATGATCATGCGTGGTATGGACATGCTCAACATACATGGTGTTACTGAATGCTCTTGTATGAATAAGGGTGCAGATTAGAGCAATTTTTCAGGATGGAGTGACAAAAAGCCTAAGAAAGCATGCCCTGAGTTCGAGACAATTGTTAGTTGTAAAGAAGGATGTGCAAGATAGTAAAGGTAATGCAATGTAATCATTGACGATGACTTGCAAGACTACTTCAGCTCACTGAGTTAGAGACTTGAGGCAGTATTTTTGTTTTTTAGAAGGAAGAGTAGGGGTTATCTTATTAATACAAAGCCCCCAAACAAAAGTATGCAAGTCAGTGTTAATGTGGCTGAATTAATACACGTCAGATGGTGGTTGATTGGGTAAGGAGGATAGAGGTTTTAAGAGGGCATTAATGTGAGTTATAAGGAAGGATGCAAGACATAAAAGTTTACCACAGGAATGTTCCTTGGAAGGAATGTATGGCGTAACAGGATTTATAAAACCAAACTTTAATGTTGAGGAAATGAGCTATGCTTAGTTGTCTTATGCCATATCAAGGCAATATTCTGTACTCTACAGATTGATGATCATATCATGTCATGTCGTCTGTATTGAACAAATATTCCACTTTTTTCTCTTTAGTATGACAGCAGGTGTAGACACCCAAATATAGAATTTGTAAATGACTTAATATGGTTTGTCAATGTTCATGGATTATTATGGACTTTAAACCATATATAGTCCTTCTTGACAGTGCCAATGGATTTCTCCTTTTTTAAGCACACATGCAAAGATCAATAGATCAGATTCATCAAAAGCACCTTGACTTAGTGAACATACAGGTATTTTGCCCATCTCTGCCTTTCCACCAAATATAAATAAATTGACTCCTTAAATCGCGAGTTAAAACAAAATTGAAACTCATAATTTATTGATGCAAGTTTAAAATATTCACTATATTTAAATATGGTACTAGATGGTGTGCAGTTTCATTTCACAAACAATAATGTGTAGTGTGTGCATGTGTATATATAAAACAGACGCACACATGGAACACACAAGAATTTGGGAAGCCTTATTTCTGCATTGTTGGAAATTGGAATGCTTTTATTTTACTTTTCCATCTATTCACTTTATTCACTTTTTAACACAAGCACATTGTCCTTATTATTGGAAAATAAGAAAAGAAAATTCTTTTCTCAAGGTAATGGACATGGCTTCCGGAGGACTTTGGTTATATCTAGGAACCCAAATGGATACCTTTTTTTTCTTCTCACATTCATGCATGGTTCACATTATTGGAATTATATAACTAGCTATCTATACCAACTTACCATTCAGATTGATCCATAGAATGGAGAATTTCAGGATTAGTTGCCAGAGTAGTGTAGAAGATTATCTATAACTCATCAATGGTACATTGTTATATTTGAAATAGTTAATATCTTAAGTACTCCCTCCATTATTTTAATTTTGTATAATAACATTTTCTTCTTCTACATGTTTTTTTTTTTTTTTTTTGCTTGGTAAGAATCGAACCCCGACCTCTCCTTGGGAGAGGGTGTGTCTTGACTTCTACATGTTGTTGGTGAAGGATCCCATTGTTGTAGCACTTCCAAATTATCATCCATATCCATTTAAGATGGACTCCAATCCATAAAGTTCCATTTCATAATATGTTCATAATGAATGCGTAAAAGAACTTTCTGGACTCTACAGAACAAAAGACATCTACCACTTGCCTAGTTAATCCTTGAAGTTTAAACAATGTATGATATGACCATGTAACGATTTGTTGATATGGGTGCCACACATTAAAAAACACTGGCTGTCCTGTTTGAGATCTATCAGGACAAGTTCACATATTATATTGCCAATGTTTTTAAATATTTTTAATTATTTTATCTCTGTGTTGTATACCATTCCTCTTAATGTAAGCGCAACCCTTATACGCAGTTATAGTATAATGTTGCTCTGCTGGATTACTATACCACTGTTTGAAGCTTTATGTTTGCATGCATAGAATAATGTATGTTAATAAGATTTGGATACCTTGTGTAGGTATCTAGTAAACAATGATTTCAATGCATTTCATATTTTGAGTTAGAGTCTCCCCTAATGAGATTTTTCCAACCAATTTAGATTCCTTCATTAATTAAATGTGTCTTGGCTGGACTTAAATTTTCAATTATCAACTATACCCATATTTATATATTGCTTCCTGTAACGTTAGTTTTCATGTGTTAGTTTGTCTCATAAAATTAACTGAGTGGTGTTTGACATGATGAAAGCTTGTACCTGCAATCACAAAAACACTTTGGAAACATGCAGGAGACAGATACTTGAAACCGATGATTATTCCAGATCCAGAAGTCACATTTGTTCCCCGAATGAGGGAAGATGAATGTCTCATCCTGGCCAGTGATGGCTTATGGGATGTCATGTCAAATGAAGAGGCCTGTGATGTGGCTCGAAAGTGTATCCTTCACTGGCACAAAAGGAATGGAGTTACTCCATCCGTAGAAAGAGGTATTGGTGCTGATCCTGCAGCTCAAGCAGCAGCTGACTATCTCTCAAAATATGCAATCCAGAAAGGAAGCAAGGATAACATCACTGTTATTGTGGTGGATTTAAAAACCCAAAGGAAATTCAAAAGAAAAACCTAACGGTAAGCTTGTCCATTAGCTCAGTCAAATCTGTTAGGTATAGAATTTCATTTAGTCCATATGTTTTACCATCATTAATACTTAGCTTTAGCCCATCTGTTTTTCACATGGGTTTAGTGACTGTGAAATGATATGCTCTGTATGTACTACAACAGTATTTATGCAATGCAAAAGTAGTATATTGATCTACATTACTAGCTATAATTATACAAGTTAATCATCTTACCCTGTGCTCTTATGTCTATATAATTCTTTAATTTGAGTTCCTTGGATGCTGTAGATGAACTGGTTCTTAGATCAACTTTATCTCCTACATTTGTGATGAACTCAACCTGACCTACCAATGATTTTACACTACCATACAGTAGACTTCATTCTGTTGGAAGCATACATACAATATATATGGATCCTGTCCCTGATAAAATACCTCCAGAGAATTATGTACTCCATCCCCATAAACAGCGTCCAGTAAACTTGGGTTTTAGATGGTTGGACTTTAGAAAGAGCCTTTGAACATAATAAAATATATCATCACACTTATCCATGGAAATTTGAGTGCATTTCTGATGCCTCTTATGTCTCAGTCTCCAAAGATAGGAGATCTGCTTACTGGTGCGATAGATAATGTGGTAATGATCAAGCTCAATCATCTGGTAGATGTTGATTGACCAGGTTCAAGATGGCAAATAAGTACGTATTTATTTTTTCTGCTATCATGGAGGATATGTCTGAAAATAAGGCAAGTGAACATACATGTTATTTGCTCAAAATAGATTAGTTGTTGTACTTTCATTTATTTTCTGTCACTCTTCGCTTGTTCCTTCCATTGACGCTCGTTAATATTCAGTATCCACAACTTAATAATATACATCACAGGAAAACATACCTCATTTCTTCTACCGCAATCTCTAGATCTGTTATACTTTTGTTTATCTTCATCAAAATTATTTTTGTGTATCTGCACATTTGACCCTTACTCGCAATGAATTTAATATTACCAAACACAAATACATGAGCATGATACTTTATGCGAAACAAAAAAAAATATCATTAAAAAAGTTCATTTTATTTGAATAGTTTTGTCATTTGCAAGAAGTGTAAATAGATAACCAAACCACTGATAGTGAATGTCTCTTCTTGTAGACCTCTCATGAGGTCTCTAGTGCTGCTATATGTTTATCAAATACTTTGCCCTCATTCGAGGTACTTCTCATATTATGATTCATTGAGTGAGTTTGAACTGTATCTGTTTGAAAAAGGGATGACATTTTTTATAGGATTTATTATATGTTCTATATGATGCAAAAATGCAGAACTGCAGATAATCATGAAGGTGGCAAACAATGTAAGAATTTTGTTTGTGTAAACAATTTTGCAGATATACTTTGTGTTACAATCCAAGGATGCCTGACTTGAAAAAAAAAAATCCTTCTCCTGTACTAGTAAAATCCTGCTCTGACACCATAACCCCATCTCACCCACAATCCATCTGTGACTTGTTTTATGTATCTAAATTCAGGATGCCTTGCTTCTTTAGTGGGTGGAAACAAACAGTAGTTACCTGTTATGTTAATTTAAATGATTGTGTGGGAATCCATGGTGTTGACCATGAAACTTATATGAGGTTTGTTTGAATCTTGTTGTTTGTTTATATAATTACCTTGATTCAGTATTTTGGGATTATGAACGCAGTTTTCATTTATTCTTATTTTTCTCATTTTAAAATCAGCTAACTGGATCAATGGATATGCAAGTCTGTCATTTTTCGATAAGCTTCATTAAAATAGGGCTGCTGTCGAAAAAAATTCATATCTATATTACTGATGGGATTGTCATGAGTAATGCAAATTCTATCAATGATTTTTTAATTAATAAAATATTTTTAACTCTTTGATGGACACATATCATCCATCAAAATATGTACCGATGAGATTCTCATAGATACATACCTGTAGATACCCCAATTTTAACTGTCCAAAAAGATAAAAATACTTCAAGTAACATTTAGAAATGACTACATTTGAACATTTAATAGAAAACTTCATTAGAAACCAAAAACTGGAAACCCTAGTTCAAGATTTAGAAAAATCTAGGACCTGGACAGGGGTGGCTACTTAAGAGTAGCCGCCCCATATTGGGCGGTTAGTTTCAACTAGCCGCCCCCCTAGCCGACGTCAAACCGCTTCCCTGGGATGGGACATATAGCAGCATTTAATGCTGATGATTGTGGCGGTTTGTGCCCCTTAGCCACCCCCTTCTGACCGGTCCAAACCTAGTAGCCGACCAAAGCCACCGCCTGTCAGAGATGGGATGTTTGTCAGACCATCATTAGGTCGGCTAGTTGAAAGTAGCTGCCCTTGACTGGGCGGCTAGTTGAACCTGGACATTGTCAAACAACAAAGATCTAATGGGAGGTCAAATCAAGTATCTTATTACCCATTTTAATCTATTGTCCAGTGGACACTCCCCTGCCCCTTTTTTACTATAAATAGGAGGCATCCAAAACATATCTAACACAATTCAGTACTCCCACCACCATTTCAAAACCCTTGAGAGAGAAAGAGTCCTATTTGTGAGTAGAAAACCCATCCCCTACACAAAATTACTCTCTTAATCCACTCTTCAAAACTCAGGTTAAGCCTAGTTTAGCCTCTGCCAACACCCAAACCAAACCCTACTCAGGCTCTGCCCAAATAAAGCCAGACACTAGGCGGCTACTCCTAACTAGCCGCCCCCCTCTAGCTGGCTAATTCTAACTAGCTGACCCTCACACCCAGATTTTTCAAACCTCCTTTAGTCAAGTTCCCAAAGCAGAAGAGTATATCTGTTTTTCACCTCCGGACCCGTAGCTCAGAGAGGAGAACCCATACAATTTTCCCGCGAGGCGATCAACAACAACACTCAACTTTTCTTGCTTTTTAAGAAAGCAGGTGACGATTACAAATAAACCTCTGTCTTTTCTAAGAAGCAGTCGGGTGGCGGCTCAGAAATGACACTACGGGCAGTGACCTGATCAGTCGCGAGACGGACCAGGACCAACTTCGCAAAACCCTCAAGTTTTTACATACCGACAATACTGATATGCAAATTTTCTCTTGCTGTCATAGTTGAAGCATATTGATATAACCATGATGAGAATCGGTTGATAACTTTTATTCTCATCTAAAGAAATATTATTATGAAAAGTGAAGTATATACCTAGATAGACCAATATATATATATATATTTTAAAAAGTGAATATAATTTAAATTTTCATAGATTGTATTAGTGTAGTACATATTACACTAGAACAATTTACTATTGGACTGTATAGGTGGCGAGGGGATTGTCTCTTGGTTACAAACAGGGCTGCATAATGGATTGACTAATTTTTGAATTCATAGCTTATGACTAGTTTGGCAAGGGGTTAAGATTTTGAGGATAAGTTGTCAGTTTTAGTGGATAAAAAGTTGTATTAGTGTAATACATATTACACTAGAACAATATACAGTTTACTATTGGACTGTATAGGTGGCGAGGGGATTGTCTCTTGGTTACAAACGGGGCTGCATAACGGATTGACTACTTTTTGAATTCATAGCTTATGACTAGTTTGACAAGGGGTGAAGATTTTGAGGATAAGTTGTCATAGTTTTAGTGGATAATAAATCTATCAATTTTGTTTATATTTCTGTTTGTTAAAATTGAGATAAAAAGTGAGGATAAATGTTATCTCAGCTTTTAGGTGGAACAAAATATTTTCATTTTCATTTTAAAATTGGAACAACTGTTATTAGTTTATCTGAATTATTTTTTATACCAAATATGGATAAGTTGTCCTTGCACTCACTTATCCCTATAAGTATCATTTACCTTATTACTTATCCCCTTGCTAAATCAGTCTACAAGGATAGTAGTATTTTATTAGGTTTTTCTAAATGAACTGGTGGTAGAACGGTGCTACAAGGCAAAATTATCCACCATAATTATCCTTTATAAATTTAGGATTTGAATTCATCAATGAAAATACAATTTACAACAATCAACAAACGATATCTATCAATTGCAAACCCCTCGCTTGGAAAGGACTTGGGCACTCTGTTGCAATAGCCCCTCGTGGCCGTTCTACAAAAAATAAAAGATCCATTCCTCAAAGGAGGCACCCCGCAAAAACTTAAGTGCTACAATAAAGGGGGAAGAAACTAGGGCTGCAACTTGGTTGTGTTGAACCTGATTTTTATATAGTTGGGTTTGCTAAATCGGGTTCGGGTTCGGGTTTGCTAATTCGGGTTGATTCATAAATCGGGTTGGGTTCAGGTTGACCTCACTCACAACCCGACCCAACCCGAACCCGTAAACTAATAGTTAAAAAAAATCATGGTCGTTCATTCTGTAACTCCTAATCTAGACTGTTCAAATTTTAGGTAAACTTAACTAATCTTACTGGTTGGGTTGGGTTGGTTTATTTAATTTGCACATCATATTTAAACATCGGGTCGGGTCGGGTTGATCTATTTAATTGCAGGTTGAGCTCATGTTAGTTTAATTCGGGTTAAAAATCGGATTGAGTCAGGTTAGGATTGAATAGTTTAGAATTCGGGTTGAACCCGAACCGACCTCGCCCAAATTGTAGCCCTAGAAGAAACTGCTATAAACAATAGAGATGCTCAAATAAAAGACGTTGGAGAAAGAGATCATGGAATTTATCCCTACTAATAAAAACAAATTCTTCTCTTTTTCTTCCTCCCCCTCTCCAGTGTCCTTCTCCTCCACCTCTCTCTCTCTCTCTCCTCCCTCGATTCTCCCATCAACCAATTTTTTTTGTTGATAGGAGTGAGATTTAGATCTTCTGTTTATTTTTATCATAATGATATCTTGTTTAACTTATCATATGATTATAAATACATTAAGTGAAATGAATTTTTTTTTTTAAACTCACATGCATTTGCAACCGTTTGATTTTCAATATGGCAATGTGATAACTCCTTAGTGAAAAATAAAAAATGATACGAGTTATAAGTATATAAAAATAAACGGATGATACAAATTTTTATAAGTATATAAACTCTCTTCTTCTCTCTCTCCCCTCCCTCACATCCTCCTCCACTTTCCTCTCTCTCTCTCTCTCTCTCTCTCTCTCTCTCTCTCTGACTTCTCCCTTCCCCTATTGACTCCACCAACTAATTTTTTTTGGTTGGAGGGAATGGGGGTTGATTGGTGCTCGTTGACAATCAAAACCTTTATCCTGGCAGCCATTTCTTCAACTATGTGAAACGGACCATGCAGTCTATAAGAAATACAAACACTATTTCTTCATGTTCAAACCTATGTGTGCCTCTAGAAGCCTTTTGACCTGGTGTTTGTATGTCTGTACTACAATCCAGTCCTATGATATTTTTTATGTAAAAAATATTTTGTCTATCTATTTATATATTTTTAATTTCATGTCAACTCTCAGCAAAATATCAGAGAGACGTGATAGATTCAAAATCTACCTGGTTTACTAGTGGCGGACCAAAGAAGGAGTCAGTGGGGACCGAGGCACACCCACTGGATTTATGGGAAAAAAACATACAAGTGCAATTAGTAATAATGATAAGCCTAAGAAAATTTTAGAAAATAACATGGACAATTATGTACCCAATGAAGGATTCTTTTAAATAGTTGAGTACAATGAGGGATATGAGAGGGGAATACGATATCAAGTATCTTTATTATGCTATTAAAAATTTAAAACTCTATTACACACATTCACTTTTTCAGTTCTAATTCTAGTCCCATACGCTTCGTTAGCGTCATTTAAATTCATTCATGCAATTTATTAGACTATATGCTTCATTTAAAAAAAAAACATTTACCTCTCATTTGATGGGGTATACTATTTTTAAAAAAATCATAACATGTATTAGAAATGGGATTGGAAAAAGATATGTATATAATATAATAATATTTTCCAAAATTTTACTGTATGGTGTCTAAATTTATGTTTGAGTGATGTTATATATAGTATTTTTTCAAGCCCAATTTTAGTCTCATTTACCTTGTTAGCATCATATACTTACAATAACAAATATATGGATCAATATAAATTTTCACATTTTTCATAAATGGATTCATACAATTTATTGGAGTATATACTTCAATTTTTTTTTAATAAAAGCTATATATCATCAGATGAGATATACTATTTAAAAAAAATCCATAACACGTGTAGACTCTAATTGGGTCTGGAAAATAGATTTCACGTAACATTATCCTTTATGTTTATTTATCAGTGATAGCCCCCACTAGAAAAAAAATCATGGGTCCGCCACCAAGTTCACTATAATTTGTTTAAGGGTAGTCTTTTGAATTCTAATTATGTTATAAAAATATATTTGTATTATATTTTTATAAATATGCAATATATATGTCTAGATACATTTCGTTTGCCTCTACATGGATGATAATAACTAACATTGTAAAAAGCGTTGGGAGTTAGTTGGACAGTTGAAGAGGAACTAGAGATTAATAGGCTCCAATCAAAAGTAGAAAAAATTATGACATTACATCTCCATTGTTAAATCATAGAAAAATAACATCTCAACCATGGAACCGGGTTAGATCCAACACGTGTTGAACAATTTGATGCTTCGACGCAATCATGACTGTCTGATCTTATCAATTTGAGATAAAAAAATTTAATTGAATCATAAAAAAATGTTATAATTTAATCGATCTTAATTTTAATTTTAAAATATGACAGAATATCTCAGTCATAATGATTCAATAAGATCGGACAGTAATGATTACGTTAAAGCATCAAATTATTTAACGCGTGTTAGACCTAACCTCGGTCCCACAACCATAACAAATTTTCACAAATTTCTCCCTCACATCCACAAGCCCCTCCCAAAAAACATCAACCGTGCAAATTTGGAAAAGAAGGGGGGAATTTAATTCCAGGTCCTTTAAGGAATCTTTAAATTATTTTTAGGTCCCTAAAACATCTGAACTTATTTTTAGGTACCCAGACTCCATTGTATTTTATTTCTGGATTCTTCTATATAAACATCATTAAGTTCACCATTTTTCATTTTTATCCCTCCTTCACTGTCTATGCACACTGTTAACAAACTTGTGCACATTATTATTATTTTTTAGCGAAATGTGGTCATTATTAAACTGTTTCACTGTTAACATGTCTATGTACATTGTTAAAAATGTGAAGAAATGACAAAATTGAAAAAAAGGGGTAAAAGATAACCCAATTGGATGGAAAGACCTAGAAATAATACTTAAACTAATTTAGGAACCTAAAATAATTTCAGATACCGGAGGACCATGAATTAATTTCCCAAAAAAAAAAACCAAGTCTCAACCATTAAATTATAAATTAATAAAGAGAAGATAAAAAGAAACAAATTGAATCATGTTTCCACAATGTTTTCTCCTAAAATAAAGTAAAAATATAGGATACTAGGACTCTTTTTCCCCATAGGTACATCTCTTTGGTATTGTATCTTTATTTTTATCTTTTGATTCTTTGTATATTCCCCCCCCCCCCTAGGTACATCACTCATCCTCTCTCCAAGATGAATTCAAATATAGGATACTAGGCCTGTCAATCGGACGGATACGGATCAGATATGTCAATATCCATATCCTAACTTTCGGATTCGGATATTAATTTTCAGATTCGGATCCCTTCTGATACAGATTGGATACAGATATTTTTTTAATAATGAACATGTTTGAATATTAACACTAATTTGGATAATCAAGTGATATTTTAGAGAGACATTAAAATTAAAATTAAGATTTTAAGGTTTATTATCTTTTTCAGATATCATACATTGAAAATTTAATAGTATTATAATATATTATTATTGTGATTAATCATACAAGATAACAATATGGGTAATATATAATACAAATATATATATTTTTATACAGTGCTGCTACTTAGGCCCCATAAACTAGGCTCCATTAAGGTGGCACAATCCTATTGGTTGCCTGATTGACTTTTTCAAACCATAAAAAAGACAATTACTAGAATACCCTCATGAGCAATTTCAAAATTGGCTCCAATTAATACCGCCATTAATGCTCGTTTTTGGAATCCCAAAAATCACGCGACCAGAGGAACTAAATCATCTCCACCGAATAATCATATTTCAAAAAATTTAAAAGTTAGGGTTTCAGAATTGGGAGAAAACATTCGAACACCACAAAAAAAAAAAAAAAAAAAATCAGTTTTTAAGAGACAATATAATCCATTCTCTTCACCAACCTAATCGTCGACAATGGCAAGAATAAAAGTTAGATTTCTTCCCACAATCAACTCTTCCTTGTCGACGTTTTTTTTTTCTATAAAAAACATGACGATCAGATGGATTTACTCCACATCTTGTACGAAAAATCTCTGATTTTCATGATCAAAATATGAGACGACGTAATTCCAGATACATGAATCAGAAATCCGAACAAATTAGTTTATCTGGATTTTTTTTTAAACAAATCAGTATTTCAAATACATGAATCTGAAATTTTTTTAGCAATATGAACAAATTAGTATTTCAGATACATGAATCTGAAAACCAAACATATAGTGAATGTGGAATTAATTTTATTTTTTAGCAATATAAACAATTTTATATTTCCAATTAGTGAATCTAAAAATCAAACAAAATAGATTAGTGAATCTAAAAATCAAACAAAATAGTGTATCTGGAATTAATTTTTATTCTGTAGTAATACAAACAAATCTAACTTTCAGATACATGATTCTGTTATCCAAACAAGTAGTGTATCTGAAAATGTGACGCAATGGATAAGGTTAACATGGGGCACCCACAATCTGAAATTGAATTTAGTGTATCTGTCTTTCAGATACATGAGTCTGATACCCAGTGTATTTAGAAATGTTATGCATATGTTGTCACGCCCCAGGGCGGCCAACCCCGGGACGCGGCAAATGTATATATATCATATCAGAAACCTACACAGGAGGTCAAATGTATATACTCTAAACCACAAATAAAATGACAACACATATCAAATAGGGCTGACATAATATATATACAATATAGCGAAAGCAAAAGACTGAATCTGTGAATAAACATTCTACAGACTCGATACTCAATCATCTGTCCTGTGAGAGCCAATATACACAAATACAACTGAACATATACAAACACGTGCCAAGCACGGAAATCAATACATACAGCCAAGGAAAGGGATGCTGATAGCCTCTGGTACTCGCGGACGTAGCGCTGCTCCGCTACTGAAGAAATCCCTCGGAAAGCTCCAACTGCTGCTCCGGCTCCAGCTCAGGCTCAGTGGCAACTGGGGAAAAACATGTGCGAGGGGTGAGCCACACGCTCAGTGAACAGCACAA
The DNA here is from genome assembly GCA_030737835.1 of Acorus gramineus. Lineage (NCBI taxonomy): Eukaryota > Viridiplantae > Streptophyta > Magnoliopsida > Acorales > Acoraceae > Acorus > Acorus gramineus. Next base: position 655,423 of record JAUJYN010000038.1, on the reverse strand, counting down.
CCCACGCATCACAGACAATATTTACCAATATTCCATTATTTTAATCCAGCCATCACTACATAACAACATAATCCAGTGGTTCGTACTTCGCCGAACCACCACACCCTCACCCTCACCCATCCATGGGTGACATAGGATTTTGGGACTGATAATCATCTATTCACAAATCCAGTAGGTCGCTCATCGCCAACCCACTACACCCTCACCCTCACCCTACCACGGGTGACATAGGATTTTGGGACTGACTAGGCTGTTGGTCACCCTTAGTCCACCGATAGTCTCTCCCTCCACTCCGTAGGCCGCCTGGTCTACTCCCACATTCAGCACAGTCCGTCACCTCATCAGGAGGTGCCTACTAATGGGAGCCCTCTGTCAGGAAGGCCCTGTCTAACGTTGGGGGTAGTCTCTACCGGATCCAACGAGGGGGACAGAACAGCCCAATCCATATGAATATGATCCACTCGGATCCGCCGACAATACATCACTACAACTCAAATGTCATGAATTCCTCTGAATTCAACCGGATGCATCTCCACGATGCGGGGAAACAGTACAATCAAAAGCAGTGTTGGAATATCACTGGGGGAAAGAAACTCGGGAGGGCGGCGTGAGTTCCCGATATAGGATACCCCGACAACCAAACAAGGAACACGGAGTACCCTAACACGGGTCTCACCGCTGTCCTCGCAAGGTCCCTCCCCTATAATATTCACTACTCATGCTAATAATCATACTAATCATACAACATTACTTATAATATTATTGGGACTAGAAACCTTGGGAGGGCAGCCTGAGGTCCCGATACAGGACATCCCGACAACCAAACAAGGAACACGGAGTACCCTAACACGGGTCTCAGCGTTGACCTCGCAAGGCTCCTCCCTATAATATTATCCTAAGGCATGCGATCTAACAGATACCAGCATTTAATTTAATAAATAAAACTAGTAGGACACATGCATAGGCCGGGTTTCCTAGCATGTAAACAGGGGACATGCTGCATGGCTCATATGCACATCCTAAGGGGCAAGTCCCTAACATGCAAAACTAGGGAAACATGCATTCTACACATAAATTATACAATCATGGATACATATTATTGCAGGTTAATATTCATCCAAGACGCCCCAGGAGAGGTCGGTATACGCCCAAGTGCGTATAACACCTCTCGACTGGGTTGGATTGTCCCACTCACCAGTGATCGGGGTCCACGCGCGACCGTCTGTCGAGATCTGCAAGACAGGTATTATTTGGTAAGTATTAATCCACAATTATCATTAAATACATAAATAAACACCCCAAAACCCACAACAAGCATCCAACACCTCCCCAACAACTACCCGCGGCCTCGGCAACCACCCGCACGGCCACCCGACCGCCCGGGCGCACCGCCGCGCCTCGGCCCGCGCACCCCGCGCACCGCCCGGGGCTCCGCGCGTCCACCGAGCCCAGCCGCGGCAGCCCGCACGCGCCCCGCACGCCGTGCGCTGGCCCGCGAGCACCCCGCACGCCCCCGCGCGCGGCGCCTCGCCCCCGCGCACACCATCCCAGCCTTGCCGCGACCCGCGCACGCCTCGCGCACGCCTCCTCGCCCCGCGCGCACCCCGCGCGCACCTCCGCCACCTCCTCCGCGCGCACCTCGCGCGTCCAGCACCTCCGGCAGCACCTCCGCGCGCACCTCGCGCGTCCAGCACCTCCGGCAGCACCTCCGCGCGCGCCCAGACCAGCAACTCGCGCGTCCAGCACCTCCGCGCGCGTCCAGACCAGCAACTCGCGCGTCCAGCACCTCCGCGCGCGCCCAGACCAGCGCCCAGACCAGCTCGCCATCAGCACCCTCAGCCACGGCCTCGCGCACGCGCATCAGCCGCCCAGCTCGCCCAGCACCGGCCAGCACCCTGCACCAGGCCCGCGCGCCCTCGCGCGCACGCCGCGCGTACGCGCGCCCGCGCACGCACGCGCGCCTGCCCGCGCGCACCCGACCTGGCGCCGCCTGGGCTGCTGCTGCTGCTGCTGCTTGGCCCGGACGACCTGCCACTGCCCGAGCGCCACCACCACCTCTCCCTTGACCACCGACCACCCTCCAACCACTTCCGACCGCCCTCCGACCACCTCCACTGCCGCCGACCACCCCCAAACACCCAATCCACCTTCCTAGCATTCATCTATGCAAGAAAAGGAGGGAAAGGAGGCTTACCGAGGGGAGGGGAAGACGTTCGGTAGCTCTCCGCGCGCCGAAACCTTCCTCAAAGGCTTTCCCACACCCCGATCTATCACGGCCCTCGATTTGGGTCGAAACAGAGGAGAGAGAGAGGAGGTCGGGGAGGCTAGAGTCGTCGGAATCGGGATTTGAAGGCACCGGGGTGTAGATCGGGACCCGATCTACACTTCCCGTGCTTTGGGTTTTTGATTTTGAGGGGTGGAGGGGGCTCAAACGGAAGAAAATCGGAGGAGAGGAGAGAGGAAATCACGTCGGGAGGGATGATGAATAGTGACGAGGTGATTTTTGATTTCTTTTAAGTAGAGCGCGACTTAAAAACCCGGATACGCCCCGGAACTGCGAAATTTTTGCAAACGATGCCAGAATTCGATGAAATTTTCGTGGGAGGTCAGAAATGGCACCAGGACACCAAATATGCAGTTAGATTTCCAATCGGAGTCCTCTAGCTCAGACGATAGCTAACAGTCTGAAATTATGCGGTTCCGACCAAAAACCCTAAAAATTTTAAAAACCGCCAGGGCGCTCTAACGGTTACCAACAGGTTAAAAGTGACACATATCTAACATTATTCCCCCCTTAGGAAATTTTGTCCCCAAAATTCGCCAAAAACATCTAGGAGGGGAAAGATGCGGATACGCGTCGAACCTGGCCTCCACGAGCTCCCAAGTGTCCTTAACACCGGAACGGTGCTGCCATCGCACCTCGACCAACTGGACGGTCTTGGTGCAGAGCCTCCTCACGCGGCGGTCCATGATCTCAATCGACTGCTCCACGAATGACTGTCCGGCTCAGAGACGAGCGGCTCGAACGGGATGACGTGAGCAGGATCGTGGACACCTTTACCCAACTGCGAACCCACCACTCCAAGACGGAGAGGTAAGAATTGGCGCTGAGGTGAGCCTCCGAGTAAACTCCAGGAAGCTCTCCTCGCAAGACGGGGACCACTCGAACCGGATATCCTTCCGAGTAAGGCGGTTAAGAGGAACAGCTATCTTCGAGAGTCCCTCGTCAAGCTTCCTGCAATAACCCTCCAACTCGGGAAGCTCCGAATCCTTGCGGGGTTCGACGGCCTACGCCAATTCGACATAGCAAGCGTCTTACCTGGGTCCACAGACATGCCTTCACCTGAATCGCTCGGCCCAAAAGGCCTTAACCTCCAACCATGCTCGCACTTGATCTTTCATCTATCTGATGCTTCCATGGTATCCCTTGCCTGGGAAAAGAAACCTCGGGAGGGCACCATGAAATCCCGATATAGGATACCCCGACAACCAAACAAGGAACACGAAGTACCCTAGCCCGGGTTTCAACGCCGACCTCACAAGGCCCCTTAATCCAGAAAGGAACACTAGAAGAAGACATCATTTTAAATAACACGACTAACTCCTCCGGATCACCTACATCTAGATGATCACCCAACGATGTCATTCAACATCCTTTGCAAGACCAGACCCAACATCATTGGGAACGGTCCAACAGAAATTGGGTCACGAGCGACCCGCCTTCGCCTCATCCACACCCTCACTCCCGAAAGGAGACATTTTGGGACTTTGGGAGAGACTTAGACTGCTCTCTACCCCTGGTCCACCGCTAGCCTCTCCCCGCTCCGTAGCTCGCCTGGTCCTCTGACCGGGAGCCTGTCTAACGCCGGGGCTGTACTACGCGGATCCAACTAAGGGGAGAGCGATTCCACGCTCGCGACACCATTCAATAATCTCTTACCGGGTAGCCCCTACCTAGCATACTCCCAAATTCAGTACCCCTCCGACTGCATCGGCGGTACCTACTGATGGGAACTCACTGCCAGGACAGCTAAAACCCGGCTTCCTTAACCCAAACAACCGCTCTTGACACTCACTCATCCAGATACCCCACACACTTGCATAATAACCACCAATTACACACACATCTATCCTTATACTAAAGAGCTGGGAACACAAGATGATACCTCGAACCATGACACCCGAAGGCTGCGCCTCCTCGGCCGTAAGCGCTGCAACTCTGCCTTGAACCAACCGCGGCTGAGGAACAGGAGCACGCCTCGCCGGCTGCACTGGCTGCTGCTGGCGCTGAGGCTGCTGCTGCTGCTGCTGGCGCGGAAGCTGCTGCTGCAAGAACGGCGGCTGCTGAGGTGGCACTCGGGGTCGGCCAGCATCTGGGCAATTGTATCTGATATGCCCGATGCGCTGACAATGAAAGCAGCGCCGCTTCTCCGGCTGCCAGGACTGGATGGGCACTGCTGCAATGGGTGCCGGATCCCATACTGGCACCGCATCTGCTGGAGGAGAGGCAGCCGCTGACTGCTCGAAGCGGGGCCTCTTCCTCTGCGCTGCCCCTGGTCCCGACTCCCGGAAGGACCCTGATCTGAAGAAGGGGTCGGAGCCCGCACTTGAATCCCGAGGTCTCTCTCGACGGTCTTCGCCCGAGACACTACGTCGGAGTACCTCGTGAAAGCGTGGGCAGTGACGTGCACCCGGATAGCGCTGCTGAGACCCATCTCGAATCGCCGGCACCTCGTGACCTCATCTCTCACCAAGGCTGGAGCGAACCTGGAAAGGCTCGTGAAGCGCGCAGAGTAGTCAGCGACGGACATGGTGCCCTGAGTCAGCTGCTCGAACTCCCGCTCCACTAGCTGTCGCGTCGAGAACGGAAAATACTCGTCCAGAAAATGCCTCCGGAATCCCGCCCAAGAAAGCTGCTCCACTCCCTCTGGAATGTCCACCACTCGGGTAGCCCACCAGTCGGCGGCATCACCCTTCAGCATAAAGGTGGCCAGGGCGACTCGCTGGCGATCGGTGCAAAGCATGGCCGCGAAGATCACATCCACCTCCCTCAACCAACGCTCTGGCGCAAGAGGATCTGCCGACTGCCCATGAAACTCGGGAGGATGGAGCTTTAGAAAGGCGTTGAGGCCGCTCTGCTGCACTCGCGCTGCCGCCTCTAGCTCCTCCTCCCTTTCCAGGGGATCCTCAACTCCAACTGCCGGAATCACCACGGGAACTGGGGGTACATCGGGTACCGCAGGCGGATCTACCACCAAGGGGACCGGCGGAACTGCCTCGCGGGTCGCCCTCAGCTCCTGAATCTCCCTAGCCTGCTCTGCCATCATCCGCGTCTGTGTCTCCACCAAATCAGCCAACCGAGCGAAAGCACGCTCCCAAGCAGGTGGCTCCTGCGTCAAGGGCTCTCCGGTAGCATCCTCGTCTCTGGTAGGTCCGGAAACCTCCAAAGACCGAGAGGGACCTCGTCCGCGCCGTCCTCTGCGAGGAGGCATATCAGCACCCTAAGAAAACCAGACACTAGGATCAGAATACTCATCTCGAAATCCTAGGACTCATCTCTACAAAGGAAGACTATTGGCTCTGACAGGACCAGGCTCTGATACCAACTTTTGTCACGCCCCAGGGCGGCCAACCCCGGGACGCGGCAAATGTATATATATCATATCAGAAACCTACACAGGAGGTCAATGCATATACTCTAAACCACAAATAAAATGACAACACATATCAAATAGGGCTGACATAATATATATACAATATAGCGGAAGCAAAAGACTGAATCTGTGAATAAACATTCTACAGACTCGATACTCAATCATACGTCCTGTGAGAGCCAATATACACAAATACAACTGAATATATACAACACGTGCCAAGCACGGAAATCAAATACATACAGCCAAGGAAAGGGATGCTGATAGCCTCTGGTACTCGCGGACGTAGCGCTGCTCCGCTACTGAAGAAATCCCTCGGAAAGCTCCAACTGCTGCTCCGGCTCCAGCTCAGGCTCAGTGGCAACTGGGGAAAAACATGTGCGAGGGGTGAGCCACACGCTCAGTGAACGGCACAACCCACGCATCACAGACAATATTTACCAATATTCCATTATTTTAATCCAGCCATCAATACATAACAACATAATCCAGTGGTTCGTACTTCGCCGAACCACCACACCCTCACCCTCACCCATCCATGGGTGACATAGGATTTTGGGACTGATAATCATCTATTCACAAATCCAGTAGGTCGCTCATCGCCAACCCACTACACCCTCACCCTCACCCTACCACGGGTGACATAGGATTTTGGGACTGACTAGGCTGTTGGTCACCCTTAGTCCACCGATAGTCTCTCCCTCCACTCCGTAGGCCGCCTGGTCTACTCCCACATTCAGCACAGTCCGTCACCTCATCAGGAGGTGCCTACTAATGGGAGCCCTCTGTCAGGAAGGCCCTGTCTAACGTTGGGGGTAGTCTCTACCGGATCCAACGAGGGGGGACAGAACAGCCTATCCATACGCATATGATCCACTCGGATCCGCCGACAATACATCTCTACAACTCAAATGTCATGAATTCCTCTGAATTCAACCGGATGCATCTCCACGATGCGGGGAAACAGTACAATCAAAAGCAGTGTTGGAATATCACTGGGGGAAAGAAACTCGGGAGGGCGGCGTGAGTTCCCGATATAGGATACCCCGACAACCAAACAAGGAACACGGAGTACCCTAACACGGGTCTCACCGCTGTCCTCGCAAGGTCCCTCCCCTATAATATTCACTACTCATGCTAATAATCATACTAATCATACAACATTACTTATAATATTATTGGGACTAGAAACCTTGGGAGGGCAGCCCGAGGTCCCGATACAGGACATCCCGACAACCAAACAAGGAACACGGAGTACCCTAACACGGGTCTCAGCGTTGACCTCGCAAGGCTCCTCCCTATAATATTATCCTAAGGCATGCGATCTAACAGATACCAGCATTTAATTTAATAAATAAAACTAGTAGGACACATGCATAGGCCGGGTTTCCTAGCATGTAAACAGGGGACATGCTGCAAGGCTCATATGCACATCCTAAGGGGCAAGTCCCTAACATGCAAAACTAGGGAAACATGCATTCTACACATAAATTATACAATCATGGATTACATATTATTGCAAGTTAATATTCATCCATGACGCCCCAGGAGAGGTCGGTATACGCCCAAGTGCGTATAACACCTCTCGACTGGGTTGGATTGTCCCACTCACCAGTGATCGGGATCAACGCGCGACCGTCTGTCGAGATCTGCAAGACAGGTATTATTTGGTAAGTATTAATCCACAATTATCATTAAATACATAATTAAACACCCCAAAACCCACAACAAGCATCCAACACCTCCCCAACAACTACCCGCGGCCTCGGCAACCACCCGCACGGCCACCCGACCGCCCGGGCGCACCGCCGCGCCTCGGCCCGCGCACCCCGCGCACCGCCCGGGGCTCCGCGCGTCCACCGAGCCCAGCCGCGGCAGCCCGCACGCGCCCCGCACGCCGTGCGCTGGCCCGCGAGCACCCCGCACGCCCCCGCGCGCGGCGCCTCGCCCCCGCGCACACCATCCCAGCCTTGCCGCGACCCGCGCACGCCTCGCGCACGCCTCCTCGCCCCGCGCGCACCCCGCGCGCACCTCCGCCACCTCCTCCGCGCGCACCTCGCGCGTCCAGCACCTCCGGCAGCACCTCCGCGCGCACCTCGCGCGTCCAGCACCTCCGGCAGCACCTCCGCGCGCACCTCGCGCGTCCAGCACCTCCGGCAGCACCTCCGCGCGCGCCCAGACCAGCAACTCGCGCGTCCAGCACCTCCGCGCGCGTCCAGACCAGCAACTCGCGCGTCCAGCACCTCCGCGCGCGCCCAGACCAGCGCCCAGACCAGCTCGCCATCAGCACCCTCAGCCACGGCCTCGCGCACGCGCATCAGCCGCCCAGCTCGCCCAGCACCGGCCTCTGCTCGCCCAGCACCGGCCAGCACCCTGCACCAGGCCCGCGCGCCCTCGCGCGCACGCCGCGCGTACGCGCGCCCGCGCACGCACGCGCGCCTGCCCGCGCGCACCCGACCTGGCGCCGCCTGGGCTGCTGCTGCTGCTGCTGCTTGGCCCGGACGACCTGCCACTGCCCGAGCGCCACCACCACCTCTCCCTTGACCACCGACCACCCTCCAACCACTTCCGACCGCCCTCCGACCACCTCCACTGCCGCCGACCACCCCCAAACACCCAATCCACCTTCCTAGCATTCATCTATGCAAGAAAAGGAGGGAAAGGAGGCTTACCGAGGGGAGGGGAAGACGTTCGGTAGCTCTCCGCGCGCCGAAACCTTCCTCAAAGGCTTTCCCACGCCCCGATCTATCACGGCCCTCGATTTGGCTCGAAACAGAGGAGAGAGAGAGGAGGTCGGGGAGGCTAGAGTCGTCGGAATCGGGATTTGAAGGCACCGGGGTGTAGATCGGGACCCGATCTACACTTCCCGTGCTTTGGGTTTTTGATTTTGAGGGGTGGAGGGGGCTCAAACGGAAGAAAATCGGAGGAGAGGAGAGAGGAAATCACGTCGGGAAGATGATGAATAGTGTAGGGGTGATTTTTGATTTCTTTTAAGTAGAGCGCGACTTAAAAACCCGGATACGCCCCGGAACTGCGAAATTTTTGCAAACGATGCCAGAATTCGATGAAATTTTCGTGGGAGGTCAGAAATGGCACCAGGACACCAAATATGCAGTTAGATTTCCAATCGGAGTCCTCTAGCTCAGACGATAGCTAACAGTCTGAAATTATGCGGTTCCGACCAAAAACCCTAAAAATTTTAAAAACCGCCAGGGCGCTCTAACGGTTACCAACAGGTTAAAAGTGACACATATCTAACATATGTGAAGCCTAAGCTGTATCTGAAATAACAAACATCATTTATTGGTGTGGAATGTCACATTTATGCATGCATCAGAAATATAAACCTCTGCATTTTGTTTGTGAACTGCTGATTTATGAGTCTTCACATGTATCATCCATACAATCGTCATCACTGCCTGCTGAAAAATTAGGAAGTTGTCACATGTTATATAATTAAGATACAATACTGTATCTTAACAAAAAAACAAACAATTTCATGGTCTACAAGCTAATTAGCAAAACACACATAGATTTTCAATGAAAGTTATTCAATCCTTTATATAAATACGACAATAAGCAATTAAATATTAATCAGATAGGCATCAATCAAATCCATATAAATAATAAATCAAACTTCAATTTGGCTGGAAACAACATCAAGATACACATGTATTTGGAATTGGAATTAACATCTACATATTTGATACTACCGAATATTGCAGAGGGCTGTTTGTTCAACACATTTGATGTTATAATGTGTTATGTCAATGTGTTTGTGAACTTCATTTTACATTGTCATAATGTTTGCTGTTATCAGATATACGTGGTTCATTTTCTACATCCATTACAATTTTGCAGATACACATAACAAAGTCAAAACACATCACAATTTCAGATATGAATCACCTTTTGTTATGCAAATTATACAGGTTTTCAGATACACATTTCAAATTCAAATACACTACAAATTTACTTTGACAGGTTTTCAGGTAGTACCAATTATTTACTATGTGACAGATATAGCCAATCTTATATGATTCATTTCGAATTAAGATACACTTAATAAAAAGTCCAAGATTTTGTTAAGTATAGAGAACAAGCTACATGTTTCACTTCTAATGCACATCATATATACCAGGTACAGTTCACATGCTCATCACATTGTAAGATACAATTCATCTTCTCAGATGAAAGTAAATCAGAAAACCTGTTTTTTTTTTATAAACACCTCACAATAAGCAAATACATTCCACACACAATAGACATTGTATTTGTAATTTATATAGATGTCTAATAAAACTTTCAGATACACTTTCAAATTCAAGTACATCTGAATTGTATCATATATGATCTTAAACACAGAACCAAAAACCAATCAGTTGTTCATCAAACATCAACAATACTTTGAATACAGAATTTCGTATCCAAACATCAACTTTTGCCTTCCATTTTCATCATTTTTCTCATGAATTTTGGCGATGCCAAATCCAACCTTGTGAGCAAAATTATTATAAAATAACCGTACCACATCTTCAGAATGAAAATACATTCCAATATATGGAATAAGACTGTTCTGCGCATGCTACAATCTCATCTACATTTTGCTGATCAACCAAATCAGACAGTTCCTTCTGGTTTCCAGAGCACATGAATCATTGATATCTTCCAAATAGATTGATTCTTCGCATGTGTCATCCATAAAATCATCATTACTGCATGCTGAAAAAATAAGAAATGTTGCCACATGTTATATAATTAAGATACAGTACTGTATCTTAAATTCAAACAAACAATTTATGGTCTACATGCTAATGAGCAGTGCATAGATTTTCAATAAAAGTCTTTCAAGTCTTTATATATATACGGCAATAAACAATTAAATATTTATCGGATACACATTAATCAAATCTATAGAAATAAAATATCAAACTTAAAATTGGGCTGGAAAACAAATTCAAGATACACGTGTCTCTGGAATTTCAATTAACAACTACACATTCGATACTACTGAATATTGATTCTGATGAGTTCAATAATGATCATTCAAAGCTAAAAAATATGTCGAATGACTCAGTATGTATAAATATACACATACACACCACTAAATACCGATTATACAGATCGTACATAAAACACAAAAATGCATCTAAATTCAGATACACAACATGTATCTGAATTTAACAAAAACACATTCCATACCAATGAATGTGCACTTTATCATGCAAAGTTCAACTAACTATTGAAAAATTTTGAATCTGAATGAGTCGAATAATGCTGATACAAAGCTAAAAAATATGGTGAATGATACAATATGCATAATTATTCACAAACATACAAACATAAACGATTGTACATATCATACTTAGTACACAAATAAGCATATAAATCAAGATACAGACCATGTATCTGAATTTAAATTAAATTCAGATTCAATACATGTATATGATGATTCAAAGGAATGATGAAAAATCAGATCAACATATTTTATTGAGATCGAAAAGGCCTAACCTGAATGAATCGCCATTGTTTGCACCACAATCAGGTCGTAAACAAAATAAATGAATCGTGTAATTCTTATATTCTCCATCGATCAAACTGAAAAAAAAGATTTCAAAATTTGTTTTCATTTACACCGATCAATCTGGATCTAAACATTACAAATCGTGATTTTTTGGGTCCAAAAAGGCCTAACCTGGATGTTTGCACCACAATCAAATCGCACAAAAAAAAAAAAAAACGTTGAAATCTTCTCTTCTCCGCCGATCAGATCTGATTGAAAAATAAAATTGTTGTTTATTTTCGTTACGACAGATCAATCGGTATAAAAAAAGAGGAAACCCATGATTTTTTATTTTTTTGAACGTGCAATTGAATTGATATTTTCAAAAAGGGAAACAATTAGCCAAATCGTAACTGCCTCAACATTTATTGGACCGGTTATGGAAAAAAAACGGTGAGATTAGTTAGGGGGGGTAATATGGGTAATTCAAACTTGCCACCTCATGGGGCTTATGATGGGGTCTACTAATTGGGGCCCAAAAATCATTATTGATTTTTATAATATATGTCGGATACGGATATTTTTCGGATCGAATAGACTGATATCCATATCCGCACTCTAGATCTTCGAATATCGGATATTTCTGATTTTTCAGATACAGATTCGGATCGGATTCGGATTTTTTTCAGATAATTGACAGGCTTACCCATAGGTACATCCCTTGGTACTGTATTTTTATTTTTTCCTTGTGATTCTTTGTATATTTTTATACTTCTATTCTTTCATATTTTTATTTAGGGTTTTTGTTAACGAGTGCCCGTAGAACACCTGTTAATCCACATTTAGTGCTAAATTTTTAGACAACCCAAAAAATTTAATTATGATATTAATTAATAAATTGAAAGATTTTTTAAAATACCAACAATGCCCCTAATAAATTCACCACTTTTATTCTTCTTCACCACTTTTATTCTTCTTCCCTCCCCTTAATTTTTCCCTCCCGTACTCAAATTTTTTTCCCTTCTCTCCCACAAAAGTTTCATATGAAAATATACAAATGCACATCTCCTATTACTTTTGTTATATATGTGTCACTTTTTGCCTTCTGGTAACCATTGGAGCATTTTGGCAGTTTTTGAGTTTTTTTCGTTTTTTGATCGGAACCGCAAAATTTTGGACTGTTAGCTATCGTCCTGAGCTAGAGGACTTCGATTGAAAATATAACTGCATATTATGTTTCCTGGTGCCATTTTAAGCCACTCATGAAATTTTCATCGGATTCCGGTAATGTTTCTGAAATTTCACAGTTCTGGGGCGTATCCGGGTTTTGACCGAGCGAGAAGTCATTGGGAGAGTTGACTCGGTCAAAGTGGGCCCATGACTTGGTCAACCCTTTTTGTTTTTTTGTGTGGTTGGGTTGACCCAAGTCAAAACCCACTTAAAGCCTTTAATCCTCACTTAAAGCTTGCTTAACCCTAATTAAGAGTGGTTTGACTTATTTAAGTGGGTAGGAAATGTTGCCTAGCACTATTCATCATCTTCTCAAACTCACTTTCTCTCTCCCCCTCTCTCCTTTTCTTAGTTTTGAGCCACCTAGGGTTCTCAAAACTCAAAACCCAAATCTTTGGGGAGGAGCTTGGCAGTGGAGGTCTTTGGGGAGGTGTTTCGGTGCGCGGAGAGCAACCGAACGTCCCTTCCTTCCCTTGGTAAGCTCTTTTTTCTTCTTTTTTGGCTTAGATGCTTGTTAGGAGGGTGGTTTTGAGGTTGGGTGGTGGTCGGCGGCTGTGGGTGGCTGTCGGTGGTGGTTGGGGGTGGTCGGAGGCCATTGGTGGCCGGTGGTTGGTGGTAGAGGAGCTCGGGCAGGGAGGTTGGTTGTCTCGGGCAGCAGGCAGCACAGGCGCAGCAGGCGTGCAGTGGCAGGGCGCGCGCGGGCGTGCGCTCGGGCGGCGTGCTGGGCGTGCTGGGCGAGGGTGCTGGGCGCTGGGGCACTGGGCGCTGAGCACCGTGCAGGAGCATGCGCGCGGGGCGCTGGGCAAGGGCGCAGGCGTGCGCGCGGTGAGGAGAGCAGTGGGTGCGAGCGGGCGGGTGCGCGTGCGGGGCGCTGCGCTGGGGCGCAGTGCGCACGGGTGCACCCGGGGCTGGGCGAGCGGCTGGTCGAAGGGTGATGCGCGTGGTGGTGCGCGCGCGGGGCGGGGCGCGGGGCGTACGGCGTGCGCGCAGGCTGCTGCGCTGGGGTGCAGTGAGCACGCGGTGCACCCGGGGAGCTCGGCGGCGTGTCCTGGCGTGCGGGCAGGGGCTCGACAGGGCGCCTGGGTGGGTAGGCTGGGGCGCGGCGGTGCATCCGGAGGCGGGTGGCCGTGAGGGTGGTTGCCGGGGGTGCGGGAGTGAGTCGGAGTGCTCGGGCTAGCGTGCATACGGGCCGTATGTACGTTTGCCCGAGCGTTGGGTACTTTGGTGTATTTTTGTGGTATTTGTGGATTTTTACTCACCTAGTTGATACCCTGTCTTGAAGATCTTGACGGACGGTCGCGCGACGACCTGACTACCGGTGAGTGGGACAATCCAACCCAGTTGGGAGGCGCTATACGCACTTGGGCGTATACCGTCCTCCCCTAGGGCACCATAGATTAATATTAACCTGTTTAATATGTAATCCATGCAGCATGATTGATATGTAGTATGCATGCTACCCTAGACTGAGTATGTTAGGGACTTGCACCCTTAGGTTGTGTAAGGGCCATGCATCTTGTCACCTTATTATCATGCTAGGAAAGCCTCGGCCTTTGTATGCTCCTATTAGTTTAATTGTTAAATTAAATGCAACTGGTGATACTATTGCATGCCTTAGAAAATATTAAGGGGCCTTGCGAGGTCAACATTGAGACCCGGGCTAGGGTGCTCCGTGTTCCTTGTTTGGTTGTCGGGACGTCCTATATCGGGACCTCATGGTGCCCTCCCAAGGTTTCTTTTCCCGTCTATATTAATGCATGTTCCCCGCATCTTGGTTATGCGCCCTGGAGGAATTCTGATGAATTCAAGACACTAGAGTTGTAGAGATGTGTTGTCAGCGGATCCGAGTGGATCATATGCGTGTGGGTAGGCTGTTTCTCTTCCCTTCGTTGGATCCGTGTAGGAACTCCTCAGCGTTAGACATGCTATCCTGACAGAGGGCTCCCATCAGTAGGCACCTCCTGATCTTGGACTCGGACTGTGCTGAATGTGGGAGTAGACCAGGCAAGCTACGGTGTGGAGGAGAGGCTATCGGTGGACCAAGGATGATTAACAGCCTAGTCAGTCCCAATATCCTATGTCACCTGTTGAGGGGTGAGGGTGAGGGTGAGGGTGTATGGATGTGTATGGATGTGTTTGGATGATTATCAGTCCCAATATCCTATGTCACCTGTTGAGGGGTGAGGGTGAGGGTGTATGGATGTGTATGGATGATTATAAGTCCCAATATCCTATGTCACCTATTGAGGGGTGAGGGTGAGGGTGTATGGATGTGTATGGATGATTATAAGTCCCAATATCCTATGTCACCTATTGAGGGGTGAGGGTGAGGGTGTGGTGGTTCGGCGAAGTATGAACTACTGGATTTATGTTGTTATGCCACTTTGAGGCTGGTTGTTGTTTAATTATGGTTAATATATATGTGATGCATGGGTTGTGCTGTTCACTGAGCGTGTGGCTCACCCCTCGCATAATATTTTTCTAGTGATTACTGAGGAGGACTTGAAGGAGGAGCTCCCTGAGCGACTGCACCAGTAGCGGAGTAGCGCTACGTCCCGCGAGTTGAGGCCATCAGCATCCTTCCTTTTTATTGTATGTAAATATTTTTGTGCTTGGGCACTCAGTTTGGATTGTATATGGTTGTATGTGTGTATATTGGCTCTCACAGGACATTGGATTTGTATCGAGTCTGTAGTATATTTTTGGATTACAGACTCAGTCTTTTAGCTTCCGCATCTGTGTATATATTATGTCAGCTTTGCTTTCATCTGTGTTGTTGTCATTTTAGTTGTTGTTAGAGTGATTTATTGACTCCCTGTTTAGACTGCTGATATCTTGTATACACTTGCCGCGACCCGGGGACGGCCGCCCTGGGGCGTGACAACTTTTGTTCTTATCTCATATCTCACATAATTGTGATACTTGTTTTAGTGTTGCTTATGTGAAGATAGTTTTTGTGTGGTATATAAGGTAATTTTTTTCTCTTTGTTTGATTTAATCTTTTATTTTAAATATTTTATATGTACATCTATTCTTTATTGATTTTTTTATCATTTGAATTTATTTTAATATATTATGAATAAATGGACTTGCATGCTTTCGGCTCTTGCTGATGCTTTACATCAAATCGGTGTAGGCAGATTTGTGGTAAATAAAAAAAGGTGTTTTGTAATTTTGTTTATAAAGTAGATGCTGAAATTTAACTTTTATGTCTTTTATTATAATGGGTTGGTATTGTAGATTGTGCATTGAAAAACTTATTAATAAAAATTAAATCATAGGAAACACATGTATAAAAAAAATGTTGATTTAATAAAAAATTTGAGTATGAGAGAAAAAATTGGATATGAGAGGGAAGTTAATTATTGTATACAATTTACATTCAAAATTTTCTACATCTGTTATCTGAACTGTGGGAAGCAACAAGTGGAGGCTCCACACTAATTCAAACACATCAATATTTCCACGTTATGAAAATCTAACCTATAAATTAAATCTAGCCCATAAACTAATTTATGATCCTAAATCTATTTGCCCTAATTAAAATTAAGGGAAAATCCAAATAACCCTTTGCAAACAGTATGAAATCCATATAACCCTCTCATTTTTTCTAAAGTCTATATAACCTCCTAAAAACAGCTATGTAAATCCAATTAGCTCATTGAGTTAAATTTGTGTTGACAAATTAGGATTATTATATGAATATTCTGTTTAGTTAACCTTAGTTACCCCCTCCCCCAACAATGTGTTAAAAATGTAAAATATCATCTGTACATGATAATTTATTCCTCCAGATTGGGTTTTTTAATGGGGTAAAATCGTGGTTTAACTCAGAGAATTATTTGGATTTACATATGTGTTTTCAAGGGGTTATATGAACTTTAGGAAAAGCGGGGGGTTATATGGATTCGATGCAGTTTACAGAGGATTATTTGGATTTTTCCCTAAAATTAATTGAGATAATAGATCATTTCCATCCATTTAAACCCATCTTATACAAATCTCGAGCACTAATACACTCAATACTTTTTGCAGCAGACCCATCTTATAAACTGCGTTATTATAGTGTCAAGGTTCTATAATTGTGTATAACACAAAAAAAAATTGGGATTTTTAGTTTTAAGTCCATGTAAACATGCATATTTAGGGATAGGTCCCTCACTTCTTGATATTTCTTTTTAGTCCCCATATTCAACCGCCTATTTGATTTTTAGTCCCTCCGTCAAACGTCCGTCCATACACCGTTAATTTGCAAAATGTGATTTTATTTTTTAGTCCCTATAAACTATGTTATTTATTTTTAAGTCCCTGTAAACTATGTTATTTAGTGATTGGTCCCTGTAAAATATAAAGAATGGAGGGACTAATCACTAAATAACATAGTTTACAGGGACTTAAAAATAAATCATATTTCACAAATTAACGGTGTATGGACGGACGTTTAACGGAGGGACTAAAAACCAAATAGGCGGTTGAATATGGGGACTAAAAAAGAAATATCAAGAAGTGAGGGACCTATCCCTAAATATGCATGTTTACAGGGACTTAAAAATAAAAATTTCAAAGCAAATAAAATATATTATTATATATCAGTATATACTTTATTTTATATAACAGTATAAACTTCAATGAGAGAGTATGATTTTTTTTTTATAAAAAAACACCGATGTGGATTGTAATTGAAGCTAGATATATTATTTTCCATAAGTCCCAACAAAAATAACACAACCCCACAAAAGGACGAGATACAGAGAAAGATAAAATTAAAGAATCCATTTAATAAATACCCAGCTACTATTAGCCCAGTTTGGATATATGATGTAGGACAAATTATTCAGATAGGATCACCAGAAAAAATCAACCAAATAAATTACAAATCAAATGTCATGATCTTTGGAATAGCACGAAATTTTACATGGAGAAAGATAACGAGATCATCTGAATTAGTTGTTATACAATAACAATTCTTAGTTTTCTACAATTCCTTGATTGAAGCATACAAATTGGCGAATTTATTATTTTTAGTAAATTTTATATTTGAGATATCTCTATCATAACAAATCGGAATTGATCACTATAGATTTTAGTGATCATTTAGGATCTCATATAGTAAAAAAATTAGTTTTCAAATTTTACTATTTTTAGTAATTTTTAATTGTTTTTGTTATTAGTATTATAGAAGCCCAAATCTGTCACATCTTATGATCCATTTAAAATGTCATACCACCTCAGCCCATGGCATTGGGCCATAAATACAGCACCATCTCAGGTTAGGCCAGGGAAGAATTCCATCCCATGATATGCTTACATGGCAATAGACACACCTCCTCCCACTATAAATAGAAGGGTATCCCCTTCACAAAAAGAAGGATAGAGAGATAGAGAGGAGGGGGGGGGGGGGGGGCGCAGATACTTCTTCTTCCCAAAATAAGAGAACCCTAGATCCAAGCTTGAAATCCCATTTTAAGGGAGATTGGGCTTCACCGTCGGAGGTTCTCGTCAAAAAAAGAACTACAGGTGGCTTGATCCCTCAAAAATGGTACGTAGGCAGCATGATTTATATCAGGTTCAGTCTAGACAAACCTCGTCAATCCCTCCATGGCGGACCCTAATCGTTGTCTCTTCGCGGATCAACTCAAACGAAGCCCGGACCATCCTTGAGTCCGGCCCATTCATGGAGGAGCACATTTTCATCTCTCACAAATGACGCCGTCTGTGGGACACGGGACAAAAAGCCGTTTCCCTAAACAAGATCTAGAAGAGATGGTGAAGATGAGGAGGGAAACATATTAATTGGGTTTCAAAGATGAGGTGATGCTGGGGGCAAAACCCCTTTCCTAAGCCTGTCAATCGGACGGATACGGATCAGATATGCTAATATCCATATCTTAAATTTCGGATTCGGATACGGATATTAATTTTCGGATTCGGATCCCTTCGTATACAGATCGGATACAGATATTTTTTGGATAATTGACATGTTTGAATATTAACATTAATTTGGATAATCAAGTGATATTTTAGAGAGACATTAAAATTAAAATTAAGATTTTAAGGCTTATTATCTCTTTCAGATATCATACATTGAAAATTTAATAGTATTATAATATATTATTATTGTGATTAATCATACAAGATAACAATATGGGCAATATATAATACAAATATATATATTTTTATAATATATGTCAGATACGGATATTTTTCGGATCGAATAGACTGATATCCATATCCGCACTCTGGATCTTCGAACATCTGATATTTTTTATTTTTCAGATAATTGATAGGCTTACCCCTTCCATCTTATCTCTTAGATGAGACATCCCAATGAAGAAGGGCAAATCTTGAGAAGACCACCACATTAGATCAACCTCTACCTCCTCTTGTAGCTGAAGAAGAAGCGCTGCAGAGAAGAGATCACATGGAGCCAAAGAAGCCATTTTTTCAGGTATTCCCTGCAAGTCACCTTTTCAGGTATTCCCTGCAAGTCACCTTTTCTGGTCTTCCCTTCAGACCAGGTCTTCCCAATGGACCATCTCTTCAGGCCATCTCTTTAGGTCTTCTCATCTCTTTAGGTTTTCTCAATAGACATCCCCTTCAAGTCTTCCCAATAGACCATCTCTTTAGGTCTTCTCTTCAGGCCATCTCTTTAGATCTTCTCAATAGACCACCCCTTCAGGTCTTCTCTTCAGGCCATCCCTTCAGGTCTTCTTAATGGACCACCTCTTCAAATCTTCACGACGGGCCACCCCTTCAGGTCTTCTCGACAGGAAACCCCTTTAGGTCTTCTCGACAGGAAACCCCTTTAGGTCTTCTCAACGGACGAGACACCTTAAGCCGCACCCATCTGTTATGGACTCGAGGTGGCGCATACAAATAAGCCGTACTCGTCCATTTCGGAATAAGAGGTGACGCACCCCTTAAGCCACACCCATCTGTTATGGACTCGAGGTCGCGCATACAAATAAGTTGTACTCGTCCATCCTGGAATAAGAGGTGACGCACCCCTTTAGCCGCACCCATCTGTTATGGACTCGAGGTTGCGCATACAAATAAGTCGTACTCGTCCATCTCAGAATAAGAGGTGATGCACCCGTTAAGCCGCACCCATCTGTTATGGACCTGAGGTCGCGCATACAAATAAGTCGTTCTTGTCCATCTTGGAATAAGAGGTGATGCACAGCTAGCCGCAATGGCAATTAAGATGCACTCCAATGGGACAGGGCATGGACGAGGTCGTGAGGAGTTAAAACTCTGCCTGCTAAGTGAATTGTACCTTGTCACCGATCAGGTCAAGGGTCGTGAGGAGCTATACTCTATTCACTTATCGGGTAGCACTCGAGTCACCCCAGACTAAGGGTCGCACACTAGCTGCAACGGCAATTAAGACACACTCCAATGGGATGGGGCATGGACGAGGTCGCGAGGAGTTAAAACTCTGCTTGCTAAGTGAATTGCACCTTGTCACCAATAATGCCAAGGGTCGCAAGGAGCTATACTCTATTCACTTACTGGGTAGCACTCGAGTCACCCCAGACTAAAGGTCGCGCACTAGCCGCAACAGCACAATTAAGACGCTCTCCAATGGGACGGGGCACGGAAGAGGTCGCGAGGAGTTAAAACTCCGCCTGCTAAGTTAATTGCACATTGTCACCGATCAGGTAAAGGGTCGTGAGGAGCTATACTCTATTCACTCACCGGGTAGCACTCGAGTCCCCTCAGACTAAGGGTCGCGCACTAGCTGCAACGGCAATTAAGGCGCACTCCAATGGGACGGGGCACGGATGAGGTCGCGAGGAGTTAAAACACCGCATGCTAAGTGAATTGCACCTTGCCACCGATCAGGTCAAGGGTCATAAGGAGCTATACTCTATTCACTTACCGGGTAGCACTCGAGTCACCTCGGACCAAGGGTTGCGCACTAGCCGCAATGGCACAATTAAGACTCTCTCCAATGGGACGGGGCACGGATGAGGTCGTGCATACAAATAAGTCGTACTTGTACATGTCGGATTGGGCGTAGACCAGGTCTTTTGGTCTTTCCTATAGGACTTCCATTCTGGTCTACCCAGAAGATTAGGTCTTCCTTGCAGGTCTTCCATTCTTGTCTTCCTAGAAGATCATGTCTTCCCTTCAGGTCTTCCATTCTGGTCTTCCCTTAAGATCAGGTCTTCCCTGCAGGTCTTCAAGTCTAGTCTTCCCTTAAGATTACGTCTTCCCTGCAGGTCTTCTAGTCTGGTCTTCCCATAAGATCAGGTCTTCCCTACAGGTCTTCCATTCTGGTCTTCCCTGAAGATCAGGTCTTCCTTGCAAGTCTTCTAGTCTGGTCTTCCCTGTAGGTCTTCCAGTCTGGTCTTCCCAGATGATCAGGTCTTTCCTGCAGGACTTCCATTCTGGTCTTCCCAGATGATCAGGTCTTCCCTGCAAGTCTTCCATTCTGATCTTCCCTTAAGATCAGGTCTTCCTTGTAGGTCTTCCATTCAGGTCTTCCCTTAAGATCAGGTCTTCCCTGCACGTCTTCCATTCTGGTCTTCCCAGAAGATCAGGTAGAGGGGCGAAAAAATGACATACCGGGTTTAGGTAGTTGGGTCTGTCCACTCCATCTCCTCCGACAGGTACCGCTAGTTTGCCGGTGATCCTCCTCCTCGAGCGTCGTGAACACGGGACGGGGGTGACCTATAGGAGACTCGAGTACGGTCCGCAGTGGACCGATTGACGAGATTTTTGGTCTGGACTGAACCTGATGTTCCCTCTCAGGCTGCCTACGTACCCTTGTTTAGGGATCAAGTCACACGTAGTTCCTCCTTTTTGGTGGTGGGATTTTGCACCGGAAGTGGTCATGTGCCAGGGGTCTAGCCAAAAGAAATTTTTGCCTTTTTAAGAAGAATTGATTCTCCATTTATAGTACTTTGGAGGGTGCCCTAGAATTAATGGTGGATCTCTCTCCCATCAGACGGATGGGGAGGGATTCCTGATTTAGATGATCATGAATATGTATATTTAGGGATTTGCACAATCAGTCATTGATAATCCCTAAACAAATATACATATTTTGCTTTGGATTTATGGAATCAATTAATGATGTTTCCAAATATAACATATATTGTTGGGATTTGGGAATCAGTTATTGATAACCCCAAATCTAATATATATGTTGCTAGGATTTTTGGGAATCCTCAATGATGGTCCATAATTAAAAATATGTATTGTTGGAATTTGGAAATAAGTCAAGGATAATTCCAAATCGGGCCAAATATATAATCAGAGATTTGCATGAGATTCTGAGATATCTGCATTGATAACACAATAATCACTTTTTCATTTGGGATTTGATTTTCTAAATTTGACTTTATATTTTCTGATTGTCGGATATGACGGGCCGGATTCATGAATCGTGGTGATTCGGGTCGTGGACCTTTGTTAATCGGGTCTTGGATCGCAGGCACATGGAGCTTAGTTAGGGGCCCAGAAAATTGGGCGCCCACATCAGGTTTTCTCTGTAGGTCTTCCATTCTGGTCTTCCCTTAAGATCAGGTCTTCCATTCTGGTCTTTCTTTAAGATCAGGTCTTCCTTGTAGGTCTTCCATTCTGGTCTTCCCTGAAGATCTCGTCTCCCCTGAAGATCTGGTCTTTCCTTGCAAGTCTTCTAGTCTGGTCTTCCCTTAAGATCTGGTCTTTCCTGAAGATTAGGTCTTCCTTGCAAGTCTTCTAGTCTCGTCTTCCCTTAAGATCAGGTCTTCCCTATCAGTCACCTTTTTAGGTCTTCTCTATAGGTCACATTTCCAGGTCTTCACTGCAGGTCACCTACTCAAGTCTT
This sequence comes from Acorus gramineus, assembly GCA_030737835.1. NCBI lineage: Eukaryota > Viridiplantae > Streptophyta > Magnoliopsida > Acorales > Acoraceae > Acorus > Acorus gramineus. Next base: position 633,219 of record JAUJYN010000038.1, on the reverse strand, counting down.
CCCTGACAGGTCACCTATTCAGGTCTACCTTGTTAGTCACCTTTTCAGGTCCTCCTTGGAGGTCACATTTTCAGGTCTTCCCTGTCGGTCACCTTTTCAGGTCTTCCCTGTAGGTCACCTATTCAGGCCTTCCCCTACAGGTCACCTTTTCAGGTCTTCCTTGACAGGTCACCTTTTTAGGTCTTCTCTGCAGGTCACCTTTTCAGGTCTTCCCTGCAGGTCACCTATTCAGGCCTTCCCTATTGATCAATTTTTCAAGTCTTCCCTGCAGGTCACCTTTGAGGTCTTCCCTGCAGTTCACCTGTTCAGGCCTTCCCTGTCGATCACCTTTTCAGGTCTTCCCTGCGAGTCACCTTTCTAGGTCTTTCTCGCAGGTCACCTATTTAGGTCTTCCCTGACAGGTCACATTTTCAGGTCTTCCCTGTTAGTTACCTTTTCAGGCCTTCCTTGCAGGTCACCTATTCAGGCATTCCCTAACAGATCACCTATTTAGGCCTTCCTTGACAGGTCACCTTTCCTTCCCTGACAGGTCACCTTTTCAAGTCTTCCTTGACAGGTCACATTTTTAGGTCTTCCCTGTTAGTCACCTTTTCAGGTCTTCTCTGTAGGTCACTTATTCAGGCCTTCCCTGACAGGTCACCTATTCAGGCCTTCCCTGACAGGTCACCTATTCAGGCCTTCCCTGACAGGTCACCTTTTCAAGCCTTCTCTGACAGGTCACCTTTTCAGGTCTTCCCTGTCGGTCACCTTTTCAGGTCTTTCCTGTAGGTCACCTATTCAGGTCTTCCCTGTAGGTCACCTATTCAGGTCTTCCCTGCAGGTCACCTTTTAAGGTCTTTCCTGACAGGTCACCTATTCAGGTCTTCCCTAACAGGTCACCTTTTCAAGTCTTCCCTGCTGGTCACATATTTAGGCCTTCCCTGTCGATCACCTTTTCAGGTCTTCCCTGCGGGTCACCTTTCCAGGTTTTCTTTGCGGGTCACCTATTCAGGTCTTCCCTGACAGGTCACCTTTTCAGGTCTTCCTTATCGGACACCTTTTCAGGTCTTCCCTGCGGATCACCTATTCAGGTCTTACATGCAAGTCACCTTTTCAGGTCTTCCTTAACTGGTCACTTTGTCGATCACCTTTTCAAGTCCTTCCTACAGGTCACCTTTTCAGGTCTTCCCTACGGGTCACCTTTTCAAGTCTTCCCTACAGGTCATCTGTTTGGTCTTCCCTGTAAATCTAGTCTTACAGGTTAAAGTCAGAAAGAATAAGAAGAATGTCTCCTCGACAAAAGTCAGACAAGAATTTAGCATGCGAGGTCCCAATGTTTGATCTTCCGCTCTCCCGATCCCCATAAGACCAAGAGTTTGAAGATTTGGTCTAATCATTAAGAGGACTCCTCTTAAGTCTATTCTTCTTCTCTCCCGGTCCTTGAAAGACCAAAAGAGGGAGCATTGTAGAAGCCCAAATCTGTCACACCTTAGGATCCATTTAAAAGGCCATACCACCCCGGTCCATGACATTTGGCCATAAACACAACACCATCTCAGGTTAGGCCAGGGGAGGATTTCATCCCATGATATGCTCACACCTCCATGGCAATAGGCACACCCCTCCCACTATAAATAGAAGGGTATCCCTTTCACAAAAGGGGGGATAGAGAGATAGAGAGAGAGGGGGGTAGAGACTTCTTCTTCTTCCCAAAAAAAAGAACCTTAGACCCAATCTTGAAATCCCATTTTAATGGAGATTGGGCTTCACTGTCGGAGGTTCTTGTCAAAAAAGGAACTACGGGTGGCTTGATCCCTCAAAAAGGGTACGTAGGCAACCTGATTTATATCAGGTTCAATCCAGACAAACCTTGCCAATCCCTCCACGATATTGTTGGGATTATGTCTCGATCTGGTGTATCACATCGGACGGTCATGATAAAACCATATTAGGGTGGACACCTAATTGATATATTAATTAAGATTTGATCTTAATTAATATTAATTTAAAGTGATTCTCTTAAAATCAAAAAACAATATTTGTTTATTAATTATGAGATTACTTGGGGAGGAAGTTATTTATCATGTAAATATATTCTAGGTTTCCATGGCAAAATATGGCATGATAAGATGTAGAGATCCAAGGGTGAGGTTGAGAGGGCTCTAAGAGAGTAACTCCATGAGAGAGTTTTTGAGTCTCTTAATGTATTTTTGTACCTCAACTATTATAATGGATTCTTTAATTTTGCCCCGTGGATGTAGGCCTAGGCCGAACCACGTATATCTTGTGTTCTTCGTGTGATGGTGTTCCGTTCTTGTGATTGATCTCAGGTTTTGTTAATGGCTTCCATGAATCCATTTCCCAATAGTGGTATCAGAGCTCTAGGTTCAACCTAGGAGGACGAGATCTGAAGAACGATGATAGACGGCAACATAGATCGATGATGGCGTACCATCGATGGATTTGCTGTTGGAAGGTCCAACAATAGTTGTGTCGTATCGAGTTCTACGCGAAGAAGAAGAAAATACATGGGAATCATGTATTGGAAAGAAAAAAAAGGTTTGAAATACGATCCATCGTATATGAAAACATAAAGAAAAAGAGTTGTTGGTTCTTTTTCTCTTTCTTTTGCATGGGTGATGAAAGGGAGGCTTTGCATGCCTCGGGAATTAAAAAAAGAAAAAAAGAAAAAAAAAGAGCCGCAGGTGCATGGGATTCTTGATGTGTGCATAGGTTCGGGTGCACAGAGAGTTCGCGGCGTATGGTGACGAGGCAATTCCCTGAGGTGCGGGTCCAAGCATAAGTGTAGCGCCCTCGTACCCAAGACTCCGTTTTGGAGCTCGAATATGGTACGTTACCATAGATTTTCTCGATAAAACACGGGTCATATATATATATTTTTTTGAAACAAAGAGATTTATTTAATCATACCAAATCATAAACCATAACTAGGATCTAAACATGACTCATCCTAAACGTGGATGATTACGCACAAAATATTTTAACATAAACATCCATCTGTTTTTGATGGAAGGGACTAAGGAAAACTACATAGGAGACTAGACCCACTCACCTTAGGTCCAATAGATGCGAAACAAAACTTCAGTAGGTCTAAGGCAACCTAACCCGACCTGAAATGATACGAATCGATCACAAAATGTGCAAACAGTACGGGACCTGATGGTACCCGTACTCACAGGACCTGACAGCTCTCGGTAGAACCGTCTAGAGACAGGCCGACGGCTCCTCCTGGGACCGTCCAAAACAAACCTGACGGCTCCTGGGGCCGACCCTTAACAAACCGACGGCTCCATTGGGAGTTGTCCCGAACATGCCCGATGGCTCCTATAGGGGCCGTTCTGGGACAGAAGTACGAAACCCTAACATTGTTATTTTTCATAAATTATTTTAAAGCATTCTACCATTGAAAACAAAACACGAGTTATTCCAAAATGACGTAAAAATAGTGAGAATCTTGTATTGAATCAAATCGTGCATTCAAGAAATCGATTTAAAATAGAACAAAGATTCATTTGAAACATCTTCGAAAAACCCTAGATCTATCATAGGTACAAATACGAATATGGATCTACGTTCAAATCTTCAAAACTCATGAAAACACGACATTGATTTGGATCTATGCATATAGGGGCTGAAACATTCTTTAAAGGATCTTAAAACATGATTCCTTCCTTAAATGAACTAACCTAATCATGGTGTCTACCTATGCGTATTTATCTTCACATGAAAACTTACAACCCATCTTAAAAGCATGATCATATCATAGTTATAACATTAAATCCTAAAATCATCTAAATCCCATTAAAGTTTTGAGGAAAATCCAACAAGAAAACCTAAGAAATCTAAAACTTCAATATACGCGTTGAGATTCAATATCATCGTCAAAACTTGTAAAAACAAGAAGAAAACTTATTCTTTTTGTTTGAAAACCTTTAAAACGAGATCATATGAAAACAACATTCAAAGGGATTTACTATAAGTCAAAAACTCTTCAAAACATCACTAGAAACTCACCAAAATCTCGTCCAAAACTCCTTCCCAAGCTTCCTCAACAAAGGTGCCCAAGAGAAGAAGAAAATAAAAATTTAGGGTTTGATGTTTCAATGCAAAGGAGAGAGAAGGAGGAGTTTATAAACCTCACACACGCATAGGGACAAGAATACAACACCAGCAAACCCGAATAACCACAATCAATGCTACTGTTCCTTTCAAAAATGACTGAAATTTCGAATTCAATTTCCGCCCAGATCAACGGCTCTTATTGAGCCCGTCGATCAATCACCCGACGGCTCTACCCGATCCGTCGCCCATGTGCCCGACGGCACCTATACGATCCGTCAGAGACTGTCTGACTCTTTGGTCCATAACTTGGTCTATATGCATCCGATTTACGATCCGTAAGAAGCGTTGGAAAGCCAACGAAACAAAAATCTAATCATGCCAAATTATAACAAATTTGGAACACTAAACACTCCACAAAATAGGCTAACTAGGTCTTAAAATTCATAGTCGTTACAATAAGACTCATGAAAGAATTGCTTGATGCGTGGAGGTGTGTGAAGCGCATATGCGGTGTTCGTGCGAGAGGAAGATGATGAAACAATGCAACACAAAGAAGACGTTCTGAACCGAGTTTGGGAAAGGAGACATCCCAGGTGGTTCAGGTAAAAGGCGAGTCTAGGTATTCTGAGCTTACTAGCGCGTGGTGTAGCTTTTTCAAGGTGGAGTCCAGACAATCCTTCAAAGACGCCCATGGAGAGCGTGCGACGGATGCACGAGATTACCAAGTTAATGTATTGACTTGAAGATGCGGCGGTGCAGACTTCTGGAGGAAGATGTTGCTCAAACCTTTGCAAGGTTTACCTGCAAGGTGGAGTTCTGCAGAGCGAGGTGGAGACATCAGAAATCTTCAAGGGGTTCGAGAAAGTTCGAGTTTACCAGATACGAGCCAAGGTGGAGATTGTTGCGATTATGTCTCAATCTTGTATATCATATCGGACGGCCATGATGAAACCATATTAGGGTGGACACCTAATTGGTATATTAATTAAGATTTGATCTTAATTAATATTAATTTAAAATGAATCTCTTAAAATCAGAAAACAATATTTGTTTATTAATTATGAGATTATTTGGGGAGGAAGTTATTTATCTTATAAATATCTTTTAGGGTTCCATGGCAAAACATGGCATGATAAGATGTAGAGATCCAAGGGTGAGGTTGAGAGGGTTTTAAGAGGGTAACTCCATGAGAGAGTTTTTGAATCTCTTAATGTATTTTTGTATCTCAACTATTATAATGGATTCTATGTTTTCTTAATGTATTTTTGTATGTCAACTATTATAATGGATTCTCTGTTTTCACCCCGTGGATGTAGGCCTAGGCCGAACCACGTATATCTTGTGTTCTTTGTGTGATGGTGTTCCGTTCTTGTGATTGATCTCGGGTTTTGTTGATGGCTTCCGCGAATCTGTTTCCCAACACGGTCCCTAATCGTCGTCTCTTTGCGGATCTACTTAAACCAAGCCTGGACCGTCCTCAAGTCTGACCCATTCAAGGAGGAGGACATTTTCACCTCCCACAAATGGCGCCGTCTGTGGGACACGGGAGAAAAAGCCGTTTCTCTAAACAAGATCTAGAAGAGATGGTGAAGATGAGGACATTTTCACCTCCCACATATTAATTGGGTTGCAAAGATGAGGTGATGCTAGGGGCAAGACCCCCTTCCATCTGAAGTCTCAGATGAGACATCCCAATGAAGAAGGGCAAATCTTGAGGAAGACCACCACATTAGATCAACCTCTACCTCCTCTTGTAGCTGAAGAAGAAGTGCTGGAGAGAAGAGGTCACGTGGAGCCAAAGAAGCCATCTTTTTCAGGTATTCCCTGCAAGTCACCTTTTCTGGTCTTCCCTATGCATCAGGTCTTCCCTGCGGGACACCTTTTCTGGTCTTCCCTGTAGGACATCTTTTCTGGTCTTACCTTTTCTGGTCTTCTCTGCCGACCAGGTGTGCGCTTCAGGAACTACGGGTGGCTTGATCCCTCAAAAAGGGTATGTAGGCAGCCTGATTTACATCAGGTTCAGTCCAGATAAACCTTGTCAATCCCTTCACAACGGTCCCTAATTGTCGTCTTTTTGCGGATCTACTCAAACCAAGCCTGGACCGTCCTTGAGTCTGGCCCATTCAAGGAGGAAGACATTTTCACCTCCCACAAGTATAAATAAAAGACTTGTAATATAAGAAAAACAATTTTTATCAATAATATTCTAAATTTTTCTTATTTTGGGGCTTTCTTCCTTGTGGATTCAAGGATATCTTCTGAATTCAAGGAGCTTATGAGATCTCAACGCTTGTTGGATTTTTCTATCGTTTCATGCTGCGTTAGGTGGTATCAAAGAGAGGATTTTTCTGCCTTCGATGATAGATAACAAAGTGAGAGACAACTAACCTATTGACCGTGGTCGTGGGTTGGAGAACATGTGGAAAGTGTTCGATATCAGGTGCGAGAGATCCGCGAGACAATTGCTGGCCTAAACCTCAACGCCAACAACAGACATCCTGAAGGTGATATGAGACGTGCTGAGGAATTTGCTCAAGACAGACTTGTTGCTCCGAACGTGATTCGATGTTCTCTTCATTATCAATATATAATTAAGTTATTATGAGATTTATGACTATTTTAGTATTGATCAAGAATAAATGATTTTTTTTACTTATTTGTGTTTTTAATTATTCTCGTTGTAAAATATAATAATAAAATTTTTGTTGTTTGATTAATCATGTATGATGGAATAAATGGAACATGGTCGCGTGTCCAGAACGCCAAATCGGACATGGAAAGCGGGAATGAGTGGAATGACCGTCCCGCGGGTTGTCCCTGACGTTGTCGCTCGTTACGAACCGAAATTCAAAACGGACCGAAAATTCAAAACGGGAGTGTCTCCGTGGAATTTCTTTCCCTTTCCACAAACACAGACAAAAAAATAAAAGTAAAAATTAAAACCCAACAGTCATTATCTCCTCATCGTCAGTTCTTCCCGGTTTCCCTTCCCCCACCAATCCTATTTCACACCACACTAAGACCATTTTAAAGGTCCACTCAATTCCACTGTTTCCCCTCATATATTTCTCTTCTGCCCATTCAACATCACCACCACCACCACCACTGCTGTTAGAGAGAGAGAGAGAGAGAGAGAGAGAGAGAGAGAGAGAGAGAGAGACCATGAGAAGGAGAGGTATTATCTCCTCCAATCCCCAGCTCAAGCTCTCCCTCCCTCCCTCTGATGATGCCTCCTTCTCCAAGTTCTTGTACTCCTCCTTCTCACTCTTATCTCCCCTTTTGTTGGGATTCTTGAAATTGAGGACTTTTTTTTTTTTTTTTTTTTGGGTCAGGACGAATAGTGGTACATTCACGGATGGGGATCTGTTTGTCAACAAGGACGGCGTCCGGATCGTCTCCCAGGATGGAGGACGGGAGGTTAGACGCTTTGGGTTCTTGAAAATTTATGTTTTTTGAGTGTGGTTTTCTTCGATTCGATGTACATAGGTTTTGTGGATATGATTTCTCCTTGAAATTATAAATTGAGCTTCTCTAGGATGGACTTTCCATAGGGATTGATGCATATTGAGATGCTGGGTTGCACAATTTAGGATTATATTTTTATGGGTCATTGATACACTCGGTCAGTCCTGATGGAGTATGTACTAGGTTAGACCAGTATGTACTTGATTAGAGAAAATGCAAAAAAATATGCATTAAATTCATTTGTGTTCATACTTCACTTTTTGTGAAGGTTTGTATTATATTTGACAAGTTTTTGTTTTTTTTTTTCTTGGTTTTTTCTTTGTGGAGTTTATTTCTCATGGTTTGCACATTTTAGGACCATATTTTCATGGCCATTAATGCACTTAGGGTCCGTTTGGTTTCATGCAATTTGATTTCTTAAGGATTTCATTTTACGTGGAAAAACTTTTTTCGGAAAAGGAAATCCATTTTCGGTGTTTGGTTGTACTGAAATCATTTTACAGAAAATAATATCCGTCATTTGTTTCCCTGTAAAATGTTAATATGAAATTGTTTTCTAGTGTTTGGTTCTATAAATTCAAAAAATATTATTTTTCATATGTATGCATTAATATAAATTATGAATATAAAAAATAAAATAACAACAAATAGATCGAAATTATTAATAAATGCAATTACAAAATTTTTTCTTGCATTCCATTGTTTCAAAATAACAATACCTATACTATTTAACCTTATTAGTCATAAAAAAAGTACTATTTAACATGATTATTTTTCAAAATATGTAAGTTTCATAAAATTATAAAAAGTTGACTAAATAAACTTATCACCTAATAAATTAAAATTCAACGTGTCCTTTGTTCTATTTATATTAAAAAAGCATTAAAATTAAAAAACATTTTAAAAAGTTCAAAGAATAATCATATCATCTAAAATTTTTCCTACAAAATAGATAGTCTATCCCATTTTTTTTTTTTAAAATCAAATATATGACCAATTCAAAGTTCACAATTAACCTTATCTTATCAAATCTGATCAATTTTTTACCCATCAATTTCACCGTGGCCTTTTTTTGTTAAAACTATTTTTATTTAGATTATATAAATTTAATCTTTTGGGATAAATTCAACTAGCTTTCTTTTAAATTATCTTATCAAATATTTATTATTTGGAATAACCTTATCATTTGAAATAATGTCATAACCTTATCATTTGAAATAATATCATACACATCTGATTATCTATCCCATTTTTGTAATATATATATATATATATATATCATCTTCAACTTATCAAACCTTTCCAATTGATATGAACAAAAAAAAAAATCTACGTGGCATTTATTGGATCTTATTTTGGATTATTTGGTTATTTAGATTCATTAAAATCCCTATGACCCTTAAAATTCTATTTTAATAAATTTTAAATCATATAATCTATTATGTATTTTGTTCAATAAGATATCATGTCTAACATGGCATTAATAAAATATACAAATCAGATGTTCAAAACATTTTGGATTAAAAACAATTATATGCATCCAACATTTTTAAAATGAGTTTTTTTTTTCAGAATTCTTTTTTCTAAATTAAGACATGAATTCACAAACATAAACTTAACATATGAAAAAATAAATAGAAAGAGAGGCATGATGTAGTCCTAATTGCATACAGGGGTGGATCCAAAACAATAGGGTGGGCGATATCAAATATTAATATAGAAGAATTTTTTTCTTATATTTGATGTAATTATTTTATATATTAAATATTGTGATATTCAAAAGACACTCGGTCTTTTTTATAGCCCTATGCACTGTGATAATGTAGTATATACTGCGTATCATAGTGTGAGGTTCTATCATAGTGTATTGAATAAAAAAAATATTTATTTACAATGAAAAAAATATACACTAGTGTATCTCAATTTATATAACACTTTATATAACAACATATACTTTAATAGGAGAGTACATAATTTTTTTAGCAAAAGAAAAATGGTATAGATTGCAAATGGGGTTGCAGAAGGGACTTGACATATCATTTTTCTTTTCTTTCAGTCCCAATTTCAGTCCCATATGTGTCGATAGAAAATCACCAGAACATATACTCACATTAACGAGGTATATGTTTTAATAAAATTTTTTCACATTTTCTTTTAATGTATTCATACAATTTATTAAAGTATTTGTTTCATTTTTTTTATAAAAGCATTGTATCTCATTAGATGAAGTATATTTTATTTTTAAAAAATTCAAAACACATGTAGACTGGAATTGGGATGAAAAGAGATTGTATGTGACATTATCTCAATATATATAACAAATAACAATATATATATATATATATATATATGTATGTATATAAGATCTAGGCCGGGCTAGCCAACCTTTGGATCCGCCTCTAATTGCATATAATTTTTCTAATCAAGTATACTAGGTTAAATGAGTATATACGCAAGAAAGATATGTATTAAATTCATTTGTGTAAATAATTCACTTTTTTGTGAAGGTATGTATTACATTTGACTAGTATATGCATTGTATTAAATATTGATTTTTTTAATCTATCTATGGGGCCCTAGATAGATTTATCAATCAGTATATCGATTCGAGGCTTGAATGGAAAATTGTTTCAAAATTTTTTGAAAAAATTGAAAAAATCAGAAAAAACTATAGAAAATTAAGTAAAATTAGAAATTTATTGATTTTTTTTTTCTTTTTTTTTTTTGATAGGAAGCACATGTAATGAATTACTTAAAGGCTAAAAATTTAAAATACAATGTTTATATGCTGAAAATGAAACATCTAATATATATATCATGCATAGAATATATATCATTCATTTTGAAATTACAGTCGATAGAGTAAGGGGCTGTTGACAACAACTATTCATTGCTACTAATCACTCTCAAATGACAAATGAGTGATCTATGGTTTCCCTTCCTGTTAACTCATCGATCAACATATCAAATATATATCAATTTTTTCTGTGTTTGGATGATATCTCAATGATCAATATATCACCCAAACCGATAAACAAATAAGTGGCTTGGATTTTGTGGTTGGAGATTTTTTTCTGTATATCAGACTGACATATCGATGTACCAATCAATATTTGCAACTATGATATATACCTTCTTGAAAAATTCAAAATGTGTTGTGATTGTAAAAGTGGTTACATGAATGAGTGTCCCTAACATTTTCCAATTTTTATATATTTTAATTAACTTTGTAGACATCTTAATCATTGCTTTGTGCTCGGAAACACTTGGCATTCAACTGGGATGCAACCTGCAAGCTTCTTTAATATGCATGATTGATTGGGTGATCCTCCCCTACAAAATAAATGCAACAAAGAAGAGCAAGGGCTAAGACTCAGAAGAAGAGATCTACCAACCCCGTGACCCCAAAAACATCATCCTATAATGATATTCCTCAGTAACTATTCCTCCCCGTATACAACACATGATTAGCCCCCACGCAAAATCTCCCAAATATTATCCACATACATTTGGGTGCACTTTAATATAACTTGGTTTTTGGCTTTTGCATAAGTTATAGGGAGACCACACCATGGCCAAGACAAAATTTTGTGATATCTTTGCTTTCACGCTTCCATCTCCCATCAGCCTCAACCTCTTCCCAGTTAGCGTCATCCCCTCCAAGGTCGAAAAATCCACCACTGTCCCCATGACCCCGGCCAACATAGTCCAAACTTGGCATACCATTGGACAAAGAACAAATTGATGCTTTGTAATTTCCTCATCCAATTACACAACATGCATGTCATGACATCATTAAATGCCAACTTCGCTCTATAAGCCTTGGTAAGCAGCTTGTTTTGGTACATCAACCACATGAAGGCTTATAACTTTCAGAAGGGATTTGAACCTTCACATCTTTTTTGATATGATTGCCATGACATGTAGTCTTGGTCATTCCTTTACCAAGTGTAGCACCTTCTGACAGAAAATTCAATCTTTGGCTGAGGTTTCCACACCATCGAATCCTCCTGCAGAAGTCTAATGTCAGAGCTTTGTATTTTTGTAATATCATGTGATGACTATTTCTGGATGTTGATTATAATTTTGTATTTTTATTTGAATTCATGTCATAAATTGTTAGACAATTCTGCAGTCATTATAGATCATGTGGCTTCTTAACATATGGTATTTTTTTTGTATTGCCAAACATGGAACAGCCAACTCCTATAAACGCGTCTGACAACCAGTTGTCATTAGCTGATATAGACACAATTAAGGTGATCGGTAAGGGTAGTGGAGGAATTGTGCAACTGGTTTGCCACAAATGGACTGGTCAATTTTTTGCTTTAAAGGTATATGTCGACTTAACATCGAAGTTTGCTTTTGCTTTCCTTTCCATGCATTTCTTCAACTGTTGGTCATGTGGTTTGATTTCTTCTAAAAGAAGGAGTTGTTGTTTCCTTCCATAAAAAGCTGTTATTTTCCCAAAATTGTGAACATGTGAAAATATCATTCATCTTTACTGTATTAGAAACCTTATATATGGGACTGTTAGTTTTTCATTTTTTTTTGGGTTAGGTAAGTGGTGAGACTTGAACCCAAGATCTCATGGTCACAAAGTTTGTTGTCAACCATTGACTGTTAGTTTCAATACCTTAACAGGCTCAGAAAGGATTGCTTGGTAGTTTCTTCAGATCCCTCTCTGTTAACTCTGTTATCATTTCCAATCTCACACTAACACACACTATATATGAGAAAAGAGCACTGATGTCCATTTTGTTTTATTGGGTTGGATAATTCCTGTTAAAAGACCATTCTGTTTCGAAGAGGAGCATATATCATGGTTGATGAAAAACAGAGTAACAACCTTGGTGGCTTGGTATATCCATCATTGATGCCTCACCAAGTGTGGATACACATGCTTATCTTATTGGCCAAGGGAGGAAGCCTTCTCTTCCAAAGCTCAGTTGTGATTCTTTAAATCAAATTAATCTGGAATTGGGAATTTACTTAGGAGTGGAATGTATAGAAAATGGCTCGTAGATGGGCATTTAGAACTGTCAAGGTGTGAGGGTTCCTTTTATATTTCATTTATTGTTAGAGGAAGGAAGTTGTTGCAGTAGAAAACCTTGGGCCTTTTGAGTTCACCTCCTGGATGAATGTTTTTAAAGTTTTCTCAATATTGTTGATCTTTTGAGAAAAAGTTATTTTTATTCACGATTCTCAATATAATTTGTCTTTGTCAAATATTTATAAGAGTATTGTTTCTTGTTCTAGGTGATCCAAATGACTATTCATGAGGATGTCCGCAGACAAATTGTACAGGAATTGAAGATTAATCAATCCTCTCAATGTCCGTATGTTGTAGTGTGCTACCATTGTTTCTATGACAATGGTGTCATTTCTATAGTCTTGGAATACATGGATGGAGGATCTCTCTCTGATCTTCTGAAAAAAGTGAAGTCTATTCCAGAGCCATTCCTTGCAGCCATCAGTATTCAGGCTAGTATTTCTGGCACAATGTCATCACTTATTCTTGGACTTCATAATGTACTAGTGTCATTTTGCCCTTTTGAGCTGATGGAGCAGTTCTCTTCCTTCTATAGGTCCTCAAGGGTTTGATATATCTTCATCACCAGAAGCATATAATTCATCGGGACTTGAAACCGTCAAATATTTTGATCAATCACAGAGGTGAAGTTAAGATAACCGACTTTGGTGTGAGTGCCATTGTGGAAAATTCATCTGGCCTGAGGGACACTTTTATTGGAACTTACAATTACATGTCGGTGAGTATATTTTCTTAGGTGAGGAACTTTAGTATCTTTTCATTTCATATGAAGTAGCTTTTATTGATTGTTATGTATACATTTTTCTGAAACTTTCAAAGCAATTAAGTATGCATTAAATATTTCAATTTGAGTAGCCGGAGCGAATCAGTGCTAGTGCATATGGAAAAAGAAGTGATATATGGAGTTTGGGACTTACATTATTGGAATGTGCCACTGGTCGTTTTCCATATACACCACCAGATCAAGGAGGATGGAACTATTTTGAGCTTTTGGCAGCAGTGGTCGATCAACCATCTCCTTGTGCACCTCCTGAGCAGTTTTCCCCTGAATTTTGCTCATTTATTTCAGCGTGGTAAACACATATCTTCAATTTTGTTAATTTGTTTTGTCCTTATTTTAGTGACTGCATTTAAAAGCATTACTATTAGCTATGACATTCTTGTGCAATATGATTATATATTTAACACTGATTGTGAAATTTTTTGAAACATTTCTCTATATATAGAGCTTGCATTTAGTGTATTTTAAGTTACTATTGGTAAATTCTTTTGTCATGTCCTTTCTTGTATGGTATGTTATAATGGTACTATATTCTATTTGCTCTCAGTTACATATTCTGTTCGCCAACTATGCATGATCTTGAGATGTGTGCTTCCTTCAAATGGACAACATTTCTGGTTTAAGGATGATATGGATTCATCAATAGGATATCGGTAAATTCTGGCTGTACATTTGTTTGGATAAAATCTAATCCAAATTTGGATGTGTTTTAATTCGTAGAGCTGAAGGAACTATTGTTTTAATTCTCCCAGCCTTTTTATATTTTCAGATTTATCACTGCCATTTATTTGTATAATTTAGAATGGTCACCTGGATTAAGACCACCCAAGTTAGTTATAATTCGATAAATTAAAAATACACTCTCTGAATACTTTGTTTTTCTTTTGTCATTTGGTCAAATTCAATTGTTTCTTAATTAATCTTCTCTTTTGTTTTCATTTACAGATAGTGCATGATCATTAATTACTTCAAATTCAAAGTTCCATAATGGTATCAATGGTCTCACAAACAAAATCATTAGAGTAGATGGTTCTTTTAACAAGAATGAGAAGCCTATATGCATATTAAGAAGCCATCCTTTTATTCTCTCTATGTTATGTCTCTTTGAGAGAATGTATAAGCCCTCATTTTCATCTCCCTAAATGATTGATGTGCTATCAATATCAATCAACTTTGGTATGACAGATAGAAGAAAATAGTGGAAAGAAAAATAGGGGATCTCTAATTGTATATATACTTTTCTCCTATCCTTTGAACATTTTTTAAAGATATTAGACATGATGGTGGAATGCTACCTGAAGATCCTTGACTACATCTTGTTGATATTCTAAACAACATTGGTACTATAGAGAGGGAAAAAAATTATAGAGAGGGAAAAAAATCCGAGGGACTTACAACTTTTGGATGCTTATGGAATATTACCTGAAGATCCTTGATTCCATCTTGTTGATATTTTAACAACATTGGTAGAATAGAGAGAAATAAATTGAGGGACTTCCAACTTTTGGATGTTTAATATATGAAGACAAATTGGATATCTTTCTGATGCAGTCCAGTGCATCATTCAGGATAATAAATGAGAGTAACTATTGGGTTCCCCAGTCCCATCTTACCCAGTGATGGAAAAAAGTTTCTAATCATTGGGCACACTAGCAATGCCACATCTTTGATTTGATGAGGACCCTTTGTTTGACAAGGCGCCCAAGGTCATCTATGCGGATGGCCCATGTCTTGTCAATTTTGATATCACACTCAAAGGCAACCATGCAGTGGACTTGTAAAAATTTAAATAAGATGAAGCTGAATGAATCACCGCTATGAACATCTCAGCACTTTTACTCATGATGAGGTTGAGAACTCCATGAAATGCTAAAGCAAATGGCAAGGCTATTCATTCATCAAGATTCAACCCACCTTGTGTTAATGCATGATTTGTTGATCGAGAATGTTAACCACTTGAGCTGACTCTCTCCAACCGGGAGAGAATCATGCAAATCGAATCTTGATGCGAAGCTACCATGAGGAGGACTTGTATTTCAACAAATTTAAATTAGATGAAGCTATGAATGGACCACTGCTATGAACATCTCAACACTTCCTGCTCATGATGAGGGTGATACCTCCATTAAATTTTAAAGCGAATGGTGAGGCTACTCATTCATTAGGATTTACCCCACCTTGTGTTAATGCATGATTTGTTGATCGATAATGTTAACCACTTAGAGTTCTAGGAAGATTCTCTCCAACCAAAAGAGAATGATGCATATCGAACCTTTATGGTATTTTGTTTATTTTTTTATTTATCTAGATAACTAGTTAATTGATTTATGCCTTTGTAATTGTAGTTTTCTTTGGACGAATTGGATAACTTTGTTATGATTTGTGAGAATTAGGTTAGGAACAATAGTTAGGTAGGACTACATTGGAATGTTAGAGTAGCTAAGTTAGTCTTTCAGACTTTTATTTATTTATTTGATGACGTTTAATTAATATTTTTCTTATTGTTGCTTTTGCTTCATGACTATATTGTATGTTATAACAGTGTACACAAGGACCCGAAGAAAAGGCTGACAGCCCCACAGTTATTAGTAAGGACACATTTACTACTTTGTAGTCTATACTAGAAATATCCTTAAACAAAATGTTTCAGGAACACTTTACATCTTGGATCCATTAATTTATGTAGGAACATCCTTTCTTGAGGTTATATGATCACCTTCATATTGATCTTGTTTCGTACTTCAAGAACTCTGGAACTCCATTGGCTACCTTCTCGGCATGATCTGTCCGGTTAGTCTTCTGCCAATTCTTTTGGTTTCGGTGAAACGATTTTTGTTACTTTTCATTTTTATCATGCAGTTGAATGCTTGGTTTTGCATGTCCAGGTGATATCTTGTATTCATTTGAGTGCCTAAAAAGATGTGCTTGTGATTGAGCATTCTAAGCCTTGCACAATTTTATCAGAGAGGAGTGCAATGAGCCTACAAATAAAGAATTTCATTGTATATTGTACAATAACTTATACATAGTGAGTTCTTTGTAATGGGAAATGAGCCTCATAGGTATGGATGGTGTGTACTTTAAAATAGAATTTACTGATCTTCTAGAAAAGCCAGTAATAGCATGTATTTCACAATGTAAAAATTTGTTGTTGCATGGTGGAATAAAGGCGTTGTGAGAACTAGTTTTTTTTAAGTCTCATTTTTCATCTCAAGAGGCATATACCACTATTTGGACGGCACATTGATTCATAATTGTTGTGCCTGTGTCATAAAAGAGCTATTTTGGTTAAGCTAGTGTCATTTGGAGCTTTATTTTTTTCGATTGGAGCCGCTAAAATTTTAGTTTTTAGCTATATGCGGGAGATGGAGTGTTCTGTTTAATAATATAACTGCACATTATGGGTCTTAGTATCGTTTTGTACTACCCATAAAAATTTCATCGAATTCCGATATCGTTTTGAAAAAATATGAAGTTTCAAATCGCATCCGTGTTTGGTCGTTATTGGATTGGGGTGTGAATTGCATGCACACGTCTAAGTGGGTATGGCTTTGACAAGTCAAGTGTTTTGTTTTGTTTTGTTATGTGGTTTCTAAGTGGGGATGGCTTGACACCAACCAATCCACTTTTTGTCTATTAAAGGGCCCCAAGTGCATTCCCTCTCTCTCCCTCTCTCTATCCCTCTCAAGCTCCTCTCCTTCCATCTGGTCCAGCCCTTTGTGTGGGTGTTTTTGGTGAAGAAGATGGTAGAAGAAGATGAAGGAGTGCTTGGAAGAGGTGGTGCAAGTAGAGGAAGATCAAATAAAGGTGTCATTGTTGTTGTCTATTCCTCCTCCTTATGGTTCCCTGGTTTCCCCATCCCCTCTGGTTCAGCAAGAAGAAGAGAAGCTAAGATTGAGGTGGTGGTAGTGGTGGTGTGGTCAAGGTGGTTGTGGGCACGCTTGTGTGCTCCCACATCTCCTTCCCTCCCCCCTCTCTGGGTAAGCTTTCCCCTCTTCTTTTTCTGGTTGATCAGCACATTTGGGTGTGTTGGGAGGCGGTGCATGCTAAGTGTTTGTGACTTGGTGTGTGTGCATGGTTGCTTGGTTGTAGGGGTGTCGGCGTGCTTGCGTGCATGCTGCCTTGTGCATGTTGTCCAGAGCCCAGCATGCCCTGCCAGCACCAATGCTCGAGCCCAGCATGCCCAGCGCCCATGCCCAACGAGCCCAGCATGCCCCTGCCTACTGCCCTGCCAGCACCAGCGCCTGTGCCCTGCACCTGTGCCCAGCGCGCCCTGGGGCGTGCCCTGTGCCGCCTGTGCCCTGCGGCGTGCCCAGTATGCCTTTCTTTGCCTGCGCTATCCTGGGTGTTGCCTCTTGTGTGTGTGCTTCCCCGTGCGTGCATGCTGTACCACCTACCTTGTATGCGTGCTGTCCTCCCTGCCCTGCATGCGTGCTGTCCCGCATGCATGTTGCCTCGAGTGTGTGCTGCCCTGCTTTCCCTGCACACGTGCAGCCTCACGCGCCATGTTGCCCTTCTTGTTGACGTGCGAAGATCTAGGTATCGGTGAGTGATTCGATCCTACCCTTCGGGAAGCGCTCGATGCACGTAGTCGTGCATTGCACATCAATGGGGCTTCTTGGCACCCTTAATATGCTAGATATCTTACATATTAGGCTTATATAGGTTGTACTTTGAGTAGGACCCCATATTCTACCATATATTTGCCTATGTATTGTATTCATGTATGAATGATTATGTTTGCATGCGACCTTCTTGTATGTGCATGTGTTGTGTGTGTTTATATGGATGTATAGAATATGGCATGACTTAGGTAGTCATTGTTTGTAATACTACCCATATATTAGTAATATCCAGCATGATTAAAAAGGGGTTAATATTTGGGTACATGCCTAATATCCCCTTGCCATAAGACTTAAGGGTGTGGTGTAGTTGCTCCCATATTGTTAGGGCAAAGCTATGAACAGCTTCCTGAGATGCTAAGGCTTTCCCTCTCTCTCTCTCGCCAGTAGATGTGGTTCTTACTTGACTCAGGTTTGCTTGGGATTGTTGGCATGCACTTGTTGGTGCACGAGATCGCGCCTAACCCTTCCCTTTTAAGTTGGTGATATCCAACACATATTAGGTTGTGCCTTGTGTGCTTGCATGATTAATGCTCTCGTATGCATGTGTAGTTAGGCCATACCTGTATGTATGTTCCATGATGTATTGTTTATGCCATATATTCATGTTAAGGAGAACCCCTACAGTTCATGTCACGCCCCAAGGCTGCCGTCCTTGAGACGTGGCAAATATATAATATCAGCTATCTAAAATGAGGTTAATCTACACAACATCCAAGGCAACAACGCAATTTCAAGTGAAAGCTGACATAATATAAATATATATACATATAGCGGAAGCTAAACGACTAAGTCTGTAACCCAAAACATATTACAGACCAGATTTACATAATCAACTGTCATGTGAGAGCCAAATATATATAACAAAAGACATCCATATACAAATACTGTGCACAAGCACGTGTATCAATACATACAGGGAAAAAGGGGGATGCTGATGGCCTTTCGCTCGCAAAACCCAAAACACGGACGCTGCACTGCCTCTGGTACTGCGCCTAAGGGAGCTCCTCCTTCAGATCTGGCTCAACGCCAACTGGAGGAAAACAAATGCGAGGAGTGAGCCACACGATCAGTGAATGGTACAATTCATGCAACACAACGCATATTAACATTCGAATGAATTATGGTCCCAACATATGGAAGCAACTACATGAGCTGGTGGGCCGCGTAACAACTCGAGCCCACCACACCCTCACCCTCACCCTCACCGGGTGACATAGGACTATTGGGAGAAAGTCAACTACTCTACGCCGTTCGTCATCTGGTAGCCCTCTCCCAGGTAGCCTCTACCTGGTGGCCTCTCATGACAGCTACCTCTACTATATGGGCGCACCAACAGGCATCATGAGTAGTGTCTGGGAGCACCTCACAGGACAGCTATAAGCCGGGTAGCATCAACACAGAGCCGAAGGAGGGGAGAACACTCGACACACGTAAATATGATCCTCATAGATCCATCGTCATCGGTCATTTAGACATCGAAAAAGGGTAACGAATTCTCATGAATTCCCTCCAGGGCGCATAACTCAGATGCGGGGAAAACATAACATTCGTAGTGCCAATGCCATGGTATGACCCCATCAGAGGTCATACACATGCTTAACCTCACGAGGCAAGGTTCATGGTTTCATATAAGCATATATTAAGTATATAACAAGCACAATAATTACTCATGGGATTTAATCATGCTAGCATCTAAATAAGTATTACCACAAGGTCATGATAACCTTTTAAGGCGTGCCTATACTCATGCTTCTTCATGGACAGGCTAAGGATATGCTTAGACAAGATGGGAGCATGTATAAATCATGGTTAAGCTAGTGTGGGATGTGATGCATAGACAAGCATGGTTCCTACACATGATACTAGGATGCATAGTCCTGGCATACTATCTAATATGGCATGGATGCAACCTAGCAAGGCAAGCATTAACATATATTTACAAACAAGGTCAATATGTAGTTATGATGCCCCAGGGGAGGGCAATGCACGTCTACGTGCATCGAACACCTCCCAACTGGGTTGGATCGACCCACTCACCGCAACCCGGGTCGTTGTGTGACCATTCGCCAAGATCTACAAGACAAGGGCATTCAATATGGTGAGTATAGCTACACAAAAACACTTAAAATTAACTAGAAATGCCTAAGGCATAGACATGCACGCATGAAGTATTCACGTATGCGCGTGTGACCGAGTGCCCCAACACCCACCCGCGCCCTCGGGCTGCCGCACGCGTGGCCCCGCACGCGTGAGCACGTGCATGCACGTGCGCACGAGCCCCCGCGCCTGTTGGCACCCTGCCTGTTATATATGTGTCACTTTTTGGCCTGCTGATAACCATTGGAGGATTTTGGCAGTTTTTGAGTTTTTTTCGTTTTTCGATCGGAACCGCTAAAATTTTGGACTGTTAGCTATCGTCCTGTGTTAGAGGACTCCGATTGAAAATATAACTGCATATTATGTGTCCTGGTGCCATTCTAAGCCACTCATGAAAATTTCATTGAATTCCGGTAACGTTCCAGAAATTTTGCAGTTCCGGGGCGTATCCGGGTTTTGACCGAGCGAGAAGTCATTGGGAGAGTTGACTCGGTCAAAGTGGGCCCATGACTTGGTCAACCTCTTTTGTCCTTTTGTGTGGTTGAGTTGACCTAGGTCAAACCCACTTAAAACCCCCCTTAAGCCCCCCCTAAACCTAATTAGGGCTAAACTAATTAGGGGTGTGAGTATAGGTAGGGTGGGGGTGGTTTTAAACAAATCCCACGACTTAAACCCCCCTATTCATCTTCTTCTCTGAGCAATCTCTCTCTCTCCCCTCCCCTTAAAACCTTCATTCAACCTAGCTAGAGTGCCCAAACCTTAAAACCCAAAACATAGAAAGGGTAGATCCGGTCCCGATCTACACCCCGGTGGTTTCAAATCCGAATTCTGACGTGTTTAGCCCTTTCTTCCGCCCTCTCTTCTCCTCAGGTCGGAGCCATTTCGGAGGTGGGAAGAGGTCTCGGTGGTGGAGACCCTTGGAGAGGAGTTTCGGTGTGCGGAGAGCAACCGAACAACCCTTCCTCCCCTTGGTAAGCTCTTCTTCCTCTTCTTTTTGGCTTAGATGCTTGTTAGGAGGGTGGTTTTGAGGTTGGGTGGTGGTCGGCGGCTGTGGGTGGCTGTCGGTGGTGGTTGGGGGTGGTCGGAGGCCGGTGGTTGGTGGTAGAGGAGCTCGGGCAGGTTGGCTGGTGGTCTCGGTCAGCAAGCAGCACAGGCAACGCAGCAGGCAGGCGTAGTTGGCGTGCAGCGGCAGGGCACGCGCGCGCGTACGCGCGGATGTGCGCGCGGGCGTGCGCTCGGGTGGCGCAGGCGCGGGTGTGCTAGGCGTGCAGGGGGTGCTGGTCGAGTGGGCATGCGCTGGGCTTGCTGGGGGTGCTGGCCGGGTAGGCATGCGTGCAGGGTGTCGTGCGGGGTGCGCGCGGAGTGCTGCGCAGGGGCGCAGGCGCGTGGTGCGCGCGCGGTGAGTCGATGGCGTGCTGGGCGAGCCGGTGGTGCGCGCGGAGCGAGGCGAGGGCAGCGGAGGTGCGCGCGGGGTGAGGCACTGGGCGCGCGGGGCATGTGGTGTGCGCGCGGGCCAGCGCGGGGCGTGCGGTGTGCCGCGGGCTGCTGCGATGGGGCACGGTGGTCGCGCGGTGCACTCGGGTGGCTCGGCTGCATGTCCAGGCGTGCGGGCAGGGGCCCGGCGGTGCGCCTGGGTGCGCGGGCTGAGGCGCGGCGGTGCATCCGGGGGCGGGTGGCCGTGCGGGTGGTTGCCGAGGGTGCGGGAGTGAGTCGGGGTGCTCGGGCTAGCGTGCGTACGGGCCGTATGCACGTTTGCCCGAGTGTTGGGTGTTTATTTGTGTGTTTTTGTGTATTTTGTGGTATTTGTGTGTTTTACTCACCAAGTGGGTTACCCTGTCTTGCAGATCTTGACGGACGGTCGCGCGACGACCCGGTTATCGGTGAGTGGGACAACCCAACCCAGTTGGGAGGCGCTACATGCACTTGGGCGTGTACCGTCCTCCCCTGGGGCACATAGTTGATATTAACTGTTTTATTGTAATCCATGCAAGCATGATTTATGTGTAGAATGCATGCCACCCTAGACTTGTATGTTAGGGACTTGCACCCTTAGGATATGTGCATGAGCCGTGCATCCTGCCACCTCGTTATCATGCTAGGAAAGCCTCGACCTATGCATGCGCCCTATTAGTTTGATTTATTTAATTAAATGCAACTTAAGATATTTTTAGCATGCCTTGGGGAATATTAAGGGGGCCTTGCGAGGTCAACATTGAGACCCGGGCTAGGGTACTCCGTGTTCCTTGTTTGGTTGGCGGATGTCCTATATCGGGACCTCAGGTTGCCCTCCCAAGGTCTCTTTTCCCTCATTATTATCTTATGTATTCCCCGCATCTTGGTTATGCGCGCTGGTGGAATTCTGAAGAATTCAAGATATTAGAGTAGTAGAGATGTGCTGTCAGCGGATCCGAGTGGATCATATGCGATGGATAGGCTGTTCTGTTCCCTTCGTTGGATCCGTGTAGAGACTACCTCAGCGTTAGAAAGGTCATCCCGTGCAGGGGCTCCCATCAGTAGGCACCTCCTGATTTGGTAGAAGGACTGTGCTGAATGTGGGAGTGGCCAAACGACCTACGGAGTGGGGAGAGACTATCGGTGGACCAAGGGTGACCAACAGCCTAGTCAGTCCCAAGAGCCTATGTCACCTATTGAGGGGTGAGGGTGAGGGTATGGTGGGCCGGCAATGTGGCGACCTACTGGATTGTGTAAGGATGATTATCAGCCTACTAAGTCCCAACATCCTTTGTCACCTATTGAGGGGTGAGGGTGAGGGTGAGGGTATGGTGGTTCGGCGATGTAACGAACCCCCGGATTTGTGTTGTTTATGCCACTTTAAGGCTAGTGACTTGATTAAATGTGGTTAATATAAACTGTATGCATGGGTTGTGCTATTCACTGAGCGTGTGGCTCACCCCTCGCATAATTATTTTCTCCAGTGATTACCGAGGCGGACTTGAAAGATGAGCTTCCCGAGCGACTACACCAGTAGCGGAGTAGCGCCATGTCCCTCGAGTTTTGAGGCCATCAACATCCTTCCTTTGATTGTATGTATATATCTCTGTGCTTGGGCACCTAGTATGGATTGTATTTGGATATATTGGCTCTCACAGGACATATGATTATGTATCGAGTCTGTAAAGTGTTGTTGATTTACAGATTCAGTCTTTTGCTTCCGCTTTTCTGTGTATACATCATGTCAGCCCTTTGTTGTCTGTGTTGTCTTTTTAGCTGTTGTTTATGGTATATTATTGATCTCCTGTATTGACTGCTGATATCATGTATACCCTTGCCGCGTCCCGGGGACGGCCGCCTTGGGGCGTGACAAAAGTTGGTATCAGAGCCTGGTCCTGTCAGAGCCAATTGTCTTCTTTTCGTAGAGATGAGTCCTAGGATTTCTATATGAGTATTCTGATCCTAGTGTCTGGTTTTCTTAGGTTGCTGATATGCCTCCTCGCAGAGGACGGCGCGGACGTGGTCCCTCTCGACCTTTGGAGGTCTCCGGACCTACCAGAGGCGAGGATGCTATTGGTGAGTCCTCAGCCGTGAGGCCAGGATTGGCGCAGGAGCCTCCTGCCTGGGAGCGCGCGTTTGCGCGGATAGCAGACTTGGTGGAGACGCAGACCAGGGCGTTGGAGGCCCAGACCAGAGTATTGGCAGATCAGGCACGGGAGATTCAGGAGCTGCGGGCGGCCCGTGAGGCAGTTCCGCAGGTTCCCTTGGTGGCAGATCCACCTGTGGTACCCGATGTACCCCCAGTCCCCGTGGTGGTCCCGGCGGTCAGAGTTCAGGATCCCCAGGAGAGGGAGGTGGGGCTAGAGGCTGCAGCGAGGGTGCAGCAGAGTGGCCTCTCAGCCTTTTTGAAGCTCCACCCTCCCGAGTTCCAGGGTCAGACGGAGGACCCCCTTGCTCCAGAGAGATGGTTGATGGAGGTGGATACCATCTTCTCGACCATGCTTTGCACCGACCGCCAGCGAGTCTCCCTGGCCACTTTTATGCTGAAGGGTAGCGCCGCCGACTGGTGGGCTACTAGATCAGTGGACATCCCAGAGGGATTGGAGCAGCTTACATGGGCGGGATTCCGGAGGTATTTCTTGGAGGAGTACTTCCCCTTCTCGACGCGACAGATAGTGATGCAGGAGTTTGAGCAGCTGACTCAGGGCACTATGTCTGTCGCTGACTACTCCACGCGCTTCACGAGGCTGTCCAGATTCGCTCCAGCTTTGGTGATGGACGAGGAGACGAGGTGCCGTCGATTCGAGCTCGGTCTCAGCAGTGCCATTCTGGTGCACGTCACCTCCCAGGCTTTCTCGAGGTACTCCGACTTAGTGTCTCGAGCGAAGACCGTCGAGCGAGACCTCGGGATCCTCGTGAGGGCTTCGACCCCGTCGGCAGACCAGAGGCCACCCAGGAGCCAGGACAGGGGACAGCGCAAGAAGAAGAGGCCCCGTTTTGATCGGACAGCGGCTGCCTCTTCTCCAGCAGATGCGGTGCCAGTGCGAGGTCCGCACCCATCGCAGCAGTGCCAGTCCAGGCGAGGCGACCAGAGACGCGGCGCTGTTATCACTGTCAGCGCGTCGGGCATATCTTGTATAATTGCCCCGACGCTGGCCGACCCCGAGTGATGCCTCAGCAGCAGCAGCAGCAGTTGCAGCAGCAGCCGTTTCAGTAGCCGTTTCAGCAGCAGCGCCAGCAGCAGCAGCCTCAGCGCCAACCGCAGCAGCAGCCTCAGCGTCAGCAGCAGCAGCCACAGGGTGGCCGTGCTGATCAGAGGAGGCAGCCAGCGCAGCCGGCGAGGCGTGCCCCTGCTCCTCAGCCTCAGTTCGTCCAGGGCCGAGTGGCAGCGCTTTCGGCAGAGGAGGCCCAGGCATCAGGCAGCGTGGTCAGAGGTACTGTTCAGATCTCCCAGCTTCCTGCTTATGTATTGTTTGATTCCGGAGCCACCCACTCGTTCGTGTCTCCCGCTTTCGCGAGACGAACGGGCGTGGCGTCCGCCCCTTTGGATGGTATCTTGGAGGTATCATTGCCCGTGGGAGACCGTATTCTCCTCAGTTCTGTGTACCGAGGGTGTACGGTAGAGGTTGCGGAGCATGAGTTTCCAGTGGAGTTGGTGGAGCTCGCGATGACGGACTTTGATGCCATCCTGGGGATGGATTGGCTTGCAGCTAGTCATGCCAGCATCGACTGTTTTGCCAAGTCGGTGTCGTTCCACCTTCCGGGTCGGAGGTCCTTCCAGTTCGTGGGCGATCGTGACGTAGCCCCTTTGGGGTTCGTGTCGTCCATGCAGGCGTGGAGACTCCTTCAGGGTGGATGCGAGGGCTTTCTAGCTTATATTGCTCTGGAGGATGCACCGCTGCGGGCAGATATCAGTCAGACTCCGGTCGTGGCAGAGTATCCCGAGGTTTTCCCCGATGATCTTCCGGGATTACCGCCGGATCGCGCGATCGAGTTTGAGATCAATCTGATTCCGGGGACCGAGCCGATTTCGAGAGCTCCGTACCGGATGGCCCCTGCAGAGCTGAGGGTGCTCAAGGAGCAGTTGGAGGAGTTGCTGGAGAAGGGCTTCGCACGTCCGAGTGTTTCTCCGTGGGGAGCCCCTGTCCTGTTCGTCCGGAAGAAGGACGGTTCGCTGCGGCTGTGTATTGATTACAGGCAGCTGAATAAACGGACAGTGAAGAACAAGTACCCGTTGCCGCGGATCGACGATCTGTTTGACCAGCTCCAGGGAGCGCGTGTCTTTTCCAAGATCGATCTCCGCTCGGGGTACTACCAGCTGAAGATCCGGGAGTCAGACATTCCGAAGACGGCCTTTCGCACCCGGTATGGGCACTACGAGTTCAGAGTACTGCCATTCGGGTTGACGAACGCGCCGGCGGCCTTCATGGATCTGATGAACCGGGTATTTCGACCCTTCCTCGACTCCTTTGTGGTAGTATTCATCGATGACATATTGGTGTACTCGAGGAGTCTTGAGGAGCACGCTCACCATCTTCGCACTGTCTTGGAGACTTTGGCCAGACATCAGTTGTTCGCCAAGTTCAGCAAGTGCGAGTTCTGGTTGGAGCGTATGGCCTTTCTGGGCCATGTGATTTCCGGTGAGGGCATATCTGTGGACCCGGAGAAGACGCTCGCCGTGTCGAATTGGCGTCGACCGTCGAACCCCACAGAGATTCGGAGCTTCTTGGGCTTGGCGGGTTATTACAGGAGGTTTGTCGAGGGTTTCTCGAAGATAGCCGTTCCTCTTACCCGCCTCACTCGGAAGGATGTTCGGTTCGAGTGGTCCCCTGCTTGCGAGGAGAGCTTCCAGGAGCTGAAGCGAAGGCTCACCTCAGCGCCAGTTCTTACCCTTCCATCTGGGAGTGGTGGGTTCGCAGTTTACACAGATGCATCGCAGTTGGGTGTGGGTTGCGTCCTGATGCAGCACGGTAAGGTGGTGGCTTACGCGTCTCGTCAGTTGAAGCCCCATGAGCAGAATTACCCCACCCATGACCTTGAGTTGGCAGCGATCATCTTTGCGCTGAAGATGTGGAGGCATTACCTCTATGGAGAGGAGTTCGAGCTCTTTACTGATCATAAGAGCTTGACATATCTGCAGTCCCAGCCGGAGCTCAACATGCGTCAGAGACGTTGGGTTGAGTTCCTGACGGACTACGATTGTGACATCGCTTACCATCCGGGTAAGGCGAATGTCGTTGCAGATGCGCTCAGTAGGCAGTCCCTGGGCATGGCCGCCCACATGGCTGTCCGTCGTTGGAGGCTTCTGGAGGAGGCCGCTTGCTGGATTAGTGTTCGAGAGACTCCTGCTGGTGGCTTTTTGGCCAGGCTAGTGGTGCAGCCAGTCCTTCTCGACGATATCCGCACGGCTCAGGCTCAGGATCCGCATTTTATAGTCCTCTCTGAAGGCGTCGCCCGGGGCGAGCGTCCGGACTACCAGATTCGCGCGGACGGGATCCTGCGATTCAGAGGCCGAGTGTGCATTCCCGACGACGCAGAGCTGAAGCGGAAGATTCTGGACGAGGCCCATCGCTCGAGGTACACAGTGCATCCTGGTGGCACGAAGATGTACAGGGGCCTTCGTCGCGGCTACTGGTGGCGCGGGATGAAGACGGATATTGCCCGTTTCGTTGCCCGATGCCTAGTATGCCAGCAGGTGAAGTCGGAGCATCAGCGCCCTGCGGGGAAGCTGCAGTCCATTGAGATCCCTCAGTGGAAGTGGGAGCAGATCACCATGGACTTCGTCTCGGGTTTGCCGAGGTCACGTTCGGGTCGCGATGCCATCTGGGTGATCGTCGACCGGCTGACGAAGTCTGCTCATTTCCTCCCCATCCGACTCACCGATTCTCTGGACACCCTGGCGCAGTTATTTGTCTCCGAGATTGTCCGTCTCCATGGCACTCCAGTCAGCATCATTTCTGATCGAGACGCGCGTTTTACTTCGAGGTTCTGGCGTAGCCTCCAGCACGCCCTTGGTACGAACCTCCATTTCAGTACAGCGTTTCATCCGCAGACGGACGGCCAGTCGGAGAGGACGATCCAGACTCTTGAGGACATGCTGCGGGCCTGTGTTCTCGATTTTGGGGGCAGTTGGGAGAGGCACCTTCCGTTGGTGGAGTTTGCCTACAACAACAGCTACCACTCGAGCATCCGGATGGCTCCTTACGAGGCACTTTATGGCCGCAGCTGCAGGTCCCCCTGTGTTGGGACGAGGTCGGAGAGCGCCAGTTAGAGGGACCAGAGATCGTTCACCAGACCTCAGAGATGGTGAAGACGATTCGCGAGCGTATCCGAGTCGCTCAGAGTCGTCAGAAGTGCTACGCCGACCGTCGTCGCCGTGAGCTCACCTTCGAGGTTGGTGACCATGTGTTCTTGAAGGTGTCCCCGATGAAGGGCATCTTCCGATTTGGTGTGCGGGGCAAGCTGAGTCCGCGTTTCATTGGGCCGTTCCTCATCCTCGAGCGAGTTGGAGAGGTGGCCTATCGCATAGCTCTGCCCCCACAGTTGGCTCAGGCTCATGACGTCTTCCATGTCTCGCAGCTGAGGCGATATGTCCACGATCCTGCTCACATCATCCCGTTCGAGCCGCTCGTCTTCGAGCCGGACTTGTCTTTCGTGGAGCAGCCGATTGAGATCCTGGACCGCCGCGAGAAGAGGCTCCGCACCAAGACCGTCCAGCTGGTCAAGGTGCGATGGCAGCACCGTTCCGGTGCCGAGGCCACTTGGGAGCTCGAGGACGCCATGCGTGACGCGTATCCGCATCTTTTCCCTTCTTAGATGTTCTTGTATTTATTTTGAGGACAAAATTTCCTAAGGGGGGGAGAATGTTATATATGTGTCACTTTTTGGCCTGCTGGTAACCATTGGAGCATTTTGGCAGTTTTTGAGTTTTTTTCGTTTTTCGATCGGAACCGCTAAAATTTTGGACTGTTAGCTATCGTCCTGTGTTTGAGGACTCCGATTGAAAATCTAACTGCATATTATGTGTCCTGGTGCCATTCTAAGCCACTCACGAAAATTTCATCGAATTCCGGTAACGTTCAAGAAATTTTGCAGTTCCGGGGCGTATCCGGGTTTTGACCGAGCGAGAAGTCATTGGGAGAGTTGACTCGGTCAAAGTGGGCCCATGACTTGGTCAACCTCTTTTGTCCTTTTGTGTGGTTGAGTTGACTTAAGTCAAACCCACTTAAAAACCCCCCCTTAAGCCCCCTAAACCTAATTAGGGCTAAACTAATTAGGGGGTGTGAGTATAAGTGGGATGGGGGTGGTTTTAAAGAAATCCCACGACTAAACCCCCCTATTCATCTTCTTCTCCGATCAATCTCTCTCTGTCCCCTCCCCTTAAAACTTTCATTCAACTTAGCTAGAGTTCTCAAAGCTTAAAACCCAAAACATAGAAAGGGTAGATCCGGTCCCGATCTACACCCCAGTGGTTTCAAATCCAAATTTCGACCTGTTTAGCCCTTTCTTCCGCCCTCTCTTCTCCCCAGATCGGAGCCATTTCGGAGGTGGGAAGAGGTCTCGGTGGTGGAGACCCTTGGAGAGGAGTTTCAGTGCGCGGAGAGCAACCGAACAACCCTTCCTCCCCTTGGTAAGCTCTTCTTCCTCTTCTTTTTGGTTTAGATGCTTGTTAGGAGGGTGGTTTTGAGGTTGGGTGGTGGTCGGCGGCTGTGGGTGGCTGTCGGTGGTGGTTGGGGGCGGTCGGAGGCCATTGGTGGCCGGTGGGTGGTGGTAGAGGTGCTCGGGCAGGTTGGCTGGTGGTCTCGGTCAGCAAGCAGCACAGGCAGCTCAGCAGGCAGGCGTAGCTGGCGTGCAGCGGTAGGGCGCGCGCCCGGGTACGCGCGGACATGCGCTCGGGTGGCGCAGGCGCGGGTGTGCTAGGCATGCTGGGCGCTGGACGTTCTGGGGGTGCTGGTTGAGTGGGCATGCGCTGGGCGTGCTGGGCGACTGGGCATGCGTGGAGGGCGTCGTGCGGGGTGCGCGGGGAACGCTGCGCAGGCGCGCGGTGCGCGCGCGGTGAGTCGATGGCGTGCTGGGCGAGCCAGTGGTGCGCGCGGAGCGAGGCGAGGGCAGCGGAGGTGCGCGCGGGGCGTGTGGTGTGCGCGCGGGCCAGCGCGGGGCGTGCGGTGTGCGCGCGGGTTGCTGCGATGGGGCGCGGTGCACCCGGGTGTCTCAGCAGCATGTCCCGGAGTGCGGGCAGGGGCCCGGCGGTGCGCCTGGGTGCGCGGGCTGAGGCGCCGCGGTGCATCCGGGGGCGGGTGGCTGTGCGGGTGGTTGCCGAGGGTGCGGGAGTGAGTCGGGGTGCTCGGGCTAGCATGCGTACGGGCCGTCTGCAGGTTTGCCCGAGTGTTGGGTGTTTATTTGTGTGTTTTGAGTATTTTGTGGTATTTGTGTGTTTTACTCACCAAGTGGGTTACCCTGTCTTGCAGAGCTTGACGGACGGTAGCGTGACGACCCGGTCATCGGTGAGTGGGACAACCCAACCCAGTTGGGAGGCGCTACATGCACTTGGGCGTGTACTGTCCTCCACTGGGGCACATAGTTAATATTAACTGTTTTATTGTAATCCATGCAAGCATGATTTATGTGTACATTGCATGCCACCCTAGACTTGTATGTTAGGGACTTGCACCCTTAGGTTATGTGCATGAGTCGTGCATCCTGTCACCTCGTTATCATGCTAGGAAAGCCTCGACCTATGCATGTGTCCTATTAGTTTGATTTATTTAATTAAATGCAACTTAAGATATTTTTAGCATGCCTTGGGGAATGTTAAGGGGGCCTTGCGAGGTCAACATTGAGACCCGGGCTAGGGTACTCCGTGTTCCTTGTTTGCTTGGCGGGATGTTCTATATCGGGACCTCAGGTTGCCTCCCAAGGTATCTTTTCCCTCATTATTATCTTATGTATTCCCCGCATCTTGGTTATGTGCGCTGGTGGAATTCTGAAGAATTCAAGACATTAGAGTTGTAGAGATGTGCTGTCAGCGGATTCGAGTGGATCATATGCGATGGATAGGCTGTTCTGTTCCCTTCGTTGGATCCGTGTAGAGACTACCTCAGCGTTAGAAAGGTCGTCCCGTGCAGGGGCTCCCATCAGTAGGCACCTCCTGATTTGGTAGATGGACTGTGCTGAATGTGGGAGTGGCCAAACGACCTACAGAGTGGGGAGAGACTATCGGTGGACCAAGGGTGACCAACAGCCTAGTCAGTCCCAAGAGCCTATGTCACCTATTGAGGGGTGAGGGTGAGGGTATGGTGGGCCGGCAATGTGGCGACCCACTGGATTGTGTAAGGGTGATTATCAGCCTATTAAGTCCCAACATCCTTTGTCACCTATTGAGGGGTGAGGGTGAGGGTATGGTGGTTCGGCGATGTAACGAACCCCCGGATTTGTGTTGTTTATGCCACTTTGAGGCTAGTGACTTGATTTAAATGTGGTTAATATAAACTGTATGCATGGGTTGTGCTATTCACTGAGCGTGTGGCTCACCCCTCGCATAATTATTTTCTCCAGTGATTACCGAGGCGGACTTGAAGGAGGAGCTTCCCGAGCGACTACACCAGTAGCGGAGTAGCGCCACGTCCCTCGAGTTTTGAGGCCATCAGCATCCTTCCTTTGATTGTATGTATATATCTCTGTGCTTGGGCACCTAGTATGGATTGTATTTGGATGTATTGTGGATATATTGGCTCTCACAGGACATATGATTATGTATCGAGTCTGTAAAGTGTTGTTGATTTACAGATTCAGTCTTTTTAGCTTCCGCATTTTGTGTATACATCATGTCAGCCCTTTTGTTGTCTGTATTGTCTTTTTAGCTGTTGTTTATGGTATATTATTGATCTCCTGTATTGACTGCTGATATCATGTATACCCTTGCCGCGTCCCGGGGACGGCCGCCCTGGGGCGTGACACTGCCGCGTGCCCAGACGCACTGCTGCGCACTGCTTGCGCGCAACGCGTGCCTGCCAGCGCCTATGCGCACCCGCGCGCACGCTCTGCGTGTACCCACGCGCGCACGCTCTGCGTGTACCTACGCGCGCACGCGAACCGAGTAGCACGCGCGCCCAGACCTCATTAACTGTCTCCCCTTCACTTCTCTCTCACCCCAAACCCTTAAACCTAGCATGCATGCCCTACCAAATACCCAACTACACATAAAAAATCAAAGAAAGAGGAGGGGAAAAGCTCACCAAAGAGAGGGGAAGGGAAAGGGGGAGATGAAGGGCTCGCAAGCACCTCTCGACCACCTCGACCGCCGCCACCACCACCTCCCAAGCTTTTCCTCTTCTTCTTGGCTGGAAAACAGGGGCCAAGACCCTTGGGCATGAGGTGTCACACCCCAGGGCGGTCGCCCTCGAGATGTGACAATAATAAAATATCAGCTATCAATACCTGAGGTCAATAAAGACTCCAACAACAATACACAAGGTTGCAAAGCAAGATAATGATAACTGACTGAAAAGCGGAAGCATAATATATAAAAAATGTCTGTAAATCAAAAACATTATTACAGACTCGAATACACAATCACTGTCTTGTGAGAGCCAAGTCTAGACCAAAGAAAATACAACCTGTGCCACATGCACGATTTACAATACATACAATGACTCTAGGACTGCTGACAGCCTCGCACTCACCATCCGCCGGAAGAACGCTCCACGCCCATAAGACCACGCCACAGGAAAGCTCCAGCTCCACGCCCAACACTGCCCCTGAAAAGAAACAGTATGCGAGGGGTGAGCTACAAGTTCAGTGAGTGGCTGGAAACCAATCACCATACAACAGTTCAATACATAAACAATTTCCTTTCAAGGAAAACATGGGTGAAAATCCATGGATAACTGGGTCACGCGGCGGCGCGACCAACCTCACCCTCACCCTCACTCCCGGAGGGAGACTCTTGGGACTTTTGGGGAGAGACCATACCGTCGGTCGAAGAGACCCGGAATTACTGGTCTACACAACACTACTGGATCATCTACATCTAGATAACTGCCCAACGATGTCTTTGGACATCGATATGGGACCGGACCCAACAAGTATGGAAACGGACGAACAACGAATGGGTCACGTGACGATGTGTCTTCACCTCATCCTCACCCTCACCCCCCCTAGAGGTGAAATAGGACTTTTGGAAGAGACTTAGACTACTCTACACCCTTGGTCCACCGGTAGCCCTTTCCCCCACGTAGACTCTACCTGGTATACTCCCACGATCAGTACGCTCCCGAATGCATCGGTGGTACCTACGGATGTGAGCCCTCTGTCAGGACAGTTGTAATCGCCGGGGAGTCCCTACATCGGATCCAACGAAGGGGAGAACGATCCCACGCTCGCAACATCATTCGTTAACCCTCTCCCGGGTAGCCTCTACCTGGTATACTCCCACGATCAGTACGCTCCTGAATGCATCGGTGGTACCTACGGATGGGAGCCCTCTGTCAGGACAGCTACAACCCGGCCTCTTCAACTCACCGCTCTACACCCTTGGTCCACCGGTAGCCCTTTCCCCGGGTAGCCTCTACCTGGTATACTCCCATGGTCAGTACGTTCCCGAATGCATCGGTAGTACCTACAGATGGGAGCCCTCTGTCAGGACAGCTGTAATCCCGAGAAGTTCCTACATCGGATCCAACGAAGGGGAGAACGATCCCATGTTCACAAAGCGAACCCAATGAAAGACAACTACTCTCGATAATCACTTATCGAGATATCAAAACACAGGCATAACAACAATCTATGCAACACAACTCATATTAACCTTAAAATAATTAAAGTCCCTAAACGGGAGTAACTGTACATGTTGTGCCTGTGTCATTTGGAGCGCTCTGATTTAAAATTTGGGTTACATAATTTTTTTTCTAAGTTATGTATTTCTAATTTGGTATTTGGATTTGATTTTGTTAAAATCCAAGATGAAGAGGTTTAAATATGATTTTATTATGAGATATCCAATTTTGAGTTAGCTTTCGTACAAAAGTGGAATTAGATCAACTGGATTCCTGTAGTAAAAGTTATGGGTATTTTTCCAAGTATACCCCGGGGAGGGAAATTCTGGCAGCAGCCCTGCTCTATGTTTAGCTCTAATTTCGGAATAGCTGGAGAGATTATTTGATCTTGGCATGAGCATGAAAGTTGTAGATAATCTTCTTGGCTTTCCAACGGAATTGGAATTGTGCAATTCGGAGCTATATCGAGGAAGTTATGGCTGTTCTAGTGAAGCATGCGCAGAATTTCTAAGTCAGGGATGAAATGGTCATTTCCATCCCTCTTTAGATATTTATGTGTGCAACAAAATATCTTCTCTCTCTCTCTCCCTCTCACTTCCACGTCCATATTTTTCAAGCTCTCTCTTCCTCTCTCTCAAGCCCCCTAGGTGTTTGTGTTTATTCCCCAAAGAGAAGAGAAGGAGAAGGTGCAAGTGCAAGTGAGTGTTTGTGTAAGTGTTGTTGTTGTTGTTTGTCCTCCTCTCTCTAGCTCCCTTTTTCATGATCCATTCCCCCTGATTTGCAGCCAAGAAGGGAGGCTGTGGAGGGCTGAAGGTGGTGGTGTTGGTGGTGGCGGTTGAGGTGGTCGTGGGTGCGTCGAGGGCCCCCGAACCTCCCCCTTTCTTTTCCCCTCCCAAGGTGAGCCCTTCCTCTTCTTTTCTTGGTTTTCATGGCTTAGGGGGCTGTTAGGGTGTTCATGCATGTGTGTGTGAGGGGTTGGGGAGGGTTAAAAAGGGGTTAGGGAAGAGTGGGCGCGCGTTGGGGACTGTCTGCGCACCTGCGCGCGAGTGCGTGGGTGTGCGAGGAGTGGGCCCGCGGGTGCGCGCGCGAGCGGGGGTGCACGCGGGAGTGCGCGCGGGGGGGGGGGGGGGGGGGGCAGTGCGCCTGGGCGCGGGGCTGGGGGCCAGTGCATGCGCGTGCGTGCGTGCGCGTGCTGGGGCGCGCGGGCGCGCTGCAATGCGCCGAGGGTGCTGGGGTGCATGTGTGCGTGCACGTGCGGGGGGCCATGCGTGTGGCTGCTCGAGGGTTCGGGTAGGTGTCGGGGCACTCAGACTCGCGTGCGTACGTGCGTGCTCGCATGCGTGCGAGTCCGTATGCATGCTTGTCCGAGTATTTGGTATTTCTAATGATTTCTATGTGTAAATTGTGTTGTTACTCACCAAATTGGATGCCCCTACCTTGCAGATCTTGTCGGATGGGATGCGCGAGGTCTCGGGTTGTAAGGTGAGTGGCTCGATTCCAATCCTTCCCCCTCTCTAGGGATGCGCTCGACCCGCAAAGACGCGCGTCGCGCACCGATGGGGCCCCCTAGCTATAGTATGAAAAACTATGCAATGCATGATTTATATGATGTAACCATGCCACATTAGACCTTGTATGCTAGGGATATGCACTCATATATCATGTATAGAGGCCCATACATGCCTAGACACCATGTCCCTTGATTGGAAAGCCCTATCTATGCATGTTTCCCATTTAGTTTATTTAAATCAAATGTGAATATATTGTTATAAGCTTGTCTTTTAGAGAATATTATAACCTTGTTGTTATAATATATGTTTCCCCGCATCTTAGTTATGCGCCCTGGAGGAATTCTTGAGAATTCATGACATTAGTAGTGTTACAAATCGTTGTCGACGGATCCAAGAGGATCGTATCCGTGCGAGTAGGCTGTCTTCTCCTTTTGGTTGGATCCGATGTAGGGACTCCCCGGCGTTGAAAAGCTGACCTGACAGAGGGCTCCCATCTGTAGGTACCTCCGATGCGTCGGACAGTGCTGATCGTGGGAGTATACCAGGTAGAGGCTACGGAGTGTGGGAGAGGCTACCGGGTGGACCAGGGGTGGAGAGCGGTCTAGTCTGAAAAGGCCCATGTCACCCCTAAGGGGTGAGGGTGAGATGGGTCGGTGATGTTACGACCTACTAACTTGTGTAGTTACTCCCGTATAGGGACTATGACTATTTTAAGGTTAATATGAGTGTGTTGAGTATTGTTATGCCTGTGTTTTGATATCTCGATAAGTGAGTATCGAGAGTAGTTGTTTTCCATTGGGTTCGCTTTGCAAACATGGGATCGTTCTCCCCTTCGTTGGATCCGATGTAGGAACTTCTTGGGTTTAGTTGTCCTAACAGAGGGCTCCCATCCGTAGGTACCACCGATGCATTCGGAAGAGTACTGATCGTGGGAGTATACCAGGTAGAGGCTACCCGAGGAAAGGGCTACCGGTGGACCAAGGGTGTAGAGCGGTGAGTTGAGGAGATCGGGTTGTAGATACTACCCGGGAGAGGGTTAATGAATGATGTTACGGGTGTAGAGCAGTCTAAATCTCTTCCAAAAGTCCCAAGAGTCTCCTTCCAGGAGTGAGGGTAAGGATGAGGTGAAGAATATCGCCGCGTGACCCATTCGTTGTTCGACCGTTCCCATAGTTGTTGGGTCCGGTCTTGTATCGATGTTTAAAGGCATCGTTTGAGCAATTATCTAGATGTAGATGATCCAGTAGTGTTGTGTAGACCAGTAAATCTGGGTCTCTTTGACCGACGGTATGGTCTCTCCCCAGACCAGTAAATCCGGGTCTCTTCGACCGATGGTATGGTCTCTCCCCACACCAGTAAATTCGGGACTCTTCGACCGATGGTATGGTCTCTCCCCAGACCAGTAAATCCGGGTCTCTTCGACCGACGGTATGGTCTCTCCCCAAAAGTCCCAAGAGTCTCCCTTCGGGAGTGAGGGTGAGGGTGAGGTTGGTCGCGCCGCCGCGTGACCCAGTTATCCATGGGTTTTCACCATGTTTACCTTGAAAGGAAATTGTTTATGTATTGAACTGTTGTATGATGATTGGTTTCCAGCCACTCACTGAGCTTGTAGCTCACCCCTCGCATACTGTTTCTTTTCAGGGGCAGTGTTGGGCGTGGAGCTGGAGCTTTCCTGTGGCGTGGTCTTATGGGCGTGGAGCGTTCTGCTGGCGAGTGGCGAGTGCGAGGCTGTCAGCATTCCTAGAGTCATTTTATGCTTTGTAAATCGTGCATGTGGCACAGGTTGTATTTTCTTTGGTCTAGACTTGGCTCTCACAGGACAGTGATTGTGTATTTGAGTCTGTAATAATGTTTTTGATTTACAGACATTGTTTATATATTATGCTTTCGCTTTTCAGTCAGTTATCATTATCTTGCTTTGCCGCCTTGTGTATTGTTGTTGGTGTCTTTATTGACCTCAGGTATTGATAGCTGATATTTTATTATTTTGCCACGTCTCGGGGACGCCTGGGGAGTGACCAAAAGTTGGTATCAGAGCCTGGTCATGTCAGAGCCTAAGTCTAGTCGTATAGATGGTGAGTCATAGGATTGTCATCCGAGTACTCTTGTTTTAGAAGTTATCTTAGGTTGCTGACATGCCTCCTCGCATCCGTTGACGTGGACGTGACCCCCTGGACCCACCCTTAAGTTGTCGACTGGGTCGACTGGTTAGGGTCAGTTGTTGGATCCCTTGTTGTGGGATTAAGGCTTGGGTAGGAGATTCTAGCCTAGTAGTGTGATAATGATGAATTGGTTGCAATTTCTAAGGTATAGATTGCGTCTCGATAATGGAGCTTCTTCCCCGTGCATCGGTATTGCTGGTAACCATGGAGTTCGCGTGCGGCGCCTGTGTAAAGTGTTGAGGATGTGGCGTATTGCTCATTAAGGGGTGATGTCTTCTTCTAGTCTTCCTACTCAGGATTAAGGGGCCTTGTAGGGTCAGCGTTGAGACCCGGGCTAGGGTACTCCGTGTTCCTTGTTTGGTTGTCGGGATATCCTATATCGGGACCTCATGGTGCCCTTCCGAGGTTCTTTTCCCAGTCAAGGAATACCTTTGAAGCATCTATAAGATGATGGATTTTTCCTCTCACTTGGAAGGTGCTGTAGCGAGTGGTGATGCGTACGATCGGGATTGGGTGCATCCTATTGCAGCTTGGTGGGCGATTGCTTGTGGACTGGGTTCCATAGTGGCATCTGGAGTCGCCTCGATATATCATTGTGCGTTGTAGCTACCCGGTTGAGGCCAGAGCCCTGTGAGGTGCTCCCAGATACTATGCTTGTTGGTGCGCCCATATGGCAGAGATAGTAGGCTTGGGAGGCTACCAGGTAGAGGCCACACCGGGAGAGTGCTACTGGATGATGTCGAGAGCGTGGACTCCCCGTGATGAATCTGCCCATGGAGTGCAGGATGCTGGAGTTCCAATGGTTATGGTAGGGTGACCTGTCGGTGGCGGCATGTGAAGCACAGTTGTGGATACTGTTGCGTTTTGCCCCACATGGGTTATAAATAAGGAGACGCGATGCTAGCGTTCGTGATGGGACTCAACCGCCCTATCAGATAGATGACGTCGCATAGGCATTGTCGAGGTTCGACGACCCCTTATTGCGTGTCTTGTGGATTAAGCATGGTTGAGCGGCTTACCAAGCGTGTAAGTGTCATCATGAGCGCCAGCCATGCTCGAGGAGCAGAATTTGGACTTAATTGTTCGAGGTGTTGTTTTGATCTCCCCATGGAGGTAGAAGATCAATTACCTTTGCCACGAATCGATGATCTGTTTGACCAGCTCTGGGAGCGAGTGTCTGCTGTTAGATTGATCTTCGCACAAGGGTACCACAAGTTGGAGATCCCAGAGTTGGACATCCTGTAGATGGCCTTTTGTGACCGTTTCAGGCACTACGAGTTTTAAGTACTGCCGTCGGGGTTGACGAATGCGCCGGATGCCTTCGTGGATCTCAAAAGTTTATTGGGCTTTCGTGGACTACTTTGGGGTAGTCTTCATTGAGATTGCTGTGGTGTGATGAAAAGGGTGATGTGGGTGACCTTGTTTCCCCCGGTTGGCATGCCCTCAGGCAAAGTTTGAGAATCATCATTGAGTGGAAAGTGTCAGTCCATCGAGATTCCTCAGTGGACGTGGGAGTGGGTTATCAGGGATTGTTGCAGACTCGTTAATGTCACGTTCGGGTCACGACGCCGTCTAGGTGATCATTGACCGACTGACTAAGTCCGCGCTTCCCTCCCTAATCCGACTGATTGAGTCTCTGGACGCCTTGACGTGGGTTTTCACCTTCGCGATTGTTCATCTTCATGGCACTCCAGTCGGCGCTATTTTCGGTTGAGACGCGAGGGTTACTTTGAGGTTATGGCGCAGCCTTGGCAGGCTTTGGCGCGAGCCTCCATTTAAGTATAGCGTTTCATCGCCGATGGACAGCCAGACAAAGAGGACGATTCAGACCTTGGAGGACATGCTAAGTGCTTGCGTGCTCGATGATGAGGGCAGTTGGGTGAGGCACCACCCATTTGTTTGGGTATGCCTACAAGACGACTGCCATTCAAGCATCCAGATGGATCTGTGAAAGGCACTCTACAGGCGCAGTTTTATACCTCCCTTGTGTTGGGACGGTTGAGGAGCGCCAGTTGGAGGGGCCATAAGTTAGTTGTTTGACCTTGCGGTGGCCAGGTTGGTTCGTGTGTACATCTGCACCTCCCAGAACCGATAGAAGGGCTACCCAGGTCATCGTCGCCAGGGGCTTACCTTTGGGTTTGGCGATCATATTTTCAAGAAGGTGTCCTGGTTTAAGGGCACCCTCTGTTTCGACGTTCGGGGCAAGCTGAGTTTGCTCTTTAATGGGACCATTTCTCGTCATTGAGTAGATTAGGGAGGTGGTTTATCATGTAGCCTTTTCCCCCCAGCTGGCTCATGCCCATGATGTGTCACGCCCCGGGCGTCCCCGGGATGCGGCAAGTGTATATATGATATCAGTATAAACAGGAGTTCAATAACATACTCACACAATAACTAAAATGACAATACAGACAAAAGCAGGGCTGACATAATATATACACAAATAGCGGAAGCTAAAGACTGAATCTATAACTCAAAGACATATTACAGACTCGATACATAATCAACTATCCTGTGAGAGCCAATATATACAAAGACATTCAAATAATATACAAATGCGTGCCCAAGCACGGAATATAATACATACAATCAAAAGGGATGCTGATAGCCTCTGATACTCGCGGGACGTGGCGCTACTCCGCTACTGATGAAGTCCCTCGGGGTGCTCCTCCAGATCCGACTCAGATGACACTGGAGAAAAATATTATGTGAGGGGTGAGCCACACGCTTAGTGAACAGCACAACCCATGCATCACAGCCATATTAACCACCAGATATTATTATCCACAATATTATTATCCAAGCCACAAAATGGCAGGAACTACACAAAAATCCAGTGGGTCGCTATCGCCAACCCACTATACCCTCACCCTCACCCCTCAATAGGTGACATAGGATATTGGGACTAAACAAACCAGTGGGTCGCTACATCGCCGACCCACCACACCCTCACCCTCACCCCTCAATATGGTGACATAGGATATTGGGACTGACTAGGCTGATGGTCACCCTTGGTCCACCGATAGTCTCTCCCCACTCCGTAGGCCGTTTGGCCACCCCCACATTCAGCACAGTCCGTCCCAAATCAGGAGGTGCCTACTGATGGGAGCCCCTGCACGGGACAGCCTTTCCAATGTCGGGGTAGTCTCTACACGGATCCAACGAAGGGAACAGATCAGCCTATCCATCGCATATGATCCACTCGGATCCGCTGACAACACATCACAACAACTCTAATGTCATGAATTCTTCAGAATTCCACCAGGGCGCATAACCAGGATGGGGGGAACATAAATGATAATAATTAACGAGGGTTATAATATTATTGGGAAAAGAAACCTTGGGAGGGCAGCATGAGGTCCCGATATAGGACATCCCGACAACCAAACAAGGAACACGGAGTACCCTAGCCCGAGTCTCAATGTTGACCTCGCAAGGCCCCTCCCTATAATATTATACAAGGCATGCTAGCACTTAATTTAATAAATCAAACTAATAGGACGCATGCATAGGTCGAGGCTTTCCTAGCATGATAACAAGGTGACAGGATGCGTGGCTCTTACACATATCCTAAGGGTGCAAGTCCCTAACATACAAAGTCTAGGGTAGCATGCATACTACATTTTTATCATGCTTGCATGGATTACACATTACAACAAGTTAATATAAATCCATGGTGCCCCAGGGGAGGACAATACACTCTCAAATGAGTAGTACGCCTCCCTACTGGGTTGGATTGTCCCACTCACAAAAGACCGGGTCGTCGCGCGACCGTCCGTCGAGATCTGCAAGATAGGGTAACCAACTTGGTGAGTAAAATACACAAATACGACAAAAATACATTAAAAATACACAACACTCGGACAAGCGTACATACGGCCTGTACGCACGTGAGCCCGAGCACCCCGACTCACTCCCGAACCCCCGGGCAGCCGTACGCACGGCCACCCGACCCAGGCGCACAGCCACGCCCCAGCCCGCACGCCCAGACGCACTGCCGAGCCCAGCCCACACGCCCGGACACCCTGCCGAGCCCCACATCGGTGCACCGCGCGCTCACTGCGCCCCAGCGCAGCAACCCACGCGCACACCCGCTCGCCCAGCGCCCCATCGCAGCATCCCGCGCGCACCCAACGCGCACCACCCGCTCGCATCACCCGCTCGCCCAGCCCCAGGTGCACCCGCGCGCACTACGCCCCAGCGCAGCGCCCCGCACGCGCACCCGCCCACACTGCGCCCCAGCGCAGCGCCCGCACACCTGCCCGCTCACACTCCCCGCTCGCACCGACTGCTCGCCCTGCGCGCACTACGCCCCTTGCGCAGCACCCGCACACCACCCGCTCGTCCACGTGCCCCTGCGCAGCGCTCCGCGTGCACGCCGCGCACTGCGCCCAGCGCGCCCGACCGCACGCGCCCAGCGAGTCCGTCAGCACTCTCCCAGCGCGCCTGCCCGCAGCTCGCCCGCCTGCGCTTGCCTGCCTGTGCCTGATCGCCTGCGCCTCCCTGCCTGCCTGCGCCGCTGCTCGCATGCGCCCGAATCGAGTTCCACCCGCGCGCACGCCCACGCTGCCCTGCCAGCATGCCCGACAGCGCCCAGCCCTGCGCCTGCCTGCGCTGCCCTGCCTGCCTGCCAGCCAACCCGGGACAGCCCACCACCACTCCGACGGCCACCAACGGCCTCCAACCGCCTCCAACCGCCACCAACGGCCACCCACAGCCACCCACAGCCACCCCCACTCAAAAACACCCTCCTAACAAGCATCTAAGCAAGAAAAGGAAGGGAAGAAGCCTTACCCAAGGGGAGGAAAGGAAGGGAAGGGAACCGGGAGCTCTTCGTGCACCGAAACACCTCCCCAAAGCCCTCCACCACCAAGACCTCCCCACAGCCTTAAAACCACTAAAATCAGAGGAGAAAAGAGGGTGTTAGAGGGGGTCAAACTCGTGGGAACTCGAATCCGAGACCACCGGTGGATAGATCGGGATGAGATCTAACCTTTCTCTTCTTTGTGCTTTTGATTTTAACCCCTCTAGCTAGGTCAAAACCAAGAAAAAGAGAGAGGGGGGGAGAGAAAATCCATTGGAGAAGAAGATGAATAGTGGGGAGATATTTTTAGCTCACTTAAATAAGTCAACCACACTTAGATTAGGCTAAGCTAGGTTAATTAGGGTTTAAGCTAGCATTAGAGAGGATTAAGTGAGATTTGACTTGGGTCAATCCAACCACACAAAAAAATAAAAGGGGTTGACCAAGTCATGGGCTCACTTTGACCAAGTCAACTCTCCCAATGACTTCTCGCTCGGTCAAAACCCGGATACGCCCCGGATTTGTGAAATTCTGAAACGTTATCGGAATTCAATGAAACTTTCACGAGTGGCTTGGAATGTCACCAAGACACATAACATGCAGTTAGATTTTCAATCGGAGTCCTCAAACTCAGGACGATAGCTACCAGTCCAAGATTTTAGCGGTTCCGATCGAAAAATGAAAACAAACCGAAAAAACTGCCAGAATGTCCCAACAGTGACCAGAAGGTTAAAAGTGACACATATATAACATTCTTCCCCCCTTAGGAAATTTTGTCCTCAAAATAATACAAAAACTTCTAGGAGGGGAAAAGATGCGGATACGCGTCACGCAAGGCGTCCTCGAGCTCTCAAGGGTCCTCGGCACCGGAACGGTGCAGCCATCGCACCTTGACCAGATGAACGGTCTTGGTGCGGAGCCTCTTCTCGCGAGGGTCCATGATCTAAATCAGCTGCTCGACGAATGACAAGTCCTGCTCGAAGATGAGCGGCTCGAACGGGATGACGTGAGCAGGATCGTGGACACACTCACACCCAACCGCGATACCTTGGAGCAAACTGCGAACCCACCCCTCCCAGACGGAAGGGTAAGAACTGGCGCTGAGGTGAGCCTTCGCTTAAACTCCAGGAAGCTCTCCTCGCAAGACGGGGACCATTCGAACCGGACATCCTTCCGAGCGAGGCGGTTAGGAGGTACATCTTTCTTCGAGAAACCCTCGACAAACCACCCGCAATAACCCGCCAAGCCCAGGAAGTTCCGAATCTCCTCAGGGTTCGACGGTCGACGCCAATTTGACACAGCGAGCATCTTATCCGGGTCCACAGATATGCCTTTGCCAGAAAATCACGTGGCCTAGAAAACCATACGCTCCAACCAAAACTCGCACTTATTCCACCATCAGCTGATGCTTCCAGGGTATTCCTTGACTGGGAAAAGAAACCTCGGGAGGGCACCATGAGGTCCCGATATAGGATACCCCGACAACCAAACAAGGAACACGGAGTACCCTAGCCCGGGTCTCAACGCTGATCTCACACGGCCCCTTAAACCAGAAAAGGAACACTAGAAGAAGACATCACCCTTAAAGAACACTACCAACCCCACTGGATTATCTACCTCTAGATAATCACCCACCGATATCCTTCCACATCCATCACAAGACCGGACTCAACATCCTTGGGAACGGTCGAACAACAATTGGGTCACGAGGCGACGCGTCTTTGCCTCATCCACACCCTCACTCCCGAAAGGAGACATATTGGGACTTTGGGAGAGACTTAGACTGCTCTTCACCCCTGGTCCACCGGTAGCCTCTCCTCAACACCGTAGGCCGCCTGGTCCGCTCCCACAATTCAGCACAGTCCGAACCCAAATCAGGAGGTGCCTACTGATGGGAGCCCTCTGTCAGGAAGGTCTGTCTAACCCTGAGGAGTCCCTACTTCGGATCCAACGAAGGGAGAACGATTCCACGCTCGCGACATCATTCATTAATCCTCTCCCGGGTAGCCTCTACCTGGCATACTCCCACGATCAATACCCCTCCGATATATATAGTATGCGTTATCTAACATGGTAAGTTATAATCCTAATAATACGTCCATTATACGAATACTACATAACTACGGCGCTCTTAGAATACACGGAGCACAGCTACGTGTATTATGCACTTCCTAAGTGGGTGAATCGAACCACTCACCGTTACCCGGATCATCGCGAGTTCTATCAACGAAAGCTACAAAACACAACCAATGATGCTCAATTAAAATATGAAGTCTCCTGACACACATACAAGCCAACTTCATGAAGACACTAACTCTTGATGGTTCTCACATCATGCATAATAGCTCTTTGACACACAATCAAGTAAAACTGATACATCTACTACAACCAGCCCTAAATGTTAATCTCC
Source organism: Acorus gramineus (assembly GCA_030737835.1). Taxonomy (NCBI): domain Eukaryota; kingdom Viridiplantae; phylum Streptophyta; class Magnoliopsida; order Acorales; family Acoraceae; genus Acorus; species Acorus gramineus. The sequence goes on along the minus strand of JAUJYN010000038.1, from coordinate 589,023 downwards.
ACAGTACCAAATACACATCCAATAATTCTGAAAGAAATCATACACGTTATTTGACATATTAGAATCATAATCCGTGAAGACATCATAATCTGATTTAGCCTCTACATGGCCGAAATAAAATATTTTCAGAAACTGGTTATTTCCTACGTGAATCAGAACAGTCCATGCAAATCAGGTTCTAACTTACAACACAGATAATATTATGATACCAAATTTCATGTATAGAATCTAGACATATGGATGATCATATCATATAAGGACACAATCCTAAAAATATGTCTCTAAGTACTAATTTTACAAGGATTGTTATAAAACAGAAATCTACCTTACTACAACACAAAACTCCCAACAACAAGAAAAGGGGAAAACACATACAACAACACCTATGCATCCTTGCTGACCACCCAAAGCACTAGATAACAACACTCATACTTCATTGAAGCATAAACACAAATACCTACATGACACAAAGGGGAAACAAACATACCATGAGAAGAAGAGGGGAAAAGGATGCACACAAGGGATTCCACCACCACCACAAGCAATCAATCCATCACGCATGCATAGCCATAACCACCACTAGATCAACACCCTCACATAAGCCAAAACAAACAATGAGGTTAAAAGAATGTCATGGAAAAGAAGAGGGAGGTGGGGGAAATACAAGGTTCACACACACTCACCATCCTTTTCACTCTTCCTTCATTTCCTTCTCTTCATCTTCATTTGCACCACCAAAATCACACACAAAAGGGGGCTGACCTAGAGAGAATGAGAGGGGAGAGAGAGAGAGAGATTAAACTCAATTTAGGGTTTTGAGAGTGTGAGATGGGGGCAAATAAGGTACAAATGAGCTTGGTGTGATGAGGTAAGGAGGGGGTATACTTAGACTTACATTCACCTCTAATAGAGACATTAGAAACTAAGGGTTGGAGAATGGGATGATACTTGTCTAGAGTCACTACCCACCCAATCAAAAGAACCAACAAAAACCCAATAACAGCTAAACACGGATACCATTTGGAACTGTACAATTTTTAAAACGATGTCAGAACTCGACGAAAATTTACATGTAAGTTAAAGTAGATACTAAAATAACCGATATGCGGTTATATTTTTAAATTGAACACCTGAACTCTATAAATAAATAAAAACATGATATTTAATCACTCAAAAATGATACAAACATAACATTAACCTTATATACATAGGGAGAGATTTCGGTAATCCAATAGGATTCCTATTATAGGAATATAAGACCCATGCATTCATAAACATCAAACTTTATGTGTTGTTAAAACAAAAAATATTTTAACAAAACATAATGCAACTCGGTTACATGAATGCATGCATAATCGGATGAAAACAATATACAAAAAAATATAGATGTATTCTGTTAATTCAAACTGAAAAACCCAACATTAATTGCATGAAATAATATACATAAAATATGTAATACGTGATTTCTCTCATCAAACTTACATGAGAAGTGCCTATGAACAATATATACAAGAGAAGTATATGCATTTATAACTTCAAATCATAATTCCATGTTGCGTGGATGATCATAATCAGACACACGGAGACGGACTCGTTATATCATGCATGCGTGTGAACTTCCAAAATAAGTGGGCTTCATATATGATTTTTCTCTTTATATTAATCTATCATTCATGAATATGAAGAACACATCACAGATTAAAGGAATATATAAATCTAAACGAATCTCTGTTTTTAGGAGAGATTTAAATCCCAAAAAAAATTATAGCAGATTTTTAAAATCATGCATGACCATTTCATTAATAACATATTTCGTCATAAATAAAAAAATTTATAAAATTCCATAATTAGAAAAATAAAATATTTTTCATCCCATCATAATGATCATATAACATTCATGATATAAACGTAAATCATCATCGATATACTTGATCTAATATGATTTCATTAATAAATATATAATGAATTTTCTTCATTACAGGAAGAAAATTAATTTGAAACATACCACATATGAGTTAGTCTAACAATCATGGTTAAAAATTTAAAATAAATAAATAAATAAATATTCTTATTGTCATTTATTTGTACTTCTGGTTCAACATATAAAATTAGAACTTCTAGTTTTGCATATAAATTAGAACTTGGGAAAATGACTTAAAAAAGCCTCTCAAAAGTTAAAAATATCCAAATAAGTCACTTTTTAAAATTATACAAAAAAAATAATCTTATTTTACAATTTTGGAAACACAAAAAACTAACATACCCTTATGTAATTAGTTCATTAATATATTCCATACCTCTTAATTTTGTTAAAATATTTTACCTTTAATTTTGTTAATATATTTCACACATTCTCATGCAAATTTTTTTACTCTAGATTCTTTGTGATTATATGGATTTTATAAGATATGTGCTAATATAATATGAGTTTTTTTATGATAAACTCCATTAAATGTTGATGTTTTTTTTTTAAAATAGATATGTAAACTAATTTGAGTTTTTTATGATAAATTAATGACGCCATAAAAATATGTGAATAGGTAAGTAAAAAAATGTAAATAAGAATTTAGACTACTAAAATATCATCTGCAGCATTGAGGCATAACACAGATTTAAATTATATATTATGATTATACATAATGAAAAATGATAAATAACATCAGGTAAGATATATCTAAGAAACATACAATATGATATATAATAACAAAATCTCTAAGGGGATTGATTTGGTCAGATAGAGAGATATTGTTGCTTTGTAGAAAAAATAATTTTTTAGTGTTAAATAACCTAATAAGGGATGTTAAAGATCTAATTACATAAGGGTATATTAGTCTTTAATATTTTCAATATTGTGAAATAAGAATTTTTTAGGTATAATTGTCAAAAGTGGCTGATTTAGATATTTTAAAATTTTAAGAGATTTTTTTTTGTCATTTTCCCTTAGAACTTCTAGTTCTGCATATAAAATAAGGGATTCTAGTTCTATGTATAAAATGAGAAATTCTAGTTATACATATAAAATTAGAACTTTTTGTATATAAAATAAGAACTTCTGGTTCTATATATAAAATTAATTAGAATTTCTGGTTCTATATATAAAATAAGAATTTTTGGTTCTACATATAAGATTAGAACTTCTGAGTATACATATAAAATTTGAACTTCCGGTTCTATATATAAAATAAGAACCTCTGGTTCTATATATAAAATTAATTAGAACTTCTAGTTTTATGTATAAAATAAGAACTTCTAGTTCAAAATATAAAATTAGAACTTGTGGTTTTATATAAAATAAGAACTTCTGGTTCTTTTATTTTTTTGTGAGAACTTCTGATTTTACACATAAATTTATATTAATATTCAAAAAAATTCAAAGTTTAATAACGGGCTCACAAATATGAGATTTAATAACAAATATTCAAGGAACTCTTTCATGATAATACCATAAAAAAATATTGCATGATAAAAAAAATGTATACGAGTTGCACGGGTTGCAGGGTTGTCACAGGTTGCATGGTTTGCATAAATATTGCATGGTTTTTCATTGCATGAAAAAAAATTGCAAATTTCCATACCAGTCATGATACCCAGGCCCCATAATATAAGTCCCACTCACAAGCCCCATGAGGTGTCATCATTTCATTGGTTGGTTTTTTGGTTTGTTGACTTTTTCAAAAAATGGTAAAATGACAAAATACAAATTTATCCTTCATTAAAAATTTGTCTTATTAACCCAAATCCCCCCATTTTCTCTATTTGGTTATGACTCTTCCATGTAAATCTTAAAATCCTTACCTAATCTTAAAATCCTTAAAATCTTAAAATTATTTAGTTTGTTTACATTTATATTCAATCTTATCTTATTGATTTTAAGACTTAGTGTTTTCTGAATGTTTATCAAACAATTTAAAATGATTTGGACGTTTGGATATTCTGTTTCACCAAAAAAAGAAAAAGATCGGACGGTTGTTATTCAAATAGTTTGAATAACAACCGTTCGATCATTACCTAAATTTTGAAATTATTACTTAAATTATAATTGAACCTAGATTACACCAAAAATTACCGAAATTGTTTTCATTAAAATCCTTCAAACAACTCATTTTCTCTAGGTAGTTATTGTATTCAAATTTAAATAAAAAACACATATAGTTAACATATAAAACTGTTACATTTTATATTGGTAGTTACAAATACACTTATTAAATGTTTACATCTCTCACAACGATTTGTTACATTTATATAAAAACTGTTACATTTATATAGATAGAACAAACAATTATATTTACCTAAATGTCAAACAGTTACATTTACTATTTAAAATTATCTATTTCAATTTCTAGTGCACTGCCTTCCAAAGAAAATGTATCAGAATCCTCTGTAAAAGTATGTACTTCACTGTTACATTTATACGTCATTTCTATTTGCATTATTAAAAGAAATGCACAACATGAGATAATGTTACATTTCAGAGTGTTACATTTACGAATGTAACAAAATTGTGTAAATGAATATCCGAGTTCGGGAGTCTAATATAAACATCACACGAACCAGTAATAATTAAATGTAACAATATCAAAATTATATTTATGAAATTATAACAAAACAAATATAAAAAAAAGTTTGAAATAGTTATCAAAACATAAAAAAAAAATGGGATTTTTAATTTTAAGTCCCCACAAACCATCATATTTAGTGATCGATCCCTCCCTTCTTCGTATTTAGGTTTTAGTCCCCCAATTTAAAGGATAATTCATGGATAGGTCCCTCATAGGGACTAAAAAGTAAATTAAATAATTTATGAATAGGTCCCTCTCAGGGACTAAAAAGGAACTATCATTTAAATCTGAGGACTAAAACCTAAATACGAAGAAGGGAGGGATCGATCACTAAATATGATGGTTTGTGGAGACTTAAAACTAAAAATCCCTCATTTTTTGAATTGAAACATGTAACATAGATTGAATATTTAATCATCAAAAATTTAATTTCAAATTTGATGTGACTTTCATTCAATAAGATAAAATAAAAATAAAAAAAACAATTGACAAACCTGATCCGAAAGAGAGATCAATTTCGGGACTGCTACGAATAAATTATAGGGGTTAATGATTTGCAAAGAAGAAGAAATACAGTAATTAATGAAATCTCCACAATTCTAGGAATAAATCAAACCGTTTTCCTTGTTTAGAGGTGGTTATCAATTAGAGTGTATAATAGGTAATGTCCTATTGTCACATCATGGGGCCTGTGATGGGGTCTGAAAAGTTGGGGTATATGAATCATTATTGTTTCCATACTAGATGCATACGGGTTGTTAAAAAGAAGGAAAATGATTCACAAGCCCCATTTCATAGGTCTCATGTAAGCCCCATGAGGTGGCACTGATGATATTACCCATAATACCCTTTGATTCAATTTGGGTAACTTCCACCGTATTAATGAGACGGTTATATATTTTCGTGATTGCATTGCATTCATTTATGATTTGTTTTCTATTTTTGGATTGTATTTTTTTAATCATTTATTGATAATTGAATTTTCTCCTCAATTTTCATGTTGAAATGTCTATAATTCTTCAAAAAAAACTCTTTGAAACAGGTCGGTTTCGATATTTGATCGACTTTTCAAATCGGATTTGATTTTTGAAGAACTTTCTCAATCGTTTATCCGATCAAAGAAAACAATTGAACATTTTGGTATCCATTTCAATGTTTGCCAATTCAGGTGTGGTGATTGTTGTTGTATGTTTTTTCAATTTTTTTTTTTTTTTTTTTGGTATTTCGAATCTGTTTTTTATGTTAATTCTCACAGTTTCAAATTTTACATGCAAGTTTCTGATTTCATTTTTTTGACGTTGAAGGTTGAATCTGGCATGTTAATGCATTATATTTCAAATTATTAAAGACTTATATACATTATATTTCAAAATATTTCAATTAGTTACATTTCAATTTTAGACTTATGTACATTATTTTTTAAAAGTTAGTGACATGGTAATACATTATATCTAAAAGTCAGTTACATTATAAATGTAACTCACTTTTAATGCATTTTATTGTTGAAATTAAGTTACATTTTATAAATGTAACTGACTTTTATTCTGAATCCTTGTTTTATACCGTGATTTGTGTTTTATTTCCACATTCCTTAACATCCATCACAAATACTTTGTCTGATGATTGTAATTAAATAATCATCAAATTAATAACAATGTTTTTTTTAAAAATGTTGATTATTCCTTATCGCCACCGTTTTCTGATTGAATGAGAGGTCACAAATAAAAATTCCATCTTTTTCAATGTTTTTTAATAAATGGTTTTTTCAATGATTTCATTTTTTTTAGTTTTTTTAAGAATGGGAAGAGGATTCTAATTTCGGTCTTGTTTTTAGTGGTTTTTTTTTTTTTTTTTTAATTTTGAATTGGTTTTGAAAAAATGGATTTCCAAAATGGAATATGTTGATTTGTTTTTCGAAAAAAGTGAGGATGAGTTTTAATGAGAGAGGAAAATGTGGAATTTGAATGAGGGGTAATATTGTATTTTATATTTTTAACATTTTTTAAATTCAAGGAAGCAACCAATAAGGGAGTGACACCTCATGGGGCCTATCAATGAGGCTTAAATAGTGGAGCATGTGTAGCAGGACTCAAAAAAGAAATATTGCATGAATAATATTTGCAAACGTTCAATTGCACGGTGAAAGAAAGAAAAAAAAATTGAATCAGATGGAGACATTGCTTATATGATTCACATGAAATACAGAGCATCGTGATGGTAACGTATTATAAATCTAAGTAGAAAAATAAGATTCAACATACCAACCAAAAGAGAAGATCAACAAAAAGTGAAAGATGAGAGAGAGAGAAGTAATGACTGTTCTTTGTATTTCTTCTGTTTGTCTAGAGTATAGTGCATGCATATATTTATAGGTAACAAACACAATATTAAAAGAGATTTTAAGGGAATTTGATTTTATCAATCCCTTAACATAAGAGGATGAGTGGTTACATGGCCATCCATATTTACTATATTTTACAACACTTTTTTTTTATTCATGTGTTCTTTGGTCAAAGAATGATTGATTTAAAAAGAAATTAGTTCATAAATGCATTGTCATGTTAGAAGTCTGATCAATTAGATGTGATTGTTAGATTGTTTTGAAGAAACAGTGAAAGTTTTTTCTTTTTATATAATTAATTAATTTTTATTTTCATTTATTTTCTAAATAATTGTTTTTTTGAGAAATTGTTCAAATACCTCTTAACTAAAGGTCTAATTTTTTTTCTACCCTCAAACTTTTTTTCATTTTTTATTTACCCCTAAAATCTGGTCTTATTTTTTTTTTGCCCTTAGACCTGTGCCATCTCATTTTTTATATCTAAACCACCCTCATCTGTAAATTAGTATTACATTTCTGTAATTGATCGTTACATTTCTGTAATCAGTTATTACATTTCTGTAATTTACATGTCCTTAGTTTAGTTCTATGTATGATATTACATATTTGTTGTGTAAATTATAGTTTTTGTAATTTATGTTGTAATTGTTATAAGAATAATAGAAGATATTACATTTCTATTATGTAAATAGTAGATTATGTCATTGGGCATCACATTGGTAGTTTTTGTTGTAGTTGTTATATGAATGTTAATTTTAGTGATTGTTAAGTACATGGATCAATAAGTAATTTTTTTAAATATTACAATTGTTCATAAATTTTCAGTTCAGATTCATACTATTACTAATTTTGGTCATATTGCTGAATAAAAATTTATTTAAGTGTTTGATTGTTATATTTTTTATATAGCTTGAAAAACTTGTTCTTCGTTATGAAGTACATTGAATGTCTAGTTCGATAATCTTGTTTCATTTTACCCAAGAGGACATGAAGAGGATTAAGGGGGAGATAACAATTAATCATTAAGATTTGAAGAAAACGTCGTAATTCAATCAATTGATGTATCTATTTTAATGAAACATTGATATTGTATCTATAACAATTTTGTGTACACTGAATGCATTTACAAATGATAATGTAATGACATTGAGAATGTATATATGACAATTTTGTGTATAAACATATTTGCGTACTTTAATATTTTTGTAGATAACTATTAAATATTTGTAACTATGTGTATAATTTCTGTATGTATCACATTATATTTCTTTATTTCTGTAATTATGTCTGTAAAAGATAGTTCGGGTATTATGAAAATTCAAGGGCAAAACAAAAATAGGACCAGATTTCAAAGGTAAATAATAAAAAAAAAGTCCAGGGGCAAGAAAAAAATTTGACCCTTAATTAAGGGATATTTGAACAATTCCCCCTTGTTTTTTTAATGAGTCGAATAATTGGGTGTTAAAAAAATTAACCATTGGCTAAAGGTTAAGGTTTAAAGTTTAAGGTGTAGGGTAAGTTATCCTAATTTTAAGGGTTGAAGAAGTTTAACAATTTTGTACTTATTGGTTTAAATCGAGACAAAAAGTGAGGATAAATGTTATATCAACTTTTCAGTGAAAAAAATAATTCTTATTTTTATTATAAAATTAGAACAATTGTTCACACTTTATCCTAATTATTTTTTTATAATAAACAGAATAAGTTATTCTTTCCTACTTATCTCTAAATTTATCCCTTATACCAATGACACGGATTATATGGAATAATCTAATTCCATGAGAGACATGTAACCAATAACACATTAGTGTCCGTCGTGGTAAAGAGAAATTTTGAAAATAATGCTTATCTATCGCAGACGACTTTAGCTACCAAGGCGCCCACACCTTGATTCCAAAAGGGGCCTAAAACAAATGGAGTTTGTAGTTTATATAATTATCTTTGGTGGGTTCAAATGTAAGTAATTTTGGTATATATTTTTATAGTATGAAGGACGAAATCTGTTCTATGGATTCCTTAACATACATACAACTTGGAAAATGATTGACAAACCCTAATTCATAGGCATGTAAGCCCCATGACATGGTATGATTTGAATTTCCGTTTATACCCTTAATTGTATTTTTTAACTTCCCAAATGAAATAAATGCAGTCGGTTAATAATGCCTTCTTTGGAACGGTGCATGGGGGCATTCAATTCCGATTTTTTTCCTTTTTTGACTTTCTCACATTTGAATTGCTCATAATTGAATCAACTTCATCATTTTTGTTATATATGTGTCACTTTTAGCCTTCTGGTAGCCATTGGAACATTCTGGCAGTTTTTCAGCTTTTTCATTTTTTTCGATCGGAACCGCTAAAATTTTAAACTTTTGGCTGTCACCCTGAGTTGAGGGCTCCGATTGAAAATCTAACTGCATATTATGTGCCCTGGTGCCATTCCGAGCCACTCACAAAAATTTTGTCGAATTCCGGTAACGTTTCAGAATTTCGCAGTTCCGAAGCGTATCCGGGTTTTGACCGAGCGAGAAGTCATTGGGAGACTTGACTTGGTCAAATGTGGGCCCATGACTTGGTCAACCCCCTTTGTTTTCTAGTGTGGATGGGTTGACCCAAGTCAAAGTGCACTTAAACCTCCCTAATCCTAGCTTAACCTAATCTTTTTTCACTAATTGAGGGTGTGAGAGTGTGTGGTGTGTGTGTGAGGATAAATAAATCCCACGACCAAGACAAATTCCCCCACTATTCATCATCTTCTCCAAAAATCTCTCTCTCTCTCTCCCTCTCTTTAAAACCCTCATTTGACCTAGTTAGGGTGGTCAAAACCAAAAACCCTAAGAAGAGAAAAGATAGGTGAGCTCCCGATCTATCTTCCGGTGGTTTCATTTTCAAGTTTCCTCATGTGTGACCCCCTCTCATGCCCTCTTTTCTCCTCTGATTTCAGCCATTTTTAGGGCTGAAGGAGATCTCGGTGGTGGTGGTCTTGGAGGTGGTGTTTCGGTGCGCGAAGAGCAACCGATCTTCCCTTCCTTCCTTTCCTTCCTTGGGTGAGGTTTCTTTCCTTCCTTTTCTTGTTTAGATGCATGTTAGGAGGGTGTTTTTGGGTATGTATGGCTGTTGGTGGCTGTTGGTGGCCATTGGTGGCCGTCGGGGAGGTGGTAGGGTTGTCTCGGGTAGGCTGGCAGCGCAGGCAGCGCAGGCAGGCAGGCTGGCAGGCAGGGCGGGCAGAGCAGGCTGGCAGGGCACGCGCGCGTGCGCGCGGGCGTGCGCGCGGGTGGAGCAGGAGTGTGCGGGTGCTGCGCGCAGGGCGCCGTGCCAGGGGCGTGCGCGCGGGGCGCTGCGCAGAGGCGCGGGGGTGCTGTGCGCGCGGAGCCGCATGCGGGTGCTGTGCGCAGGGGGCCGTGCGGGGGCGTGCGTGCGGAGCGCTGCGCAGAGGCGCAGTGCGTGTTGTGCGCGCGCGGTGAGGCGAGCGGGTGGTGCGCGCGGGGTGCGTGCGGAGTGCTGCGCAGGGGCGCAGGGCGTGCGGGTGTGCGCGCGAGTTGCTGCGCTGGGGCGCAGTGAGCGTGCGGTGCACCCGGGGGGCTCGGCAGCGGTCCGGGCATGCGAGAAGGGGCTTGGCAGTGCGCCTGGGCGCGCGTTCTGGGGCGCGGCTGTGCGCCTGGGGCGGGTGGCCGTGCGTACGGCTGCCCGGGGGTTCGGGAGTGAGTCGGGGTGCTCGGACTCGCATGCGTACAGGCCGTATGTACGCTTGTCCGAGTGTTGGGTATTTTAGTGTATTTTTGTATATATTTGTGTATTTTACTCACCGAGTTAATTCCCCTGTCTTGCAGATCTTGACAGACGGTCGTGCGATGACCCAGTTATTGGTGAGTGGGGCAATCCAACCCAGTAGGGAGGCGCTATATGCACTTGGGCGTATACCGTCCTCCCCTGGGGCACCATAGTTTAATATTAACTTGTATAATATGTAATCTATGCAAGCATGATTAATATGTAGTATGCATGCCACCCTAGCCCTTGTATGTTAGGGACTTACACCCTTAGGATATGTGTAAGAGCCATGCATCCTGTCTCCATGTTTTCATGCTAGGAAAGCCTCGACCTATGCATGTGTCCTATTAGTTTAAATTAAATGCGAACTTATGGTATTTTAGCCTTAGAGAATATTATAAGGGGCCTTGCGAGGTCAACATTGAGACCCGGGCTAGGGTACTCCGTGTTCCTTGTTTGGTTGTTGGGATGTCCTATATCGGGACCTCGTAGTGCCCTCCCAAGGTCTCTTTACCAGATAATATTATAACCTCGTTATTATTATATATGTTCCCCGCATCTTAGTTATGCGCCCTGGAGGAATTCTGAAGAATTCATGACATTAGTAGAGTCTCCCTTCTCTGGATTAAGGGGCCTTGCGAAGTCAGCGTTGAGACCCGGTGTCACGCCCCAGGGCGGCCGTCCCCGGGACGCGGCAAGCGTATACATGATATCAGCAGTCAATACAGGAGATCAATAACATGCCATAAACAACAGCAAAAAAGACAACACAGACAACAAAGAGACTGACATGATGTATACACAGATAGCGGAAGCTAAAAAGACTGAATCTGTAAATCAACAACAGTTTACAGACTCGATACATAATCATATGTCCTGTGAGAGCCAATATAAACACATATACATCCAAATACAATCCAAGATGGGTGCCCAAGCACAGAATATATACATACAATAAAAGGAAGGATGCTGATGGCCTCAAAACTCGAGGGACGTCGCGCTACTCCGCTACTGGTGCAGTCGCTCGGGAAGCTCCTCCTTCAAGTCCGCCTCGGTAATCACTGGAGAAAAATATTATGCGAGGGGTGAGCCACACGCTCAGTGAATAGCACAACCCATGCATCACAATTCATATTAACCACAATTAATCAGCAAAAGCCTCAAAGTGGCATAAACAACACAATCTGGGGGTTCGTTATATCGCCGAACCACCACACCCTCACCCTCACCCTCACCCCTCAATAGGTGAGAAAGGATGTTGGGAATTAATAGGCTGATAATCATCCTTACACAATCCAGTGGGTCGCCACATCGCCGGCCCACCACACCCTCACTCTCACCCCTCAACAGGTGACATAGGCTATTGGGACTGACTAGGCTGTTGGTCACCCTTGGTCCACCGATAGTCTCTCCCCACTCCGTAGGCCGCTTGGCCACCCCCACATTCAACACAGTCCGTCCCAAATCAGGAGGTGCCTACTGATGGGAGCCCCTGCACGGGACAGCCTTTCTAACGCCGGGGTAGTATCTACACGGATCCAACGAAAGGAGCAGAACAGCCCATCCATACGCATATGATCCACTCGGATCCGCCGACAACACATCTCAATAACTCTAATGTTCTGAATTCTTCAGAATTCCTCCAGCGCGCATAACCAAGATGCGGGGAAATTATATATAATAATAATAGGGAAAAGAAACCTTGGGAGGGCAACCTGAGGTCCCGATATAGGACATCCCGTCAACCAAACAAGGAACACGGAGTACCCTAGCCCGGGTCTCAATGTTTACCTCGCAAGGCCCCTTAATATTCCCTAAGGCATGCTACAATATCATAAGTTTGCATTTAATTAAATAAATCAAACTAATAGGACTCATACATAGGTCGAGGCTTTCCTATCATGATAACGAGGTGACAGGATGCACGGCTCATACACATATCCTAAGGGTGCAAGTCCCTAACATACAAGTCTAGGGTGGCATGCATTCTACACATTAATCATGCTTGCATGGATTACAATTAACAAGTTAATATCAACTGCGGTACCCCAAGGGAGGACGGTATACGCCCAAGTGCATATAGCGCCTCCCAACTGGGTTGGGTTGTCCCACTCACCGGTAACCGGGTCGTCGCGCGACCGTCCGTCAAGATCTGCAAGACAGGGTAACCAACTAGGTGAGTAAAATACACAAAAATACCACAAAATACACAAAAATACTCTAAAAATACCCAACACTCGGACAAGCGTACATACGGCCTGTACGCACGTGAGCCCGAGCACTCCGACTCACTCCCGAACCCTCAGCAACCACCCGCACGGCTACCCGCCCCCGGATGCACCGCTGCTGTCACGCCCCAGGGCGGCCAACCCTGGGACACGGCAAGTGTATATATAATATCAGAATCTACACAGGAGGTCAACAATATATCATACACAAACAACCAGAATGACACACAGACAACAAAGGGCTGACATGATATATACACCAAATGCGGAAGCAAAAGACTGAATCTGTAAATAAACATTCTACAGACTCGATACTCAATCATCTGTCCTGTGAGAGCCAATATACACAAATACAACTGAACATATACAAACGCGTGCCAAGCACGGAAATCAAATACATACAGCCAAGAAGGGATGCTGATAACCTCTGGCACTCGCGGAACGTGGCGCTGCTCCGCTACTGAAGGAATCCCTCGGAAAGCTCCAACTGCTGCTCCGGCTCTAGCTCAGGCTCAGTGACCACTGGGGAAAAACATATGCAAGGGGTGAGCCACACGCTCAGTGAATAGCACAACCCATGCATCACAGACAATATTTACCACAATTCCATTATTTATCCAGCCTCTAATACATAACAACCTAATCCAGTGGTTCGTACCTCGCCGAACCACCACACCCTCACCCTCACCCATCAATGGGTGACATAGGCTATTGGGACTGATAATCATCCAACCACAAATCCAGTAGGTCGCTCATCGCCAACCCACTACACCCTCACCCTCACCCTACCACGGGTGACATAGGATTTTGGGACTGACTAGGCTGTTGGTCACCCTTGGTCCACCGATAGTCTCTCCTCCACTCCGTAGGCCGCTTGGTTTTCACCCACAACTTCAGCCCAGTCCGAAACCAAATCAGGAGGCGCCTACTAATGGGAACCCTTGGAAGGGACGGTCTTTCTAACGCTGGGGCAGTCTCCACCGGGTCCATCGAGGGGAAACAGGACAGCCTATCCATACGCATATGATCCACTCGGATCCGCCGACAACATATCACAACGACTCAAATGTCATGAATTCCTCAGAGTTCCTCCAGGGCGCATAACCACGATGCGGGGAAATAAGTAAAATAAGAGCAAGGTTGTAATATCATTGGGGGAAAGAACTCGGGAGGGCGGCGTGAGTTTCCGATATAGGATACCCCGACAACCAAACAAGGAACACGGAGTACCCTAACCCGGGTCTCACCACTGTCCTCGCAAGGCCCCTCCCCTATAATATTCACTAACATGCTAATAGTCATACTAATCATACAACATTACCTATAATATTATTGGGACTAGAAACCTTGGGAGGGCAGCATGAGGTCCCGATATAGGACATCCCGACAACCAAACAAGGAACACGGAGCACCCTAACCCGGGTCTCAATGTTGACCTCGCAAGGCTCCTCCCTATAATATTATCTAAGGCATGCGATTTAACATACACTAGCATTTAATTTAATAAATAAACTAGTAGGACGCATGCATAGGCCGAGGTTTCCTAGCATGAAAACAGGGGACATGGTGCATGGCTCATACACATATCCTAAGGGTGCAAGTCCCTAACATACAAAGACTAGGGTAGCATGCATTCTACATGTAAATCATACAAGCATGGATTACATATTACTGCAGGTTAATATACATCCATGGTGCCCCAGGAGAGGTCGGTATACGCCCAAATGCGTATGACCCCTCTCTACTGGGTTGGATTGTCCCACTCACCGGTATCTGGGTCGTCGCGCGACCGTCCGTCTAGATCTGCAAGACAGACATTCAATATGGTGAGAACAATACATAAATACTCTAAAAATACCCAAACATACAAAACCCACAACTAAACACCTAACACTCGGGCAAACGTGCATACGACCCGCACGCACGCTAGCCCGAGCACCCCCGGCAACCACCCGCACGGCCGGCAACCACCCGCACAGCCGCCCGACCGCCCGGGTGCACCGTCACGCCTCAGCCAACGCACCCCGCGCACCGCCGGACCTCCCGGGTGCACCGCGCGCCGCCTGCGCCCCAGCGCAGCAGCCCGCGCACACCCCGCACGCCTCGCGCTGGCCCGCGAGCACCCCGCACGCCCCGTGCGCAGCGCCTCTCCCCGCGCGCACCCTACGCGCACCACCTAGCTCCACGCGCACCCCGCGCGCACCACTTGCCTCTACCCGCACGCACCACTTGCCTCTACCCGCACGCACCATGCGCGCACGCCTGCGCCTCAGCCCAGCGCCCGGTATCCGCGGCCCAGCACCCGACGCTCAGCGCCCAGCACCCGGGACCCTCACCCAGCGCCCACACGCACGCACGCGCAACACGTGCCCAGCGCGCCTGGCAGCACGCGCCCAGCGCGCCTGCCAGCATGCCCACGCTGCTGCCCGCGTTGCCTGCCTGCACGCGTCGCCGAGTGGCACGAGCACCGTTCGCCTGCACGCCCGGCACTGCTCGCCTGATGCCCGAGCACCTCCTGCCCTGCTCGCCTGCGCGCCCAGTCTGCCAGCCCGGCCTGCCCGCGCGCACAGTCCACAGCCTGCCTACCCGCATGCCTCCCCCTGCACCCCCCGAGCGCACGCCAGCGCGGGCGCCCGCGCGCACGCGCTCGCGCACCCGGCAAACTGGTGCGCCTGCTCCCAGCCTACCCGGCTAGTCCTACCCAGCTCCTCGCGCACAGCTCGCCCAGCTCCTCACCGCTCGACCAGCTCCCCAGCACCAGCCCTCCCGGGTGTACCCAGCCGCAGCACGCCCAGCGCCCGCAGGCCCAGCACACCCGCGCGCCCAGCACCCGCACTCCCAGCACGACCAGCACGCGCACGCACGCGCGCACCTAGCCTGCTGCGCTGCTGTGCTGCTGCCGGTGCTACCTGCTGCCCGAGACCATCCCCCACCCATACCCGAGCACCTCTACCACCACCCACCGACCTCCGACCACCTCCACAGCCCTCCGACGGCCACCCACAGCCGCCGACCTCCACCCAACCCCTAACATCCATCTAAACAAGAAAAGAGGGGAAATAGGGCTTACCAAGGGAAGGAAGTGAAGTCCGGACGCTCTCCGCGTGCCGAAACCTTTCCCCAAAGGCTTCCACCACCCGGATCTACTCCCACCTCCGAAATGGGCCAAAACAGAGGAGAAGAGAGGGCGGACGGAGGGGTCAAACTCGTCGGAATCGAGATTTGAAACCACCGGGGTGTAGATCGGGACCCGATCTACACTTCCTAGGTTTTAGGTTTTTAGGTTTGAGGGCTCTAGGGGGCTCAAAAGTGAGAAAAGGAGAGAGGGGAGAGAGAAAATCAAGTTGGTAGGGATGATGAATAGTGATTTCGAAATTAGATCCCACCTTTATATAGTGTGCGACTTAAAAACCCAGATACGCCCCGGAACTGTGAAATTTTGGGAACGTTACCGGAATTTGATGAAATTTTCGTGAGAGGCCTAAAATGGCACCAGGACACCAAATATACAGTTAGATTTCCAATCGGAGTCCTCTAGCTCAGGACGATAGCTAACAGTCCAAAAATTAGCGGTTCCGATCGAAAACCGAAAAAAAAAGAAAAACTGCCAGAACGCTCCAACGGTTACCAGCAGGTTAAAAGTGACACATATATAACAGCCGCGCCCCAGCCCGCGCACCCAGGCGCCCTGCCGAGCCCCTGCCCGCACGCCAAGACACTCCGCCGAGCTCCCCGGGTGCACCGCGCGCTCACTGCGCCCCAGCGCAGCAGCCCGCGCGCACACCGCACGCCCCGCGCCCAGCGCCTCACCCCGCGCGCACCCTGCGCGCACTACCGGCCTCGCCACACCGCGCGCGCACAGCACTCCTGCGCCCCTGCACAGCGCTCCGCGCACACGCTCCCGCACGGCGCCCTGCGCGCAGCACCCCATCGCCCACGACCAGCGTCCAACGTCCAGCGCCCAGCGCCCAGTGTCCAGCGCCCAGCGTGCCCAGCGTCCAGCACACCCGCGCCCAGCACGCCCTCTAGCTCCACCCGAGCGCACGCCCGCGCGCACGTGCGCGCGCGCCCTGCCACTGCACGCCTGCTGCGCCTGCCTGCTGCGCTGCCTGTGCTGCCTGCTGCCCGAGACAGCCAACCACCCTGCCCGAGCACCTCTCCACCACCCCCCGGCCACCAGTGGCCTCCGATCGCCCCTAACCACCACCGACCACCACCAACAGCCCCCAACAGCCACCACACACCCAAAACCCCCTCCTAACAAGCATCTAAGCAAGAAAAGGAAGGAAAGAGAGCTTACCCAAGGGAAAGGAGAGGAAGAGAAGGGAACCGGGAGCTCTTCGGGCACCGAAACGCCTCCCCAAAGCCCTCCACCACCGAGCTCTTCCTCAGCCCTCGAAATGGCTGAAATCAGGGGAGAAAAGAGGGGGTAAGAGGGGGTCAAACAAGTGGGAACTCGAATCCGAGACTACCGGTAGATAGATCGGGATGAGATCTAACCTTTCTATGCTTTGAGTTTTGAGTTTCAAGCACTCTAGGTAGCTCAAAATCAAGAAAAAGAGAGAGGGGGAGAGAGAAAAACCATTTGAGAAGATGATGAATAGTGGGGGGCAAATTTAGCTCTCACTTATATAAGTCAACCACTTAGATTAGGGTTAACCAAGCTTAATTAGGGCTAAGAGAGGTTTTAAGTGGGATTTGACTTGGGTCAACCCAACCACACAAAAAAACAAAAAGGGTTGACCAAGTCATGGGCCCACTTTGACCGAGTCAACTCTCCCAATGACTTCTCGCTCGGTCAAAACCCGGATACGCCCCGGAACTGTGAAATTTCTGAAACGTTACCGGAATTCGATGAAATTTTTGTGAGTGGCTTAGAATGGCACCAGGACACATAATATGCAGTTAGATTTTCAATCAGAGTCCTCAAACACAGGACGATAGCTAACAGTCCAAAATTTTAGCGGTTCCGATCGAAAAATGAAAAAAACTCAAAAACTGCCAAAATGCTCCAATGGTTACCAGAAGGCTAAAAGTGACACATATATAACAAGGGTACTCCGTGTTCCTTGTTTGGTTCTCGGGATATCCTATATCGGGACCTCATGGTGCCCTCCCAAGGGGTTCTTTTTCCAGTTAAGGGAATACTGCGGATACGAGTGGATCGTATGCGTATGGATAGGCTGTTTTTGTTCCCTTCGTTGGATCCGTATAGTGACTGCCCCAGCGTTAGAAAGGCCGTCCCGTCAAAGGGCTCCCATCAGTAGGTATCTCCTGATTTGGATTCGGATTGTGCTGAAGTGTGGGAGTAGGCCAAGCGGCTACGGAGTGGAGGAGAGACTATCGGTGGACCAAGGGTGATTAACAACATAGTCAGTCTCAATATCCTATGTCACCTATTGAGGGGTGAGGGTGAGGGTGTGGTGGGTCGGCGATGTAGCGACCCACTAGATTGTGTAGTTTCTGCCACTTTGAGGCTTTGAATAATTACTTGTGGTTAATATGAATTGTGATGCATGGGTTGTGCTATTCACTGAGCGTGTGGCTCACCCCTCGCATATATTTTTCTCCAGTGTTATCTGAGTCGGATCAGGAGGAGGAGCTCCCCGAGGGACCTCAGCAGTAGCGGTGCAGCGCCACATTTCCGCGAGTGTTAGAGGCTATCAGCATCCCTTTTTTATTTGTATGTATTGTATTCTGTGCTTGGGCACACTTTGTATTATATTTGGATGTCATTGTATATATTGGCTCTCACAGGACAGTTGATTATGATCGAGTCTGTAATATGTCTTTGAGTTACAGATTCAGTCTTTTAGCTTCCGCTATTTGTGTATATATCATGTCAGCCTCATTGTTGTCTGTGTTGAAATGTTGATGTTGTTTAGGGTATATTACTGACCTCCTGTTTAGACTGCTGATATCATATATACACTTGCCACGTCCCGGGGACGGCCGCCATGGGGCGTGACAATTTTCGTGGTAAATTTGCAAAAAAAAATTTCTAAGACTTCAATTGGATTTCATTTTTTGGACAACTTTTTAAGTGTCTAATCTTATATTGAAAGAAAAAACTGAACAGTTTGGATATCATTGAAATATTTACCAATTCAGGTGTGGTGTTTGTTTATATTGTATGTTTTTCAATTGTTTCATTTTTTCTGTTTTTTTTATGTTAATTCTGGTTGTTTCTATTGTCAAATGTGATTTTTCAATATGGCATATCTGTTGCTTTGACATTTGAATGTGAGTTACACATGCATACCCTTGTTATAGAGAATGTAACTAACTATTTACATTGATATTGATGTTTGTATTGAATTTTGTAACTAGCTTCATCGATTTTGTGAATGTAAGTAACTTATTATATGGATTTTGTATTATAACCCAAGTTACATTCACAAATGTAACTACCTCTTTGCAGCAATTAATTATCATTACTATTTTTTTTTGAATTTGTAGGAAATATAGGGGACACAGTTTCATGTTCCTTGGAAGGCAGTCCGAAGAAGGATTTCATTGTTGATATTGAGCAGCAATGTTCAGAAGCAACTGTGCCAAGTGTTGGAATGATATTTGATTCAGAAGAAGATGTGCGTACATTTTATAACAACTTTGCTCATAGGGAAGGTTTTGGCATTGCAAAGATTCACTGCAAAAATGATGAAAATGGAAAGCAGAGGTTTTTTTTCTCTAGCATGTTTTAGGAATGGGAAGCATGTTTCTAATGGGAAGAAATCTTTGAATGCTAGGTCTTCTATGAAGACTGGATGTGGAGCTAGGATTAACATCATTGTTAAGGATGGTGAGTTGTTTATGATTTCTAAGGTAGTTATAGATCATAACCATCATTTGAGTCTACTCAAAGCTCATCATTTTGCTTGCCATTATAAAATTGATCCGCTATCAAAAAGAGTTTTGGATCTAAATGATCAGCTGGAGTTAGAACGTCAAAAAGTTTTAATTCTTTGGTTATCAAAGCTGGTGGTTTTGATTGCATGTCATATGAGGAGAAGGATGCTAAGAATTATATATCTAGATCGAGATTGACGAGGCTTGGAAGTGGAGATGCTTAAGCTGTTTGTGATTATTTTGTTTGCATGTAGAAGAGGAATCCAAATTTTTTTCACGTTGTTGATTTTGATGACAACTTAAGGGTGAAGAATATTTTTTGGGCTGATGTAAGGTCAAGAGCTTTTTGTGAGTCATTTTAAGATGTAATTTCATTTGGTTCAACATGTCTTACCAATAAGTATGACATGCCATTTGCTCCATTTGTTGGTGTAAATCATCATGGTCAATCTGTTCTGTTTGGATGCGGTTTATTTGTCACGCCCCAGGGCGGCTGTCCCCGATATGTGGCAAATATATATAATATCAGCAGTTCTTACAGGAGATCAAAAAAAGACTCTAAACAACCTCGAAGATAATAACACAATTAATAATGTAGCTGACATAATATATATACATATAGCGGAAGCTTAAACAACTGAGTCTGTAATTCAAAGACATATTACAGACCAGAATACATAATCAACTGTCCTGTGAGAGCCAATATAAACAAAGACATCCATATACAAGTGTTGTGCCCAAGCACGGATAACAATACATACAAGCAAAAGAAGGGGATGCTAATGGCCTCTCACTCACAGAACCCAAAACGTGAACGCTACTCTGCTACTGATGTGATGCCTCGGGGAGCTCCTCCTTCAGACTGGAGGAAAAGAATATGCGAGGGGTGAGCCACATGCTCAGTGAATGGCACAATCTATGCAACACAACTCATATTAACCTTAAAATAATTAAAGTCCCTAAACGGGAGTAACTGTACAAACTAGTGGGTCGTAGCATCGCCGACCCACCCCACCCTCACCCTCACCCTTTAGAGGTGACATAGGCCTTTTGGGACAGATTAGACTGCTCCACACCCTTGGTCCACCGGTAGCCCTTTCCCCGGGTAGCCTCTACCTGGTATACTCCCATGGTCGGTACATTCCCGAATGCATCGGTAGTACCTACCGATGGGAGCCCTCTGTCAGGACAGCTTTTTCCAACCCGGTTAGTTCCTACTCGGATCCAACAAAAGAGAGAAAACAACCTACTCTCATGGATACGATCCTCTTGGATCCGTCGACAACGATCACTAACACTACTAAGGTAATGAATTCTCAAGAATTCCTCTAGGGCGCATAACTAAGATGCGGGGAAACATATATTGTAATAACAAGGTTATAATATTTGCTAAGGCATTCTTATACTAACATAATCTCATTTTGATTTAATTAAATTAGACTAAATGGGAAACATGCATAGATCAAGGCTTTTCAAGCATGGGACATGGTGTCTAGGCATGTATGGGCCTCTATACATGATACATGGATGTATATCCCTAGCATACAATGTCTAACATGGCATGGTTACATCATAGCAAAACATGCATTAACATAGGTTTTCATTCACACAAGTTAATATGCAGTTATGGTGCCCCAGGGGAGGGCAATGCACGCCTACGTGCATCGAACGCCTCCCTACTGGGTTGGATTGACCCACTCACCGCAACCCGGGTCGTTGCGTGACCGTTCGCCAAGATCTGCAAGACATGGGCATTCAATATGGTGAGTAAACTACACAAATATACATGAAATTTACTAGAAATGCCAAATACTCGGACAAGCATGCATACGGGCTCGCACGCATGCGAGCACGCACGTACGCACGCGAGTCCGAGTGCCCCGACTACTACCCGAACCCTCGGGCAGCCACACGCATGGCCCCCCGCACGCGTACGCACGCATACGCATGCACGCACGCGCCCCAGCACCCTTGGTGCACTGCCGCGCGCCTGCCCGCGCGCCCAGACGCGCTGCCGCGCGCACTGCGCGTCCTGCCCGTGCGCCCGACTGCGCACGCCCAACCTTCCCCCACCCCCTCCTCAGCCCTCCCACACCCCCTACCACATATGCATAGCATGCTTGAACACTTCAAAGCCCTAACAATCATCTAAAACAAGCTAAGGGAGGAGGAGAACTTACCAAAAGGAGAGGAAGAAAAGGGGGGGGGGGGTACTCGGGTGCCCTTTGCGCACCAAACCACCTCTACCGCCACCACCAACACCACCACCTTCTCAGCCACTCTCCAAGCCTTTGATGGCTGAAATCAGGGGTGGGGAGGGAAGGCATGAGAGGGAGTTAGAGAGAAGGGAAACAAGAACAAACAACACACAAAGTTTGTACACACACATACCTTCTCTTCTCCTTTTTAGGTCTTTCTTCTTCTTCTTCTTTTACTACCTCTATTTAGAACAAACAAGGAAGAGGGAGTGAAGGAGAGAGTGAGAGGGAGAGGGAGATGGAGATGGAAGGGGACGCCCACAACTAGGTACACACACACACACACTCACACACACACACACTCACATTTATGAGAAAAAGTGGGTTGGTGAGGCTTGACTTTGAGTCAACCCAACCAAACAAAAAAACAAAAGCCCTTGACCTAGTCAATGGTCAACTTTGACTTGGTCCAAGTCTTCTTGACTTGGTCAAAGTCACCCTTTGACAATCCAAAATCGGTCAAAACCCGGATACAATTCGGAACTGCCAAATTTTCTAAAACGTTACCGGAATACGATAAAATTTTTATGAGTGGCTTGAAATGGCACCAGAACTGATAATGTGCAGTTAGATTTTCAATCGGAGCTCTCGAACTCATGTAGATAGATAAAAGTCCAAAATTTTAGCAGTTCCGATCGAAAAAAGAAAAATTGAAAAACTGCTAGAAATGACCCAAAGGTGACCAAAAGGCTAAAAAGTGACACATATATAACATTATTGTCCAATGAAAACACTGCAACATATATATGGTTTTTCAAAGCTTGGCTGGAGTGCATGTCAGGATGTAAACCGAATGCCATAATTACTGACCAGTGCAAAGCTATTCAGGGTGCTGTTTCACAAGTGTTTCCACATTCGCGTCATCGATTGTGTTTATGGCATATCATGAAGAAAATCCCTGAAAAACTAGGCAGGTTTGCATTCTGTACTTGTCAATTATATTATGATATAAATTAGTTACATTCCATTTACATATGATTTAAAATTGTACTCTAGTTACATTTTATCATTTTCAGTTACATTTTCTAAACTGTTTTTTCTCAATCTACTATATTTTGCAGGTACAAAAATTATAATGACATTAAGATACGATTGAAGTGTCACGCCCCAGGGCGGCCGTCCCCGGGACGCGGCAAGTGTATATATGATATCAGTAACAAGAGTTCAATAATATACCACAAACAACAACTAAAAATGACCTCACAGATAAAAGCAGGGCTGACATAATATATACACCAAATGCGGAAGCTAAAAGACTGAGTCTGTAGTCAAAACATACTACAGACTCGATACATAATCATACGTCCTGTGAGAGCCAACATGTCCATATATACACAATAAAAATCCATACATAATCCAAACTAGGTGCCCAAGCACAGAATATATACATACAACAGAAAGAAGGATGCTGATGGCCTCAAAACTCGTGGGACGCGGCGCTACTAACTATGTGCCCCAGGGGAGGACGGTACACGCCCAAAGCATGTAGCGCCTCCCAAACTGGGTGGGGTTGTCCCACTCACAGGACCTCGGGTCGACGCGCGACCGTCCGTCGAGATCTGCAAGACACGGTATTACTTGGTAAGTATAAATCCTCAATTATCATTAAATACACAAATAAATACCCCAAAACCCCAAATCAAACACCCAACACCCCCGGCAACCACCCGCACGGCCACCCGACCGCCCGAGTGCACCGTCGCGCTTCAGCCCGCGCACCCCGCACGCCTTGCGCCGGCCCACGAGCACCACGCACACCCCCGCGCGCAGCGCCTCGCCCCGCACGCACCCCGCGCGCACCTCCGCCACCTCGCTGCGCCTCGCGCGCACCTCTACCGCCTCGCCGCGCCTCGCGCGCACCACGGCCGCCTCACCGCGCCCCGCGCGCACCACACTGCCTCGCCGCTCCATCCCGCGCGCACTGCCCTCGGCCACCACCTCGCGCACAGCACCACCACTGCCCCGGCCAGCACCTCACGCACGCACCACCCCTGCCCGCACGTCTAGCACCCGCGCGACCAGCTCCTCGCTCCCAGACCAGCGCGACCAGCACCTCGCGCCCAGACCAGCGCGACTAGCACCTCGCGCCCAGACCCGCGCGACCAGCACCTCGCGCGCAGCTCGCCATCACCTCGCGCACAGCACCCCGCGCTTGCACGCCTAGCTGGCCTCCAGCTCTTCCCCGAGCGCACGCCCGCGCGCACGCTTGCGCGCACGCACGCGCGCGCCCCCAGCACGCACTCCGGGCGCATCGACCACTCACACATCTCCCCGCACCAGCCGCTCGACCAGACCCGCGCACAGCTGCCCGACCAACTCCTCGCACCAGACCCGCGCATACCGCGCGCACGCCGCGATTACGCACGCACGCGCGCATGCCCGCGCGCGCCCAGCCTGGGCCACTGCCGCTGCTGCCTGCTGCCCGGAACAGAGCCTGCCAGCCCGAGCTCCCCTACCACCCACCTCCGACCACCCCACAACCCTCCGACGGCCCCCAACCACCTCCGACGACCCCCCACTGCCGCCGACCACCTCCCAAACCCAAAAACCCCCTCCTATCAAGCATCTAAGCAAGAAATAAGAGGGAAAGAAGCTTACCAAGGGGGAGGAAGGGGTGACCGGGTGCTCTCCGCGCACCGAAACCCTTCTCAACGGCCCTCCTACGCCCCGATCTACCACGGCCCTCGAAACGGACCAAAACAGAGGAGAAAGAGGGGAGGTCGGAGAGGCTAGAGTCGTCGGAAACGGGATTTAAAGGTACCGGGGTGTAGATCAGGACCCGATCTACACTTCTTAGGTTTTAGGTTTTTGGTTTTGAGGGTCTAAGGGCCTCAAATGGAAGGAAAAGAGAGAAAGAGGAGAGAGGGAAGGTTGGTAGGGATGATGAATAGTGTTTTCAAAAATTACATCTCACATATTTATAGTGTGCGACTTAAAAACCCAGATACGCCCCGGAACTGCGAAATTTCAGAAACGTTGCCGGAATTCGATGAAATTTTCATGAGTGGCTTAAAATGGCACCAGGACACATAATACGCAGTTAGATTTTTAATCGGAGTCCTCTAGCTCAGACGATAGCTAACTGTCCGAAATTATGCGGTTACCAGCAGGCCAAAAAGTGACACATATATAACATGAAGTCCATAGTGTATGAGTCTCTAACAACTGATGAGTTTTATCACAATTGGTTGGAAATGACAGCGGAATATGGACTGAGTAACAATGTTTGGCTTTCATTACTATTGAACAATCGCTCGCGATGGGCACTAGTTTATGTGAAAGAAACATTCTGGGCTGGTATGTCAACTACGCAGAGAACTGAAAGCATGAACGCCTTTTTCGATGATTATGTTAATTCGAAAACAACGTTGAAGTAATTTGTGGAACAATATGACAATGCTTTGAGAAGCAAGGTCGAAAAAAAAAGAGAAGGCAGATTTTCATTCTATGAACTCAAGCATTCCATTGCTTACTGATTTTCCGTTTGAGAAGCAGTTTTAGGAGGTTTATACACATGATATCTTTAGGAAGTTTCAGAACGAAATTAAGGGGTTAATCTATTGCAATTTGGTCCCGGTATCTGACGTTAGTGGTGTCAAATCTTTTCTGGTTACTGATGTCTCCAGTGGAAAAGATGGTGCAACAAGGAAAACAGCTTATGGGGTTCATTTTGATGAAGGCAGGCAAGAAGTTTGATGTCCTGTGTTGTCTTTTTGAATTTTATGGTATCATGTGTAAACATTCTATTAAAATTTTGATACATACCAACACAATGGAAGTTAGCTCGCATTATATTCTCGATCATTGGTGGAAGGGCATCAAACGAAAACACAATTATGTCAATAATTGTTATGTGGATGAGATGTCAAATGAATATATGCGGAGGCATCATGAATTGTACTCCAAATTTGTGAATGTTGCTGAGGCTGCTGTTGTTTCTCATGAGAAACTCGAGTTTTGCAAAAAGTATCTTGATTCCTTGCATGCTTCTCTCATCAATATGCCCAATAAAAATCCTAGATGTGGTATTATTGGTGAAGAACCACTGCCAGATTTAAATGTTCACTCTCCTATCAAGATTCGAAGTAAAGGGTGTCCTCCATCAAAAAGAAAGGAACTTAAAATGCTGTAACATGCAGCATGTTGCCTCTTGATTTTGAAAGTTGTAACATGCAGAATGCTCGTGAAGATGTTGGATATGTTGTCTCTTGATTTCTTGTTTTATCCTTTTGTCCATTTTTATGTTTTATCGTTTCCATGGACATGATATTGTAAGTTTGTTTATTTGAAGTGAACTTCATTTGCAATGTGATATTCAGTTACATTTATTTTGTTTTAGTTACATTGTCTTTCAACATAGTACATATACTTGATGGTTAGTTACATTTTTTCTTGAACTGAGTTACATATATCTAGTGTTCTGATATGCGGGATGCGGTTTCCGTGCGGCTAGGGTACCGCACAGAGTATATGCAGTATGCGGGAGTATATGCGGTTCTGTAATTTTTTATTAATAAAAATTAAAAAATGAATTATTCTATGGTGATTATTTATAAACAAGAGTTAACAAGCTAATATCATAAATTTAAATAAATCTAACCTTTTATGTCAATAATCCAAAGGAGTTGTAAAATAATATCCTGCAACAATGAACAATCCATTCAATAATTCAGTAGAAACACGGTGGCACCTATAATACAATAAAAATGCATAAATTAGATATATAAGTCTATTTAACCATAAGTATTCAATTCAAATGACATGCACAAACACAATTTAGCAATGAGACATGAAAGTGATGAAACATTTAAACATAAAACAAAGTAGAATATAGTTCACATAACATAATAAAACAAAAGTTCACACAAATACACAATCACTCTACAAATAAAACAATATAAATTAGTCTGATTCCCATTCAATACTAGCATTAGAGACATCATCATCAGTCTCATCATCAGGGACGTCATCAGTCTCATCTAACTCATGCATGTCCTCATCAATATCAAGCAATCGTGATGAAGTAGACGTGGAAGGCTCTCCTCTTCTTGTCAGTCCAGATTCAGGGAAGACCTCCTCCTCTGCATCCTTTTCAGCAATCCACTTGTAAGCATGAGCACGATCTTTCGAAGAAAGAGGATCTTTACCATTTTGGGCCCTTTCTTTCTTTCGATCCATGAGCTTGGCATTGAATTGAACATATACCAAGTCATTTAACTTTTGGACTTCAAGTCTATTTCTTTTCTTTGAATGAATCTGTAAATAAAATATAGTAAATTCATAATCAATAAAAAGTTGTAAATTTGTAAAAAAGTGAATAGCAAAATAAAAATAAATTACCCCCTCAAAAGAACTCCAGTTTCTCTCACACCCAGAAGAAGATGCAGTGAGATTCAATATTTTGCAAGCCATTAATTGCAAATGCGGTGTTTCCAATCCATGCACGTCCCACCAGTTAGCTACACAATAAGATTTCAAGTGTTAACAAAGTACATGAGCATTTAAATAAATGTAGAAAGCAAATAATATATTATTCACAATTAAATATTTATTACCAGGATTGTAGTCATCATTGTTAATGGATCGTTGCAACACAGCTAATGGCTTTCCAAAGAGTCCATCGGCATTCTTATATGCAATCAATTCTTTCCTTGTAATTACATCTTGAATTTCCAAGGCAGGGTAGAAAATCTCAATGCATTCCCGCAAATGACTCTTCAATTCCCTGTTGCTTTCAATGAAAGTACGGTCTCTAAAAAAGTAGTAGGGGTTGAGATAATATGCTGCACAATGAAGAGGACCATCTAATCTTCCTTTTGACTTCGAGATAATAGGAGCAATAAAAGGCATGTAAGATGATTCAACATCCTTAAACAATTCCATTATCTCCTTTTTAGCTTCCTCAAGACCACCATATACAAAACCCATTGAAGGTCTCTGTTCACCATCTACAATGCGAAGGAGATGAAACAAAGGTGCAAAGATTTTAATGGCCAATGCAACTTGATTCCAAAAACTTGGACTTATCACAATATCTGATGCCTTTTGCCCTTTCCTTGTGTGATACCACTTGCAATCCCTCCATTCTTCAGAAGTAAACATCAATCTAAGTTTATCCTTCTTTGAATATATACTCTCTAAGGAAAGAAACATAGTGGCAAATCTTGTGGCTCCAGGTCTCACAATTTCTCCTTTTTCGGTAAAGCGGCGCATCATACTCAAGATCTTCGTGTGGCTATAAATGAAAGTAGCAACAGTTCTAGCCTTCTCCACAGCACTATTTACCTTTGGTTCTTTGCCAATTTCCTCAAGAATCAAATCTATGGTATGGGCAGCACATGATGTCCAAAAGATATGAGGATATTTTGCTTTCATTATTCTTCCTGCTGCCAAATTGGCTGATGCATTATCTGTGACAACCTGAACAACATTATCAACTCCAACTTCCATAATACATGAGTCTACCAAGCCAAAAATGTAATCAGCAGTGTGTGACTCTTTAGAAGCATCAATAGATCTCAAAAAACTTGTGCCTAATATGCAATTGACACACAAGTTCATGATACTTCTACCTTTCCTGTCAGTCCATGCATCTGTCATAATAGAACAACCAGTTCTCTTCCACTCTTCTACATGACTCTGCAACCTCTCTTTTGTGTTCTGAACCTCCTTCTTTAGGAGAGTCTGGCTGAGCTCATGATATGATGGAGGTACGAATCCAGGGCCATATTGTCCAACTGCCTCACAAAAAGCCACAAAGTCATTCATCATTAGGGAATTAAATGAAAGGCCAGCTTTGTATACCCATTTAGCCAAGTAACCCAGTACTCTATCTCTTTGGTCTTTGGCAAATCATTTTTAATGCATGTTTGTCGCATCTTCCCTTTTTGTCTCGCATCTGACACCTCAACACGAGGTCTTTTAGCCACACTGTCAGATTCTACCTCAGTACTCGTCCCTCCAACTCCAGTATTTGTCTCTCCACCACCAATGTCTACTTCCTCCCGAACCTCCCTCAAATCTTTTGCTTTGACTTCCTTCTTCTTAGACAATCCTTCCATATAATCTTTGATGGCTTTTTTTGTCTCCTCATCAACTTGCTTGCATGGAGCCACATTTCCTCGAATGTGTGCCAGGTGTTGCTTCAACCTATTAATCCCTCCTTTGATGATTTTGGAACATAGCCTACAAGTGACCGAATTGGTATCGCTCTTGCTCATCAAATACCCATACTTCCATCCTGGATCAGTTGAACCAGGTGGTGTATGTTATATATGTGTCACCTTTAGCCTGCTGGTAACCGTTAGAGCGTTCTGGCAGTTTTTCATTTTTTTTCGGTTTTCAATAGGAACGCTAATTTTTGGACTGTTAGCTATCGTCCTAAGCTAGAGGACTCCGATTGGAAATCTAACTGCATATTTGGTGTCCTGGTGCCATTTTAGGCCTCTCACGAAAGTTTCATCGAATTCCGGTAACGTTCCCAAAATTTCACAGTTTCGGGGCGTATCTGGGTTTTTAAGTCGCTCGCTATATATAGGTGGGATCTAATTTCGAAATCACTATTCATCATCCCTACCAAATTGATTTTCTCTCTCCCCTCTCTCCTTTTCTCACTTTTGAGCCCCCTAGACCCCTCAAACCCAAAAACCTAAAGCATAGGAAGTGTAGATCGGGTCCCGATCTACACCCCGGTGCTTTCAAATTCGAATTCCGGCGAGATTAGCCCCTCCGTCCCCCCTCTCTTCTCCTCTGTTTTGGACCATTTCGGAGGTGGGAGTAGATCCGGGCGTTGGAAGCCTTTTGGGAGAGGTTTCGGTGCGCGGAGAGCAACCGGATTTCCTTTCCTCCCCTTGGTAAGCCACTTTTCCTCTCTTTTCTTGCATAGATGTATGCTAGGAGGGTGGATTTGAGGTTGGGTGGTGGTCGGCGGCGGTGGGTGGCCGTCGGAGGGCTGTGCGAGGTGGTCGGAGTCCTTGGGGTGGTCGGAGGTGGGTGGTGGAGGAGCTCGGGCTGGCAGTCCCGGGCAGCAGGCAGCAGCACAGGCAGCTCAGGCGCAGCAGCTGGCAGGGGCGCGCGCGCGTGCGCGAGGGCGTGCGCGCGGGTGGCGCTGGGCGCTGGCGGGCGCAGTCGGGCGCGCAGTCGCGCGCGGGTGCGCGGGTGCGCGCGGAGTGGTCGCGCGGGTGCGCGCGGGTGCTGGCGCGAGCGGGGGTGTGCGCGGGAGTGCGCGCGGGTGCGCGCGCGAGAGTGCGCGCGCGCGGGCAGGGCGCCTGGGCACTGTGCCTGGGTGCTGGGCAGGGCGCCTGGGCATGCGCCTGGGCGAGGTGCTGGGGACCAGTGCACGCGGTGCTGGGGGCCAGTGCGTGCACGTGCTGGGGCGTGCATGCAGTGCGCGCGAGGGCGCGCTGGGCTGGACGCGCGGTGCGCGCGGGCGCGCGCGAGCGTGCGCGTGCGTGCGGCAGTGCGTCGGGGCGCGCGGGCAGACGTGCGGCAGTACGCCGGTGGTGTCCGGGCGTGCGGGCTGAGTTCAACAGGGCGCCTTGGCGCGCGTGCCGGGCTCGGCTGTGCGCCCGAGGCGGGTGGCCGTGCGTGCGGTTGCCCGGTGGGTTCGGGAGTGAGTCGGGATACTCGGATACGCGTGCGTACGGGCCATATGTACGCTTGTCCGAGTGTTGGGTATTTTTAGAGTATTTTTAATGTATTTTGGAGTATTTATGTAGTTTACTCACCGTATAAATGCCTGTCTTGCAGATCTTGACGGACGGTCGCGCGACGACCCGGCTTCTGGTGAGTGGGACAATCCAACCCAGTAGAGAGGCGTTGTACGCATTTGGGCGTATACCGGCCTATCCTGGGGCACCATGGATTGATATTAACCGTTGTAATGTATATTTCATGCGAGCATGATTTAAATGTAGAATGCATGCTACCCTAGACTTTGCATGTTAGGGACTTGCACCCTTAGGATATGTGTATGAGCCATGCACCATGTCCCCTGTTCTCATGCTAGGAAGCCTTGGCCTATGCATGTGTCCTACTAGTTTATTTATTAAATTAAATGCTAGTAAATGTTTAATTACATGCCTTAGATAACATTATAGGGAGGGGCCTTGCGCGGTCAACATTGAGACCCGGGTTAGGGTGCTCCGTGTTCCTTGTTTGGTTGTCGGGATGTCCTGTATCAGGACCTCATGCTGCCCTCCCAAGGTTCTTATCCCAATAATATTACACCTCAAATTGTTAAATAATGGTTTACCCCTTGTATGATTATTAGCATATTAGTGAATATTATAGGGGAGGGGCCTTGCGAGGACAGCGATGAGACCCGGGTTAGGGTACTCCGTGTTCCTTGTTTGGTTGTCGGGGTGTCCTATATCGGGAACTCACGCTGCCCTCCCGAGTTTCTTTCCCCCAATGATATTCCACCCTTGCTAATTATTGTGTATGTTCCCCGCATATTGGTTATGCGCCTTGGAGGAATTCTGAGGAATTCAGGACATTAGAATTGTAGAGATGTGTTGTCGGCGGATCCGAGTGGATCATATGCGTATGGATAGGCTGTTCTGTCCCCTTCGTTGGATCCGGTAGAGGCTGCCCCAGCGTTAGAAAGGCCGTCCCTTCTAAGGGCTCCCATCAGTAGGCGCCTCCCGATATTTGTGACGGACTGTGCTGAAGTTGTGGGGGTGATAGCCCAGCGGCCTACGGAGTGGAGGAGAGACTATCGGTGGACCAAGGGTGACCAACAGCCTAGTCAGTCCCAAAATCCTATGTCACCGGTGGTAGGGTGAGGGTGAGGGTGTAGTGGGTTGCCGATGAGCGACCCACTGGAGTTGTGATTGAATGTTTATCAGTCCCAAAATCCTATGTCACCCATTGAAGGGTGAGGGTGAGGGTGTAGTGGGTTGGCGATTGAGCGACCCACTAGTTTGAGTAATTGTTACCATTTTGTGGTTGTTAATAAGAGATTGTGGATTATTAAGATCTGGATAGTGGTCAATATTGTCTGTGATGCATGGGTTGTGCTGTTCACTGAGCGTGTGGCTCACCCCTCGCATATGTTTTTCCCCAGTTGCCACTGAGCCTAAGCTGGAGCCGGAGCAGCAATTGGAGCTTTCCGAGGGATTCCTTCAGTAGCGGAGCAGCGCCACGTTCCGCAAGTGCCAGAGGTTATCAGCATCCCTTCTTGACTGTATGTATTTTATTTCCGTGCTTGGCACGCGTTTATATATATTCAGTTGTATTTGTGTATATTGGCTCTCACAGGACAGATGATTGAGTATCGAGTCTGTAGAATGTTTATTTACAGATTCAGTCTTTTGCTTCCGCATTTGGTGTATATATCATGTCAGCCCCTTTGTTATCGGTGTGTCATTCTGGTTGTTTGTGTATGATATATTATTGACCTCCTGTGTAGATTTTGATATTTTATATACACTTGCCGCGTCCCGGGGACGGCCGCCCTGGGGCGTGACAGTGTATACGCCGGTGGCGACGATCCACTTTCAGAAGTTGGAATAGACGTTGTTTTATCCATTACTGTTCAAGAGTTCAACATACATGATATACATCAAATTTTCATAATTCATTTTTTCAAACAATGATACAATGAAAGACAATCAAACAAATATAAACATACAATTATTTCATACAATACAAATATAGAATAAATCAATGATACAATCAACCAATCATGCAATTTTTCATACATAAAAGTTAAAACTATGAAACATAATTCCTCTATAAACTTTGCTTGTAATCTTTTTTTTTCCTTTGTTTTCATGAGATCTTTGTATGTTTGAAATCCCATCAACATTATCAAATTTTTGCTTGTCACTACCTACTCTGCTTCAGTGGAATGTGATAGAGGAGTAACCAATCCAAATCTTAGTTTGATGAATCAAATTATTTAACAATGCAAACACCAATATTATACACCATCAAGCAAAGAAAGTAAAATCAGTACATCTTAATATGTAAAAGAGGGAGTTAGATCACCGATTCACCGCGTGAAGGAGGCCGGACCGCCAGAGGAGTCGCTGGCTCGCTGCCTGAAGGAGGCCGGACCGCCAGAGGAGTCGCTGCCTCGCTGGCTCGCTGCGTGAAGGAGGCCGGACCACCGGAGAAGTCTCGAAGAAGAAGAAATCTTGAAGAAGTCTCGCTGCGTGAAGGAGGCCGGACCACCGGATTCGGCAATCGGCGTTGAAGAAGTCCCGAGGAAGAAGAAGTAAAGTTAGGGCACGAGCAGAGGATTCATCGAGGGATTTTGTTTTTTTTTTTTTTTTTTTAGTGCTAAACGGGTTGACCCGTTTAAAAAATATATTCTTGTGCGCCCGCTTAAGCGGACGCATATGCGGCCCCGACCCGCATAAAACAGCCTAATGCCCCTGGCGGTTCGGTCGAGTGACCGAACCGCACGTGCGGCCGCATATGCGGCCACACGGGCCGCATTTCTGAACATTGCATATATCTGAACGAAGGAATATACTTGGCCTTCCTGGATATTGGACAATCTGATGGTATAACTCAACCAAAAAAAGTTAAAAATATATGTTGCTACATATATTGACAGTAAGTGCTAAAACACAAACAATATATTAAGGATAAGAATAGGTGCTAAACCAGAAACATTATATTAAGGATAACCAAACAATGTTTTTAGTTCCACATACTCTAACCCTCCGTTTGGCGTGTGACATAAGGTTATTTGCCCTTGATAGCTATACTGGGATAGATAACAATCCATGTTGAATAGGTAAATTTTTGTTTGGTTGTCTTTTCTATTATTCTCATTGGGAAATGTAAAATTGATCTTTTTGTTGTTTGATTCACCTTAGATAAAGTAAGTGAGGAGGATATTTTCCCCCTTCAGTTAGATTTGTAAGTTTATTGAGAAAAAGAACTCAAGCAATACGAATTCTCGCAGCTATGCTTCGATTCTTTCCACGACTGAATAGGGAATAGCCCAAACAGAGCTCAATGATTGGGTTTGACTCAATGGGTAACTCTCTTCACCTTTTTTTACTGTGCCTTTGACCGGGCCCTTAGCGTGTTTAGCGCGCGACCTCTTTATAGGCTGCCTACGTACCCCTTGGGGATCAAGGCACACGTAGTTTCTTTAATGCCCTTGTAACCGCCTTGCCACTAAGTGCTTAGTGGGCCTTTTTCCAGGGAAACGCCCCCGGTATTTATGTTCCACGTCGGTCCTTGACTACCCACGTTCTGTTGGTAATGGGCCTTAAATGCTATCTCGGCAGTTACAGGCGTTAGTGGTCTTCTGACCGTTTCTTCTTCTTGCTCGGGGTCTCTTGACGTGCTCGCCCGTACGTTTCATAGCATGTCTGCGAGGAGTAAGGTCGACCGACCAGACCTTGTGTCTGGTCGTGCCTTAGACTGCTTGCTTTCGAGGAGTAAGGTCGACCGACCAGACCTTGTGTCTGGTCGTGCCTTAGACTGCTCGCTTTCGAGGAGTAAGGTCGACCGACCAGACCTTGTGTCTGGTCGTGCCTTAGACTGCTCGCTTTCGAGGAGTAAGGTCGACCGACCAGACCTCGTGTCTGGTCGTGCCTTAGACTTGTCACGCCCCAGGGCGGCCGTCCCCGGGACGCGGCAAGTGTATATATGATATCAGTAAAACAGGAGTTCAATAACATACTCACACAACAGCTAAAATGACAACACAGACAACAAAAGCAGGGCTGACATGATATATACACCAAAAGCGGAAGGTAAAAGACTGAATCTGTAATTCAAAGACATATTACAGACTCGATACATAATCAACTGTCCTGTGAGAGCCAATATATACAAAGACATCCAAATACAATACAAACGCGTGCCCAAGCACGGAATATAATACATACAAGCAAAAGGGATGCTGATAGCCTCTGATACTCGCGGGACGTGGCGCTACTCCGCTACTGATGAAGTCCCTCGGGGAGCTCTTCCTCCAGATCCGACTCAGATGACACTGGAGAAAAATATTATAAGTGAAACAATATTCTGTTTACCTTTAACATCTTTTTTTCTAGACTGAATGCCCAGAATAAGATCGATTTATCTTTAGAGGCTTCCCACCAATCATGAAGGACTGAGTTTTCCGATCATATGTAGAAATTATCTAGAGTAGATCATCATCCCTTTTTTTGTTTGACGGAAATCATATCTCTTATCTAATAAGCAATTTAAAAGGTTTCCGATTGGTGTTTTCCTCAACAAATCCACATGCCTTTGTTTAAGTGCTAGTTTGGAAAATGTCTCAAAGATCTTCTGCAATGAAGATCTGAATTGTGGATAATATTTCTTTCCTCTCCTTTCTTTTGGTTTCTTTAACTTTTTTTTCCCCGCAAAAATTGTTATTACATTTCATACACATTGAGACATGCATCGACTATAAGGCATTCAAATACTGAATGACTTATTACACATCATAGAATACACATATACAACATTTTCATACACTGTAATGTAGTTACATTGACTAATAGTTAGTTACATTTGCTGCATTTACGCAACTACAAATTATTTAAATGCATATTACATTTAGCAGCTTACATTTAACATAAATTAGTTACATTTGACAAAAATTAATTACATTAACTACCACAGTATCATCAAATAACATAAAATGATAACAGAAAGACAAATGATGACAAACAAACTTACAAAAATGTTAATAGTTAAGATCATTGAATGAAAGTTAGTTACAAATTAAAGATAGTTACATTCAATATAACTTGAACATCTAAAGAAACTTAATATACATACGCATTACTTGAATTTGTTCTCATTCAACTAATAGTTAGTTACATTTTCTCGAAACGCGAATAACAGATAGTTACCCTATTTTTCTAAGCTGCAGAAATTTATATTACATGTCATACAAATGTAAACATACACACACTTTAATGTATGACTGCACATACATAATAGATTACAAATATTGTGCACAGTTATGCACACACAAATTTAGTGACATTCAAAGAAAGTTACATTTTGTAACTATTAAAAGACTGAAAATACATATATCCTAAATCGAATAGTTAGTTACATTGTCTTGTAAAATAGAACAAACTGGTAACATATAATCACCTGTAAACGATATACCTAAAAAAAATTTTGTCAAAAAAAGTCAGTTACTTTTCAACAAATTCGAAAAAAATATCAACCAACGTTTTTAAGATTATAATAACAATCTGAAAAAAATCGAACATTCGCACAGATACATCAAATAACATAATATTTGGTTTTTGTATTCATCAAATAGTCACATAATAGAAAATCTTTTTCTTCAAAAACCAAAAAAGGGTTGCGTACCCATTTTTGGATGGTATTGGATATTCAGAAGAACCAAAAAACCTTCAAATCAATGCTGCAATGAAATTTTTGGTTTTCATCTCCCTTTTAGACGAAAGGGGATTATTTTTGAAATTGTTTGAAATGAAATGGGTTTTGGCTCGCGAGAGGGACGGGAATACGCGGAAAAAACGCAAAACGAGGGAAATGGGGTGAGAGAATGTGTGTTTTAAATACGGTGTAGATATGTATTTTGCCTTTTTGCCCTTTTGAAAAAAACAAGGCAGCCAATCATATATTTACACCTCTTGGAGCGGGCTTATATCCTGGGGCTTGTGTAGCAAAGTTCATACAACTTAATCAAATGTATCAGTTCAGATTCGATGTAAAACATTGGTAGACTCAGCCAATGAATAAATGCCACATGGAACCCACTTTTCACCAAGATGCCATGATTTTGTTGGGTATTTAATAAAAGGAAAATGTTACGCCCAGGTCAGTTTCCAGCCCAAAATCTAGTTTCCACGTTAGCTGAGCTCTTTTTCGAGTTGGTGACACGGCTGCCACGTAGAGGAGGACTTGGCTCATCAAAAAATTTAATTTGGCAGGGATTTTCTGGTTTGGTTTTGAAATTCAAAATTTAAAATATGGGTGTTGCAATGGTTGTGTCAGTAATTGTTTTCGGGTGGGGGTTTTGAACCTGATCAGCCTCGCGGCCTCTGGTCAGATTGCCACTCGGAAAAAGGGGGGTGGTTGGTTCCTTGTTGAGTCGCCCGACAACTCTTCAAGAGGATTCAGGAGGTCGTGTGATCGCCACCTGCTTTTTAAAAAGCAGAAAATGTTGGTGTTGTTACGTTGTTGATCACCTCGTGGGGGTAGATTGTGGATTATCCGCTCTGAGACACGGCCAGCCGTAAATAGAGGTGAAAACAGAGAATTCTTTTATGCTTTGGGGACTTGACAAAGGGAGTTTAAATAAAAAAGGGTGGATGAAAATGGGGGTAAGCTAGTGGGATCTAGCCGCCTAGTTAGGGTTAGCTGCTTGGAAACTTGTTCTATTTGGGCAGAACCTAGGTAGGGTTTGGTTTAGGCTCTAGCTAAGGTTAAACTAGGTTTAACCAGGGTTTTGGAGAGGGTTTTTGGAGAGTGGAATTTGGTGGGATTGGCTTTCCTTCTCTCAAGAATAAGGCTCTTTTCTCTCTCTCTCAAGGGTGTGGGTATGGAATTGATGGATATGTGATTGCAAGTGTGGATTTTGAATGGTTTTGTGATTGGTGATGAGTTGAAGAAGTGTTGAATCCAGTGTTTCAAAATGCGGTATGCAGTTTCCGTGTGGTCAGATTACTGTATAGAGTATATGCGGTATGTGGGTGTATATGCGGGAGTATATGCGATTCTATATTTTTATTAGTAAAAAAGGAGAGGTCACTGCAAACTGCCTAATGTCTATATAACCCCTTGATTTTCTTGAAAGTCTATATACCCCATGCAAACACTCATGAAAATCTAAATAACCCCATAAGTTAAACTTCTATTAGGTTAATAACAACACCATTTCTTGTAACAATTCTGTGTGTTAAAAATCCAAAAAAAAATTCAGACGGGTTAAAGTATGAAAATATCATTTTAGAATACTTTTCTGAGTTATAGTGACACATGACTATCAAAAGGATTGTAAGTGGGACTCTTAAGAAACAGAGATTCGAAACGTGTCACAGCCAATCACTCAAAAGCCTTCACGTGTCAATATTATGTCACAAACCATTCAATCTCTCTCCATCCCACGCTCTCTCCTCGTCTGTTTACAACAAAACACACATACAAACACATAGAAACAGAGTCATCAATCAAGAGAAAGATAGAGGAGAACTGAGAGAGAGACAGGAGAAATGGTAGACTGAGCTCCTGTGGTGGTGGGGGTGGTGCTGTCGCCAAGACTGGTGATGGAGCTACCCGGGACGCAGAGGCGAATGGAGTTCGGGAGTCTGACGACGAATGGGAAGGCCATAGCCATACACTCACTCGTCTTCTTCACCATATTCACCACCACAGGAGCCCAGGACACAGAGGTGAGTCGATTGAAGAAGGAGGAGGAGCAGGCGATCAAAGAAGAAGGGGAGGTCTCTGCGGCCTGGGATGGTCGGAGGAAGAATCGATCAAAGAAGGGGAGGTTGTTGCGGTGGTGGTCGGAGAATGAGCAGTTGATCGAAGAAGAAGACCCCTTCGTTAGGGTCAGAGAATTAGATTGTCAATGTCCTCGTTTTTTTTTTTTTTTTTTGTTTGAAAACTTGTGCGGGTGCACAGCCGGTTTTTGACCGCCTATGTGGGCAAACTGCATATGCGGCCGCACAGGCCACTTTTCCAAACCATGGTTGAATTCCCCTTGCTTATAATAAAAAAAAGGGGACAAGGGAGTATCCACTGGACATTAGATCAAATTAGATACAAAGGTGTTTGATTTGACCCTCTTTAGATTTTTGTATTTCTGACAATGTTCAGGTGAGGGGCGGCATGTGTGTTTTAGTCGTCCAAGGAGGGACGGCAACTTCTAAGGATCCACCCCTATGATGACCTGTCAAACGTCCAATCTCTTACAAGTGGTGGCTTGGGGCGGCTACTAGGAGTAAGCCGTCAGAGAAGAGATGGCTAAATGTAAGAAACCACTACAATTATCAGCATTAAATGCTAACTTTATGTTCCATCTCTAGGAAAACAGTTGAGGGGCGGCTAGTCAAGGAGGGGCGGCTACTTTAAACTAGCCATCCAATTTCTGCCCCCTTGAATTTTCTAAGTGTTTGGAGCCAGGGTTTCTTCTTCCGGTTTCTTTCTTAAGGGGTTTTCTTTTAGATTTTCAAATGTGACCATTTTTCAAATATTACTTCAAGTAATTTCTTTTCTTTGAACGGTCAAAATTGGGGTATCTATATGTTGCTTCTACAGAATGTAATGGCGGCTGACACAACTATCGAGTGTTTTATTTTATCGATGCACGTATTTACGTCAGGTCTGATATGCTGGACTTATCAGCGCATATGCGTCGATAACTTTTCACGGAGATTGAGACTCTCACTTTCTATCACAGAAATCTCCCACACATCTCTCATTCATCCTCACTTTTTCTTACAAAATCTCTATCTCTCTCTCTCTCTCTCATTCGTTTGTTGGTGTTTGTCGGCACCGTCGCCTGAGTCAAGCATGACCTCCTTCTCCCCCACTCAAGTCCTGTGGGTTGTTT
Organism: Acorus gramineus; assembly: GCA_030737835.1. Taxonomy (NCBI): domain Eukaryota; kingdom Viridiplantae; phylum Streptophyta; class Magnoliopsida; order Acorales; family Acoraceae; genus Acorus; species Acorus gramineus. The sequence goes on along the minus strand of JAUJYN010000038.1, from coordinate 549,493 downwards.
CTAACAATGGTGTCACCTCTACCGTGTCCATCTACTTTTTTTTTTGTAATTTTTAGATCGATAAAAAAATCACCACACTAGGTTTATTTAGTTAGGAATTTTGTTTTCATCTCTTTTTTTCAGTTAAGAAATTTTAAATCTAAAAAAAAATAACACCATGTTTTTTCACCTCCACAGCTCTTTTATTTAGTTAGGAAGTTTTAATTTTGAAAAAAATCACCATGTGTTTACGCATTCAGCGCTCTTTTGTTTAGTTAGGAATTTTTATTTCGGGAAAAAAATCGGCACCTTAGGCTTATTTAGTGTTGTTTTGTTCATAATATGCATATTTCTTTGCTTCTCTAGAAGTACGTGTGTTTTCTTTTTTCGTATTATTGTTATGTGCTACAATGGGAGCAAATGCTTTTGGTTCAACATATATTCTCTATTGAAAGAGAATGTGCAATCATTATTTTTTACAATATTGTTATATGCTTCTATTCGGAGCATATGCTTCTTTGGAAGAGCATGTGCTGTTCTAATGTTTAATTTGAGTTGCACACATATATAGATTGATTTAATATTTGTAATCATTATGTGTTTGGAGTCCCAATGTAAATAAATCACTTTTTCTTTTATTACACATCTCTGTTGAAAAGACTAACATACCTTGTTAGCTGTGCAGCGTTGAAAGTTGATATCATGAAGTTCATGACAAGATCACACAAAAACTTGGAGAGGGCTAGTGGAGTAGAGGCCTATGAGGGAAAATGATACTTCACTGGTTGTGCCATCGCTTTGCACGTGTGTATGATTTAATTTTTGCCTCTTCTTACATTATTTGGAATGTAAGAATTGTAATGATGTATATGCATGGTTTAATGAAGCACATACCTTATTATCAATTTTCATATGATTGCCTTGTTTAGGCATTTAAAATGGTATGAGATCTTTAAAGTGGTATATGCTTTGTTTAGCAATGCATATACGTTATTATTATTATTATTATTATTATTATTATTATTATTATTATTATTATTATTTTTCATGTGACTCTTGTTCGGGTATGTTGTTGAATGTACATATTGAATGAGGCATATCTGTTATTTATTGACGCATATAACTTATATTCATGTTTTGTCTGCTTGTCTTGGTCGAATATGTTGTGGTATGTACATCAGGCAATGCGACATATGCTTTAATTATCGACGCACATGACTAATCATAATGATTTGTGTGCTTGTCTTGTTCAACTATGTTGTGGTATGTACATCATTAAAATCATGTTTCATGTGATTTTTTTCGTGTGAAGAGGAGCAGTTGAAACATGCTTTGATGGTCTCTGTTTGCGAAACTGAGAAGTCACAAAAAGTTTACTTTCAAGTGACTAACGAATTGAAAATGGTATAATTTAGTTATTTTATTTTTGTGGTTTCTGATTGTAGAAGACCAAATCTGTCACACCTTGGGATTCATTTAAAAGGCCATACTGCCTCAGCCCATCACATGGGGCAAAAAACACAACACCATCTCGGGTTGGGCCAAAAGGGGATTCCATCCCATGATATGCTCACACCCCCCTCCCACTCTAAAGAGGAGGGTATCCCCTTCACCAAAAGGAGAGAGATACTTCTTCTTCTTCCCTTAAAAAAAAAGAGAACCCTAGACCCAAGCTTTAAATCCCATTTTAATGGAGATTGGGCTTCACCGTCGGTGGTTCTCGTAAAAAAAGGAACTACGTGTGGCTTGATCCCTCAAAAAGGATACGTAGACGGCCTGATTTACATCAGGTTCAGTCGAGATAAACCTCTTCAATCCATCCATAGCGGACACTCATCGTCGTCTCTTTGCGGATCTATCCAAACAAAGCCTGGATGGCCCACGAGATCCGGCCGCCTGGAGGAGAACCAGAAATCATCCCCCACACTGATGGTTTTATTTTTGTGAAAGTTTCATCAACTTAGTTTTTTCTGTGTTTTAGAATCAGGGAAAGGGAGATTCCGTTTAGTGCAATGGGTTTTAATCGAGAGCTTTTTGAATCTGCAAGTTATAGATAGGGGTGTCCTTTAGCTAATACTCTCATATGTTTCAAAATTGGTTAAGAATTGGTTTTAACCTAAAATACATTTTTTTGTCAACACGAAAATATGGGAGAGATCCATGTGGCAATGGGTAAATCACTTCTTCATCACGAGACGCCAATTATTCGAGGTGATAAGGAATGATTGGCTTGCAGAGGAAGTATTTGTTTCGCTATAAGTATAAAAGCGCTTTAATGTTAGCATATGCCTTGTTTAACGAAGCATATACACACTTGTAGGTAATCGATGCTTATTCGGGAGTATTGAAGCCCTCTATCCCAGCTAGGCCGATTCTATATGTGTATGCAACTTTCAAGTATATTCCCTTACATTCTTTTATCATTTCATTTGGGAAACATTCAAAATTGTTTATATTCCTCTCTTAAATACTACAACAATATTTTAGTACCGGCATAGAAGGAGCTGTGAAGTTTTTCAAAGCCTTTGCGTGGCTGGGTGATGCAAGCAAAGATGATTTGGGGATGATTATATTTTTCCTTTTTCATTCAAAGCATTGGTTCTTATTGATAGTGGATAAGGAGAGGAAGACATTCGAAGTGTACAATTTGCTGAGTGAAAAAAATCTATGAATCGTGGGCGTCTACTATGGTAAACTTGCCGAAGGAAATAATATTGGATTACGCAAAGGTTTGGCCGATCAACACTCACGTAGAGATCCCAGAACAAGTCGGAGGCTAGGATTGCAATCTGTTTGTATTGCACTAGATCTAGTGGCTTTATGAAGGCAGTGAGTTTCATTTCAAGTCACTTGAAGACATGGCGTTCATGAGTGTCAAGGTCGCATCTACGATTCTAGTGGATCATGTTCTCTAATGTAGCAGAGATGTTTTGTGCATCTTGTTTGAACAATTTCTTGTATCTTTTTTATGTGGTGTAATTGTTTGTTTGAATACATTCTCCTCTGTTTGTTTGATGTTGGTAAGTTGAGTTACAACACTTCCCTCTTTTTTGGATGATGTTGGTTTGAACAATTACCCCTATTTAACGAAAGCATATTCCTACTTGTATAAATCATACATATAGTATGTCCATAAATGTATGTTAGGTTATGTTTTTTGAACACTTGATTTCTCTGTTTGGATGCTACTTATGTTTCATTTCTAGTTCTCTCATAACATACTTTCATTATGATTGCTTTTCAATAGTCCAAAACTCTTAGCACATGATGGGTAGCATATAAGTTCTTGAATATGGTATATGCGTTAATAAAATAAGTATATATCAAATCAGCCAAATTATGGTCAACTTAACATTCATTTCCAAGCTAAATTATAGGACATTTGAAATGTTAATATATCATATCCAGTTTCGAATAGCAAAACATTGTAACTATGAAGAACATTCACAAAATTCTTGACTATGATGCCATCCACCTCTCAAATTCCCCTTCCACATAAGTCAATTGGGATGCAAACTAAGAATACTGCTGTGAACTTGGTGTTGGTGGTGTGCAATTTGTAGGCATAACCTATTTAGGATGCTTCTTCTGTTGCTGCTTCTATCATCGATTTTTCTAAAATCATATCAACAAAGCAAAGAGACTAATAAAAATCCGTAAAAGCTTATCGACGCATATACGCCTTCAGAGTGGGTACGTGCTGAGTACAAAGAATCATATACTTAACATTTTTATGCTTGTTGACGGCAACTTCACACCGTGAAACCTTTCGCTTAGTTTTTGGGCGACCCTTCGATTACGCAATGCGAGGATCCAACAATTTACCCACCATGAACATTATCATGTTTAGTATGACTTACAGGATCATCACCTTTTCATTGGGATTCAAATTGCTTCTTCACACTGAAATTCAAACCATGTGTTTCAAATCATTAAGGTCCATCGTTTCCATGATGACCTGCATGTTTTATAGCATTTGTGCGTTGACAAATAAAGTATGTACTCGAATATACATTAAATATATGCTTTCGTAGAGTATGTATATAATGGCCAATGAAAAGAGAGCACAAGCTTCCTGGTTTGTACTCATAGCACGTACATATTCTCTTGAACGATATATATGCAAATTAATAAAGTGTATATGTTTTCGATGAAAATATTCATCCATTACATGAAAAAGGTCAATAATTTCTGACGAAAAGCACGTTACAGAAAACGAGGCAAATAACTTGTTTTTCGACATTAAAATGAATTGTCTCCCATTGGATTTGGTTGTTGTTATCTAGAATTAGAAGATTATCTAATTTTGCAGAAAAAATGAATCAGTGTAGTCACAAAAAGAAATGAACTATTTATTGTCAGGTATTTAGTCGTTGGAGGAGATTGAGAACAAAAAATTGTAGTTGAAAATGGAGGAGAGAGAATAAAATTTATTTGCTCTGACAGGGAGGGAAAAATGGGAGGTCAAAAGGGGGGGGGTCCAAAATTTTGGGGGGAAAGATTTTGGAGTGGGTGAGAAAAGTGGGGGGTTGACGTGGAAGGGGGGCTAACGTGGACGAGGGGGGCTAACGTGGAGAGTGGATTTTTGGTTGAAAACGGACTTGGGTGTAACAGTACCCTTAATAAAATTGACTTGCGAGCGATTCATATATACTGAAAGAGAAATTTAAGTTATCTGATAAATGTTAGTTGCATTCAGTGACAACCCACAAAAGGATTGACACTTAAGACTGGTGTTTTGAGTATATGCTATAACATCAATCAATTAATATCAAAGATGCATTGTTCTAAAAAAAAAAAAAAACCCAATATTAAATGCTTGTTTGGCAAGGGGATAAATGTTATGATAAATGGTAATTATGAGGATAAGTGAGCGGGAGGACAACTTATCTCTATTTGGTATAAAAAATAATTAGAATAAACTGTTGTCTAGATTTTGAAATGAAATGGGGATATTTTGTTTTACCTAAAGGGTGGGATAATATTTATCCCCACTTTTAATCTAGTTTTAACAAATGTAAATATGAATAAAATTGATGGATTTTTTATCCCTTAAAATTAGGATAACTTATCTTCAAAACCTTATTCTCTTAAGCCTAGTTTGGTAAATGGATAAATTTTTAGGATATGTTAACCTAATTTATGAGGATAAAAAATCCACTATTTTTATCCAGATTTAGATTTGTTAATGCTTTTTATTATCCTCATTTTTTATGTTTTTATCCTCAATATTGAATTTGGATCAAATATGAGATAACTTTAAATTTTAAAAAAAATACCAAATCTACCCTCCTATTAATGAAACATTAATATTGTTTAGTGTAACACATTCTGTTTTTTTTTTTTTTTTTTTTTTAAGGATAGTCATAGATGTTATCCCAATTTTATAAAATAGGGATAAAAAATTGGAACAACGTCTATTCCACATTTTACATAGAACAAACTATCTCTATTTTTTATCTCAAAATGTGGACAATTGTCTATACTTTATCTCCATTTTTTTATACCATATAGGATAATAAATTATTTAATCTAATTTTTTCCTTATTTTAACCTCTTATCCTCGTATTAAACTAGGCCTTACCAAACTAACCCTATATATAAATGTCTTTGGATCTAGGACAGCGAGTGAGGCGCACCAAATGCACGATTTTGATTGAATTATTAAATAAAGATGAACAAATCACTTCCACCGAATAAGCATCTTGAGTGGGTCCCATTTCCAATCAATCCCACCAAAGCAGCTTGCCTAGTAAATTACATCACCAGAAACTCATAATGCCATTTCCTTCTGGATGTTGAGGAATTCATCTGTACCATCTATAAATATATCCAAACTTTCAATTCACTCCTGGATTTATAAACTCAAGAAAATCAGCACTAACCCAGGATAGATTATTTAATATAAAAAAAAATGATTAAGGAACAAATTAAATGCATATTTTTTATTTGAAATTTTTATTTTTTAGTCCCCATAAACTATATGATTTAGTAATCGTTGTCTCATTTTTACAGTTTAAGTCCATAAATTCAATGGGTATGCCCTTTATTAGTCCTTAGGAATGACCTATCATTAAATTGTTTGATTTTCTTATTAGTCTCTAGAAGGGATTAAAAATGAACATATCCTTTAAATCTAGAGACTTTAACTGTAATATAAAGAAGTGAATGATCGATCACTAAATCATATAGTTTATGAGGGTTAAAAAAAAAAAACCTTTTTATTTATGGTAGATAATATGTTGAGATAATAGATTTATATACTGCGTCTTAAGATGGTTTCAAAAACTTTGTTAGTGACTTAACGAATGCAAACGTTCTACCAATGCCCCTTATCTTGAGGTCTCGTAGGTTCTTCAGTTATACAAAGATTAAGGGCAAATTAAATAAAAACCCAGTATTTTTAATCACACTTTTAACCTTGACTTAATTTTATTTGCGTTAAATAACACTTGAGCTAGTCAATGCTGTCACGTTAATATTGACTGGGTTTTTTTTTTTTTTTTAGAGACATGATTTATATTAAATAGATTGTAATATGTAGGAGTCTTTATGAATAGTCCCATAGAAGCGAGAAATTTTTTTTCTCACTCTCTATTTATCCATTAATAAAATGGTGTCTAGAAAAGACAAAAGGGAAAGTGATCCACATAAACGTACACACGTGAACGCGTCAGACATATTATTAGGTGCACTTAGCATGTACCTGATTATTTTTTACCAGACTTTCCGTTTTTCAAAATTTGAATTGGGTGACCAAGAGTCCCAAATTAATTTGTAAAAATTGATGGAGGGAGGGACGAAGAAGGCAATGGACATTTTTTCGGGACTGGAAAGAGGGCACGGGAGGTGACAGTAGGGATTGAAATAGCAATTATCTAATAAGCGAGGGAGTTATGGATATTTAATGATTTTACGGGGATTTTTTGTGATATTGATAAGTTTTTATGGAGTTATATGGATTTTTTCATTTATTTTATCATTAAGTATTATGGTTTAACTGTGGCTAACCCAACAATTAAATCAATATTATGAGTCCATTCATTTTTTTTCTGTTCGATGAAAGGTGCGGTTTAAAGTTTTGAATGTTGATACATTCAACCCATATTACAATCAATTTTATTATGATAGCATAGTATATACTATGTTATTATAGTGCATAAAGTTATATTATAGTATATAGAGTAAAACAAAATTCAAAATAAATAAAAATATATTCCAGTAAATATTTCGTTTCGAATAAGAGTATGTACTTAAATAAGAGAGTAATTTTTTATAAAGGCGTTATTACACTTAATCTTTTTTACAGTCTAAAATACAATCCTATATGTATCATTAGAAATACTATACATTGTTTAATTTTTTTATATTTATTAAAATGTGTTCTTCAATTCAAAATGGAGCGATAATAGACATTTCATCAAAACATATGCAACATTAGATAAGGCTCACTATTTTTTTTTAAAAAAAACCACGTGTTCTGCACTTTGGACTAAAAAAAAACTGATGATAATCTTTTCTTTTATAAAAAGAGAAAATTAATTCTTGATCACTTAAGGAATACCTAAATTATTTTCAGGTCCCTTAAGCATTTAAACTTATTTTTAAACTCTCGTATCCCAATATTTATTATTTTTAGATTCTTTTTGAACAACGGACGTTCAGTTTACTACAGGCCTGTCAACGGGTCGGGTCCGGGTCGGGTCGGGGTGGACCCGGACCCGACCCGTGATAGGACCCGGCGGGTCCGGGTCCAACCAAGGACCTGGCGGGTCCGGAGAAATGTGGACCTGGGCCCGGACCCGGACCCGGGTCGGGTTCGGGTCCGGTCCGGGTCCGACCCGACCCGACCCGGATGGTTGGGTAAAAAAAAAAAAAAAGAGAGAAGAGTTCATGTATTTGTTTGTCTTATCATTCTATTTGAAATTTTTTGTAATAAAACATTATTGTTAATGAGACTATGTTTGAATATAATTTTATATAATTCAAAAGAAGTAAATGAATTATTAAACAACATCCAAAACAATAATCACTAACATAAAAAATATATTAACCTAAATAATAAACATAACTAACCTAAACAACATTCAACACTAACATATTAACCTAAATAATAAACATAAATCATGCAATAAACTAATTAATCATACAAATTCAAATGCTAATAAGTTAATTGTCCAAAACAAACTGATTTATAGGCTTGTTATGATTATGATTTATGAACTTGTAGATACAAAAATAAGTTAAGTAAGAAATAAAATTATGTATCAACTAATACTAATGGTCTTATAATATATGAACATATATTAAAAAAAACAGTCGGGTCCAACGGATCGGGGCGGGGTGGACCCGGACCCGACCCGTTTGTTTGTTCGTTCGAGTCCGCCGGGTCGGATCCAATTCGGATCGGGTATATTACACGTGTAATCGGGTCCGGGTCGGGTCGGGTCCGGGTCTGGACCCGCCCCGTTCAGACCCGGACCCGTTGACAGGCCTAGTTTACTATTAACATTTTCATATTTACTCTTACCTTCATTGATTTTGTATACTATTAACATGTTTAGGTACATCTTTAATAAATCTGGATACACTAATCCTATTAGATGAAATGACTTAAATTAATACTCCAACTAATTTAAAGACTTAAAAATAAATTAATCAAAGTGTTTCCCTTTTAAAAACAAAGTCGATCCACCACACTCCAACGTGGACGCGTCAACACCACCTGCCCAAACCCCAACATGACCCATAAATAAAAAAAATAATAATAATAATAATAATGGGAGGGAAAGCCAACGGTGTCTCTCATTTCATAAACAAAAAAAATATGTCAATCTCACCTCTTCTCATCAGTCTCAGACCACCCCATCAAAGGCTCCAAAACCTTCTATTCTCCTTACCTTCCCAAATCACTTCAAAACTCGAGAGGAGGAGAGGAAGAGTTGGGTCCACCACCTCCCCTCGCCGTCTCTTCCTGGGCTTTGGCTCTTCCTTGCTCTGCTCTTTCGCCGGATTGTTGGCCGGGGGAGGTGACCGGTCCTCTTCTTTCTCCGCCTCCGCTCGGCCAATGGGGACATCCCCCGTTGAACAGGTTCGTTTTCTATTTTTTTTCGTAATTTGAGGTGGTGAATTGGCTCAGTTCACTCTTGTGCTTGGTATTGATGGAACTGGATGCACTAACGCCCTTTACCCTCGTTTGGGGTGAAGCATAAACCCGGAATAAGGGGAAATACAGAAGAATAAGGAAAAATAAGTTATTTGTTTGCAAGTATAAGCCCTGATAGCTATGTCGGATAAGCGATGATAATGTCGGATAACTGTTCTAAGGGGTTGCCGGAATTGCTTATCCTTGGTAGCAGAGATTTACCCTTGGTAGCAAAGATTTACATATACTTGAAAATCTAGTTCCTTTGTGTAATTCTCTTCACATGTGAGTTTCTTGGCATGAATTTGGCTAATATTCAGGGATTATTTCTTGTTATGCTCCTTAGGTTCTTTTTGACAGGTACTGAAGAACGTGGAATGGCCAGAGGAATTCCCCTTCAAGGCGGAGGATTTTAGTCGATTTGATGAGTAATGTTATTTTTTTAAATTTTTGACTTGAACTGACTATCTTCATTCTTTTTCACATTAGTATTATAGCATGTGTTGTTTTTTTCAGTGTCATTCACTCATCCTCACTGTATCTTGCAATCAGAGGGTGATATGTAGGACCTTATTTTCACTGAATAACTACTATTGCATAGGTACTCTGTCCCACTTTTGGTTATGTTCAGAATAGATTATGTATTTCTTCTAATGCTTAACCAGAAAACTTCATGCAAAGTAAATTGTAATAAGTGCTCCGCTGCTTTGGATTGGTAAGAAAGAGTGGCTTTAGCTTTGGAAATGTATGATTAGAAACTCATAAATACTATATGCTCTTTTCTTTGCTCCACAAAACATGGAGGGGGCAACTAAAGCCACCTCTAAAAGATGAAACCCCGCCCTAGAACAAGACGAAAGGGGTGTGGGATTTCACTTTCAAGAAAAAGGAGTAAGAGAGAGAGAGCAAGAGAGAAAAATAGAGAGGGGGGCTGGGAGGGCGGCGGCGGAAGTCGTCTTGCTCTCTCTCTCTTTCTCTTTTCTTTCTCTCTACCCCTACCCCTCCGCCGCCACTGCCCTCCTCCCACCACCGCTGCCATCCCCATCCCTCTTTATCTCTCTTTCTCCCAACCCCCCCCCCGCTTCCTCCTTGTTGCCATAGAAGAAATAAATGGAATAATGTTATATTCAACAATGGAGGCCGAAAAGTCTTTTATATAGATACAAGATGTAAAAACCTTAGAAATAGAAAAAGACTAAAATACCTATGACCAAAATACCGGAGAGGGGGAGGGATGCGGCCTCTTTCTGGGGCATTGCCCCCAGTCCAAGCCCTCCGGGAACAGGCTGAACAGGCCTATATAATGACCCCAATAGCCACCTCCTTCACCCACCTTGCCCGCTGCTACCCTCTCGTTCCCACCCCCTTCTTTCTTTTGATGGAATCTACCCAGAAAAGACAAAAATTTGAGGTGGGTTTCATATTCAAGGGGGTGGATCTAACCCTCCCCAGACATGGAAAAGGTTATTGTAAAAACCATGAAAAACAAAAATGTTCTTGTTGAACATAAATCTTCTGGAGAAAGATTTTATCAATGGTAAATACATAACTTACTTTGCAATGTATTGGTAAATGGGTTCAAGGTGGAAACACTATGCATCCTGTGTGTGGAGAGGGTTGATACTATGGGCCATCTTTTGGGAAAGTACCATTATGGCTAACACATATAGAATAGACTCAACATATTCTGGGAGTGATAGTGAGCTTTAACTCGATTTCTAAATGTGAGAATTCTCCCAAATCTAATGAATGAGAAACAGGTGTGCTAAAAGAAAGTTCAATCAGATGATCCCCTATGTGCTAGGTTGGAATATATGGATTAAAATAAAAGATATCTCAAGGGAGGCAAAGGTAAGTGAGGAGTTCTTGGCTGCCATAGGACTTGGACTAGATATATTGTGGGGGGTAGCAATATTGGTCAATAGAATATGAGACATTCTTAACTGAGTAGTTGCCTTTGAAGTTGTTATTTTATTTTTATCCCTTGTGAGAAGATACTTCACCTCCTCCTTCGCTGGATGTTTGTTATTTAATAAATATCTGGTGGTCTCCCCACCCTTTCATAAGGTTTTGAGATTTTTTTTGATAAGTTAAAATATAAAGAAAATAATAATTATTTGATGGATCTGTATATTGAATCTTGGAGTTAGACTCCTGCTTAAATATGATTGTGAAATAATTTACGCATCAAAACCTCAAATGACTTCTGTCTTATGGTGATCTATGGACTTCACTAATTTGACTTGCAACACATCTATAATACTCATGGAACTTGTGAGCCACCAACCTATCTTACATAGAGACTCAATTTGAACCTGAGACAGTTTATAAACCTAACTCTAATTCTTATTTTATGATTTCATCTTTGGTTGCTTCCCTTGTTTCAATGTCATTTTTTATATTTCCATATGCATTGAAGGAAAACTAAAGAATTATTTGGGTGAAAACATTACATATGAATGCTATTAGAAATGATTTTTAATTTAACAATTAACAAAGACAAAACACAGCCACATTGAGAGGGTTACTATCAGAATTTGAAATATAAAAGCATAGTTTATCTGCCATGAGCTATTATGTGTAAATGCTTGTACATAGTTTATGTCCCCATGTTGGCCACTCAATACTTGGCTTGTCCTTGGAAGTGACAATTTGAATTTTATCATATACTCCTGCGCAATATTTTTGTGTAATGTGCCATGTTGGACAGCTGATACTTCTCTCATCTTTTAAATGAGAACTTTTGTTCCTGGTAACTTGTGTTTTGGTGGTCACAAAATGTATTTGTCACAATTCATTTTGTAGATCATCAGATTCTGTATTCTACTCAGCTCCTCGATTTGTTACGCATATTGATGATCCAGCGATCGCAGCCCTCACAAAATATTATTCTAAAGTTCTCCCTCCAAGTAACACTCCAGGAGTGTGCTTACTAGATATGTGCAGCAGCTGGGTAAGCCACTTTGATTGTTTCTTTAAGTTATTTCATCTATGTTGCATATAGAGTTTCAAACCCATAATCTGCTATTCGATTGATAGGTCAGCCATTATCCTCCAGGATACAAGCAAGATAGGATAGCAGGCATGGGTTTGAATGAAGACGAGCTCAAACGAAACCCTGTAAGTTAATCAGAATGACAAATTTGATTTATATCATGTACAATTTCATATAAACTTTGTACAGGAGAAATAGTCCAAGATGCCACAACATATTTCTTGTTTACTTTTAGTTGCACAAATTATAAGATGTTAGTTATAAAAAAGTTGATGTACCCTAGGGTCATTGTTTTGGAATCTGGGACTTGAAAGATTTCATGATAATGCATATGAATAAACATCAGAATAATTAATGATTTAATTATTTGTTTTTAGGATTGTAGCTGCACATATCTTCATATACCCTATATCCTCATGCATCAAGTTGATGGAATGTGCTGAGCATGGTGTCCTGGTCAAACTTAGTAGTTCATTTCCCGATTAAGAGCTTTTCAGTAGCCACATGATTTTCAGCACTACAACAATATCAACCAAGTTATCGTGCCCATTTTCTTTAACGCATCATCCATATACTAGAAATACAAATTTGTACCTTTAATGTATCTGTTGATTTGTAAAATATGTTGCCAGCAAAATTAACAAGTGCTCAATTTTTTTCATCTGCCAACCATCTACATAATGGTGAGACTATACTTGGACCACGAGATCTGTAATCTTCTCGAAGTTCAGTAACGTGCAACTTCCTCAAATGTGTGTTTTTTCATGCACTGGAAAGGGGTTTAATGAGCGAAAATGTCACCACTGCATCGCACTTAAAGATCTTTTTGCGCGTATGTTTTTGTAAATATCTTTGGCTTGTGTGTTCTCATTGACTCCACTTAAAGAGATTGTCGATTCAATCCTTGAAGGTTGTACTGGGCCTTTTTTGTTGTTCTATTTGGAGCACACCACAATAAAAAATAATAGGGAATGAGTTCTAACAGCCCGACACTCACGACTAAAACCTCACAATTCCTCCTAGATCAGTCTTCTCGGCCGACTCATCAGTCTTGAGTATTGTGTTTACCAAGCTTTGAAAAACCTGTGGTCACGATAACCTTATACCTTGCATCATGCGAATTTTCTGTACTCATGTTTTACAATATTATTTTTTCCTCATCGTCTCTGTTTTTTATTGAGATGACTAATATTCCGAATGAAATTATTTCAGGTTTTGACGGAGTATATTGTACAAGATCTAAATGTGAATCCCAAACTTCCATTTGGAGGTGACTCTTTTGATGTTATAACTAATGTGGTACGTTCTTCACTTCTCTCCCTCATGAAAGCAATTAACCATAATTGTGGCGGATTTTCTTTTTCCCTAGCTTTGAATCCTATTAAGACAATAATTTCTTAACAGGAATTCATGAGATTAATATTACTACATTATTCTTGATACATATATCATATATAAATTCAAACACAAATATAACATTTAAAGAGGGTTCCAAGGTTATGACCCTGGAACAGTTACCAAATTATATATACATAGGATTATTTAGTATTCTCCTTGTGGAGGGTATACAAGGAGATCAATCAAAGAACAGACTTAGTCAATGGATGGGGAGATTAGCCTAGTGATGAACCAGACCTGAAGATACTTGGATTCACGGGATTGTTGTTCCAGACGGGCAGTCGAGCCATTACTTTTTGCAGCCGCAACATATTGTCCATTAACAAGATGTAGAGAGAGTGGGACTTCACAGTCTCTTGATTGTTGCAGATTAGCCATGGGGTGTGTAGATGCTGTAGGAGAACTAATGCACGATGTAGATGAGAAATAATGGAGTTGGCATCCGAGCATATATGTAATCTGGTGTCCTACACTAACTGCATAAAGAGATATGGCCATGGATTCCTCAATGATCGGGGCTGCACATGGTCACCCAGAGTATACCACACCCAATATTTATTTGGATGCGAGACAGGCTACCAAACATGCAACACCCATAGCTCGGGTATGTATGATCACCGAGGCATCGATGATCAATGAGATTTCCTTGGTTGATGATGAGCGACGGCGTTATGTTGATGCTGAACCCAATAATACATATGGCACAGCCCAAGAATGACATTGCTTTGGTTATGCCAGTCTCCCTAAAACATTACCCGAGCCATGCGGTCAACAATTGACGATGATCCATTTTTATCACAGACTGGAGCCGCTACTGTGCTGGGCAAAGAGTATCTCATTGGCAGGTGGTAGTTTGCATATCACCGAGTATGCAAGGTCTCAGCAAGGGGTTGGGCCTGTGTTGGCTGGGAGTGGGTAGAATTCTCTTCTACACAGTTCCCTGGGCTTTTCTTTGTTCCTGAGGCTCATGCCCTGTTAAGGGCTGTGTTATTTTCTCATGCTTATATGTTATGGGCACTCTCTTTGGATTCATAAATTCAAGGCCAAATGCCTTCATCTTTCTTCCCCAAAAAATAAAAATGATGATGTGATGTAGACGTTCTCATGTGAGAGTTTATTCCTAGATTTCTAGATTTGCCAACAAATGCTAACACAGAACCGCTGTCTATCAAAGCATTATTTCCCATGCCACCAGTCAGAGTGAGTAAGAAATGTCAACCATTGTGCTGAGTTCCAAGTGAATAGAAGGAGGTGGGAGGCCGAGGGGATGCGACTACAACAATCGGTTGCAAATCGACACCGAAAATATGAAATGTTGTTTCATCAGTTTGTGTGCATGCATCTTCAATCAATCTTGGTTTCAGGTCGGTACAAGGCTACGAAAGGTCTAAATGTGTAATCAAGTTCGTCCAATAGGTAGCGTCCAAAAGTGGGTAGATGCCAGGCTCCGTTGTGCATAGCCTCTAAATGTCAAAAGACAAAAGGGTTTCCTCCATTTTCACAAAAATGGGGACTCAAGAAAACGGAATTGTTGAGAACCAACTATCTGTTGCATTTAATCAGAGGTGGATGCTGATGGTGGCCATACCTGACACTACTACCCTGTTTGGCTATAGGTATAAAAAGAGAATAAAGGGGAATAGGGTGGTATAAGCCAAAATATGCTGTTTGGTTGGGTGGTATAAGCTAGAATCCGGATGCCAAAATAATCAGGAATAGCATGCAATAGCCCTACCAACCAACCTCCCAAAATAAGCAAAACCAATGGAGAGGTGTAAGTGGGCCCCACCTATCCCATCTAAATTTTTTCACAACTTGACCCTGTCAACAGTAACCAAGCTTTCACAAGCTTCTCCCTTGCTGTGTCTCTACGAAAAGAAAAAACAGGTGCTCACCGTCTTCTTCATCTTTCCTCTTTTTGTATTTTATTTTATTTTTTCAAGATTCTTCAACCTCCCTGTTAGACCTTTTTATACTCAATGAGGAAAATTCAATGGCTTGCTTGGATGAATTTAAATACCTGAGGTTCATTAAACTTTGATGATTACATGCAATGTAATGTGAACAAATGGAAGAGTTGCATATTCCACAAGTTCAGAATGTCCATATTGACGGACAACCCAAGTTTTTTTAATATCACAAAAATTTTGGTTGAAAAAATTGTCAATCTAATTTTTTATTGTAGAGGTAAGATTTTCATTTGCAAGGGTATAAGCCTCATCATCCATATCTACTCACATTTTATCTACATTTTATTCTTCTTCAAACAAACACTCCAACTTTTATTATTATGTTTCCTAACGAGAATAATTGAAAACAGAACTTAACATAAAATCACTTATTCTATTGATAAAGTCAATTATTCTTGGAATAAGTATAACCCTAGAATAGCTTATGTCTCTATCCAAACATGCACTACATGTCTCCAGGCCCAAGAAGATTGTTATGGAACTGAGAGTTCCCAAGGGTTTCCTTACCGTTTGTATTTGTAGTGGACACAACTCCGTAGAGTATGAGGATGGGCAAGTAGATGGAAAGCATGCTTTGTGAGCATTGTACATTGGATTGTGAAGAGATCTCGAAGCCTGAGTCCACCGAATGGTTTTAGGTAGCGTCAGAGTGTCCAAGCTATCTAATGCATATGAGGCATTTTATCAGAGTCCCATTCCAAATAAAGCGTTGGATAATTTTCTGCCATTGCACAACTATTGATTTGGGGATCCATGTTGATGCCAGGGGATGGAGCAGGAATACCTGAAGTATTGCTTTAACAGTCGTGACTCTCCCAACATAAGATAGTTAGAAGGCAAGGCTTTGAGCTGAGTTTCATTCTGATGATGCGTGCAAGCCTTTGTCAAGACATAAGGCTGAGTTTCATTTGGCGAATTACTTCACAACATAAGGCCAAGAGTGCCTTATGTGGAGGCCCTTGTACATTAGAATTGAAGGGGAAGGCAACAAGGAGTCACCTTGGTGGTGGCCCTTGCACATGACGAGCCATGGAGAAGGGACACCGTTGCATAAGACTGCCTTTGGAACCTCTTAAGTACAAGTTCGGATCCATCTGAACCAAGTCTGTAGGAAGCCCATGCATTCTAATATCTGTAACAATCCAGTGCCATCTATGGAATCTAAGGCCTTGAAATGATCAACTTTTGCCACCATGAGCGCATGAGTGACTTTGCAATGCTTCTTGGAGTGTAGGATTTCTTGTGCTAGCATAGTATTATCCTGTATGCCATGATTGGAGATGAAGGCTGTTTGTTTTTTCCCAACCAGACGTCGCAATACCAGTTTGAGGCAGTTGACAAGGAGCTCCATGACGATCTTTTATGCAACATTGCATAAGATGATCAGCGGTGTTCAGATAATCGAGATGGAGAGTCAACCTTGGGAACCAGGGTAATGAAGGTGGATTGTATATATTGATGCATGATGGTAAATAGGAGTTTAATTTTTAGGCATGCATACACCTTCTACAATTATGGGTGACGGATGGTCACGGTGAATTTTTCAACATGTCTATGTCATGTGACCTCCAAGGTTGTGGCAGTCATAGTACTTCTAAAGTCTAATAATAGCTGAATTATTGAATTATGTTATGTACTGTTCTAATTTAATATTTTTATTTCCAATATCTTCATCAAGTTTAAATCACTGGATATGAATAATTTAAGCATTCATATCAGCAAAGGATTCTTCTATTGCAATGTTGGACTCTTGGGGTGTGTTTGTGCACAAACATGGATGCAAAAAGAAAGAGAGGGATATGGGTCATAAGGTCTTTTTGATCAATTTTTATGTTGCTTTTGTATTTCATGAAAAGTGATCGAATCATTTCCCCCCACATTCACTCCTATGGGGGGGGGGGGGGGTTCACATCTTTTTTCTAATAAGACAAGAGGTGACGGAAAATGATAGAAATTTTTTTCTTTATCTTATTTGGCACATACACTAGTTTTTTGAATGGTCAAAGAGATAATTTTAATTTTCCTCACATCACTTTTCTGCATGCACAAACACACCCTTAAGTTGAATTTGTCTTTTTATATAGATTTATCACGTCTATTGAATTTTATTTCAGATTAACTACATTAGAGTTGACACATGAACTTTTTTTGAACTTGATTTTAGGTTAGTGTTGATTATTTGACCAAGCCAATGGATGTTTTCAAGGAGATGCAAAGAGTTCTCAAGCCTGGAGGACTAGCCATAATGAGGTTCTATTATTGCTTTGAGCATAATTAATGCCTATGTAAATATATGTCTCTGCCTGACTCAATGGTAGGTAGAACTCTTTTATTTATTTATTGTATTTGCAAAATTCTATGCCAAACATAGGGGAACAACTTATGTTAATTTGATCTCATTTTTAATACATGCTAATTGTAAGTCAATAGGGTACTTTTAGTGAATATTCTATTGTTGGATTCTCGCGAATAGTATCCTAATATAACAAAAATTCTATATGAAGTGTTTACAAGTGAAGGAGAAATCTTTTTTTTTTTTGAAAAAAAGTGAAGGAGAAATCTTACTAGAGAAGTATATAAAGTGCTATAAAGGTGGTCAGACCAAGCAAGATGTTGTATCCAAATTGACAGTTAAGTGGGGTATGGATTTGGATATAAATCCACATACAAGAGGCATTTATGTTAGCACATCATCTGCCACTTGTTCTACTCATGGCAGTTACCACTAAAATATTGAAGAGTATATATACGCTTATTAGTGCGAGACTATGTGAAGCAGTCAATGCCTTGTGCATTTGAAGTAGTGATGTGGAACGATTTGAGGCACACTGAACAATTAAAGAGAATGGGTGCAGTCACAGCTTAAAATTACAATAGTGTGTTCACAATCACAATATTTTGTTGAGGATTACAATTCTACTGTTCTGGAAATTACGTTATAGCTCCATATGGGATAAGGGATATGGTGAGAGTTCGCATCATAGTTTAGTCTCACATCTCCTAAAGAGAAAGTCTAGTCTGTGTTATACGTGAGTACAACTCTTACAAATCAAAATGCATTTTAAACCATGAGACCAATAAAGGACAAAGCAAACAATATCTTTTGTGTGGAGGCTTTAACGTACATACCTGTGGAAATTTTACATTAGGACATTGTGAATTGTGATGAGGTGACTGATGAAATTTCATTCTTGAAAACTTGTCAAATTTGAATATTTTAAAATGTGATGAATGAGTGAATTCAATCAGATGTTTATGCTGAATTGCATTATCCAGAGTGTGAGTTTTTTTTTTGTCTATTGAAATGTTTTAACTCAAGTATTTTAGTTGTGAAAAATTACTACCTGAGCCTTCTCATGCTAAATCTTTTGACACTGTTTTATCTGTTACTATGGAGCAGTTTTTCAAATCGCTGCTTTTGGACAAAAGCTATCTCTATATGGACATCCACTGGTGATTCTGATCATGCTTTGATCGTTGGTGCTTATTTTCATTATGCTGGAGGCTTTGACCCCCCTGAGGTACATTATTATAATTACCCAAAGACACTTTGATCTTCTGGTAACTATATTTTGACAAAAGCTTTATATGGGATTCTGAGCATTTTTTTCCAATAGCGGCACACCATTTTTCCGAATAATCTTCATGTCTAGATTATTTAATGCATATAAACTACGGATTTTTTCATCTGGCTAATCTATTGCTTGTATATTTGGATGGACTTTGTTTTACTTATTTTTTCATTAAAAAGAAAACAAGAAGAAGGCCTAAATAGCTGAACTACAAGAAACATCAACAATATGTATTGTTCTTAAAATTTGGGATATTATGGAACTAGCCAACCACTTCATCTGAGTCAGTGTGTAATACTCAGAAGACATTAGTTTGAATGCAGATGTCTACAGAATGTTTATTAGGTATCTTTTTGGTTAATGTAAAAAAAAATTTAAAAAAAAATTCCATTGCCGGGATTTGAACCCAGGTCGTCTGGGTGAAAGCCAGATATCCTAACCGGACTAGACGACAATGGATTTGTATGGTATAGTTATTCTTGTAAGGTTATCTAATTGTTTTTGTTTTTTCTTTTCCTATCTCAAAATGTTGTTCTACACATGAAAACTCTTGCTTGTGTTTACATTGGATCACTTGTTGCTTGACTTGCCTGGTGGCGATGATTTTTGAATAATGGGTCTTCAACTTCACACTCAGCAGTCTTTAACAAAAAAAAAAATGTTGTTATGGATAGATTAGGTTCTTCCTTGTTTACTTGGTGAAGTAGCTTTTGAATAGGGCAGGGGATACACTTAAAACACTCATGCATAGCCTGCACATATATGAAATCTCTACTAATACTCTTATATGTCAGTATATAATCTACTATAAAAAATATGTAAAAAATTTATGCATGCCATTTATTCGAGCATATGCTTCACTTTTTTATGTGGATATATACTTAAAAAAATACAAAGCATATTTGGTCTACGAAATGATCAAAGTGTGACATTTTCCATTTGAGTAACATTTCCTCAACTTTTATTTGCAGGCGGTGGACATATCTCCTAACCCTGGGCGGACAGACCCAATGTATGTTGTTTACGCCAGGAAGAAGAATACTGTATAGATGAAAGTGATTATTTTAAATGCAAAGAGAACGAAGTGTATAATGTTCCATATAAAAATAATAGTTTTTAATTAAATTTGATTTCCCATGAAATTCTTCCCGGGATAGTAGAATTCATGCGAATTTCAGTCTTTAATACAGTTGTAATAGGTAAGTCCATACAGCTTCAAATGTTGTTTTTGATGACTTTCTTAATGGAAAATGATACATTTAGTCATTTTTGTAATCACTTTTGTTAATTATAAACGTTCTAAAATTATTTTGAAGTATGTATTTATTTGTTGAAGCACATGCTTTAACAAAAAGTGAAATATATTTTAATAAATGGAATGCATATATTTCTATATTTTTCTTAATACAGTATATACTGACAGGGTATAATATATACTCTTAAAATTTTCAAACTGCCTTAGATGATCTGGTGTTCGCATAAGTGTATCATATGTTCCTTTTTAATTGACACACCCTAATATAAGGTATATTTTCATTGAATTGACCATTTACCATTTGGTAGTAATCATTGTGATTTCTAGTTTCCCTCCACACGGCTGGATCTTTGAGGCAATCCGGACTTCTGATGTGGATCTGAACTAGAACGGATAAAGCTTCCCTTCAAGGTCGACGGGGCCCCGTTGGTGAGTCTCTTAGCTCCTCCTCTTACTCCGGTCACCTACAACTCACACCAGTACGGTGTCGACTAACGTCCCTCCGACGCTCAAGTCAGTATTCAAATCTACTTAAGCTTAAGAGGTTTCTATTGGAGGAGTAAGTGTGTGTGTTTTTTCTCATACCTCGTGGAGACGATGATGTCTCCCCTTTTATACTTGAAGAGGGCGTGCCGACCTCACTCCATGGAGTGAGGTTATCGAAAGTACGGACGGAATCGTCCAAGTGGCATCAGGATCGACCACCACATACAATCTTGCAATGTAACCATCCCCCGACAGTTGTCTGTCACTGCGGTGTCAGAGGATATTCCATACAGCCGCCGTTATCTCCACGATGTGGACGTATAGTCGGAGCTCTTCAGCCAGGCCTGGTTCCTTGTTCGGGTTACGCCAAGCTAGCTGAGCTCTCCTCGCCTGCCCTCCTTTGCTCAGGTCGGGCGGATGGTGGATCCCACCTAGTCTGATTGGGCCATCACTAATGCCCGACCAACCTCTCATGGGCTTTCCTGGGTGGATGTCTCTACCCTTCCATCCAGGCCCATTGAACCGAACAGCTGCTACCTGGTTGATGGCCCACTGGCCGACTGCCTCGTGCATAACAATTGGGCTTGCATGGGCTGGCCTATCTTGTAGACTATCCTCACCCTCTTCCGTTATTCCAGTATAACTGTATTCCTAATGCTTTGTGCAGATTTGGTCTTCCACAAATACCTCCTTCTTCTGGTCTTCTAGATGCTGAATGGCCAGAAGAACAGCCTTGCGAAGTTCCCGCCATGGATAAGACCAAATCATTGAGCTGTCTGGGTCGGGATAAAAAGTGCCCACCTCTTTGGATTCTGTGGAGTTGTGGGCGCGGGTGTAAAGGAGCCTCGACGCCCACGCCTCCATTTACTCATGTATCCTCCTCGGGTCTCCGCCCCTCCTAAATGGCGAATTCATGAGTGGAGTTAGTGGTGACTTTTAATCTAGCTGCCACGTTCTCCCAGGTGGTGACGGTTCGAGTTGTCGCCTGCACCTATAAATGTATGAGCTTTTCCCCTTTTTCTTTCCTCACTTCGATTCAGACTTTCTCTTCGTCTTCCCTTCATAGAAACTAATGGCCCAGTTTCCCGACAATGTCTTAGTCGAGGAGTACCTAGGGGACTTACCACCGCCTCCTGATCCCGAGTCTCTATTCTTGTACTCCGGCCAGATAGAGGTTGGCAGGCTTTCTTTCCTGCTTCCCTGGTTGGTCATAGAGTTTCTTAGCTTTTTCGACATCCACCCTCTGCAATTCGCCCCTGGGGTGTACCGGATTCTGATGAGCATTGTTGCTCTGAATGCGGCCTGCGGAACTCATCTTGGTCTCCACAAAGTCAGGAGTTTCTACATGGTGAAGCTCCTAAATGACGACCACAAGACGTTTTATCTGTCTGGGAGGTCGGCGTCTAGGGAGCTGATCAAGGATGCTCAAGACTTCGTTTATGATTGGCAGATCAGGGTCTTCAGGATACGTGGGGCATGGAAGCCGGAAGGCTGCGGATGGCACGTTC
Source organism: Acorus gramineus (assembly GCA_030737835.1). NCBI lineage: Eukaryota > Viridiplantae > Streptophyta > Magnoliopsida > Acorales > Acoraceae > Acorus > Acorus gramineus. Next base: position 527,185 of record JAUJYN010000038.1, on the reverse strand, counting down.
TGGTACACTGGAGGGGTACGGCGCTGAGTGCTGGTGACCTCTACTCTCAGCCCTACTTTTTCTTCTTTCTTTTTACTTGTTTTCGCCTTCGATTAACTTCTTCCTCTTCCTAGGCGAGTCGTTCCTCAACTCTGCCCCCTTAGAGGAGGGCTTGAGGACGGAGGAAATTGAGAGGGCCCTTAGCTTCCCTAAGAGGGGCTGGAGGGATCTCCTCGGAGCAGAGCCGTTCGTGCCTCGTCCTCCCATGCCTCCACCCCAACAAACGTTGAAGGGCCGAGCCACCCGGCGAGCCCCTTCTGGCGCTGGTCATGACGGGGCGTCTAGCTCTTCAGCCGGTGGAAGCAGGTCGTTGAGGTGCTCGGGTCGACTCCACCGCGTTGTCGTCAGATCTCCCATGCTGTACCGTCATCCAGTCGTCATCATTGATGATCAAGAAGCACCCCTTCCAGGGGTTCCCCAGTTTGTTTAGGAACAACCCCCTCACAAACCGGTTTTGCCCATGCAACTTTCTCCCCCAAGAGTAGTGCAGGAAGAGGTCCCTTCAGAGGTTCACAATGCGAAGGTCGACCAAGGACTCCAAGCGCTGGATCCACCCCGGGACGCCCCGCAGCCCATGGAGGGTGATGCGGCCCAGTTCGTTTTGCCCCCTGCCAACCCGACGCTTGCTAGCATGGCGATGTGGTAGCATGTTATCGTGATTGAAGAGGCGTCTAATAGACTACGCCTGTTGATCCAGGAAGAAGAAGATGAATGGGAGGACTTCCTCGCTGGTTTCCATGCTAGCTTCATGACAGAGCGCAGAGGCGATCCATTCCTCTCGAGGGTGCATCTGGCAGGCGTCTATATCTCCTCTCTCCTTGAGAGGCGCTATGGTCGTCATGTCGGAGCATTCCCAAGCACCTCAGCCAGGCCGGCCATGTTTGACCCTTGGCCCCACCATTGATTGGATAGACCCCCATTTTTTTTTCTTTTCACTCTCTCTCCTTCTCTCCAAACTTACATTCTGATTTTATCTAGGCTGCGTCCCGTGGGTTTTAAGGACAGCTTCACTTTTTGTGTGGTCCATGGTGGCCCTCTTGGATGCTTGTTGTGGATGGAATTTTGGTCGCTTTCCTTATTGCTGGTCATGCTAACTTATTGATGATTTAGTCATCATATTATTTTTGCGTGCTCCTATTTGCTCCTGCGCTCGCTTTCTTTTTCGCTTTGTTTTTGCAGGTCAGGTCGGCCAAAGATTGGGAATCCATCGTCAAGTCGCGAGGGCTTGCGGCACCGCTGTTAATGAGGCTGGTCGGGCGATTCGGCGTATTTTCCTTTGTCAGAAGTCTGTGCGACACTTTCCACGTGGCATGAGGTGTCAACATTTAAGGTGCTCGACTCTCATACTCATCATTATCGTTGTCGTTTTTCTTCTGAAAATTAAGAGACATGCCGACATTATGGCGCTATCCCACGTTTAAGGAGGCGCTTAGTGGGGATTGAGGGGATAAGAAAGAGGTGGACCATCGGCATATAATCGAACCAGGTATAGACTCTAACTTTGTCTCTCCCTTTTGGCTTCATTTGGTCCAACTCTAGTCCTGTAGACTTTCGTTCTCCTTTCTCTTTGAACCCCTTTTGTTTCCTTCGCATCACCATGAGGGCGTCGATTCTCAAGTCCCTAGAGGGCATTCCCACGTTTAAGGAGGCGCTTAGTGGGGCTTGAGGGGAGAAGAAAGAGGTGGACCATCGACATATAATCGAACCAGGTATAGACTCTAACTTCGTCTCTCCCTTTTGGCTTCATTTGGTCCAACTCTAGTCCTGTAGACTTTCGTTCTCCTTTCTCTTTGAACCCCTTTTGTCTCCTTCGCATCACCATGAGGGCGTCGATCCTCAAGTCCTTAGAGGGCATTCGACGTCCCCGAATCGGTGGGTATGTCTTGGTCTACCTTTAGGAAGTTTCCATTGCTCCTCGAGAGCTTCGACCACTCGAGTATGTACATATACCTTTCTCACATAGTTAAGGGCGCTTTGTCCCTTCTGTTTCCCCCATTAGTGAGGAAGTTTTTGTTGACCTTTGACCTTCACCCGACCCAATGCAATCCTAACTTCTTTAGGATTTTAATGTGTTATGTGGAATTCAACAGAGACTTTAACATGGACTTAGGTGTTCCTGAAATCCTGTATACTTACGAGATTAGGAGATCTGGCAGAGTTTATCACCTTAGGGCTAGGGATTCTAAGGAGAAGTTTATAGACGAGTTGCCGGATTCCAATAAGGGCTGGTCGGATAGTAAGCTCATCATTATGTTCGGGGATTGGGAATTCGGCATGGGTCCAGAAGACGCCTGGAAGGTCCCCCGTTTTATTTTGATGAACCCGATAGGTCGATTGCCGGTGCTCAAAATGCCTATATGCCCCCCTCTATTTTGGGCTACTGCTATTCCTTGTTGACCTAGCTTTCTTCCCTTCTGCAGCTCCAACGGCAAGCGCTTAGCTGAGCCAGGGTTCCGTGAAGTGGGATCACATCCAAATTGCCTGGAAGAGGAGTGCCAAGGCTTTCTTCAGGATTTTGGGTTGGGGCTACCCTAACCCTAGCAGCTCTCGCAGGCTTGGGCCCTACCTAGGTGACATCTTCGCTTTTCCCTCTCTTCCTCCTGCCCAACAGTCACCTCCCCCTGCTCCGAGCGCCAGTGAGCCTCGCGAGGGCGAAGGCCAATTAGAAGAAGATTTAGAGGAACTGTTCACTATGGAGTTTGGAGATCCGATGCTGATAGAAATCTCCTCTGGCGGTGCTCGTCATGGTTCTCGTTCTTGCCGGAGCTCTTGGGAGGACCCCAAGTCGAATGAGAGGCCGGACTATGACGCCCTTCAGAAAGAGAAGATTGCCCGAGGGAAGGAGATGAAGTCGGAAATAGCCTGGAGGTCGGGGAACATTGGTGGTCTACCCTATTTGGATAAAAGGGGGAATTCGCCTGGTAGGCAGGCTGGGGGCACTCCATCCAAGAGAGGCAAGCTCGCTATCGGTGGGCAGCCCTCCATCGCGTCAAGGCCTCCCCCCTTTGTCCCTTCTACTTCCCTGAACAAGGGGAAGGATGTCGCACAGGGCCCTCCATTCTTGCCATCATCGATCGAGGGTGATGACCCCTCTGTGCAAGTGTTTTGCCCTACTCCGCCGACCAAGACCCGTGCGATCCGTGCCTCCCATTGTGGGCTGAAGGATAATGATGTGGCTTTGGAGCCGATGAACTTTGTCATCCTGGAGAAGGATAGGTCCCTAGTCATGGCAATGCCCCCTTCTGAAGCCGAGCAGTTTTTGTAAGGTATCGCCTATCAAGTACTTATGTGAGCTTGCAACCTTTGTTCTGAAAAGCTTCTCCTTATTTGGTTTGTAACATGATCCTGTTTCTCGTCGTAGCTCAATGTCTACTCAAGCACGGTGGGCCGCTCTTACGACCTCATCATCAACAATGTCGTGAAGGCTCATTGTGATTGTGACGAAGAGCGAGTGCGCCGAGGGAAAGCTGAGGCCAACAAGAAGGCCGCCTACGAGGAGTACTCGCAGGTAAAAGAGAAGCTCAAAAAATACTTTAAGGCGATTTTTGAGGAGCTGAAAAGAGAACGGGTTGAAAAGGCCCGGGTGATCTCCAAAGAAAAGCGGAAGAGGAAAGAGATGGAATTGGATTTCGAAATCAAAATTCTCAAGAGGGTCTAGGAGAAGCTAATTCGGATCGAGAGCGTAGCGGTGGAGGCTGTGGTGGCCGAGGAACGACAGTGGTTACCGCAAGGGTTTCAAATATCGTCGTGACGGGGTGTCGGACCCAGGCCCTAGCAGGTCACTCGAGAGCTTGGGCCCGCGCTGCTTGATCCTTGGGTTGACGCAGGCAAGGTTGATTCCTTTTGTCCGACGTCCTCTAATCGTGATTAAGAAGTGGTCGACTAGTCGTCGAATTCTCCTGCTTGGCCTAAGGAGGTAGCCAACCAAACCAGTGGTTCCCCCAGTTGGCAAAAAAGGGTGCCCAACTAGATCATCAGTTCTCCTGCTCGATAGAAGGAGGTGCCCGATCAAGCCAGTGGCTCTCCCGCTCGGCAGAAGGAAGTGCTTGTACAGGTAACAAGTTTCCTCGGTTTTAATCTTGGGGACATAATCAATGTTGACGATCTTCACTCCCCTGGTCATCACGGTAATGCTCCTACTATGAAGTCAGAGGTTATGCTGATTGTAGGGGTGAGGGCGGAACCGGCTGTCATCATTGAGGGAATAGAAGTCCACCCTGTTGAAAAGAGTGTCATTGCATCGTCTTCCCAAGAGGGTGGTGGGCCAGGTGGTGATGAGCCTGTGACTCAACAAAGTGACGACCTGGAGGAACCTGAGGATATCTCCGCCAACCTGAAATGCCGACCTCCTTCTTTGCGGCTGCGGAAGGGGAAAAACTAAACCCTCTGCCCGACCTACGTCTTCCAGCTTTCTGAACTTTAAAACATACTACTTTTGTTTTTGATAGCTTTTGTTTTTGAAAGCGCGGCCTGGGTGCCCTTTTATTGTGTGGCTGTGTATTCGGACACTATATATGTTGTTTTGGCTTGTTTACCTTAATTGTTCATATTGTTTTGCCACCTTGTGTATGTTGTTGGTTTGCTAGAGTAGTTTTGACCGATACAAGGTCGATGTGTCTGGACTTCCTGATTTACGCTTTACGCTACTCCCCCACCCCCAATTTTCTTTCAAACTTGTGAAAAAGGTGAAAGAAAATCTGCTGATAAGGTGTCGTCTCGGAAATGCTTCATTCCTTCATTGTAATAAAGGCAAGCACTAAATTGTTATTGATTTTGGCGCAATTGACTCCTCGTATTTGAGGGGTCTGTTGCAGTCCATGATGATCTTTGGGTAAGTGAAGCAGGCATTAAATAGCTATGGGCCTCTATATAAGGCAGGCTCCCTCATCGCAGTTCACTATCTTGCCGAACTTCATTGTTCTTGACACCATATCTAGTCGTTATGGCTCATGCTTCTGGGGAGATTTCGATTGAGGAGTATCATGGTGGGATGCTGGGATGCCCCCAGTATCCGACCCTTCATCTTGCGTTCTGTACTATAGTTAGATTGAGGTGCAGAGGTTGCGCTTTCCTCTCCCAGACTTAGTCGGGCGTTTCTTGGAGTATTTTGAACATCATCCCCTGCAATTAGTTCCTGGTGGGTACATGATTTTGATGAGCGTGATAGCGCTGTGTTCGGCTGCTGAGGTCTAGCTTGGTTTGAAGGAAGTGCGTTGGTTTTATCAGGTCAAACCTCTCTGCAGAGAGGAAGGCACCTACTACCTTGCCAGGTGCTTAAACGTGCCTCCTTTGATTCCAAACTCGGGAGACGCTATTTATGGTTGGAAGACCTGGCTAGTGAAGGTTACTAGTGCGTGGAAGTCCTCGGGGTCGAGATGGCAACTTCCCCTAGTCATGAGGAGGGCGCCACCGAGTGATGGTCCGTTGTAATTCTTTGCCTGCTTACTTTTGATTAATGCATTTCTAGTCTGGTTGTTTGCTAACCATGCGCACGCTTGATGCATCAGGTGAATCGGACTGCCAAGCTTGCCCTATTGATAACGAGATGAGGCTAGGCGATATAGCTTGGGCTTTAGCTTTTTCGGGGCGGAGCTGGATAACTTTTCTAGGGGGCACTACACGTCGGTTGGCGCTGCTAAGAGCCTTCAATGTGAGTCCCACCCCCCTGTTGCACCCCATATCTCCTGGTAAAGAGGCGTCCTCGCGGAACCCGCCTCTTCTAGCCAATTCTCTTACCTCGGCGGAGCCCCGTGGGCCGGTGCCTACACCTGATCGTTTGAGGAAAAGGAGGCGTTATGATTACTTCGAGGAAGAGGCCGATGGCCCCGCTATAGTATTTCCCTTATCAGCCAGAGAGTTGAGTGTCCTGTACTAGATGCTCAAAACCTCTCTTGCTATAGAGGAGCAACTCACGAGGTTATGTCGGCTGGTTCAAGACCTAGAGGATGAAAGGGTGAAGGATTACGCATCCGGGTACCAGGCCGGGTTCGAGGATGGCCGGCTGGGTTGTGCCTTCCCATCCCGAGGGTGGCTCGACGAGGGCTACCGCACATTGCTAAGGAACAGGTGCTCCGTGGGCCAGGCCAATAGGGACGGCGTAGCAGCTCTGCAGGCGTCAGAGAACAAGGCGTCTGGAGAGTGACCCTCGGCCTGGGCGGGCTTGCGGGGGGATCTACTAGACTACACCAGTCCCGACTTTCTTTTTATCGTTTTCTTTTAGAGGTATTATCCCGTTTATTCATCAAACGCTACAGTTGTTTACGCGACGCATTTTTCATGTTCTTTTTATCGAGTTAAGCGATTGTCCGTTTGTTGCTTGGTGCGATATCCTTTACCGTAATCACTCACTCGTGCGTATGCAGTCGCACCTTAGTTCTACCATCGCGGCTAGTGTGCGACCCTTAGTCCAAGGCGACCCGAGTGCTACCCGGTAAGTGAATAGAGTACGACTTCTCACGACCCTTGGCCTGGTCGGTGACAAAGTGCAATTCACTTAGCAGGCGGGGTTTTGACCCCTCGCAACCTCATCCGTGCCCCATTCCATTGGGGTGCGGCTTCATTGTGCCATTACGGCTAGTGCACGAGCCTTAGTCCGGGGTGACCCGAGTGCTACTCGGTAAGTGAATAGAGTACGACTCCTCGCAACCCTTGGCCTGGTCGACAACAAGGTGCAATTCACTTAGCAGGCGGGGTTTTGACCCCTCGCGACCTCATCTGTGCCCCATCCCATTGGGGTGCATAATGTTATGCCTGTGTCATTCGGAGCCTTATTTTTTTATTGGAGTCGCTAAAATTTTAGCTTTTAGCTACCTGTGGGAGTTGGAGTACTCTGATTGAAAATCTAACTGTATATTATGGGTCCTGGTACTGTTTGGTCCTACCCATAAAAATTTCATCAAATTCCGGTAATGTTTTAGAAAATATGTAGTTTCGAATCGTATCCGGGTTTGGCAGTTACTGAGTTTCGGTGGGTGAGATATTTCGAGTGATGTGATTCTTCACTTCATGCTTCCCAATAAAGCAAATAAAAGTTGTTGAGTGTGGGTGACTTTATGCTTAACCTCACCCCCCCCCATTTTTCCCTTGTGTGCATCCCCCAAGTGACTTCTGTCACCCTTTACACACCCCTCTCTCTCTCCATCCGAAAATCACTCTATTTAGTCTCTCTTTCTCTCTTTTTGGTCTCTTTTTCCCCTCTTTGTGTGGGAAGAAGGAGGAGGAAGAAGCAAGATGAAGGAGTGCTTGGAAGGGATGATCAAAGAGAAGGGTTAGTGAGTATGCATTGGTCATATGTGTTGTATTGATGTTTCTCCTCCCTCTCATGCCTCCCCTCATGTTCCCCTGTTTTTTCCCCTTCCCTTGGTCCAGCCATGAAGAAGATAAGCAAAGGAGATGGTGGAGAAGTGGTGGTGGTGTGTGTGTGGTGTCATTGTGAGCCCCAACACCTTCCCTTCTCCTCCCCCTCTCTTGGTAATCTTTTTCCCCTTCTTTTATGCTTACTAGGATGTTGTAGAGGGCATGCATGTGGGTGCTGTTGGGGGAGTATTATTATTATGTGTAATTGCTGCACATGAGGTGTTTGTGTTTATGCATGAATGGTGGTGGCTTTGTGTTGTAGTAAGGCAGATTTCTACCTTGTGAAGATCCTTGTGAATCGGGTACTTAGAGGCATATTTTGAGGCTTGTGTCCCATGTAATATGATCATCTATGTGTCTAGATGTTATATATGAAATTTGGTGTCATTATGATACCTATGTTGTGAGTTAGAACTTGTTTTGCATGGATTGTCCAGATTCACGAGGGAATTGACCTGCTTCTGAAAATATTTTATTTCGGGCTTGTAGAAGAAAATTAGGTTATAGTGTCTTCATGGATTATGATCCAAGCATGCTAGAGAATGTGTATGATTTATTTCATAATTTTTGGATGTGTATTTGGTGCTGTGGAGATCAAATAGTAGGGCTGGTTGCAACAGGTTTAGCAGTTTTGCTCGATTGTGTGTCAAGAAGTTGTTATGCATGTTGTGGAAAATATCAGAAGTTAGGTAGTATTTGCTTGAGATACTCACCCCTTTTTTATTCCCTTTCCTTGCAGATCTCGTCGGTTGGATGCGCGATGACCCGGGTATCAGTGAGTGGTTCGATCCAACCCTTCGGGAAGCGTTGGATGCACGTAGTCGTGCGTCGCGCATCCGTTGGGCACCCTGACTATACTACTTATTTAGATAAGTAGTGTGGTCATGTCTGACCCATAATATGCTAGCTATTTGCATGCTAGGTTATTATAGCTCGTATATTGGGTAGAACCCTCTTATTCTGCCTTATACTGGCCTATGTATAGTATTTATGTGTGAATGATCATGGTTGCATGTATCTTGTGTGTTTATATGGGTGTATAGAATATGGCATGACTTAGGTAATCCCTTCTAGTAATACTACCCTATTATTAGTAATATCCAGCATGATTAAGCCTGGGTTAATAAACAGGCACATGCCTAATATTCCCTTGCAATAAGACTTGAGGGCGTGGTGTAGTTGTTGGACCCATGCTAATGGGGCAAAGCTATGACCAACTTCTAGAGATGATGAGGTCTCTCTCGCCCTCTCTCTTTGTGCGAACTGAGAAAGTAGATGTGGTTCCTACATGACTCGGGTTCGTTTGGGAATATTGGCATGCACATGTTAATGCGCGAGATACAATACATGTATATAAGCCTAGCATGCGAGATATCTACATATTATAGCTTAAGCATGGCCATACTACTTATCTACACAAGTAGTATAGCTAGGGGGCCCCATCGATGCGCGACGCGCGACTACGCGCGTCGAGCGCATCCCGAGGGGGGGGGGATTGGATCGAACCACTCACCGCAACCCGGGACCTCGCGCATCCCATCCGACGAGATCTGCAAGGTAAGGGCATCAAATTTGGTGAGTAACAACACATTATAACACTTAGAAATTACTAGAAATGCCTAAGACTTAGACATGCACGCATACGGGCTCGCACGCATGCGAGCACGCGTGTACGCACGCATGCCCGAGTGCCCCAGCACCTACCCGAGACCCTGGGCAGCCCCGCGCATGCCCCAGCACGCGCACGCACGCGCGCGCGCGCACTGGCACCCAGCCGCGCGCCCAGACCCGCCCAGACAACCTGCCCCGCGCGCACGCCCTGCGCGCATTGCCAGCGCCCTCGCGCACCCGCCTGCGCCTGCCAGCGCTCCTCTACGCGCGCCCAGCACTCCCCAACCCTCTTTTAACCCCTCCCCCACACTTCTCACTCACCCTAAACCAATTACCTAACATGCATGACTTCCCTACAACCCCCTAAGCCATGAAAACCAAGAAAAGAAGGGGAAGAGCTCACCTTGGGAGGGGGAATGAAAGGGGGAGATTCGGGGGCCCTCGATGCACCCGCGACCACCTCAACCACCACCACCACTACCACCACCTCCTCAGCCCTCCTCAGCCTTCTTTGGCTGCAAATCAGGGGGGGAAAGACATGAAAAGGGAGCTAGAGAGAGGGGGATCAACAACAACAACAACACAAACACAAACCTTGCTCTTCCTCCTTCACCTTCTCCTTCCTTTGCTTCTTCCTCCTCCTTCTCCACACACAAAGAGAGGAAAAAGAGACCAAGAGAGGGAGAGAAAGAGAGATCCACGAGTTGGGAGAGAGGGGGAGAGAGAGAGAGGGCAAAATGGTCATTTCCATGCCCAAATAGTGTTTTGGGGTGACCATAAGGGGGTGGTGAGGTTAGGGTTAGGCTCACCCTCACTCAACCACTTATTTTTGCTTTATTGGAAAGCGTGCGGAGAAGCACCACACACTCGAAAATATCTCGCCCACCGAAACCCAGTAACGGCCAAACCCGGATGCGATTCGGAACTGCATATTTTTCAAAACGTTACCGGAATTCGATGAAATTTTTATGGGTAGTACTAAACGGTACCAGGACCCATAATATGCAGTCAGATTTCCAATCAGAGTACTCTAACTCCCGTAGGTGGCTAAAAGCCAAAATTTTAGCGGCTCCGATCGAAAAATTAAAAAGGCCCTGAATGACCCAGAAGTGACCAAGGCTTAACCGAAATGGCTCCAAATGATACAGGCATAACATTCTCCCCCCTTAGGAAATTTAGTCCTCAAAATTTAAGGAAACCCAAAGGGAAGACCGAATATAGCAAGTATCATGCATAGACCTTTTGTTCCCAAGTGGTCTATGCACCAGACTGGCGCTACCGACACACTGCAATCAAGGGAACGGTCTTAGCGTGGAGCCTCTTCTCATGCTGGTCTCCGACCTCGATCCATTGCTCCACGAACGACAAATCTAGCTCGACAATGAGACGGTCGAACGGAGTGACATGAGCAGGATCTTGGACATAACGCCTCGGCCATGAGACAAGGACGACGTCGTGGGCATGAGCCAGCTGTGGGGAAAAGGCTACATGACAAGCCACCTCCCCAATCCACTCAATGATGAGAAACAGTCCCATTGAAGAGCCAACTCAGCTTGCCCCGAACGTCGAAACAGAGGATGCCCTTAAACTGGGACACCTTCACAAAAACATGGTCGCCAAACCCAAAGGTAAGCTTCTGGCGATGATGACCTGCGTAGCCCTTCTGTCGGTTCTGGGAGGTGCAGATGCACACACAAACCAACCTGGCCACCGCAAGGTCAAATAACTAACTTGTGGCCCCTCCAACTGGCGCTCCTCAACCGTCCCAACACAAGGGAGGTATAAAACTGCGCCTGTAGAGTGCCTTTCACAGATCCATCTGGATGCTCGAATGGCAGCCGTCTTGCAGGCATACCCCAACAAATGGGTGGTGCCTCCCCCAACTGCCCTCATCATCGAGCACGCAGGCACTTAGCATGTCCTCCAAGGTCTGAATCGTCCTCTTTGTCTGGCTGTCCATCGGCGATGAAACGCTATACTTAAATGGAGGCTCGCGCCAAAGCCTGCCAAGGCTGCGCCACAACCTCAAAGTAACCCTCGCGTCTCAACCAAAAATAGCGCCGACTGGAGTGCCATGAAGACGAACAATCGCGAAGGTGAAAACCCACGTCAAGGCGTCCAGAGATTCAATCAGTCGAAGTAGGGAGGGAAGCGCGGACTTAGTCAGTCGGTCATTGATCACCTAGACGGCGTCGTGACCCGAACGTGACATTAGCATGTCCGCAACAATCCCTGATAACCCACTCCCACGTCCACTGAGGAATCTCCATGGACTGACGCTTTCCAACGCGATGATGATTCTCAAACTTTGCCTGAGGGCATGCCAACCTGGGGAAACAAGGTCACCCATATCGCCTTTTCATCGCACCACTAGCAATCTCAATGAAGACTACCCCAAAGTAGTCCACGGAAGCCCAATAAAACTTTTGAGATCCACGAAGGCATCCGGCGCATTCGTCAACCCCGACAGCAGTACTTAAAACTTGTAGTGCCTGAAACGGTCACGAAAGGCCATCTACGGGATGTCCAACTCCCGAATCTCCAACTTGTGGTACCCTTGTGCGAAGATCGATCTAACAGAAGACACTCGCTCCCAGAGCTGGTCAAATAGATCATCAATTCACAACAAGGGGGGGTACCTGATCTTCAATCCTCACGGGAAGATCAAACAATACCTCGAACAATTAAATCCAGATTCTGCTCCTCGAGCATGGCTGGCGCTCATGATGACACTTACACACTTGGTAAGCCGCTCAACCGCACTTAATCCACAAGACACGCAATAAAGGGGGGTCATCGAACCTCGACAATGCCTATGCGACGTCATCTATCTGATAAGGCGGTTGAGTCCCATCACGAACGTTAGCATCGCGTCTCCTTATTTGCGACCAATGTGGGGCAAAACACGACAGTATCCACAACTGTGCTTCACATGCCGCCAGAGATAGGTCGCTCAACTATAGCCATTGGAACTCTAGCATCATGCACTCAATGGGCAGATTCATCACAGTGAGTCCACGCTCTCGACATCATCCAGTAGCACTCTCCCGGTGTGGCCTCTACCTGGTAGCCTCCCAAGCCCACTATCTCTGCCATATGGGCGCACCAACAAGCATAGTATCTGGGAGCACCTCACAGGGCTCTGGCCTCAACCAGGCAGCTACAACGCACAATGATATATCGAAGCGACTCCAGATGCCACTATGGAACCCAGTCCACAAGCAATCGCCCACCAAGCTGCAATAGGATGTACCCAATCCCGATCGTACGCATCACCACTCGCTACAGCACCTTTCAAGTGAGAGGAAAAATGCATCTTCAATTTGATGCTTCAAAGGTATTCCTTGACTGGGAAAAGAACCTTGGCAGGGCACTATGAGGGCCCGATATAGGATATCCCGACAACCAAACAAGGAACACGGAGTACCCTAGCCCGGGTCTCAACGATGACCCCGCAAGGCCCCTTAATCCTGAGTAGGAAGGCTAGAAGAAGACATCACCCCTTAATGAGCAATATGCCACATCCTCAACACTTGAAACTGGCGCTGCACGCGAACTCCATGGTTACCAGCAATACCGATGCACGGGAAAGAAGCTCCATTATCGAGACGCAATCCATACCTTAGAAATTGCGACCAATTCATCACTATCATACTACTGGCTGGAATCTCCTACCCAAGCCTTAATCCCACCACAAGGGATCCAACAACTGAACCTATTCAGTCGACCCAGTCGACAACTTAAGGGTGGGTCTAGGGGGGTCACGTCCAGGTCAACGGATGCGAGGAGGCATGTCAGCAACCTAAGATAACTTCTAAAACAAGAGTACTCGGATGACAATCCTACGACTCATCATCTATACGACTAGACTTAGGCTCTGACAGGACCAGGCTCTGATACCAACTTTTGTCACGCCCCAGGCGGCCGTCCCCGAGACGTGGCAATAATAAAATATCAGCTATCAATACCTGAGGTCAATAAAGACTCCAACAACAACACACAAGGTGGCAAAGCAAGGATAATGATAACTGACTGAAAAGCGGAAGCATAATATATAAACAATGTCTGTAAACCAAAAACATTATTACAGACTCGAATACACAATCACTGTCCTGTGAGAGCCAAGTCTAGACCAAAGAAAATACAACCTGTGCCACATGCACGATTTACAATACATACAATGACTCTAGGACTACTGACAGCCTCGCACTCGCCACCCGTCGGAAGAACGCTCCACGCCCATAAGACCACGCCACAGGAAAGCTCCAGCCCCACGCCCAACATTGCCCCTGAAAAGAAACAGTATGCGAGGGGTGAGCTACAAGCTCAGTGAGTGGCTGGAAACCAATCACCATACAACAGTTCAATACATAAACAATTTCCTTTCAAGGTAAACATGGGTGGAAACCCATGGATAACAGGGTCACGCGGCGGCGCGACCAACCTCACCCTCACCCTCATTCCCGGAGGGAGACTCTTGGGACTTTTGGGGAGAGACCATACCGTTGATCGAGGAGACCCGGGATTACTGGTCCATACAACACTACTAGATCACCGACCTCACCCTCACCCTCACTCCCGAAGGGAGACTCTTGGGACTTTTGGGGAGAGACCATACCGTTGGTCGAGGAGACCCGGGATTACTGGTCTACGCAACACTACTGGATCATCTACATCGAGATAACCGCCCAACGATGTCTTTGAACATCGATACGAGACCGGACCCAACAACTATGGGAACGGACGAACAACGAATGGGTCACGAGGCGACGTGTCTTCACCTCATCCTCACCCTCACTCCCGGAGGGAGACTCTTGGGACTTTTGGAAGAGACTTAGACTGCTCTACACCCTTGGTCCACTGGTAGCCCTTTCCCCGGGTAGTCACTACCTGGTATACTCCCACGATCAGTACGCTTCCGAACGCCTCGGTGGTACCTATGGATGGGAGCCCTGACAGGACAGCTTTTCCAACGCCGGGAAGTTCCTACATCGGATCCAACGAAGGGGAGAACGATTTCCACGCTCGCAATATCATTCGTTAACCCTCTCCCGGGTAGCCTCTACCTGGTACACTCCCACGATCAGTACACTCCCGAACGCATTGGTGGTACCTACAGATGGGAGCCCTCTATCAGGACAGCTACAACCCGGGCCTCTTCAACACGGACGACATTGGGAGTAAACATTCCATGTTCGCAAAGCAAACCCAATGGAGAAACAACTACTCTCGATAATCACTTATCGAGATATCGAATACTACTGTACTCCCACACCGTTGCGTCGCTCGGACACAGGGGGGGTGTCACGCCCCAACTACTGGCTTAACAATCCGATAAGATAATGAATTCTCCTGAATTCCACACGAGTGCATCGCTCGGATGCACGGGGCGATTACATCGCTAGCGCTCTAACTAATAAGGTACAACCCGACAGCGGGTCATACCCACGCCTATCCCAGATAGGCCTATCAGTTTTTTTAACATGCGCATATAAATATATCCAAGAGAATTTTATATCTAGCTATGTGCATGAACCATATGCACAATCATCTAATAATTATAGGGACACTCCCTAACATGGATTTACATCATAATAAATCATACAACATGCATACATGTCATTAGTCACATAAGCACACAAGGCCTAACTTAAGCGTGCATTGGATATCGCCAACTTAAAAGAAAGGGGCAAGCGCGATCTCGCGCACTAACAGGTGCATGCCAATATTCCAAACGAACCTGAGTCGAGTAGGAAATCGCATCTACTTACTCAGTTCGTTCAGAGGGAGAGGGCGAGAGAGATCATCATCTCATGAAGCTGGTCATAGCTTTGCCTCATTAGCATTGGCACAACAACTACACCACGCCCTCAAGTCTTATCGCAAAGGGAATATTAGGCAAGTGCCCATTATTCACCCAGGCTTATTCATGTTCGATATTCAAATTAATATGGTGGGAGTAGTATTACAATACTTGTTATGCCTGTGTCATTTGAAGTGCTCTGATTGAAAACTTGGTTACATAATTTTTTCTCCCAGAAGTTATGTATTTCCGATTTGGTATTTGGATTTGATTTTGTTAAAATCCAAGATGAAGAGGTTTAAATATGATTTTATTATGAGATTCTCAGTTTTGAGTTAGCTTTCGCACAAAAGTGGAATTAGATCATCTGGATTCATGTAGAAAGAGTTATGGGTATTTTACCAAGTATACCCCGGGGATGAAAAATTCTGGCAGCAGCCCTGTTCTATGTTTAGAACATATTTCGGAATAGCTGGAGAGATTATTTGATCTTGGCATAAACATGAAAGTTGTAGATAATCTTCTTAGCTTTCCAACGGATTTTGAATTGTGCAATTCGGAGCTATGTTGAGGAAGTTATAGCTGTTATAGTGAAGCATGCTCAGAATTTCTAGTCAAGGATAAATTGGTCATTTCTATCCCTCCTTTAGATATTTATTTGCCAAAATATCTCTCTCTCTCTCTCCCTCCCACTCCCCACGTGGGATTCTTGGCTCTCTCTTCTCTCTTTTCACCCCCCCCCCAAGTGTTTGTGTTAATGTCACAAAGAGAAGAGAAGGAGAAGGTGCAAGTGCAAGTCTAGGTTTGTGTAGGTGTTGTTGTTGATCTCCTCTCTCTCAAACACCTTTTCATGAAATTTCCCCCCCCCCCTGATTTTCAGCCAAGAAGGAGGCTGAGGAGGCTGAAGAGGTGGTGGTGGTGGTGGTGGTGGTTGAGGTGGCCGTGGGCGCGTCGAGAGCCCCGCATCTCCCCCTTTCCGTTTCCCTCTTTTGGTAAGTCCTCTTCCCCTTCTTTTTGATTTTTAGGGCTATTGGGATGGTTGGGGAGGTCATGCATGCTAGGTAGATGAGTTAGAGTGTGTGTGAGGGGTTGGGGAGGGTTAAAAAGGGGTAAGGGTTGGCTGGGCGCGCGTTTGGGGTTGTCTGCGCGCGTGCGCGCGCAGGCGCGCGCGCAGAAGGGCGCTGGCAGGCGCAGGCGGGCGCGCAGACGCGCACGGGCGCGTGCGGGCGAGCGCGCATGTGCGTGCAGAGTGGGCATGCAGGTGCGCGCGGGCGCTGGCGTGAGCGGGGGTGCGCGCGGAGAGTGCGCGGGGGCGCCCGCGAGCGACGCGCGCGCGGGGCAGTGCGCCTGGGCGTGCGTTGGACGCGGGACTGGGGGCCAGTGCACGCGCGCGTGCGTGCGGGTGCTGGGGCATGCGTGGGGCTGCCCAGGGTCTCGGGTAGGTACTGGGGCACCCGGGCATGCATGCGTACGCGCGTGGTCACATGCGTGCGAGCCCGTATGCGTGCATGTCTAAGTCTTTGGTATTTCTAATGACCATGTATGCATGTTGTATGATTTATTATGATGTAAATCGATGATTAGGGAGTATCCCTATGATTAATTGATATGTGATTGGCATATGGTTCATGCACATAACTAAGATTAAATTGTCCTCTAAAATATATGGGCATGTTAAAATTGATAGGCCTAGTTGGAATAGGCCTGGGTATGACCCGCTGTCGGGTTGTACCTTATTAGTTAGAGCGCTAACGATGAAATCGCCCGTGCATACGAGCGATGCCCTCGTTTGGAATTCAGGAGGATTCATTATCTTAACGGTTTGTTAAGCCAGTAGTTGGGGCGTGTCACCCCCTTTGTGCTTGAGCGACGCAGCGGTGTGGGAGTACAGTAGTATTCTATATCTCGATAAGTGATTATCGAGAGTAGTTGTTTTCCATTGGGTTCGCTTGCGAACATGGAATGCTTACTCCCAGTGTCGTCTGTGTTGTGGGGGCCCGGGTTGTAGCTGTGCTGACAGAGGGCTCCCATCCAAAGGTACCACCGATGCATTCGAGAGCGTACTGACCGTGGGAGTATACCAAGTAGAGGCTACCCGGGAGAGGGTTAACGAATGATATTGCGAGCGTGGGATAGTTCTCCCCTTCGTTGGATCCAATGTAGGGACTCCCCGGTGATTACAGCTGTCCTGACAGAGGGCTCTCATCCGTAGGTACCACCGACGCGTTCGAAAGTGTACTGATCGTGGGAGTATACCAGGTAGAGGCTACGCGGGGGAAAGGGCTACCGGTGGACCAAGGGTGTAGAGCAGTCTAAGTCTCTTCCAAAAACTCCGAGGGTGAGGGTGAGGATGAGGTGAAGACACATCACCGCGTGACCCATTCGTTGTTCGTCCATTCCCATAGTTGTTGGGTCCGGTTGTGTATCGATGTTGAAAGACATCGTTGGGCGGTTAACTCGATGTAGATGATCTAGTAGTGTTGTGTGGACCAGTAATCCCGGGTCTCCTCGACCAACGGTATGGTCTCTCCCTAAAAGTCCCAAGAGTCTCCCTCCGGGAGTGAGGGTGAGGGTGAGGTTGGTCGCGCTGCCGCGTGACCCTGTTATCCATGGGTTTCCACCCATGTTTTCCTTGAAAGGAAAGTGCTTATGTATTGAACTGTTGTATGGTGATTGGTTTCCAACCACTCACTGAGCTTGTAGCTCACCCCTCGCATACTGTTTCTTTTCAGGGGCAGTGTTGGGCGTGGAGCTGGAGCTTTCCTGTGGCGTGGTCTTATGGGCGTGGAGCGTTCTTTCGGTGGGTGGCGAGTGCGAGGCTGTCAGCAGTCCTAGAGTCATTGTATGTATTGTAAATCGTGCATGTGGCACAGGTTGTATTTTCTTTGGTCCAGACTTGGCTCTCACAGGATAGTGATTGTGTATTCGAGTCTGTAATAATGTTTTTGATTTACAGACATTGTTTATATATTATGCTTCCGCTTTTCAGTCAGTTATCATTATCCTTGCTTTGCCACCTTGTGTGTTGTTGTTGGAGTCTTTATTGACCTCAGGTATTGATAGCTGATATTTTATTATTGCCACGTCTCGGGGACGGCCGCCCTGGGGCGTGACAAAAGTTGGTATCAGAGCCTGGTCCTGTCAGAGCCTAAGTCTAGTCGTATAGATGATGAGTCATAGGATTGTCATCCGAGTACTCTTGTTTTAGAAGTTATCTTAGGTTGCTAACATGCCTCCTCGCATCCGTTGACGTGGACGTGACCCCCTGAACCCACCCTTAAGTTGTCGACTGGGTCGGCTGAACAGGGTTAGTTGTTGGATCCCTTGTTGTGGGATTAAGGCTTGGGTAGGAGATTCTAGCCTAGTAGTGTGATAATGATGAATTGGTAGCAATTTTTAAGGTATGGATTGTGTCTCGATAATGGAGCTTCTTTCCCGTGCATCGGTATCGCTGGTAACCATGGAGTTCGCGTGCGGCGCCAGTTTCAAGTGTTGAGGATGTGGCGTATTGCTCATTAAGGGATGATGTCTTCTTCCAGCCTTCCTACTCAGGATTAAGGGGCCTTGCAGGGTCAGCGTTGAGACCCGGGCTAGGGTACTCCGTGTTCCTTGTTTGGTTCTCGGGATATTCTGTATCGTGACCTCATGGTGCCCTCCCAAGGTTTCTTTTCCCAGTCAAGGAATACCTTTGAAGCATCAAATTGATGATGGATTTTTCCTCTCACTTGGAAGGTGCTGTAGCGAGTGGTGATGCATACGATCGGGATTGGGTGCATCCTATTGCAACTTGGTGGGTGATTGCTTGTGGAATGGATTTCATAGTGGCATCTGGAGTCGCTTCGCTGGATCATTGTGCGTTGTAGCTGCCCGATTGAGACCAGAGCCCTATGAGGTGCTCCCAGATACTATGCTTGTTGGTGCGCCGATGTGGTAGAGATAGTAGGCTTGGGAGGCTACCAGGTAGAGGCCACATCGGGATAGTGCTACTAGATGATGTCGAGAGTGTGGACTCCCCGTGATTGATCTGCCCATGGAGTGCAGGATGCTGGAGTTCCAATGATTATAGTTGAGCGACCTACCTCTAGCGGCATGTGAAGCACAGTTGTGGATACTGTCGCGTTTTTCCCCACCTCGGTCGCAAATAAGGAGACGCGATGCTAAAGTTCGTGATGAGACTCAATCGCCTTATCAGATAGATGACGTCGCATAGGCATTGTCGAGGTTCGACGACCCCTTATTGCGTGTCTTGTGGATTAAGTGCGGTTGAGCGGCTTACCAAGCCGTAAGTGTCATCATGAGCGCCAGCCATGCTCGAGGAGTAGAATCGGGACTTAATTGTTCGTGGTGTTGTTTTGATCTCCCTGTGGAGGTAGAAGATCAAATACCTTTGCCGCGAATCGATGATCTGTTTGACCAGCTCTGGGAGAGGTTGTCTGCTATTAGATCGATCTTCGCACAAGGGTACCACAAGTCGGAGATCCGGGAGTTAGACATCCCGTAGATGGCCTTTCATGACCGTTCAGGCACTACGAGTTTTAAGTACTGCTGTCGGGGTTGACGAATGCGCCGAATGCCTTCGTGGATCTCAAAAGTTTATTGGGCTTTCGTGGACTACTTTGGGGTAGTCTTCATTGAGATTGCTGTGGTGTGATGAAAAGGTGATGTCGGTGACCTTGTTTCCCCAGGTTGGCATGCCCTCAGGCAAAGTTCGAAAATCATCATCATCGCGTTGGAAAGTGTCAGTCCATGGAGATTCCTCAGCGGACGTGGGAGTGGGTTATCGGGGATTGTTGCGGACTCGCTAATGTCACGTTCGGGTCACGACGCCGTCTAGGTGATCAATGACCGACTGACTAAGTCCGCGCTTCCCTCCCTAATCCGACTGATTGAGTCTCTGAACGCCTTGACGTTGGTTTTTACCTTCGCGATTGTTCGTCTTCATGGCACTCCAGTCGGCGCTATTTTCAGTTGAGACGCGAGGGATACTTTGAGATTGTGGCGTAGCCTTGGCAGGCTTTGGCGCAAGCCTCCATTTAAGTATAGCGTTTCATCACCGATGGACAGCCAGACAAAGAGGACGATTCAGACCTTGGAGGACATGCTAAGTGCTTGCGTGCTCGATGATGAGGGCAATTGGGTGAGGCACCACCCATTTGTTGGGGTATGCCTGCAAGATGACTTCCATTCGAGCATCCCGATGGATATGTGAAAGGCACTCTACATGCACAGTTTTATACCTCCCTTGTGTTGGGACGGTTGAGGAGCGCCAGTTGGAGGGGCCACAAGTTAGTTGTTTGACCTTGCGGTGGCCAAGTTGGTTCGTGTGTGCATCTGCACCTCCCGGAACCGACAGAAGGGCTACGCAGATCATCGTCGCCAATAGCTTACCTTTGGGTTTGGCGACCATGTTTTGTGAAGGTGTCCCAGTTTAAGGGCATCCTATGTTTCGACGTTCGGGGCAAGTTGAGTTGGCTCTTTAATGGGACTGTTTCTCGTCATTGAGTGGATTGGGGAGGTGGCTTATCATGTAGCCTTTCCCCCACAGCTGGCTCATGCCCACGATGTCGTCCTTGTCCAATGGCCGAGGCGTTATGTCCACGATCCTACTCATGTCATTCTGTTCGACCGGCCTCATCCTCGAGGTGGATTTGTCGTTCGTGAAGCAGTGGATCGAGGTCAAGGACCAACATGAGAAGAGGCTCCACGCTAAGACCGTTCCTTTGATTATAGTGTGTTGGTAGCGCCAGTCCGGTGCGAAGACCACTTGGGAGCAAAAGGTCTATGCGTGATACTTGCTATATTCGGTCTTCCCTTTGGGTTTCCTTAAATTTCGAGGACTAAATTTCCTAAGGGGGGAAGAATGTTATGCCTGTGTCATTTGGAGCGCTCTGATTAAAAATTTGGTTACATAATTTTTTCTCCTAGAAGTTATGTATTTCCGATTTGGTATTTGGATTTGATTTTGTTAAAATCCAAGATGAAGAGGTTTAAATATGATTTTATTATGAGATGCTCAGTTTTGAGTTAGCTTTGCACAAAAGTGGAATTAGGTCAACTGGATTCATGTAGAAAGAGTTATGGGTATTTTACCAAGAATACCTCGGGGATGAAAAATTCTGCCAGCAGCCCTGTTCTATGTTTAGCTCACATTTCGGAATAGCTGGAGAGATTATTTGATCTTGGCATAAACATGAAAGTTGTAGATAATCTTCTTGGCTTTCCAACGGATTTTGAATTGTGCAATTCGGAGCTATATTGAGGAAGTTATGGCTGTTATAGTGAAGCATGCTCAGAATTTCTAGTCAAGGATAAATTGGTCATTTCTATCCCTCCTTTGGATATTTATTTGCCAAAATATCTCTCTCTCTCTCTCTCTCTCTCTCTCTCTCCCTCCCACTCCCCACGTGGGATTTTTGGCTCTCTCTTCTCTCTTTTCACCCCCCCCCCCCAAGTGTTTGTGTTAATGTCACAAAGAGAAGAGAAGGAGAAGGTGCAAGTGCAAGTCTAGGTTTGTGTAGGTGTTGTTGTTGTTGTTGATCTCCTCTCTCTCAAGCACCTTTTCATGAACTTTCCCCCCCCCCCTGATTTTCAGCCAAGAAGGAGGCTGAAGAGGTGGTGGTGGTGGTTGAGGTGGCCGTGGGCGCGTCGAGAGCCCCGCATCTCCCCCTTTCCCTTTCCCTCTTTTGGTAAGTCCTCTTCCCCTTCTTTTTTATTTTTAGGGCTATTGGGATGGTTGGGGAGGTCATGCATGCTAGGTAGATGAGTTAGAGTGTGTGTGAGGGGTTGGGGAGGGTTAAAAAGGGGTAAGGGTTGGCTGGGCGCGCGTTTGGGGTTGTCTGCGCGCGTGCGCGCACAGGCGCGCGCGTAGAAGGGCGCTGGCAGGCGCAGGCGGGCGCGTAGATGCGCGCGAGCGCGCGGGTGAGCCCGGAGTGGGCGCGCGGGTGCTGGTGCGAGCGGGGGTGCGCGTGAATGCGCGCGGGGGCAGTGCGTCTGGGCGCGGGGCTGGGGGCCAGTGCTCGCGCGCGCGTGCACGCGCGTGCGTGCGCATACTGGGGCATGCGCGGGGCTTCCCAGGGTCTCGGGTAGGTGCTGGGGCACCCGGGCATGCGTGCGTACGCGCATGCTCACATGCGTGCGAGCCCGTATGCGTGCATGTCTAAGTCTTTGGTATTTCTAATGACCATGTATGCATGTTGTATGTTTTATTATGATGTAAATCGATGATTAGGGAGTATCCCTATGATTAATTGATATGTGATTGGCATATGGTTCATGCACATAACTAAGATTAAATTGTCCTCTAAAATATATGGGCATGTTAAAACGGATAGGCCTAGTTGGAATAGGCGTGGGTATGACCCGCTGTCGGGTTGTACCTTATTAGTTAGAGCGCTAGCGATGAAATCGCCCGTGCATCCGAGCGATGCCCTCGTTTGGAATTCAGGAGGATTCATTATCTTAACGGTTTGTTAAGCCGGTAGTTGGGGCGTGTCACCCCCTTTGTGTCTGAGCGACGCAGCGGTGTGGGAGTACAGTAGTATTCTATATCTCGATAAGTGATTATCGAGAGTAGTTGTTTTCCATTGGGTTTGCTTGCGAACATGGAATGTTTACTCCCAATGTCGTCTGTGTTGAGGGGGCCCGGGTTGTAGCTGTCCTGATAGAGGGCTCCCATCCGTAGGTACCACCGATGCATTCGGGAGCGTACTGATCGTGGGAGTATACCAGGTAGAGGCTACCCGGGAGAGGGTTAACGAATGATATTGGTGAGGGTGAGGATGAGGCGAAGACACATCGCCGCGTGACCCATTCGTTGTTCGACCGTTCCCATAGTTGTTGGGTCCGGTCTCGTAATCGATGTTCAAGGACATCGTTCGGCAGTTATCTAGATGTAGATGATCCAGTAGTGTTGTGTAGACCAGTAATCCCGGGTCTCCTCGACCAACGGTATGGTCTCTCCCCAAAAGTCCCAAGAGTCTTCCTCTGAGAGTGAGGGTAAGGGTGCGGTTGGTCGCGCTGCCGTGTGACCCTGTTATCCATGGGTTTCCACTTATGTTTTCCTTGAAAGGAAATTGGTTGAGTATTGAACTGTAGTATGGTGATTGGTTTCCAGCCACTCACTGAGCTTGTAGCTCACCCCTCGCATACTGTTTCTTTTCAGGGGCAGTGTTGGGCGTGGAGCTGGAGCTTTCCTGTGGCATGGTCTTATGGGCGTGGAGCGTTCTTCCGGCGGGTGGCGAGTGCGAGGCTGTCAACATTCCTAGAGTCATTGTATGTATTGTAATTCGTGCATGTGGCACAGGTTGTATTTTCTTTGGTCTAGACTTGGCTCTCACAGGACAATGATTGTGTATTCGAGTCTGTAATAATGTTTTTGATTTACAGACATTGTTTATATATTATGTATTCGCTTTTTAGTCAGTTATCATTATCTTGCTTTGCCGCCTTGTGTATTGTTGTTGGAGTCTTTATTGACCTCAGGTATTGATAGCTGATATTTTATTATTGCCACGTCTCGGGGACGGCCGCCCTGGGGCGTGACAGCTGATATTTTATTATTGCCACGTCTCGGGGGCGGCCACCCTGGGGCGTGACAATACTACCTAAGGCATGCCATATTCTATACATCCATACACATTTCAAAAATACATGCCCATACTAGAGGGGAGCATGCAACACAATCATTCATACATGGATACAATACATGTATATAACCCTAGCACGCGAGATATCTACATATTATAGCTTAAGCATGGCCATACTACTTATCTACACAAGTAGTATAGCTAGGAGGGCCCATCGATGTGCGACGCGCGACTACACGCGTCGAGCGCATCCCGAGGGGGGGGGATTAGATCGAACCACTCACCGCAACCCAGGACCTCACGCATCCTATCCGATGAGATCTGCAATGTAAGGGCATCAAATTTGGTGAGTAACATCACATTATAATACTTAGAAATTAATAGAAATACCTAAGACTTAGACATGCACGCATACGGGCTCGCATGCATGCTAGCACGCGCGTACGCACGCATGCCCGAGTGCCCCAGCACCTACCCGAGACCCTGGGCAGCCCCGCGCATGCCCCAGTACGCGCATGCATGCGCACGCACGCGCGGCGCGCACTGGCACCCAGCCGCGCGCCCAGACCCACCCAAAAAAACCGTCCCCGCGCGCGCGCACGCGGCGCCCGCGCGCACCCGTGCACTCGCTCCGCGCGCACGCGCCCGCCTGCGCCTGCCAGCGCTCCTCTGCGCGCGCGCCTGCGCGCGCACGCGCGCAGACAGGCCCCTGCGCGCGCCCAGCACTCCCCAACCCTCTTTTAACCCCTTTTTACCCCTCCCCCACACTTCTCACTCACCCTAAACCAATTACCTAACATGCATGACTTCCCTACAACCCCCTAAGCCATGGAAACAAAGAAAAGAAGGGGAAGAGCTCACCTTGGGAGGGGGAATGAAAGGGGGAGATTTAGGGGCCCTCGATGCACCAGCAACCACCTCAACCACCACCACCACTACCACCACCTCGTCAGCCCTCCTCAGCCTTCTTTGGCTCCAAATTAGGGAGGGAAAAAAACATGAAAAGGGAGCTAGAGAGAGGGGGATCAACAACAACAACAACACAAACACAAACCTTGCTCTTCCTCCTTCACCTTCTCCTTCCTTTGCTTCTTCCTCCTTCTCCACACACAAAGAGAGGAAAAAGAGACCAAGAGAGGGAGAGAAAGAGATCCACGAGTTAGGAGAGAGGGGGAGAGAGAGGGCAAAATGGTCATTTCCATGCCCAAATAGTGTTTTGGGGTGACCATAAGGGGGTGGTGAGGTTAGGGTTAGCCTCACCCTCACTCAACTACTTATTTTTGCTTTATTATGAAGAGTGCGGAGAAGCACCACACACTCAAAAATATCTCGCCCACCGAAACCCAGTAACGGCCAAACTCGGATGCGATTTGGAACTGCATATTTTTCAAAACGTTACCAGAATTCGATGAAATTTTTATGGGTAGTACTAAATGGTACCAGGACCCATAATATGCAGTCAGATTTCCAATCAGAGTACTCTAACTCCCGCAGGTGGCTAAAAGCCAAAATTTTAGCGGCTCCGATCAAAAAATTAAAAAGGCCCTAAATGACCCAGAAGTGACCAAGGCTTAACCGAAATGGCTCCAAATGACACAGGCATAACAGTCTCATCTACCCAGCACCAATGCCTCCGCTTCTTGTATCACAAAGAAGTAGTATCTGTCTGGGGAGAGGCACGCTTCAACAGAGCGTGAGTTCGCAACTGGACCATCTGCGCCATGCACATTAAATGAGAGATGTATGTTATATATGTGTCACTTTTAGCCTGCTGGTAACCGTTGGAGCGTTCTGGCAGTTTTTCATTTTTTTCGGTTTTTTGATCGGAACCGCTAATTTTTGGACTGTTAGCTATCGTCCTGAGTTAGAGGACTCCGATTGGAAATCTAACTGCATATTTGGTGTCCTGGTGCCATTTTAGGCCTCTCACGAAAATTTCATCGAATTCCGGTAACGTTTCCAAAATTTCACAGTTCCGGGGCGTATCCAGGTTTTTAAGTGATTGTCTATATAAATGAAATCTAATATTTGATGGGCACTATTCATCATCCCTTCCAAAAGCTTTCTCTCTCTCCCCTCTCTCCTTTTCTCCCATTTGAGCCCCTTAGAGCCCTCAAACCCAAAAACCCAAAGCATAGGAAGTGTAGATCGGGTCCCGATCTACACCCCGGTGCTTTCAAATCCGGATTCCGGTGAGTTTTGCCTCTCCTCCCCCCCTCTTTTCTCCTCTGTTTTGGGCCATTTCGAGGGCCAAGAGAGATCCGGGCGTTGGAAGCCTTTTGGGAGAGGTTTCAGTGCGCGGAGAGCAACCGGACTTCCCTTCCTCCCCTTGGTAAGCCTCTTTTTCCTCTCTTTCTTGCATAGATGTATGTTAGGAGGGTGGGTATGAGGTTGGGAGGTGGTCGGCGAGGGCGGTGGGTGGCCGTCGGAGGGCTGTGGGTGGTGGTCGGAGGCCGTTGGTGGCTGTGGAAGGGAGTTTGGGTGGTCGGGCAGGCGGGTGGGCAGTCCGGGCAGGTTGAGTGGCTGTCCCGGGAGGGTTGGCAGCGGACGCAGCAAGCTGGGGCACCAGGTGGCCGGGCGCGCAAGGGCGTGCGCGCGGCGTGCGCTCGGGTGGTGCTGCAGGCGTGCTGGGCGCGCTGGGAAGGGGCTAGCTCAGGTAGGGTTGGCTGCGGGCAGGCCGGCTGGACAGGCCATGCTCGAGCAGCTGGCAGGGGGCGCTTGGGCATCAGGCGGGCAGTGCCCAGGCGTGCAGGCGAGCGGTGCTTGGGCCACTCGGCGATGTGCGCAGGCAGGCAGAGCGGGCAGCAGTGCGGGCAGGCTGGCAGGCGCGCTAGGCGCGTGTTGCGCGGGCGTGCGCGTGGACGCTGGGTGAGGGTCCCAGGTGCTGGGCGCTGAGCGTCGGGTGCTGGGTCGCGGATACCGGGTGCTGGGCGAGGGTGCTGAGCGCTGGGTGCTGGGGCGCTGGGCGCTGGGCACTGCAGAGGAGCATGCGCGCGGGGCGCTGGGCAGAGGCACAGGTGTGCGCGCGGGTAGAGGCTGGTGGTGCGCGCAGAGTGCGCGTGGGATGGAGCTGGTGGTGCGCGCGAGGTGCGCGCGGGGTGAGGCGCTGGACGCGCGGGGCGTGCGGTGTGCTCGCGGGTCAGCACGGGGCGTGCAGGGTGCGCGCGGCTGCTGCGGCAGGGCGCAGTGGGCGCGCGGCGCACCGGGTGGCTCGGCTTCGGGTCCAGGCGTGCAGGCAGGGGCCCGGCGGTGCGCCTGGGTGCGCGGGCTGAGGCGCGGTGGCGCATCCGGGGGCGGGTAGCCGTGCGAGTGGTTGCCGGTGGGTTCGGGAGTGATTCGGGGTGCTCGGGCTAACGTGCGTACGGGCCGTATGTACGGTTGCCCGAGTGTTGGGTTCTTTTGGTGTATGTTGGGTATTTTGTGTATTTAACTCACCGTATAAATGTCTGTCTTGCAGATCTTGACGGGCGGTCGCGCGACGACCCGATTTTCGGTGAGTGGGACAATCCAACCCAGTAGAGAGGCGTTATACGCATTTGGGCGTATACCGACCTCTCCTGGGGCACCATGGATTTATATTAACCTGTTGTAAAGTGTATTTCATGCGAGCATGATTTTAAAATGTAGAATGCATGCTGCCCTAGACTTTGCATGTTAGGGACTTGCACCCTTAGGATATGTGTATGAGCCATGCATCATGTCCCCCCTGTTCTCATGCTAGGAAGCCTTGGCCTATGCATGTGTCCTACTAGTTTATTTATTAAGTTAAATGCTAGTATATGTTAAATTGCATGCCTTAGGTAATATTATAGGGAGGGGCCTTGCGAGGTCAACATTGAGACCCGGGTTAGGGTACTCCGTGTTCCTTGTTTGGTTGTCGGGATGTCTTGTATCGGGACCTCATGCTGCCCTCCCAAGGTTCTTGTCCCAATAATATTATATCTCTAGTTGATAATTAATGATTGACCCCTTGTATGATTATTACCATAATTAGTGAATATTATAGGGGAGGGGCCTCGCGAGGACAGCGGTGAGACCCGGGCTAGGGTACTCCGTGTTCCTTGTTTGGTTGTCGGGGTGTCCTATATCGGGAACTCACACTGCCCTCCCAAGTTTCTTTCCCCCAATGATATTCCACCCTTGCTAATTATTGTACATGTTCCCTGCATCTTGGTTATGCGCCCTGGAGGAATTCTGAGGAATTCATGTCATTAGAATTGTAGAGATGCGTTGTCGGCGGATCCGAGTGGATCATGTGCGTATGGATAGCCTGTTCTGTCCCCTTCGTTGGATCCGGTAGAGGCTACCCTAGCGTTAGAAAGGCCGTCCCTTCTAAGGATTCCCATCAGTAGGCGCCTCCCGATATTTGTGACGGACTGTGCTGAAGTTGTGGGTGAGGGCTCCCATCAGTAGGCACCTCCAGATATTTGTGACGGACTGTGCTGAAGTTGTGGGTGAAAGCCAAGCGGCCTACGGAGTGGAGGAGAGACTATCGGTGGACCAAGGGTGATTAACAGCCTAGTGAGTCCCAATATCCTATGTCACCTATTGAGGGGTGAGGGTGAGGGTGTAGTGGGTCGGCGATGTTGTCACGCCCCAGGGCGGCCGTCCCCAGGACGCGGCAAGTGTATATAAAATATCAGAATCTACACAGGAGGTCAATAATAAATCATACACATACAACCAGAATGACACACAGATAACAAAGGGGCTGACATGATATATACACCAAATGCGGAAGCAAAAGACTGAATCTGTAAATAAACATTCTACAGACTCGATACTCAATCATCTGTCCTGTGAGAGCCAATATACACAAATACCACTGAACATATACAAACACGTGCCAAGCACGGAAATCAAATACATACAGTCAAGAAGGGATGCTGATAACCTCTGGCACTCGCGGAACGTGGCGCTGCTCCGCTACTGAAGGAATCCCTCGGAAAGCTCCAACTGCTGCTCCGGCTCTAGCTCAGGCTCAGTGACCACTGGGGAAAAACATATGCGAGGGGTGAGCCACACGCTCAGTGAACAGCACAACCCATGCATCACAGACAATATTGACCACTATCCAGATCTTAATAATCCACAATCTCTTATTAACAACCACAAAATGGCAACAAATACACAAACTAGTGGGTCGCTCAATCGCCAACCCACTACACCCTCACCCTCACCCTTCCCCTTCAATGGGTGACATAGGATTTTGGGACTGATAATCATCCAATCACAACTCCAGTGGGTCGCTCATCGCCAACCCACTACACCCTCACCCTCACCCTTCCACGGGTGACATAGGATTTTGGGACTGACTAGGCTGTTGATCACCCTTGGTCCACCGATAGTCTCTCCTCCACTCCGTAGGCCGCTGGGCTATCACCCCCACAACTTCAGCACAGTCCGTCACAAATATCGGGAGGCGCCTACTGATGGGAGCCCTTAGAAGGGACGGCCTTTCTAACGCTGGGGCAGCCTCTACCGGATCCAACGAAGGGAACAGAACAGCCTATCCATACGCATATGATCCACTCGGATCCGCCGACAACGCATCTCTACAACTCTAATGTCCTGAATTCCTCAGAATTCCTTAAGGCGCATAACCAATATGCGGGGAACATACACAATAATTAGCAAGGGTGGAATATCATTGGGGGAAAGAAACTCGGGAGGGCGGCGTGAGTTCCCGATATAGGACACCCCGACAACCAAACAAGGAACACGGAGTACCCTAACCCGGGTCTCACCGCTGTCCTCGCAAGGCCCTCCCCTATAATATTCACTAATATGCTAATAATCATACAAGGGGTAAACCATTATTTAACAATTTGAGGTGTAATATTATTGGGACAAGAACCTTGGGAGGGCAGCATGAGGTCCCGATACAGGACATCCCGACAACCAAACAAGGAACACGGAGCACCCTAACCCAGGTCTCAATGTTGACCTCGCAAGGCCCCTCCCTATAATATTATCTAAGACATGCAATTAAACATTTACTAGCATTTAATTTAATAAATAAACTAGTAGGACACATGCATAGGCCAAGGCTTCCTAGCATGAGAACAGGGGACATGGTGCATGGCTCATACACATATCCTAAAGGTGCAAGTCCCTAACATGTAAAGTCTAGGGTAACATGCATTCTACATTTAAATCATGCTCGCATGAAATATACATTACAACGGTTAATATCAATCCATGGAGCCCCAGGAGAGGTCGGTATACACCCAAATGCGTACAACGCCTCTCTACTGGGTTGGATTGTCCCACTCACCAGAAACCGGGTCGTCGCACGACCGTCCGTCAAGATCTGCAAGACAGGCATTTATACATAAATACTCCAAAATACATAAAAATACTCTAAAAATACCCAATACGCGGACCAACGTACATACGGCCCGTACGCACGCGTATCCGAGCATCCTGACTCACTCCCGAACCCACCGGGCAACCGCACGCACGGCCACCCGCCTCGGGCGCACAGCCGAGCCCGGCCCCCGCGCCAAGGCGCCCTGCCGAACTCAGCCCGCATGCCCGGACACCACCGACGTACTACCGCACGCCTGCCCGCGTGCCCTGACGCACTGCCGCACGCACGCGCACGCTCACGCGCGTCCAGCCCAGCGCGCCCCTGCGCGCACTGCACGCACGCCCCCGCACGCGCACGCACTGTCCCCCAGCACCGCGCGCACTGGTCCCCAGCACCTCGCCCAGGCGCATGCCCAGGCGCCCAGCCCAGCACCCAGGCACAGTGCCCAGGCGCCCTGCCCGCGCGCGCGCACGCTCGCGCGCACTCCCGCGCGCGCCCGCTCACGCCAGCACCCGCGCGACCACTCCGCGCGCACCCGTGCACCCGCGCGCACGCACCCGCGCTCGACTGCGCGCCCGACTGCGCCCGCCAGCGCCCAGCGCCCACGCCTAGCGCCACCCGCGCGCACGCCCTCTCGCACGCGCGCGCGCCCCTGCCAGCTGCTGCGCCTGTGCTGCCTGTGCTGCTGCCTGCTGCCCGGGACTGCCAGCCTGCCAGCCCGAGCTCCTCTACCACCCACCTCCGACCACCCCAAGGACTCCGACCACCTCCCACAGCCCTCCAACGGCCACCCACCGCCGCCGACCACC
Organism: Acorus gramineus; assembly: GCA_030737835.1. Lineage (NCBI taxonomy): Eukaryota > Viridiplantae > Streptophyta > Magnoliopsida > Acorales > Acoraceae > Acorus > Acorus gramineus. The sequence continues at coordinate 496,669 of JAUJYN010000038.1, read as the reverse complement.
ACCCAACCTCAAATCCACCCTCCTAGCATACATCTATGCAAGAAAAGAGAGGAAAAGTGGCTTACCAAGGGGAGGAAAGGAAATCCAGTTGCTCTCCGCGCACCGAAACCTCTCCCAAAAGGCTTCCAACGCCCGGATCTACTCCCACCTCCGAAATGGTCCAAAACAGAGGAGAAGAGAGGGGGGACGGAGGGGCTAATCTCGCCGGAATTCGAATTTGAAAGCACCGGGGTGTAGATCGGGACCCGATCTACACTTCCTATGCTTTAGGTTTTTGGGTTTGAGGGGTCTAGGGGGCTCAAAAGTGAGAAAAGGAGAGAAGAGGAGAGAGAAAATCAATTTGGTAGGGATGATGAAGAGTGATTTCGAAATTAGATCCCACCTATATATAGCGAGCGACTTAAAAACCCAGATACGCCCTGAAACTGTGAAATTTTGGAAACGTTACCGGAATTCAACAAAATTTTCGTGAGAGGCCTAAAATGGCACCAGGACACCAAATATGCAGTTAGATTTCCAATCGGAGTCCTCTAGCTCAGGACGATAGCTAACAGTCCAAAAATTAGCGGTTCCTATCGAAAATAAAAAAAAAACGAAAAACTGCCAGAACGCTCTAACGGTTACCAGCAGGTTAAAAGTGACACATATATAACATTGGTGTTGTGATTGGATGAATATCAGTCCCAAAATCCTATGTCGCCCATTGAAGGGTGAGGGTGAGGGTGTAGTGGGTTGGCGATTGAGCGACCCACTGGTTTGAGTATTTGTTACCATTTTTGTGGTTGTAAATAAGAGATTGTGGATTATTAAGATCTGAATTGTGGTCAATATTGTCTGTGATGCATGGGTTGTGCTGTTCACTGAGCGTGTGGCTCACCCCTCGCATATGTTTTTCCCCAGTTGCCACTGAGCCGGAGTCGGAGGAGTGGGAGGAGCTTTCCGAGGGTTTCCTTCAGTAGCGGAGCAGCGGTACGTTCCGCGAGTACTAGAGGCTATCAGCATCCCTTCTTGGCTGTATGTATTTTATTTCCGTGCTTGGCACGCGTTTGCATATATTCAGTTGTATTTGTGTATATTGGCTCTCACATGACAGATGATTGAGTATCGAGTCTGTAGTATGTTTATTTACAGATTCAGTCTTTTGCTTCCGCATTTGGTGTATATATCATGTCAGCCTCTTTGTTGTCTGTGTGTCATTCTAGTTGTTTGTGTATGATATATTATTGACCTCCTGTGTAGATTCTGATATTTTATATACACTTGCCGCGTCCCGGGGACGGCCGCCCTGGGGCGTGACAATGTACTTGTACAAAATGAAGAATTACTCACCCAAAGATATGCTCGGATAAGGGCGAAAACCCAAGAGGGCAAGAGAAGAAGAAGGAACTAAACCCGCAAAACCTCCACCAGAAATGAGTCAACCCATAAAGGTGAACCAACTCGAAGAAGTGGTTCCAATCCACAAGCCTGGGACTGATCCACCCAAGTGAGCCTTCATTCCTCACTCCTGTATATATTTGTTTCCATGCTTTCCAAAACAAAAATCCAAAAAAAATATGCTAGACAGCCTTCATTTCAAACTCCTGTATATATTTGTTTCCATGCTTTCCAAAACAAAAATCCAAAAAAAAAATGCTAAACAGCTTTCATTCCTCACTCTTGTATATATTTGTTTCCATGCTTTCCTAAAAACAAAAAAAATCTAAAACATTTGTTTATCAGCTTATGCTTTCAAATCCATGTATGTATTTGTTTACATGCTTTCTTAAAACGAAAAAAAAGAGGGGAGAAAAGAACCCCAAAAAAAAATATAGACAAAAAGAAGTTAAGAGCCACGGACCATGCCCAGGCCTACTAGAGGAGGGTGGCAAGGGCATTTGGAAAGAAAGTAATAGGGAGAAAATTTAAAATTGGGGAGCTAGTACTTAAGCAAATCATGCCATCAAGACAGCCCCACCCCAAAGGCAAGCTACAACCCACATGGGAGGGACCCTATGTGATCACCCATGCCTACTCCGGGAATGCCTACCGCTTGGTGGATGCCGAAGGAGTCGAAGTCTCAGGTTTGTGGAATGCACTTTATCTAAAGAAATTCTATGCATAAAACTCTCAATACTTGAGAAATATTATTGTTCCTTCCATCAATTTCCAGTGTTTAGCATCTGATGATAGAATTATAAGACTCTCAAAGATGACTTGTATTTTACTTGAGCTCATATATTCACCACTCATGCCACCTCCATCACACCAGTATGACTTAGGAATCGGTTTATCTGATAAAAGGAAAAATTGCCTACCCTGTAGACTGGGACAATTTTTAAACCCAAGGCATCTCCCCTTTATTCTCTCTCTTATTCGTATCAATCCCAAAGATAAAATGAGGGATTATCCTGGACCTGGCATATGTCCCAAAACTGGCTCTGGCACTATGTAAACACTTCTAGAGGGGAAGCAGAAAAAAACAGGGGTATAAAATAGAAAAGCTGTTATATATGTGTCACTTTTAGCCTTCTGGTAGCCATTGGGACATTCTGGCAGTTTTTTAGCTTCTTCGTTTTTTTCGATCGAAACCGCTAAAATTTTGGACTTTTAGCTATCACCCTGAGTTTGAGGGCTCCGATTGAAAATCTAACTGCATATTATGTGTCCTGGTGCCATTCCAAGCCACTCACGAAAATTTCATCGAATTCCGGTAACGTTTCAGAATTTCACAGTTCTGAAGCGTATCCGGGTTTTGACCGAGCGAGAAGTCATTGGGAGACTTGACTTGGTCAAATGTGGGCCCATGACTTGGTCAACCCCCTTTATTTTCTAGTGTGGATGGGTGCACTTAAACCTCCCTAATCCTAGCTTAACCTAATCTTTTTTTCACTAATTGAGGGTGTGAGAGTGTGTGGTGTGTGTGTGAGGATAAATAAATCCCACGACCAAGACAAATTCCCCCACTATTCATCATCTTCTCCAAAAATCTCTCTCTCCCTCTCTTTAAATCCTCCATATGACCTAGTTAGGGTGGACAAAACCAAAAACCCTAAGAAGAGAAAAGATAGGTGAGCTCCCGATCTATCTTCCGGTGGTTTCATTTTCGAGTTCCCTCTTGTGTGACCCCCTCTCATGCCCCCTTTTCTCCTCTGATTTCAGCCATTTTTAGGGCTGAAGGAGATCTCGGTGGTGGTGGTCTTGGAGGTGGTGTTTCGGTGCGCGAAGAGCAACCGATCTTCCCTTCCTTCCTTTCCTTCCTTGGGTGAGGTTTCTTTCCTTCCTTTTCTTGTTTAGATGCATGTTAGGAGGGTGTTTTTGGGTATGTATGGCTGTTGGTGGCTGTTGGTGGCTGTTGGTGGCCGTCGGGGAGGTGGTAGGGCTGTCTCGGGTAGGCTGGCAGCGCAGGCAGCAGGGCAGGCTGGCAGGCAGGGCAGGCTGGCAGGGCACGCGCGCGTGCGTGCGGGCGTGTGTGCGGGTGGAGCAGGAGTGTGCGGGTGTTGCGCGCTGGGCGCCGTGCGGGGGCGTGCGCGCGGGGCGCTGCGCGCAGGGGGCCATGCGGGGGCGTGCGCACGGAGCGCTGCACAGAGGCGCAGTGCGTGCTGTGCGTGCGGGGTGCGCGCGGGGTGCTGCACAAGGGAGCAGGGCTTGCGGGTGTGCACGCGAGTTGCTGCGCTAGGGCGCAGTGAGCGCGCGGTGCACCCGGGGGGCTCGACAGCGGTCCGGGCATGCGGGCAAGGGGCTCGGCAGTGCGCCTGGGCGCGCGGGCTGGGGCGCGGCTGTGCGCCTGGGTCGGGTGGCCGTGCGTACGGCTGCCCGGGGGTTCGGGAGTGAGTCGGGGTGCTCAGACTCGCGTGCGTACAGGCCGTATGTATGCTTGTCATAGTGTTGGGTATTTTAGTGTATTTTTGTATATAATTGTGTATTTTACTCACCGAGTTGATTACCCTGTCTTGCAGATCTTGACGGACGGTCGCTCGACGACCCGGTTATTGGTGAGTGGGACAATCCAACCCAGTTGGGAGGCGCTATATGCACTTGGGCGTATACTGTCCTCCCCTGGGGCACCATAGTTTAACATTAACTTGTTTAATATGTAACCTATGCAAGCATGATTAATATGTAGTATGCATGCCACCCTAGGCCTTGTATGTTAGTGTAACGCCCCACATTTACCTAACCGTTTATCGGATAGTAAATGCGTCGCTACTAAATTTAATCTAAATACAAGACCAAAATGTGCACCTTTTTTTTTTAAACATACTAATATAATAAAACTGAAAATGATAATAAATATAAATAATATCCAATGTTTTTAAATCACCAATGGTCTTACAAAATATCAGAGTTTTGCGGAAACAAGATACTAAAAGGAAATACACAATAAACCACCCCTGTGGGAGCCATCTAAACTGAACAAACCCAAATAGTCGATCGTGACTATAATTCACATTTGAACCACACTTCGAAGATATTCATGAAAGATGCGAAAAGCCCAAACTTCAATTTGATCCTCGAAATATGCGATACCTGGTTATGAAACAACCAGCCCATATCGAAAAGGGTGAGCAATTAACTCAGTGAATAAGCCCATTGACAAATTACTTCACGTGACAGTTATATATAAAAATAAGTTATATAAAATTCAGAATTTCTTTTAATAAATCTTTTATTAAATCGATTTAAAATCATGAACTTAAAAAAAACATTTTAATGCAAGCACATGGCCCAATCTTTGGCCCACACAAGAAAAGCATGAGAGTTAAATGATACAATCATATATATACATAAAATAAAGTTATATTAAAAACAAGAATTTCCTTTAATAAATCAATATAAATTCATGAGCTTAAAAAATATATATTTTAAAGCAATCATGTGCCCAATCCTTGGCCCACGTTGTAGAAATCATGAGGTTTAAATGATATGACCGGGTCGGGTTCTCAATCGGAAGAACCGTTTCCCCAAAATAGGTGTGCCAAGCCCCAAGCGACTAAATCGCTCAAAAAGCTCCCTCGAGGAGACGTCGGATCTAGAAGACGCTGATGGGTCGCCGCTGCCATCACTACGAGAACACCAGCACAGGATGCCCCGGTTGCTGCAAACTCCAAACAAAGGAATCCGCCGCTACAAGGAATGCTTTACCACACCCCTCACCGATCTTGGGACTCTTCGAGTCCTAGACCTTCCTCCCCAAAGGCGAAATACAACGGGGGGATTTATTCCTGAAATATGCTATGATGTGCATCTTAATAAAATCACCTAGGACTAGGTTGTCTCCACTAGTCCTAAATTTTTCCAAAAATATCAAAAATGATAATCCTTAATCCAAATATTATTTCAAAAACATAAGCATTAGAAAATGTATTACATTAATTCTTGAAACATGAATAGCATAATACATGCTATTTTAAATGACATAATGAATGAATTAAATCATGCAATTTTATTTAATAAAAATGCAATTTGACCAATATGAAAAAAATATCCAAATCATGCAAATTTATCACAATAAATATCATTGGCATATGAAATTCAACGTTATAGAGCAAAAGCTCACACGAAATAAATCGATAAGCCCACTCACCTCGAATGGACCCTAGGTCCGGAGAATGAAGCCCGCAACAAAATTTACAACCTAGATGAACCAAATAAATTATTAATTAAAACCTATAATTCAAGCCTAGACCTAATTTCTCTAATCATAATCAATAGGTATAAATCTTTATACCCAATGAGCTAAATTTATCTCATATAAATCATACAAAAGAAAATATAATAGAACCTAAGAAGAAGAATAAAAACCTATTTACCATCTAACCAAACACTAAAAGACAAAACCAGAAAAGATAAAACACAGAAAAAGACAATATCCAGAAAATTCAAAATAATAATAAAATAACGAAAATTGATATAATAACATGAAAACATACATTTTTCTCTATAAAAATAAACTATTAATTAGTAAAAGTTGAAAACAAATAAAACTTATCATCTTATGGATTTGTATAAATCATAAACCTAGCTTTATTAAAGAAAATTCAATTTTGATAATCTAACTTAGATCTAATAATAATAAATAATAGATCAAAACCCTTGTTTTATAAAAATATAAGAATCTAATAATATGAACATATGTACATCAAAACTCTAATTTGATAAAAACACAAAATCCCATAACATAAAAAAAATAAATTAATTCTTAAAATAATTAATAAATCAAAACCCTATTTTTTATTAAAAGCTCAAAAATCCAAATACCTAAGCATGGATCTAATAAATAATAGGAAAATCAAAAGGTAAAAAGAAAAGATATATTAAATACCTTTTTTTTCTCTCTCTAACTCCTTTCTCTCTCCGCTCTCTCTCTCTCTCTCCCAAACTCTTCGGCACCTCACATCTCTCTCTCTCCCTCTCTCTCTCTCTCATATATACATATTTATCTAATCTAATATTCTCATTTGATTTCAATTTAAATTTAAAAAGTGGTTATTAGAAAGATTTGAAAGGATATGCACAAAAAAAAAGAATATATGAATAACCAAAATAAGAAATGACAACTAAGGAAATCATAAATTTTATATTTATTATATCATATATGTAATAAAACAAATCAAATCAAATATACAATATCAATTGCAACACAATTATGTAAGATATACATATTTTATGCGTGAAAAAACATTGATTAGAAAATCATTGAAGAAACGGAGGCGTGGAAACATTATACAATGGCCTTTGAATTTTTTTTATTTACAAATAGGTCCCTATACGAATTACAAATAGGTCCCTGCAGTCTATAATAGAAAAATTCAAGATTCAAAAACTAGGTCCCTGAAAATCAATAACAATGAAATCTCAAAACTTAATCTTTTGAGCTCTAAAATTTTATAAAATTGTAACCATTTAAAATCTTGAAAATCTTCGAAAGAAAATATATACAATTTTTAAAATTAACAAATAGTATTTAAAATTGCAAACTAAAATGGGCCCATAAGGATACACTAAATGGGCCAAAACTTAAAAACACACAAAATACACTAATTTTAATTCAAATATCCTATTTATATATTTAAATCAAATATATAAATAAGAGAAAATGCACAGGTGTTACAGTTAGGGACTTGCACCCTTAGGATATCTGTAAGAGCCATGCATCCTGTCTCCATGATTTCATGCTAGGAAAGCCTCGACCTATGCATGTGTCCTATTAGTTTAATTTATTAAATTAAATGCGAACTTATGGTATTTTAGCATGCCTTAGGGAATATTATAAGGGGCCTTGCGAGGTCAACATTGAGACCCGGGCTAGGGTACTCCGTGTTTCTTGTTTGGTTGTCGGGATGTCCTATATCGGGACCTCATAGTGACCTCCCAAGGTCTCTTTTCCCGATAATATTATAACCTTGTTATTATTATATATGTTCCCCGCATCTTAGTTACGCGCCCTGGAGGAATTCTGAAGAATTCATGACACCAGTAGAGTCTCCCTTCTCTGGATTAAGGGGCCTTGCGAAGTCAGCGTTGAGACCCGGGCTAGGGTACTCCGTGTTCCTTGTTTGGTTGTCGGGATATCCTATATCGGGACCTCATGATGCCCTCCCAGGGTTTCTTTTTCCAGTTAAGGGAATACCGCGGATCCGAGTGGATCGTATGCGTATGGATAGGCTGTTTTTGTTCCCTTCGTTGGATCCGTGTAGAGACTGCCCCAGCGTTAGAAAGGCCGTCCCGTCAAAGGGCTCCCATCAGTAGGTACCTCCTGATTTGGATTCGGACTGTGGTAAAGGGTGGGAGTAGGCCAAGCGGCTTACGGAGTGGAGGAGAGACTATCGGTGGACCAAGGGTGATTAACAGCCTAGTCAGTCCCAATATCCTATGTCACCTACTGAGGGGTGAGGGTGAGGGTGTGGTGGGTCAGCGATGTAGCGACCCACTGGATTGTGTAGTTCCTGCCACTTTGCGGCTTGAATAATTAATTGTGGTTAATATGAATTGTGATGCATGGGTTGTGCTATTCACTGAGCGTGTGGCTCACCCCTCGCATATATTTTTCTCCAGTGTTATCTGAGTCGGATCAGGAGGAGGAGCTCCCCGAGGGACCTCAGCAGTAGCGGTGCAGCGCCACATTTCCGCGAGTGTTAGAGGCCATCAGCATCCCTTTTTGATTTGTATGTATTGTATTCTATGCTTGGGCACACATTTGTATTATATTTGGATGTCATTGTATATATTAGCTCTCAGAGGACAGTTGATTATGTATCGAGTTTGTAATATGTCTTTGAGTTACAGATTCAGTCTTTTAGCTTCCGCTATTTGTGTATATATCATGTCAGCCTCATTGTTGTCTGTGTTGAAATTGTTGATGTTGTTTAGGGTATATTATTGACCTCCTGTTTAGACTGCTGATATCATATATACACTTGCCGCGTCCCGGGGATGGCCGCCCTGGGGCGTGACAAAAGCCCCCCCCCCCCCCTTCAAAACAAAAAAAAAGAAAGGCAATGAGAGGCCAAAAAATCAAAACAACACTCAAACGACGGGTTAAACTCTCTATTTTAGCAGGCGCAAACGTCTTTACGCATAGTATATGCTGAACAAAAGGCTATACTAGTACACATACAAAACAAATGGATTGTACTCTCCACCCAAAACATGGGTATACGCCCGGTGAGCTGTACTCTCCACCCAAATAAAGAAATGGTAAAAAGGAGAAAGCCAGAGGGACCTAGAAAGTAAGACATATGCCAGACTGGGACAATTCTAAATATTGCCCCAAGGGAGATATTACTCTTCCCCCATTCACCCCCCACCCTTTTATTTTTGCAGTGGAGTTGAAATTGAATTGTGTCTACTTGGAAAGGCAAAATTTCAACCAAAGATGAGTTAACTTAAAAACTTGCCTGTCTAAAAAGGGCTTATTTGACTTAATTCCTGGTGCATTCATGGATTTTCCAACATGTTTAGAATAATATGATCAAGCATTTGAGAACCATGAACTTGAGAAATTGACACCTGGAGCCAATACCATTCAAATGCAATCCTGGTTTGGACATAAGTGACCACAAGGGTCCCTCTTCAAGGACTTGACGGTATCTTTTACTTTAGGAAATTGAAAACATTGCCCTCCCACATGAAAGATCCTTTGAAGAATTAAAATGCTCCCTTATGTCACTCACACTTATGCATAAGATTGTATTTTTCTTTTCCAAAACATTTAGGCATTCAATTTTCTCAAAATACCACAATTGACTCCCATACCAAAAGAAAAGTGCCCCTATTACTTTCATTTCATACCCTTCCACACACACTTGGGAAGGAAAATTGCCCCACTCTTATACACACCTGAATTTTTTACATTCTCACATATCCTCAAACTTAGAGTCGCTTAGGCTTCCTCCTTTGTATGCTGGACACAGCTTCTCGCACCGTTTTTCTTGCTTTACTTTTAAATTATCTTAGATGGGTTGTAGCCCTTGACAATTCGAACAAGAGGGGCTCGAAAGCCAGTGCAGAGGCGCAATCCGAATAGATTTAACACTTGGTTCATGGAAGGAATGTTTTTACAGGTTCTAAAGGTTGGCCAAAATACTTACAAGGACCTTTAGCAGCAGCAGACAGATAGCAAAACCAGGAAACTACCCCAGGCAGGGGGCGGCTACTGACAACAAGCCGCCGGGTTTCAGGCGGCTACTTCCAACATGCCGGCCCAACCCCTTCCAGGTTAAAACCCCAGTCCAGGGGCGGCTAAAACAAACTAGCCGCTTGACCCTGGGCGGCTAGTCTGAACATGCCGCCCCCCACCTGCTGCCTCACCTGCTCCTGTCAGTCCCAAAGTCAATCAACTCTTCAACCTTTCAAAACCTATCAAAAAAAGTTCCTCCCAAAAACCTGTACATACACATTCCATGCGCATACAAAATCCCAAAACCTGTATAAATACGAATCAAACAGCAACAAAAACCAAAATCATATACCAACCCATGCATTCATATACCAATTCCATCCACCCACGAATCCACATGAAACCATTCACCACACATACATATTGACCAAATTAAATCCAAGTAACTATTATCAAGAACTAAGAATCCATGTCCACATACATAAACCATCCACAAACTAAGAAAGGCATAAATTATTCATAAACAAAAAAAATACGCCTAAATGAAATTAGAAAGAGTGTTGTTCAAACTGAAACAAATAAAAGGAAGAAAAGATCCACCAAAAGAAGCCTTGATCCGAATGTCTTAAGCTCTGCACCATTGAAACAATCACCTAAGCCAAAACAAAAGAAGGAAACTTCAAATTATCCCACGACTTTGGAGCATTCTGAACCATGGGAGTCTCTCGGACTGAAGACACGGCCCTTGCATATATCCCACAACTCCGAGTCACTGATGGGCGAGAAGCTCAACTGAGGGTGGCTCCGGTGGCTAAGGAAGCAGAAATGGAGTACTCATACTCGAGAGGGAGAAGGTCGAGGTCCGCCTCGATCATGGCTCCTCCGCCGACCAACTTCCCCCTCATGGTAGCTTCCCAGAGGTGGACTTGCTGGATGTCCCTGTCTCTCCTCTCCAACCTTTGGCGAAGACGTCCCTCTCAATCGGTCCTCGACCGCCCGCAACCTCTCCTCAAGCTCACGCGCCCTCACCTCCGTAGCCCAGAGCCTCTCCTCACTCAACCGAAGCGCATCTCGGTCCCTATCCCCGCCCACATGAAGGGAGTGGATCAAATCTCCCATTAAACCCCCGGGAACTCCCGTCGATGACTCCAACTCTGACACCCTGGCCTGGAGAGAGTCTCACTCGTGGCGCAGGAGGCGAACTCCTCCTCTCTCGATGCCCTCTCAGACCTCAGCCGGCCCATCTCCTCCTCAGGCCATATAGCCATCTCCCTCGCCTGATTGAGCTCCATCCTCGTGGCCATCAACTCGCTCCAAGCCACATCTAGCTCCCTCGTCAACTCAAGCGCTCGCTTGGAAGCCATGGATGGAGGAGGAGCAAAGGAGGAAGAAGCACCATCGGCCCTCGCCCTCGCCAATGCCTCTACCTGAACCTCGAGGACCCGCACCTGATCCTGCAAGCTACGCCTCTGGATCCTCAAGCGTTCCATCTGATCGGTCCTCTCCTGGAGATGTTGGTTGGCTATTTCTAGCTTCTTTTCCAGCTTGTTCATTTCAAACTACAAAATAAATATATATATATATATAAAAAAAACACTTAAGAGAGGAAAGAAAATGAAAAGGAAGGAACGGCAAATATACTCACGTAAGGGTTCGGGATCTCCTCCTCCATGGTCCCAAGAATGCTCGCATACGCCTGACGATACCAAGCCAGGTAGTCATCGTTCGATGTCACATCAGGGTGGCGCTCGACCAAAGTCCCCCTCTCGACCCATCCCCGCAAGTACACGGCATAATTCCTCGGGACGTTCGTATCCCAAGGAATGTCGGCCACCAGAATCGAAGGGCGCTTTGGTAGATCGACAGGCACCCACTGAAAGTACCCGTGCTGACAGACCACCCGGCTGATCGCATGATAGATGACCTCATTGAAAAAGATCAGCCAGATGTCCCTCGACAGCCCCTCGGGGACTTCCTCCTCGGTGTAGGGCCTCCATGTCACTTGCAACAAGAGATACCAAGGAATAAGGAAGAAAGCTTAATTCAAAGAAAACTTGATAAAACAAGAAAAGATAGAATATATACCTCTTCTTCTCTCAAAGCCCGGAAGGCCTCCCGAAATTGTGTGAGGCAACGCAGGTGTGAAGACCCCGGAGGTGCCCATCTCATGGCCCAAGGCAGGGCACGGTCAAAAACCAGCTGGGTCGGACAAGCAATGGCGAAATGCTCGTACCCAAAAATCTGCAGAATGAAAACAAAAACCAAAGTCAGGTGAAATGAATAAACAGAGATCAATTCATTTCTATTTTCGCTAACTATACCTGCAGAAATGCTGCAAAACCGCCAAGGTTTTGGCCCCTGGCCCTCTTCACCTTCTTCGACAACTCCACGAAGAGATGAGCTAGCATGGCCACACCCCAAGCGAAGCGGCCCATCATCGCCAAGTCCCCCATCAACAACAAGAAGTGAGAGGAAACCTTGTCGAAGGCTGTCGAGAAGAGGACCCGGCCAAAGAAATAGAGGAAGAACACCCTCAACTCTCTCCGAGCCCTTCGTGGGCATGCAGCGGCCTCCCTGGCCTCAATCATCAACCTCCTCCTCTTAAAACTGGCCATGGCCTCACCCTTCTGACGGCGCGTGAACGAACCGAGGCCATACTGCCTCGATAGCTATCCAACAAGGATCCGGTTCAGCGTCCTCTCCCGATCCACGTACTCCCAGTCACCGATCAACTCTCGGAAGAGCGCCTTGTAGTTTGGACTGGTGGTCACTATCACCACCTTGCCCAAGTCTGGGAGGCCTGTGATCCGCTCCACATCCTCAAGCGTCAGCATCACTGCACTAGTAGGGAGGATGAATGTGCAGCTCTCCGGATCCCACCGCTCCGCCAATGCCTCATGATACGGGCGATGGACGTGGAAGGGCTCGATCAAGAAGAAGGAACGGAAGCCCGCTCCATCCACCAAGTCCCTCTCCCCCTACCCTAAGGCGGAATACCACCTCTTCGTCCCATGCCACAAGGCTCGAATGTGATTCGGTCACTGAAACGAAAAGAAGATGGGTTAGTCCCTTAAGATAGCATTTAAAGAGGTAAAGAATTCTTAATCTAGACAAAATTTTCATTCTAAAACCATGCTTAGTAAAAACAATTCTCGCATACCAAAATAAAAACATGGAATATATGAGCCTAAAGGAAAATTCCCTTTCTATAAGATTTCTTCATATGATCACATATTTACCCATCACTTTTATCCCACCATGATCACCTCTATGATATATTTGCATACTTTCTTTTCTCTATCACCTATCACACTTACATCTCCCTTTTATAAACATACATGGCAAAAACACATAAAAATGGTCCCTACCCTAAATACCCATGCATACCTCTCAAAGGAAACCCTATAAATTCATGAATACATGCATGTTTACTCCCTCTAAAAACTCTCATGCTATACTCTACTATTTTTTTCCACCATGCCTTCTCTTTTTCATATATATGTACATGCATAGTAAAAGTAAATATGTATAAAGGTTGCCCCTTTCTATGCCATGCTCGCCAAAATCCCACTGTGGTCGTCAATCATATGCATACCAATTTCCTTTCATTTCCATTTTACCACCTATCATATGAGCATATAAACATATTTGTCATAAGTAAAAACACATAAAAATTGTCCCTCCCCTAGATACACATACCAACATTCATATATATATAAACCATGATCACCCATATAACTCATAAAACATATATACTTACTCTTACCCCCACCATAATTAAATATATGTAAAATATGCCCCTACACCATATACTCACCAAATCCCACCATGATTGATCAAACTCTCTACTATATACCATTCTTAAACTCATATCATGGCCCGATATACATCAAAACTACTAACACATGAAAATTTAGCATAAAAGTAACATACAAGGGAATTAGGGGAATACCATGGCTCATGTGGCTCCAAGAGCCTCCGCCTTAGCCGCATCGGGATCGTCAATCACGTCGTTGTCTCCCTCGTCCTCGTCGTCTCCCTCCTCACCAACCTTGGCCTCCGCGGCCTCCTCCACGCCAACCTCGGCCTCCGCGGCCCCAGAAGCCTCAAGCCCGGTCTCCACAGCCTTAGTCCCCACGCCCACACCCTCCTCCGTGCCCACCGCACCGGAGGCCAACACCTCAAAAACACCCATAGCCCTTCTCTCCTCGTCCACAGCCCTGGCCTCTTCGGCCTCTCTTTCTAACATCCCTATGATGGCATCCAAGGATGCCCTCTCCTCTAAGCTGACCCCCTCGGCCCCCACTTCTCCACCTACACCTACTACCGACCCTCCGGCCTCCGAGAGCCGCCGATCGGTCGCCACGCCTTCTCTTGCGTGTATACCCAATCACACCACCCACTACCCCTGGGGCAGCACCCGAGGATGCACCCGCACCTCCACCCACGCTCACCAATGGTGTCTCCGCCGTTTGGGTCGTCTCCTCCACAACCCTCCTCTCCGAACCGTCACTCTCCGATGAGCTAGACCCCGAGACAGCCCCCCTCTGCTCTCGGGAAGACCTGAGGCGCTTCATCATCGAAACCGTCCTCTTCCCCTTCGTCGTCTCTCACGATTTCACAAGAAAAAGGAGAACCCAAAAGGTTTTTAGGGTTTCAAAATCAAGAAGAAGGAGATGATCTAGGGTGAATCAAAGCCAAGAAAACCAAGTTTTTTCAAGTTAAAATGGAAGAGAAGAAGAAGAGAGGGAAAGAAAAACCGTTTTGAAAACGTGGGGAGAGAGAGGGTCATTTTCGGTTATAAGGGACCCAATCAGGCGATGGCTACTCGCATCTAGCCTCCCCCCATCTGTCGGCTAAACACTACTAGCCGCCCCATCCCTTGTCACGCCCCAGGGCGGCCGTCCCCGAGACGTGGCAATAATAAAATATCAGCTATCAATACCTGAGGTCAATAAAGACTCCAACAACAATACACAAGGTGGCAAAGCAAGATAATGATAACTGACTGAAAAGCGGAAGCATAATATATAAACAATGTCTGTAAATCAAAAACATTATTACAGACTCAAATACACAATCACTGTCTTGTGAGAGCCAAGTCTAGACCAAAGAAAATACAACCTGTGCCACATGCACGATTTACAAAACATAAAATGACTCTAGGAATGCTGACAGCCTCGCACTCGCCATCCGTCGGAAGAACGCTCCACGCCCATAAGACCACGCCACAGGAAAACTCCAACTCCACGCCCATCACTGCCCCTGAAAAGAAACAGTATGCGAGGGGTGAGCTACAAGCTCAGTGAGTGCCTGGAAACCAATCACCATACTACAGTTCAATACATAAGCACTTTCCTTTCCAGGAAAACATGGGTGGAAACCCATGGATAACAGGGTCACGCGGCAGCGCGACCAACCCCACCCTTACCCTCACTCCCGGAGGGAGACGCTTGGGACTTTTGGGGAGAGACCATACCGTCGGTCGAAGTGACCCGGAATTTACTGGTCTACACAACACTACTGGATCATCTACATCTAGATAACTACCCAACGATGTCCTTGAACATCGATTACGAGACCGGACCCAACAACTATGGGAACGGTCGAACAACGAATGGGTCACGCGGCGATGTGTCTTCGCCTCATCCTCACCCTCATCAATATCATTCGTTAACCCTCTCCCGGGTAGCCTCTACTTGGTATACTCCCACGATCAGTACGCTCCTGAATGCACGGTGGTACCTACGGATGGGAGCCCTCTGTTAGGACAACTACAACCCGGCCTCTTCAACTCACCGCTCTACACCCTTGGTCCACCAGTAGCTTCTCCCTCACTCCGTAGCCTCTACCTGGTATACTCCCACGATCAGCACCGTCCGACGCATCAGAGGTACCTACAGATGGGAGCCCTCTGTCAGGACAGCTTTCCAACGTCGGGGAGTCCCTACTCGGATCCAATGAAGAGGAGAACGATCCCATGTTCGCAAAGCGAACCCAATGAAAAACAACTACTCTCGAAAATCACTTATGGAGATATCACAACACAAGCATAACAACAATCTATGTAACACACTCATATTAACCTTAAAATAATTAAAGTTCCTAAACGGGAGAAAGTGTACAAGCTAGTGGGTCATAACATCGCCGACCCACCTCACCCTCACCCTCACCCTTTAGGGGGTGACATGGCCTTTTGGGACAGACTAGGCTGCTCTCCACCCTTGGTCCACTGGTAGCCTCTCCCTCACTCCGTAGCCTCTACCTAGTATACTCCCACGATCAGCACCGTCCGACACATCAAAGGTACCTACAGATGGGAGCCCTCTGTCAGGACAGCTTTCCAATGCCGGGGAGTCCCTACTCGGATCCAATGAAGGGGAGAAAACAACCTACTCACACGGATACGATCCTCTTGGATCCGTCGACAACGCTTTCTAACACTACTGATGTCATGAATTCTCAAGAATTCCTCCAGGGCCCATAACTAAGATGCGGGGAAACATATATTATAACAACAAGGTTACAATATTCTCTAAGGCATGCATATAACAATATATTCTCATTTTGATTTAATTAAATTAAACTAAATGGGAAACATGCATAGATCAAGGCTTGGTTATGTCATAGCAAACTTGCATTAATATGGTATCTACATATTATAGCTAGGGGGCCCCATCGATGTGCGACGCGCGCCTATGCACGTCGAGCGCATCCCTAGAGAGGGGGGGGGATTGGAATTGAACCACTCATTTTACAACCCGGGACCTCGCGCATCCCATCCGACGAGATCTGCAAGGTAGGGGCATCCAATTTGGTGAGTAACAACACAATTTACACATAGAAATCATTAGAAATACCAAATACTCGGACAAGCATGCATACAGACTCGCACGCATGCGAGCATGCACGTACGCACGTGAGTCCGAGTGCCCCGACACCTACCCGAACCCTCGGGCAGCCACATGCATGGCCCCCCGCACGCACACGCACGCATACGCACGCACGCACGCGCCCCAGCACCCTCGGCGCACTGTCGCGCAACTGCCTGCGCACCCAGACGCTGCCGCGCACGCGCGCACACTCGCGCTCGCCCGAGCGCACTGCGTGTCCAGCCCGCGCACCCTCGCGCGCACTGCGCGCCCGTGCAGAACCCCGCGCATTCCCCTAGCACGCGCACGCACGCGAGCCCGCGCACTGGCCCCCAGCCCCGTGCCCAGGCGCATGCCTAGGCGCACTGCCCCACGCGCGCACGCTCGCGCGCGCCCGCGCGCACCCGCGTGCCCACTCCGCGCGCACCCGCGCGCTCCCGCGCACGTGCCCGCGCGCGTCTGCGCGCCCGCCAGCGCCTGCCAGCGCCCTAACCCTAACCCCTCGACCCGACCGCGCGCAGACAACTCCCAACGCGCGCCCAGCTAACCCTAACCCTCTTTTAACCCTCCTCAACCCCTCACACACACCCTACCTCCTATGCATAGCATGCATGACCTCCCCAACCATCCCAACAATCCTAAAAATCAAAAAGAAGGGGAAGAGGACTTACCGAACGAGGGAAACGGAAAGGGGGAGATGCGATGCTCTCGACACGCCCACGGCCACCTCAACCACTAGCACTATCACCACCACCTCTTCAGCCTCCTCAGCCCTCCCATGGCTGCAAATCAGGGGGGGGGGGAAGATCATGCAAGGGAACTTGAGAGAGAGGAGATCAACAACAACAACAACACTTACACAAACACAGACTTGCACTTGCACCTTCTCCTTCTCTTCTCTTTGGGGAATTAAAACAAACACTTGGGGGCCTTGAGAGAGGGGAAGAGAGAGCTCAAAAATGTTGTCGTGGGGTGTGGGAGAGAGAGGGAGAGAAGATATTTTGGCAAATAAATATCTAGAGGAGGAATAGAAATGACCCATTTATCCTTGACTAGAAATTCTGAGCATGCTTCACTAGAACAGCCATAACTTCCTCAATATAGCTCCGAATTGCACAATTCAAAATCCGTTGGAAAGCCAAGAAGATTATCTACAACTTTCATGTTTATGCCAAGATCACATAATCCCTTCAGCTATTCCGAAATGTGAGCTAAACATAGAACAGGGCTGCTGCCAGAATTTTCATCCCTGGGGTATACTTGGAAAAATACCCATAACTTTTACTACATGAATCCAGTTGATCTAATTCCACTTTTGTACGAAAGCTAACTCAAAACTGGACATCTCATAATAAAATCATATTTAAACCTCTTCATCTTGGATTTTAACAAAATCAAATCCAAATACCAAATTGGGAATACATAACTTCGAGGAAAAAATTATGTAGCCAATTTTCAAACAGAGCGCTCCAAATGACACAGTCATAACATCCCTGCCGGCTAAACACAACTAGCCGCCCCCTGCCCTCTGCCAAAACACACTTATTTCCAGGTTTTCTAAACCAAACAGCCATGTGTTGGTTTATTTCCAAATCCTACTTGATCAAACACAACTTTCTTGAAGTTTTACCACATTTCCAATGCCATTCAGTTCGAATTTCTTTAGTTCTGGTTTTTTTCCAGAAAATTCTATCCTTTGGATGATCCGATTCACCACTCAATACCTTCACTTGCTTTCTGTCTGCGACATCCCCTTGATTTGCCGAGTTATTGAAGCACGGGTATGGTAGGCACAAGGAAACTAACGCCGGGCTGCTCCGTGCATGATGGCTAAGAACCCTGTCTGAGGGTTGGATCACTCGCTACTTTACTTTTTCCGCCTTCCACCTAGATCATCCTTTCGGTTGAAAATTCAAGTCAAGACCTAGCCTCTGACAGTCTAAATCAACTCCCTAAATAGTATTGGTCATGTGTCCTAAACTTCTTGAAGGTCGGGCCGGCCAAAATAAGGGTCTCTTTCCTTATCATCGATCGAAGTCTTTCTGTTTCACACAAAGACTCTATCCGATGAGGGACAATTGTAGATACCCTAATTTTGACCATCCAAAAAGATGAAATTTACTTCAAGTAACATTTAGAAATGACCACACTTGGACATCTAATGAAAAACTTCCTTAGAAACCAAAACCGGAAACCCTAAGTCCAACACTTAGAAAAATCTAAAAACCTGGACAGGGGCGGCTACTTGAGAGTAGCCGCCCCATATTGGGTGGATAATTTCAACTAGCCGCCCCCTAACCGACCCCAAACCGCCTCCTTAGGATGGGACATAAAGCAACATGATTGCGGCGGATTGTTCCCTTTAGCCGCCCCATCTCAGCCGGTTCAACCTCAGTAACTGACCTAAGCCACCGCTTGTCAAAGATGGGACGTTTGGCAGGTCATGATGGATGTGGCTACTTGAGAGTAACAACCCCTCACTGGGCGGCTAGTTTCAACTAGCCGCCCCTCACCTGGACACTGTCAGAGAACAAAGATCTAATGGAAGGTCAAATCAAACACCTTATTACCCATTTTGATCTATTGTCTAGTGGACACTCCCCTGCCCCTCTTTTACTATAAATAGGGGGCATCCAAAGCATATAATACATATCCATACATCATCAATCACTCAAAAATTACCCATTCCTTCCTAAGCCATACCCACACTCACAAACCCTCCCCCCACTTAAAACCTTAGAAAGAGAGAGAGGGAAGCTCAATTCCTACACCAAAACACATTCCAAATCCACTCTCCAAAAACCCAGGTTAAACCTAGTTTAGCCCCTGCCAAAACCTAACCCACTTCCTACCTAGGTTCTGCCCAAATTGAGCCAGGCACCAGGCGGCTAACTAGCCGTCCCCTACCAGGCGGCTAATCCCCACTAGCCGACCCTCACCTACACCCTGATTTCCCAAAACCTTCTTTAGTCAAGTTCCCAAAGCAGAAAAGGATTCCTGTCTTTCACCTCTCTTTACGACATGCCCGTGTCTTAGAGCGGAGACCCCACAAACTCCCCCATGAAGGCGATCAAATCATACCCAACTTTTTCTGCTTTTTAAGAAAGCAGGTGGCGATCACAAACACCCCTGAATCCTCCTGAGGAGCTGTCGGGCACCTCAGCCAGGAACGAAAACCGCCCACCACCCCTTCCGAGATACAATCCGACCGAGCCTACCAAGGCATGCACCGGATATGAACCCTTGAAAAAAAAACCCCCACACACGCCGCACCCACGCCCAAAGGAAAAAGGAGGCCCCCTCTTTTCCGAGAGCCCCCCCCCCCCACCCGTCCCTCTGAAATCCGATACCGACAGTGACGCCTTTGGAAAGAGCATGAGATTTTCCCTCCATAGTAGTGTATAGTCATCTAAGGGATCGCCTCTGGGTTATAGACGAGACTACAAAACAGATTTAGTGTATAAGGCCATCTCTAGCCCTTATTTAAACATAACCTCAAATTTCATTTACAATTTGAGTAAAAATTTAGTTTGGTATAACGTGTCGTCAATTATTACTTTATGTTTTATTCAAATCGTTTCAAAAAATTCTTACCTTCACCCAATTTTTAGTGTCATACATTCATATTATCAAGGTATATATTTCGATAGAAATTTTTTTTCTAAATGGATCAATCCAGGAAATGTTCCAAAATTCATCAAATCAGATAGATTTATTCGTCACCAAACAAAATGAAAGGTTTTTTTTGCATGTATTCCCCTTTTAAATTATGTTATTACAGAAATACTCATGTTATATCTATAAATCGTGCAATGATGCCCCTGAGATTAGTTGCCGTGAGGTTTGGTTAGGGAAGATCCACATAATGCTCACAACTTCCCTCTAGACCTAGCTTCTGTTGAAGCACCTTCTACAAATGGATAAGACTTCGGTCTTAGTGTAGTGTAAGTGTAGTGTATATGAGTCGTTGAAGGAGCAATACGCAATATCTTGTTCTATCAAGAGATTTGGTATTGCTCCATTTGGTTCATTTGATCAGTGTTTCACTCGTATAAGCTCTTATTTCATCCTTAATCACCGTTTTGGGCTCTTGAAATGCCTAAAATACCCTCCCCCAGGCCAAAAAAATGGCCAACCTCCATCTCTTCCTCCCTCTTTCATTCTTCTATGTTTCTTCTTCTTTTTCTTGCGTGCCTAAACCTTTTCTTGTTCAGCCAAACCCAACAAATTTTCAAGATTCTTGTTTGTTTGTCATTTTTGAACAAAACCCTGCTTC
Organism: Acorus gramineus; assembly: GCA_030737835.1. Taxonomy (NCBI): domain Eukaryota; kingdom Viridiplantae; phylum Streptophyta; class Magnoliopsida; order Acorales; family Acoraceae; genus Acorus; species Acorus gramineus. Next base: position 475,920 of record JAUJYN010000038.1, on the reverse strand, counting down.
TGCTGTTATATATGTGTCACTTTTAGCCTTCTGGGCACCTTTGGGACATTTCTGACAGTTTTTCAACTTTTTCTTTTTTCGATCGGAACCGCTAAAATTTTGGACTTTTAGCTATCATCATGAGCTTGAGAACTCCGATTGAAAATCTAACTGCACATTATGTGTCCTGGTGCCATTTCAAGCCACTCACAAAAATTTCATCGAATTCCGGTAACGTTTCAGAATTTGGCAGTTCTGAATCGTATCCGGGTTTTGACCAAGCGGGAATGTCAAAGGGGGACTTCACCAAGTCAAAGATGACTTTGACCAAGTCAAGTTTCACTATTGACTTGGTCAAATGTTTTTGTTTGTTTGTGTGGTTGGGTTGACCCAAGGTCAAACCTCACCAAAAACCCTAATTTGCCCTAAGTGTGTGAGTGTGTGAGTGTGTGTGTGTGTGTGAGCCCCATTTAGGCGTCCCCCTTCTTTCCTTCATTCTTCTCTTCATCTCTCTCTCTCACACACAATCAAATCCACCACTCCCTCTCTTTGTTTCCCCCATTAGACCTAGTAGGAGGAGTTGAAATAGAAAGCCATTGAAGGGGAAAAGATAGGTAAGCTTGTGATCTATCTTTCCATGGTTTTTATTTTGGATTTTCCCCTTTCTCTACCTCCTCTCATGGCTTCCCTTTTTCCCCCCTATTTTCAGCCATTTTAGGGCTGAGAGTGGTCTCGGTGGCGGCGATTTGGTGCGCAAAGGGCACCCGAGTTCCTCCCTTTGGTCTTCCTCTCTTTGGGTAAGTTTTCCTCCTCCCCTAGCTAGTTTAGATGCTTGATTAGGGTGTGTAAATGGTTGTGCATGCTTGCATGGGTGTTAGGGGGGTGTGGGAGGGCTGAGGAGGGGGTGGAGGGGGCTCGGGCGCGCGTGCGGAGTCAGGCGCTAGCGCGCGCAGACGGGTGCGCTGGCGGGTGCGCGCGCGCACATGCAGTCGCACGGGCGTGTGCGCGGAGTGCTGCGCAGGGGCGCAGTATGCGCAGGTACGCACAGGGCTAGACGCGCGGTGTGCGAGATCGCGCGAGAGCGTGCACGCGCGCGTGGCAGCGTGTCTGGGCGCGCGGGCAGGGGCGCAGCAGCGCGTCTGGGCGCGCGGGCAGGGGCGCGGCAGTGCGCCCGGGGTGCAAGGGTGCGTGCGTGCGTGCGCGTGCGGGTGGCCGTGCATATGGCTGCCCGTGGGTTCGGGAGAGTGTCGGGGCACTCGGACTCGCGTGCGTACGCGCGTGCGTGCGGGCCCGTATGCATGCTTGTCCGAGTATTGGGTATTTCTAGTAAATTTATTATGTATTTGTGTAGTTTACTCACCGTATTAAATGCCTATGTCTTGCAGATCTTGACGGACAGTCACGCAACGACCCGGGCTTCGGTGAGTGGGACAATCCAACCCAGTAGGGAGGCGTTCGATGCACGTAGGCGTGCATTGCCCTCCCCTGGGGCACCATAGTTGTGTATTAACATTTAATAAATGTAAAGCTATGCATGCATGATTAATATGATATATACATGTCACCTTAGACTTTGTATGCTAGGGATACGCACCCGTATATCATGTATAGCGGCCTATGCATGTTTAGTCACCTTGTCCTTTAATTGAAAAGCCCCGAGCTATGCATGTTCCCCATCTAGTTTAATCTAATTAAATAAAACTGAGAGCATATAGTTATAAGCATGCCTTAGAGAATATTATAACCTCGTTGTTATAATATATGTTTCCCCGCATCTTAGTTATGCGCCCTGGAGGAATTCTGGAGAATTCATGACATTAGTAGAGTTACAATCGGTGTCGACGGATCCAAGAGGATCGTATCCGTGTGAGTAGGCTGTCTTCTCCTTTTGGTTGGATCCGATGTAGGAACTCCCCGGCGTTGGCTGACCTGACAGAGGGCTCCCGTCCGTAGGTACCTCCGATGTGTCGGACAGTACTGATAGTGGGAGTGGACTAGGTGGAGGCTACGAGGGTGGGAGAGGCTACCGGGTGGACCAGGGGTGGAGAGCGGTCTAGTATGCCCCAAGAGGCCCATGTCACCCCCCGGAAAGGGTGAGGGTGAGGGGGGAGGTGGGTTGGCGATGAAACGACCCATTAGAATGTGTAGTTGCTCCGGTTTTTAAGGGCTATAAATTATTTGAGGTTAATATGAATTGTGATGCATGGGTTGTGCTATTCACTGAGCGTGTGGCTCACCCCTCGCATATATTTTTCTCCAGTTATATCTGAGTCGGATCTGAAGGAGGAGCTCCCCGAGGCACTACAGCAGTAGCGGAGCAGCGTCACGTTCTGCGAGTGAGAGACCATCAGCATCCCTTTTTTATTGTATATATTGTTATCCGTGCTTGGGCACATACTTGTATTTGGATGTCATTGTATATATATTGGCTCTCACAGGACAGTTGATTATGTATCGGGTCTGTAATATGTCTTTGAATTACAGACTCAGTCGTTTGAGCTTCCGCTATTTGTATATATTATGTCAGCTACCTTATTGTCTGTGTTGTCTTTTTCGATGTTATTTAGGGATTGGTCCCTCATTTCTTCATATTCCTTTTTTAGTCCCCATATTCAACCGCCTATTTGGTTTTTAGTCCCTCCGCCAAACGTCCGTCCATACACCGTTAATTTGTGAAATGTGATTTATTTTTAAGCCCCTGTAAACTATGTTATTTAGTGATTACATGAACTAATCACTAAATAACATAGTTTACAGAAACTGATCATTAAATAGCATAGTTTATAGGGACTTAAAAATAAAATCACATTTCACAAATTAACGGTGTATGGACGGACGCTTGACGGAGGGACTAAAAACCAAATAGGCGGTTGAATATGGGGACTAAAAAAGATATATGAAGAAGTGAGGGACCGATCCCTAAATAGGCATGTTTACTAGAACTTAAAATTAAAAATTCCTATTATCTAATAAGATAGGGATCTGAAGAGATTTTTCTATTTTATATGGATCTTTTACGATTTTCATAAGTTTATAGCGGGATATATCGATTTTTTAAAAATAAGCTTATTTAATTAAGTGGCGATGGTAGATACTGAAATACTATTTTTAAAAAAAACACAGGGTTCTGTGATAATTTTTTAATTTTATAAAACTAAAACGGACTTACTTAGCTAACTTTTAAAAAGTTATATCAATTTTTTCCTCAATAATATTCCCCCGTTTTTTTTGCGGCCATCCGTTGCCCCCGACCTGATTGAGCGAGCAGACCATCACTGTAAAAACTGAGTTCTTGGCCACCCTCAAGGGAGGTTAGAATTTTGTCTTTTTTTGTTTTGAAGAGAATAAGAAATTGAAAATGGCGTTCTGTTGCTCCTCTAACCCTCTATTTCTCTCGATCACAAAGCCTGTACTCTCTCTCTCTCTCTCTCTCTCTCTCTCTCTCTGTTCATATTCTGTCTCCTTTGTTCAATTTTGTCTTTCCTAACAATTTCAGTTTCTAAAGAATCAGTTTAAACCTTGAATAACAAAATAAAAAGAAGTAAATAACATATCAACGTGATTGGGTACCCTTTAATTTGTTGCAAAAATTTGTATTTGTATATGACTTGCACAAAACAGGAATTATGGGGTCAGACGGATGGTTTGAGGAACCCCTCGTATGTCATGTAGTTTGGTGTACACATAGCTGGGTTTCTTGGATTACGCCATCCATACCATTGTTATTTGTTGAATTGGGAAATTGTGGCTTTACTTGTCTCCCCTGTAGAAAGCATCATTGAAGGCATTCTTTTTATTTGCAATATCTCTTATTTATCTCAGGTAGACTGTGCTCAAAGAAGCTTCACGAAACCAATTATTGGTTTAGAATTTTATTCTCTCCATGTTCTTAGAAGCAAGTCCTGTGTCATAACTATGTTAGAGGACTCGGGACTTTTATAACATATCGTCAGGACATAGAAGGCTTACTTGTGGATCTGGGCAACATATCAAAATTACCACCTCAACCACACAGAGCCGCTGGTTCTGTAACAAGGTGCCACAGACTTTCCGAGGGGTGGCACTGTTCATTTGTCTGAAAGTGTCATTCTCCAGGCCTATACAGGAAGATATTGTCTGCTTTGTTCCTCAGAAGATATATAGGGTGAGGATGAGGTGAGACACCATGAGTTTAGTCACACATCATCTATTGAAATTGCGACGTTTGTTCTTATATGTTAGCAAAACCCTAACATGGCAATCGGATTTCAAAGCCGTGAGTCCACGAAGGGACAAGCAGAGAATATCTTGTCATTTAAGCTTGGAGCTGTTACAGTTGGTATCAGAGATTATCCACTATGCGGTGGTGGATACAACCTCGTGAGGGGATGCGTGTCTCGTTGAAAGGACAGTGTACTAGGTTAGCTAAGAGTCCTAAAAGCCCCATGGGTACGTGGAGGGATAGTGAATTGAGATAGCCCCATGGTCTTAGATGACCCATGTTAGAGATGACGTAAGTTCCTGTACCATGAGTTAGTCACACATCGTCTAGTGAGAGTTGGGATGTCAATGCTTATATGTGAGTCTACATGGCAATGGCAACACGTGTTTTAAAGTTGTGAGCCTACTGAAAGACCAAGCAGATACTATCTTGTTGTGTAAACTTGGGGTAGTACACAGAGTCAACAGCCCTAAGCCTTGAGCAAGCCTCTCCTCGAATGGCGAAGCATACCTTCTTCTTTCCACTGTTTTCTCTTCCTCATAAAAATCTTCTTACCACATTCATTTTGCTCATCCTTTCTTTTGGGACTGTAAAGATCAACATAAAAAGGATCATTATTGTTGACAAAACAAATTTAAGGAGCATCATGCAGCTCCCTGTGGATAACACAATTCCTTTTCGTCTCTCAAGTCCTTTCTCCACTGGAGTTATCCACTCTTGGTTCCTCAAGCATCCACGATGCAGGGGTAAACTCAGATATTTGATAGGCTATGATTTTTATCAGCTCAGCATCTCCACTCATCAGTTAATCTTTGATTCCTGCATGATTATACCAAACACTGAGCTTTCCTTGCAATTTATTCTCAGACCAGATGCCATTTTGAAACACTGCAATATGAATGTTGAACCCCTGAATGTGATTTGAGTCCCCACCACACAGATGCATGAAGTCGCTTGTGTATTGCTAAAGAGAAATGGACTGTTCATCCATTCACACAGTACCTGTCTTAATCTTTCATCCTCCACCCATATACACATTTTCTTGATGACATTAGAAACCAGGATAAACAGCAACTGTGATGGTGGATCTCCTTGACAAAGACTGCTTGGGGTGCTGAAAATCAACTGGCTTTCCTTTTATCAATACTGAGAAAATTGCCATGGGTATGCATTCTACAAGTCATCTGGTTCAGTTAGTTATACATCCATGTATTATAAGCAATTTCCCTAAAAAATGACCGACTGACCTTTTGGAGGAAATGTTGGATCTCTCTGCCTGTAAATATATGAATAATAAAATAAAATTAAAGGAGAAACACCTTATATGGAGGGAGACATAACCGTCTCACCTTTAAATAAAACAACTAAAAAAGAGATGAGGAATCTTCCATTAAACAGAAAATAACACAAGGCAAACCACATATACACATCACCACAAAAGCCTACCACACCACAAGCCACTCCCACAGTCTAGAATTACATTTTAGCTCCAGTTTTCATTTCACATTGTTCTATTAAGTTTGTCGTGATTCTATATCCTCTACTAGGTCTCATCCGTTTTGTATGCTTTGTTGTGTTTTTTTCGTTTCTTCGTTTCTGTTTCTTATACTTTGGGCATTGCGTTTTTAATACAAAGGCATATGCCTACCATTATCCCTCAATTTTTTTTCTTTTCTTGATGAATGTATTCTTTTCCTAAAAGTATCTTTTCCTTTTTCATGCAGATCAAATCCTAAAAATTGTTTTTTTTTTATTAAGATAATTAGTTAGCCTATTTATCTCATTGTAACTGTAGAATTACAGATTTCATAATAAGTTTGTCAGTATTTGCTAAAATTAGATTTAGAAGAGTTGAAAGGGGTCAGTAGATATGCAGTTAAAGGCATGGATCACCATTTCAGATCATCTATCCTCTGACAATTAGGCCATCCTGATTGTTGTTCTACTTTTGTAGATCATATCCCACAACTTTGTATGGCCGGAAAATTTGTAAATAAGATCCTTGTACTAAAGGGAGAGTAATCAAGTTTTAGTTCATTTTTCTTGAGTTGTTTAGTGAAGCTTAGAGCTCCCTCAACTTTAACCTTTTTATTTGTTATAACTTAAAGCTCCCCTCAGGTTTTATCTTTATTATTTGGTGAAGCTTATAGCTCCCTTGTAAATAATGTCCCTTGTGAAGGAGAGAGAGATCAAGCTTATAGCTTATAACTTTCTTTAAAAACAAAGGTCTTCATTTCATTCCCACTCTCTTTTGGAGGTTTTACCCTTTTTGTTTCTGTTTCCCGTGAACCCTGCATTACTCATTCAAATTTGGTTTGGCTGGGAAGGTTGTGTGTAACACTGGTTGCATTGGGCTTGGGTTAATTTCTTTGAAGGTGAATTTAATTGACCTTCAACTGCCAAACGCACCCAGATTGTACTTCCAATGCTGTGTTGAGTTATATAAGAATAATGTGTATCTATACTATTAATTTTTGTTAGAAATCCAACAACGGGTTCATCAGATTGTTGTACCCTTGCCTTTGAAATTTTTGAAATCCATCTAATACTTGTTCCGGTCAGCTCCGTTTCTTAGTTTTATTGAAGCAATCAATTGCCGATAGATAACATTTACATGATCTGTCAAAGATTGTTTTCATCTATCATAATATCCTTCTTGTTTTACTTCCATTTACCCTGATGTACTAAACGTTAAACATTATTTTGTAGGCAAAACATGTACCAATCATACCTAGCTTCATTAATATGCCATCAACTAAAAGCAATGTTGCAATTGTCGGAACTGAAGGATGTCGAAGAGCATGTATAGTAAGAAGTGCAAGAATGTCAAGTCACGGTGATCTACTAAAAGACACTACTGTTACTGAAGAAGAAAATGGTTCGTAATCCTCTTTTCTTCCTGCATGTTATAATACTGTGGATCTATAATAAATATAAATATAAGTATTTATAAGACCTTCTTTTCAATGCATTTTGTTTGAAACAAATATGAGTTGTGGAGCTTATTGATCTATTACGAGTCACAATCCAGATTGATAATTATGGACATTTTTCTGAGATCATGTGTAAAGCAGATGTTTATGAGTTAATTTTATCACTTCTCAAAATACTCAGCTACCTAACTGTCATGAAAAATGAAGAGCTTATACGTATGACGAACTTGGAATCAATGGACTGGCAAATGCTATGAACGAATCCCAAGGATTAGGTGGAGATGTCTACTCACGAAATATTCAGAAATTACATTATTTTCCCCTTGTATTCACCTTTTCATGTATCAAATGTCTCTCATGGAGGACAAGGTTATCAGTAATGTGAAAAAGCAACTTGATTATCATAAAACATTTTCACCATCAATATTGACAATTATTCTATCACATTAAGTTGTGTGACATTAGCCGTGACCTTGTATTTGCTTTGCAATAGACCTTGATACAACACTTATGTTACATTTTATTTATCTGGATTTCCTCCAATAATTGTAGAACATTTCAGATATCTCAAAAATTCCTGAATGCTGATGAATAATTATTTGATAATGCATAATTTAATAAGCTACACTCATAATAAAAGGAATATGAAGGCTACATGATAGTGAGATACATCAACACACCTGCAAGACTCATATCAACACCTTGATCATCAAGAAACTCTCTTCGATTCTCTGTCAACTTGGTGTTTGGATGCATAGGGGTATCAATTATCTTTGTTCCAGCACCTGTGTTTCTCTTAAAATGGTCTCTTCTTTGAGTCAATTGACTGACATATATTTTACATAGAAAGTATTATAGCGATCCAACTCCTCCATGTAAAAACTGAACAATATCATCAACATAGACTACTGAAGTAATTGAACAAAAGTCCCACCTGCCCAAATAAAAGCAGAATAAACATCTTAACTTGTTTTGAAACCACAAGCTACAACACATCATTGAGCTTATCAACCTAAAATTGTGGAGTTTTCATTAACCTGTATATGTCTTTTTAAGCTTTCATACTCTATTTGTTTACCCTGAGAAATATTCCCAGGAAGTTGCTTCATAAAAATTTATTCCTATACTAAACTATGAAGAAATACATTTTTAATTTCAAGTGTTATTAAATACCATTCTTTTTGGCTGAATGGGTATAGGTTAGGGGTAGAGTCTAGATGTAGAAATGACATGCATTGAACATGGAATGCATACTTGGTATCCATGGGTTCATGAGCTATAATATAGAGATATTTGCTGTAAAATCCCAATTTTGTTAATGGAAATTTTAGATCATGTATTTCTAAAAACATGTTCGAATTTTAGACTTCAGTCAACATGTTTGCATAACATCCCCTTGGGTGCTTATGCACATTGTGACTTGATAATGTCATGTCCAAATGATTTTTTTGCCTGGCTTTACCCTGTTCATATGTGGTACATATTGATCTAGTATTTCCATTGTCCTAAATGCAGTCCATCCAAATAATTATATACTAAACAAGGGCGGAACCATGATTTTATATTGGGAGGGGCTGAGATGAACTCGAAATCCAATAAACAATTTAAATTTTATATAAATCAAATGAGTTTATTCTTCATTTCTAGTAAATTTTATCATAGATATGTAAAAATACAAAAATAGGCAAAAGATTAAGTTTTTCCATAAATATGTTATTGAAACTGTATTTACAATCCTTTAAAAAATATAAATCATATTTTATTCAATTTGAGTAGATATTTCCAGCAAAATAAAATTTCAATGTAAATAATCATAGAAGCTACGAGAAAATGATCTTTCATCTTAATGTGAAGTGTTGTATTGACAAATTTCATAACTGAAAAAAATATAATTGATCTCAATATATCTAAGCTGGTAAAGATTAAAAAAAATCATTCTAGCAAAGATTTAAAAATTTTATAACCATATTTTTGTAGAAGAAATATGTAAACCATGATAAAATTGGTAGTAAGAGAAAATTCGTTTCTCATCTTGTATTATTGTATAAGAAATGTGTTTAACCATATAATTGATAGAAATTGAATTACATCTCTTCAATGCAAGATAAGTAATGCATGTGGTGTAATGGGCAAATAATGACGGAATTAATTAACTTATACAAGGCAATAATCAATCGTGTATAAATTGGTATGATAGAGGATAATCAACCATGATTAAAGGTAGTAATTAAGGATAATAATACAACCTACCTAAATTTTTTTTTTTAAAATTTGGGTGGGGCTACAGCCCGGCCAAGCCGAGCTGTAGCTCCGCCCTTGATACTAACCATTCTATAGAAGAAGAGCAGACTTGAATTTGCCTACGAATGCATTTTCTGCTCTGAAGTAATAATGATTTTTGTTTAAATTTTTATTTGGGATGAAGGTGCCTATGCACTGAATGGTGGACCCTGAAAGAACAGTTCTTCATCATTGATGACTCTCAAAGTTATCTATTCCGTGGTTGAGTTTTTAAGTTATTTGTCTTGTTTAATGGGACATCATATCATTATGTAGTTATGTCACGTGGAGTTGAATGATATAATCTTCTGCCACATTAAAAGGCATTTCATTTGAAGCAAATTTGTTTTAATAAGAATCACTTGGATGAGTTTTAACTATAAAATCCAGTAAAAGATTCAAGGGAGACATGGTAATAAAGATTTTTTTTTTCTGAAGAAGCTTTTTATTTCGAATCATGGATACTGAATATATGCAAAGTGCACCAGCATTATTTAGAGCTATCAGACTGTTCAAGTCTTTTAATTTTTACAGTTGTTATCTTTTACGCTTCATCTTATTTATTATTTGCCTTGTGATTTTTATGCAGATGTTGGATTTCTGAGCATTCATCATGTTGGAATACTATGTCAAAACCTTGAGAGGTCCCTCGATTTCTACCAAAACCTTTTGGGTATATTAAATAACCATGCTCATATATATATATATATATATATATATATATATATATATATATATCCCTTTTTAGAAATTAGAAAATTTTTAATTTTGGAATTCCAAATTCAGGCCTTAAGATAAATGAAGCAAGGCCGAATGAAAAGCTTCCTTATAGAGGTGCTTGGTTATGGGTGGGCTCTGAGATGATTCACTTGATGGAGCTTCCCAATCCAGATCCCCTTACTGGACGTCCTGAGCATGGTGGGCGAGACCGTCATGCTTGTATTGCGATCCGAGATGTTTCTAAATTGAAGGCCATTTTTGATAAAGCTGGTAACGCTCTTGAATCCATAGAAGTATCTCTACATATTGGCTTTGTAGCCTGTTATTTTCCCATATTCGTTTTCCTTGTAGAAATTCTACTCAAGGTTTTTCTTATCTCTTCTAGAGCAAGATCTAGTTTCTGTTAGTTAGACCCATTAAATAGTCATTAATATGCTAACCTTGTTAAATGTATCAGTATTATAAAAACCCTGTGCTATTGGAAATAAGCAATATTTTTCAACCATTCATTTCAGGTTGGGGTCACGTGTGTGGGTCTGCTAATTTTAAGTTGTTCATATCTTCATGTCGTGAGTAGAGATTATGCATCTTTATAACAAGCTAGGAAGCACTGACACTTCAATGAACATGTCATCTGACATGTTACATGACATGACACGCATTGGACGTGTGACAGACATGTTTGATACATGTCCGAAGTTCAAAAATAATTTTCTAAATTTTGGGCATGCATCATTGGACATATGATAGAGACGTGGACACAACATTCTTATGTGGCACACCATTATAACTTTTTCCTTACTATTTGTCTATCTGTAGGCTTTATGCTAACATAAAATCAAATAACATTAAAAATCATCATATAACATATAGCATTTATTTATTTATTTATTCATTGTTGTGTCTTTTCCATGTTCTTTTCCCAATTTTTCAAGATTTGTCGTGTCACCAAGTATGTATCACATTGTGTCCATGTCGTGTCGTGCCATGCTCCATAGGTAACTAGGATACCTTGAATCCATGGTTGCATCCATATTGGGCATTCAATCCTTGTAGCATCCAACACTAGGCCGGCCACCTGTACTTAATATATGGGATAATGTTTCATGAAGTCCTTTTTCCCGCCCCAATTCTAGTCTGCACGTGTTTTGAATTTTTTAAAAATAGTATACCTCATCTAATGAGATACATTCTATTATAAACAATGAAGCATATGCATTTATAGAAAATGTGACATATCTATTGAAGCATATACATCGTTAATGTAAGTAAATTCTCTTAGTGATTTTCTATTGATGCATATTGGACTGGAAAAAAAACTGTACAACATAACTCTAATATATGTTGTGGTACGCTTTTTGGATGTGCCATATCTGACACTCTGCATTTCTATTACGGATTCATGTGTTTGTTTGTGTACATGCTGCATTAATATAAAATCTGTAGATTGAGAGCTTCAGCTAAAGATTGCTGACCGTTTCATTTTTATAGCTGATTTCATAGGAATAGATGCCTCTGCTTTATATTCTTTATGCATTTTTTTAGTGAATCATTATGACAGAAACTTGGGCAATATGTTACACTTGATTTAACCGAGTAGGAGTTGTGGATCTCTGACACAGGTTCTTTATTTGTCTTGTCCAGGAATAAGTTACACACTTAGCCGATCTGGGAGGCCTGCGATCTTTGCACGAGATCCAGACGGAAATGCTCTGGAGTTCACGCAAGTCAATTGAGCATCAGTCATTGCTAATTGAGCATCTATACATGACAATTGTTCATCTATGTTTCCTTAAAATCAACCAGTGGATTTGTTTATAGATTAAGAAAATCGACTGTATATTTGTAAATTTAGTGTGAAGATTATGAAATGAGATTTTTACGCAGGTTTGGCTAACTTGAATTGGAATAACTATTTTGCTGAATCAGGAAAAGATCACTGCACCTGAACTTGGTTCCCTGCAAATTATCTGAGATATGCTTCTCAGTCGAGCATTCTTGCATGGGCAGGCCTGTTTTGAGTTGCACAGTAGGACTTCTGATGCAGTACGATCATGGACCGTTCGATTGACATTGAGGACCATCAAATGGACAATTATAGATGATTTACAATTTTTATTATTTTTACTATTTTTGACAGTTTTAGAGTTTGTTGGGATTTATTTTATTTGTTTTAGTTACTATATTTATATTTGAATTTCAAATAATAATTTGAATTCGAATTTGAATATTAGTTAGGATAGATAGGAAGTTTGTTTGTGATTTATTAGTTAGGAATAGATATGAATTTCTTTGTGATTTTTAGATTTAGAAAATTTGTTACAATTCTATTTATAAGTAGTTAAGATCCTAATCTGTTAAAGATTTTCTGCCCTATAAATAGATTTGTAAATCATATTATGAATTCAGATTATTGATTATTAAAATTTGTTTATTTTTTCTATTGTATTTTGTTATCTTAGGAGGATCAACAACTACATAGAATTTTCAATTATCTGGTATTTCAGAAAAAATCAACATATCTTTGAAGCCCAACGTCCCTGGTATTCTGTTTAAAGAATTAACAGCGTCGCTGGAGCTCGCAAATTCGTGCACTGCATCAACTTCCATGCTTTCTATGAAGAGCAAAATGCAGCTCTCATGCCAGAAATTGCTGCCTTTAGCCTGCTTTATGCAACATGCATTTACCCACTGTTTGGATATAGCGGAATAGAGGTGGAACAGGAGTGGATAAGGTGGAATAAGAAAAAAAATTACTTTTATTAGATTGGGAGAATGTGGTCTTGGTATGCCAAAATAGGGGTGAATAACGTGGCATTGGTATTCCAGATTTCCCATGGAATTAATTGATTATTCCACTCATGTTATGACACGGGTATAAAGATCATTGTCAAATTACCTCTTATAAAATAAGCCCCTGTTTGGATGAGAGAATAGGGAAAGAATAGAGAATAATAGAAAGTAAGACCAAAAAGTTGTTTGTGTACAAGGAACAACGGAGCATTGCTATGTCAGAATATATAAGAATAAGCTGGTATTGATATTCTGGGTCCTCTCTGAAATTGTGTTATTTCACCAAATTTATTCTACTGGTATAATAAGGGCTTACATGACAAATCAATTGTCGTCATCTCTATTAAAATAGGGGACTCACATGTCAATCCAACTTTCACCTTTATAAATTTTTATTCACATCTTATTTATTTTTTAACCATAAGTTATTCATTATCGGGATTTGTGCATATATACCCTTATTAAATTTCATTTTTATCAAAATACCCCTATTAAAATCACGTTTGCATACATTTAAGTCAGTGCATCTATATCCTTGCGGTTGCAGTTGTATCATGTCTGTTGTGGTTTAGTTTTTCCATTTGTTACAATTAGTGGGTTGTGAAATCTCTCTTTTTACCCCTTTGACGACAAGACCTCTTTGTTTGGTTGACAAGTGAGATTGGGATAATGTGAATCTTAGGATTCTAAATCTAGGTGGATTGTGAATCCTATCAACCTGTTTGATAAGAAACATGATTCAGAAAACAGGATTTGGATTCTCAATCTTAATCATGCGTTTGGTAACGCATGGTTTACAATATAAAAAATATATATTTATAAAAATACCCAGTATACACACACACACACACACACACACACATATATATATATATACATATCATCGCAAAATATTTATGATAATAATATATTGTATATATTTTTTATAAATATCATAGCAAAGTAGTTATGATATATATATATATATATATATTCTTTATTTAAATATATATTATATTAAATATATATATAATATATTCTGTTATATGTGTGTGTGTGTGTGTGTGTGTTAAGGGAGATGAAGAGCCTGGATAAAAATGTCTTCTTTTTTTCAATCCACCTAGATTTGGATTGGGGGATTCCCAATCCCTTTAACGAAGGATTCCCAATCCCACTTTCTCAATCCCAATCCCCCTTTTAAAATTTATCGAAACAACTTATTGACCTAGATTGGGATTCTCAATCCCAATCCAGGTGCCCAATACTCCTATCCAAACAAGTTTTAAATTCAAGTTGTTTTAACAAGGGTATTTTGACAAAATTAAAATATACAGGGGTATATATGAAAAAATATCTTCATTATCAATCAAACAACAACTTTATTATTACATTTCTGAATGAGAATAATTAAAAAGACAACCAAATAAAAAAATTATTTATTTTTTTACATATATTAGAATAGTTATCTATCCCAGAATAGCTTATGCTTCTATCTAAATGGGGGTTAAGAGGTTCACATTTCAAATTATTTTTCACATTTTATAAATCATTTTTACATCTTATTTATCTTTTATCCATAACTTATAGATAATTAAAAGTACATCAAGATATAAATTAATTTATTCTTCTAGTATAATTATTTATTTATACATAGTTATTTATCTCGAATGACATAATTAATTCTCTTTTTTACAAACTAGGGGTTAAGGACTATGCTCTTGTATATTGGTAGAATGTGATCCTTTCTTCTCACCTAATTTTTTTATTTTGAAAAATGTTACACTCAATTCATCTTATAGTCGAAAAATCAATGGTACTCTAGTTTAAAAAATGGGGAAATTAATTCGGGTCCATGTGATTACCCGCCTATTATTATAGGTCCTTGAAACTTTTTGAGTTATTTTTAAATCCTTAAAATGGTATAAATAATTATTTTATATACATTGTTGAGTATCTCCTGTAAATTGTGAACACTATTATGTACACTGTTAATTTTCTTTACAATAACCATGTTTTGATGGTTGGATATTTAAATTTTAATATGTTATGTCTGAGTATTACAATATTCTATAACCAATTTCAAAACCAATATTGTTTTTATCTTTACCAACCTAGTATACTGGGAAGGGGGAGAGATGGGGACACAAATAAAATAAGAAGAAAATGGTAAAATGAAAAAGAAAGGGGTAAAAGAAAACCTCAAATTGATGGAATGAGTGAATGACCCATAAAAAATATCTCCCCTAATCTGGGGACTTAAAAAGAAAACTCCAAAAATATCAGGACCTAAAAATAATAAAGAGCTAGTAGGACCCGTAATTAAATTTCAAAAAAAAAAAGAAAGAATAAAACTGGTGTGAGATTGAAAATTTGAGAGAAAGAGAGAGAGAGATGTCGTCGGTGTACGTGTTGGAGCCGCCGACGAAGGGGAAGGTGGTGGTGAAGACGAGCATGGGTCCCCTCGACATCGAACTCTGGCCCAAGGAGGCGCCCAAGGCTGTCAGGAACTTCGTCCAGCTCTGCCTCGAAGGGTACTACGACAACACCATCTTCCACCGCATCATCAAGTCCTTCCTCGTCCAAGCCGGAGACCCCACTGGCTCCGGAACTGGTAATTCGTTCTTTAGTTCCCCCTTTTTTTCTTTATTGATTTCTTTGAATAGTGAATTGTGGATTTTGTATTCAAATTGATGGGAACTCACTCATTATCTGGTATTAGGGGTGGTTGGTGGGTGGGGAAGAAAGGGACTCTTTGTGAAAAAAAATTCTGTTTTTGGTGGAGTGGAATAGGGATTTCTTTTGAACAGAAGATTGGAGCATTCATATTAGGACAAATGATGCCCCTTGAATGAAAGAGAGTAGGAGGTGAGGAGGGCTAGTGATTTTTTTTTTTTAACTTATGATTGCCTAGACTAACTAGTGATTTCCGAAGAAAGTGAATACTGAGAGCCAGTTTGGTAATTCTGGTCTAGAAGAGAATTCTTCCTTCCCTAGGAATCCAGTTCTAGTGAATTCTGGGGGAAGGGAGGATGAGTAAAATTTTGCCTGAGGGGCGCAGGAACGACCAAAGGAATGGAGGATTCAAAATGCCATTGACTTGTGTGTTCTAACATAATGAGAATAAGATTGAACGTCAAACGGAATCTTAGCAATACCCATATGATGAAATTTGAATCGGTTTGATTATCACAAAGTTTTATCAAGAATTATTACTTGGTGTTTCATGGCATAGCTAAACAAAAGAGCTCTAGTAAATCTAACAAGTGCCAATACACTGCTGTAGGGGGGTTTGGGCTTCTATAGTCATTCCCTCAAGAAGATAGCCTTCACTCCGACATACCACACCATGTGCATGTAGGGTTTGTCATGACAGCAAATGAGAATCTGATACTCACATACTCCATGTTGTGGACATTGTATTTTAGGGTAATCACAACAGTCTGAATAGTCAGTTCTCATATGCATGGTCTGAAGCTTACATATGATGGTGCTTGAGGTTCTATCATAAATGTAAATATTGAATGAAAACTTTCAATTTACAATAGCATAATTGTGTCTGTGGATTCATTTAACTTTGTTACAAGACAATGTCTCACATTGTAGAGGCAAGCTTTGTTAAAAAATTACTAGGCTTATTGAAGTGTTATATCTGATCTTTCTAAGTGCAGGTGGTGAAAGCATATATGGCAGTGTCTTTGCGGATGAGTTCCATTCACGCCTGAAATTCAATCATAGAGGCATTGTTGCTTGTGCAAATGCTGGTTCCCCACATTCTAATGGAAGCCAGTTCTTTTTAACTTTGGACCGTTGTGATTGGCTTGATCGGAAGAACACCATTTTTGGGAAGGTACAAAACTTTTTCATTTTCCTTTCTCAAAGTAAATGATAAATCAAATTTCTACATTGCAGGTCACCGGAGATTCAATATATAATCTTCTAAGAATAGGTGATGTGGAAACTGACAAGAATGATCGACCATTGGATATAACTCCGAGGATCATCCGTACTGAAGTATGTGATCATTCTCTGAATTACTTATCATTAACTAGTGAAAATTCACTATATCTACAAGGATAATGAGTTGATTGTATGATGTGGTGACATTTACAAAGAAGAATCTGCCTTGATACTCCTTTTTTTTTTGTTGAGGTTGGGGCGCTGAGAGTAGGAGGGTAACTTGGCAGATTTTATGGATTATGGAAATAATGTATTACTCAAATTGCATTGTAAATGCTGGATTTAGAGTGGAGGCTTACTCACACGACATTTATATTGCTAGATTTTGAATGGAGTCTTATTTCTGTAACATTTATAAAAATCGATGACATATTTTTAATATTAAAATTTCAAATTGGTAACCAATAAAAAGAATCAATTTGGTATATAAAAGAAAATGACCAACTACATGAATTTCCTGCATTCCACACATCTCACACTAGACATTCTCATCATTAGCCCACTCATTCCTCTCCACCTTGGTAAGAATCTTGTCAAGTGAGAGTAGCCACATGAAGCAGCAGATCTTCAATGGAGCACCCACGTTAATTGAAATAATAGTTTAGTAAGCCCTCCTTAATAATAATAATTAAAGTTGATAGATCTTTCATCTTACTTGAAGTTAAATGAATCTGTTACCATACCTATGGAGATTTTTTTATCCCACATTCTTTGTGGGAAGTGGAAACAGAATGCATCTTATGTCTCTAAAATATGTTCTCCTTGAGTGGCTTGTCCAGAGAAAAATTCTACTTTTTATTATGTTCATCTGAAGCTGGTTCAGGATGAAAATGGCTTGTAGACTGAATGTTTGTTGAATTTGTTTGCATTTTTTTTTTTTGCTATATATGTAGAAAAACTTGATCTAAAAATATCATAATACATAAAAATGGATAAATTAATATAAGTGGTTGGAATTTTTTTTTCTGTGAGACCAAGGCCATAATTCAAGCCTATATCCTATGGATTATTTTTTTTCTGTGAGACCATGGTAATCTTCATACATCTTATCTTAAGTAGAACTGAATCTGCCTTAAATATCAAGGAAATAAAAAAGATGGCAAGTCCCGCAAGTCAAAGTGAGTTCCTTATATTTTATCCCCTCCTTAAACCCTATTTCCCATGGGCTTTGTTTTATTATTAATGTAAGGGTACTTTAAGCATTGATTGTTGTTTTTTGGAGTGGGCAAGGAAGAACAATAATTTGAGAGTCTTCAAGATTGGAGTGTGATCTCTTATTTGGAGAAATAATAGTAGCTTGCATTGTATACAAGATCAAAAATGGTCTTTTGGGATCTATTTGTGTGCTATTTTTTATGGGGATTTTATGATTAGATAGACATAATCTTTTGATTCAAGATCTCTCTCTTGACAATATTAACCTTTTTATGAATGAATTGTGGTAGCTTGTCTACCTTTCTTTTAATGTATAAAATAAAAATAAATGGTTCTCTTCCTTCCTGCATCCACACACCTGTTTTCTCTCTCTCCTCTTTTGGCTGTCTTCTATTGATTCCACTAATCAACTTGTCCCTTGCTCTCAAACAGATTCTCTTTTTAATGAAAGATAGCCATCTATGTTTAAATCGTATTCCCTGTTCACTTTTTTCATGTCCGTATTGGAAAATCTGAATTGAGTTTGTCCTTATAATTGTATGTGGATAAGCATATAGCAACTTTTTTTCTTCTTCTTAGATGTGCACCAGAAAGAGGGTTTGAATAGTTACATATTATACCAATTTCTATTTTGTATTTTTAAGGTTTGGAGGTTTATGATTCAGGTATTATGGAATCCATTTGATGATATTATTCCCAGAGAAGTGCATGGGAAGTCTTTGCCTCATTCTCTGTCTGATGTTGAGGACAAAGCTCAGAAGCATAAAGTTGGGAAGTAAGTTTACTGGCACTTTTAGATCTAATGTAATCCATAATTGGATATGGAGTTTTAATGCTGCTAGTCTTCTAACACATTTACTGTTGAATACCTTTTTTTTTTTGAAGAAGAAAATATATTTTTTATTGATCTTAGGCTGTGGATGATGTAGGAAACTGAACTTGCTATCTTTCGGGGAGGAAGTTGAAGAGGATGAAAAAGAATTAGCAAGTGTGAATGTAAAGATTAAGAGTAGCCATGATGTTTTAGATGATGCACGTCTTCTTAAAGATGAAACATTGGGAAAAGAAACGGTGAGACTCCACTTCCTGGTATCATATTTTAACATGTCGTGGATTTTGAAGTTTCATCATGGTGTGTTCATTATATCTTTATAAACAAACTGGTGTTCTTGTTTGTAGAACTAATTCTCGTGACATAGTTTTCAAGTTATTTTCACTGATTTGTTTACATATATTGAAGAAGTTGAGTGATAATTCTGTGTTATTTTTTTATATATATAAATTTAGCTCTTTGGAGGTTTTAGTGTTCTATGCTTGTGTATTTAAATTGATATCCTTAATTTGTACATGAAGAAAACTTTAAGGAAAGAGAAATTTTTGCATTATTATTTAAGGAAAAAGAAACCTTTGTTGTTGTTGCACGCTTATCATTATAATTTTAATTGATGTTATTATGTTTTAATATTGAATAACAATATTATGAACAATGAGAACCATAAAAAAGAACTGTCGAACTTTCGTGACACCATCTTCTATACTTCAATGGGAACTTTGCTCACAAGTGAGGATTTTCCTGTTCATCACTCCCCAGTCCCCACGGCCCACTGTCTTTCCCCCTTAATTGTGTGATATGAATAGAATGTAAATAACTGATTTTTGAATGAACGTTTATCTCTGCCTAACTAAACCCCTTAGATCTCTTTAATTGCTTATGTCCATCGCAAGTGCAATAAATTACTTTTTAATTTGGAGGAATTATTCTCAGGTTTGGAATTATCTAGGATGTCATTTGCCCATCCCCAACTCCCTCAAAATTTTGTCAGAATTGTACATGTTCGCATGAACTTCTGCTATTCAGTCATGTTTTCATGGCATTTACTTGGTCACAATGGACATCCCTTAGTCAACAACTTCTTCCTTCTGTTGATGTTATTTGTCCTTTTTTTCTTAACATGCATGCTGCTTACTACTGTTTTGCAAGTTATAGAGGTAGCTAGTTTTAGTATGTCTAATTATTCTTTGTTCAAGTGAAGTTGTAGATTTTGTACCTGAACTTTGTATTTTGGAGATTCTCTTTAACTCATTAAACTCAATTTTTAGTCTTTCATCTTCATTATGGTTCGTGTGCATTTGTAGTCTCCGTAAACACATTATGAGACCCTCATGAAACATATCGTGATTTTTTATTTGAAGAGCTCTGCAAAAAGTCAGAAGGAAAAGGATGTGCATACATCTGTAAGAGACGCATTAAATTCTAAGAAAGATGTTTCTGTGAAAGACCCTCAAAAGGATCTTCCTCGTTCACCTAACCGAGATATTGACGATGACGAGGCCGACTTTGATGCACGCATGCGAGACCAAATTCTTCAAAAGCGTAAAACTTTGGGAGATGTCTCTAGTAGACAAAAATTGGCTCCTGGTAATGTAGATTTTCTGTCATTTTTTATTGTATTTTGTGTATGTATAGTTACAATGTCAATATTTGACTGTGTAATATTTGTTTGTAACATTATGGTCATTTAATGTTTCAGCATCCATTTTCATCGAAAAATTATTATCCACAACTTGTCCTTTTCTACTGTTCTAAGCCCAACACCGGCCTTGTGCAATCTGTATGAGATAATAGCTCCTCACCTGTTTCTGATTTCAGTTTTCATAAGATGCTACGTAATGCTGTTTTTCGATGAATGGGAACTGCAATTCCCTAGAACAGCTTTGGGAGAAGGCTAGAATTTTAAGAAAGGGGACAAAACTTATGGTATCCCAGTACTGTTCCTGTTAGCTGGTGGGCTATTTGTTTATTCATGAATGGGATTTCTATGATGCTTGTTAATTTTTTTTGTTCCATGTATCATGAAGCAGTATCAGATCATTATATTATCCAGGACTGATCTTGGATAGTTTCAATATGATACTTTTTTTTTTAATTATTTGATCATTTATAAAATACATGTGCTCTTTGGCACTATTAACAATATAGAACACCAGCCATCTGTATTCAGTTGATGATAAAAGTGCATTCTTCTTATGACAGAGGTAACAGACATAGCCTTTTGCCTTTTGACTACAAACAAGTTCAATATCATGCATGTTATTAAACAGATTAATACTGTTTCATTCTAATTTTGATTATATCACCCTAATTCATGATCAATGTAACATTCAAGCAATGAAGGGAAAGTGTTTCGCTATTTTGGGGGTCCTATCATTTTGTGAGGAGTTATCTAAATTTTTTCCTCTTTTCTTTTTTCGGAGACCCTCATCCCCTTCCTGTCCGAGGATATCTTTCATTAATATGACCGTTCCAACCTTTTTATAAAAAGAGAGTAAAAAAAAAGCATTCAAGCAGACGCAGACTCTCTTTTTTTGTTATTATTGATATGAGCCTCCCATATTCAGTTCAGAAGGTTGTTAGATACTCCCTCTATTTAGTTAGTTAGATTTTGTTTATTTGGTAGAATGATCTCTTTTATGCTAATGTGCAACAGTGCAAGGTCCATGAGTAGAAATTAATTTTTCTGGTGAAATGTTCATCTTGCAGAGAAACGTCCTCAGAAGGAGGTGCATAAAGTATCATCTCCGAGGTATCTCTTTCTATACAATTGCACAATCAATATCAAAAGTAAATGGTTCAAAATTTGGGTCATTTAATTAACATTATCATATAAAATGAAGGTTTAACTCAACATAGTGGATGAACTTTTATTACTAATAACTCCATCTACAACAGAATCGATTAACACAAAAATTGTAAACTCATTCACATCGTTCCTTGATTTTTAAAAACAAGATACAGTCTTGAAAAGTTGATACATTCCGAACATGGGCCGCAACAAGGGTTGTCAATTTGAGGGATACTTAAAATAACTGAGATTTCTTGTTAAGAAAATAATTCTACGTATAACTAGTATAGTCATCCACAAATTAATATCATTGACTGTTTGAAAGTGAAGACCCTAGAGTAGTGCCTTAACCATCAAAATGACTATGTTCAAGTGGAAGAAGCTTTGTTCCAACTGTTTGGAAAATGGTGATGAGATTTGTTTCCCATTGAAGGGCATGAATGGATATATTGTCTTATTTGAATGTGGATAATATTCTTCTTCCATACAATTTGCTTATAGACTTTAGAATGCAACATCCCAAATAATGATGTCATTTATTTAACATCTCTATAAACTTAATAAAATATGAGAATGGTAAGCTTCTTGGATGCTTCATTAATGGAATAAAATTTGTCTAGAGCTTCCACAAAGAAATTTGTAAAAACAAATGGCACATTCTTTGCTTAGATGGACTACAATTGATTTTGGGATCAAGAAAAACATTTTGACAATTGGGAGAATTGATTGTTAAGAAAAAAAATGTTTTATGTGAGGGATGGGAGAGGGTCTGCATCCTGTATATATTGAACGATTAACTGAAAAGGGACCATCATCATTAAACATGAAGAAAAAGATTACGTGCAAAGAAAAAGATTCATGTCATTTTATTTATACTAAAGATATAAAACATCTGGATTGTACGAGGGAAATGATTTATTACCTTTGATAATATTTAGTTTTAAATGATTTGGTCCAGTATCGTATTGGTCTGTCAAATGCTGTATGTATGATACATATTTATCAGTAGTCACATATTGACTTTCAATTTTGTTTATCCAACCCTATTTTTGTCTACTTCACAATTTTTATATGGCAATAATGATTTTCTTGATCTTTTTATTTAATGCACACCAGACACGATGTTGAAGATGAGACCCATGTTTCTGGAGTGGAAAAGCTATCTTTGAAGAAAAAAGGAGTTGGATCAGAAGCAAGGGCCGAGCATCTGGCTAAAGCAAATGTTGACCTTCAACTATTGAATCATGGTGAACAAGAACGGCAGTTGCATAAACAAAAGAAGCGTAGGCTGCTAGGCCGCGCTGAAGATGTATGTTTCATATACAATTTCCAATTTGATCCTTTGAACTTCAGATGTCCACAGAATTTAGATGGGTGTAGACATTAAAAAGGTCATTTTCTGTGTATTAATTTAAAAATTGGTCAGGAGTTCTCACCCTTTTCTATGAAATGATGGGACAATGACACAGATATGGACTTGCACCTATAGAAAACATAGTGATAGTATAGGGACACTGGCATGTGCTGTAGCCGGATAAGGCAACATTTCGATGATCACAAACCTTGACATGTTATTGTTGTGGCATAATTATATGCATGTTCAGGCAAACATATAGTTCATTGTGAGTTTCTTGTGTGCTCTTATCTCATATTCCTATATTCAGACATATTGACAGTTCTAGTGAACAAGGAATTCATGATCAAGGTATATTTCATTCTTACTAATGCTTAACATTCAACTTCTCATTGTACAATAACTGACATGGTTAGTTTTTGAAACCATTAACTTTCTGTTAATTATTTTGTAATATTTCAATTTTTTAAATGATTGATTTGAATTGTGTATCATGATGCTCTTTTAATCCTTATTTCATTTTTTTTTTTTACTAGACTCTGGCAAAGCTTGAAAGATTCAAGAATTCTCTTTCAAAAAAATTGGGTGCGTCTGCAAGTATTGAGTCTGACAAGGGTGATGAGGAAGATGACGATGGATGGAAGAAGAGCTGTTTGAAATTTGAACCTGATCCTTCTAAAAAGGTAACATTGTTTCCCCTCTCTTAAGTCCAATAAAGATTCCTGTTATTTTTTTCTCTAAATTTCTGCAATTGTTTATAGGATGGCATGGCTCGGAGAGATGATCCAGGAGATTATGTGGTGAAGGACCCTCTTCTTGAAAAAGGTAAAGAAAAGTTCAATAAGATGGAAGCAAAGTTCAAGCGACAGAATCGAGAATGGGCCGGAAAATCCCTTACGTGATCATTCTCCACATGCAGGTATAGTTTATCCTTGCTTTTTTTTGGAGTTAAACTTATCAATTCCTCACTTTCTTATATCACAGGCATGAGTTTGTTGTGCCGCTTGATCTGTTAGTGTCTCACATTCATAGAACACCTATGTGATGCTTATATGGAGCCCCACATGCATATGCATCCCAATGTTTTCAGTTGTAACTTCCATTTTAGTTTATGTTCATGATTTGTGCACGTATGCCAAGATTTTGGTGCATGGAATATGATTTGGGGGTATAAGCAGGTTTTCTATTTCTATTTGACATTTTAATGGAGGTGCACTCTCTATTGCTTGATAATCAACTGTGAGGTTGTTTTTCTTTCTCTCTCTTATCCCTTTTTATTTATACATATATTTCATTTTATTTCAGTGAGGGAACTGATAATCAAGGTTGAATATGCGCCTACTGTCACGATGTTCTATTTAATCTGACTGGGAAGCCTCATAATGACAGAAAGAGCAACAGAAGTATACCAGAGTGACTATGGGACAACAGGGGACAAAAGTGCCAGATCAGTCAGTACTTTCAGTTACTTATTTCCTTCTGATGTAGAGATGCTATTGTTAAAACTAGCTGGATTGGGCTATCAGAGGTATTCCAGTGAGGGACTGAAATTATGCATGGTATTCTGGTTTAGCTTCCTTTGTGTTTTTTTGTGTATAATCAGCTAATTCCATCCCCTGGACTCACTTTCTTCTCGGCGGAAAATATTATACTTGGTCATTTTGGCAATCAACTTTTCTAACGGCACACGTGTTAATTTTTTTTTTTTTTAAATAAAAGTATGTACTGTTATAAACTAAATGGAAACTAAATGGAATACATGAATATAAGAATACACAATCAAAGCATATAAAAAGAAGAGAAATATAGAGAGATTCTTATTCACTATTCATTCGTTATAAAATACATGATGAACCCACCTATTTATAAGGTACATAGAGGAATTTCAAAGGTTGAGAGTTACAAGTCATAAGAGGTGAGGGTAGTTAGTGGGCTGATTAAAAGTGGGGGTTATGGAAGTGAAGAAAGAGGGTTATGGAGAAGGTGGTGGGAGTTATGGGTGGTGGTCATCCATCATAATCACAACACTCTCCCTTGGATGACCACCACACTAAAATAATTGCCTCATTAAAACCTTGTTTGAAAAACCCAGTGGAAAAAAACCAAAGCGAAGAAAAAATAGTATAATATACTTTATCTTAGATTGGTGTATGTGCTTTAAGACTGCCTCGTTAAAACCTTGCCAGGAAAACTCAGTGAGACAAAACCTAGGCGAAGAAAAAAGAGGAAAAAGAGTACAACACGCAAATGTCATCTAAAAATATACTCCCTCTTATAATGATAAGGCCAAAATGATTGATTACAAATCCGTTGCGTCCGATGTCGTACACCAGTTTCTTGAATATTGACAGCTGTACAACTTTAGTGAACAAATTGGTGAGATTGTCCTTCTCTTGAATTTTTAGAACATCAATTTCACATTCACAAACTTCATAATGATTAGAAGATGTGGCCACCAACAGCCTGTAAAATAAAACTCTAAGAGATCGTTGTACCACCACATGTAGATACATAGCATGCTTGTGAGGATTTGAAAAATATCTTGAATATGCACATAATACTCTTTTAATAAAAAAACTATTAGTGGAATTCTTTGAGTAGAATAAACCAATATATGTTGTTTGATGGACAAATATCTCACTTGGGCTTCGCTCGATTTGCAGGCTGAAACAATATTTAGTTTTCGCAAGATCTTTCACTTCAATTCATTCAAAAGATATTATGTAGTTTTGTTGAGCTCTTCAGGAGTCCCAATTGAATTTATGTTATTAACATAAACTATCAAAATAGCAAATCCCTTACTAGATATATTTATAAGGACACACGGGCAAATTTGATTGTTTTCGTATCCTGCTTTTATCAAGTATTCACTAAGACGGTTGTACCTACTACGTTAAGCTGTACAATGAACGTCTTAGCTTTATTGAGTATATATTCTTTGATTTTGCTTTAGGCAATTTCTATCTTTTAGGGATTCATGTAAATTCCCATATAGATAAGTTGTTACTTCGTCCATTAGTCTCATATCGAGTTTTTTAAAAACTTCGTGAATTTCTGAGTAATGGAATGTTATTGTATCCATGATTGATGAATATATTTCTTCATAGTCAAATTCCAGGTTTCTGTAGGAAGCCTTGTGCCACAAGACGTCTCTTATATTTAATAATTTTATTTTCTCATTTCGCTTCATTACAAACACACATTTGTAATCTTCAGGGTTAACATCTTTTGGGGTATGTATTATAGGTTCGAATATACCACATTTTTCAAGAAAATCCAATTCTACTTGAATAGCATCTTTTCACTTTGGCCAATTATTTATTTGTTGACATTTATTTATGCTGTGTGGTTCATTGTAATCATCGCCCTTTGAAATTTCAGTAGTTATTTCGTATGATAAATATGTCATCGATGATAATTTATTTGCGATTCCACATTTCTCTTATATGCATATAAATAAAATATAAAGATCTCAATATCATTAGGTATCTTTTCCTCTTCCAGAGTTTGTGTAGTCACTTCTGTGACTCGTTTATCTTCAGGGACATTATACTCTTCTGGAGTTTTAGAGAAAGTGGATCTATTGTTCATAATCTCCTCTGGAGCATTATGTATAACTTCTTCTAGAGCATTATTAGAGCATGATTTTTCATTTGATCTCCACTTCTGGAGAGTTGAATCTTTTGAACCTATAGGTCTGTCACTTCTGGCATTAGGAATTTGATTTTCATGTTGTGTTGAGCGGTACGTGAGTCTAGATGAGACATAGTGGATGTATTCCACGATAATTCTTGTTGTTCTTCAGGAACAGATCGTACTTTAGGTACGCTCAACGACGAGAATATTGCCTCATTAAAATGATAATCCCAAAAAAATAATACACATAATTGGATGAAAGAATCTTCTGGTTCTTTAATGGGTAATAAAATTTTAACTGTTTGAAGCATCATTATGTAATTCATGATAATATGATGTTTGCTCTTCTAGAGCTTACAAACAATTTTGTAATATTCAAGACATAATATTAAAATTTTCATACTTTATTCTATGAAAAATGTGAGAAGAATAAGGTAAATCCAGAAATATAAAACTGCATTTCATATAACAAACAAAAATAAAGACGTAAATATAAAATGGACAAATATCTAATCATATATCAAGTACATGATCAATAATGAGTTTAAGCATACTTCAGGTACGTAATCATGTTCTTCAATATCACATAGATGACAATCATTTTCCTTTGTATTTTAGGGGATGTTTTGTAAAACTTTCCCTTGCTTTCATTCAATAGCATTTCACTTCTGGTGGTTTTAAATAACTTGTCATTTCTACAATTGTTGTAGTTATATAAACCATGAAATAACCCTTAACCATATCCATCGCTCAAAATAAAATAAAATACATTTACTTCAGGCAGCGATGCTGAGTCAATAGATCGGGTTTCATGATTTTTTATTTATTTATATTATTATCAAAGCTCATTGTTTAGTAATGAAAAGACATGAAATTTGATAATAATATTTTTGTTTTTGATATTACTATTACTGGAGCATCTTTGAGGCATAATGGTCGATGGACCTTTCACAATGAGGTGTTTATGCATGTTCCTGCTAGGATGCATGTACCCATATTTTTTTTTTATGATACTTCAGGGACCATAAAACTATCATAACTTTTGTATACTCCTACGGGACTCAAGTAAACATTAATTTTATATAATCCTCCAGGGATAATAAAATTGTATGTAGTCCTTCAGGGACACTTTTAATCATATCTTTTACATAATCCTCCAAATATCCACATAATAACTTCTGTATAGTCCTTCAGGAAAAAAAAAATTTACATGGTCCTTCAGGGATCCATTTAATTCATAACTTTTATATGGTTCTTCAAGGATCCATGTAATCATAATTTTTATATAGTCCAATAGGGACATATATTATCATAATTTTTACATGATCTTACAAGGACACATGATTTTCTTTATACAATTAAAATATAATTTCATAAACCAAACTATTCAATGAAATGGAAAATAGACAAATCATCTTAAAAGACAACACTGTTCATGGTTTGTATTGGCATCACTATTGACAACATGAAAATGAATATTAGTACAAAGCATCCATAATAATAATAATGACAGTTTCTTAGAAATATTTAATTGAGTTGCGCTCCAAGACAACAATAACATTAGAAACTAAACAAACCAAATATGCGTAGCAAAAAAAATTGAGCAAGTTCGATGAAGGTTAGCTTCAGCTAACCAGGGTAAATGAACTTGAAGAGATGAAATAAATCTAATTACCTCTACGCATATGCTCATTGTCAGGAACAAAATGTGGATAACATGAACATATTAATCACATAAGATGGGTTTTGATTATAAACCATGGATTCATGTACATATTACTCCCATAAGATGGGATTGGACATGGCCGAAACATTTTTTTATTTTGTTTTAGAGAAGAAAGAATTTTGATGCATAGACAAGGCAAGGCAATATAAATAATACAATATATAATGCATGCAGAGAGCAGGGGCAAAGGGAAAATAAAATCGATGTTCCCTCAAACATATGAGCTTCCTGGGAATTTTATTATATTATAGAATACTGGATAAGTCATACAACAACTATTTGAACAAATATAAAACAAAATCGGTGAGTGATTTTGATGGAGAAAATAAATGTCAAGGACAATGAGTTCCTCGAGAATGAGAATGGTATAAATGATAGTTGTTATAACATAGGGGCGGATATTCCAACCACCCCATTTATATTAAACACCACCTTTTATTTACAATATTGTCATCCGTGCATAACTCTCAAAAATGCATTAAGGGCACCACCCTCTTTTTTTCACCACTCTAAGTAATTGGCTAGGTCAATCCCACCACCCTAAGTAATTGGCATAAGTTAGACACATGGGATGGCTATGTAATTTTATTTCTTAGACAATGTAGTTGTCGATGAAAATAGAAAAAAAAACATGTAGGTTCTGGAATGAGTTAGACACATAGGATGTCTATATAATTATATTTCTTAGACAATTCCTATGTTGATGAACACGGAAAAAAAATCATGTAGGTTCTGGAATGAGTTAGACACATGGGATGTCTATATAATTATATTTCCTAGACAATGGCCATGTTAATGAAAACAGAAAAAAAAATCTTAGGTTCTGGAATGAGTTAGACACATAGGGTGTCTACATAATTATATTTATTAGATAATTCCTATGTCGATAGACATAGAAAAAAAAATATTGTAGGTTCTAGAATGCGTTAGACACATGAAATGTCTACATAATTATATTTCCTAGACAATGACCCTGTCGATGGAAACAGAAAAAAAACCTGTAGGTTTTCGAATGAGTTAGACACATGGAGTGCCAACATAATTATATTTTCTAGACAATATCCATGTCGATGGAAACAGAAAAAACTCTGTAGGTTCTGGAATGAGTTATAGTTGTGTGTTTTACTACACCAATGTCAATGGTTGTAGTAATTGGAGACTATTACTGTCGAACACATAAATGTATGAAAGTTTTAATATTTTTTTTAAAGGTTAGATACATCGTGTGTCGAGTATATGTGTATTGTTAGACAGTTTGTTTTTCTATTCTTGCGTAAATCAAGTTTCCTCATGAAACATAAGGAAAAAATTCACAAATTTAACACGAATTACTTATCCAATAAAACATTTACAAACACATTCAACATTCATATTCAATAGACATTCACATTCCCCAAAACACATTGACATTAATTAACATATTCACCCCTAAAGTATTATGAGGTTCTACAAACACAACCAAATCATAATACAATCATGTGTTGAAACCTAAATAGTTTCATTTAAACTTCTGTTTCAATACACATAATACAAATTAAAACCACAAAACACATAAAAAATTATTCAACACTAATTGTTTGTGGGCACTGAAATCTATAACACAAAAAAATTGAAAAATTTATTCTAACATGAATCAACTAATTCATCAATGTCGATTGTGCATTTGCTTTGACATACATCACACAGGTTTTGAGTCATGAAGTGGTGTTCCATCTTGCAAATAATGTATCATGTATCCAACTACTCTCTGCGTAGCCTTAATAGTTGTCTCCTGTCTCGAATTGTGGTTCATCATCTGAAACCATGCCATGTACCCCGAAACCACCTCCCAAGGTGTAGGTACTGGCTCGTCATGCCAATAATACTCTTCTCTAAGAGAAAAAAAAAAGAGATTCATCAATGCCACCAACATACAAACACTGAAAATTTGACTAATACATAGTATTTAATTCAATGAGTTACTAAAATGCATTCACAACGCTATCTTTCAATCCTAAATCATTCAAATTCATCCAACACAATTCATTTTTCTAAAAAGATACCCTAACTTTCTCTAAATTATCTTTACTAGATTGATTGGAGCATGAATAAATTAGTATTACATTATTGTTTAAATATAGTTCTCAACAATATGTATTGAACCATTTTACAATTTTATATCAATGTCAGTATACTAATTCATCTCATGAATATGTTCAACATGCCAACAATAATATTCTCTAAGGGGAATTTTTTTCTCAACCAACGCCACCAACATACAAATTAATGAAAATTAAACCAAAATGCATACCATCCCTAGCTTTGACTAATGTATTGAAATTCAACCAACACACTTCGTTATGAAATAAACAAAAAATAAAATAAAAATAAACATAACTTTATATATCAAAAAACCCAAGCTCTCTTTCAAAGCCCTAACTTTCCCTATCAAAACCCTAACTTATCTACAAGAAGAACAATAATACTCATTAGATCACAATTAACAATTGATTAAAAAGATATTTTTAAAAAATAGATATATTAATTTATTTCAAGAGAGATGAGTTTATGGCCTCAAGAGTGGCACGGGGAGGACCTTACGGGGGTGGGGGGAAAGACTCCACGATGGCTTGTCATCGGCGTCCTCACAGCTGGAATAAATGGGAGGGGTACTGAATGAGAGAAATAGCAGAGAGAAGAGAGAGAATTATGTTATGATATGTGAAGGGTGGTGAGGTTGGTGTATATGAATCTAAAATGCATATGACCTTTATGAAAAAAAAAAAAACCGTTGGCTTTGAAATGGGTTAGACACATGGATTGTCTATGTAATTATATTTTCTAGACAATGTACCTGTCGATGGGAACATAAAAAAACCCCGTAGGTTTGAGAATGGGTTAGACACATAAGTTGTCTATGTAATTATATTTTCTAGACAATGCACATGTCGATGAGAACAGAAAAAAAAACTCATAGTTTTTGGAATGGGTTAGACACATTCCATGTCTATGTAGTTATATTTCATAGACAATGTAACTGTCGACGGGAACATAAAAAATAACTCGTAGGTTCTGGAATAGATTAGACACATGGATTGTCTATGTTGTTATATTTCATCGACAAAGTACCTGTCGATGGGAACAAAAAAAAAAAACCTCGTAGGTTCTGGAATGGATTAGACACATGGGGTGTCTACATAATTATATTTCTTAGACAATGTCCTTGGCGATGGGACCAAAACGAAACTAGTAGGTTCTAAGATTTATAACACAAAAATGCAAGCTACATCAGTTTTCCTATCAACAATAAATTTGAAAACAAACACATATGTAAAAAAAACCATCCAAACTCATCTTAAGCCTTAACTCACAAGTTAATGCAAATCATTCCCATAATTCAAAAGAACCCTAAAAAATACACAACTCTAACAAAATCTCATATAGGTCACAATAAAAAAAATGAAATCATCTTAAACAAAATAACCAGATCCAGATAACAGATACCCAGCAATACAAAAACAAGAAAGACAGATTGGTTTAGATAGATTACATTGATCGACCGACCCAGAATCCTATCAAAGAGAGTTGACAACGTTAAAAGCGGACTGGAGAGATGTGGAGCGTCTTCACGACAGCCAATCGTCGGCGTCCTCATGAGTGCAACGTATGGGATGTGCCAAAGTGGTGTTCGAGAGGCTAGTTCGGAAAAAAAAAGAGAAAAGAAAGGGAAGAGAGAGGTCGATGGGATGAAATATGGTGGGTGGTGAGAAGGGTGTTTCTCATAGGGTGTTTATATATGGTGGTGCATTTGGTAAGTAAAAAAATTGAAGGTGGTGGACTACAAAAGGTGGTGCCCTAAGAAAAAAAGGTAGTGGGAGTATCGCTGCCCTAAAACATATCCTACTATCAAACTTACCAACCTCTTCGATGGATATGTTAGAGCTTGTCTATAATATTTTATACAAAATATCAAATAAAAATCATGATGATTTGAACATCATGAACTCACCAAAATACAAACATCTTTAACAAATTACACGAGAGCATCGTCGTGCTGATAACGTGTTATAAACTATATGGAATACATGAATATAAGAATACACAATCAAAGCGTATAAAAAGAAGAGAAATAGGAAGGGATTCTTATTCACTGTTTATTCGTTATAAAATACATGATGAACCTCTCTATTTATAGGGTACTAGAGGAATCCCAAATGTTGAGAATTACAAGTCGTAAGAGGTGAGAGGGTAATTAGTAGGGTGATTAAGAGTGGGGTTATGGAAGTGAAGAGAGGGGGTTATAGAGAAAGTGGTGGGAGTTATGGGCGGTAGTTATCCACCGTATTCACAACATGTACTACATATTTTTGCAAAACAAAAAAGGGAAAAATCTATGTAACTCTCTGGAAAGTTCGCTAAATTGGTTTGTCTCACTAAAATTAGAAATCGCCACAGGTCTCCAAAAAGTATGTATGATTAATCGATTTAGTTTTTAAATTAATTTTCTACAATAAATATATTCAAATAAGTCCTTACAAAATATGAAAAATCCGATTTAGTCCTTTTGAAGACAAAAATGTTCTTGTCTTTTCTTGAAAATTCTCTTGCTATCCTATATTCACCAATGGTATAAAAAAAAAAAGGTTAAAGACATTTGAGTTTCTGTGAACATTAACCCATATAAGTTTTTGTAAACTTGAAATCGGATATACAAGTCTTTTAAACTGTTATGATTAGTCAATTTAGTTCATGGATTAATTTTTTATTCAATTTAACGGTGTATTCTTATAATATTCAATCTGCGTGAAATTAAATACTCATATAAATCATTGAAAAAATAGAAAAAACAAATATATCATTCAAAATGACCATTTTGCCCTAATCATACTCATTTTCACTTTCTTTTTCTTTTGCAGACTTTGACATTATTGTTGTGTACTACTCTATTGTTTTTTTTCCCTTCTAAATCAAACATTAATTGTAATTGTGAAGATGATTTTATTTATGTATTGTATTTAGTATATTATCAATATTACTTAGGTTTTTTATTTTATATTTTGATGAAGTGATTACACAAGTTAAAAAACTCATATTAATCACCATGTTCTACATTGTGCATTGTGGAAAGTATAATAATAAAATCACACTTATGGTTAATTTTAACCATGATAGGTTAATAATGATTTAACAGTAGGGATGTATTACACATTTTCAGTGTTTATAGGGATGTAATTATCCAGTCCTAAGTTTACAAGGACTTACATTAGTTTATAGATGTTTATGGGGACTCAGATGTCTTAAACCTCTAAAAATAAAGGGGAAAAGTCGATATAACTCTCTGAAAAATTAAGAAAATCGAAATAGGTCCTTATAAAATCAATAAATCCACTTAAAGTCAACTACAAATCCGGTTAGTGTATTACAATAATTTATCGAGCAAATTTTAAAAGGGTATTACAGTAATTTATGTGTATGGTTAAAGTGAACCACAGTTCTGGTTAGTTTCTGTTACGATAGAGATTAAAATAAATATTGGTAATAAAATAGGAACCTAAGGGGATTTACCGATTTTATAGAGACTTTTTTTCAATTTTCATAAGTTTCTAGGGAACTAAATTGATTTTTCAAAAATAAAGGGTGAAGGCATTTTGATAACTTATAATATGTAGTTATGGTTAATCATATACTTGGTTAGTTGGAATGACGATAGAGACTGAAATGATATTTTTCTAATAACATAGGGACTTATGGTGATTTTCTAATTTTACAGGGAATAAAATCAATTTAACTAACTTTCGAGAGAGTTATATAGATTTAGCAACAAAGTATAATTTGGAAAGGTATACAAGCAAAAAGTGTACATCTTTTTAGAACTCCATTAGCAGTCATGAATAAAAAAAAAATGTCCGTATTAATTTGTTTAATTCGAAATAAGATGTAAATTGATCATCAAAAACATCCCAAGAATGGTTTATTATTGTATGAAGAGGTTTATTAATAAATTATTTGAGTTATTTAGATATTTTTTGTAGTTTTTATTTAAATTGATTAAATAAGAAGATGAATAATTTATTTAATGATCTAACATGTAACCTACATGTATTGTAAAGCAATCAATTAGGGCAATGGTTTTTTGTGGAAAACCTGTGAAGAAAAGGAATCACTGGACCTGGTCTAGAGAATTAATCCAAGGTGAATAATGAATAAATTTATGATCGGAAGTCCTTAAATCCCCTCTGAACACTTGTTTATTAGCTTCCTGCATCATCTTGATTGATGCAGGATGGATGATTGATGCAATTTTGGAGTGATTGGATGTGCAGAAGAAGTAAAAAGCAAATAAATTGAAGCAATCTTAAAACCACACAAAATTTTACTTGTTGAAGTATTTCTTGAAGATATTTTGGATCAATTATTATACAACTGGCCTATTTTGACCATACTCCTTGAATACGACATCTAAATAAGAAACTTCACTATTTTTGGTAAATATTCGCATTATAGTTTCCTTTTGTTCACACTTAGAATTAATTTTAAATTCTGGATGTCTTCTAGGATAATAACAAGTGGCATTAAAGTCTTTTAATTTTTGCTATTTTTTGTCATTTTTGTATTTGGCTTAAGTGGGTTCCTAATTGAGTTTGTTACATAAAAAGGCATGTAGCATAATGACATATTCAATGTTTTCTAATAAAATCAAGTATGTTTTGGTATTTGTTCTCATTGAGTGGTGTATGGGATTTTTGAAGTAGATCAAATCCTTGTATCTTTCTTTTGTTGTGTTAGGTGGTATCAGAGTGAGTATTCATCCGGTTCGATGGCACAAAACCATGCGAAGAACACTCTTCACATGGATGGTGATCAAGGGATGTAGGGAGTTGTAGGAAGAACAACAACAATTGGACAAATTTTTTTCGTGAAATGCTGGCTAGTGTGAATCTCCTCACTGACAATCAACGACCTAGGGGTGACAAGATATGCATCGAGGGTTTTGTCTAAGGCCAATTTGTTACTTATAACGCTATCCAACGACCTCGGACATATCTCCTTTTAGCGACACCAGGACTACAAGTCATCAATGTTGTCGTAATGGTGGAATCACAACTATAAAAATCAAAGGGGTGATACTCAAAAGTTCTTTTGATTCCTCTTAATAGTTCTTTTGATCCCTCTTAATCAAATTTGAACAAGGAGAGGCATGCCATAGATAATCTATCACATGTTGTGTAAGGTTAGGAAGTGGTTAATGGATTGAAGAAGACTATGGATATAATTCAGGATGAGTTAGAACCAATATTGAAGGAGTATTATAGATGTGTTGGTCATGACCTGATTTGACCTAAAGCTAATGATGACAAGAGCAAGAAAGAGGATGTGATTGAAGGAGAGTTTCTCCCACATTCTTTGGTGGGACCCCAAAGAAGGAAGAATCCTTGCAAGTGTATACCGTGTTTGAGGTAAAATGCATTGTTAAATAAAAATAAATGTGATTTTATCATTGACAGCGACAACAATGAAAATGTTATGCCTACAATAATGTTGAAGAACCTCATATTATAAACAGGTATGCATCCACCTTTTGACAAGATCGACTGGATAGATGATGAATACAAATTAAAGGTATCTATAATTGTGTTGATCAAGAAAAAATATTTGCTCTTACCAAAACTCAAATACAACGAAATATCAAATAAGAAGCGAAAAAATATCTTCATCCCCTTAATACATAATGTGATTTATGTATTGGACTGTATCAAATATCAACCTCACAATGATGTAAGAGTAATCATTTGGCTTGAGGCCTAAAAGCTCAGTCCCAAGTCCCAACCTGGAGGCCTATGAGAGGCCCATTCACAAAGGGGGCACTTGCTCCCATTTCAAAATAAAGTGGGTGCCCCCCCCCCCCCCCCCCATTGGAGGGGAATCCCCCTCCCTTGAATTTTTATTTTTTGGGCCCACAAGGTGAAGCCTAAGCTTGTGGGTAGGGTCTGCGTCTATTATTTTAGGAGTGTTGATACACGCAGTCTATTTTTACAGTCAATTTTATAGTTTGTATGCTATAATAACATGGTATATACTTCACTATCATATTGTATACTGCACTATCATAATATATACTGCAGTCCGTTTTTTTCATTTTTTCACCATGAAAAAAATACATTAATGTAACTCAGCATATACTTCATTTCGTATAATAGCATGCACTTCAAAGGGTGAATGCATAATTTTATAAAAAAAAAAAAACATGATAAACTGCAATTGAGGCTGCAATGAGGCTACGTGTATCTTTTTCCTTATTTTAGTCCTGGCCCGGTCCGGCCCGTTCACGATGCCTACAATGATGCATGCTTCTTTCATGTGAACTTGAGACATTTGAAATATCAATACTACCTGGAGTATCAATAAACATGTATATTTGTTTTATAGTTGACCATAGATAAATTGTGGATAAAATAATTATTTGTTTTATTTTTATAATTTTTTATATACATCTTATTTATATTTTATCTATAATTTATTAACCAAGCAACAAAAATTTTATTATTTTGTTTTTCAGTAATAATAATATAAAACATAATTGAACAAAAAAATTATTTATTTCATTAACATAAATATCTATCTTATAAATAGTTCATGTCGCAGCACAAATTCGGGTCTTGGTATTTAGGTAGTATGCCTCCCAACAATAGGAGGAGCAAAGGGAGAGGAACATAATCCAGTATCATCACATCGGCACCCAGTGGGGGGGAAAAGAAAGAAGAGAGTCCGAGCAAGGCGGCCTTCCTTACATTTAAAGTCTCCGTCATTAACTTCTCACGCCTCTCTCTCTCTGAATAGAATCTCTGCTTTTCTTGTTCCAATCCACAAATCATTCTCCACGCAAATGAAAATCCAACCACAAACTTAAAACATCAAAATTTAATGACCCAATGAAAACATTGCCATGTCTGTGGGTGATGATGTTTTGTGTTATTGCATTTAATAAATAACAGAACATACTCATTTAAAGCCTTTTATTTTTATTTTTGAGATATCACCCACAGAAGGAGGAAGAGAAGAAGTTGGTTTGAAACACAATCCTGTTTTCGGTAAAATCCATGTTGTCATCTCATGTGTTTTTGTTTATTAAAAAAATGCATGTTGGTTTGTCTTTTTTAAAATTGGGTTTTGAATAGACTGATAGATTAAGATATTAAACATTGTTTGTTCTGTAAAAAATAAATAAAAAAATTGAAGGCACAAATCAAAAAAGAGGAGTGGGAGTTGGGGATGGGTGAGGGGGGATCAGGTGGTGGGGGAAAGAGGGAGATGAAGCCTCTCCTTTTGAAGTTTGGGATGGCTTTGGCCCTCTCTTTTGCTGGCTTTATCTATTCTCAAATAAGGTCCAAGAAATCATCTCCCCTACCTCGCCTTCCTGCTCCAGGTATTTGTTTCCCCCACTTTTGTTTTTACTTTCTCTTCTTGATTTTGCTTTTTTTATATCTATTGATTGTTTTGTATGATTGGGTTGTTGAGTTTAGGCAATAGGAATCATGGTGAGGGTCTGAGGGAAGAGCTTCGTGTGATCCGGTCTGCGTCGCCCACGATCGATGCTTCTGTATCGACTCCGCCTGAAAACGTAAGGAGTTATTTTGAGGAGTACTAGATTGGTTCTTGAGTGTGCTTTGGTATGGACAAAATGTAATCCTATTGATGTGTTGATGCTATCAGTATCGGCTCTGCCATTGTGGGTGTTGATCAATAAGAGTGGATGCGTAGTTATGTGTTTTTTTTTTATCAGGCAATGATTGAATTATGTATTTTTAAGAGTACTAGATGGGGTTCTTGATTGGATTTTGGTTTTGACTATTGTGCAGGTATCAAAAATGATTCCAAAGATCGCTGATGATGATATTGAAAGTAATACCAATGATGGTAGAAGTAAAAACAATGATGTTGCTGATGAAGTGGGATTTCTCCTACCCGAATTCAATGAGCTTGTGCGGAATGAGTTTGGGAGAGGGCCCAGTGAGGCGAAAGAAGCGAAGATGGCATCGATGGAGCAAGAGATGATGAATTTGAGGAATGTTGTGAAGGCACTCGAGGAGAGAGAGAGGGACTTGGAGATGCAGCTGTTAGAGTATTACGGGCTCAAGGAGCAGGAGTCTGTTTTCAAAGAGCTCGAGAACCGGTTGAAGATAAGCACAATGGAGGCCAAGCTGTTTGCGCTCAAGGTTGAGTCGCTGCAGGCAGACAAGCACCGGCTCGAGTCACAGGCTTTGGACTACCCGAGGGTCGTGTCCGAGCTCGCGTCTGCGAGGGCCAAGATTAAGCAACTGAAGAGGAAGTTGTGGTCCAAAGATGACAGGGCCAGGCAACAAATTGAGGAACTTCAGGAGAGGGCGTTGATGTTGCAAGATCAGAATATTAATGATGAACATGATTGTCATTATCAGGAGGTGAGGTGGAAGGAGTTGGAAGAGGATGCGGAGGAGCTGAAAAGGGTGAATTTGCAGTTGGTGAATGAGAAAATGGAGTTAGAGAGGAAGTTGGAGTCTGCACAAGTGCTAGCTTCGTCTCTTCAAGAGAAAGTTCCAGGGGTAAGGCAAAAGATTCTTCTTGCTTTTTTTTCCTTTTTTTTGTTATTA
Source organism: Acorus gramineus (assembly GCA_030737835.1). NCBI lineage: Eukaryota > Viridiplantae > Streptophyta > Magnoliopsida > Acorales > Acoraceae > Acorus > Acorus gramineus. The sequence goes on along the minus strand of JAUJYN010000038.1, from coordinate 436,977 downwards.
TGAATTCAACCAATCTAAAGTCGAAAAACATAAGCTTTATTAATATTCTAATTCCTTTCTGATCATGCGTAAACCTCTTGAGTATTCTTCTGAGGGCGTGGATACACAGTAACTCCTGTCCTTTTGCAGCTCACTTTTCCCTAACCTAGTATATTCTAGGTTAGGAATATATAAAATTATATGCATTCAGTTAATTCGAGTATATATATTTCATTTTTTTGTGAATGCATACATTTACATTAGACATGTTTATGCCTTCAAAAAAAATTCAAAATGTGTTGACAGCTGCAAAAGGGGCTACAAGAATAATTGTCCCTAACATTTTTCAATTTGCAATTTTACTCTATTGCAAATTCATTGAAGGAGTTTGTTATTCTCTCCACTTCTTTGGAGAATAGTGTGTTCATTTAATAGGCTAGTTAGAGGATATGATTGATGACAAAAATATGATGATCTACAAACATATTTTTATCATGTGACGTTAACCATATGTGAATTTTCTTTCTGACTATAAGGTAAAAGCCATTTATTCAAGTATACTTGTGCCATGCAAAACTGCTGTAGGAGGCACTGTGATGCGGCTTTTCTCCTATTCCTGCAGTTGCACACTTATTCCACGGGCCAATTATGGGATTTGAACATGAACATCTGCATTAGTATTCCCCATTTTTTCTTTTATTTTGACTTCAAAACTCTCTTGTTTATTATGGATCCTTAAAAAAATGCTGGAGTTTTTAATTTTAATCCATCAACACTAGTCCTTTCCCAAAAACAAAATTCTGAAATCTTCTTTACTTACCATTGAGTAGATTATTGACATTGTGAATTTATTCTGCTCGACTGAACACAATATCAAATCTGTTTCAGCAAGAGGTGCTGGACGAAGCCGATCGATTGAAACGAGCAAATGATGACCTGAGAAAGGAAATTGACCGACTTCAAACAGGGCAATGCACAGACGTGGAAGAGCTGGTCTACCTCAAGTGGATCAATGCATGCTTACGCTATGAGCTTAGGAACTACCAGGCCCCTCCAGGAAAGACAGTGGCAAAAGACCTAAGCATGGCAATGAGTCCAAAGTCTGAGGAGAAAGCCAAACAACTCATACTTGAATATGCAAATTCGGGGGTGGATGACAAGGTTGGCTTCCTACCAGAGGATCTTGATTCAGAATATTATTGTTCTTCTTCCCGAACTTCCACTTTCACGGAGTCTGGTGAGTTTGACAATTCTTCCACCGACATAAACTCGACTTCGAGAAATGTCAGATCGAACAAGTCGAAATTCCTCAGCAAGCTTAAAAATTTGGTGTTGGGAAAGGATTCCCACAGCAGTGGCCACAGAATTGCCTCAATGGATAGGAGAAGTCCGACGAGAAGCAACATGAGAAGGAATTCTGTTTCAATGGGTTATTTTGATGATATGGGGACATACCCATATGATAGTTCTTCTTCTTGTGTCACGGCAGAGAACACTCCGGCCTCCAATCTACGGATTTCAGGGACCCAATCATTCCGTGAGTCACATGTTTCTTTGATGGCTCTCATGGAGGCAGAAAATGAAGTTAACAGCCCGAAGGGAAAAAATGGCGGTTCACCAAGTTTCTCAAAGGATTCTCCATACTTCCAAAGGCTGAGGAATTTAAGCTTCGAAGAATCAAGACCAGCAGAAGCTGATGCACGTTACAGCATTGATTCGCATCACCATAACCATTCTGATCGTGAACCTGACACACCCGAGAAGCTAGAATTGATGAAGTATGCAAGAGTCTTGAAGAACTCTCGTGATAAGTCCAAATTACACCACCGGAGATCGGCATCATATAGTTCCTAATGAGAGTTCCAACTTTAACATCTGGCCATATATAATGTTTATCGTGACCTCCAGCTACTATATAGTATACATCATGCTTTGGTTTGAATTATATAGGAATATGATTGAGATAATTCATTGCGAGTTGTGTTTTTTCATTTGAAATTTATTACAGTACTTTGTATAGAAGGATATTCGACAGTCTTACTGTAAAATTACTTACTATACAAATTTTTGGAAGAATTAACATCATGTTTTGTGCTGCAGCTTTTTATAATCCAATATTTACTGTAGTTTGAATTCCTCATGTTTCCTTGTATCATAAGCACTCAGTGAATTCACTGCATTGGACTGCTTAATGCCCTTATCATTTGTAATTTTGTTTCTTTGTTTGCTCTGGCATCTCAGCAGCCTAAAGAATAGGTACAGAAATTTTTACAGTTACTTATTAGTTTCAAACTCATCAGTTTTTTTTCTTTTTTCTTTCTCAAACTATTTTAACCAATAAAAGTTCATATGAAGATTTTCTTTTCAATTGTTTTGGATTGGTGAATGCAATAAGCTGGGAAAAAGGTGACTATGTATAACCAACCTTTTTTTATTCCATTCAATTGCTTGAAGTCTCCACGTTTTTGAAATTTTATTTATAATATTTACTTCATGTAGCGAAGCATGTTTTAAAGTAATTTTTTTTTTTATCAGTAAATTTGGGACTTTGTATTTCTGTAAGTAGACAAATTTTACAAGATGTGCATGAAGATTACAAAAAATATGATCAACTTAGAAGAAGAAGATCAGTTACACTTCGGAGCTAGATCTCCGAAAGTCCAAAACTAAGGAGAATCAAGATTTCCTCAGATATACCGTTCATTTTCATCTTTCTTTAAGAGGTCTTCTATGGATGGCCAGAGATCATGTTGTCTGTAGATAGTTTCACCAGTTGTGGTTCTGTGAGAGGCCAAAAGATCAGCTACACTATTACCTTCCCGATGGATGTGTGAAGCCTTCCATGCTTGAAACAGGGCTATACCATGTGTGATTCTTCTGTGCGTCCTCAGTGCTGATCAGGGAATTGAACCTCTTCCTTTCAGCCAGACCAAGGCAGTGGTGGAGTCAGACTCGATCCATAATCGTGAGGCACCCAATTGTATGCCCATCTCTATGCCGGACCAGATTCCTTTAAACTCCAAAAGGTTTATCGATGAGGGCTGCACCTGATCAGCCACCCCCATGAGGAATTCACCTTTATCGTCACGAAGAAGGGCTCCATAGCCTCCCCTTTCCTCCGAGAGAGAACCGTCCGAGTTGGCTTTCATCCAAAGAGGGTCCGGGGAAACCCATTTGACAGTGGTTGTTGAAGAGACTATGTCACTGATGAGTATATTAAAATTGTCAGTAATGCGAATGAGATCAGGGCTCGAAGCAGCTTTAAAAGTGGAGAATTGGAGACGGAGGGATATCTCTGCTTTTATTCTTCGAAGTGTCTCCCTCTTGTGATTTGACTTCCCTCGAAACACTCTATTGTTCCGTTCTATCCAAATGAACCATAGATAGTTTGTGAGGATGATGGTTGCCAAAGTCTTCTGGATAGGATGAGATGCATAGGTTGTCAACCACTCCGGAAGATCAGATAGACGCCGAGGAGGCTTGTTTCTGATGAGTAGAGCTTTAAGAAGAGAGACCAGAATGTATCGAGAGTAAGAACAATGTAAGGCAATGTGATCCGAATCTTCAACAGTTGTTGTACATAGTGGGCATGACTGATCAGTGGTCAGTCCCTTTTTGAACAACCTGGCTCTAGTAGGTGCCTTGTTTTTAAACATCAGCCATGATATGAAAGAATGCCTTTGGACTTGGTTGGATTGCCAAATCCATTTAGTCCAGATGGGGGGAGGGAGGTGACTCCTTCGAATGAAGTTCATGGCAGATCTTCTATTGAGAACCCCAGTTTTGCTGTGGGGCCAAATCAACAAGTCTGTGCCAAGGCCACCCACCTCGAGTTCCAAAACCTCTGGCCAAAATGCATCTAATTCATTGCTCCATCGAGAAGGTTTGCACCACTGACCATCAGATATGAGCACTGAGAGGGGAGTTGTTGTCGGAGGGCCCCAAAGAAGAAGATCCCTGCCAAGAACCTAGTTTAGACTTTTTCCATTTAACCAGGGGTCATGCCATATATTGATAGTGTTTCCTTCGAATATAATGTATCTGATATGAGGGGATATCCAATCTCTTGACTTGCAGATTTGTCTCCAGGAACTAGTACATCCATTAGGCGGATGGCAGTTCCATATGTTACCTTTGCGAAGGTAGCGTTTCATAATCCAATCTGCCCACATTGAGGGGGTGTGGGAAGCAAGTTCCCATAACCGCGCTCCACAGGAAGCACGATTCCAATCAATGATGTGGTTTATCCCAAGTCCACCTTCCATTTTTGGTTTGCACACCTCCACCCAATTTACATGATGCATCTTTCTTGCTGAGGAGCTCCCTTGCCATAGAAAATTGCGAATGATTCTCTCAATTTTCTTGATCACTCCTTTTGGGATGGCAAAAGCAGAGGACCAAAAGAAATGATAGGAAGAGAGAACATATAGAGTCAGCTCTAAATGACCAGCCATAGAGAGTGACTTGCCCATCCAGGAATTGATTCTAAGACGGATTTTGTCAACAAGAGGCTGACAAAGAAAGCGAGATAGAGATCTAGTGAAGAGAGGCATGCCCAAGTACCGCATAGGTAAAGAATGTTGCATGATAGAGAGAGTATTGGAGAAGACTGGGCATGAATGACATGTGAAAATCTGACTTTTGCTTGCATTAAGAGATAGATCAGAATGTACAGAAAAATCCGTGAGCGTCTTCAAGAGAGCCATTGCTGAGTCCTTTGAAGCATCGGAGAAAACTAGAAGGTCATCAGCCAAGCATAAATGAGTGGCATTCAGTCTGCCCTTGATATATGGTTTGATGAGACCCAATTCAAACTTTTTATTTAGCATGGAAGAGAAGCCCTCCATCGCAAGAGTAAAGAGAATAGGGGATAAAGGACCCCCCTGCCGAACCCCACAAGAAGATTGAAAGAATCCCTCCGAGCTACCATTGATAAGCACAGAATGCCGAGCGGAGGAGATACATTCCAGGCATAGTTGTATCCAGTGATCAGCAAAATGGAATCCTTCCATTACTTTGACTTAGAAAGGCCACCGGACACTATCGAAAGCTTTCCTGAGATCGACTTTGATGCAAGCTCTATCCTGCCCTTTTCTATTTATGTAGGCTATGAGTTCATGGGCAAGCAGAATGTTGTGGTGAATGCTACGTCCTTTAATGAATGCAGTTTGATAACCACTGACCAGCCCTGGGAGAACTTTCTGGAGTCACAAAGCTAATACCTTGGTGACTATCTTGTAAAGGGTATTACATAGTGAAATTGGCCTGAAATTATCCAGGGAATCTGCATTGGCAGATTTAGGGATTAGTGTAATAAAGGAATGGCTCACCTATCTAAGCAACCTCTTTGAAGATATGAAATGTTGCACTGCTTTGCGAAGGTCCATATGTATAAGATCCCAGAACAGCTGATAAAAATGAGCAGGAAACCCATCTGGGCCCGGGGAGCTGAGGGGCTTGAGGCTAAATACTGCTGCTCTGAGTTCTTCAAGAGAAACATCTGATACAAGCAGGACATTTTGGGGAGATGTTACACTAGAATTGAAGTGCTGATCTGGAATAGAGGCCCCTGATTCCCTGTTAAGAAGAGATTGATAGAAATCCACAATGTGACTTTTAATTTCAATATGATATGTGCTAAGAACTCCATTAGAGAGTCTTAGAGCCGATATGGAATTTCTAGAATTTTTGAACTTTAGAGAAGAATAGAAAAATTTGGAGTTTTTATTCCCCAGAGCCAACCAATGTTGACGAGATTTTTGACAAAGGAAAATCTCTTCAATCTGGAGGGTAGAAAGATACTCTATCTTAGCATCTCTCTCTTTAGCAATCAGAGTAGAATTTAGGTGATCTTGATGAAGCAACTGCTGAACAGTTGTTAGTTCCTTCTTCCTCCTTTGTAGCTGCTCATTTAGGGGCCCAAAAACATATTTGCTCCAAAATTTAAGAGCCTCCTTTGTGGCCGCTAATTTTTTTTCCATAATATACATGGGGGAGCCATAGAAGTCCTTGTTCCAAGCCGAAATAACAACAGAATTGAATGATGGATTAGATTCCCACATGTCAAAATATCTAAATGGTCTTGGACCAGAAGGGAGGGATGGTTGGAGACAGATTCTGATTGGGGTATGATCTGATATTCCAGGAGATAGATAGTGAGCCACAGAGGAAGAATAATTCACAAAAAATTATTGGTTTCCAAGCACTCTGTCTAACCTGCAGGCTATTATGTTGGATTGCTGATTATTCCAGGAGGGCGTGTGGCCACACGCCTTGATGTCCTCCAAACCACACTTGTCTAGCATTCATTGAACTTACGAACCCTCCTTGTATAGATTGGGCATCCACCCACTTTTTCATGAGCAAACCAAACTTCATTAAAGTCTCCACAAACCTGCCACATAGAGTTGGGTAGAGAGGAGGAAATTCGGGAAAGGTTGTTCCAAAGCAACAAACGTTTAGAAGGATCATTTGAGGCATATACGGCAGTGACAAAGAGAGGAGAGCCATGAGTGGTTCTTTTTACAACTTTGAAATGCATAAACTGTGAATCGGATTCTATCAACTCAATGTCCAAGGAGGCTTTCCATAGAAGAACAATACGAGCTCCTGGGGAGGAGAGGACAGAGTATCCCTGACAGATGAAGCTGCTAGCATGATTCAAACAATCCTGATGGATTTTAGTTTCAAGTAGACATACCAAATCTGCATTTTCTGAGAGAAGCAGATTCTTCACATCCAATTGTTTATCCTTTCTGTTCTGTCCCCTAACATTCCATATGATGGAGTTCATTGAGAGGCTGATGTCTGAGGATTCCCCCCTGCCTTTGGGGTGCGACTTCTAGTATATATACGTTGAGAGATATCATCCCCTCCCAAGGGATCAGATGAGTCAAGAGTAGAAATAGAGAGCTTACGCTGAGCTTTTTCTCTCTTGGATTTGTTGTTGGATGGTGGAGGAAGCTTGGATCCCCCGTGTTGAATGACTTCCTCTGGTAAAGACTCCTTTTGAATGACGATGTTGAGCTTCTGAGACAGCTCTTCTACCTTTACCCTTGGAGAGGGGACCTTGGATTTTCTGTCTGGAGTTGTCTTAACTCTCAAGGGAGATATAATGTTGGTTGTTGACGTGGTCTCCTCTGTAGAACCATTCAATGCAGGTAAACTAGATATTTCTATATCTACTAACTCTCTTGGAGAACCATCCTGATCTTCTCTCCAAGGGGGAGACCTCTCTGATTGTGACATCTTCATCTTCCTCTTCTTGGTCTTCCAACATCGATGCTAACAAACAAAACTGATTCGAGTTTGATCCCAGGATAGAAGAGATTGAATCTTGCACGCGTTGTTCTTTATTTATCTCCTGCTTTGGAGAGGCAACCAAGGATATCTTGGGTGTGTCCTCCACTGAAGTTCTGACTAGGATCGGCTCTTCTATTCTTTCACCCTCTGTCATGTCCTCATCTAAATTTTTGACTATGTTAAGTTCTTCGTTTCTTTTACCCTCGTCCTGTGATTCACGCAAATCTGCAACTGGGGTGTGATCCTTGTTGACTGGAACATAGTGTTGTTTAACTGTCCTTACACTGCCTAGAAGGGAGTCTCCTGGGGTGGTACACTGAGCTTCATAATGTCCAAATGCACAGCATTTGGAACAAGGTGAAGGTTTCCATTCATATTCAACATGGATTTCTTTCCATAGAGAATCCTCTCTGCATAATATTGAATCTGCAGCTCAGTTTGGGTAGAAACTTCAATGCAGACCCTGGCAAACTCCACTCGAGATCGATTCGTTGTTGCAGTATCCATGTAAAGAGGTTTGCCAATGGCACTGGCCAATTTACTAATCAAACGATTGCCCCACATGTGAAGTGGGAGGGCAGGGAATCTGATCCATAAGGGAATAGTTTCGAGCCTTTCAATCTCGAGGCGCATTCCTCTATTCCATCTTCTCAGAACGATTGGTCTCCCTGCCATTAGCTATGGGCCTCCTTCCATTGCATTGAGAAGGTCTTCTTCGTTGGTGAACTTGGCTATGAAGAAACCCCCCTTCCTCAATAAAACCTCAAGATTCCCCTTCGGTTTCTAGATTTTGTAGAGAAAATTGACAAAAGGTTTGTAGAAGGCCGCTTACCAATGACGTATCCCACTAGCGATAAGGCCCAATGCGAATCCATCTCTTTCAGATCCTCTTCATCACAATCCACAAACTTCCTCCCTGTAGATACCTTAATTTTGACCATCCAAAGAAACAAAATTTATTTCAAGTAATATTGGAAAACAACCACCTTTGGACATCTAATAAAAAACTCCATTGGAAACCAAGACCGGAAACCCTAAGTCCAACACTTAGAAAAATCTAAGAACCTAGACATAGGCAGCTACTTAAGAGTAGCCGCCCCATACCAGGTGGCCAGTTTCAACTAGCCACCCCCCCAAACCGACCCCAAACTGCCTTCTTGAATGGGACATAAAGCAAGCATGATTGCGGCGGATTGTCCCTTTTAGCCGCCCCATCTCAGCCGGTTAAACCTTAGTAACCGACCCAAGCCACCGCTTGTCAGAGATGGGACGTTTGACAGATTATGATGTGGGCGGCTACCTGAGAGTAGCCGCCCCTAGCCTGGACATTGTCAGAGAACAAAGATATAATGGAATGTCAAATCAAACACCTTATTACCCTTTTTTGATCTATTGTCCAGTGGACATTCCCATACCCTTTTTTTTACTATAAATAGGGGGGCAACCAATTCATATCCATCATCAATTCATAACAAAAAAAAAAAACAATCAATTCATTCCCAAGCAACCAATCCACACCCACACTCACAAGGCTATACCCCCCACACCACCATGTCAAAAACCCTTGAGAGAGAAAGTGAGAGAGAAACCCATTTCCTACACCAAATCACTCTCCAAATCCACTCTCCAAAACCCAGGTTAAACCTAGCTTAACCTCTACCAAAACCAAATTCAAACCCTACCCAGGTTTTGCTCAAATTGAACCAGACACTAGGCGGCTACTCCCAACTAGCCACCCCCACCAGGCGGCTAAATCAGACTAGCCGGCCCTTCCCTAGCCCACCTTAATCCCAATTCTCCTTTAGTCAGGTTCCCGAAGCAGAAAAGGATCCCTGTCTTCACCTCTGTGTACGGCATATCCGTGTCTCAGAGCGGAGACCCCACAAACTCCCCACGAAGGCGATCAAATCCACCCCAACTTTTCCTGCTTTTTTAGAAAAGCAGGTGGTGATCACTACAACCCCTGAATCCTCCTGAGGACCCGTCGGCCGCCTCAGCCAGGAACGAAACCCCCCACCACCCCTTTCGAGAGACGATCCGACCGAGCCCACCAAGGAACAGCTCTCTGGATCTGAGCCTCTGAAGAACCCCCACACACGCACCACCTCGGAGGACCAGGAGGAGGAAGAGAAGGAGGAAGGCTTTCCGGAGCATCCCTTTGATTAACGACCCCTCTTTCCCCCTTTTCCTGAAATCCGATACCGACACTCCCCTCATGACAACCTAGCTCAATAGATTCCAAGATAGTGTTCGGTGTCCGTCTGGTTTGGGTCAGAAACAAATCTGCCCATGATTTGCTTGAAGTTGCCATTGGGTTCACAACGCGATTGAGTGTGGCTTGCCTCAAAATAGGTCGGCGGGGCCTTCCCGCCTAGATGACCCCTGGCCTTGACGAATTTTGACGGGGGCTAGCCACAAGGAGGTCCCGTGGGTTTCCACTTTGAGCGTTCTGCTTGGATTGAGCCCTAGGAGGCCGAGCTTCTACCACGAAACCAGTTGAAACCCCTTAGTCTTGGGGATCAGCAACCACGGCCTCCTTGCCTTTGATTGAATGACCAGCTCCTACCGATGATAGGGACTTCATAATGCTATCAATGGTACCAGCTTTTGGGGCTGGGGGTTTGGCCATCTTCTCATCAGAGGCGGTCGCAGAGGGAGATGAGGAGATGGTGAGAGTTGGAAGGTGGAGCATGGGCAGGGGCTATGGATGAGGGGTAGGGGCGGGAGAAGGAGGTATCGACGGAGGTGGAGGGAGATGGGGGTCAGGGGGAGGGGGATCACCATCCCAGATCAGAAGGCCCACAAGCCGCCCAGAGCACCGGAGAAGAGAGCCCGCCCTAAAAGTTCAGAGAGCCCGCCCTAAAAAAAAGGCCCTTAGTAGAGATGTGACTGACGACGTGGTCGACGTGGATGGCGGACCGCCACCCCCTTCACGGCATGGATTGGGTGCACCAACGACAAGGAGATGTTGGTGGATCTCATCGAGGTGGGGGCGGGTCGGTAGACCTTGCCGTCAGGGTTCTCTTTTTTTTTATGGAGTTAGAGGTTTAGAGGTTTCTCTAGAAAATAGCCTCGACACCTACGTAAGAGCATCTCCAATCCTATACTCAAACATTTACTAAAATTTAAATTTGAGTAAAAGTCACTCAAAACCCTCTCCAATAATTTATCCATACCCATACCAAATCAAGCTTTTACTAAAATCTTTATCCCAAGGGAGACTCAAATCTTTACCCAAATTTTCAACATCTCTTTTTTTTTCCTTTATTTCCACATTTTCTTCCAATGTGACATTTTTTCCCCTTCAACTCTACCTTTAGTTGAATTATATTAAATGTCTTCCCACCCCTCAAAATTTTCACCATCTCTTGAAAAAAAAAAAAAAAAAAATTGGTCTACTTTCTTAAGTCTTAATCTTTGTTTTTTTACTTCTTATTTTTACTCCAATAAAAAAAGATTTTTTTTTACTTTTTTCAAAAAATTGGATGATTATAATTTTTAAATTTAAATAGAGAAAAAAAATTGAATAGTAAAAATGTTTGGGGAAAAACTTTGAAATGTTTATAAGAAATAATTAAAAGAAGATATGAATTTTTTAAAAGATTTGAGTAAAACACAAAATGATGGTTGGAGACTCATCATATCAAATCAAGCTTTTACTCAAATTTTAAGTGAAATTTGGGTATAAGTTTGAATAAGGGCTGGAGCTGGCCTAATGAATACATTCCAAGGGTAGAATGTCATATACATTTAAAAATGACTGAGTCTAATATTTTCTTTTAAAATATGTGGACCTTGAGAGTAGTCAAGTTAGGTAGGGCCCCAAGTAGACTCTTAAAATGAGGCCCCGTATTCACACAAATATTTTTTGGTGATTACTATTAATAAATTATTTTAGAAACAAATAAAAAATAGTACATATCCCAATATGATTTTTTTTATTTGTAAGTGAAATCCTAAATAAAAAATCCAATAAAATAGGAAAAATAAATAAATAATTTTTTTAATATAAAATAGAAAATTAAAAACAAAAAAAAATCATGGGATTTTTAGTTTTAAGTCTCTCTTAACATGTTTATTTAGGGATCGATCCCTCCCTTCTTCATATTTATTTTTAAGTCCCCAAATTTAACCGCCTATTTCATTTTTAGTCCCTCTGCCAAACGTCCATCCATACATCGTTAGTATGTGAAATTTGATTTTTACTTTAAATTATATTTAAACTATGTTATTTAGTAATCAATCCCTCTGTTCTTCATATTTCATTTTAAGTCCCCAACTTCAAATTCTTTTTTTCATTAGTCCCTTATATCTTCAACTTCCATTATTTGATACTTTAAATCAATTTCCCTAAAATCAGTAATTTCTAAATAAATAAAAAATAAAATTTTCATTGACAGCATACAAATATTTTAATGGCATTTTTTAAATTTAAAAATTCTAAACACACTGAAATATCTAATTTAATTTAACAATTTTTAACCAAGAAAAAATCATTTAAATCAAAATTCAATAATGAAAAATCATCAAAATTTGCTTATGTGATCATTCTTTTTTGTTTATGTATTCAATCCTAATTAGATAGCTAAGGTTATAAGAGAATATAATCTCGGATTTGGTGGGCATATGTAGTGTTGAATAACACTGAAATTGTCACTGAATACCTAACAATACAAATATGGTTTTGATTTAGATATTTCACCAAACATTATGTATACAAGTTTCAAATATCAAAATACTTACAAAATCATACATACATTTTGTCCATGAACTAGAAAAGAAAAAATGTTTGAAGTTGGGGACTTAAAATGAAATATAAAGAAGGGAGCGACTGCTCACTAAATAACGAAGTTTACAGGGACTTAAAAATAAAATCACATTTCACAAACTAACGGTGTATGGACGGACGTTTGGCAGAAGGACTAAAAACCAAATAGGCGATTAAATTTGGGACTTAAAAAGAAAAAAAGAAGAAGGGAGGGATCAAACCCTAAATAAGCATGTTTATAGGGACTTAAAACTAAAAAACCAAAGATCATTGTTCCGTTGAAGTTTGTAAGTACAACCTCGCGAACAATCAATTTAACTTTATCTATATAATAAGTTATAGGGAAAATGATTTAAAAAGTCTTTCAAAAGTTAGAAATATCTAAATCAGTCACTTTTTAAAATTATACCTAAAAAATCTCATTTTACAATTTTGAAAATACAAAAGACTAATCTACCCTTATGCAATTAAATCCTTAATATATTATATATCTCTTAACTTTGTTAAAATTCACCCTCTTAATTTTATTAATATATTTCTTACATTTTCATGTAGATCAATTTTTTTTATTGTAATTCTTTGTGATTAGATGGATTTTGTAAAATATGTACCAATATAATTTGAGTTTTTGATGATGAACTCCATTAAATGTTAATGCTTTTTTTAAAAAATAGATATGTACTAATGATATCATAAAAATAAGTAAATAACCAAAAAATAAAAAATGTGAATAAAGATTTAGAATATTCAAATATCTTATGTTGTATTGGGGCACAATATAGATTTAAATTACACATTATGATTATACATAATGAAAAATGATAAACAATATCATGTAAGATATATATAAGAAACACATAGTATGATATATAATAACAAAACATCTAAGATGATTGATTTTCATCATTTATAGAGAGATTGCTGTTTTGTAGGAAAAATAGGTTTTTAGCGTGGAATAAAGAGGGATATTAAAGATTTAATTACGTAAGGACAGATTGGTCTTTTGTGTTTCCAAAACTGTGAAATGAGATTTTTTTTTGTATAATTTTAAAAAATAGTTGATTTAGATATTTTAAACTCTTAGGAGATTTTTTTGTCATTTTCCCTAAATTATATACCTCATAAAAAAATTTTCATGTTTTATATAAATAGGTTAATTTAATTAGTCATTAAGTAAATACATTTTTTCAGAAAATACATTTTAAGTATATATCTTATTAGATATCGTTAAATATATATTTTTTTTAATTAAAACATTTGTGAACTGCATATTGGATTGCATCTAGTATTTTCCCAACAATAAAAGTTCGAAGAATAAAACAATTGTTTTAGGATTCAGGGGCCCTACCCATAATTGCATGATTGCGTCAAATTCACTTTTCATTTTGGAAAATGATACACTCTCCTGTTAAATAAATATTTGTCATGTAAAATAAGTATATATTGTTATATAATAGTCTCTTTTTTTTTTTGCTTTACAAAAAGATTTTTTTTTAGTGATATACTAAGATAAAACTCCTCATACACTATGAGACTACAACATATAATGCACTATCATTGTGTACGAGACTACAAATTGGGTTGCAAAATAAACCGAATATATCTAACGCTCGAGTTTTTATTTATTTTATTTTATTTTTTTATTTTTTTATAAAAAAGAGGTCACTTGCCTCTGTTTTTCGAGGGACTTTAATTTAATTTAATGAGTTCTGCCACACAGGCCCCACTATTTAGGCCCTATTCACAAGCCCCATTAGGTGACATTATCTCATTGGTTGCTTGTTTGACTTTAAAAAAATGTTAAGAATGCAAAATACAATATTACCCTCATTTAAAACCCATGATTTTCTCCCTCATTAAATCCATCTCCACCTTTTTCAAAATCATATCAACATATTCAATTTATTTCAAGAAACCTTTTTTTTTTTAGAACCAATAAAAAAAAGAAACCATTAATTACATTTATGAAAACAGAACTGAAATTCAAATCCTCTAGGGTTTCTTAAAAAGAAACTGAAAAACGAAATCATTCAAAAAACGCATTTCATCAAAAACACCAAAAAAGACCAAATTTTTGTTTGCAGCCTCTCATTCGACCAAAAAACGATGGCGATAAGGAATATTCAACGGTTTTTTTTTAAATATTGTTGTTAATTTGTAATCTTTTGATTCCAATAATCAAACAAAGTATTTGTGATGGATGCAATTTTTTTTTCAATAAATGCAGAAATGAAACACAAATTATAGTATAAAATTAGAGTTTGAAATAAAATTCAGTTACATTTATAAAACGTAATTTAATTTTAATAATAAATTACATTAAAAGTTAGTTACATTTGTAAATGTAACTGACTTTGTTTGTATAAAGTAATTAAAAATTAGTTACATTCCACAATGTAACTAACTTCCAGATATAATTGTTAAATAATTTAAAGATCAAACGCCCTAGAATTAATGATGTCCGATATAACATCTAGCACCAAATTCAATAAAAAAATTGTAACAAATGCAAAACAAATAAAAAATATAAAGCTGCACCTAAATTGACAAAGATTGGAAACGACATCCAATCATTCAATTATGATTTTCGATCTGATCGGAGGCTGAAAAATCCTTCGAAAAACAAATCAATGCCTGAAAAACTCCTAGTCGTCCAAAAAAAAAAATCAATGCTTAAAAAACTTTCAGTCCTCTAAAAAACAAATCAATGCTTGAAAAATTTTCAGTTCTCTAAAAAACAAATCAATGCTTGAAAAACCTCCAAAACAACCTTCTGATATGGTTCTATGTGTTTTTTTTTAAAATGTTGTAAAAAGTTATCGAATTTAACATTTAACATCAAATTCAATAATAAAAAATTATAACAAATGCAAAACAATGAATGTGACCCAAATATAAATTTTAATTTAGGTGGAGAAAAAAAAGAAGCTGGATCATGCAATTATTTTTATCCTCTAAACAAATTCAAAAAATCATGACACATCAGCCAGTCATTGTAGCTAATTCCTTGATTATGGGGAGTAATTATTGAAAAAGACAGAAATGACAAAATATATATTAAACGCTGTGCCACCTCATGGGGCCTGTAAAATGGGGCATGTGAATCATTATTTTTACAGTCATGATACCTAGGCCCCAAAATATAAGCCCCACTCACAAGCCCCATGAGGTGTCATCATCTGATTGGTTATTTTTTTTGGTTCGTTGACTTTTTAAAAAATGGTAAAATGACAAAATACAAATATGTCCTTCATTAAAAATCTCTCTCATTAACCCAAATCCCTCAATTTTCTCTATTCGGTTATTACCTTTCCATGTCAATCTTGAAATCCATTTAACCATTTCAAATTTTGAATTTTAAAATCCTTACCTAAATTACAATTGAACCTAAATTACACTAAAAAAGTTGGATATTTATTGTATTCAAATTTAAATAAAAAAATACATATGGTTACTATATGAATTAGTTACATCAAATACCTTTATTAAATATTTATCTCTCACAACGATTTGTTACATTTACATCAGAATTGTTACATTTACATAAATATAACAAACAATTTTATTTTCCTACCTAAATATTTTACATTCCATGCAATGTTTAAACAATTTAGAAACAGATTATATTTTTAATAGTCAGTTACATTTTATAGAAAATGTCAAACACTTTTTTTATTGTGTGATACATTTAACAAACATATGTATTTGACTGTTATAGTAATAAATGTAACAAATATAAATTACTATTTACATTGAAACAAATGCAATACAAATGTTACATTCATAAATGTAACAAATATAAATCAATACATGCATGCGGTTGACTGTTACATTTACGAATGTAACAAAAATAATACAGATTTAAAAAATTACATTGTCAACAATGTAGCAGTAACATCAAACAAACTACTCATATATAAAATGTAACGATTTCGAGTGTTACATTTAGATATTGAAACAAAAACAAATCAAAATGTGATAAATGACATTCAATACATGAAAAAAAATTGTGTTTAAATATTTAAAACAAAAAGCAAAACACAATTTTTTTACGAATCTAATAATGTCAAACCTGATCCGAGAGACATTGATGTGAGATCCAAATCGAAAAAAAAAAAAACGATTTCGTGCCTTCTCCTCAAAAATAGAATTTCAAATTTGCTCCCATGTATTCTTCATAAACAAAATCAATTCCGTAATGCAAAACCTTCTCATTTCGCATACAAGACAGATTTTCAATTGTTTCAACATCAATGGTTTCTCCGGTCCCTCTCAAATATTATTGCAAGATTTTAAGAATCCATTAATGATGAATAAATACAGAATTTTCAGAATTAAATGATACTCCACAATCATAGGGATACATGTTAAGGTAATTATCAAGTAAAGGGTATAATAGACAATGTACACTTGCCACATCATGGGGCCTGTGATGGGGCCTGAAAAATTAGGGCCTAGGAATCATTATTGTATTTTTAATTTAAAGTTTGTTACTGGGTCCCAAAAATTATGTCACGCCCCAGGGTGGCCGTCCCCGGGACGCGGCAAGTGTATATATATGATATCAGTAACAAGAGTTCAATAATATACCACAAACAACAACTAAAATGACAACACAGGTAAAAGCAGGGCTGACATAATATATACACCAAATGCGGAAGCTAAAAGACTGAGTCTGTAGTCAAAACATACTACAGACTCGATACATAATCACAAGTCCTGTGAGAGCCAACATGCCCATATATATACACAAATAAAATCCATACAAAATCCAACTAGGTGCCCAAGCACAGAATATATACATACAACTGAAAGAAGGGTGCTGATGGCCTCAAAACTCGTGGGACGCGGCGCTACCCTCTACTGGTGTAGTCGCTCGAGAAGCTCCTCCCTCAGAGATCACTGAAAAAGACAATATGTGAGGGGTGAGCCACACGCTCAGTGAATAGCACAACCCATGCATACAGTTCATATTAACCACATTTAAGCAATTCATAAGCCACAAGTGGCATAATATCACAATCCGGGGGTTCGTTACATCGCCGAACCCCATACCCTTACCCTCACCCTCACCCTCAATAGGTGACCAAGGATGTTGGGACTTAGTGGGTTGATAATCATCCATACATAATCCTGTGGGTCGTCGCATCGCCGGCCCACCATACCCTCACCCTCACCTCTCAACAGGTGACATAGGCTCTTGGGACTGACTAGGCTGTTGGTCACCCTTGGTCCACCGATAGTCTCTCCTCACTCCGTAGGTCGTTTGGCCACTCTCATGTTCAGCACAGTCCTTCACCAAAATCAGGAGGCGCCTACTAATGGGAGCCCCTGCACGGGACAACCTGTCTAACGCTGAGGTAGTCTCTAACAGGATCCGACGAAGGGAACAGAACAGCCTATCCATCGCATATGATCCACTCGGATCCGCTGACAGCACATCTCTACAACTCTAATGTCTTGAATTCCTCAGAATTCCACCAGCGCGCATAACCAGGATGCGGGGAACATTCATTTATTAATCATAATACAGGGGAAATAGAGACCTTGGGAGGGTAACCTGAGGTCCCGATGTAGGACATCCGACAACCAAACGAGGAACACGGAGTACCCTAACCCGGGTCTCAATGTTAACCTCGCAAGGCCCCCTTATATTCCCTAAGCATGCTATCTATTATTACAGTTCGCATTTAATTAAATAAACCAAACTAATAGGACGCATGCACAGGTCGGGCTTTCCTAGCATGATAGCGAGGTGGCAGGATGCACGGCTCATGCACAATCCTAAGGGTGCAAGTCCCTATCACACAATCTAGGGTGGCATGCAATTCTACACACACATCATGCTTACATAGATTATAATTGCAATAATTAATACAAACTATACGCCCCAGGGGAGATCGGTACACGCCCAAAGCATGTAACGCCTCCCAAACTGGGTTGGGTTGTCCCACTCACCGGAAATCGGGTCGACGCGCGACCGTCCGTCGAGATCTGCAAGACAGGATATTAACTGGGTGAGTATAATCCACAATTACCCCAAATTACACAAAACACACAATTAAATACCCAAAATCCCAAATCAAACACCCAACACCCCCGGCAACCACCCGCACGGCCACCCGACCGCCCGGGTGCACCGCCGCGCTTCAGCCCGCGCATCCCGCGCTCCGCCGGCCCCTGCCCGCCGCCTGGACACGCCCTCCGCGCACCACTGCCGCCTCGCCGCGTCTCGCGCGCACCACGGCCATCTCACCGCGCACTCTGCACACCCTTCCGCGCGCACTGCCCTCGGCCACCACCTCGCGCACGCCTAGCACCCGCACGCCCAGCACCGCCAACCCGTGCGCATCGCCGCTCGACCAGTCCCTCGCGCCAGACCCGCGCGACCAGCTCCTCGCGCACAGACCCGCGCGACCAGCTCCTCGCGCGCAGCTCGCCATCAGCCCCTCGCGCACAGCTGCTCGACCAGACCCGCGCACAGCTGCCCGACCAGCTCCCCGCACCAGACCCGCGCACACGCCGCGCGTACGCACGCCCGCGCACGCACGCGCGCATGCCCGCGCGCGCCCGGCCTGCGCGCTGCCTGGGCCGCTGCCGCTGCTGCCTGCTGCCTGGAACAGGCCTGCCACTGCTCGAGCGCCACCACCGCCCCTCCCACGACCGTCGACCACCTCCGACCACCTCCGACCACCCTCTGACGACCCCCACTGCCGCCGACCACCTCCCAACCACAAAACCCCCCCCCCAGCAATCATCTAAACAAGAAAAAGAGGGAAAAAGAGGCTTACCAAGGGGGAGGAAGAGGTGACCGGGTGCTCTCCGTGCACCGAAACCCTTCTCAACGGCCCTCTCACGCCCCGATCTATCTCGGCCTTCGAAACGGCCCGAATCAGAGGACAAAGAGGGGAGGTCGGGGAGGCTAGGATCGCCGGAAACGGGATTTGAAGACACCGGTGTGTAGATCGGGACCCGATCTACACTTCCCGTGCTTTGGGTTTTTTGGTTTGAGGGGTCTAGGGGGCTTGAAAGTGAGAAAAAGAGAGAGGGGAGAGAGAAAATGAAAGTGGTAGGGATGATGAATAGTAACTCGAGTTTTAGATCTCACATATATATAGTGTGCGACTTAAAAACCCGGATACGCCCCGGAACTGCGAAATTTTTGGAAACGATGCCGGAATTCGATGAAATTTTCATGAGTGGCTTAAAACGGCACCAGGACACATAATATGCAGTTAGATTTTCAATCGGAGTCCTCTAACTCGGACGATAGCTAACAGTCCAAAATTATGCGGTTCCGATCGAAAAACACAAAAATTTTAAAACTGCTAAAAATGCTCCAATGGTTGCCAATAGGCCAAAAAGTGACACATATATAACAAATTAAGCCCCAAGAAAGCCCCAATAGATGTCGGATTCTAATTGGTTCTTTGTTAGACTTTTAAAAAAGATAAAAATGATAAAGACTATACTACTCTTCATTGGATTTTAAAATAATTGGCTCCCAAGTATAGCAATCCCCCATTAAATGCTACTATGTAACCGCCCCTCACATCTTCTCATTGAAAAACGAACCGGAAATTCACAAAAACATCCCTTTTGTTCTCCATCAAAGGATGAACTAGGGTTTCAGTTCTTCGCTTTTTCTTTCCCTAAATAGCTGCAATGATGGTGAAAAAATGAAATCAATATTTCTTCTCTAATTTCTTCCCCAGTTTCACGTTTGATTTCTTCCCTCAATCGTATGATCGCTTTTTCTGATTTCTTACCCAATTTCACGTCTGTTTTCTTCTCGAAAATGCAATCCCTAATCGTTCAATCGCCGTTCTGTGTTTTTTTTTCTTCTGGATACAATCATAAAACATACTTATTAAGATGGTTAGGTTGCACTATTTCATGAATAAACGAATATCCTCAAGAATATGACTCCAAATTCTTTATATCCATTACCGGGTGTATCTTATAAACATGTATCTGAAATCGAAAAATGTGTTTACTTTAAAATGTTCATTTTTTCGTGTATTTTATTGGATAAAATTAAATAAATACATTACCTAATATATTAGTGTAAGTGAAGGCTATGTATTCGCTCATGAACTGACCTAGAGTTGATATCAGCTTTTGCCCTTTCATAGATTTTGTGTGCAATGAAATGCTAAACATTTGACGTTTGAATATCTTAAACCTTTGATATAGTGCTCACAAGTTATTGGATCAAAATAGTTATGTTTACAATGCATTTACATCTGCTAAAAAATGTAGTTTTTAGTCCATATTTTTTTTTTCAAATGGATATGTAGGGGTGTATGATCAACTGGACATAAACAACACATGAAGAACACCCATATATGTTATTTTAAAGCAACGGAATAAAGGACACAACCACTCAAACATGTGGCTTTTTCATTCACAACTTTCAGTATTTACTTCAAATCTTCCAAATATATTACATATAAAGTTACCCCCACGACAAGATGAATAAAAAATGATGGAGCATCCCATAATGTTCTGTCATGCTCCACGGCGGCCGTCCCCGTGACGTGACAATATATATAATATCAGTAATCAGTAAAAGAGGTCAACAATGATGTCAATAAAACATGCAAGGCTAACAAAGCAATGATAAATGATAGCTCACTGAAAAGCGTAAGCATAAAGCATCACTAAGTCTATAAACCAAAACATTATTACAGACTCAAATACACAATCACTATCCTGTGAGAGCTAAGTTCAGTCCAAATAAAATACAATATGTGCAACACGCAAGATTTATCAATACATAAATGACTCTAAGAATGCTGATGTTATGTCTGTGTCATTTGGAGCCTTATTTTTTTTCGATCGGAGTCGCTAAAATTTTAGTTTTTAGCTACCTGCGGGAGTTGGAGTACTCTGATTGAAAATCTAACTGCATATTATGGGTCCTGGTACCGTTTTGTACTACCCATAAAAATTTCATCGAATTCCGGTATCGTTTAGGAAAAATATGCAGTTCCGAATCGCATCCGAGTTTGGTCGTTATTGGATCGAGAGGTGAGATTTGATTGTGCACAGTCTAAGTGGATGCTTGACCTAGTCAAAGAGAGCATTTCTTTGGTTGTGTGTGGTTGGGTTGACTTGTCAACCCCCACCTAATCACTTTTTGGGCATTAAAGGCCCCCAAGTGAGTTTTCTCACTCTCGCTCTCTCCCTCTCCCTCTCCCTCTCCCTCTCTCATCCAACCACTCTCTCCCTCTTATTTGGTTTCTTTTTCCCTCTCATGCTCTCTGGTCCAGCCCCTATGTGAGGGTGTTTTGAGCATGTTTTGAAGGGGGAAGTGAAAGAGGAAGTGAAGGTGATGAAGGAGCACAAAAAGGGAGTGCAAAAAGGTGTGTGTACATGTAGTTGCTATTGTTGTTGTTGATTCTCCTCTCCTTAGCTCCCTCTCATACCCCCCTTTGTCCCCTATTTTCAGCCAAGAAAGGCTTGAGGAGATGCTGAGGAGGTGGTGGTAGTGATGGTGGTGGTTGAGGTGGTCGTGTGTGTGTCGAGAACCCCACATCTCCCCATTTCGCTCCCCCTCTTTTGGTAAGGCAGATCTCTGTCTTGTAAAGATATCTGTGGAACTAGTAATTAGAGGCATATTTGTGGGTTTGTGTCCTCATGTGATATGATCATCTATGTGTCTAGTTGTTATATATAAAATTTGGGGTCATTATGATATCTGTGTTGTAAGTTAGAACCTGTTGAGAGGTGAGCTACAAGCTCAGTGAGTGGCTGGAAACCAAACACCATTACAACAATTCAATACTAAGGCAATTTCCTTTCAACAAAAGACATGGGTAGAAACCCAAAGGATAACAAGGTCACGCGATGGCGCGACCATACTTCACCCTCACCCTCACTCCCCGGAGAGAGCTCTTGGGACACTCGGGGAGGAACAACTATTAACCATAACACATGGTGTTACTGGATAACAAGATACAATGAGTCCATCCGCTACGAGATAGAGATATACTTCGATACCTCAAGCATTAGGAGCTGCTTACCCAAAGTATACTCGATGGGTATAATAGTCACGTGATGACGTGACTTCAACTCACCCTCACCCTCACCCTTAAGGGTGACATGGGACTGTTGGGAAAATTATTTTGCTCTACACCCTTCGTCATCCGGTAGCCCTCTCCCGAGTAGCCTCTACCTGGTATACCCCCATGATAAGTATATCTATCGAACGCATCGGTAGTGCCTATAGGTGGGAGCCCTCTGTCAGGACAGATTCAACGTCGGGCAGCTTCAACGCGGATCCGATGAAGGGGAGAATGATTCCACGCTCGCAATATCGTCCGATAGCCCTCTCCCGCATAGCCTCTACCTATCGGCCTTCCACGATCGTACATCATCCAGATGGGTACAGCAGTATGCATCGGTAGCAATTACAAGTGGTGGCACTACACAGGACAGCTTCGACGTTGGGCAGCTTCGGTGCATGTCGATATTGGGAGGAAGACTTCGCGTTCGCAATGCGAAACCAATGGAAAAATCAACTATCCTCGGTAATCCCATACCGATGCTATCGAAATACACTTGAACTCCCATAGAGATGCGTTGCTTAGACGTAGGGAGTCACCTCTGCTCTCGCACAGAGATAAGTCATAAGGCATAACCCAACAGGTGGTTCATACACTCACCTAACATGGGTAGGCCTAGCTTAATGCCATACCGGCTTAACAAAACCGATATGATAATGAATTCTCTTGAATTCCAATCGAGTGCATCACTCGGATGCAAGGGGGCGATTACATCGCTAGCGCTCTAACTAATAAGGTACAACTCGACAGCGGGTCATACGCACACCTATTTCATATAGGCCTAATCAGTCTTAACATGCACATATATATTACAGGAGAATTATATCATAGTTATGTACATGAACTACATGCACGATAACATAACAATTAATTATAGGGATACCCCCTAACATGGATAAAAGGCATAAACAATATATATGCAACAACTAGTTCCATAAAGATCTTCACAAGACAGAAATCTTTCTTACTACAACACGAAGCCACCACCATTCATGCATAAACACAAACACCTCATGTGCAACAACAATTACACATAACACCACTCTCCCAACAACACCCACATTCAATAGTACACCCTCATACAAACATAAACATAAACACATACAAGGCATAAAAAAATAAGGGGGAGAGAGTACCTCTTGGAGGAGGAGAAGGGGTGATTGGGGCTTCACAAGCACAAACACACACCACCTTTTCTTCTGTCACGCCCCGGGCGTCCCCGAGACGCGGCAAGTGTATATAAAATATCATAATCTACACAGGAGGTCAATAATATCATACACAAGCAGCCAAAATGACACACAGACAACAAAAGCAAGGCTGACAGGATATATACACCAAATGCGGATAACTAAGACTGAATCTGTAATCAAAACACACTACAGACTCCATACATAATCACATGTCCTGTGAGAGCCAATATACATACAAAGACATCCAAATACAACCAAACGCGTGCCCAAGCACGGAAAATAATACATACTGGTACAAGGGATGCTGATAGTCTCTGCAACTCGCGGGACGTGGCGCTACTCCGCTACTGATGAAGTCCCTCGGGGAGCTCCTCCTCCAGATCCGACTCAGATGACACTGAAGAAAATATTATGCGAGGGGTGAGCCACACGCTCAGTGAACGGCACAACCCATGCATCACAGACAATATTGACCACAACCAGATATCCTTATAATCCACAATTCATATTACTTAATCCACAAATGATAGCACAACTCAAAGCCGTGGGTTGCTCAATCGCCGACCCACTACACCCTCACCCTCACCCTTCAATGGGTGACAACAGGATATTGGGACTGGCTACACAAAACCAGCGGGTCGCTTCCGCCAACCCGCCACACCCTCACCCTCACCCTTCAATGGGTGACATAGGATATTGGGACTAACTGCACCAAAAACCAACGGGTCGCTTCCGCCAACCCGCTACACCCTCACCCTCACCCTTCAATGGGTGACATAGGATTTTGGGACTTACAAGCATCCAATCACAACTCCAGTGGGTCGTTCATCGCCAACCCACTACACCCTCACCCTCACCCTTCAATGGGTGACATAGGATTTTGGGACTGACTAGGCTGTTGGTCACCCTTGGTCCACCGATAGTCTCTCCTCCACTCCGTAGGCCGCCTGGTCTACTCCCACATTCAGCACAGTCCGTCCTAAATCAGGATGTGCCTACTGATGGGAGCCCTCTGTCAGGAAGGCCTGTCTAACGCTGGGGTAGTCTCTACCGGATCCAACGAAGGGAACAGAACAGCCTACCCATCGCATATGATCCACTTGGATCCGCAGACGGCACATTATAGCAACACTAATGTTCTGAATTCCTCAGAACCCACCAGGGCGCATAACTACGATGCGGGGAACATGCATAAGGTTATAACAAGGTGGAATATCGTTGGGGAAAGAAACTCGGGAGGACAGCGTGAGTTCCCGTTATAGGACACCCCGACAACCAAACAAGGAACACGGTGTACCCTAACCCGGGTCTCACCGCTGTCCTCGCAAGGCCCCTCCCCTATAATATTCACTATAACATGCAATTTAACAAAATACTAGCATTTAATTAAATAAATAAACTAGTATGGCACATGCATCGGCCGGGCTTCCTAACATGGAACCAGGGGACATGCTGCATGGCTCATACACATATCCTAAGGGTGCAAGTCCCTAACATGCAAAGTCTAGGGTAACATGCATTCTACAATTTAATCATGCTCGCATGATATACACATTACAATATGTCAATATTTATCCATGGTGCCCCAAGAGAGGTCGGTATACGCCCAAGTGCGTATAACACCTCTCTACTGGGTTGGATTGTCCCACTCACAGGAATCGGGGTCGTCGCGTGACCGTCCGTCTAGATCTGCAAGACAGGCATTCAATATGGTGAGAAACCACACAATTTATACATAAAAATGCATAGAAATACCCAAAACTCGGATAAGCATGCATACGGGCTCGCACGCATGCGAGCGCGCGCGTACGCACGCGAGTCCGAGTGCCCTGACACCTACCCGAACCCTCGGGCAGCCATTCGCATGGCCCCCTGCATGCGCACGCACGAATGCGCACACGCACACACCCCGGCACCATCGGCGCACTGCCGCGCGCTTGCCCGCGAGCCCAGACGCGCACCCGCACGCATGCGCACGCTCGCGCGCGCCCACGTGCACCGCGCGTCCAGCCCGCGCCCCTCGCGCAGCACCCCGCGCACTGCCCCAGCATGCCCCAGCACGCCCCAGCACGCGCACGCACGCGCATGCACGCGCGCGCGTGCACTGGTTCCCTGCCCAGCGCCCAGGCGCACTGGCCGCGCGCGCGCACGCCCGCGCGCCCCCGTGCGCGCCCGCGCGCACACCCCCGCTCGCGCCAGCACCCGCGCGCACCCGCGCACCCACTCCGCGCGCACCCGCGCACGACTGCGCGCCCGACTGCGCCTGCCAGCGCAGAGCACCCGGCACCCGCGACCCAGCGCCCAGCGCCCGGGACCCTCACCCAGCGTCCACGCGCACGCCCGTGCAACACGCGCCCAGCGCGCTTGGCAGCACGAGCCCAGCGCGCCTGCCAGCCTGCCCGCGCTGCTGCCCGCGTTGCCTGCCTGCGCGAGTCGCCGAGTGGCCCGAGCACCGCTCGCCTGTACGCCCGGGGCACTGCCCGCCTGATGCCCGAGCGCCCCTGCACCCCCCGAGCGCACGCCGCGCGCCCAGCAAACTGGTGCCCTGCTCCCAGCCTACCCAGCTAGCCCTGCCAGCCTAGCACCCGACTAGCCCTGCACGCCCAGCACCAGGCACGCCCAGCGCCAGCCCGAGCGCACGCCCGCGCGCACGCACGCGCGCGCCCTGCCAGTGGCCCTGCCTGCTGCGCCTGCTGCTGCTGCCCTGCCATCCTGCCCGAGCCCGAGCTCCTCTACCACCCACCTCCGACCACCACCACAGCCTCCGACCGCCTCCCACAGCCCTCCGACGGCCACCCACCGCCGCCAACCGCCTCCCAACCACAAAACCACCCCCCTAGCATTCATCTATGCAAGAAAAAGAGGGAAAGGGGGCTTACCAAGGGGAGGAGGGGAAGTCCGGTGGCTCTCCGCGCGCCGAAACCTTTCTCAAAGGCTCTCCTACGCCCCGATCTACCTCCACCGCCGAGATGGCTCAAATCAGGGACGAAGAGAGGGCGGACGGACGGGCAAAACTCGCCGGAATTGGGATTTGAAAACACCGGAGTGTAGATCGGGACCCGATCTACACTTCCTATGTTTTAGGTTTTAAGGTTTGAGGGGTCTAAGGGGCTCAAACGCAAGAAAAACGGAGGAGAGGAGAGAGGGGCTCAAGGTAGGGATGATGAACAGTAACTCGGAATTTACATCCCACCTTTATATAGCGTGCGACTTAAAAACCCAGATACGCCCCGGAACTGCGAAATTTCAAACATTACCGGAATTCAACGAAATTTTCGTGAGAGGTCTAAAATGGCACCAGGACACCAAATATGCAGTTAGATTTTCAATCGGAGTCCTCTAGCTCAGGACGATAGCTAACAGTCCAAAAATTAGCGGTACCGATCGAAAAACCGAAAAAAAATGAAAAACTGCCAGAACGCTCTAACGGTTACCAGCAGGCTAAAAAGTGACACATATATAACATTCTTCCCCCCTTAGGAAATTTTGTCCTCAAAATATGCAAAAACATCTAGGAGGGGAAAAGATGCGTCACACCTGGCATCCATGAGCTTCCATGTGTCCTTGACACCGGAATGGTGCTGCCATCGCACCTCGACCAACTGGACGGTCTTGGTGCAGAGCCTCCTCACGCGGCGGTCCATGATCTCAATCGACTGCTCCACGAATGACTGTCCGGCTCAGAGACGAGCGGCTCGAACGGGATGACGTGAGCAGGATCGTGGACACCTTTACCCAACTGCGAACCCACCACTCCAAGACGGAGAGGTAAGAATTGGCGCTGAGGTGAGCCTCCGAGTAAACTCCAGGAAGCTCTCCTCGCAAGACGGGGACCACTCGAACCGGACATCCTTCCAAGTAAGGCGGTTAAGAGGAACAGCTATCTTCGAGAGACCCTCGTCAAGCTTCCTGCAATAACCCGCCAAACTCGGAAGCTCCGAATCCTAGCAGGGTTCGACGGTCGACGCCAATATGACGCGACGAGCGTCTTGCCCGGGTCCACAGATATGCCTTTACCAGAAAACACTCAGCCCAAAAGGCCTTAACCACCAACCAAAACTCACACCTGATCCATCACCAGCTGATGCTTCCAGGGTATCCCTTGACTGGGAAAAGAAACCTCGGGAAAGCAGTATGAAATCCCGACATAGGATACCCCGACAACCAAACAAGGAACACGAAGTACCCTAGCCCGGGTTTCAACGCTGACCTCACAAGGCCCCTTAATCCAGAAAGGAACACTAGAAGAAGACATCATAAAGAATACCACCCATCGCGATCATCTACATCTAGATAATCACCCACCGACAACCTTCAACATCCATCTCAAGACCGGACCCAACCTCCGTGGGAACGGTCGAACAACAATTGGGTCACGAGGTGACGCGTCTTCGTCTCATCCACACCCTCACTCCCATCAGGAGACATATTGGGACTTTGGGAGAGACTTAGACTGTTCTTCACCCCTGGTCCACCGGTAGCCTCTCCTCCACACCGTAGGCCGCCTGGTCCGCTCCCACAATTCAACACAGTCCGAAACCAAATCAGGAGGTGCCTACTGAGGGGAGCCCTCTGTCAGGAAGGCCTCTCTAACGCTGAGGAGTCCCTACTCGGGTCCAACGAAGGGGAGAACGATTCCATACTCGCGACATCATCCATTACAGGACCGAACCCAACATCATCGGGAATGGTCGAATAAACCATTTGGTCACGAGCGACCCGTCTTCGCCTCATCCACACCCTCACTCCCGAAAGGAGACATTTTGGGACTTTGGGAGAGACTTAGACTGCTCTCTACCCCTGGTCCACCGGTAGCCTCTCCCCGCTCCGTAGCTCGCCTGGTCCTCTGACCGGGAGCCTGTCTAACGCCGGGGCTGTACTACGCGGATCCGACGAAGGGGAGAGCGATTCCACGCTCGCGGCACCATTCATCAATCCTCTTCCGGGTTAGCCCCTACCTGGTATACTCCCACGATCAGTACCCCTCCGACTGCATCGGCGGCACCTACGGATGGGAGCCTCCTGCCAGGACGGCTACAACCCGGCCTCTTTAACTCGAACAACCACACTCATTACCCGCTCATCGAGATAACACACACACATGCTTAACAGCAACCAACACATATATTCATAGGCAGCTAGGGAACAAAACATTACCTCGAACCATGACGCCCAAAACCTGCGCCTCCTCAGCCGAAAGAGCTGCAACTCTGCCTTGAACAAACTGCGGCAGAGGAGCAAGAGCACGCCCGCCGGCTGCCGCTGCTGAGGTAGCACTCGGGGTCGGCCAGCATCAGGGCAATTGTATCTAATATGCCCGATGCGCTGACAATGGAAACAGCGCCGCCTCTCCGGCCGCCAGGACTGGATGGGCACTGCCGCAATGGGTGCTGGATCCCACGCTGGCACCGCATCCGCTGGAGGAGAGACAGCCGCTGACTGATCGAAACGGGGCCTCCTCCTCTTGCGCTGCCCCAGGTCCCGACTCCCGGAAGGACCCTGATCTGCAGAAAGGGTCGGAACCCCCACGATGATCCCGAGGTCTCGCTCGACTGTCTTCGCCCGAGACACCAAGTCCGAGAACCTCGAGAAAGCCTGGGAGGAGACATGCACCCGAATGGCGCTGCAGAGACCAAGCTCGAAACGGCGGCACCGCGCCTCTTCGTCCATCACCAAAGCTGGAGCGAACCTGGATAACCTCGTGAAGCGCATGGAGTAATCGGCGACAGACATAGAGCCTTGCGTCAACCGCTCAAACTCCTGCACCACGATCTGCTGCGCCGAGAACGGGAAGTACTCCTCCAGGAAATACCTCTGGAATCCTGCCCAAGAAAACTGCTCCACTCCCTCTGGAATGTCCACCACTCGGGTAGCCCACCAGTCGGCAGCGCTACCCTTCAGCATGAAGGTGGCCAGAGAGACTCGCTGGCGATCGGTGCAAAGCATGGTCGAGAAGATCACCTCCATCTCCATCAACCATTGCTCTGGGGCAAGGGGATCCGCCAACTGGCCATAGAACTCAGGACGGTGGAGCTTTAGAAAAACTGCGAGGCCACTCTGCTGCACCCGCGCTGCAGCCTCTAGCCCCACCTCCCTCGCCAGGGGATCCTGAACCCTCGCCGCTGGAATCACCACGGGGACTGGGGGTACTTCGGGTACCACAGACGATCTGCTGCCAAGGGGACCTGTGGAACTGCATCACGGGCCGCCCTCAGCTCCCGGATCTCCCGCGCTTGCTCTACCAACGCTCTGGTCTGCGCCTCCAGTGCCTTGATCCGAGTCTCCACCGAATCCGCTATCCGAGCGAACGCACGTTCCCGTGCGGGAGGCTCCTGCGCCGATCCTGGCCTCACAGCCGTGGACTCTCCAGTAGCATCCTCGCCTCTAGCAGGTCCGAAAACCTCCAAAGGTCGAGAGGGACCATGTCCGCGCCGTCCTCCACGAGGAGACATATCAGCAATCCTAAGAAAACCAGACTCTAGGATCAGAATACTCATATCAAAATCCTAGGACTCATCTCTACGAAAGAAGACCATTGGCTCTGACAGGACCAGGCTCTGATACCACCTTTTTGTCACGCCCCGGGCATCCCCGAGACGCGGCAAGTGTATATAAAATATCAGAATCTACACAGGAGGTCAATAATATCATACACAAGCACCAATGACACACAGACAACAAAAGCAGGGCTGACATGATATATACACCAAATGCGGATAACTAAAGACTGAATCTGTAATCAAAACACACTACAGACTCCATACATAATCACATGTCCTGTGAGAGCCAATATACATACAAAGACATCCAAATACAACCAAACGCGTGCCCAAGCACGGAAAATAATACATACTGGTACAAGGGATGCTGATAGTCTCTGCAACTCGCGGGACGTGGCGCTACTCCGCTACTGATGAAGTCCCTCGGGGAGCTCCTCCTCCAGATCCGACTCAGATGACACTGAAGAAAATATTATGCGAGGGGTGAGCCACACGCTCAGTGAACGGCACAACCCATGCATCACAGACAATATTGACCACAACCAGATATCCTTATAATCCACAATTCATATTACTTAATCCACAAATGATAGCACAACTCAAAGCCGTGGGTTGCTCAATCGCCAACCCACTACACCCTCACCCTCACCCTTCAATGGGCGACAAAGGATATTGGGACTGGCTACACATAACCAGCGGGTCGCTTCCGCCAACCCGCCACACCCTCACCCTCACCCTTCAATGGGTGACATAGGATATTGGGACTAACTGCACCAAAAACCAACGGGTCGCTTCCGCCAACCCGCTACACCCTCACCCTCACCCTTCAATGGGTGACATAGGATTTTGGGACTTACAAGCATCCAATCACAACTCCAGTGGGTCGTTCATCGCCAACCCACTACACCCTCACCCTCACCCTTCAATGGGTGACATAGGATTTTGGGACTGACTAGGCTGTTGGTCACCCTTGGTCCACCGATAGTCTCTCCTCCACTCCGTAGGCCGCCTGGTCTACTCCCACATTCAGCACAGTCCGTCCTAAATCAGGAGGTGCCTACTGATGGGAGCCCTCTGTCAGGAAGGCCTGTCTAACGCTGGGGTAGTCTCTACCGGATCCAACGAAGGGAACAGAACAGCCTACCCATCGCATATGATCCACTTGGATCCGCAGACGGCACATTATAACAACACTAATGTTCTGAATTCCTCAGAACCCACCAGGGCGCATAACTACGATGCGGGGAACATGCATAAGGTTATAACAAGGTGGAATATCGTTGGGGAAAGAAACTCGGGAGGGCAGCGTGAGTTCCCGTTATAGGACACCCCGACAACCAAACAAGGAACACGGTGTACCCTAACCCGGGTCTCACCGCTGTCCTCGCAAGGCCCCTCCCCTATAATATTCACTATAACATGCATTTAACAAATACTAGCATTTAATTTAATAAATAAACTAGTAGGGCACATGCATCGGCCGGGCTTCCTAACATGGAACCAGGGGACATGCTGCATGGCTCATATACATATCCTAAGGGTGCAAGTCCCTAACATGCAAGGTCTAGGGTAACATGCATTCTACAATTTAATCATGCTCGCATGATATACACATTACAATATGTCAATATTTATCCATGGTGCCCCAGGAGAGGTCGGTATACGCCCAAGTGCGTATAACACCTCTCTACTGGGTTGGATTGTCCCACTCACCGGAATCGGGGTCGTCGCGCGACCGTCCGTCTAGATCTGCAAGACAGACATTCAATATGGTGAGAAACCACACAATTTATACATAAAATGCATAGAAATACCCAAAACTCGGATAAGCATGCATACGGGCTCGCACGCATGCGAGCACGCGCGTACGCACGCGAGTCCGAGTGCCCCGACACCTACCCGAACCCTCGGGCAGCCATTCGCATGGCCCCCTGCATGCGCACGCACGAATGCGCACGCACGCACACACCCCGGCACCATCGGCGCACTGCCGCGCGCTTGCCCGCGAGCCCAGACGCGCACCCGCACGCATGCGCACGCTCGCGCGCCCCACGTGCACCGCGCGTCCAGCCCGCGCCCCTCGCGCAGCACCCCGCGCACTGCCCCAGCATGCCCCAGCACGCGCACGCACGCGCATGCACGCGCGCACGCGCACTGGTTCCCTGCCCAGCGCCCAGGCGCACTGCCCAGGCGCACTGGCCGCGCGCGCGCACGCCCGCGCGCCCCGCGCGCGCCCGTGCGCACTCCCGCGCACACCCCCGCTCGCGCCATCACCCGCGCACCCACTCCTCGCGCACCCGCGCACCCGCGCGCACGCACCCGCGCCCGACTGCGCCTGCCAGCGCCCAGCGCCAGCACCCGGCACCCGCGACCCAGCGCCCAGCGCCCGGGACCCTCACCCAGCGTCCACGCGCACGCCCGCGCAACACGCGCCCAACACGCCTGGCAGCACGCGCCCAGCGCGCCTGCCAGCCTGCCCGCGCTGCTGCCCGCGTTGCCTGCCTGCGCGCGTCGCCGAGTGGCCCGAGCACCGCTCGCCTGTACGCCCGGGGCACTGCCCGCCTGATGCCCGAGCGCCCCTGCACCCCCCGAGCGCACGCCCGCGCGCCCAGCAAACTGGTGCCCTGCTCCCAGCCTACCCAGCTAGCCCTGCCAGCCTAGCACCAGACTAGCCCTGCACGCCCAGCACCAGGCACGCCCAGCGCCAGCCCGAGCGCACGCCCGCGCGCACGCACGCGCGCGCCCTGCCAGCGGCCCTGCCTGCTACGCCTGCGGCTGCTGCGCCTACTGCTGCTGCCCTGCCATCCTGCCCGAGCCCGAGCTCCTCTACCACCCACCTCCGACCACCACCACAGCCTCCGACCGCCTCCCACAGCCCTCCGACGGCCACCCACCGCCGCCAACCGCCTCCCAACCACAAAACCACCCCCCTAGCATTCATCTATGCAAGAAAAAGAGGGAAAGGGGGCTTACCAAGGGGAGGAGGGGAAGTCCGGTGGCTCTCCGCGCGCCGAAACCTTTCTCAAAGGCTCTCCTACTCCCCGATCTACCTCCACCGCCGAGATGGCTCAAATCAGGGACAAAGAGAGGGCGGACGGACGGGCAAAACTCGCCGGAATTGGGATTTGAAAACACCGGAGTGTAGATCGGGACCCGATCTACACTTCCTATGTTTTAGGTTTTAAGGTTTGAGGGGTCTAAGGGACTCAAACGCAAGAAAAACGGAGGAGAGGAGAGAGGGGGCTCAAGGTAGGGGATGATGAACAGTAACTCGGAATTTACATCCCACCTTTATATAGCGTGCGACTTAAAAACCCAGATACGCCTCGGAACTGCGAAATTTCGGAAACGTTACCGGAATTCAACGAAATTTTCGTGAGAGGTCTAAAATGGCACCAGGACACCAAATATGCAGTTAGATTTTCAATCGGAGTCCTCTAGCTCAGGACGATAGCTAACAGTCCAAAAATTAGCGGTACCGATCGAAAAACCGAAAAAAACGAAAAACTGCCAGAACGCTCTAACGGTTACCAGCAGGTTAAAAAGTGACACATATATAACATCTTCCAACATCACTTCTCTTCTTCAAGGCGGAACACACAAGAAAGGGGGCCA
Source organism: Acorus gramineus (assembly GCA_030737835.1). Lineage (NCBI taxonomy): Eukaryota > Viridiplantae > Streptophyta > Magnoliopsida > Acorales > Acoraceae > Acorus > Acorus gramineus. The sequence goes on along the minus strand of JAUJYN010000038.1, from coordinate 403,550 downwards.
AGGAGAGATCATGAGAGAGTTGGAGATGGAGAAGGGAAAGGAACAACAACAACACACACATATGCATACATACTAACCCTTCTTGATCTTCACTTCACACACTATACATCTTCTCTCTCACCTTCTCCTTCTTCAGACTTCCTCTGCTGGACCCAAGAAATTCCAGCAAAACCCTCCCCATATGCCCTAAATAGCTGAAAGTCGAACGGGGTTTTAATGGGGCTGAATGACTATGCTACCCCTGACCTGAAATCCTAAACAGACTTCACTAAAATAGCCATAACTCCTACAATATAGCTCCGAATTGCACAATTTAAAATCCGTTGGAAAGCCAAGAAGATTATCTACAACTTTCATGTTTATGCCAAGATCAAATAACACCTCCAGCTATTCCAAATTGTGGGATAAACATCGAACAGATCTACTGCCAGGATTTTCACATCCCCAAGGTATAATTGGAACAATACCCATAACTTTTGCTACATGAATCCAGCTAATCTAATTCCACTTTGTGTGAAAGCTAACTAAAAACCGAATATCCCATGACAAAATCATATTTAAATCACTTCATCTTGGATGTTAACAAAATTAAATCTGAATACCAATCGAAACTGCATAATTTCTAAAACGTTATCGGATTTTGATGAATTTTTTATGGGCGGCACTAAACGATACTAGGACCCATAATATGCAGTTAGATTTTTAATCAGAGCACTCTAACTCCCACAGGTAGCTAAAACTAAAATTTTAGCGACTCCAATAAAAAAATAAGGCTCCAAATGACACAGGCCTAACACGAGGAGTTACCTCTGCTCTCGCGCAGAATTAAGCCAAAGGCATATAACCCAATAGGCGGTTCATACACGCACCTGGCACGGGTAGGCCTAACTTAATGCCATGGCCACCGGTTTAACAAAACTGATACAATAATGAATTCTCTTGAATACCATCATGCGCATCACTCGGATGCAAAGGGGGGGGTGATTACATCGTTGGCACTTTAACTAATAAGGTACAACCCGACAGCGGGTCATACACACACTTATTTCAGATAGGCCTAATCAGTTTTAACATGCGCATATATATTACAGGAGAATTATATCATAGTTATGTACATGAACTACATGCACGATAACATAACAATTAATTATAGGGATACTCCCTAACATGGATAAAGCATAACAATATATATATATACAACATACATACCAGGCATGGGCTAAATAATATGCATACAAGCATACGAGCATACACGCATACAAGGAATACCCTAATATGCGTTGGATATCACCAACTTAAAAGGGAAGAGTCAAGCGCGATCTCACGCACTAACAGGTGCATGCCAATATTTCCAAACAAACATGAGTCAAGTAGGAAATCACACCTACTTACTCAGATCATACAAAGGGAGAGGGCGAGAGAGAGCGCATCATCTCTTGAAGTTAGTCATAGCTTTGCCTCATTAGCATGAGCGCAACAACTACACCACGCCCTCAAGCCTTATCGCAAGGGTATATTAGACATGTGCCTGCTATTAACCCAGGCTTAATCATGTTGGGTATTACTAATAATATGGCAATATTACAATATTTCCTAAGGCATGCCATATTCTATACATCCATATACAATACAGACATACATGCCCATACAAGGGGGGGTGCATGCAACACAGTCATTCATACATGAACACGATACATGTAATATAAGCCTAGCATGTAAGTATCTAGCATATTTAGGGTGCAAAGATGTCCCATGGATGCGCGATGCACGACTGCGTGCATCGAGCGCTTCTCGAAGGGTTGGATTGAACCACTCACCGATACCCGGGTCGTCGTGCATCCAACCGACGTGATCTGCAAGACAAGGGCATCAAAAGGGGGTGAGTACTTCAAACAAAGACTACCTAACTCATGATAGTTTCCACAACATGCATAACAACTCCTTGACACACAATCGAGCAAAACTGCTAGACCTGCTACAACCAGCCCTACTATTTGATCTCCACAACACCAAATACACATCCAACAATTATGAAATAAATCATACACATTCTCTTACATGTTGGGATCATAATCCATGAAGACATTATAACCTAATTTTGCCTCTACAAGCCCGAAATAAAATATTTCCAGAAGCAGGTTAATTCACTCGCGAATCTGGACAGTCCATCCAAACAGGTTCTAACTCACTACATAGATATCATAATGACACCAAATTTTATATATAACATCTAGACACATAGACGATCATATTACATGAAGACATAAGCTTCAATATATGCCTATAGGTACTAGTTACACAAGGATCTTAAGGAGACACAAATCTGCCTTACTACCACACAAAACCACCACCATTCATGCATAAACACAAACACCTCATGTAACGTCTCTGTATTTTAGCCTTATATATTTATTTTAAATATATAATGGAAATTTTAATTGAAATTTAATTATTTAATTTTTTGATTTGACGTAGACCCAAATGGGTCCAATTTGATTTATAATTATAAAAATTATAAATTGATGTTGAAATATTTATTTTATATTTTTCTGGAGATCTTTATAGTCTCAAGATATTTTGGTTGAAATTTGGTGAGATTCGGAGTTCAGGAAATTAGGTTTTTAGGATTTTGTGTTAAGTTATTGGGCCAGGAATCTAGTCGCGAATCCAGAATATCTTTTAATAGGCTTCAGGGATCTGTTTGTAAATCGGATAGGGATCTGTCTGTAAATCGGATAAGGACCTAGTTGTAAACCCGTAATACTTGAGGGGTCGTTTTGTAATTTGGTAAAAACCCCTTTTATATAACATGTTTTGGGTTAGGGTTTGCATCAGAATTCTCATGAGGCATGAAGGGTGGTGATGACCTAGCTCTACCCATCGAGCACCACAAGGTGATAATTCTTTCTCTATTGATTTTTATTGTTGAGTGTTTCAATTTATTTTTGGTTAGGAGATGATTGTGTCAATCGATTATTTGGAAGAAGGTTGATGGATTAGGGTTAGGGTTTGATTGATTTTAAATAGATGATGTTTTATTAGATTTCAATGGATCTCGAAGGATTTCTTAAGATCAAACTAGATTTATTGGTTTTTGGGATTTAAGAGTTATTTTCGGGTTGATTGTATACCTGATCATTAAATCGTGTTTTTGACTATGATAGAGTAGTTTCTGGGAAAATTGTATTTCACAAACAGAAATAGGTTTCGAAAATATCTTTCCAACGAATCATGAATCGTCTAATTCGGAGTTATGGGTAGAAAGTTATGATTTTTCAAAAGTTTCTGTGCAGTTTCTTAGAATTCAAATATTTAACTTCATGACCAAGTTTGATGAATTTTAGAGATTTAAGGGATCCCAAATGGATGTTTAATGAGTATAATTTGATTTGTGGGTTTTGATGATTTTATTGATCTTGGTGACTCAAATTGGATCTTAAATCAATTAATTTGGTTTAGTGGGATCAATGAATATTAATTGAATATTATTGTTATTTGGATGTAAATTGATTGGATTGAGTTATTTGGATCATTGGAGTTATAGTGGAGCCGTAGTGGATCATTGGAGTTGTATTGGATTATTTGTCTAAATATTTTATTCGAGGATTGATCGATTATGTGGCCTTATGAAATAAATGGATATTGATTATCGGATCATTGTGAGATATGAACATTTTAATTTTTATTCGGAGTTGGGATTTTTGTTAGGCCTTTAAGGTGAGTTGCGGATTGTAGGTCTATTTGGTACGGGCTCTTGGGATTATTGGGCCGAGCGCTGTTGTCAGTTGTTTGTCATGATTGAATGATTTTCTTATTTATTGATTGCATAATTGTTATGCTAGGTTATCCACGTGCGAGTGTGTAGCGTTCATGCACGTGCATCGGTTTGTATTGCGTGGACTGGAGGTGAGTGGATGTCTCTATATTATTTGAAAAGCATCATATTATTTTATGATTATGAAATCTATCTTGTATGAAGCATATGAGCATGTTGTCATCATATAGGTTGATATTTTGGATATATTATATGCATTTGAAATTATGAGATTTATGAAAATTGTCGCATGCTGTATACTTGAAAGAATAAGTAGTTTTGATTGTGCATGCATTAAATCGTCTAGGTGGCTCAGTCTAGGTGGCTGCGGTCTAAATTTGACCCAAGTCTAGGTGGCTATGTCTACGTGGCCCGATTTCCAAAGTGAAATCTCTGCGGCTAGGTGTCGTGGAAAGCGGGCATGCGTGTCCGTTGCATTCATATACATCATGTAGTTTGAAATCATGAGAAGATTTTTATGACATCACATTTTATCCGAAAGAGAAATGTTATTATATCCTTGAATGTTTTAAATGGCTTCTTTATTATAAGCTTTGCTTTATATTACAACAATTGTTCCATAGACACTTTTTAACTGATTATTTTGAAGTATAATATATTATTGGGACACTTGTGTCCATTCACTGAGCGTGTGGTAGCTCATCCCTCTCTCTTCCCAACCTTTCAGATTAGCTGTTGGTGGTTGTCGATCTCGTTAAGGCGTTGGAGTTTGAAGCTCGTATTTTATTTTCGGAGCACTAGACTTGTGTAAAAGGTGTTGGTCATTTCTTTGGCATGTAGAGGACCCATATGTATGATAGTGTGGATATATAAATTAAGTTGTTTTCGATGTATATTGAATTTGTGTTGGATTTTAGCCTTGACAATATATGTATAACTATGGTGATGTATTCATATGTTCTCTGGACGAAAACAAAAATATATATATATATACATAGAACTCTGAGATTCGAGGAATTTAGTTAACGCAACCGGATTTCACGGTTCAAAATGGAGCCGTGGATTATGGGGGCGTTACACCTCATGTGTAGCAGCAATTACACATAAAAACATCCTCCCAACAGCACCCAAATGTGCTACAAAACCAGAAAAGAAGGGGGAAAGGCTTATCAAGAGAGGGGGGGGGGGAAGGGGGGGTGCGGGGGCTCTCGAGCGCACCCACGACCACCACCACCACTACCACCACCTCCTTTGTGTCTCTTCTTCATGGCTGGACCAAGGGAAGGGAGGGGGGGGGGGGAGAACAAGGGAACATGAGGGAGGCATGATGAGAGGGAGGAGAAACATCAATACAACACATATGACCAATGCATACTCACTAACCCTTCTCTTTGATCATCCCTTCCAAGCACTCCTTCATCTTCCTTCTTCCTCCTCCTTCTTCCCACACAAAGAGGGGAAAAAGAGACCAAAAAGAGAGAAAGAGAGACTAAATAGAGTGATTTTCGGATGGAGAGAGAGAGGAGTGTGCAAAGGGTGACAAAAGTCACTTGGGGGGTGCACACAAGGGAAAAATTGGGGGGGGTGAGGTTAAGCATAAAGTCACCCACACTCAACAACTTTTATTTGCTTTATTAGGAAGCGTGAAGTGAAGAATCACATCACTCTAAATATCTCACTCACTGAAACTCAGTAACGGCCAAACCCGGATACGATTCGGAACTACATATTTCTGAAACGTTACCGGAATTTGATGAAAATTTTATGGGTAGGAACAAAAAATACCAGGACTCATAATATACAGTTAGATTTTCAATCAGAGTACTCCAACTTCCGCAGGCAGCTAAAAGCTAAAATTTTAGTGACTCCAATCGAAAAATAAGGCTCCAAATGACACAGGCATAACACTTATGCCTAAGTCTACCAAGGCTGCGTCACAACCTCAAAGTAACCCTCGTGTCTCAATCCGAAATAGCGCCGACCGGAGTGCCATGAAGACGAATAATCACGAAAGCGAAATAGCCATGTCAAGGCGTCTAGAGACTCAGTTAGTCGGATAGGGAGGGAAGCGCGGACTTAGTCAGTCGGTCAATGATCACCTAAACGACGTCGCGACCCGAACGTGACTCTAGCGAGCCCGCAACAATCCATGATAACCCACTCCCACATTCACTGAGGAATCTCGATGGACTGACGCTTTCCAACGCGATGATGATTCTCGAACTTTGCCTAAGGGCATGCCAACCTGGAGAGACAAAGTTACCCATTTCGCCTTTACATTGCGCCACTAGCAATCTCAACGAAGACTACCTCAAAGTAGTCCACGGGGGCCCAATAAAACTTTTGAGATCCTTGAAGGCATTCGGCGCATTCGTCAACCTTGACGGTAGTACTTAAAACTTGTAGTGCCCAAAACGATCACGAAACGCCATCTACAGGATGTCCAACTCCCGGATCTCCAATTTGTGGTACCCTGCGCGAAGATCGATCTAAGAGTAGGCAATCGCTCCCAGAGCAGGTCAAACATATCATCAATTCGTGACAAGGAGTACCTGATCTTCAACCTCCACGGGGAGATCAGAACAATTCCTCAGACGATTAAGTCTAGATTCTGCTCCTCGAGCATCCCGACGCTCCTCGGCTGGCGCTCATGATGACCCTGACACATTGGGTAAGCCGCTCAATCACACTTAATCCGCAAGACACCCAACAGGAGGTCGTCGAACAACAACAATGCCTGTAGCTGATATGGCGGTTGAGTCCCATCACGAACGCTTACATCATGACTCTCCATTTACGACCAATGAGGGGGCAATACTTGACCATATCAACAATTGTGCTCCACATGCCGCCACTGACAGGTCGCCCAACTATAACTATTGGAACTCCAGCATTATGCACTCAATGGGTAGATTCATCACAGGGAGTCCACACTCTCGACATCATCCGGTAGTACTCTTCCGGCGTGACCTCTACCTGGTAGCCTCCCATGTCCACTATCTCTGCCATATGGGCACACCAACAAGCATCCTGGATTGTATCCGGGAGCACCTCACAGGGCTCCAGATGTGGCTATGGAACCCAGTCCATAAGCGATCGCCCACCAAGCTACAAGAGGACGCACCCAATCCCGATCGTACGCATCACCACTCGCTACAACACCTTCCAAGTGAGAGGGAAAGGCAATCATCAACTAGGTGTTTCAAAGATACTCCCTGACTAGGGAAAAGAACTCCTTGGGAGGGCACCATGAGGTCCCGATATAGGATATCCCAACAACCAAACAAGGAACATGAAGTACCCTAGCCCGGGTCTCAACGATGACCCTGCAAGGTCCCTTAATTCCAAGAAAAAAAAATGAAAGAAGACATCGCCCATTAATGATAAAAACGCCACATCCTCAAAACTAGAAGTTGGTGCCGTACACGAACTCCATGGTTACCAGCAATACCGATGCACGGAAACGAAGCTCCATTATCGAGACGCGATCCATACCTTAGAAATTGCAACCAATTCATCACTACCATACTACTGGGCTGGAATCTTCTGCCCAAGCCCTTAATCCCACAACAAGGGACCCAACAACTGACCCTATTATGTCGACCCAGTCGACAACTTAAAGGGGGGGTGGCCATGTCCACGTCCACGGATGTGAAGAGGCATGTCAGCAACCTAAGTTAAACTTCTAAAACTAGAGTACTCGGATGACAATCCTATGACTCATCTATACGAATAGACTTAGGCTCTGACAGGACCAGGCTCTAATACCAACTTTTGTCACGCCCCAGGGCGACCGTCCTCAAAACGTGACAATATATATAATATCAGTAATCAGTATAAGAGGTCAACAATGACGCCAATTAAAACATACAAGGCTATTAAAGCAATGATAACTGTTAGCTCACTAAAAATCGGAAGCATAAAACATCACTAAGTCTGTAAACCAAAACATTATTATAGACTCGAATACACAATCATTGTCCTATGAGAGCCAAGTTTAGTCCAAATAAAATACAATCAGTGCAACACGCACGATTAACAAATACATGACTCTAGGACTGCTGATAGCCTCGTACTCGCCACCCGCTGGATGGAACGCTCCATGCATGCAAGACCGCGCCACAGGGAAGCTCCAGTTATATGCCCAACATCGCCCCTGTAAAAGAAACAGTACGCGAGGGGTGAGCTACAAGCTCAGTGAGTGGCTGGAAACCAAACACCATTACAACAATTCATTACTAAGGCAATTTTCTTCCAAGGAAAAATATGGGTAGAAACCCAAAGGATAACAAGGTCACGCGACGGCGCGACCATACCTCGCTCTCGCCCTCACTCCCCGAAGGGGGGCTCTTGGGACACTTGGGGAGGAACAACTGTTAAGCATAACACATGGTGTTATTGGATAACAAGATAAAACGAGTTCATCTGCTACGAGGTAGAGATATACTTCGATACCTCAAGCGTTAGGAGCAACATACCCAGAGTATACTCGATGGGTATAAGAGTCATGTGACTACGTGACTACAACTCACCCTCACCTCTAAGGGTGACATGGGACTGTTGGGAGAATCCTTTTTGTTCTACACCCTTCGTCATCCGGTAGCCCTCTCCCGAGTAGCCTCTACCTGGTATACTCCCATTATCAGTACATCTGTCGAACGCATCGGTAGTACCTACAAGTGGGAGCCCTCTGTTAGGACAGCTTCAACGTCGGGCAGCTTCAATGCGGATCCGATGAAGGGGAGAATGATCCAACGCTCGCAATATCGTCCGGTATCCCTCTCCCGCGTAGCCTCTACCTATCGGCCTTCCACGATCGATACATAAGCCAGATGGGTACAACAGTACGCATCGGTAGCACTTACAAGTGGTGGCACTACACAGGACAGCTTCAACATTGGGGCTTCGGTGCATGATGATATTGGGAGGAAGACTTCGCATTAGCAATGCGAACTCTATGTAAAATCAACTATCCTCGGTAATCCCATACCGATGCTATCGAAATACACTTGAACTCCCATAGAGATGCGTCGCTCAGACGCAGGGAGTCACCCCTGCTCTCGCTTAGCGATAAGCCCAAGGCATAACCCAATAGGCGGTTCATACACTCGCCTAACATGGGTAGGCCTAGCTTAATGCCATAGCCATTGGTTTAACAAAACCGATACAACAATGAATTCTCCTGAATTCCATTCAAGTACATCTCACGGATGTAGGGTGGCGATTACATTGCTCGCGCTCTAACTAATAAGGTACAACCCGACAGTGGGTCATACCCACGCCTATTTCGGATATGCCCAATTAGTTTAACATGTGCAATATATTACAGGAGAATTATATCATAGTTATGTACATGAACTACATGCATGATAGCATAACAATTAATTATAGGGATACTCCCTAACATGGATAAAAGCATAAACAATATATATGCAACATACATAACCAGGCATGGCCTAAATAATATGCATACAAGCATATAAGCATACAAGGTATACCCTAACATGCGTTGGATATCACCAACTTAAAAGGGAAGGGTCAAGCGCAATCTCGGGCCCTAATAGGTGCATACCAATATTCCCAAACGAACCTGAGTCAAGTAAGAACCATATCTACTTACTCAGTCCGCACAAAGAGAGAGAGGGCGAGAGAGAGCTCATCATCTCTAGAAGTTGGTCATAGCTTTGCCCCATTAGCATGGGCGCAACAACTACACCATGCCCTCAAGTCTTATCGCAAGGGAATATTAGGCATGTGCCCGTTTATTAACCCAAGCTTAATCATGCTAGATATTACTAATGATAGGGTAGTATTACTAGAAGGACTACCTAAGTCATGTCATATTCTATACACCCATATAAACACACAAGATACATGCAAACATGATCATTCATACATGAATACAATACATAGGCAAGTATATGGTAGAATAGGGGGGTTCTACGCAATATAGAGCTATACTAACCTAGCATGCAAATATCTAGCATATTTATGGGTTAGACATGACCATACTACTTATCTAAATAAATAGTATAGGCAGAGCGCCCAACGGATGCGCGACGCACGACTACGTGCATCCAATGCTTCCTGAAGGGTTGGATCGAACCACTCACCGATACCCGAGTCGCCGCGCATCCCATTCGACGAGATCTATAAGGCAAGGGCATTAAAAAGGTGAGTATAACTACATAAAAATACAATTAAAATGACTAAACGGGTAAAGGGATTAGACATGCACGCATACGAGCTCGCATGCATGCAATCATTCACACACGCACGCATGCCCGAGCCCCCAGACCCACACCCAAGCATGCCGACCATCAGCACACCCAAACCAGCCCCGTGCAGCCTCGCACGCAGCCCCAAGCACCCCACACACACCCGCCGCGCGCACTGCGCCCAGACGAGCCACCGCGCACATACCCGGAAGCCCAAACTGCGCGCACGCATGCGCGTGCAGACCCGTGCGCCCACGCGCAACTACCCCGACACGCACGACTGTGCAGACACGCGCGCCTACCCGCGCGCCCCTGTGCGCCAACCCGCGTGCACCCAAACACTGAGTGCACGCCGCCTAAACTACCCCTGCGTACGCACGCGCACCCACATGCCGGACCTCGCGCACGCCTGCGCACGCACCCGACACAGCACAACCTCCCCCCCCCCCCCCCCCCCCAGCCCCCAAATACACAACCCCCAAAGAGCCAACTCTTCATTGGAGGGCCAGTTGATGAAGACTTCTTGGCCATCTTTCAAATCCCCTCCTCAAGGCTGCCAGTCAAATATCTTGGCTAGCCCCTATATCATGGCACTCTCTCGTATTGCATGTGCACTCCCATTGTCGAGAAGATCATGAAACACACGCATGCTTGGCAGAGCAAGCTTCTCTCTTTTGCATGACGTCTTGAGCTCGCTCGTACAGTCCTAAATAGCTTCCATATCTACTGGTCAAACACTTTTAAGCTTCCTGCAAAGACAATCTCTACAATTGAAAAGCACATTCGCAACTTCATTTGGCGCAAACATGAGGCCCCTGGTGCTCACCATGTTTCTTGGGCCGACCTTTGCCAACCAGTAGATGAAGGAGGCCTTGGGTTGAAAAGAATCAAGCTCTGGAATGAGGCTATTTTGGCCACCCAATTATGGGAGATTGTTTCTGGTTGGCCACCCAATTCTAGGAGATTGTTTCTGGTGAGGATTCTCTCAGGGGAAAAATGGATTCATGCAAAATATGTGAAACACAACTCTATTTGGGCTATCCGACCCATGAGCTCTTCTTCCTGGGCATGGCTGAAGATTCTAGATTGTCGCAATTGGGTCAAATTGAAGTCCAATGTGTTGTTGTTCTCTGGCCGTAATACCAACCTATGGTTTGATCCTTGGGTTAATTGCTCTGATTTACATGACCTTCTCTCTCCTCCCATGGCGTTTCATTGGGGTCCAGCGGATTCCATTTCAGTATGTAAACTGCTTGACAATGGCACATGGTCACCCACTCTTCGGTGGCCAGCTTGTCATCTTGCTATTTGGGAGGACATCCTCATGATTCATGTGGGTGGATCCCGCGCTGGCATTCCCATCTGGATGGGATCAAAAACAGGGGATCTGCCACCAAAAGCAGGTTGGAACTTCTTGCGAGTGCACAAACCTCTTGTCTCCTGGAAGGGTTGGGCTTGGGATCCTGTCCAAATCCCTCGACACTCACACACCACCTGGTTGGTTCTACTTGATAAGCTACCCACTCTACAATGCCTACAAAAACAGGGGCTTCTTCATTCGACCCAATGCCCACTATGCTTCAGGGTCCTAATGAAGTACACCATTGTTCTTTAAATGTGGTTATTCATCCTTTATATGGCTTTCTCTCCTCTCTAAATTGGGACTTCCTCGTGCCATCTGCCAGACTCTTTCCAACTAGGTTGAATGCATTGAGAAACTACACCTTCAACTGCCGTTGTTAAAGGTTGTCAAAGTCTTCTTTGCCTCCTCTATCAGTCTCATCTAGAGAGAGCGTTGTTCTAGGATCTTCCGCTCACAGTCCAAGCACAAGTCTATGATGCTACGTGAGATCATCACCACCTCTAGAATTCGGCTCTCCAAGTACCCTCTCTTTGTGGAACCCAGCCCGGACATTGAGAAAGTGGCCAAGAACTTGGGGATTCCTTTTCATGTAAAAAGGTATCAAGATATCTTCTTCACATGGCAGCCACCCCCTGCTCCCTGGTTCAAGTGCAACTCAGATGGGTCCTTATCCGATGACCGGGCGGGGTTTGGTGCCATTATTCGGGATTCTCAAGGACATCTTATTATTGGAACGATGGCACGTGCTTCCCTTGCTAGCATCAACCACTTGGAGCTCCTCGGAGTTAAGAGTGGTGCACTCATGTGTGCGCAACTCAATCTCAAAAAGGTTTTGTTTGAAACAGACTCCACCACCATAGTCTGTTGGTTGCAGTTTTGAAGACTGGTCGATTTCCCACACTTACTGTGAAGCCAACACTATGGCAGATCTGATGGCAGCTAGGCAGATTCCAATGGGAGCTAAAACCATCTCAGCCCAAGACATCTAGACTGAGCTCGATGAAGCCTTACACAAAGACCGGCTTGGGGTACTCTACCAAAGAAAAAAAAAACAAACCCCGAGGAGGCAAAGGAGCTTTATGCATCCAATTTTGCTTCACCTTAATGTACTGAACTTCACATAATGAGTCTTCCCCATTAATTGTGATTGTGTGCTGACTTCCATCGGCCTTCACATCAAAGGGGATTTTGTAAATGCTCATTTCTTGTACATTTGCATAGTTACAACAGCAATACAACTGATCTCTTACTTACCAAAAAAAAAACAAAAAAATTGGGGCATGAAAGAATACATGATTTTTTTATTATTAGTATGAGAGAAATGAATTTTTGCTTTGGGGGGCAAATTTTTACTGATAAATTTTAGCTGATATGGATGATCTGATGTGGAGGGGAGAGAATTGAAAAAAAAAGGTGGATGACGTGGAGACCGCAACCAGGGCCGCAATTTGAACCGTGTATCAGAACTCATTAATCCCTCATTTATCGTAAGAACATGCAAATTCAAAGCAATGGTTCAGGAAAAAATAAAAAAAAAATCTAGGAAAGGAATGAATATCTTGTTTTCCTAATAATTCCACTATTAACAGTTAATATACATTGACATTTGAAAACACCTATTGAAAAGCTTTTTTTTTTTCTTTTTGAAATAGCTTAATAAAACACGATTTTCAGGATATACTCAGTTGTACCTAGTTTCCAGGGGGTTGTGATTAGTCAAAAGTTTTGATTACAAAATATGTTTTTTCAGTCTAAGAAAAAAATTGGTACAGGTTTCATGATTTTTCCCTTAAGGATTCACACAAAGAATTGTTCATTTTTGGGCATATTTTTATTGCTCTATCTGAATAAATTGATATATTAAACAGAATTGCATATTAGATCTAAAAAATCAAAATCTAAGAAAATTTCATGCTCAGATGTAAATCAAATCCATTAACTTTGAATATCCTCATTTGACTAATCTGATGCATAAAATATGTATAATCATTTCACAAATATGAATCAGGCAAATTTAAAAATTAGTCTTCCCCCTTCATAAGTCCTGCACAAGAAGAATTTCACTCTTTTTTAAAACATAAGACTATCTGATCAATTCGATTCAATTAACAGTTATACTTCCCATATCTAAATGAGTTTCAATAAACATCCCATTTTTCCACTACGGAAAAAAAAAAAAATTACTGACACATCAGTATCTTATTGTCACATTTTCAGCAAGAAGAAAACATACCAGAAACTGCCACAAGAGAAGGCAGATTTTCTTCTACCAACCTGGGCAGCCAGGACAAACTCAACTTGCCAAAAATCATCATCATCTCTACTTCCCTCTCAAAACAACCCCTAAAACTATCACAAACATCATAGAGCTTCTCTCTGAAGTTAAAGATGCTACTGTACAGTTATACCCTGGTTTTTTTGGTGGTGTAACAAAAGACGAGCTCACCGGAGACACAGACATGGCAAAAATACCTGGCTAAAAACAAGCAGGGGAAATGCCATGGCCACACTGGGAGGGCTCTTGCGTTTCCGGTAATGATTTACATTATAAATTTGGAGTGCCTTATGGAGACATGGGATCAGTTGATGGAACCATTTGTGTTTCCGGTTGTTCTCTGATGGGTTTCCTTGAGTCCATGTCTAAATCACCTGAAGTAACAATAAACATGATGAGAAACCAACATTAATAAATGTTGTTAATGCGTGTATTTTCTCCAGATTGTGTGGCATAATGTTACCAAATATGGAATCAATTGATGGTCGCTTTGGTGATGTACTCCTCTTCATATCTGGAAAATCAAAGTTATTAAGAGTAACAAGCATTAACTCTCTCAACCATGTACTGAGAGATGAAGGTGTCCGAAAAAATTCATCGTAAAACTCTTTCAATTCATTGTATGTGGATAATCATGCTAATTGGTCAACCATAACTTAAAAACATTTTTACCCAGAAAGAGCGAGCCTGAAACTGGATCCCCTGCCTAAATCTCTTTTCAGTAATGAAGAAAAACTATTGAGATAATATGTAACATAATGACAGTAACAGGAAAAATACACCTTGTTTTCCTCCCCATAACCATCACAGTAGGACATAGGAGGATCATGAAACAAACATCAACATTGCCCGTTCCAATGATTTATAACATGTTGTATGACTTCGAATGTTGAGATGTTGAAAACATGTAAATATAATGTGTGGAAGTATGAGGATCCTAAGACAAATATGTGTCAACACTAACCCTATAAGTAACAACCATACGGACAAATTCAGCAAGTGGCTGCACATGAAAGAACGCACGGGAGATAGGCAAGATGGTATTGGGAGGGGGTTGAAAAAAGCTCATCAGCGAATGAAGAAAAGGATCATGCAAAGGCAGTCAGACTACAAGTTCTACTCATGCTGAGGTGGAGGCAATCACAAAAGGATTAGCAAGTGCATACAATTTAGGGGTGATAACAGACACTAGTATGTACTGACACCCAAGTCCTTGTGGTTATCTAGACCAAAAATAGCTACTATCATATCTAGTTTTTTGCCTATCCTACATGAATGTACAGATACCTATATGGGAAGTTCCCTAGTGGGACAGTACATAATTTTGACTCCTTTTGATAAGTTGGAAAATGGCCTATTGAGGCCTATACTACCAAAGAAAAAAGACCAGAAGTTCATATATCTAAAAATCATTTGATCAATTACAATATAGAAACTAAAGCTGTAAACAGAAGTTTTGGTCCAATCCAAGCAATCTGGACGCAACATCAGTCCTCAAATCTAGTTGTATAATGTTTTATATATTATGGATGTTAAGCTTTTCCTGTACATGAAGGCTTGATTTGGAAAGGGGATAAAAATTTGGGACAAGTTAGAGATTTTTAGGGTTAAAAAATCCATTAATTTTATCCAGATTCACATTTAGTCATGTATATTGTTATCCTCATTTTGTTTTAGTTCCTATCCTAATTTTTGCATTTGGTTAACATGACTCAAAACACTAGATGAATTCAAAATAAAAAAATTTAAATACCAAGTTTATCCATCCACAAAATATACAGATAAACAAGCATAAACAGCCAATACTCTATGGGCTTGAATCCTCTGTCACAAACCATATTATGAGATTTATACATCAGCCCTCTTACTCTTTTTCTTAAGCATTCAAACAAACTGAGAACATGCATGAACAGGAACCTCTTCCCAACATCAATCCAAATATATTGCATCAAATTCCGTAAGAATAAAACAAAAAATTATATACACACACAAATATTAAGTTTTGATTTACGAAATATATTTTTTGAAAGAATAAACAAAATAAGTGAAATGTCAAAATGAAAAATAGAAAGGACATAAAGGAGTTGAGAGAAAGTACGAGGGACGCAGGTATTTGTGTTGTTACTGTGGTTCCCTGATTGTGTTTCCTTTTTTTTTAAGAAGGGATTACATGGTCAAATAATCCATACGAGGTTTCATGAAACATGGACAAAAAGGAGGGATAAAATTTGTTCGACCTTTTACCCCGAATAAAATATCCCCACTTTTAACTTCAAAACACATATAATTGTCCATACTTTATCCCCATTTTCATTTATGCCAAATGGGATAATTTGTCCTCCAACCCATTTATCCCCTTATCCCCCCTATTTATCCCCTAGCCAAACCAGGCCGAAGTGAACAGAAATAAAATTTAAAAAAAAAAAAAATTCCAGATTGCAAAAATAACTACCCTTTCCAAATACAGTAATTAACAGACTTTCACGACTTTATTTGATAGGCATCAACAATCAGATATCAATTTAAGCTGCAATTCAGTAAAGGGGTATCTTTTTATAACCTTATTTTCCTGATAGTGTAACTTCTCTGCTCCAACAGCAGAGATAATTCGTTGTACATATGCTTTCCTACCACACAGAAAACTAGCATTTTCCAGCATAAATCATAGGCACGCATGAATATGAAAACTAACATGCAGACAAGAATATGCATTTGTCGTGTGAAACAAAAGCGGTCTGAACCCATAACATTTGTTTGAACTGCTCTCTATCACCTAAAAACTCTTCTGCAGTAAACAATGGAGAGAATGGAACTGAGAAAAAAATTGTCATATATTATTTTCTTCGCATGGTACAGTGTAAAAGCCACAAATATATGTTATATACTTCTGGGTTAGATGTAAAGAAAAACATATGAAACAGATGTTGGATGGTATAATTCCATGCAGTGACAAACATACATGTTATCAATACAGCAGAATAGTTAAAAATGCACAGAAAAACCACATTTACAATAGAAAGCGATTTGCCTACCATTATATAATGCTTTGACAGCATCGAAGTTCTTGTATGTATACCCAACAAAACTTAAATCTTTGGGGGTTAATGACATCTGCACATAGAGTTATAAAAATTGAGTAAGAATCCATATTTATTAACACGCATGTAAGCAGAACACATCTATCAGTATCAAATCAGAGCCCAAACTAAAATCCCTTTCAAAAACCGAGATGTAGGTTTCAAATTATCAATAGCTATTGAAAAGCATGATGCAAAATTCATTTAACAAGAATAATTCATTAATATCATTTAACAAGAATAATTCCTTAATAATCACATGTGGTCCAGGTGCCAATTACTAAACACAAATATCTACATCTTGACTAGTGAGCACTCCTGAACAATAATTGACCACTTCTAGCAATATAAAATGATAGTACTGATCCAAGACGCATTTATCACATTTTCTGAAGTCCTAAAGTTCATATTATTTGATAAATGAGCTCTCAAATAGAAAAGATGCAGGTTATGTATAACCAAGGAAATCACTGGAATATACTGTACAGTTGGACATGGAACCACCCATCTAAACTGTTGAGTAAAATAAAATAAAAATAAAGCTCAGGGCGTAATTTGGTTATGTATAACCAAAAAGAACAACCGTAGTTAAGAAGAAACAGAACTAAGTCTAAAAGCAGAAAAAAATATATGAATTAGGTTGTTGAAATTCAAAAAAATTCCAAACAAACTACACACGACTCATTTCATGTTTGATATGGGTTGAACTTCAAAATATAAAGATTGGAAAGAACTGTCTGAAGGAAAGAAAAGGAGAGGGAAGACACCAATGGAGGAAAAGTGGAAATAGAGGACGGATAGTTGCACTATAGAAAAACCCCAAGCATAATTTGGGGTTATTTCGGTCACTAAAGACAAAGTTCTATGAGTATGGTAAAGAAAAAAATAAGTCAATGGAAAGTCCAGGATCTAGAGTTTAATTGAATAACCAATTGACAATTGGTCCTAGCTTCTTTTTTTTTTGTAAGGAAGATGGGGTTTTGCAATGGATTTAAAAAAATATTTTTTTTTTATGTCATCAGACAGTTCATTCACATTTTTTTTGGTTGGTTAGTTATTTAAACTATATTAGAAAAACATATGTTAAATTGTCAGCTTCCCTAAAGACCACTTAAGGATGGAAGCCGAATAGCATGCTGTTAAATACATCCCTTTAATGACTTTAGAAGAGCGTATACACTTGAGCACAGAGAATATCATAGTCTCCTAATTATTTACATTTTTCCAGTCTCCTTAACATATACATGTTCCCTCTGTTCTGTTTCTTCTTTCTGAATCACATAAACCCCCAGGTCCAGATGCAGTAGTTCCTGGAATGAGGAGGTAGATCTGCCAGTATAGGTCTCAATACCCTGGCTCTTGCTGTGGCTAACTAGAAAATCTGTCACAATGTGATTCACCTTTCATCCTTGCAACTGATCACATATTTGCCTGATGTGAGAAATAGTGTATCTCACAACCCAAGGAACTTTACATTCAGACTTAATCCACTTGTTCACGAGTTTTGAGTCAGATTCTACATCACTGAACCTTGGTGCTATTGTTAATTGGAATCCCACAAATAATATATTTTATTCATGTCATCTGATGGTATAATCACAATTTTACTAATTTTAAGGGGAATCACTTCTTTATTCAAACGTCAATGTGGTGCTACATCAGAGTTCAGTGACCATTATTGTTTAACTACTATTGACAATTAAATCTGTGTTTGAACTACTTCAATAAAGGCTACATAAAGTGGAACACTATATGCAGCCTGCAATATTATGCAAGCACACCTTGCAGTATATGGTTGCATATGGGTGCACACTGTAAATGTGCAGTCATATAAACAGTCAAAATCTAGTTTCACAGTAAGTGTACATCTTTTACATTGAAGGCAGTAAATATCTATAACAATGTTTGCTTTGCAATATAGAAGATGAACTCTAAAGCCATCACCTAAAGCAGTCCCACGTATAACAAGGTGTTGGGGGGGGGGAGAGAGACTGCATAGTAGCTTCTGGACTCGAACCCCAGACTTTATTTTGTTAGCCCAAGCAATTTATTATGAATCCAAGCAATGGCCTCAAAGATATCTGGAGGACGCAAAGAGGCTCGCAAGTGTTAAAATGTGATTTAGCAATATGCAATTTTGGGAAAGGGCCACAAAAGTATCCCAAAGTCTAGTTCCTGCAGCTCAGCTTGCTACAGGCTGTGGATAACAAGAAATGAAATCATTTTCCAGGGTGCCAAGTCATAGTCTGTAAAAGCCTGGGATACAATCTCCAGATTTGTAAAAGAATGAAATTCACTGTGCAGGGGCAGAATCTGTAGTTTTCTCAAGTGGTATAAGTTGATATTGTCTCGAGAACCTGCTCTAATATCTACTCCCATATTTTCTCGCGTTTTATTTTGTAATGTTCAGAAGAGTTCTCTTCTACTGAATTTGTCTCTTGGAGTTCATCCCTTCCCAATAATATATCTGGTGGCAAACTCCACTGTAAAAGAAAAAAATACCCACACATTGTTCAACAATTCTTATGTTATGGCGCATATGAGATTGAATCTGATGATAAAGGTTATCTAATGACCTTGGGTGTCTGTGTTTAGGATAATGTATGAAGTAATTTTCTAACATTCATCCCACTGCCCAAAACCATGCTTCAATGCATAGAAATGACATTCATAGATGTCATTTTTCAAATCACGACACAATGAAAAATATCGTAATACTAGAAAATATCGTAATATTAGTAACAATGTAAAAAGCATATAAACAAAATTCCAAATTACGATGGTGAGAGAATCAACCAAGTATGCGGTTACTTACCTTTCTTGATGGTCCTGATCCCGTCCTTGCAGGTGTCGGAGGATCCAACTACAGGCACAAGTAAATTTGAAGTTGCATCAGTTGCCAACTAACATAAATACTATGCTCCAACACACAAGGCAATTCAATAGTTCAAACATGGAACAGCATTTTTTTATTTATTTCTTTCTTTTTTTTATTTATTTTTTGGAGGGGGGGTGTTAAGTAAGATCATAAATAATATAAATCATGTGAAGATTGTATTTATCTAATTTCTCAGATGTGGTTTTCCTCCTAGATGCCATGTAATATGGAACTTTGCAAAGATATCATAAAAAGACGCACATACACCAAAAAAAAAGATTAAAGAAAGAAGACTTTTCTATTGAGAATAGGAGAAATTTAAAATTAAAGAAGACTTAATTATTAGGAAAATGTTCAGATGAATATACAAAAGGACTATTGAAATAATTATGCAACAATAATGATAGCAATAAAAACAAATATAGTTTCATTAAGCATTATTCTCATGATTTTAAACAATAAATGAGCAATTGGGTCAGATAAAAAAGAATCTTTCACCCTTACTATTAAAGAATGGCAAAAGGGTAAGACAGGAAACATACTTCGTCGAACTTCAGAAAATTCTGTGTATCTAATTCATCATTGACCTCAGGCTTAAATGCTGCCTCCATTTCATATAGTTTATCCCATATGACATTTTTAAACCATGGGTGAGCCTGAAAAATCAAATTGCAAATGACTTGTTAACAAAATATTTAAGCATGGAATATTGTATCAAGTAAACCACTACTCAATATCATACCTTAATTTGTGCTGCTCCTCCAGTACCCAGCCTGTGCTCAACATCACACAGCAACCGACAAATAAGATCTTTTGCCTCAGGTGTCAACCTTGCATCTTCCGGAAATTTTATATGATTTCTCCAGTACACAATCTGAAGTCATTGATCAAGTTAAGGAAAATGCTCACTCTGAGAAAATTACTAAAAATAATAAACTTGAAGGGTGTGTGACTGTATCACACACACATAAACATTGAAATAAACTGGTAGGAATTCTACCGCCATATATTAAGATAATTGAGTACAGTGCCAAGAAAGAGTAGAAAGGAAGCATAAACAAGGAAAAGAAAACTGGTAACAGCATAAGAGAAATACAATATCGTCATCGCAGAAGGGGCTGCTCAGATAAAGTATTAGCCAAACAAATTTGGATGGCTACTATAAAAAGGGGTATATTGATTGTGCTTATTTCTCAGGATGTAGCATCTAATAGAGTTGAACAGTGCAAAAGGATTCGTATGGAAACCTATTGATTGTGCTTTTTGTTGTTGTATGATATTGACATGCATGATGGAAACCTATGGGTGCACCATTTAACAAGAGCAATATGTTCACCATTTAGGGTTTCTAGGAGAAGAGGTAGGGCAAAAACAAACTTAGATGGAGACAATAAGAAATGACATATTGTCTATACATGTTTCAGAGGTGTAACCCATAATAGAGCTAATGACAAAAAAGATTCATATAGCCAATCCAAATTTTTTTGGATAATGGAATAATTGATGTTGCTATTGTGGTAATGGTAGTAATCATTTTTTCCCTTTCTGAATTCCGACCATGTATAATAAACCTCTTTATCTTATTTCTAACTCATCTTTCTCCCACCATACTACTACTAAAAGAGTTCACTATTGATTTCAAGGAGGAAATTTCTGCTCTTACAAATTCTCTTAAGAATGGAGTATCCGAAAAAAAAAATCAATTCTGTAAACCATATTTTGGCAAAATGGAAATTAACTTCACCTTTTTACATGTGGTTATTGGGTCATCAGAATAGAATGGTGGATAACCAACAAGCATCTCATACATAATAGCACCTAGTGACCACCTGCAAGAGATCCATAAAATGAGAGACTCTAGAACAAGTGGAAGTGTAATACAACATTATTGGAAAAGGATTATACAACCCTAACAATTCTATTTTCTAGAATAAGCATAACCTCAAGGGAGAAGCATGATTAAATTCTCTTAAGCATGCTAAAATGCTCTCCAAGACATTCTCCACACAACATGAGATATCCCTAGGAAGACTTTTTACATTTCCAGCTAGTCACGTATAGCAACACATCACATGAGGTACGACTGAGTAAAACACCTCCTGGCTTACTTCTTCTTTCTCATATTACATGGCTATTCCATGGGCAAGATTTGGTTTCAGCAACTTCAAGCAGTTTATATATATAATATGTGTTGTAATACATCCATTTGTTCCCCAGCAGACCTTACAATGAGAACCCAAATTTGTTCCCTTCCACGGAGAGACAAGTTCCTTTCCAAACCAGAGAGAATGTTGTAGTAAGAGATAATATATGTTCATAAAGAGGAACATGAGAATAAGCCCATGGTACAGCGTTGTTTTTTTTCCAGGTGCATCAAACTAATGACCAACAGGTTTCTGAGAAACAGGATAAATGCCTAAAGCAGGTAAATGCTAGCAACACATAAAGAACAACATAACGTGCAAAAAAGAATGTTTATGAATCAAATAACAGTATTATCATATTATTTATTTATTTATTTATTTATCTGTTTATTTATTTATTTTTGTGACAACAGTGTGATAGGTTGAATATTCACAATACATTATGAGGGCCTCCAACTTAAAAGCCAAGCCTGACTGGAAATGGAATATGCTACCCTCTACAGTATATTGCAAGAGGATTCATATATAACATCTTAGATGAAGAAAACCACATGAAATGCCATAAGACATATAAACTGGATAAAATTTCATTACTTAAATCATATCTCATTTTGGTTTCCTAGTAAAAAAGGAAAAAAATAAGACCAGACCAAAATTCAAAGACAACATACCAATCACATTCCATGCCATAACCTTTCTTTAATAATACTTCTGGAGCAATATAATCTGGTGTCCCAACCGTGGAAAATGCCTGTGAAATAGAAGCTTAAATTTTCAGATTTAGTGAAATGGTACTGGCTTTGCTAATAATGAAAAACTAGCATACAGATACCATTTTGAACACCGAAAAAAGCCAAAATTGAAAACAAAGAAAAGAGCATAACAGGAACTACAACAGATGTTCAAGAAGCAAAGAACATGTTTGTTTGGGCTTTGTAATTATTCAGAAGTTGTGGGCTTCTGTTTTCAGTACACTGATCACAGTTCGCATTGGAGAATCTGTTAAACTGAAGTCTGGTAAAGCCTAGTTGTCACAAAATTTATCTAAGATGACCACATGATGCAGGACATAGACCAGGAATCTGGATGAGAGAGAGAGAACTCAAAAGGAGAGGAAATGAGAAGACTTTCTCACTACACTTCAAAAAAAAAAAAAAAAGTTCAGTCTGAACAGGTAGAAATAAAAACTATAAAACTCGATTTATCTCCCCTTAACAAAGAAACATTATTTATGTCCAAACCATACAAAGTTTGTTGAATTGGAAATATTTAATGTAAATCGACAGGAAAAAGAGATTGGAGGATCAACAGCCCACAATGACAATCCGTGACATAATTACAGGGATTAGTGACTACTGTAAGGATAAAAATCCATGGTCCATGAAGGTGATTTGTGTCATGCTGACTTCAAAAATTGCCCAAACCACTCTAGCAACTCAATCTCTAAAAATCCAATTCATCGTAACGACCTAACTATTCTAATAACTCAATATAATCCTAACAACCTAACCACTCTAATCACCCTAAATAATCCTAACAAACAAAGTAACAACCTTCTCACACAACCTCCCTAAATCTCTACTTTAGTTATAATGAAAATAAAATCCAAAATAAAGGCATGAACCAATCTCTCAAGGTTGGATAGAGTCTGTCCCCAAATTCGAAAGGTTGGCATTCTTGGGCAAATGAATCATGAGGTGGTGATGCCTCAACACATGGTGGAATGAATCCTGATGAATTTATTCCAACTCTTTGGTGGTCTCTCCATCATCATACGCAGGGGGTGGGTGTATCTAAGTGGTGATTGTTGTCAAGGTTTAACTTCACCCGATTCAAATGATGAAGTATTAGTTGACATGGATACCTTCAGGCACGATGTTGAAGTTGTCAAATTAATGGGTTTTTTTGTGTAGACATCCTTGGGTGTGTCATCAAAGAAATTGAAGAAGATCAGTGCCTTCAAGTTCCTCATTTTCATGGTTCTTCTCAAGTCTATCATTGTCATGGTTTGCTCATTTTCCTTTATCACAATCGTCTTGCCTCCATGGCTTCCCCAAATGAGTCACACCATAAAACATGTTTTGCTTGCTCAAGCCCATGTTCTCACTCTCCACGACTCCTTTTGAATAGGTTATCATTATAGAGTGTGTTGAATCTAGGATCGCCTCGGGATGGGTTTAGTAATTGTTGATGTCGACGCCATGTTGATCCTCCATATGGTATATATACTCAGAGAGGCCATGACTCCTACAAGATCCCAGTCCAACTGAAGATTTTAACCTTTCCACAAATAGTACGTTAGATGCACACATCGCCTCTTCATTCCATGATCAATGGCTGTACAAGAAGCAATGGATGTGCAAGAATCGAGAAAACCAGTCCAGTATTAGGAGAGATAGAAGCAAGATCTACCGTCATGAGATGAGTGGACACAATTTCTATTGGGATGAATCAAGAAGATTTCAATGACAGATGATTTATCCTCATTATACGATCAATGTCTTCGGTCGAGCTTCCGTCCATACTTCGGGTGGATGAGGATATGAACCAGCAAAAGAATATCTCAAAGCGTTATCATGAGGGATTCTCTCGAGGCCGCTGGCCCACATCTGAAGCTTGAGTCATGAAGAGTTTCGGCATTGCTATCATCTTTCGACATAATCGAAATGCTCCTGTATGGTGCCAAGATTTTGGCCCATGTCGCCCACCATGACAATGGGAGTCTCCATCTACCTCAACAACCCGTCTATCATTGTATCTACTTCTTCTCGATTAGCATTCAATAAGATATAAAAACTAAAACTTGATTAACCCTCCCCAAAACTTGATTAACCCTCCCCAAAACTTGATTAACCCTCCCCCAACAAGGAGGTCTTATTAGCATCTGGACCATATAAAAGTTGTTGAGATTGTATAATATTTAATTTAAATTGATGATCATAATGTTATCACCCATTAGAGGATCAATGGTTTATAATGTCAATCCGTGTCACAATAATAACATAGATTAGTAACGACTGTTAAGATGTTCTTAGCTATCATAGGATTGACGTTCAATGATGGTGATTCATAGTTTAATGACTTCAAGACTCGATCAAATCGCTCTTAACAACCTAGTATAATCTTAACAATGTGACCATCCCATCAACCCACATATAATCCTCACAACCTAACCACTTTAACAATTCAATATTATCCTAACAATCTAACTACTTTAACAACTTGATATAATTCTAACAAACTAGTCACTCTAACAGCACATTATAATACTAATTAACCAAATCCAAAACAATGTTTTCAAAAACTCTATAAATCCCCAATTTAGTTGTAGTAAAAATAAAATTCAAACTAAATTTATGGACTCGATCTGCATCACCACAACTCCCCAAGGTCACAATTTTGGATGCCCATTATGTATGTTTATAGAAACTCATATACTTATACTTGAAAAGAAAAAAGAAACATATATTTGAAAAGTTGTGTAATGAAAAACACCTAACTAGATTCCATTTAAAGAGTTCAACACTATAAATGATGTCAAATATTATTTAAGTATTACGAGATAAATGGTGCACATCTATAGTGATTGATTGCAGAAAAAAAGGGTGTCATAATAAATTTAAAACATTAAAAGAATGGGTGAACCATATGACATACCAACTTCCTCCTATTCATTTGCCAATGCTGAAGTTGTTCATGGGGACTTTTCCATCGGCTTCCAATCTTTGTATCAGGAAAGCATCCATCAATATCCATTGATTCCCTCAAGTTCTCTTCACACATTGGTTCATTTTCATTTAGAGGAGAGAGTTTAGCACAATCAAGAGGCTTGCAAAGGCCAAAGTCTGAAAGCTTCATATGTCCATTTTTGTCCAAGAGAAGGTTGTCAGGCTTGATGTCCCTGCAACAAAATGATTTTGCACATAAAATACAGGGAGAAGGCTATGACATCTCCACAAGTCGACTAGGTTGCTTATCTGTTTATGTTTTTAAAAATATTGATGGTTAGAATAACCAGTCACTAACCTGTGAATGTAGTTATGTTTGTGAATAGACTCTATGGCAAGGACACTTTGGGCAATATAAAATCTGGCTACATTTTCAGTCAAGGTGTCCTCCCGTATGAGCAGAGTCATCATGTCACCTCCAGGAAGATATTCCATAACCAGATACAGGTATTCAGCATCTTGGAAAGAATAGTAAAGTTTGACAATGCAATGACTGGCAACTTCAGCTAGCAAATTCCTTTCAGCCCTAACATGTTCAACCTACATTAAATAATCAAAACAGTTTATCATCAAGGACAGTTATACAAGGCATGATAGAGCAAGATGCTAATATAGTACTTATAAAACTTTAGGAACAAGATCATTAACAAGCAGAATGATAAAAATAAAAATAA
Source organism: Acorus gramineus (assembly GCA_030737835.1). NCBI lineage: Eukaryota > Viridiplantae > Streptophyta > Magnoliopsida > Acorales > Acoraceae > Acorus > Acorus gramineus. Next base: position 377,418 of record JAUJYN010000038.1, on the reverse strand, counting down.
ATAGTATGCGAGTCAACTACAGATAAATATTAAACAACCATAATGCAACATTTCGTGAGCATACTATGGATTCTTCATACTTGCACTTGAAACTTAGCATGAATGAATAAGTGTCCAATAATAATAGAGGTTTATGAAAAAAATAGCAGTTTAAATGACATATATGTCTCCTCTTATAGATATACAGACATGGCAAAATTCCAGAATCCCACAGGTAAAGCTTCCAACCTTTTTTTTTTTTTTAAGAAATAAGTAAATTTCTGACTTCACTTGAGACAAAACAATGATGTGGGCACTTGATCAATAAACAAACACATCAATAAGGACAGTGGACATATCAGTATATTTAGCATAGAGATCAGTGAATATCAGTACATGGTGTATATATCAGTTTTGAAGTGAAAGATATAAAACATAGATGGGTACCTTGAACACCAAAAATAATTGTATCACAAACCACCAGTTTGTAATTGGCCAATAAATACAATACATGTAATTAACCCTTAAATACAATATATGATAAATACATTGCAAAATTATCTATACACTAAATTGGCCTACTGTTAGATAAAAAGAACTTTGGTGTCAACTGATTTATTTCACAATTTTTTCAGAATTTTTTTCTGTTTTTGGAATCAACAGAAATAAATTCAATAAAACTATATGAAAACTGACTCCAATCTATGAAAGTACATATGGCGCACATGAGCTTAGACGCTACATGTGTGGTATACATAGATCAAACCAAACTCCTTAGCTGATCTGTGTATAATTAAATTATCACTACATCTTTTCTGTAGTCAGAATACAGTGTGCTAATGTTGAATGGAAATGTTGTATTCTACCATACTAAATAGTAAACGTTACACGTAAGTTGCAAAGTATAAAGATTTATACAGAAAGATAACCACACCATATGTGGATCTACACATACGTGGAGACCTTTCCCCCCGGCCCTCCAGTTATCTACCCACCCGAATTTTTTTTCCAGGGTGGGGTGAATGGCAAGGGGGAGAGATAGAGAGATGGAGTGAGTGATAGAGAGAGAGAGAGAGAGGAAAGGAAAGAAAGAAAGAGTTAGAGAAAGAGAGAGGGTGGCTGGCGGTGGCAGAGAGGGAGACGGAAGAAGGTGGCTGCGTCGAAGGAGGGAGGGGGGGAGGGGAGGGGAGGGGAGGGATAAAGGGAGGAAGGGAGGGAGGGAGAGAGAGAGAGAGAGAGAGAGAGAGAGAGAGAGAGAGAGATGAGAGAGAGAGGGCGACTGGTCACCCTTCTCCGCCGCCCCCTTTGCCCACCTCCACCCTCTCTCTGCTCTCCTCCCCACCCCCCAAAAAAAATTTCAATGGGGTGGGGTTCCACCCCATAAGATCGTTCACCGGTATCTTCGAAAGAGGCATCCTCCCCTATCCAGATCCACGCTGATCAGGTTCAGGATCATAACCCAAACTGGGAGAGCATTTTTCTGGAAGTGTCCCTCGGGGACTCGTCTAGTGATTGGGCAACAGGGAAAATTTAGAAAGGGGGGTGAGATGGACGATGGTGTCGAGAGCTCCTAGAGGTGTGAATTCAGTGTTGAGGATTTAGTATTGAGAGAATCTAATTCTCAAATAAAAGATGGAGCAGTACAACCAATGGAAGGGTGATGTGGCATTTTACAGTTATGCAAGGGGATGGGAGGAGATAGATGTATGGGAAGAGGATGAGTTCATCACGCAGGTGAGAGAGTGGGGCTCAAGTGAAACAACATAAGATGGCTTTTCTTCAGCATTCTACAATATTAAATTTCATGTGGAAAGAAGTGATGACACTAGAGAGAAAAAAGAGGGTTGGGCCACGGGAACTTAATAACATAGTGAATAATGGGGCAATCAAAGAAGTGGAGCAGACTCTCTCCCTATTAATCTCCTCAATGGTGAATTGTGGCATAGAAGATGAGCATCATGACCACCCCTTCTTATATTGTCATTTTAGCTCACGTGTGTGGGGATATGCGAGTGGAATCCTTGGGGACTTATATTCTTACACCAACTTAGAGAGAATGTAGTCCTTCCATAGGAAGATCATGACTGGAGCTAGAGGTAGAGCACCAAATATATTGGAAGTATCCCTCAGTATATTGGAAACAGTGGCTTGCTCAGAATGAGTTTGTTTTTCCAAAACAAGAGGGTTTAAATCGGGAACAAATAGGGAGGAGATCATGGCTTCATTTCGAGCTTGGGAGGACGCAACTCTACAAAAATCAATAATAGCATGTGTGGAGCATAAGTGGGTGGCTTAGGGATGGGAGGAGTATCCTCCTTTGGTGTCCTATTTTTCTATTTTTTTTTCTTTTCTTTTGACAATTCGGGAGATCCCTCTACCCTGTTTGTTCGAGGGACAACATATTATGAATGAAGTCCCTACCTGTTACATTAAAAAATATATATCAATGGCGCCTACAAAATCATCTCCCTCTTAGGCAATGAAGTTTTTGTTGTCATTGTTTCTTCTTTTGTGGTACAGTATCTCCTTAAGGCATCTCTACTGGTGACTACTTGTATTAATGAGTTTTACAATCTTTCCTTGCTGGGAACAGGGGCAGAAACCAAAATACGGGCTTGCTTTGCCCTGGATTTTTTTTTTTTTTTTTTAAATTGGTATGAACTTTTATTAATAGTTAAAAGCCCCCAAAGAAAAGAAAACGAAGGATATCCAAACAAAAGAGCAAAATGGAAAGGAAAACCAGATTAGGATAGAATTCCCAATCAAAAGCAAGAATACAAAATTAACTCGTCTCAAAACATGAAAGACCCATAATAACCCATAATAGATAATAAGATAATACAAACTTTGCCCTGAAAGTTACCCAAGTCGTTATCTTGGAGAACATAAGATAATAAGCATGTTCAGGCTTCACAAAGTTTTGTTCCAACATATAAATTAGTTCTTCCCAGAATTTTTTTTTTTTTTTAACTCATATTGCAGATAAGTTGTGGTCGGAGTCAGTTTGCATCATGGAAGCCTCTCGCGGACCATTTTTGGAAGAAGTGTGCGGGGTGGAAAGGGAGGATGATGACAAGTCAGAAATTGGCCAATTCATGCACCAGGATAATAGACTCTTGAATCTTGACATAACTATATATCAATTTTTGTGCTAATCTCATGTAATCAAGTGAGGTCTAGAATGTCATAATATAGAATCAGAGATCCTCTCTTATGATATAGGTGTTAGATGAACTTTCTATGATTTAAGTTGGGTTGGGTGTAAATCCAAACTTCTTGGTCCTTTAACCATATAAGCTGTAGATCTCAATTGTTAAAGCCATTAAAGAAAATACCACATACATATTTTCATTCGGACCCATAGCTCAATGGTTGACAAAAGTGAATGTAACCAAAGATCTTGGGTTGAAGTCTGACTGCTTACCGAACCAAAAACATTGCCTCATATAGAGATATGATATAATTGAATATATGTGCAAAAGAAAAAGCTATTACGATGGGAATTATCATATACCAGAAATAAAGAAAATAAAAGATGAATGACAAAAAAAAAAAACATAATAATTTTTTTGAAAAACTGACTCTTTTACATTGTCTATTTGCTTGGCAGAAGAAGTGATATATTGGATTTACCTGACCCCTGCTAAGCATCTCAGATTTCTTCAGCTTTTTCATTGCATAGATATTGCCAGAAGTCTTTTCTCGACACAATCTCACCTATAGCAATGGGAAGTAACCCAGAGTTTCGCATGCAACAATGTACATTAGTAGTTCAAATAATGATATAAGAGGAAGCAAATACAATTTCCATGTACATCATACATAACATGCTTGAAATAAATTTCTAAAATAGTATGGTTTCCACTTTGAAAGTCATCACCAACTTCATAAGAATTTAAACTAAAATGCAGTTAACTTTTCACTTTTAAGGTCCATTCCAGATTATGAAACCCTCAAGAGAAGATGCTTACAAGATGGACCTATCAAAACTTATGATGTCTCAACCACCTTCAACTTTGCATAATATTGGCCTTTACAAAAAGTAATGAAACACAAAGTGTTGAGGGTGAGTTCTCGATTGGGTGAATTCAATGCTGTAGCATGCCCAAACATGCCTTTGGGGGGGTCCAATCCAAAGTGAGCATACGTAATGCAGTCCAAGAAAAGCCCATCCACTCCACATATAGGCCCATTCAAGCTAATTAGAAAAAACCCATGGGAGCCTTCCACAAGATACTATTCATATCTACATTATGTTGGAGCTGTGTAAAATTATACGTGGGGTGTGTATCTGTATGTGTGTTGGGTTGGCGGGGGTGGTTAGCCTTTAATAATAGTAATGCCATTTGTTACTGTTGTGCTGGAAAAGAGGATGTCAATCCTGGGGACTTGAAAAGTCAACACTCATTATGAGCTTCTCTTACCGTACACTTGAAGAGAAATGAAATTAGGATGAATTAAGAAAGCCATTCTATTCCAGCCAACATTGATTTTTCCCTTGTTGTCTTCCCTTATATTGAATGTGGTGTGAGCCTTATCCTTTAATCCTATATTCCAACCTTGCATAAGTCCCTTACAATTCTTCCCAATTTATAATTTGAGAGAATCATAATGTATCATTACACCACACATGTCTATTACAACATCATATAAAGCTCATGTAATTATACTGAAGTTATCCAAATATTCAACCATGATAAATTAAGAAAATACTATTCAATTTGGTTAAATCATTTTGATAACAAACCAACCAAAACTATGTAGGTTAACATGTTGGAGAATGATTGTGAATAGAAATATTGCTCATAAATATGTCATGCATATCCGCACCTCTCCAAAAGCTCCTCTACCAATGATGGTTAAGAGCTCAAAATCATCCGTGCATATCTTATGTCTTTTAAGACGCATAAATTCAGTCTCCTTCCGCTCGAGATCCTTGATCAAGTTTACTTGTTCCTCCTCTGATACACTAGAAGAAGCCAACCTTCTCTCTAAAACCCAACGTCTGATAAAAAATGGATAGAATTGCATCAAACATAATGACTGTAAATAGAATAAACCTCATAATGGAAATCATATAAATTTGATCCATGAGGATGATAAATTTGATCCATAGGGATGAAAAGAACATCTCAAAAAAGCAACCTCTCATTAATGTGTTAAAAATTACGTCTCATATTCCTTTGGGGATTTTGCATATATACCCTTTCAAAACATGATATTTATTTTTACTCAATTAAAATATACTCTCTCATTATGGAAATCATTCAAATTTTATTTTGCATAATTATCACTCTAGTTACGTTTTCTCAATTTTTTCTAAACTTGTTCACTAACACCATTAAGTCAAGTAGAAAGACCAAAATATACTTATTAGGTTTTTTATATATTTACTCTCACAAAGTGTAAATATTTAATAAATCAAAAATATATATTTGCTTCAATATCATGAAAATAAAGAATTTCAAATTTCAAATAAAAATGATTTAATTCAATTAAGACTTGCAGTTTTAATTATGTTTTGCTTACATTTTTCTTCGACGGTTAATCGTCATGCCCACCGGTTACTTTGTTTAATTTTAAGACTTCTAAGATTTATTGATAATTCATTGACCTTTGATGGTTGCTGTCAAAATACTTGTCGCAAACCTGGAAGGTCAACTGCTTCAAAAGATTTGTTGGGTGCATGGCTCAAGGCAGCATGCAAAGGACCATACCCCGACTGTCCTGTTTGTCAGCATATCCTATGTTGCTTGAAAGGATGAAGATCCATTAATAAGGGTTTGACTTGTCAATTGAGGAAAGGCTTTGTTCAAGGGGGGGGGGAGAGAGTTTGATATTGCTTATATATAAGTGGTGGGCTTGTGAAACACCAACGGGCAAGAAAAACACCAAGTCACCCATCCACTCCTACATCCATTCCTACTAGACCAATTCAGCTTTAAAAGGGAATGAGTGAAGCAATGGGGAGCAAGAAAGAAAGAGAAGTTACAATGTGTTGAGGGAGAAAGTAGACTTTCTAGTTGCTTGGACGCAGGATAATGGCTAATGTCAATGTAGTTGTCAGCAAGTAGGTCCTTGGGAGCTTTCTATACATATTTCATTACTAACATTTATTTGACACGTTTTGGCTGCAATCTTTTGCTTACAATGAAACAAATGCCAAATTATAGCAACTCATTCAGAAACATTGGACATTCCAATTTGGTTCAAGATTGAGGTCCTGTTCTTGGATTTTCCATTCTCCTAAACAATTTAATGATAAAAAAAATCACATTAATATCAGTTCCACTCACAGAAGACAAATAAACAGAGAGGACAACAATCCGGAGACATCGATCCAAAGCCAGCATTACACAGAAACAAAAATCAAATACGTCTACAAAAAAAAAACCTAAGTAGATCAAAGCATCAGATCCAAAAAAAAAATAGACCAGATCAACGGGAGGGCGATTACGAGAGATCATGAGGAGAATGTGAAATCCATTACCTCTCCCTCCGCTCCTGGAGGTTCTTCATCTGAGACCTGTAGTGATTCTCGATGAACTGCTTCGCGATCGCCACCTTCTCCATGGTCAGGCTCGACCCCGTCGCCTCCTCCTTGTTCTCCGTCCCCTCCCCCTCCTCCTCCATCCGATCCATCTCTCTCTCTCTCTCTCTCTCTATACAACGATACAGATGTACTGCAAATTATTATCTATAAATAATGATATTATTATATATAAATCAAAGCCAGAGAGGACGACGAGGTCAGGTCACCCACAACGACGGGGAATGGAAACCCAAATAGACGAGAAGAAAAAAAAATCGGGTCTGCGTCGTCTGAAGTGGTTCGGGTGAATCTCGGGATACGTTTAGATGGGTTTGGATCGCGGGATTTGATGAGATGTTGACCGTGCGATGGTTTTGTGGTTGGAGAGAGTGCGGCGAGTGGGTTTATGGATATCGGGTTCCGCGAGTTAGCTTAATCGAAGTTGATTTAATGAGCTCTCCGATTGCCTCTCTCCGGTGCCCTGTTTGAAGGGCTGTGTTTTAATGGGAATCCATTTTGGGCGAAAGTTTCTGCGTGTAATTGTTTCACATCAACAAATTTATAATGCGCATTTAGTGTGGAAGTACTTTTAAAAAAAATATTAATTTCAGGACCCTCTGGGTTCCATCTGGATGTGGAATAGGGGACTAGATAACATGGAATAAAGTAGAATAGGAGAATTTGGATGTTATGGTGCATTGAATATCCATGAATAATGTATGCTTGATAAATTGGTATAAATTAATATATGGATTTCAGCTAACTTTCAGAATTAAAGTACTTTCAGGTTATTCTATCCAAAGAATATGTTGGCACACTGTCAAATCACTTATCATCACCTCTTATAAATCACATGTGAAAGCAACTATCATAATTTTTTTACCTTTTATAAATCATTATCCACACTTTATTTACATTTTATTCAAACAACAAAAAAATTATTATTACGTTCTCAACTGAAATAATTCAAATAATTCAAAATCACTTATTCAACTGCTATACCCACTTATGCGGTATAACTGTATACCCAGAAACAAATCTTATTCTGTATCCAAAAAGGGGCTTAAATTATTTTTAGGTATCTAAAACATTTGAACTTATTTTTAGACCTTCAAACCTCATTATTTATTATTTTTATGTCCTTTTGAGTAACAGGCGTCAATCATTAAGTTCACCGCTAACATTTTCATGTTTGCTCATCCACTTCATTGACTGTGTACATTATTAACAGGTATAAACACACTGTTAGTAGGTCTACGTATATTCATAAGCCCTAACAAGTCTAGATACATTGTTAATAGATGATGGAAAGAACAAAAGTAAAAGATAATTCCCATTGAATGGAATAGCGCATAAATAATACCCCAACAAATTTGGGGACCTAAAAAATAAGTCAAAACATTACAAGGACAAGAAATTAAGTGGTTCCCCATAGTAGAGTAGCTATAATTAATTTTCCCAAAAAAAATCATGTAACCGTGAAGCCTCTTTGCAAATGATAATGTGATTGCTATAATTATGACGTATTGACATAAAAACTAAAATGATATTATACATAATCAGGGGAGGAGCCATAAATTAGAAAATAGGGGCCAGGGAGCTAAAAGTCATAGAATAAAGAAAAATAATATTTACAAAATAATATAAATGTACAATAATTTAAGATAATTAAAATTGTCAAATGATAGCATATTCTATGAAGTATTAGAAGATTGAGATTGGAAGTTATATTTTAGTGTTTTTTATTTTTTAGTCCATGTAACTATATGATTTAGTGAGCGATCTCTCACTCTTCATATTTCAGTTTAAGTCCCTAGATTTAAAGGGTATGTTTTGTAAGAACTCAAACCTCTATTTAGGCTTATGCTATTATTTTATATGTTTGGATTGATGGATAGCACAATGATACGTGTTATTTCACATTATTATTCATTTGGAGTGCATTAGGTTCATGTATGCTTAGGATATATACTAAGTTGCATATTAGGCATGATTCGGATTTAATTTTATTAATGTCCAAGATGGAGTAGTTTAAATCTAGTTTTATCATGGAGCATTCAATTTTGAGTTAGATTTTATACAAAAGTGGAATTAGATCATTTAGATTCATGTAATAAAAGTTATGAGTGTTTTTTCAATTATACCCTGGGGATGGAAAAGGTGTGGCAGCAGCCCTGTTTGATGTTAATTGTATAATTCGGAATGGTTAGAGGGGTTATTGGAGATTCAATTAAACATGAAAGTTATAGATAATCTTATTGGCTTTCCAATGGATTTTTAATTGCATAATTCTGAGCTAGATTATGGAAGTTATGATGGTTGGAGTCGAGGCTATGCGAAATTTTAAAGGAGGGTACTTTGGTAATTTGGCCGGATTTCATAATTCCATTTAATTGAATGGGTGAAGTCGGTGGTGTATATGGTGTAGAGAGAGTCAGCTGAGACTCATTTTCAAGTGAAAATACAAGAGAGAAGAGGAGAAGGGGAGGAGGAAAAGGGACTGAAGAGAGTTTTGGTGAGATCATTTAATCATTTGATTTTCTTTTGTGACTTGTTTTAGTTTGTTGATTTGGATTTTTATTTGGGGGAGGTTATATTCATTTTGTTCTAGGGTTTTAATTGTTGATTTGGGGAAAAAGAAGGAGGGATGATAGTTTTGGAGGCTTGGGATGTACCTATAGAGGTAAGGCAGATCTCTGTCTTGTGAAGATCCTTGTGAATTTGATACTTAAGAGACATATTCTGATGATTGTGTCTGCATATGATATGATCATCTATATGTATAGATCATATATATGAAATTTTGTGACATAATATTACCTGTGCTGTAAATTATAAGCTATTTTGTAAGGACTGTCCAGATTCAAGTGGGACTTCACCAATTTCTAAAAATATTTTATTTCGGGCATTTAGAGATTAAATCAGATTATGATGTCTTCATGGATTATAATCTCAGCATGTCAATGAATGTGTATGATTTATTTTAAAATTATTGGATAAGTATTTGGTGCTGTGGATATCAAAGAGTAGGGTTGTTTGCTGCCCAGATTTATATAGTTGCTACCAAGATTTGTTGTTGTGATGGTATGATGTTTTCTTGCTGATTTATAGGTGATTTAATTGGATGATAGCCTATGGATGAATGGCTTTTGATGGTGTAGAATAATTGATTTAGTAGTTGGAGGTATAGGGTGTATTTTGCATTTGTTGGGTAGGACCTTAGGAAATGTTCTAGATTTTTTTTTTGTGCATGGATGCTTTATTCATTGGTTGAGTTGATGATGTTTGTCTGTCAGAGGGGTTTCCTCAATGTGAGGAAACGTGGTGATCTTGTGGTGGGAATGGCTATGCTCCCACGAGTTCAGTAGCGATCACGCTACCGTTGGACTACTCGAGGCGTGTGATTCACTGCTAGACGCAGTACTTGTATCAGTGAGTGGATCTAACTTGGCATTCTGATAGTATAGCTCCATGCTAAGTCATGTTTATGGCATCTTTGATCTTAATCTAGTATGCATGACTATGGTGGCATCCATAAATGATAACATGACATGGTTAAGTAGATTGTAATTGAAGTTCATGTTTATCTTGCTATACATATAATAAACTTGGAATATGTAGTTAAGGGTAGGAATTGATATTATTGTATTATGTCATATCCTGAATGCATGCTCATGATCTATTATTGTTAGTGCTTGCATATTATGTTCTATTATCAGCATGCTCTATAGATCATCGTCTACTGATCTGGTAAAGACATTGCTAGGGATAGGGTTTTGATCGTGTGGGTCAGATCCTATTGCCTGTTGTGGTTTATCTCGTAGGTCCTCGACCGGTGTGTGTCGAGCATGTTCGGGGTGGCTTAATTATGATAGTTCTTGTGAGTTATGAGTGCAAACCTGCAGTTGAGGTGAGGGTAAACTCTGAATGTCCTTCACGAGAGGAGCGTTTTCGAGATTCATCTTGGACGCCTACAGTATTCGATACTTTAAATCGGCTACGCGTCAGAGTGGTTGGATGACAGAGAGCCTTAGCCAAGACACTGGGTTTGGTGGTTCAGCTTTGCATTAAGATGCTTCATGTGAGTTAGTTGAGGTGAGGGTAAACTCTCGGTGTCCTTCACGAGGGGAGCGTTTTCAAGGTTTATCCTAGACACCTACGGTATCCGATAGTTTAAATCGGTTACGCGTCAGAGTGGTTGGATGACAGAGAGCCTTAGCCAAGATGTTATGCTTGTGTCATTTGGAGCTTTATTTTTTTATTGGAGTCGTTGGAATTTTGGGTTTTAGCCCCTACGGGAGTTGGGGTACTCTGATTGAAAATCTGACTGCATAATTGTTCTCCTGGTACTGGCATTGGCCTACTTGTAAATTTTCGTCGCAATCTGATGTCTTTTTAGAAGTTATGCAATTCTGATTGGTATTCGGATTTAATTTTGTTAATGTCCAAGATGAAGTAGTTTAAACATGATTTCGTCATGGGATATTCAGTTTTGAGTTAGCTTTCATACAAAAGTAGAATTAGATCAACTGGATTCATGTAGCAAAAGTTATGGGTATTTTTCCAATTATACCCCGGGGATGAGAAAATCCTGGCAGCAGCCTTGTTCGATGTTTAGCTTCCATTTTGGAATAGCTGGAACGGTTATTTGATCTGAGCAATATGAAAGTTGTAGATAATCTTCTTGGCTTTCCAAAGGATTTTGAATTGTGTAATTCAGAGCTATATTGTGGAAGTTATGGTTGTTCTAGTGAAGCCTGTTTAGAATTTTTGGTCAGGGCCGATTTGGTCTTTTGAACCACACTTTTGGCTATTAAATGCCCCCTTTTGTGTGTCTCTCTCTCCCCTCACAAGAGGCCATCCGAGCCCCTCTTATTTTTTCCCCTTTTGTTTGGTTTTGCATGGAGAAGGTGAAGGAGAAGATGAATAGTGCTTGAGGGGAAGATCAAGTGTAGGTGTGTATGCATGTGTGTGTGTTGTGTCGTTTCTTTCCCTTCTCCATCTTCATCTCACTCATGCTACCCTCTTGAATTCCCCCCTGTTTTAAGCCAAGTAGAAGGTGTGCTGTGAATAAGTGAAGGAGATGGTGGTAATGGTAATGAAGTGGTGGTGGTGGTGTGTGTGGTGTCATTGTCAACCCCAACACCTTCTCTTCTCCTCCCCCTCTCTTGATAATCTTATTCCTCTTCTTTTGTGCTTGCTAGGATGTTGTGGAGGGCATGCATGTGGGTGTTGTTATGTGTAATTGCTGCTGCTCATGGGATGTTTGTGTTAATGCATGAATGGGGTGGCTTTGTGTTGTAAGGCAGATTTTCTGTCTCCTTAAGATCCTTGTGCATCGGGTACTTCGAGGCATATTTTGAGGCTTGTGTCATCACGTAATATGATCATCTATGTGTCTAGATGTTATATATGAAATTTAGTGTCAATATGATATCTGTGTTGTAAGTTAGGACCTGTTTTGCATGGCCTGTCCAGATTCGCGTAGGATTTGATCAGTTTCTGGAAACATTTTATTTCAGGCATGTAGAGGCTAAATTAGGTTATGATGTCTTCACGGATTATGATCACAACATGTCAAAGAATGTGTGTGATTTATTTCATACTTTGTGGATGTGTATTTGATGCTGTGGAACTCAAATAGTAAGGCTGTTTGCTGCAGATGCACAAGTTTTACATGGCTGTGTCAATGAGTTATTTATGCATGTTATAGGCAATATTAAGAGTTGGTTTCTCCATGAAGTAGGCTTACATATGTGTCAGGAAGCTTCATATTGTATTTTGGCATGTGGTTTATCTATATTGTGTTGTGTCTTGCAGATCTCGTAGACCGGATGCGTGGCGATTCAAATATTTGTGAGTGGTTCGATCCAACCCTTCGAGAAGCGTTCGATGCACGTAGTCGTGTATCGCGCATCCATGGTGCATCTTGGCACCCATATTATGTTAGATATTGCATGCTAGGACTGTATAGCTCGTATATTGTGTAGAACCCCCTATTCTACAATGTACTTGCTTATGTATGGTATTCATTTAAGAATGATTGTGTTACATGCACCCCTCTGGTTTGGGCTTGCTTTATGTGTGGTGTATGGATGTATAGAATATGGCATGTCTTAGGTAGTCTTGTAATACTACCCTGATATTAATTATATCTAACATAATCAAGCTTGGGTTAATATTCGGGTATAGGCCTAATGTTCCCTTGTTATAAAGACTTGAGGGCATGGTGTAGTTGTTGCGCCCATCTTGTTGGGGGCAAAGCTATGACCTTTGTGAGATGATGATGCTTCATCTCTCTCTCGCCCTCTCTCTTTGCGCGAACTGAGTAAGTAGATGTGGTTCCTACTTGACTTAGGTTCGCTTGAGAATACTGGCATGGGCCTGTTGATGCGCGAGATCGTTCTTAACCCTTCATTGCCCTTTTAAGTTGGTGATATCCAACACATGTTAGGTTGTATGTTGCGTGCTTGCATAATCAATGCCCTTGCATGCATGTGTAGCTAGGCGTGCGGTGTGCGCGCGGGCTGCTGCGCTGGGGCGCAGTGAGCGCGCGGTGCACCCGGGAAGCTCGGCGGCGTGTCCGGGCGTGCAAGGCGCCTTGGCGCGCGGGCCGGGGCTCGGCTATGCGCCCGGGGCGGGTGGCCGTGCGTGCGGCTGCCCGGGGGTTCGGGAGTGAGTCGGGATGCTCGGACACGCGTGCGTACGGGCCGTATGTACGTTTGTCCGAGTGTTGTGTATTTTAGTGTATTTTGTTGTATTTGTGTATTATACTCACCGTATTAAATACCTGTCTTGCAGATCTTGACAGACGGTCGCGCGACGACCCAGATACCGGTGAGTGGGACGATCCAACCCAGTAGGGAGGCGTTACATGCACTTGGGCGTGTACCGTCCTCCCCTGGGGCACCATAGTAAATATTAACCTGTTTAATATGAAAACTATGTAAGCATGATAATCTGTAGTATCCATGCCACCCTAGATTTGTATGCTAGGAACTTATACCCTTAGGACCCGTATAAGAACCATGCACCCTGTTATCATGTTTCCATGTTAGGAAAGCCCCGATCGATGCATGTTCCCATTTAGTTTAATTCATTTAAATAAAATGTGAGCATGTGATTATTAGCCTGTCTTAGTGAATATTATAGGGGAGGGGCCTCGCGAGGACAGCGGTGAGACCCGGGCTAGGGTACTCCGTGTTCCTTGTTTGGTTGTCGGGATGTCCTATATCGGGACCTCACGCTGCCCTCCCAAGGATTCTTTCCCCGTTAATATTCCAACCTCTTTATTATTATAACGCATGTTTCCCCGCATCCTGGTTATGCGCCCTGTTGGAATTATGAAGAATTCAAGGCATTAGAGTTGTAGAGATGTGTGGTCGGCGGATCCGAATGGATCATATGCGTATGGGTAGGCTGTTCTGTTTCCCTTCGTTGGATCCGTGTAGAGACTGCCCCAGCATTAGAAAGGCCGTCCCTTCCGAGGGCTCCCATCAGTAGGCGCCACCCGATATTTGTGACGGACTGTGCTGAAGTGTGGGTGAAGGCCAAGCGGCCTACGGAGTGGAGGAGAGACTATCGGTGGACCAAGGGCGACCATCAGCCTAGTCAGTCCCAATATCCTATGTCACCTATTGAGAGGTGAGGGTGAGGGTGTAGTGGGTTGGCGATGTAGCGACCCACTGAATTGTTAGTCCCAATATCCTATGTCACCATATTGAGGGGTGAGGGTGAGGGTGTATGATTGTGTATGGATGATTATCAGGCTAATAAGTCCCAATATCCTATGTCACCTATTGAGGGGTGAGGGTGAGGGTGTAGTGGGTTGGCGATAGCGACCCACTAGCCTGTATAGCTGTTGCCATTTTGTGGCTTTTAATAATGAGATTGTGGATTAATATGATCTGGTGGTTAATATATATTGTGATGCATGGGTTGTGCTGTTCACTGAGCGTGTGGCTCACCCCTCGCATAATATTTTCTCCAGTGTCATCTGAGTCGGATCTGGAGGAGGAGCTCCCCGAGGGACTTCATCAGTAGCGGAGTAGCGCAACATCCCGCGAGTATCAGAGGCTATCAGCATCCCCTGTGATTGTATGTATTTATTCCGTGCTTAGGCACGCGTCTGTGTATTGTATTTGGATGTCATTGTGTATATTGGCTCTCACAGGACAGTTGATTATGTATCGAGTCTGTAATATATTTTTGGATTACAGATTCAGTCTTTTAGCTTCCGCAATTGGTGTATATATCATGTCAGCCCCCTTTTTGTTGTCTGTGTTGAAATTGTTGATGTTATGTGAGTATGCTATTGAACTCCTGTTTGGACTGATATCATATATACACTTGCCGCGTCCCGGGGACGGCCGCCCTGGGGCGTGACAACATGTTTGTATTATATTTGGATGTCGTTGTATATATTGGCTCTCACAGGACAGTTGATTATGTATCGGGTCTGTAATATGTCTTTTGAATTACAGACTCAGTCTTTTAGCTTCCGCTATTTGTGTATATATTATGTCAGCCTCTTTGTTGTCTGTGTTGTCATTGTTGATATTGTTTAGAGTATGTTATTGACCTCATGTATAGACTGCTGATATCGTATATACCATTGCCGCGTCTCGGGGACGGCCGCCCTGGGGCGTGACAAACCCAATGGATAACAAGGTCACGCGGTGGTGCGACCAACCTCACCCTCACCCTCACTCCCGGAGGAAGACTCTTGGGACTTTTGGGGAGAGACCATACCGTTGGTCGAAGAGACGCGGAATTACTGGTCCACACAACACTATTGAATCACCAACCTCACCCTCACCCTCACTCCCGGAGGGAGACTCTTGGGTCTCTTGGGGAGAGACCATACCGTTGGTCGAAGAGACCCGGAATTACTGGTCTACACAACACTACTGGATCATCTACATCGAGATAACTGCCCAACGATGTCTTTGAACATCGATACGCAACCGGACCCAACAACTATGGGAACGGACGAACAACGAATGGGTCACGCGGCGATGTGTCTTCACCTCATCCTCAAAACTCACCCTTTAGAGGTGACATAGGACTTTTGGAAGAGACTTAGACTGCTCTACACCCTTGGTCCACCGGTAGCCCTTTCCCCACGTAGCCTCTACCTAGTATACTCCCACGATCAGTACGCTTCCGAACGCATCGGTAGTACCTACGGATGGGAGCCCTCTGTCAGGACAGCTTTTCCAACGCCGGGGAGTTCCTACATCGGATCCAACGAAGGGGAGAACGATTTCACGCTCGCAATATCATTCGTTAGCCCTCTCCCGGGTAGCCTCTACCTGGTACACTCCCACGATCAGTACGCTTCCGAACGCATCGGTGGTACCTACGGATGGGAGCCCTCTGTCAGGACAGCTACAACCCGGGCCGCTTCAACACAGACGACATTGGGAGGAAACACTCCATGTTCACAAAGCGAACCCAATGGAAAAACAACTACTCTCGATAATCACATATCGATGATATCGAAAACTATTGCACTCCCACATGGTTGCGTCGCTCGGACACAAGGGGGGGGGGTTGCCTCTGCTCTCACGCAGAAATAATCCCAAGGCACATAACCCAACAGGCGGTTCATATACACGCCTAGCACGGGTAGGCCTAGCTTAATGCCACAACTACCGGCTTAACAAAACCGATAAGATAATGAATTCTCTGAATTCCAAACGAGTGCATCGCTCGGATGCACGGGGGCGATTACATCGCTAGCGCTCTAACTAATAAGGTACAACCCAACAACGGGTCATACCCACGCCTATTTCAGATAGGCCTAATCAGTTTTAATCTGCACATATATATCCAGGAGAATTATATCTTAGTTATGTACATGAACTACATGCACAATAACCTATCAAATAATTATAGGGATACTCCCTAACATGGATTTACATCATAATAAATCATACAACATGCATACATGGCCGTTAATCACATATGCATGTGTTGGATATCACCAACTTAAAAGGTAAGGGTCAAGCGCGATCTCGCGCACTAACAGGTGAATGCTAATATTCCAAACGAACCCGAGTCGAGTAGGAAATCGCCTCTACTTACTCAGTTCGTGCAAAGGGAGAGGGCGAGAGAGATCATCATCTCATGAAGTTGGTCATAGCTTTGCCCCATTAGCATGGGCGCAACAACTACACCACGCCCTCGAGTCTTATCGCAAGGGAATATTAGGCAGGTACCCGTTATTAACCCAGACTTAATCATGTTCAATATTCCAATTAATATGGTGGGAGTAATGTTACAATACTACCAAAGGCATGCCATATTCTATACATCCATACACATTACAAAAATACATGCCCATACTAGAGGGGCGCATGCAACACAATCATTCATACATGGATACAATACATGTATATAAGCCTAGCATGCAACATATCTAACATATTATAGCTTAAGCATGGCCATACTACTTATCTACACAAGTAGTATAGCTAAGATGCCCCATCGATGCGCGACGCACGACTACGCGCGTCGAGCGCATCTCGAGGGGGGGGGGGGATTGGATCAAACCACTCACAGATACCCGGATCGTCACGCGTCCGGTCTACGAGATCTGCAAAACACAACCAATGATCCACAATTAAAATATGGAACCTCCTATCACACATATAAGCCTACTTCATGAAGGCCCTAACGCCTGATACTTCCATATTATCACCCAAGACACATGCAAACAACTCCTTGACACTCAATCAAGCAAAACTGCCAAACCTGCTGCAACCAACCCTACTAATTGGTCTCCACAGCACCCGATACACTTCCACAAACTATGAAATAAATCATGCACATTCTATGCTATTCTGGGATCATAATCCATGAAGACATTAGAACCTAATTTGGCCTCTACAAGCCTGAAACAAATCATTTCCCGAAGCAGGTCAATTCCCACGCGAATCTGGATAAGTCATACAAAACAGATTCTAACTTACAACACTGATATCATAATGACCCCAAATTTCATACATAATATATAGACACATAGAGGATCAAATCCTAAGAAGACATAAGCCTAAAAATATGCCTCTCAATACTAGATTCACTGAGATCTTTAAAAGACAGTGATCTGCCTTACCGAAACTGGGGGAGGGAAATGGGGAGATGCGGGGTTATCGACACACCCCGACCACCTCAACCACCACCACCACTAGCACCATCTCTTCAGCCTCTCCACCTGTCACGCCCCAGGCGTCCCCGAGACGTGGCAAGTGTATATATAATATCAGAATCTACACAGGAGGTCAATAATATCATACACAAGCAACCAACATGACACACAGACAACAAAAGCAGGGCTGACATGATATATACACCAAATGCGGATAACTAAAGACTGAATCTGTAATCAAAACACACTACAGACTCCATACATAATCACATGTCCTGTGAGAGCCAATATACATGCAAAGACATCCAAATACAACACAAACGCGTGCCCAAGCACGGAAAATAATACATACAGGTACAAGGGATGCTGATAGTCTCTGCAACTCGCGGGACGTGGCGCTACTCCGCTACTGATGAAGTCCCTCGGGGAGCTCCTCCTCCAGATCCGACTCAGATGACACTGAAGAAAATATTATGCGAGGGGTGAGCCACACGCTCAGTGAACGGCACAACCCATGCATCACAAATAATATTGACCACAACCAGATATCTTTATAATCCACAATTCATATTACTTAATCCACAAATGATAGCACAACTCAAAGCCGTGGGTTGCTCAAACGCCAACCCACTACACCCTCACCCTCACCCTTCAATGGGCGACAAAGGATATTGGGACTGGCTACACATAACCAGCGGGTCGCTTCCGCCAACCCGCCACACCCTCACCCTCACCCTTCAATGAGTGACATAGGATATTGGGACTAACTGCACCAAAAACCAACGGGTCGCTTTCGCCAACCCGCTACACCCTCACCCTCACCCTTCAATGGGTGACATAGGATTTTGGGACTTACAAGCATCCAATCACAACTCCAGTGGGTCGTTCATCGCCAACCCACTACACCCTCACCCTCACCCTTCAATGGGTGACATAGGATTTTGGGATTGACTAGGCTGTTGGTCACCCTTGGTCCACCGATAGTCTCTCCTCCACTCCGTAGGCCGCCTGGTCTACTCCCACATTCAGCACAGTCCGTCCTAAATCAGGAGGTGCCTACTGATGGGAGCCCTCTGTCAGGAAGGCCTGTCTAACGCTGGGGTAGTCTCTACCGGATCCAACGAAGGGAACAGAACAGCCTACCCATCGCATATGATCCACTTGGATCCGCAGACGGTACATTATAACAACACTAATGTTCTGAATTCCTCAGAACCCACCAGGGCGCATAACTACGATGCGGGGAACATGCATAAGGTTATAACAAGGTGGAATATCGTTGGGGAAAGAAACTCGGGAGGGCAGCGTGAGTTCCCGTTATAGGACACCCCGACAACCAAACAAGGAACACGGTGTACCCTAACCCGGGTCTCACCGCTGTCCTCGCAAGGCCCCTCCCCTATAATATTCACTATAACATGCAATTTAACATTTACTAGCATTTAATTTAATAAATTAAACTAGTAGGGCACATGCATCGGTCGGGCTTCCTAACAAGGAACTAGGGGACATGCTGCATGGCTCATATACATATCCTAAGGGTGCAAGTCCCTAACATGCAAGGTCTAGGGTAACATGCATTCTACAATTAAATCATGCTCGCATGATATACATATTTCACATGCCAATATCTATCCATGGTGCCCCAGGAGAGGTCGGTATACGCTCAAGTGCGTATAACACCTCTCTACTGGGTTGGATTGTCCCACTCACCAGAGATCGGGGTCGTCGCGCGACCGTCCGTCCAGATCTGCAAGACAGACATTCAATATGGTGAGAACAATACATAAATACTCTAAAATACCCCAAACACACAAAACCCACTCACTCCCGAACCCACCGGGCAGCCGCACGCACGGCCACCCCCCCCGAGCGCACAGCCGAGCCTCGGCCCGCGCGCCAAGGCGCACTGCCGAGCCCAGCCCGCACACCCGGACACCACCGGCGCACTGTCGCACGCCGGCCCGCGCGCCCCGACGCACCGCCGCACGCACGCGCACGCTCGTGCGCGCCCGCGCGCACCGCGCGTCCAGCCCAGCGCGCCCCCCGCGCGCACTGCACGCACGCCCCAGCACGCACTGGCCCCCAGCACCGCGCGCACTGGCCCCCAGCACCGCGCCCAGGCGCATGCCCAGGCGCCCTGCCCAGCACCCAGGCGAAGTGCCCAGGTGCCCTGCCGCGCGCGCGCACGCTCGCGCGCACGCCCGCGCGCGCCCGCGCACGCGCCCGCGCGCGCCCGCGCGCAAACGACGCCCAGCTCGCGCCCAAGCCATTCTAAGCTCATTCCAACCTTTCCAAAACCCTCCCACACACCCCAACCTACCTATCCACCATGCATAACCTTCCCATAACCCCTTAGGCCATGAAAACCAAGAAAAAGGAGGGGAGGAGCTCACCTTGGGAGGGAAAAGAAAGGGGGAGGTTCGGGGCCCCTCGCGCACCGAAACGCCGCCGCCGGAACCACCACCACCACCACCTCTCCTCGGCCTCTCCTCAGCCTCCTCATGGCAGCAAACAGGGGGGAAAGAGATCATGAGAAAGGGGGCTTGATAGAAGGGAGAACAAGCATCCAACAACCAAGATCCACCACCACTTCCACCACCACCTCCTCCTTCTCATAGAGGATTAAAACCAAACACCTTGTGGGTGTGCTTGCAAGAGAGAAAGAGAGAAAAAATTCTGGTCGTGGGAGTGAGAGGGGAAGAGAGAGAGGGGAGAGAAAGATATTTATCACCAATATCAAGGAAAATTACTAAGACACCCCTCACTCGAAATTTTGCACAAGCTTCACTGGAACAGCCATAACTTCCTCGATACAGCTCCGAATAGCTCAATTCCAAAACCGATGGAAAGCTAAGAAGATTAACTACAACTTTCATGTTTATGACATGATCAAATAATCTCTCCAGCTATTCCGAATTTAGAGCCAAACATGGAACAGGGCTGCAGCCAGAATTTCCATCCCCGGGGTACACTTGGAAGAATACCCATAACTTTTACTACAAGAATCCAGTTGATCTAATTCCACTTCCAAACGAAAGCTAACTCAAAACTGGACGTCTCATAATAAAATCAGAATTTTACCTCTTCATCTTGGATTTTTACAAAATCAAATCCAAACTGCAAATTGGAAATACATAACTTACGAAAAAAATTTATGTACCCAAAATTTTCAAACAGAGCGCTCCAAAATGACACAGGCACAACACCACCAGCCCTTCTTGGCTGAAAAACAGAGGAAAACATGAGGGGAGAGGGTTGGAGATGGAGAAGGGAAAGAAACAACAACACATACACACACACAAACTCACCTTAGCTAGATCATCCCTTCATACACTATTCATCTTCTCCTTCACTTTCTCCACTCAATACACACAAATGAGAGGGAGAGGAGAAAAGAAAGCCACGGATGGATTTCCTAAGGGTGGGAGAGAGAAGGAGAGAAAGAGAGAGAGAGAGGTAATTAATTTACAAAAAGGGGTTTGGTGGATTTTGACCTAGGTCAACCCAACCAAGGAAACAAACAAAACCCCTTGACTTCTAGGTCATCCTTGACTGGTCAAAGTCTTTATTTGACTTGGTCAAAGTCACCCTTTGAAAATCAAGTATCGACCAAAACCCAGATACGATTCAGAACTGCATATTTTTCAAAACGTTACCGGAATTCGATGAAATTTTTATGGGTAGTACTAAATGGTACCAGGACCCATAATATGCAGTTAGATTTTCAATCAGAGTACTCCAACTCCCGCAGGTAGCTAAAAGCCAAAATTTTAGCGACTCCGATCGAAAAAGAAAAAGGCCCTGAATGACCCAGATGTGACCAAGGCTTAACCGAAATGGCTCCAAATGACACAGGCATAACAACTTGGGCACATTCAAAGAATCCCTCACAATCCACCTTGACCTGAAGGAAAGCCAAGACTACCACGCACAGCTAGTGGCTACAGAGTCAATTATGGTGGTTGTGCCGCTTATATGGAGGAGTGGGAGGACCATGTTTTAACCGTGACAAGAAGGGGACTACGGGTGCAATTGGCATGGGATGCTACGTCAGATTACACGGGATGGTTCACAAATTTAAGCCACATATATGTGCAAAACCTGAACAATAGAAAAACATGTTTTGTGCTGCAGAATAGTTCCCAATCTATATGCAATTTAGACGATCATTGGGTAAATTTGAACATCCTTCATTAATTATTTTTCAATGTATTTCTTGTAAACCCTTTATTAACACAGAGCGTTTTCCATTTTCAATACAGCGACCGAGATACAACAATACTTGCAACCACTAGTTCAAGGGAGGCATACGACTGGAGTTTTACAAAGGCACATGCAAAGTCTATTGGACTACTGTCATGACAACACACCACTACCGGTCTCGGCACCACCCCCCATTGCACCAACATCGGAACGACGGAGTAAAAGAGTGAATGATCGTCGATGAAAACTGATGAACAATGTATTATATTATCTTTTTGTTAAACAATGGCGTGGAATGCTACACAATGTTCTTAGTTGTTTTTTGTTGCTAACAGGGTTTGTCATCTGTTAATTTTGAAGTGTTTGCAAGTGACAAACACAAAACCTTATCAATAGAAAGTAGTTGAATGGTTTAAATGTGGTTTCCTACTTTACTTATGGAAATGATATTATAAGTGTTTGTAAGTGAATTTCTCTACATGTATTGGTATTGAATAAATCTGATAGATTTGACATTCAATGTGTTGACTAAAAATTCATACGCCATCTGAAGGCTAGTCGACCAATATGAAATACACTTTCAAGCTCCTGACCTGAACCCATCAACACTCCGAGTGTCGGCAGAAATCTCTTCAGTCGACAGTTGGTCAGTCGATCAATATGAAATACACTGAAGCTTCTGACCTGAACCCACGCGATAACATGATGCAATTAGATGCCCCACATCCGGCATTATCATCCAGTGATCCATGTCTGCAACAGTATCTTCACAAATTAAAGAATTTTGAATCTCATTCATGTGTTCATTGCCATAGAAAATTAGAGTATACTCATTCTTGTGCGCCTCCAACTTAGCAAGTAGATCGTCTGACCTGTCGCCATCCATCATCACCTAATCCAAGGCAAGTGGCAATAACTCTGAAGCCATAGTGTCCATCTGAAGGAACATTTACAATTCCAATGATGTGGGGGCAATAAAGGAGTGGGAAACTCCTTCATCAGAAGGTCATCTTTGGATGGATATTTGTTCAATGATTTTCCTTGCTTCTTGAAGATCACAAATTTACAGTCATTCGATTTTTGTGATGATTGACTGAGATATTCCGATTCCGACTCCAATGAAGCAAGAACATGTTCGAAATGTGATGGATATCTCTTTGTTGAGGATTCATCAATCTGAGCAGTCATTTTCTTATTTTTTAGGCTCCTCCCACCCCTCACACTGATTTTCTCCAATGGCTCCAATAGATGGGTTGTAGCTGGGTCACTAAGGATCTTCAACTTCCTCTTCAAGTCCATCTTTTGCATAAGATTGTACGAGGCCCAATTCTTCGAAATCATGTCAATCTCTGTGGAAACATCAACATCCCCTTCTGCCCCCTCAACATAATCTGTTATTGACAGTTTCATCCAAAATGGATGTATATCATCCAATGGCACATGTCGACCCTCCATTTTGTATTGTACAATCATACATGCACAAGGTAGTCCATGTGTGTAAAAGATGACATGACCACATGCATTGGGATCCACCCCGACATCTTCGCTTCGCTTGATCTCACCTTTCAATATTTCAATTGCATTGAGAGAGATGACTCCAATCAAATGTTTGAAAAATGGATTTCTCAAATGGTGAGGAATCTTCGTTAAACTATTCTCAAATGAAGCTTTAATATCTGTAATATGTTGATCCTACATAAGTTTGATCGTACCCCATGAATTCAAAAGATTTTGCATTGATGAACATAGCCACTTCTTAAGCTTTTCATGGTTGCCTTCAACACGATTGGTGGAGATGTTACCCAAGTGGAAATGTCTATTCACCTATGCCAACACAAATTTTTCTTTGAAGTGGAGAAGATCATGAACATAGTTTAACACCACAGGATATTTTTTATACCCCTCTTGAAGATCAAACAACATGTTTTTATATGCTTCTTCTGTGTCGGCCCTCATAACATGAGTCCACCTTTGAAAAAATCTTTCCATGCGTCATTGGTTCAAATGCCTTTCTACACTTGGCTAAGACATTCTTCTCAATGTGCCAGTGACACAACAAATGTTTGGTATCAGGAAACACAATGTTCAATGCATTGGTCAACCCTTGCTCACGGTCCATGACACTGACTAGCGGCAATGTTGTACCATCAAATAGTTCCTTGAAGCACTGCAATGCTCATATGTAATAGGCCTCTTTTTCTGCTTCCATGTACACAAATGCTACTGAAAACGTTTTAAGAGTTGATGTAACGCCCACGATCTTTAGAAGTGGCATTCTATACCTATTCGTTTTATATGTACAATCCATCATAAAAACGAAAGGAAATGCTCTCACTAAAGCAATGGATGTAGGATGTGCCCAAAAAATATCAAGAAGGATTCCCAAATCTGTATCGGCTCTATGTCTCTCCAAGAAGCCTGATTCATATATCAGTTTGAACAACTGTTGCATATTTGTGCGTCCGCCAGTTTCTTCTTTTTTCACCTTTGCCCTTTCGTTGTATATAGTCATAAGTGTAGATGCATTTAAGCCATCACGATGCTTCAAGTGTGAAAGTATGTCTCTTGGACGCATTCCACTCTTCGTCATGCCTCGAAGGAGTTCATACTCTTCATTCAGAAGTCTTCCAAGAAGTGAATGTCCCTCCATATATTCAAACAGTGGGTGGTTGTGTGTTCCATTCACCACTTGAATTGTCCATTGCTCGGTAAATATCGATAACTTGGTGCACTTTAGCTTAAAAGCACATCCACACCTCTTGGTAGATGTTGCACGCATGCGCTTTAGCGGAATACAACTACGATGTGGTCGATATTGTCCACCTCTTTCGCATCCAAGTATTACACGTGGGCACCGACGAGGATCCGAAAAATATGATTTGTTGACGACGATGACACTGCCATTACTCCTGCCGATTCTCTTCGCCCACTCAATCATTTCTTTGCGACAATTAAATATCTATAGGACAAAAAAGCAAGTTCAATAATAATACCTTAAGACATTATTAAAAACAACAATGATAGTGAACAATTCTCACCATTGATGTTGTAAATATGTTCGTTTGGTCGGCCACTCCGACGACGTCGCAATTTGACATCACAACAATATCCTATAACAACATTTACCATTTAAATGATAATGTAAATATACAAATAAAATCATATATTTGTGAACATTGAATCATAACATAAACTTCAAATAGTGTTCTCTTCTTCCATTGAATACCAATCTACATACAAATAAAAAAAAACATGTACATATATACTTATTCACTCAAACCCTAAGGAAACCATAGCAAAACCCTAAAGAAACCCTAAAAGATCTTCTACCATCCCAAATCTTGTATAAACCAACAATAAAATAAACCTTACATAAAATTCATACCTCATTGTTTTGTGAAGAAGAAGACATGTCGGAACAATCCAAATGTCAACAATGTCGAGCATTCATCACCGGGTCCGACCCAAAATTGTTCGCCAAGGTTGCCACAACACCTAAGTTTCACCGGAGCGTCGCCATCACCGTCACCGGGTCCTCCCTGCCTTCCCTTACACGCGAAGGGGTGAAGAAGAAGGTCATCAAATGTTTGTTTTTGTTGTATTATATGAGAGGGGGGTGTAAATGTTTTATTGCTTTTTGATGTGAAATGATGTGGGGTGTTTTTTATTAGGTGGTGCAAATTATTCAAATTTAAATGGATCTTGTGTTTAAGGATCCGGGTAAAAAGGGGGTGCAACTGTATTGTGGGGGGGGGGGGGGGGTGAATAGCGCCACCCATCAATTAAACTGTCACGCCCCAGGGCGGCCGTCCCCGAGACGTGGCAATAATAAAATATCAGCTATCAATACCTGAGATCAATAAAGACTCCAACAACAACACACAAGGTGGCAAAGCAAGGATAATGATAACTGACTGAAAAGTGGAAGCATAATATATAAACAATGTCTGTAAACCAAAAACATTATTACAGACTCGAATACACAATCACTGTCCTGTGAGAGCCAAGTCTAGACCAAAGAAAATACAACCTGTGCCACATGCACGATTTACAATACATACAATGACTCTAGGACTGCTGACAGCCTCGCACTCGCCACCCGCCAGAAGAACGCTCCACGCCCATAAGACCACGCCACAGGAAAGCTCCAGCTCCACGCCCAACACTGCCCTTGAAAAGAAACAGTATGCGAGGGGTGAGCTACAAGCTCAGTGAGTGGCTGGAAACCAATCACCATACAACAGTTCAATACATAAACAATTTCCTTTCAAGGTAAACATGGGTGGAAACCCATGGATAACAGGGTCACGCGGTGGCGCGACCAACCTCACCCTCACCCTCACTCCCGGAGGGAGACTCTTGGGACTTTTGGGGAGAGACCATACCGTTGGTCGAGGAGACCCGGGATTACTGGTCCACACAACACTACTGGATCACCAACCTCACCCTCACCCTCACTCCCGGAGGGAGACTCTTGGGAATTTTGGGGAGAGACCATACCGTTGGTCGAGGAGACCCAGAATTACTGGTCTACGCAACACTACTGGATCATCTACATCGAGATAACTGCCCAACGATGTCTTTAAATATCAATACGAGACCGGACCCAACAACTATGGGAACGGACGAACAACGAATGGGTCACGAGGCGACGTGTCTTCACCTCATCCTCACCCTCACTCCCGGAGGGAGACTCTTGGGACTTTTGGAAGAGACTTAGACTGCTCTACACCCTTGGTCCACCGGTAGCCTTTTCCCCGGGTAGTCACTACCTGGTATACTCCCACGATCAGTACGCTTCTGAACGCCTCGGTGGTACCTACGGATGGGAGCCCTCTATCAGGACAGCTTTTCCAACGCCGGGAAGTTCCTACATCGGATCCAACAAAGGGGAGAACGATTCCACTCTCGCAATATCATTCGTTAACCCTCTCCCGGGTAGCCTCTACCTGGTACACTCCCACGATCAGTACGCTCCCAAACGCATCGGTGGTACCTACGGATGGGAGCCCTCTGTCAGGACAGCTACAACCCGGCCCTCTTCAACACGGACGACATTGGGAGTAAACATTCCATGTTCACAAAGCGAACCCAATGGAAAAACAACTACTCTCGATAATCACTTATCGAGATATCGAATACTACTGTACTCCCACACCGTTGCGTCGCTCGGACACAGGGGGGGTGTCACGCCCCAACTACCGGCTTAACAATCCGATAAGATAATGAATTCTTTTGAATTCCAAACGAGTGCATCGCTCGGATGCACGGGGCGATTACATCGCTAGCGCTCTAACTAATAAGGTACAACCCGACAGCGGGTCATACCCACACCTATCCCAGATAGGCCTATCGGTTTTTTAACATGCGCATATAAATATATCCAGGAGAATTTTATATCTAGCTATGTGCATGAACCATATGCACAATCATCTAATAATTATAGGGACACTCCCTAACATGGATTTATATCATAATAAATCATACAACATGCATACATGGTCATTAATCACATAAGCACACAAGGCCTAACTTAAACATGCGTTGGATATCACTAACTTAAAAGAAAGGGTCAAGCGCGATCTCGCGCACTAACAGGTGCATGCCAATATTCCAAACGAACCTGAGTCGAGTAGGAAATCGCATCTACTTACTCAGTTCATTCAGAGGGAGAGGGCGAGAGAGATCATCATCTCATGAAGCTGGTCATAGCTTTGCCCCATTAGCATGAGCGCAACAACTACACCAATCCCTCGAGTCTTATCGCAAGGGAATATTAGGCAGGTGCCCGTTATTAACCCAGACTTATTCATGCTGGATATTCCAATTAATATGGTGGGAGTAGTATTACAATACTACCTAAGGCATGCCATATCCTATACATCCATACACATTACCAAAAATACATGCCCATACTAGAGGGGCTCATGCAACACAATCATTCATACATGAATACAATACATGTATATAAGCCTAGCATGCAAGATATCTACATATTACAGCTTAAGCATGGCCATACTACTTATCTACACAAGTAGTATAGCTAGGGGGGGGGGGCATCGATGCGCGACGCGCGACTACGCGCGTCGAGCGCATCCCGAGAGGGGGGGGGGATTGGATCGAACCACTCACCGATACCCGGATCGCCGCGCGTCCAGTCTACGAGATCTGCAAAACACAACCAATGATCCATAATTAAATTATGGAACCTCCTATCACACATATAAGCTTACTTCATGAAGACCCTAACCCGTGATACTTCCATATTATCACCCAAGACACATGCAACCAACTCCTTGACACTCAACCAAGCAAAACTGCTAAACCTGCTGCAACCAGCCCTACTAATTGGTCTTCACAGCACCCAATACACTTCAAAAAATTATGAAATAAATCATGCACATTCTATGATATGCTGGGATCATAATCCATGAAGACATTAGAACCTAATTTTTCCTCTACAAGCCCGAAACAAATCATTTCCCGAAGCAGGTCAATTCCTACGCGAATCTGGACAGGTCATGCAAAACTGGTTCTAACTTACACCACATATATCATAATGACCCCCAATTCCATATATAACATCTAGACACATAGCTGATCAAATCATAAGAAGACATAATCCTAAAAATATGCCTCTAAATACTAGATTCACTGAGATCTTTAAAAGACAGTGAGCTGCCTTACCGAAACAGGGGGAGGGAAATGGGGAGATGCGGGGTTATCGACACACCCACGACCACCTCAACCACCACCACCACTACCACCATCTCTTCAGCCTCTCCACCAGCCCTTCTTGGCAGAAAACAGGGGTGCAAGGGCATGAGAAGGGGATTGAGAGAAGAGAAACAACAACAACAACAACAACAACAACAACACATGCTCACCTTTTCTCACCCTTTCTCACTCTTTCTTGAGCTTCTTCTTCATCCTTTCCTCCAATAACAACACACACAACCAAAAAAACAGAGAGGGAGAGGGAGACGAGGAGGAGAGGGAGTGAGAGGTTTCCACAAAAGGGAATGGAGATAAAGTGAGTTGGTGAGGGGAACAAGACCAAATCGTCCCTGACCAGAAATTCTGGACGGGCTTCACTAGAACAGCCATAACTTCCCCGATATAGCTCCGAATTGCACAATTCAAAATCCTTTGGAAAGCCAAGAAGATTATCTACAACTTTCATGTTTATGCCAAGATCAAATAATCCTTCCAGCTATTCCGAAATGAGAGCTAAACATTGAACAGGGCTGCTGCCAGAATTTTTCATCCCCGGGGTATACTTGGAAAAATACCCATAACTTTTACTACATGAATCCAGTTGATCTAATTTCAACTTTTGTACGAAAGCTAACTCAAAACTGAGAATCTCATGATAAAATCATATTTAAACCTCTTCATCTTGGATTTTAACAAAATTAAATCCAAATACCAAATCGGAAATACATAACTTCTAGGAGAAAAATTATGTAGCCAAATTTTCAATCAGAGCGCTCCAACTCCTGCAGGTGGCTAAAAGCCAAAATTTTAGCGACTCCGATCGAAAAAATAAGGCTCCAAATGACACAGGCATAACATTCTTCCCCCCTTAGGAAATTTAGTCCTCAAAATTTAAGGAAACCCAAAGGGAAGACCGAATATAGCAAGTATCATGCATAGACCTTTTGTTCCAAAGTGGTCTATGCACCAGACTGGCGCTACCGACACACTGCAATCAAGGGAACGGTCTTAGCGTGGAGCCTCTTCTCATGCTGGTCTCTGACCTCGATCCACTGCTCCACGAACGACAAATCCAGCTCGAGAATGAGACGGCCGAACGGAGTGACATGAGCAGGATCTTGGACATAACGCCTCGGCCATGAGACAAGGACGACGTCATGGGCATGAGCCAGCTGTGGGGGAAAGGCTACATGACAAGCCACCTCCCCAATCCACTCAATGACGAGAAATAGTCCC
Source organism: Acorus gramineus (assembly GCA_030737835.1). Taxonomy (NCBI): domain Eukaryota; kingdom Viridiplantae; phylum Streptophyta; class Magnoliopsida; order Acorales; family Acoraceae; genus Acorus; species Acorus gramineus. The sequence continues at coordinate 347,596 of JAUJYN010000038.1, read as the reverse complement.
ATTGAAGAGCCAACTCAGCTTGCCCCGAACGTCGAAACAGAGGATGTCCTTTAACTGGGACACCTTCACGAAAATATGATCGCCAAACCTAAAGGTAAGCTCCTGGCGCGATTACCTGCGCAGCCCTTTTGTCGGTTCTGGAGGTGCAGATGCACACACGAACCAACCTGGCCACCGCAAGGTCAAATAACTAACTTGTGGCCTCTCTAACTGGCATTCCTCAACCGTCCCAACACATGCGAGGTATAAAACTGCGCCTGTAGAGTGCCTTTCACAGATCCATCTAGATGCTCGAATGGCAGTCGTCTTGCAGGCATACCCCAACAAATGGGTGGTGCCTCACCCAACTGCCCTCATCATCGAGCACGCAGGTACTTAGCATGTCCTCCAAGGTCTAAATCGTCCTCTTTGTCTGGCTGTCCATCGGCGATGAAACGCTATACTTAAATGGAGGCTCGCGCCAAAGCCTGCCAAGGCTGCGCCACAACCTCAAAGTAACCCTCGCGTCTCAACCGAAAATAGCGCCGACCAGAGTGCCATGAAGACGAACAATCGCGAAGGTGGAAACCCACGTCAAGGAGTCTAGAGACTCAATCAGTCGGGTTAGGGGAGGAAATGCGGACCTAGTCAGTCGGTCAATGATCACCTAGACGGCGTCGTGACCCGAACATGACATTAGCAAGTCCGCAACAATCCTTGATAACCCACTCCCATGTCCACTGAGGAATCTCCATGGACTGACGCTTTCCAACGCGATGATGATTCTCGAACTTTGCCTGAGGCATGCCAACCTGGGGAAACAAGGTCACCCACATCACCTTTTCATCGCACTACTAGCAATCTCAATGAAGATTACCCCAAAGTAGTCCACGGAACCCAATAAAACTTTTGAGATCCACGAAGGCATCCGGCACATTTGTCAACCCCAACGGCAGTACTTAGAACTTGTAGTGCCTGAAAGGTCACGAAGGATGTCCAACTCCCGGATCTCCAACTTGTGGTACCCTTGTGCGAAGATCGATCTAACAGCAGACACTCGCTCCCAGAGCTGGTCAAACAGATCATCGATTTGCGACAAAGGTAATTGATCTTCAACCTCCCCGGGGAGATCAAAACAACACCTCGAACAATTAAATCCAGATTCTGCTCCTCGAGCATGGCTGGCGCTCATGATGACACTTACACACTTGGTAAGCCGCTCAACCGCACTTAATCCACAAGACACGCAATAAGGGGGGGTCGTCGAACCTCGACAATGCCTATGCGACGTCATCTATCTGATAAGGCGGTTGAGTCCCATCACGAACGTTAGCATCGCGTCTCCTTATTTGTGACCAATGTGGGGCAAAACGCGACAGTATCCACAACTGTGCTTCACATGTCGCCAGAGATAGGTCACTCATCTATTGTCATGCCCCAGGGCGGCCGTCCCCGAGATGCAGCAATGGTATATATGATATCAACAGTCTATACAGGAGGTCAATAACATACTCTAAACAACATCAAAAATGACAACACAGACAACAATGAGGCTGACATAATATATACACAAATAGCGGAAGCTAAAAGACTGAGTCTGTAATTCAAAAGACATATTACAGACCCGATACATAATCAACTGTCCTGTGAGAGCCAATATATACAACGACATCCAAATGTAATACAAACGTGTGCCCAAGCACGGAATACAATACATACAATCAAAGGGGGGGTGCTGATGGCCTCTCACTCGCAGAACGTGACGCTGCTCCGCTACTGCTGATGTGCCTCGGGGAGCTCCTCCTTCAGATCCGACTCAGATATAACTAGAGAAAAATTTATAGCCCCTAAGTGGCAGTAACTACACAATCTAGTGGGTCGTCTCATCGCCAACCCACTTTCCCTCCCCTCACCCTCACCCCCTCCGAGGGGTGACATAGGCCTCTTGGGGCAGACTAGACCGCTCTCCACTCCTGGTCCACCCGGTAGCCCTTTCCCACCCTCGTAGCCTCGACCTAGTCCACTCCAACTACAAGTACTGTCCGAACACATCGGGGGTATCGGACGGAAGCCCTCTGTCAGGTCAGCCATCGCCGGGGAGTACCTACATCGGATCTAACCAATAAGGAGAAGACAGCCTACTCACACGGATATGATCCTCATGGATCCGTCGACACCGATGGTAACACTAAATAATGTCATGAATTCGCATGAATTCCTCCAGGGCGCATAACTAAGATGCGGGGAGACACATATTATAACAACAAGGTTATAATATTCTTTAAGGCATGCACACACTGATTTAATTAAATTAAACTAGGTGGGAACATGCACAGGTCGGGTCAAGATGTCTAGGCATGCATAGGCCTCTAACATGATGTAAGGGTGCATATCCCTAGCATACAAATCTAAGGTGGCATGGTTACATCATATTAATCATGCAAGACATAGTTCACATTCAATACTAACTAATATGCAACTATGGTGCCCCAGGGGAGGGCAATGCACGCCTACGTGCATCGAACGCCTCCCTACTGGGTTGGATTGTCCCACTCACCAAAACCCGGGTCGTCGCGTGACCCCCTGTCAAGATCTGCAAGACATGGGGAATCAAAATGGTGAGTAATCTACACAAATACATAAGAAATACACTAGAAATACCCAACACTCGGACAAGCATGCATACGGCCCGCACGCACGCGAGCTCGAGTGCCCCGACACACTCCCGCACCCCCCGGGCAGCCATGCGCACGGCCACCCGCACGCGCACACACAGGTGCGCACGCACGTCGGCGCCCTGGGCGCACTGCCGCGCCCCAGCCCGCGGGCCCAGACGCGCTGCTGCGCCCCTGCCCGAGCGCCCAGACACGCTGCCCCGCGCGCACGCACGCTCGCGTGCGCCCGAGCCCGCGCGTCCAGCCTTGCGTCTACCCGCGCGTACTGCGCCCCTGCACAGCACCCCGCGCGCACCCCCGCGTGCACCGCGCGCACTGCGCTCCCCGCGTAGCACATCGCGCGCACGCCCACGCGTCCGCGCGCACGCCCCCAGCGCGCCCGACTGTGCGCGCCTGCACTGCCTGCGCGCGCAGACTCGCGCGCACGCGCGCGGATGACCCCGCACGCGCGCCCGAGTCCCTCCCACCACCTCCCTCAGCCCTCCCACACCCCTACCACACATGCATAACATGCACACCCAAAAACACACCCTAATCATGCTTCTAAACAAGAAAAGGGAGGAGGAAAGACTCACCCAAGGGAGGAAGAACCAAAAGGGGACCTCGGGTGCCCTTCGTGCACCGAATCACCACCACCAAAGCCACCACCACTAAGCCTCTTCTCAGCTCAAGAATGGCTGAAAAACAGAGGAGAAAGGGAACCATAAGGGGAGGTAAACGAAGGGGAAAGCAAATCTAACACCATGGAAAGGTAGATCGGGTCCTCACCTTCCTTTTCTTCTTCAATGGCTTTCCAATTCAACCACTCCTACTAGCTCTAAAGGGGGATTTAAAGAGAGGGGATTGAGGGTTTGTGAGTGAGTGAGAGAGAGAAGAAGATGAATAGAAGGGGGCACTATTGGTGGGCGTGGACCTCACTTAAAGGCCACACACACACACACACACACACACACACACTCACACTTAGAAAAATTAGGTTTAGGTGAACTTTGACCTTAGTCAACCCATCCACACAAACAAACAAAACCAATTGACCAAGTCAAGGGTCAAACTTGACTTGGTCAAAGTCATCTTTGACTTGGTCAAGTCTCCCAATGACCAGAAGGCTAAAAATGACACATATATAACATTCTTCCCCCCTTAGGAAATTTTGTCCTCAAAATAAATACAAAAACATCTAGGAAGGGAAAAGATGCGGATATGCGTCACGCATGGCGTCCTTGAGCTCCCAAGTGGCCTCGGCACCGGAACGGTGCTGCCATCGCACCTTGACCAACTGGACGGTCTTGGTGTGGAGCCTCTTCTCGCGTCGGTCCAGGATCTCGATCGGCTGCTCCACGAATGACAAGTCCGGCTCGAAGACGAGCGGCTCGAACAGAATGACGTGAGCAGGATCGTGGACGCAACGCCTTAGCTGCGAGACATGGAGGACGCCATTGGCCTGAGCCAATTGTGGGGGCAAAGCTATGCGATAGGCCACCTCCCCAACTCGCTCGAGGATGAGGAACGGCCCAATGAAACGCGGACTCAGCTTGCCCTGCACTCCGAAACGGAAGATGCCCTTCATCGGGGACACCTTCAGGAAGACATGGTCACCAACCTCGAAGGCGAGCTCACGGCGACGACGATCGGCGTAGCTCTTCTGACGGCTCTGAGCGACTCGGATACGCTCGCGAATCATCTTGACAATCTCTGAGGTCTGGTGGATGATCTCTGGTCCCTCCAACTGGCGCTCTCCGACCTCGTCCCAACACAAGGGGGACCTGCAGCTGCGGCCATAGAGCGCCTCGTATGGAGCCATCCTGATACTCAAGTGGTAGCTGTTGTTGTAGGCAAACTCCACCAACGGAAGATGCCTCTCCCAACTGCCCCCAAAATCGAGAACGCAAGCTCGCAGCATGTCCTCCAGGGTCTGAATCGTCCTCTCCGACTGGCCGTTCGTCTGCGGATGAAACGCTGTACTGAAGTGGAGGTTCGTACCAAGGGCGTGCTGGAGGCTACGCCAGAACCTCGAAGTAAATCGCGCGTCTCGATCAGAAATGATGCTGACGGGAGTGCCATGGAGACGAACAATCTCGGAGACAAACAACTGCGCCAGGGTGTCCAGAGAATCGGTGAGTCGGATGGGGAGGAAATGAGCGGACTTCGTCAGTCGGTCGACGATTACCCAGATGGCATTGCGACCCGAACGTGACCTCGACAAACCCGAAACGAAGTCCATGGTGATCTGCTCCAACTTCCACTGAGGAATCTCAATGGACTGCAGCTTCCCTCCACGACGTTGATGCTCCGACTTCACCTGCTGCATACCAAGCAACGGGCAACGAAACGGGCAATATCCGTCTTCATCCCGCGCCACCAGTAGCCACGACGAAGGCCCCTGTACATCTTCGTGCCACCAGGATGCACTGTGTACCTCGAACGATGGGCCTCGTCCAAGATCTTCTGCTTCAGCTCTGCGTCGTCAGGAATGCATACTCGACCTCTGAACCGCAGGATCCCGTCCTCGCGAATCTGGTAGTCCGGACGCTCGCCCCGGGCGACGCCTTCAGAGAGGACTAGAAAGTGAGGATCCTGCCCCTGAGCCGTGCGGATCTCGTCGAGAAGAACGGGCTGCACCACTAGCCTGGCCAAAAAGCCACCCGCAGGAGTCTCTCGAACGCTGATCCAGCAAGCGGCCTCCTCCAGAAGCCTCCAACGACGTACAGCCATGTGGGCGGCCATGCCCAAGGGCTGCCTGCTGAGAGCATCCGCCACGACATTCGCCTTACCCGGATGGTAAGCGATGTCACAATCATAGTCCTTCAGGAACTCGACCCAACGTCTCTGACGCATGTTGAGCTCCGGCTGGGACTGCAAATAAGTCAAGCTCTTGTGATCAGTAAAGAGCTCGAACTCCTCGCCATAGAGGTAGTGCCTCCACATCTTCAGCGCAAAGATGATCGCTGCCAACTCTAAGTCGTGGGTGGGGTAATTCTGCTCATGGGGCTTCAACTGACGCGACGCGTAAGCCACAACCTTACCGTGCTGCATCAGGACGCAACCCACACCCAACCGCGATGCATCGGAGTAAACTGCGAACCCACCACTCCCAGATAAAAGGGTAAGAACTGGCGCTGAGGTGAGCCTTCGCTTCAACTCCAGGAAGCTCTCCTCGCAAGCTGGGGACCACTCGAACCGGACATCCTTCCGAGTGAGGCGGGTAAGAGGAACAGCTATCTTCGAGAAACCCTCGACAAACCTCCTGTAATAACCCGCCAAGCCCAGGAAGCTCCGAATCTCTGTGGGGTTCGACGGTCGACGCCAATTCGACACGGCGAGCGTCTTGTCCGGGTCCACAGATATGCCCTCGCCGGAAATCACGTGGCCCAGAAAGGCCATACGCTCCAACCAAAACTCGCACTTACTGAACTTGGCGAACAACTGATGTCGGGCCAAAGTCTCCAAGACAGTGCGGAGATGGTGAGCGTGCTCCTCAAGACTCCTCGAGTACACCAGAATATCATCGATGAAGACTACTACGAAGGAGTCGAGGAAGGGCCGAAACACCCGGTTCATCAGATCCATGAAGGCCGCCGGCGCATTCGTCAACCCAAACGGCAGTACTCTGAACTCGTAGTGCCCATAACGGGTACGAAAGGCCGTCTTCGGAATGTCTGACTCCCGGATCTTCAGCTGATAGTAGCCCGAACGGAGATCGATCTTAGAAAAGACACGCGCTCCCTGGAGCTGGTCAAACAGATCGTCAATCCGTGGCAAGGGATACTTGTTCTTCACGGTCCGCTTGTTCAGCTGCCTGTAATCAATACAAAGCCGCAGCGAACCGTCCTTCTTCCGCACAAACAAAACAGGGGCTCCCCACGGAGAAACACTCGGACGTGCGAAGCCCTTCTCTAGCAACTCCTCCAACTGCTCCTTGAGCACCTTCAGCTCTGCTGGGGCCATCCGGTACGGAGCTCTCAAAATCGGCTCGGTCCCCGGAATCAGATTTATCTCAAACTCGATCGCGCGATCCGGCGGTAATCCCGGAAGATCATCGGGGAAAACCTCGGGATACTCTGCCACGACCGGAGTCTGACTGATATCTGCCCGCAGCGGTGCGTCCTCCTCAGCAATATACGCCAGAAAGCCCTCGCATCCTCCCTGAAGGAGTCTCCACGCCTGGATGGACGACACGAACCCCAAAGGGGCTACGTCACGATCGCCCACGAACTGGAAGGACCTCCGACCCGGAAGGTGGAAAGACACCGACTTGGCAAAACAGTCGATGCTGGCGTGACTAGCTGAAAGCCAATCCATTCCCAGGATGGCATCGAAGTCCGTCATGGCGAGCTCTACCAACTCCACTGGAAACTCATGCTCCGCAATCACCACAGTACACCCTCGGTACACAGAACGGAGGAGAATACGGTCTCCGACGGGCAATGATATCTCCAGGATAACATCAAGAGGGGCGGACGCCACGCCCATCCGTCTCGCAAAAGCGGGAGACACGAACGAGTGCGTGGCTCCGGAATCAAATAACACATATGCAGGGAGCTGGGAGATCTGAACAATACCTCGGACCACGCTACCCGAAGCCTGCGCCTCCTCGGCCGAAAGTGCTGCAACTCTGCCCTGAACAAACTGCGGCTGAGGAGCAGGGGCACGCCTCGCAGGCTGCACTGGCTGCCTCCTCTGGTCAGCTCGGCCACCCTGTGGCTGCTGCTGCTGACGCTGAGGCTGCTGCTGTGGCTGGCGCTGAGGCTGCTGCTGCTGGTGTGGCTGCTGCTGGTACGGCTACTGCTGTAACTGCTGCTGCTGCTGCGAAGGCAGCACGCGGGGTCGGCCAGCATCAGGGCAATCATATGCAATATGCCCGACGCGCCGACAATGGTAACAGCGCCGCCTCTCCGGCTGCACGGCCTGGACTGGTACTGCCGCAATGGGTGCTGGACCTCGCACTGGCACCACATCGACTGGAATAGCGGCAGCCGCTGACTGATCAAAGCGGGGCCGCTTCTTCTTGCGTTGTCCCTGGTCCTGGCTCCTGGGAGGTCTCTGGTCTGCAGAAGGGGTTGGAACCCCCATGGAGACCCCGAGGTCTCGCTCGACTGTCTTCGCCCGAGACACCAAGTCCGAGTACCTCGTGAACGCCTGAGAAGAGACATGCACCCGAATGGTGCTAATGAGACCCATCTCGAATCGACGGCACCGCGTCTCCTCATCCATCACCAAGGCTGGGGCGAACCTGGAAAGCCTCGTGAAGCGTGTGGAGTAGTCCGCGACTGACATGGAGCCCTGCGTCAGCTGCTCAAACTCCCGCATCACGATCTGGCGCGTCAAAAACGGGAAGTACTCCTCCAGGAAATACCTCCGGAACCCCGCCCATAGAAGCCGCTCCACTCCCTCGGGAATGTCCACCGATCGGGTAGCCCACCAGTCGGCGGCGCTACCCTTCAGCATGAAGGTGGCCAGGGAGACACGCTGGCGGTCGGTGCAGTGCATGGTCGAGAAGATCTTGTCCACCTCCATCAACCATCGCTCAGGGGCAAGGGGGTCCGCCGTCTGTCCATGGAACTCGGGAGGGTGGAGCTTCAGAAAGGCAGTGAGGCCACTCTGATGCACTCGCGCTGCAGCCTCCAGCTCCACCTCCCTCTCCAGGGGATCCTGAACTCCCACCACTGGAATCACCACGGGGACAGGGGGTACGTCGGGCACCACCAAGGGGACCTGTGGAACTGCCTCGCGGGCCGCCCTCAGCTCCTGAATCTCTTGAGCCTGCTCAGCTAACGCCCTCGTCTGGGCCTCTAGTGCTCTGGTCTGAGTCTCCACCAGATCTGCTATCCGAGCGTAAGCACGCTCCCATGCAGGAGGCTCCTGCGCCAGTCCTGGCCCCATAGCCGAGGACTCTCCAGTAGCATCCTCACCTTTGGTAGGTCCGGGAACCTCCAAAGGTCGAGAGGGACCACGTCCACGCATTCCTCTACGAGGAGGCATATCAGCAACCTAAGAAAACCAGACACTAGGATCAGAATACTCATATAGAAATCCTAGGACTCATCTCTACGAAAATCAATTGGCTCTGACAGGACCAGGCTCTGATACCAACTTTTGTCACGCCCCAGGGCGGCCGTCCCCGAGACGCGGCAATGGTATATATGATATCAGCAGTCTATACAGGAGGTCAATAACATACTCTAAACAACATCAAAAATGACAACACAGACAACAATGAGGCTGACATAATATATACACAAATAGCGGAAGCTAAAAGACTGAGTCTGTAATTCAAAACATATTACAGACCCGATACATAATCAACTGTCCTGTGAGAGCCAATATATACAATGACATCCAAATGTAATACAAACGTGTGCCTAAGCACGGAATACAATACATACAATCAAAGGGGGATGCTGATGGCCTCTCACTCGCAACACGTGACGCTGCTCCGCTACTGCTGATGTGCCTCGGGGAGCTCCTCCTTCAGATCCGACTCAGATATAACTGGAGAAAAATATATGCGAGGGGTGAGCCACACGCTCAGTGAATAGCACAACCCATGCATCACAATTCATATTAACCTCAAATAATTTATAGCCCCTAAGTGGCAGTAACTACACAATCTAGTGGGTCGTCTCATCGCCAACCCACTTTCCCTCCCCTCACCCTCACCCCCTCCGAGGGGTGACATGGGCCTCTTGGGGTAGACTAGACCGCTCTCCACTCCTGGTCCACCCGGTAGCCCTTTCCCACCCTCGTAGCCTCGACCTAGTCCACTCCAACTACCAGTACTGTCCGAACACATCGGAGGTACCGGACGGAAGCCCTCTGTCAGGTCAGCCATCGCCGGGGAGTACCTACATCGGATCCAACCAATAACGAGAAGACAGCCTACTCACACGGATACGATCCTCATGGATCCGTCGACACCGATGGTAACGCTAAATAATGTCATGAATTCACAAGAATTCCTCCAGGGCGCATAACTAAGATGCGGGGAGACATATATTATAACAACAAGGTTATAATATTCTTTAAGACATGCTCACATTGATTTAATTAAATTAAACTAGGTGGGAACATGCACAGGTCGGGGCAAGGTGTCTAGGCATGCATAGGCCTCTAATATGATGTAAGGTGCATATCCCTAGCATACAAATCTAAGGTGGCATGGATACATCATATTAATCATGCAATACATATTACATTCAATACTAGCTAATATGCAACTATGGTGCCCCAGGGGAGGGCAATGCACGCCTACGTGCATCGAACGCCTCCCTACTGGGTTGGATTGTCCCACTCACCAAAACCTGGGTCGTCGCGTGACCGCCCGTCAAGATCTGCAAGACATGGGTAATCAAAATGGTGAGTAATCTACACAAATACATAAGAGATACGCTAGAAATACCCTACACTCGGACAAGCATGCATACGGCCCGCATGCACGCGAGCCCGAGTGCCTCGACACACTCCCGCACCCCCGGGCAGCCATGCGCACGGCCACCCGCACGCGCACGCACGGGTGCGCACGCACGCACGCACGCCCGCGCCCCGGGCGCACTGCCGCGCCCCAGCCCGAGCGCCCAGACGCGCTGCTGCGCCCCTGCCCGAGCGCCCAGACACGCTGCCATGCGCGCGCGCACTCTCGCGCATGCCCTGCGTCTACCCGCTCGTACTGCGCCCCTGCGCAGCACCCCGCGCGCACCCCCGCGTGCACCACGCTCACTGCGCTCCCCGCACAGCACACCGCGCGCACGCCTGCGTGTCCCCGTGTACGCGCGCACGCCCCCAACGCGCCCGACTGCGAGCGCCTGCACTGCCTGCGCGCGCAGACTCGCGCGCACGCGCGCGGATGACCCCGCACGCGCGCCCGAGTCCATCCCACCACCTCCCTCAGCCCTCCCACACCCCTAACACACATGCATACCATGCACACCCAAAAACATACCCTAATCATGCTTCTAAACAAGAAAAGGGAGGAGGAAAGACTCACCCAAGGGAGGAAGAGCCAAAAGGGGACCTCGGGTGCCCTTCGCGCACAGAATCACCACAACCAAAGCCACCACCACTAAGCCTCTTCTCAGCCCAAGAATGGCTGAAAAACAGAGGAGAAAGAAAATCTAACACCATGGAAAGGTAGATCGGGTCCTCACCTTCCTTTTCTTCTTCAATGGCTTTCCAATTCAACCACTCCTACTAGCTCTAAAGGGGGATTTAAAGAGAGGGGATTGAGGGTTTGTGAGTGAGTGAGAGAGAGAAGAAGATGAATAGAAGGGGGCACTATTGGTGGGCGTGGACCTCACTTAAAGGCCACACACACACAGACACACACTCACACACTCACACACTTAGAAAAAATTAGGTTTAGGTGAACTTTGACCTTAGTCAACCCATCCACACAAACAAACAAAAATATTTGACCAAGTCAAGGGTCAAACTTGAGTTGGTCAAAGTCATCTTTGACTTGGTCAAGTCTCCCAATGACTTTTCGCTTGGTCAAAACCCGGATACGATTCGGAACTGTGAAATTCTGAAACGTTACCGGAATTCGATGAAATTTTCGTGAGTGGCTTGAAATGGCACCAGGACACATAATGTGCAGTTAGATTTTCAATCGGAGTTCTCAAACTCATGATGATGGCTAAAAGTCTAAAATTTTAGCGGTTCCGATCAAAAAAAAAAAAAGTTGCAAAACTGCCAGAATGCTCCAATGGTTACTAGAAGGCTAAAAGTGACACATATATAACAACTATAACCATTGGAACTCCAGCATCCTGCACTCCATGGGCAGATTCATCACAGGGAATCCACGCTCTCGACATAATCCAGTAGCACTCTCCCGGTGTGGCCTCTACCTGGTAGCCTCCCAAGCCCACTATCTCTGTCATATGGGCGCACCAACAAGCATAGTATCTGAGAGCACCTCACAGGGCTCTGGCCTCAACTGGGCAGCTACAACGCACAATGATATATCGAAGCGACTCCAGATGCCACTATGGAACCCAGTCCACAAGCAATCGCCCACCAAGCTGCAATAGGATGCACCCAATCCCGATCGTATGCATCACCACTCGCTACAGCACCTTCCAAGTGAGAGGAAAAATCCATCATCAATTTGATGCTTCTAAGGTATTCCTTGACTGGGAAAAGAACCTTGGCAGGGCACTATGAGGGCCCGATATAGGATATCCCGACAACCAAACAAGGAACACGGAGTACCCTAGCCCAGGTCTCAATGATGACCCTGCAAGGCCCCTTAATCCTGAGTAGGAAGGCTGGAAGAAGACATCACCCTTTAATGAGCAATATGCCACATCCTCAAAACTTGAAACTGGCGCCGCACGCGAACTCCATGGTTACCAGCAATACCGATGCACGGGAAAGAAGCTCCATTATCGAGACGCAATCCATACCTTAGAAATTGCGACCAATTCATCATTATCACACTACTAGGCTAGAATCTCCTACCCAAGCCTTAATCCCGCAACAAGGGATCCAACAACTGACCCTGCTCAGCCGACCCAGTCGACAACTTAAGGGTGGGTCCAGGGGGGTCACGTCCACGTCAACGGATGCGAGGAGGCATGTCAGCAACCTAAGATAACTTCTAAAACAAGAGTACTCAGATGACAATCCTACGACTCATCATCTATACGACTAGACTTAGGCTCTGACAGGACTAGGCTCTGATACCAACTTTTGTCACGCCCCAGGGCGGCCGTCCCCGAGACGTGGCAATAATAAAATATCAGCTATCAATACCTGAGGTCAATAAAGACTCCAACAACAACACACAAGGTGGCAAAGCAAGGATAATGATAACTGACTGAAAAGCGGAAGCATAATATATAAACAATGTCTGTAAACCAAAAACATTATTACAAACTCGAATACACAATCACTGTCCTGTGAGTGCCAAGTCTAGACCAAAGAAAATACAACCTGTGCCACATGCACGATTTACAATACATACAATGACTCTAGGACTACTGACAGCCTCGCACTCGCCACCCGCCGGAAGAACGCTCCACGCCCATAAGACCACGCCACAGGAAAGCTCTAGCTCCACGCCCAACACTGCCCCTGAAAAGAAACAGTATGCGAGGGGTGAGCTACAAGCTCAGTGAGTGGCTGGAAACCAATCACCATACAACAGTTCAATACATAAACAATTTCCTTTCAAGTTAAACATGGGTGGAAACCCATGGATAACAGGGTCACGCGGCGGCGCGACCAACCTCACCCTCACCCTCACTCCCAGAGGGAGACTCTTGGGACTTTTGGGGAGAGACCATACTGTTGGTCAAGGAGACCCGGGATTACTGGTCCACACAACACTACTGGATCACCAACCTCACCCTCACCCTCACTCCCGGAGGGAGACTCTTGGGACTTTTGGGGAGAGACCATACCGTTGGTCGAGGAGATCCGGGATTACTGGTCTACGCAACACTACTGGATCATCTACATCGAGATAACTGCCCAACGATGTCTTTGAACATCAATACGAGACCGGACCCAACAACTATGGGAACGGACGAACAACGAATGGGTCACGAGGCGACGTGTCTTCACCTCATCCTCACCCTCACTCTTGGGACTTTTGGAAGAGACTTAGACTTCTCTACTGTCACGCCCCAGGGCTGCCGTCCCCGGGACGCGGCAAGCGTATACATGATATCAGAATCTACACAGGAGGTCAATAATATATCATACACAAACAACTAGAATGACACACATGCAACAAAGGGGCTGACATGATATATACACCAAATGCGGAAGCAAAAGACTGAATCTGTAAATAAACATTCTACAGACTCGATACTCAATCATCTGTACTGTGAGAGCCAATATACATAAATAAAAATGAACATATACAAACACGTGCCAAGCACGGAAATCAAATACATACAGTCAAGAAGGGATGCTGATAACCTCTAGCACTCGCGGAACGTGGCGCTGCTCCGCTACTGAAGGAATCCCTCGGAAAGCTCCAACTGCTGCTCCGGCTCTAGCTCAGGCTCAGTGACCACTGGGGAAAAACATATGCGAGGGGTGAGCCACACGCTCAGTGAACAACACAACCCATGCATCACAGACAATATTTACCACAATTCCATTATTTATCCAGCCTCTAAGACATAACAACATAATCCAGTGGTTCGTACCTCGCCGAACCACCACACCCTCACCCTCACCCATCAATGGGTGACATAGGCTATTGGGACTGATAATCATCCAACCACAAATCCAGTAGGTCGCTCATCACCAACCCACTACACCCTCACCCTACCATGGGTGACATAGGATTTTGGGACTGACTAGGCTGTTGGTCACCCTTGGTCCACCGATAGTCTCTCCTCCACTCCGTAGGCCGCTGGCCTTCACCCATAACTTCAGCACAGTCCGTCACAAATATCGGGAGGAGCCTACTGATGGGAGCCCTAGAAAGGGACGACCTTATCACGCTGGGGCAGTCTCTACACGGATCCAATGAAGGGAAACTGAACAGCCCATCCATACGCATATGATCCACTCGGATCCGCCGACAACACATCTCTACAACTCTAATGTCATGAACTCTTCAGAGTTCCTCCAGGGCGCATAACCACGATGCGGGGAAACATGTACAATAAAAGCAAGGTTGGAATATCATTAGGGGAAAGAAACTCGGGAGGGCGGCGTGAGTTCCAGATATAGGATACCCCGACAACCAAACAAGGAACACGAAGTACCCTAACCCGGGTCTCACCGCTGTCCTCGCAAGGCCCCTCCCCTATAATATTCACTAAATATGCTAATAATCATACCAGTTATATAATATTACTTATAATATTACTGGGACTAGAAACCTTGGGAGGGCAGCATGAGGTCCCGATACAGGACATCCCGACAACCAAACAAGGAACACGGAGTACCCTAACACGGGTCTCAATGTTGACCTCGCAAGGCTCCTCCCTATAATATTATCTAAGGCATGCGAATTAACATACACTAGCATTTAATTTAATAAATAAACTAGTAGGACGCATGCATAGGCCGAGGTTTCCTATCATGAAAACAGGGGGCATGGTGCATGGCTCTTACACCTATCCTATGGGTGCAAGTCCCTAACATACAAAGACTAGGGTAGCATGCATTCTACATGTAATTCATACAAGCATGGATTACATATTACTACTGGTTAATATACATCCATGGTGCCCCAGGAGAGGTCGGTATACGCCCAAGTGCGTATAACGCCTCTCTACTGGGTTGGATTGTCCCACTCACCGGTATCTGGGTCGTCGCGCGACCGTCCGTCCAGATCTGCAAGACAGACATTCAATATGGTGAGAACAATACATAAATACTCTAAAATACCCAAACATACAAAACCCACAACTAAACACCTAACACTCGGGCAAACGTGCATACGACCCGCACGCACGCTAGCCCGAGCACCCCCGGCAACCACCCGCACGGCCGGCAACCACCCGCACGGCCGCCCGACCGCCCGGGTGCACCGCCGCGCCTCAGCCAACGCACCCCGCACACCGCCGGGCCCCCGCCCGCCGCCTGGACGCGCCGCCGAACCTCCCGGGTGCACCGCGCGCCCCCTGCGCCCCAGCGCAGCCGCCCGCGCACACCCCGCACTCCTCGCGCTGGCCCCCGAGCACCCAGCATGCCCTGCGCGCAGCGCCTCGCCCCGCACGCACCCCGCGCGCACCACCTCGCTCCGCGCGCACCCCGCGCGCACCACCTCGCTCCGCGCGCACCACCAGCCTCTACCCTCCTCACCGCGCGCACGACTGCGCGTCAACCCAGCGCCCCGCGCGCATACTCCACTGCGGTGCCCAGCGCCCCTGCGCCCAGCGCTCAGCACCCTCGCCCAGCACACCCGGTATCCGTGACCAGCTCCCAGCGCTCACCGCCCAGCACCCGGGACCCTCACCCAGCGCCCACGCACACGCACGCGCAACGCGCGCCCAGCGCGCCTGGCAGCACGCGTCCAGCGCGCTTGCCAGCATGCCCACGCTGCTGCCCGCGTTGCCTGCCTGCACGCGTCGTCGAGTGGCCCGAGCACCGTTCGCCTGCACACCCGGCACTGCTCGCCTGATGCCCGAGCACCTCCTGCCCTGCTCGCCTGCGCGCCCAGCCTGCCAGCCCGGCCTGCCCGCGCGCACAGCCCACAGCCTGCCTACCCGCATGCCTCCCCCTGCACCCCCCGAGCGCATGCCCGCGCGCGCGCCCGCGTGCACGCGCTCGCGCACCCGGCAACTGGTGCGCCTGCTCCCAGCCTACCCGGCTAGTCCTACCCAGCCTGCCCAGCTCCTCGCGCACAGCTCGCCCAGCTCCAGCCGCTCGACCAGCTCTCCCGGGTGTACCCCCGCGCAGCACGCCCAGCGCCCGCACGCCCAGCACACCCACGCGCCCAGCACCCGCACGCCCAGCACGACCAGCACGCGCGCCCTGCCTGCCCGCGCGCACGCCCGCGCGCACGCACGCGCGCGCCCTGCCTGCTGCGCTGCTGCCGGTGCCACCTGCTACCCGAGATCACCCCCCACCCTTACCCGAGCACCTCTACCACCACCCACCGACCTCCGACCACCTCCATAGCCCTCCAACGGCCATCCACAGCCGCCGACCTCCACCCAACCCCAAAACCCACCTCCTAACATCCATCTAAGCAAGAAAAGAGGGGAAATAGGGCTTACCAAGGGGAGGAAGGGAAGTCCGGACGCTCTCCGCGCGCCGAAACCTTTCCCCTAAGGCTTCCAACGCCCGGATCTACTCCCACCTCCGAAATGGGCCAAAACAGAGGAGAAGAGAGGGCGGACGGAGGGGTAAAACTCGTCGGAATCGAGATTTGAAACCACCGGGGTGTAGATCGGGACCCGATCTACACTTCCTAGGTTTTAGGTTTTAAGCTTTGAGGGGTCTAGGGGGCTCAAAAGTGAGAAAAGGAGAGAGGGGAGAGAGAAATCACTTGGTAGGGATGATGAATAGTGATTTCGAAATTAGATCCCACTTATATATAGTGTGCGACTTAAAAACCCAGATACGCCCCGAAACTGTGAAATTTCGGAAACGTTACCGGAATTCGATGAAATTTTCGTGAGAGGCCTAAAATGGCACCAGGACACCAAATATGCAGTTAGATTTTCAATCGGAGTCCTCTAACTCAGGACGATAGCTAACAGTCCAAAAATTAGCGGTTCCGATCGAAAACCGAAAAAAATTGAAAAACTGCCAGAACGCTCCAACGGTTACCAGCAGGCTAAAAGTGACACATATATAACATTCTTCCCCCCTTAGGAAATTTTGTCCTCAAAATATGCAAAAACATCTAGGAGGGGAAAAGATGCGAATACGCGTCACACCTGGCATCCTTGAGCTCCCAAGTGTCCTCGACACCGGAACGGTGCTGCCATCGCACCTCGACCAACTGGACGGTCTTGGTGCAGAGCCTCCTCACGCGGCGGTCCATGATCTCAATTGACTGCTCCACGAATGACTGTCCGGCTCAGAGACGAGCGGCTCGAACGGGATGACGTGAGCAGGATCGCGGACACACCTTTACCCAACTGCGAACCCACCACTCCAAGACGGAGAGGTAAGAATTGGCGCTGAGGTGAGCCTCCGATAAAACTCCAGGAAGCTCTCCTCGCAAGAAGGGGACCACTCGAACCGGACATCCTTCCGAGTAAGGCGGTTAAGAGGAACAGCTATCTTCGAGAGTCCCTCGTCAAGCTTCCTACAATAACCCTCCAACTCGGGAAGCTCCGAATCCTTGCGGGGTTCGACGGCCTACGCCAATTCGACATAGCAAGCGTCTTACCCGGGTCCACAGATATGCCTTCACCAGAAACCACTCAGCCCAAAAGGCCTTAACCTCTAACCAAACTCGCACTTGATCTCTCATCTATCTGATGCTTCCATGGCATCCCTTACCTGGGAAAAGAAACCTCGGGAGGGCACCATGAAATCCCGATATAGGATACCCCGACAACCAAACAAGGAACACGAAGTACCCTAGCCCGGGTTCCAACGCCGACCTCACAAGGCCCCTTAATCCAGAAAGGAACACTGGAAGAAGACATCATTTAAAAGAACACCACTAACCCCTCCGGATCATCTACCTCTAGATGATCACCCAACGATGTCCTTCAACATCCACTACAAGACCGGACCCAACATCATTGGGAATGGTCCAACAGAACTTGGGTCACGAGCGACCCGTCTTCGCCTCATCCACACCCTCACTCCCAAAAGGAGACATTTTGGGACTTTGGGAGAGACTTAGACTGCTCTCTACCCCTGGTCCACCGGTAGCCTCTCCCCGCTCCGTAGCTCGCCTGGTCCTCTGACCGGGAGCCTGTCTAACGCCGGGGCTGTACTACGCGGATCCACGAAGGGGAGAGCGATTCCACGCTCGCGACACCATTCAATAATCTCTTACCGGGTAGCCCCTACCTAGCATACTCCCAAATTCAGTACCCCTCCGACTGCATCGGTGGTACCTACTGATGGGAACTCGCTGCCAGGACGGCTATAACCCGGCTTCCTTAACCCAAACAACCACTCTTGACACTCACTCATCCAGATACCCCACACACTTGCATAATAACCACCAATTACACACACACCTATCCTTATACTAGAGAGCTGGGAACACAAGATGATACCTCGAACCATGACACCCGAAGGCTGCGCCTCCTCGGCCGTAAGCGCTGCAACTCTGCCCTGGACCAACCGCTGAGGAGCAGGGGCACGCCTCGCCGGCTGCACTGGCTGCTGCTGACGCTGAGGCTGCTGCTGCTGCTGCTGGCGCGGAAGCTGCTGCTGCAAGAACTGCGGCTGCTAAGGTGGCACTCAGGGTCGGCCAGCATCAGGGCAATGGTATCTGATATGCCCGATGCGCTGACAATGAAAACAGCGCCGCTTCTCCGGCCGCACGGACTGGATGGGCACTGCTGCAATGGGTGCTGGGTCCCACCCTGGCACCGCATCAGCTGGAGGAGAGGCAGCCGCTGACTGATCGAAGCGGGGCCTCTTCCTCTTGCGCTGCCCCTGGTCCTGACTCCCGGAAGGACTCTGATCTGCAGAAGGGGTCGGAGCCCTCACCTGGATCCCGAGGTCTCTCTCGACGGTCTTCGCTCGAGACACTAAGTCGGAGTACCTCGTGAAAGCGTGGGCGGTGACGTGCACCCGGATAGCGCTGCTGAGACCGAGCTCGAATCGACGGCACCTCGACTCCTCGTCCATCACCAACGCTGGAGCGAATCTGGACAGCCTCGTAAAGCGCGTAGAGTAGTCAGTAACCGACATGGAGCCCTGCGTCAACTGCTCGAACTCCCGCATCACGATCTGGCGCGTCGAGAACGGAAAGTACTCCTCCAAGAAATACCTCCGGAAACCCGCCCAAGAAAGCTGCTCCACTCCCTCTGGGATGCCCACCACTCGGGTAGCCCACCAGTCGGCGGCGTCACCCTTCAGCATAAAGGTGGCGAGGGGGACTCGCTGGCGATCAGTGCAAAGCATGGCCGCGAAGATCGTGTCCACCTCCCTCAACCAACGCTCTGGCGCAAGAGGATCTGCCGACTGCCCATGGAACTCGGGAGGGTGGAGCTTCAGAAAGGCGTTGAGGCCGCTCTGCTGCACTCGCGCTGCCGCCTCTAGCTCCTCCTCCCTCTGCAGGGGACCCTGAACTCCTACCGCCGGAATCGCCACCGGAACTGGGGGTACATCGGGTACCACAGGCGGATCTGCCACCAAGGGGACCTGCGGAACTGCCTCGCGGGTCGCCCTCAGCTCCTGAATCTCTCTAGCCTGCTCTGCCAACATCCGCGTCTGTGTCTCCACCAAATCAGCCAACCGAGCGAAAGCACGCTCCCAAGCAGGAGGCTCCTGCGTCAAGGGCTCTCCGGTAGCATCCTCGTCTCTGGTAGGTCCGGAAACCTCCAAAGACCGAGAGGGACCTCGTCCGCGCCGTCCTCTGCGAGGAGGCATATCAGCACCCTAAGAAAACCAGACACTAGGATCAGAATACTCATATAGAAATCCTAGGACTCATCTCTACGAAAGGAGGACTATTGGCTCTGACAGGACCAGGCTCTGATACCAACTTTTGTCACGCCCCAGGGCGGCCGTCCCCGGGACGCGGCAGGTGTATATAATATCAGAATCTACACAGGAGGTCAATAATATATCATACACAAACAACTAGAATGACACACATGCAACAAAGGGGCTGACATGATATATACACCAAATGCGGAAGCAAAAGACTGAATCTGTAAATAAACATTCTACAGACTCGATACTCAATCATCTGTCCTGTGAGAGCCAATATACACAAATACAACTGAACATATACAAACACGTGCCAAGCACGGAAATCAAATACATACAGTCAAGAAGGGATGCTGATAACCTCTGGCACTCGCGGAACGTGGCGCTGCTCCGCTACTGAAGGAATCCCTCGGAAAGCTCCAACTGCTGCTCCGGCTCTAGCTCAGGCTCAGTGACCACTGGGGAAAAACATATGCGAGGGGTGAGCCACACGCTCAGTGAACAGCACAACCCATGCATCACAGACAATATTTACCACAATTCCATTATTTATCCAGCCTCTAAGACATAACAACATAATCCAGTGGTTCGTACCTCGCCGAACCACCACACCCTCACCCTCACCCATCAATGGGTGACATAGGCTATTGGGACTGATAATCATCCAACCACAAATCCAGTAGGTCGCTCATCGCCAACCCACTACACCCTCACCCTACCACGGGTGACATAGGATTTTGGGACTGACTAGGCTGTTGGTCACCCTTGGTCCACCGATAGTCTCTCCTCCACTCCGTAGGCCGCTGGCCTTCACCCATAACTTCAGCACAGTCCGTCACAAATATCGGGAGGCGCCTACTGATGGGAGCCCTCGAAAGGGACGACCTTATCACGCTGGGGCAGTCTCTACCGGATCCAACGAAGGGAAACAGAACAGCCTATCCATACGCATATGATCCACTCGGATCCGCCGACAACACATCTCTACAACTCTAATGTCATGAACTCTTCAGAGTTCCTCCAGGGCGCATAACCAAGATGCGGGGAACATGAACAATAAAAGCAAGGTTGGAATATCATTGGGGGAAAGAACTCGGGAGGGCGGCGTGAGTTCCCGATATAGGATACCCCGACAACCAAACAAGGAACACGGAGTACCCTAACCCGGGTCTCACCGCTGTCCTCGCAAGGCCCCTCCCCTATAATATTCACTAAATATGCTAATAATCATACCAGTATATAACATTACTTATAATATTATGGGACTAGAAACCTTGGGAGGGCAGCATGAGGTCCCGATACAGGACATCCCGACAACCAAACAAGGAACACGGAGTACCCTAACACGGGTCTCAATGTTGACCTCGCAAGGCTCCTCCCTATAATATTATCTAAGGCATGCGATTTAACATACACTAGCATTTAATTTAATAAATAAACTAGTAGGACGCATGCATAGGCCGAGGTTTCCTAACATGAAAACAGGGGCATGGTGCATGGCTCTTACACCTATCCTATGGGTGCAAGTCCCTAACATACAAAGACTAGGGTAGCATGCATTCTACATTTAAATCATGCAAGCATGGATTACATATTACTACTGGTTAATATACATCCATGGTGCCCCAGGAGAGGTCGGTATACGCCCAAATGCGTGTAACCCTCTCTACTGGGTTGGATTGTCCCACTCACCGGTATCTGGGTCGTCGCGCGACCGTCCATAGATCTGCAAGACAGACATTCAATATGGTGAGAACAATACATAAATACTCTAAAATACCCAAACATACAAAACCCACAACTAAACACCTAACACTCGGGCAAACGTGCATACGACCCGCACGCACGCTAGCCCGAGCACCCCCGGCAACCACCCGCACGGCCGCCCGACCGCCCGGGTGCACCGCCGCGCCTCAGCCAACGCACCCCGCGCACCGCCGGGCCCCCGCCCGCCGCCTGGACGCGCCGCCGAACCTCCCGGGTGCACCGCGCGCCCCCTGCGCCCCAGTGCAGCCGCCCGCGCACACCCCGCACGCCTCGCGCTGGCCCGCGAGCACCCCGCACGCCCCGTGCGTAGCGCCTCGCCCCGCACGCACCCCGCGCGCACCTCCTCGCCCCGCGCGCACCACCTCGCTCCGCGCGCACCCCGCGCGCACCACCAGCCTCTACCCTCCTCACCGCGCGCACGACTGCGCCTCAACCCAGCGCCCCACGCGCATACTCCACTGCGGTGCCCATCGCCCAGTGCTCAGCACCCTCGCCCAGCACACCCGGTATCCGTGACCAGCTCCCAGCGCTCAACGCCCAGCACCCGGGACCCTCACCCAGCGCCCACGCGCACGCACGCGCAACACGTGCCTAGCGCGCCTGCCAGCATGCCCACGCTGCTGCCCGCGTTGCCTGCCTACACGGGTCGCCGAGTGGCCCGAGCACCGTTCGCCTGCACGCCCGGCATTGCTCGCCTGATGCCCGAGCACCTCCTGCCCTGCTCGCCTGCGCGCCCAGCCTGCCAGCCCGGCCTGCCCGCGCTCACAGCCCACAGCCTGCCTACCCGCATGCCTCCCACTGCACCCCCGAGCGCACGCCCGCGCGCGCGCCCGCGGGGAGGCGCTCGCGCGCCCGGCAACTGGTGCGCCTGCTCCCAGCCTACCCGGCTAGTCCTAACCAGCCTGCCCAGCCCTGCTGGCCCCCAGCGCCACCCGAGCGCACGCTCGCCCAGCTCCAGCCGCTCGACCAGCTCTCCCGGGTGTACCCGCGCGCAGCACGCCCAGTGCCCGCACGCCCAGCACACCCGCGCGCCCAGCACCCGCTCGCCCAGCACGACCACCACGCGCGCCCTGCATGCCCGCGCGCACGCCCGCGCTTACGCACGCGCGCGCCCAGCCTGCTGCGTTGCTGTGCTGCTGCTGGTGCCACCTGCTGCCCGAGATCACCCCCCACCCTTACCCGAGCACCTCTACCACCACCCACCGACCTTCGACCACCTCCACAGCCCTCCGACGGCCACCCACCGCCGCCGACCGCCTCCCAACCCCAAAACCCACCTCCAAACATCCATCTAAGCAAGAAAAGAGGGGAAATAGGGCTTACCAAGGGGAGGAAGGGAAGTCCGGACGCTCTCCGCGCGCCGAAACCTTTCCCCTAAGGGCTTCCAACGCCCGGATCTACTCCCACCTCCGAAATGGGCCAAAACAGAGGAGAAGAGAGGGCGGACGGAGGGGTAAAACTCGCCGGAATCGAGATTTGAAACCACCGGGGTGTAGATCGGGACCCGATCTACACTTCCTAGGTTTTAGGTTTTAAGCTTTGAGGGGTCTAGGGGGCTCAAAAGTGAGAAAAGGAGAGAGGGGAGAGAGAGAAATCACTTGGTAGGGGTGATGAATAGTGATTTTGAAATTAGATCCCACATATATATAGTGAGCGACTTAAAAACCCAGATACGCCCCGGAACTGCGAAATTTTGGAAACGTTGCCAGAATTCAATGAAATTTTTGTGAGAGGCCTAAAATGGCGCCAGGACATCAAATATGCACTTAGATTTCCAATCGGAGTCCTCTAACTGAGGACGATAGCTAACAGTCCAAAAATTAGTGGTTTCGATCGAAAACCGAAAAAAAAATTGAAAAACTGCCAGAACGCTCTAACGGTTACCAGCAGGCTAAAAGTGACACATATATAACATCTACACCTTGGTCCACCGGTAGTCCTTTTCCCGGGTAGTCACTACCTGGTATACTCCCACGATCAGTACGCTTTCGAACGCCTCGGTGGTACCTACGGATGGGAGCCCTCTGTCAAAACAGCTTTTCCAACGCCGGGAAGTTCCTACATCGGATCCAAGGAAGGGGAGAACGATTCCACGCTCGCAATATCATTCATTAACCCTCTCCCGGGTAGCCTCTACCTGGTACACTCCCACGATCAGTACGCTCCCGAACGCATTGGTGGTACCTACGGATGGGAGCCCTCTGTCAGGACAGCTACAACCCGGTCCTCTTCAACACGGACGACATTGGGAGTAAACATTCCATGTTCGCAAAGCGAACCCAATGGAAAAACAACTACTCTCGATAATCACTTATCGAGATATCGAATACTACTGTACTCCCACACCGTTGCGTCGCTCGGATACAGGGGGGAAGGGTATCACGCCCCAACTACCGGCTTAACAATCCGATAAGATAATGAATTCTCCTGAATTCCAAACGAGTGCATCGCTCGGATGCACGGGGCGATTACATCGCTAGCGCTCTAACTAATAAGGTACAACCCGACAACGGGTCATACCCATGCCTATCCCAGATTGGCCTATCAGTTTTTAACCTGTGCATATATATATATCCAGGAGAATTTTATATCTAGCTATGTGCATGAACCATATGCACAATCATCTAATAATTATAGGGACACTTCCTAACATGGATTTACATCATAATAAATCATACAACATGCATACATGGTCATTAATCACATAAGCACACAAGGCCTAACTTAAACATGCGTTGGATATCACCAACTTAAAAGAAAGGTCAAGCGCGATCTCGCGCACTAACAGGTGCATGCCAATATTCCAAACGAACCTGAGTCGAGTAGGAAATCGCATCTACTTACTCAGTTCGTTCAGAGGGAGAGGGCGAGAGAGATCATCATCTCATGAAGCTGGTCATAGCTTTGCCCCATTAGCATTGGCGCAACAACTACACCACGCCCTCGAGTCTTATCGCAAGGGAATATTAGGCAGGTGCCCGTTATTAACCCAGACTTATTCATGCTGGATATTCCAATTAATATGGTGGGAGTAGTATTACAATACTACCTAAGGCATGCCATATCCTATACATCCATACACATTACCAAAAATACATGCCCATACTAGAGGGGCTCATGCAACACAATCATTCATACATGAATACAATACATGTATATAAGCCTAGCATGCAAGATATCTACATATTATAGCTTAAGCATGGCCATACTACTTATCTACACAATTAGTATAGCTAGGGGGGCGGGGCCCATCGATGCGCGACGCGCGACTACGCGCGTCGAGCGCATCCCGAGAGGGGGGGGATTGGATCGAACCTGTTATATATGTGTCACTTTTTGCCTTCTGGTTACCATTGGAGCATTCTGGCAGTTTTTGAGTTTTTTTCGATCGGAACCGCTAAAAATTTGGACTGTTAGCTATCATCCTGTGTTTGAGGACTCCGATTGAAAATCTAACTGCATATTATGTGTCCTGGTGCCATTTTAAGCCACTCACGAAAATTTCATCGAATTCCGGTACGTTTCGGAATTTCGCAGTTCCGGGGCGTATCCGGGTTTTGACCGAGCGAGAAGTCATTGGGAGAGTTGACTCGGTCAAAGTGGGCCCATGACTTGGTCAACCCTTTTTGTTTTTTTGTGTGGTTGAGTTGACCTAAGTCAAAACTCACTTAAACCTAATTAATCAAGCCTTAACCCTAGTTAACCCTAATTAAAGGGGTGTTGACTTATTTAAGTGAGTAGGAAAAGTTGCCCTCCACTATTCATCTTCTTCTCCAAGTGATTTTCTCTCTCCCCCTCTCTCCTTTTCTTGATTTTGAGCTAGTTAGAGAGCTTGAAATAAAAAACACAAAGAATAGAAAGGTTAGATCTCATCCCGATCTATCTACCGGTGGTCTCGGATTCGAGTTCCGACGAGTTTGACCCCCTCTTACCCCCTCTTTTCTCCTCTGATTTCAGCCCCTTTGAAGGCTGAGGAAGAGCTTGGTGGTGGAGGTCTTTGGGGAGGTATTTCGGTGCACGAGGAGCTCCCGGTCCTCTTCCTTTCCTTCCCTTCCCTTGGGTAAGCCTTCTTTCCTTCCTTTTCCATGTTTAGATGCATGTTAGGGGTGTTTTTGTGTGTGTGGTGGAGGTTGGTGGCTGTGGGTGGTGGTTGGGGGCGGTCGGAGGCCACTGGTGGCCGGTGAGTGGGGGAAAGGTGCTCGGGCAGGGTGGTTGTCTGTCTCGGGCAGGTTGGCAGCACAGGCGCAGCAGGCAGCGCAGCAGGCAGAGCAGTTGGCAGGGCGCGCGTGTGCGTGCGCGCGGGCGTGCACGCGGGCGTGCGCTCGGGTGGAGTTGGAGGGCGTGTTGGGCGTGTGTGCTGGGCGCGTGCGCTGGGCGCTGGTCGCGGGTGCTGGGCGCTGGGCACCGTGCGGGAGCGTGCGCGCGGAGCGCTGCGCAGAGGCGCAGGTGGGCTGTGCGCGCGTGGTGGGCGAGCCGGTGGTGCGCGCAGGGTGCACGCGGAGCGAGTCGATGGCGTGCTGGGCGAGCGGTGGTGCGCGCGGGGGTGAGGCGCTGGGCGAGGGCGTGCGGTGTGCGCGCGGGCTGCTGCGCTGGGGCGCAGTGGGCGCGCGGTGCACCCGGGAGGCCCGGCGGTGCGCCTGGGTGCGCGGGCTGAGGCGCGGCGGTGCATCCGGGGTCGGGAGGCCGTGCGGGTGGTTGCCGGGGGTTCGGGAGTGAGTCGAGGTGCTCAGACTCGCGTGCGTACATGCCGTATGTACGTTTGTCCGAGTGTTGGGTATTTTTAGAGTATTTTTGTGTATTTTGTGGTATTTTGTGTATTTTACTCACCAAGTTAATTACCCTGTCTTGCAGATCTTGACGGACGATCGCGCCACGACCCGGTTACCGGTGAGTGGGACAGCCCAACCCAGTTGGGAGGCGCTATATGCACTTGGGCGTATACCGTCCTCGCTTGGGGCGCATAGTTAATATTAACCGATTAATATGTAATCTGTGCGAGCATGATTAGTGTGTAGAATGCATGCCACCCTAGACTTTTATGTTAGGGACTTGCACCCTTAGGATATGTGTAAGAGCCGTGCATCCTGTCACCTTGTTATCATGCTAGGAAGCCTCGACCTATGCATGCGACCTATTAGTTTGATTTATTTAATTAAATGCAAGCCTATGATATTGTTAGCATGCCTTAGGGAATATACGGGGGCCTTGCGAGGTAAACATTGAGACCCGGGCTAGGGTACTCCGTGTTCCTTGTTTGGTTGGCGGGATGTCCTATATCAGGACCTCAGGTTGCCCTCCCAAGGGTTCTTTTCCCTATTATTATTATATATGTTCCCCGCATCTTGGTTATGCACCCTGGAGGATTTCTGAAGAATTCAAGACATTAGAGTTATTGAGATGTGTTGTCAGCGGATCCGAGTGGATCATATGCGTATGAATGGGCTGTTATGTTCCCTTCGTTGGATCCGTGTAGATACTGCCCCGGCGTTAGAAAGGCTGTCCCGTGTAGGGGATCCCATCAGTAGGCACCTCCTGATTTGGGACGGACTGTGCTGAATGTGAGGGTGGCCAAACGGCCTACGGAGTGGGGAGAGACTATCGGTTGACCAAGGGTGACCAACAGCCTAGTCAGTCCCAATAGCCTATGTCACCTGTTGAGGGGTGAGGGTGAGGGTGTGGTGGGCCGGCGATGTGGCGACCCACTGGATTCTGTAAGGATGATTATCAGCCTATTAAGTCCCAACATCCTTTGTCACCTATTGAGGGGTGAGGGTGAGGGTGAGAGTGAGGGTGTGGTGGTTCGGCGATGTAACGAACCATCGAACTTGTGTTTGTTTATGCCACTTTGGGGCTAGTGACTTGATTAAATGTGGTTATAATAAACTGTGATGCATGGGTTGCGCTATTCACTGAGCGTGTGGCTCACCCCTCGCATAATTACTTTTTCCAGTGATTACTGAGGAAGACTTGAAGGAGGAGCTCCCTGAGCGACTGCACCAGTAGCGGAGTAGCGCTACGTCCCGCGAGTTTTTGAGGCCATCAGCATCCTTTTTATTGTATGTATATATTTCTGTGCTTGGGCACCCAGTTTGGATTGTGTTTGGATGTATTGTGTATATATTGGCTCTCACAGGACATATGATTATGTATCGAGTCTGTAGTATGTTTTTGGATTACAGATTCAGTCTTTTTAGCTTCCGCTATCTGTGTATACATCATGTCAGCCTCTTTGTTGTCTGTGTTGTCTTTTTAGCTGTTGTTTATGGTATGCTATTGATCTCCTGTATTGACTGCTGATATCATGTATACGCTTGCCGCGTCCCGGGGACGGCCGCCCTGGGGCGTGACAGCAACCACTCACCGATACCTGGATCGCCGCACGTCCAGTCTACGAGATCTGCAGAACACAACCAATGATCCATAGTTAAATTATGAAACCTACTATCACACATATAAGCTTACTTCATGAAGACCCTAACCCCTGATACTTCCATATTATCACCCAAGACACATGCAACCAACTCCTTAACACTCAACCAAGCAAAACTGCTAAACCTGCTGCAACCAGCCCTACTAATTGGTCTTCACAGCACCCAATACACTTCCACAAATTATGAAATAAATCATGCACATTCTATGATATGCTGGGATCATAATCCATGAAGACATTAGAACCTAATTTTGCCTCTACAAGCCCGAAACAAATCATTTCCCGAAGCAGGTCAATTCCTACGCGAATCTGGACAGGTCATGCAAAACTGGTTCTAACTTACACCACAGATATCATAAGGACCATAAATTTCATATATAACATCTAGACACATAGATGATCAAATCATAAGAAGACATAATCCTAAAAATATGCCTCTAAATACTAGATTCACTGAGATCTTTAAAAGACAGTGAGCTGCCTTACCGAAACAGGGGGAGGGAAATGGGGAGATGCGGGGTTATCGACACACCCACGACCACCTCAACCACCACCACCACTACCACCATCTCTTCAGCCTCTCCACCAGCCCTTCTTGGCAGAAAACAGGGGTGCAAGGGCATGAGAAGGGGATTGAGAGAAGAGAAACAACAACAACACATGCTCACCTTTTCTCACCCTTTCTCACTCTTTCTTGAGCTTCTTCTTCATCCTTTCCTCCATTAACAACACACACACACAAAAAAAAAAAACAGAGAGGGAGAGGAAGACGAGAGTGAGAGGGAGTGAGAGGTTTCCACAAAAGGGGGGACAAGACCAAATCGTCCCTGACCAGAAATTCTGGACGGGCTTCACTAGAACAGCCATAACTTCCACGATATAGCTCCGAATTGCACAATTCAAAATTCTTTGGAAAGCCAAGAAGATTATCTACAACTTTCATGTTATGCTAAGATCAAATAATCCCTCCAGCTATTCTGAAATGAGAGCTAAACATTGAACAGGGCTGCTGCCAGAATTTTTCATCCCTAGGGTATACTTGGAAAAATACCCATAACTTTTACTACATGAATCCAGTTGATCTAATTCAACTTTTGTACGAAAGCTAACTCAAAACTGAGCATCTCATGATAAAATCATATTTAAACCTCTTCATCTTGGATTTTAACAAAATTAAATCCAAATACCAAATCGGAGATACATAACTTCTAGGAGAAAAATTATGTAGCCAAATTTTGAATCAGAGCGCTCCGACTCTTGCAGGTGGCTAAAAGCCAAAATTTTAGCGACTCCGATCGAAAAATATAAGGCTCCAAATGACACAGGCATAACATAAACAGAACATCATTATTTTTCATCTTAAACTAATCTATAAAATTAATTATAACAATTCTATCCGAAATTTATATCTTTAATTAATTTCTTATATTTTTTGGATTAATATCTCCACATACATTAATGGATTTATACACATAAAAAATCCAAATAAATTAAATCCAAAATTAGAAATTAAACTCAAAAATATTTTTCAAAAATTTTGAGCCATCATAATGATCATCAAACATATGTGATCTAAATATAAATAATTATTATTAATATACATGATCCAATTTAATTAAAAAAATATATAATTAGTTTTCATCATTATAGAAGATCATGAAGTTCAAAACATAGGCTCTGATACTGTTATACTTGTGTCACTTTTAGCCTGCTGGTAACCGTTGGAGCGTTCTGGCAGTTTTTAAATTTTTTAGGGTTTTCGATCGGAACCGCTTATTTTTGGACTGTTAGCTATCGTCCTGAGCTAGAGGACTCCGATTGGAAATCTAACTGCATATTTGGTGTCCTGGTGCCATTTTAGACCTCTCACGAAAATTTCGTCGAATTCCGGTAACGTTTCTGAAATTTCGCAGTTCCGGGGCGTATCTGGGTTTTCAAGTCGCCCGCTATATAAGTGAAAGCATAAAATATCCTGGCACTATTCATCATCCCCTACCTTGAGCCCTCTCTCTCCTCTCCTCCGTTTTTCTTCCGTTTGAGGCCCTTAGACCCCTCAAAACTTAAAAGTTAAAACCTAGGAAGTGTAGATCGGGTCCCCGGTGGTTTCAAATCCCAATTCCGGCGAGTTTTGGCCGTCCGTCCGCCCTCTCTTCGCCTCTGTTTTGAGCCATCTCGGTGGTGGAGGTAGATCCGGGCGTTGGAAACCCTTTGGGAGAGGTTTCGGTGCGCGGAGAGCGTCCGGACTTCCCTTCCTCCCCTTGGTAAGCCTCTTTTTCCTCTCTTTCTTGCCTAGATGTATGCTAGGAGGGTGGAAATGGGGTTGGGTGGAGGTTGGCGGCGGTGGGTGGCCGTCGAAGGGCTGTGGGAGGCGGTCGGAGGCTGTGGGGGTGGTCGGAAGAGGGTGGAAGAGGAGCTCGGGCTGGCAGGCTTGCAGCTCGGGCTGGCGGGCTGCTGTCTCGGGCAGGGCAGCAGCGCAGGTGCAGGGGTTGGCGCGGGCGTGCGCGCGTGCGCGCGGGCGTGCACGCGTGCGTGCGCTCGGGCGGTGCTGGGGGCCAGCAGGGCTGGGCGTGCGGGCGCTCGGCTGGCGCTGGGGGCCAGCAGGGCTGGGCGTGCGCGCTGGGCAGGCTGGCAGGACTAGCTCGGGTAGGCTGGGAGCAGGTGCACCAGTTTGCTGGGCGCGCGAGCGCGTGCGCGCGGGCGTGCGCTCGGGGGGTGCAGGGAGATGCATGCGGGTGGGGGTAGGCTAGCTGGGCTGTGCGCGCTGGCAGGCCGGGCGAGCAGGCTGGGCGCGCAGGCGAGCAAGGCAGGGGCGCTCAGGTATCAGGCGGGCAGTGCCCCGGGCGTGCAAGCGAGCGGTGCTCGGGCCACTCGGCGACGCGCGCAGGCAGGCAACGCGGGCAGGCTGGCAGGCGCGCTGGGCGCGTGCTGCCAGGCGCGCTGGGCTCGTGTTGCGCGTGCGTGCGCGTGGACGCTGGGTGAGGGTCCCGGGTGCTGGGCGCTGAGCGCTGGGCGCTGGGTCGCGGGTACCGGGTGCTGGCCGAGGGTGCTGGGCGCTGGGCGCTGGGGCGCTGGGCACCGCTGGGGGGCGTGCGCGTGGGGCGCTGGGCAGAGGCAGGCGTGAGCGCGGAGCGCGGCGAGGCGGCTGGTGGTGCGCGCGGGGGCGGAGCTGGCGGTTCGCGCGTGGTGCGTGCGGGTAGAGGCAGGTGGTGCGCGCGGGGTGCGCGCGGAGCGAGGTGGTGCGCCCGGGGTGCGCGCGGGGCGAGGCGCTGCGCGCGGGGCGTGCGGGTCGCTCGCGGGCCAGCGCGAGGCGTGCGGGGTGCGCGCGGGCGGCTGCGCTGGGGCGCAGGGGTCGCGCGGTGCACCCGGGAGGTTCGGCGGTGCGCGGGGTGCGTTGGCTGAGGCGCGGCGGTGCACCCGGGCGGTCGAGCGGCCGTGCGGGTGGTTGCCGACCGTGCGGGTGGTAGCCGGAGTCCTTGGGTTAGCGTGCGTGCGGGTCGTATGCACGTTTGCCCGAGTGTTAGGTGTTTAGTTGTGGGTTTTGTGTGTTTGGGGTATTTTAGAGTATTTATGTATTGTTCTCACCATATTGAATGTCTGTCTTGCAGATCTGGACGGACGGTCGCGCGACGACCCTGATCTCTGGTGAGTGGGACAATCCAACCCAGTAGAGAGGTGTTATACGCACTTGGGCGTATACTGACCTCTCTGGGGCACCATGGATAGATATTGACATGTGTAATATGATTTAATTGTAGAATGCATGTTACCCTAGACTTTGCATGTTAGGGACTTGCACCCTTAGGATATGTGTATGAGCCATGCAGCATGTCCCCTGGTTCCATGTTAGGAAGCCCGACCGATGCATGTGCCCTACTAGTTTATTTATTAAATTAAAGGCTAGTATTTTGTTGAGTTGCATGTTATAGTGAATATCATAGGGGAGGGGCCTTGCGAGGACAGCGGTGAGACCCGGGTTAGGGTACACCGTGTTCCTTGTTTGGTTGTCGGGGTATCCTATAACGGGAACTCACGCTGCCCTCCCGAGTTGCTTTCCCCAAACGATATTCCACCTTGTTATAACCTTATGCATGTTCCCCGCATCGTAGTTATGCGCCCTGGTGGGTTCTGAGGAATTCAGAACATTAGTGTTGTTATGATGTGTTGTCTGCGGATCCGAGTGGATCATATGCGATGGTTAGGCTGTTCTGTTCCCTTCGTATGATCCTTTAGAGACTACCTCAGCGTTAGACAGGTTGTCCCGTGCAGGGGCTCCCAGTAGTAGGCGCCTCCTGATTTGGTGAAGGACTGTGCTGAACGTGGGAGTGGCCAAACGACCTACGGAGTGAGGAGAGACTATCGGTGGACCAAGGGTGACCAACAGCCTAGTCAGTCCCAAGAGCCTATGTCACCCATTGAAGGGTGAGGGTGAGGGTGTAGCGGGTTGGCGGAAGCGACCCGCTGGTTTGGTGTTGATTAGTCCCAATATCCTTGGTCACCCATTGAGGGTGAGGGTGAGGGTGTAGTGGGTTGGCGGTAGCGACCCACTAGTTGAGGAATTGTTGATTATTGGTGGCTATGGTAAATGTGGTTGTGGATGTTAAGAATTATCTGGTTGTGGATAATATTGTCTGTGATGCATGGGTTGTGCTGTTCACTGAGCGTGTGGCTCACCCCTCGCATAATATCTTTCTACAGTGTCATCTGAGTCGGATCTGGAGGAGGAGCTCCCCGAGGGACTTCATCAGTAGCGGAGTAGCGCCACGTCCCGCGAGTTTCTGAGACTATCAGCATCCCTTGTGCCAGTATGTATTATTTTCCGTGCTTGGGCACGCGTTTGGTTGTATTTGGATGTCTTTATATGTATATTGGCTCTCACAGGACATGTGATTATGTATGGAGTCTGTAGTGTGTTTTGATTACAGATTCAGTCTTTAGTTATCCGCATTTGGTGTATATATCATGTCAACCCTGCTTTTGTTGTCTGTGTGTCATTCTGGCTGCTCGTGTATGATATTATTGACCTCCTGTGTAGATTCTGATATTATATATACACTTGCCGCTTCTCGGGGACTCCCGGGGCGTGACAGATACCACATGTAAGTTTTTCATGATGCCCAAGATCTTAAACTTTCATGATCTTCACAATTGTAAATAATATAATAACATACTTGGCTTCATTGATGATGCCTCTTGCGTCTTCAATTATGGAATAGGGTTTCTCTCTCCTCACCTTAGGCACCTTTCGTACGTGCTTCTTAATTGATACACAATTGATGGATATGTGCTCTATTTATAAGGTGGAGAGAGGACCAAATCCAATCCCCGAAATCAGTTATAATCCTCCCATCAAGGAGTTTGTTAGGATATAGAATTATCTCCTCATTGACCAAGTTTAGATGAGGATATTCATAGGTGATAAACCCAATGTTTGAAATTCAACATATTACATATGGGAACTGTTTATGTGGGTCACTTTAAGATATATTCTAACATTGACTATAACAATAGTGGAGAAATTTGGGCTACAAATCGAGGTGTATCCAAGTTTCGATATGATCTATTTGATTGAGAAGGAATTTGAAGTTAAGAAAAAGTCTCTCCTCTTATCAAATGTTAAATATAAGAATGCATCAAATAAGAAGGGGAAAAAGATCTTAATCTCTCATACTGATATATTTGATTATACCAAATACCATCCTCCTGATCTATTAAAATTCTTTCATCTTAAACTTGAGGATGAATTTTGTTGAAGAAGAGGAGACTGATGTATGACAAATTTGAAAAGAAATCATTGCAGAATATTTGACGTTAAATCAGTCTATAAAATAAAGTTTTATGAGATTTTATCATTTATGGACAAATCTCATTATTTAAAATCATAATAATCACCTTTTATTGGTGAATTAGGAATTTAAGCTTTTTAGGATCTTATGTTTTATTTTATTATATTTTAATAATTATCATTGTAATTGTGTCTTTACTATTTTTAGTAGAATCATAATTGACATTATAAATGTGTATTGTGGCCTATATAAGTTGTGCCCCCATCTTTTATAAGGGATAACTTTTTATCAATCAATACAATTATTTCTTTTGGTTTCTTTTCTTTGTGGATTCAATGATTCTTTCTGGATTCAAGGATTTTATGGGATCTCGACATAGATTAGATCTTTTTACCATTCTTCTGTTGCGGTAATTTGGCAACAAGGACAAACAAATCTCCCTTTCTTGCTCCAACCTGAAAGATCTGCATTAGCTGAGAAATCATTGATTGTCTACAATAAAGCTCCGCGCATTTGAAAGTTCTCACGTTTCAAAGCATCATATGTTTCAAAATCAACTTCTCACAACTCCTTGAGCTCCTCAATCAATGGTTGTAGATAAACATCTATGTCACTACCAGGAGATTTTGGACCAGATATCAACAAAGGCATCATGAATAAAGGACGTTTCATGCACATCCAAGTTGAAGATTGTAAATAACAACAATGGCATGCGACATGTTGTGTATAGAATTATGAAATGGATTAAATCCATGAGACGCTAAGGAAAGTCTCACATTTTGAGTATCTGAGGAGAATGATGGGAATCGTTCATCAAAATCCATCCATGCCTCAGAATCAACAAGATGACGATATAGGATGACGACCCCATCCTTTAAGCGAGTCATGTGTGAAACTATTTTTGTTGACATGAAAAACTTCTAAAGCCTTGAAACCAAAGGAAAGCGATGCAAATTTTTTTGAGGTATATTCTTTCTTTTATGAATAGTTGGGGTAGTTTGATCCACTCTCGATTCATTGAGCCACCTCGAAGCACCACAGATCAAACATGAAGCAGCATCGCGTTTATCCTTCCAATACAACATACAATCATTTAGACAAGTATCAATCTTAACAAAATCAAATCTCATGTCATTATTTTTTTTTTGTTTAATAAATGAACTCTATTAATTTTTCACCTTCTGAAAATGCCTCCATCAACAATTTGAGCAGAGTGATGAATGACTTATCACTCCACCCATTAAGACACTTCAACTGAAATAAACGAATAGTAAATGATAACTTCGTTAATTTTTTGCATCTAGGTATAGTTCTTGCTCAGCATCTTCCAGATACTTATAAAACTTCTCAGCATCACTTGTGGTTCTTGATCTGAATTCATTTCTATTATCATCAGATTCTGCATCAAATGATTTTGAGACTCTAAATGTGTCATGCAACATCTCATGCATATCATCAGTCTCAAAATTCTCATTGCTCTCCTCTATAATTTGATGTTCAATCACACAAGGTGTAGAAGTTTCATCATTATAAATCCAACATGTGTAGTCTGCTACAAAACCGTAATATAAAAGATGATTGACAATTGTCTGCCTATCAAACCACATCCTATGAGAACATTTCTTACTTGGACAATTAATCTTCCCATGAGTGCTAACTTTTTCAATGGCAAAATCTAGAAATTTATTCGATCCTATGAAATACTCCTCTCTCCGTCAAGCAAGCTTCATCCAACTTTTATCCATTTCCACTATAAAAATAATCCTTTCTAGAACAAGAAAATTAGTGTATTCATTTATTAGTATTTTCATTCCTCTAATAAACAAATAAATATAAAACAATTTTGTATTACTAATCATACATTAAAGTTTTTTTTAATGAGTGTATTAATTTAGTTTAAAAAATTTACATAATTGTACAAGCAACATATCAAGGAGAACATAAAGAATGGGCTGATTGGTTGATCAATGGAGGGAAAGTCCGCAGAGAGATCATTTTGCCCTTTATTTTTACTTAGTTTTGCTATATAATATTTCCGACAATGGTTGATGTTGTTATCCTCTAAACAGAAAGAACATGGTTCTGTATTTTTCACCATTATATATTTATTTTAAATACATAATGAAAATTTTAATTCAAATTAAGTTCTTTCATTTTTTTTAGATTTGGTGGTGGGCCCGAATGTGTTCAATTTGATTTATAATTATAATAATTATAAATTGATGTTGAAATATTTATTTTATATTTTCCCCTGTAAATATTATGTTTTAGGCTAGGGTTTCCATCTAATTTTCATGTGGCATGAGGGGGTGGTGATGACCTAACATCACCCCTTTGAATACCACAAGAGGTGGTGTGATCAGATCTAAGGTGATAAATCATTCTCCTTTGATTTTGTTATTTAGTGTTTCAATTTATTTTTTGTTAGGAGATGATTATGTCAACTGCTTGTTTGGGGAAGAAGGTCGATGGATTAGCATTAGGGTTTGATTGATTTTGATTAGATGATTATTTGATTAGATTTAAATGGGTCTCAAGGATTTCTAAGATCAAATTAGATTTTATTGGTTTTTGGTGATTAAAGGGTTATTTTTTGGTTAATTATATACCTGGACATTAAATTGTGTTTTTGACCATGAAGGGATCGTTTCTGGGAAAAACATATTCCAAAAGAAGACATAGGTTTTGAAAAGATTTTTCTAACGAATCATGAATCGTCCAATTTAGAGTCAGGGGAAGAAAGTTATGAATTTTCAAAGATTTCTTTACAGTTTTCTATAATGCAAAATTTTGCTTGATGACCAAGTCTAATGAATTTTAGAGATTCTGGGGATCTCAAATGGATATTTAATGGGTATAATTTGATTTGTGGTTTTGGTGTTCTTATTGATCTTGGTGACTCAAATTGGATCTTAAATTAATTAATTTGGTTTAGTGAAATCAATAAATAATAATTGGATATTATTGTTATATTGATGTAAATTGGTTGGGTTAAGTTATTTGGATCATTGGAGTTGTAGTTGAGTCATATTGGATTTGTCTAAAGATTAATTTAAGGATTGATCGATTATGTGGGCTTTATGGAATAAATAGATATTAATTATCAGATCATTGTGAGTATATGAATATTTTAATATTTATTCAGAGTTGTGATTTTCATTGGGCCTTTGAGTTGAATTGTGGATTGTGGGTCCATTAGGCATGAGCTCTTAGGATTATTGGGCCTAGTGTGATGGATGTTAGTTTTGAGTTGTGTGGATCATGATTGAATGGTTTCCGATTTATTATTGCATAATTGTTATGCTAAATTATCCACATGTGACTGTGTGGTGTTCATGCACGTGCATTGGTTCGTATTTCGTGGATTAGAGGTGAGTGGGTCTAGTCTCTTATGTGGTTTTTGAAATTATCTATATTTTTATATCATATCCACATGATGACTAGTTTATAAATATAACTATTATTTTGTGTATGGAGCATGAGCATGTCATAATGATAGATATGATTTTTTATTTTATGTATGACTCATATGACTTTTGTAGAATTTATTATATTATTATTGCATGCTTGAATAGTTGGAGAGTGAGTAGTTAATCATGCATGCATCCCAATGTTCTATGTGACACTGACTGCATGACATTGTCTACGTGACCACTGTCCAATGGGACCTTGTCTACGTGATGTCTGCGTGACCTGGCTCTAGATAGAGCCCTTGTGGTTGCGTGCCGTGGAAAGCGGGCACGCGTGTCCGTTGCATCATGCGTATCATGTAGCATAATATTTGGAGTTTGCGTGACTATTCCTCTAAAGAGATGCATTATTATTTTACAAGTTTAGTACGACGTACATATGTTTTCTTTATTATGATATATTATGTTCTGCATGACTTAGATTCTATAACTCTGTTATTTTTAAAGTTATTAAGTGATTTTCTGTTTAGTTGTGTTTTTAGTTATTCTCATTGGGAAATATAATAATGAAGTTTTTGTTATTTGGTTGATGATGAATAAAATATAAATAAGATGTAGATAAAGATTTATAAAAGATGAAAAATTGATTTGATTTGTGAGCTCCTTGATTTATTTAAGGTAATGATAGTTGATTTGACCTATGGACTCCGTTTATACCAATGGAATATATTTGGTGGAATAACACAATTCCAGAGGGAACTAGAATACAAATACCAGTTTATTCTCACATATTCTGACATAACTATACACATCTATCCCTTCCACCCAAACAACATTTTAGGCTTATTACCCCCATATTCTCACCTATTCCACTACCCAAACGCCATCAAAGAAAATAATGTTGTTATTGATCAAATTTAGATAATGTGAACTGAAAATAACCAACATTGATTATTGTCTTACCCTTTACAGTGTGAGGATAAATATCAATTATATTATCTATATACGTCCTACACTTTCATTTTTTTGACCGAGTGTTGATACACTCAATTCATTTTATAGTCCAACTGGCGTCTACAGTCCCATATACTGTGATATCACAATGTAAATGTGCTATCACAGTGTTTATCACAATATATGAGTAATATCACAATATATGGAGCTGCTATTTTTCTTATTTTTTTAAAAAACATTACTGATATATCAATTTGTATAACAATATGTATTTTAATGAATAAATGTATATTTTTAAAGACATTAGGATATCAAATTCATCCTCATAGGGTCGGGGTGGATCTCTAATATAATCCAACATAGTGCTGTCTATACAATATGGACACTATGATCTCTTACCCAAAAGAAAAACCAAAAAAACCCTTTGTTTTGCTAGGACAATGGGGTGAGATTTTTTTTGAGATAATGTAGAAATTGTATTGCAAGCGTAACAGCATCAAAATACAAAGTCCGAAACCGAAAGATAAGATAAACTAGGACATAACAGACGGGGAAAAAGGCAGGACAACCAAGCGATATTAGGAACATTTGGTGAGTAGTTGAGAAAAACTACCCACCAAAAACTGGCCCAAACCTGTTATATTTGTGTCACTTTTAGCCTGCTGGTAACCGTTGGAGCGTCCTGGCAGTTTTTAAAATTTTTAGGGTTTTCGATCGGAACCGCTAATTTTTGGACTGTAAGCTATCGTCTGAGCTAGAGGACTCCGATTGGAAATCTAACTGCATATTTGGTGTCCTGGCGCCATTTTAGACCTCTCATGAAAATTTCGTCGAATTCTGGCATCGTTTACAAAAATTTCACAGTTCCGGGGCGTATCCGGGTTTTTTAAGTCGCACTCTATTTAAAAGGAATCTAAATCACCCCCTACACTGTTCATTGTCTTCCTCGTCGAGATCTCTCTCTCCCCTCTCCGTTTTTCTTCCTTTCAAGCCCCCTAGACCCCTCAAAATCGAAAACCCAAAGCACGGGAAGTGTAGATCGGGTCCCGATCTACACCCCGGTGCCTTCAAAACCCGATTCCGACGACTCTAGCCACTCCGACCTCCCCCCTTTCTCCTCTGTTTTGGCCCAATTCGAGGGCCGTGGTAGATCGGGGCGTAGGAGAGCTTTTGGGAAAGGTTCCGGCGCGCGGAGAGCCACCGGACGCCTCTTCCTCCCCTCGGTAAGCCTTCTTTCCCTCTTTTTCTTGCATAGATGTATGCTAGGGGAGGGTTTCTGTGTATGAGGGGTGGTCGGCGGCTGTGGATAGCCTTCGGGGGGCGGTGGAGGTGGTCGGAGGTCGGTGGGTGGTGGCAGAGGTGCTAGGCAGTGCGCGCGGGTGTGCAGAGTGCGCGCGGAGGGCGCGGCGAGGCGGCCGTGGTGCGCGCGAGGCGCGGCGGAGCGGCGGAGGTGCGCGCGGGGCGAGGAGGCGCGCGCGAGGCGTGCGCGGGGCGCGGCAAGGCAGGGATGGTGTGCGCGGGGGCGAGGCGCCGCGCGCGGGGGCGTGCGGGGTGCTCGCGGGCCAGCGCACGGCGTGCGGGGCGCGCGAGGCGTGCGGGGTGCGCAGGCTGAAGCGCGGCGTTGCACCCGGGCGGTCGGGGGCCGTGCGGGTGGTTGCCGGGGGTGTTGGGTGCTTGTTGTGGGTTTGGGGTATTTAATTATGTATTTAATGATATTTGTGGATTAATACTTACCAAATAATACCCTGTCTTGCAGATCTCGACGGACGGTCGCGCGTCGACCCGATTTCCGGTGAGTGGGACAATCCAACCCAGTAGAGAGGCGTTGTACGCACTTGGGGCGTATACCGACCTCTCCTGGGGCGCCATGGATAAATATTAACCTGCAATAATATGTAATCCATGCTTGTATGATTTATGTGTAGAATGCATGCTTCCCTAGGCTTTTATGTTAGGGACCTGCACCCTTAGGATATGCGTATGAGCCATGCAGCATGTCCCCTGTTTTCATGCTAGGAAACCCCGGCCTATGCATGCGTCCTACTAGTTTATTTATTAAATTAAATGCTGGTATCTGTTAGATCGCATGCCTTTAGATAATATTATAGGGAGGAGCCTTGCGAGGTCAACGCTGAGACCCGTGTTAGGGTACTCCGTGTTCCTTGTTTGGTTGTCGGGATGTCCTGTATCGGGACCTCAGGCTGTCCTCCCAAGGTTCTAGTCCCAATAATATTATATGTAATGATTGTATGATTGGTATAATTATTAGCATAGTTGGTAGATATTATAGGGGAGGGGCCTTGCAAGGACAGCGGTGAGACCCGGGTTAGGGTACTCCGTGTTCCTTGTTTGGTTGTCGGGGTATCCTATAACGGGAACTCACGCCGCCCTTCCGAGTTTCTTTCCCCCAATGATAATCCAGCCTCGCTGATTTTTGTACATGTTCCCGCATCTTGATGATGCACCTGGTTGAATTCAGAGGAATTCATGACATTTGAGTTGTAATGATATGTAGTCGGCGGATCCGAGTGGATCATATGCGTATGGATAGGCTGTTCTGTTCCCTGCGTTGGATCCGGTAGAGGCTACCCCCAGCGTTAGACAGGGCCTTCCTGACAGAGGGCTCCCATTAGTAGGCACCTCCTGATTTGGTTTCGGACTGTGCTGAATGTGGGAGTAGACCAGGCGGCCTACGGAGTGGAGGGAGAGACTATCGGTGGACCAAGGGTGACCAACAACCTAGTCAGTCCCAAAATCCTATGTCACTCGTGGTAGGGTGAGGGTGAGGGTGTAGTGGGTTGGCGATGAGCGACCTACTGGATTTGTGAATAGATGATTATCAGTCCCAATAGCCTATGTCACCCATGGATGGGTGAGGGTGAGGGTGTGGTGGTTCGGCGAAGTACGAACCACTGGATTATGTTGTTATGTATTGATGGCTGGATAAAATAATGGAATATTGGTAAATATTGTCTGTGATGCGTGGGTTGTGCTGTTCACTGAGCGTGTGGCTCACCCCTCGCACATGTTTTTGTTTTTCCCCAGTGGTCACTGAGCCTGAGCTAGAGCCGGAGCAGCAGTTGGAGCTTTCCGAGGGATTTCTACAGTAGCGGAGCAACGCCACGTTCCGCGAGTGCCAGAGGTTATCAGCATCCCTTCTTGACAGTATGTATTTGATTTCCGTGCTTGGCACGTGTTTGTATATGTTCAGTTGTATTTGTGTATATTGGCTCTCACAGGACAGATGATTGAGTATCGAGTCTGTAGAATGTTTATTCACAGATTCAGTCTTTTGCTTCCGCATTTGGTGTATATATCATGTCAGTCCCTTTTGTTGCATGTGTGTCATTCTAGTTGTCTGTGTATGATATATATTATTGACCTCCTGTGTAGGCTTCTGATATGATACATACACTTGCCGCGTCCCTGGGTTGGCCGCCCTGGGGCGTGACAAAACCGCCCATACTCACTAAATTGATGTGTCGTTGGCCCGTATTGACAACACCCCGCCCACAAAATTGACTGATGTCGCCTTCGTCAATACTCAACCCCATGATGCGATCAACCATTCTGCCAACTCCATTAAGTTTTCAACATAAACTCTCAAATTTTTTAACATAGCTTGATTTTGCATTAGCCATATAGCCCACACCTGATGGAACCACCATTTGCAAAATCTTGGTCACTGTGCTTCGGTCCCCTCTTCTCCTTAGTCGGCGCCCGACGCACCACAAATCTGACAATTCTCCGGATGAAAACACAAGCCTGGTTGACGCCCCCAACCTCGCACAACACTATTGCAACACTGGATAGTCGCACATCAAATGTATGACCGTCTTAGGAGCCGGATTGCAAAGGGCGCTGTTGGTGGAGTCCTCTGATCTCCATTTTGCCTGATAGACGCATATGAGGAGCCTTTCCTGGTAGGTGAGCCCAGGGGCGGATCCAGGACATTATTCTAAGATGGACTAAGTTTTTATTTTTATATTTCAAAAAATAAGTGTTTTTAACTTTTTTTTTAAATTAAATAAACTGATGTTTAAAATAAATGAAAATTCATTCAATGTAAAATTAAAATGACAATGATATATAATAAAAAATAATAAAATATTATTTAAGTTTATTTTATTTTATTTTTGTGGAGGTAAAAATCCTCACCGCAACACGTGTCACCTCAAGGGGTAATGCATCACACCAGGACTAACGTGGGCCTACCGTGGGCCCGCAAATCCGAGTTCCAATCCTTGGTTATGATGACTCACCCAGATGTGCTGACACGACTAGATCTAGTGTCTAGTTGAGCAGTTGGGCACCCAAAGGCGAGTAGTCTAAGGCACGACTAGACATGAGGTCTGGTCGGTCGATCTTACTCCTCGAAGGTGAGTAGTCTAAGGCAGGACCAGACATGAGGTCTGGTCGGTCGGCCTTACTCCTCGAAGGCATGATGCGAAGCGTACGGGCGAGTACATCAAGAGACCCCGAGCAAGAAGAAGAAACGGTCAGAAGACCACTAACGCCTGTAACTACCAAGGTAGCATTTAAGGCCCATTACCAACAGAACGTGTGTAGTCAAGGACCGATGTGGAACATAAATACCAGGGACGCTTACCTGGAAAAAGGCCCACTAAGCACTTAGTGGCAAGGCGGAGTGGCAAGGCGGTTGCAAGGGTATTAAAGGAATTACGTGTGACTTGATCCCCAAGGGGTACGTAGGCAGCCTATAAAAAGGTCACACGCTCAACACTCTAAGGGCACAGTCAAGCAAGGTCAAGAGAGTTACCCATTGAGTCAAGCCCAATAATTGAGCTCTGTTTGTGTTATTTCCTATTTAGTCGTTGAGAGAATCGAAGCATAGCTGCGAGAATTCATATTGCTTGAGTTCTTTTTCCCAGTAAACTTACAAATCTAACTGAAGGGGGAAAATATCCTCCTCAATTTGGCGCCGTCTGTGGGATACTGAAACAAAAAGCCAATGTTCGCAATGTCAGGTCCGAGTGACACTAATGTAGGAGGACGATAGGAACAAGACGTTCTCCCATCCGATGCTGCCAACGGCTCCCTGGAAACCTTGGCTAGTCAAATCCAGGGCCTCAGGCGGGTAATGGAGTCCACGCAAGAAACTCTATTTACCCATCTGCAAGAGTCAATGCAGCAGATAATCGAAGCCTCGATACAATAGTTCTATACGAACGTGGATCGACAACAGCCAGTCCAGGAAGAAATCCAGCTGCCACCTCCTGTACGGCCCAACCCCCCTACCATCAACGCTGGAGGTTCGAAAGGAAGTACCTCTTCCTCTATTCAGAGGCAGTGGTCTCGTCGGCGCTCACCCACCCCTCAAGAGGGTCGACGGCCCCACGAAGGACAAAGGCGCGGATGCTCACCTCATGGAGAACGCTCCGCGGGACGGGAGGCCTCTCAGAGGCAAACACACCAGGGGTGATCGATGTTACGTGAGGTTTTGGAAGGGTGTCGGTATGATTCCCCACCCCGCCCTCGAGCTGGGGAAGCGGTCACGCAGCTGCGTTATGCTTTGCACTCTGAGGTACGACGCATTTTGAATTGCAAGATGGTGGAGCACACAATACGGAGATTTGCCTCCCCGTTTTGCACAGAGATTCTCAGGGAACGACTTCCCCAGAAGTTCGTCCAGCCCAAATTCAAGATGTACAATGGCACGACGGATCCCTATGATCACATCTTGGCATTCCAACATTCGATGGCCTTGTATGAGCTCTTTGATGGGCTTATGTGCTGCCTCTTCCCTTCTAGCCTGGAAGAGGCCGCTTTGACATGGTTCCACCTCCTTCCCCCTGCGACAATAAAACTTTCAAGGGGCTCGGCACTATGTTCGCCAAGCACTTCATCTGTAGTTGGCGGAGGAAGAAGGACCTCGGTGATCTCATGAGATCCAGATGCTATCAGGAGAGATGATTCGGCAGTTTGTCGATCGCTTCCACATCCTTAAATTTGAAGTGGAAGAGTGCAACGAGGACGCAGCAATAATGGCTTTTCGAAACGGCCTACCGTTCGGAAACGACCTCAAAGAGTCTCTTATCAAGCGTATCCCGTATGACTTGCGTGATTTAATGGGGCGTGCAGAAAAGTACGCCAAGGTGGAAGAAGAATCATCGAGCCTTAAGCAGGCAATGGCTACGTCCCGGTCTCCACCAAAGGTTGCCGCCCCGTCACCAGCAGTAAAACGTCCGTAGGAGCTGCATAAGAAGGACT
The DNA here is from genome assembly GCA_030737835.1 of Acorus gramineus. NCBI lineage: Eukaryota > Viridiplantae > Streptophyta > Magnoliopsida > Acorales > Acoraceae > Acorus > Acorus gramineus. The sequence goes on along the minus strand of JAUJYN010000038.1, from coordinate 303,324 downwards.
AGCAGGGCGAGAAGGGCAAGAAGCTTGGTGCCTCAACAAACGAGATACGAGAAGGACGGGGGATGTTCTTCAAGGTCCCTCCATCACAGATCCTATCTAAAATCCAGAGGGAGCCATGGTTCCGATGGGCCGCACCCATGAGGAGTGACAAATCAAAGCGGGACCAAGCTCTCCGCTGCGACTACCACAAGACCGTGGGCCATACTATCGACCAATGCCGAATCCTCTGGGGCTTCTTGGAGACCCAGTTCCAAAAGGGGCGCTTGAAGGAATATGGTCCTGTCGAGAAGCCCCCGACTTCCGGTGAGCGGCAAGTGACGAGCATTGGCCCTAATACATCGGCAGGGATCATTGACGTCATTTTCAGAGGCGTACCACATTACATCTCGCCAAAAAGTGCCCATCGAGACTCGAAGATGATGGAGGTCTCCTTCGAAATGATGCAGATCGACCAGGAGCCGAAGCTGGTCGTGAAAAGACAAAGAAGCGGTGGTGAAGGAGCCATCACTTTCTCTGACACTGACGTGGAACGAGTCCAAGCCCCGCACTCCGACGCCCTGGTAATCAACCTGCGTATCTCTAATTTCAACGTTAAGAGAATTCTCGTTGATACAGGAAGCTCGGCCGACATTCTCTTCATGAAACCCTTTCTTCGGATGGGGTTAAAAGCCGCTGACCTCACTCCCACGAAGGACCCTCTGATCGCATTCAATGGAGCTCGAGTCATCCCCGCTAGATGAATCACACAGCCGGTTCGAGCAGGGAATCGGACCACTATGACAGAGTTCATTATCATGGACCTCTCGTCTCCATACAACACAATCATCGGACACACCTGGCTGGCGGCGATGAAGACGATGAAGGTGATTCCGTCTACGTACCATAAACGGCTCCGTTTCCCCACGGCCGAGGGGATAATGGAGATTCGAGGAGACCAAGTTGCCGCACAGCGGTGCTACATGGCGGCGATGGCAGGGAAGTCGGCCCTACCAGACTTCGAGGAGCATCCTGAGGACGGAGAAATTCATCCAAAAAGGTAGCAATTACTGTAGAACTGAGTCAAGGCCGATGAGCCCCGACCCGGTCCCGAAGACTGGGTCCTTGAAGACCTCGAGAAGGTCCCGATAGACCCCTTCGACCCCGAGAAATACTTTCTCATCGGGAGTTTACTCTCTGTAGAAGAAAGAAAGGCGATACCCGACCTCCTCATTGAGAACAGGGACATCTTCGCCTGGAAGCATCAAGACATGCTGGGAATTGATCTTGAGTTGGCAAACCATCGGCTGTCCATATCGCCGATCATCCATCCGCTCCGACAGAAGCAGCGACGAATGGCCACCACACACGCCTAGGCGGTGCGAGACAAGGTGAATAAACTGCTGGCCATAGGGTTTATACATGAAGTGTGACACCCCGAGTGGCGGGCCAACACTGTGGTGGTTCCAAAGAAGAACGAGAAGTGGTGGGTCTGTGTGGACTTTACCGACCTGAACAACGCATGTTCGAAGGACAGCTTCCCTTTTTCGAAGATCGAGCAACTGGTGGACTCCTCATCGGGTAATGAACTAATGAGTTTTATGGATGCTTATTCAGGGTACCACCAAATCCCAATGCACGAGCCCGACCATGAGAGGACAACGTTCATAACCCCTATGGGCATCTACTGCTATAAAGTGATGCCGTTCGGGTTAAAGAACGCAGGGGCCACTTATCAGAGATTGGTGACTAAAATCTTCCAACATCAGATCGGTAAGAATGTTGAGGTCTACATCGACGACATGATGGTAAAAAGTGAGCGCTGAGTTGACCACTTGGCCCACATGGATGAAATCTTCGATGTGCTGTGTAAGTACCACCTCAAACTAAACGTGACAAAATGCTCCTTCAGAGTCACCTCAGGCAAGTTTTGGGGTACCTGACGATGCAGCGAGGAATCGAAGCCAACCCTGACCAAATCAAGGTGATATTGGGTATGGAGCCCCCACGGAACAAAAAGGAGGTACAGAAGCTGGCGGGGAGGTTGGCCGCTCTCAATCGATTCATCTCTAGGGCCACTGATCGATGCCAGCCATTCTTCCAGTTTCTGCGGAAGGCTTAGAGATTCGAATGGATGCTAGAGTGTCAGAGGGCATTTGAAGAAATCAAAAAGTACCTCAGCACGCTGCCGCTTCTGGTATGTCCTTCCTTAGGAGACACTTTGCTCCTCTACATTGCAACCTCTGAGCACGCTGTTAGCTCCGCGCGCTATTGAAGGATATCGACCGAGGGGTAGAGGGCAATCTACTATGCAAGTAAGGCGCTCAGCGGGGCAGAGACCACGTATTCCCGCATCAAAAAGCTTGCGTTTGCCTTGCTTGTTTCAGCCCGGAAACTACACCATCACTTCCATGCCCATATGATCCATGTCATCACCAACTCGCTGCTCAAGGCTGTATTGCAAAAGGCGGACGTTGCAGGACGATTGCTCAAATGGCCGGTGGAGCTCTCAGCTTTTGATATCCACTATCGGCCCAAGAGTGCAATCAAAGGGCAGGTCATCGCATACATCATCGCAGACCTTACATCTGCCCAGCAGCAGGTCTATTTCATCTCCGACTGTAGGCCAATTTCCTGGACACTCCATGTCGACGAGGCGTCCAATCAAAAAGGGGCAGGAGCAGGGATGATCCTACGCAATGAAGACGGTTTCCAGTTTGAACAACAATCAAACTAGGATTCAACGCTTCTAACAACGAAGTCGAGTACGAGGCACTCATCGCGGGCTTAGAATTCGTCGTAGATCTCACCGTCCATAAATTGGTGATCTACAGCAATTCCCAGTTCGTGGTTTGTCAGAGCACTGGAGAACATCAGATGAAGGATGACCATGGCGTCTTATCAGGGCTACACCCGTACTTTGCTTGAACGAATCGGTGAGTGGGAAATCCACGCAATCAATCTCGAGTAGAATACTCATGCTGACGCTCTAGCAAATCTGGCAAGTGCGCTGGAGGGAGAACCATCCCGGGAGATCCAGGTCGAGTTCTTGAGGGAGCCAAGCATAACCCATTCCAAACAGGTTATGGCAGTAGAGTCAACAACCTGGGAACCGACCTGGATGGACCCCGTTCTGTCTTACTTGAAAGACGACTTCCTCCCAGCAGACAAGGAAGAGGCTAGGAAAATCAAGAGCTGATCCACTCGGTTCTTGATCTCTGATCAGGGCGTATTCTATAAGCAAAACTTTCAAGGCCCTCTCCTCAGGTGTGTTAATCCCGTAGAAGCTAAAGAAGTATTAGAAGAAATGCATTCGGGGGTGTGCGGAAGCCACACAGCCTCGAGGTCCTTGGCGAGGCGCGCGTTGACAGCCGAATACTTCTGGCCAACCCTTGCAAAGGACTCGCTTGACCTTGTGAGGAAATGCGACAAGTGCCAACGATTCGGTCCCCTGATTCACCGACCAGCTGGGGATTTGAATACATTGTCAAGTCCCTGGCCATTCGCTCAATGGGGGTTCAATATAGTCGGGCCCATGCCCTTGGCGCCATCCCAGAAGCGATTCCTCCTGGTCGCCACTGATTATTTCACCAAGTGGATGGAGGCTGTGGCCCTAGCCAAAATCCGCGACATCGAAATACGAAGTTTCCTTTGGAAGGAGATCGTGTGTCGATTCAGAGTACCGAACACCATAATCTCCGACAATGGGACACAATTCAATAATCCCACCATGAGGGAGTTCTGCGAGGAGTTGGGCATAAAGCACCTTTTCTCCTCTCCGCGCTACCCCCAAGGAAATGGTCAGGTAGAAATCACCAATCGTACCATCCTGGACGGGATCAAGAAACGGCTTAACGCAGCCAAAGGCAACTAGGTGGACGAGCTTCCCTCGGTATTATGGGCGTACCGCACCACGGCACAAAGGACCACAGGGGAGACTCCCTTTTCCTTGGCTTTTGACGTCGAGGCTGTAATCCCCATGGAGCTAGGGATCCTGACATTTCAAACCGAAAACTGTGAGCCACGGATCAACAAAGAAAATCTCGCGTCTGATCTCGACCTAAGGAACGAGCGGAGGGAAACGGCTTCCATCAGAATGGCAAACTACCGGAACCAGATCGCACGAAGCTACAACAAGAGGGTTTCGTGACAAAGCTTCCGAGTAGGGGACCTGGTCCTTCAAGAGGTATTCCCCGAATCCTGAAAAAGATCTGATGGTAAGCTCGGGCCCGGTTGGGAAGCCCCGTACAAGGTCATCGGACTGGGCCCCAAAGGAGCTTATTATCTGAAACGAATGAATGGAGAGGCACTCATGAGACCTCGCAATGTAATGCATTTGAAAAAATATCACTGTCACGCCCCAGGGCGGCCGTCCCCAGGACGCGGCAAGTGTATATATGATATCAGTAAACAGGAATCAATAACATACTTATACAACAACTAAAATGACAACACAAATAGAAACAGGGCTGACATAATATATACACCAAATGCGGAAGCTAAAAGACTGATTCTGTAATCAAAACATACTACAGACTCGATACATAATCATAAGTCCTGTGAGAGCCAACATGTCCATATATACACAAATAAAATCCATACATAATCCAAACTAGGTGCCCAAGCACAGAGATATATATACATACAACAAAGAGAAGGGTGCTGATGGCCTCAAGACTCGAGGGACGTGGCGCTACTCCGCTACTGGTGTAGTCGCTCGGGAAGCTCCTCCTTCAAGTCCTCCTCAGTGATCACTGAAAAAGATTTTATGCGAGGGGTGAGCCACACGCTCAGTGAATAGCACAACCCATGCATACAGTTCATATTAACCACATTTAAATCAAGTCAATAGCCCCAAAGCGGCATAAACAACACAAATCCGGGGGTTCGTCACATCGCCGAACCCCATACCCTCACCCTCACCCTCACCCCTCCATAGGTGACCAAGGATGTTGGGACTTAATGGGCTGATAATCATCCATACACAATCCTGTGGGTCGTCGCATCGCCGGCCCACCATACCCTCACCCTCACCGCTCAATAGGTGACCTAGGCTCTTGGGACTGACGAGGCTGTTGGTCACCCTTGGTCCACCGATAGTCTCTCCTCACTCCGTAGGTCGTTTGGCCACTCCCACGTTCGGCGCAGTCCTTCTACCAAATCAGGAGGCGCCTACATGTGGGAGCCCCTGCACGGGACGACCTTTCCAACGCCGAGGTAGTCTCTACATGGATCCAACGAAAGGAAGAGAACAGCCTATCCATCGCATATGATCCACTCGGATCCGCTGACAGCACATCTCTACAACTCTAATGTCTTGAATTCCTCATAATTCCACCAGCGCGCATAACCAGGATGCGGGGAAATAAATAAGACATAAATGGGGAAAAGAGACCTTGGGAGGGTAACCTGAGGTCCCGATGTAGGACATCCGACAACCAAACGAGGAACACGGAGTACCCTAACCCGGGTCTCAATGTTAACCTCGCAAGGCCCCCTTATATTCCCCAAAGCATGCTATCAATATTAAAGCTTGCATTTAATTAAATAAATCAAACTAATAGGACGCATGCACAGGTCAGGGCTTTCCTAGCATGACAACGGGGTGACATGATACACGGCTCATGCACAAATCCTAAGGGTGCAAGTCCCTAACATACAAGTCTAGGGTGGCATGCATTCTACACACACATCATGCTTACATGGATTATAACAAAGCAGTTAATACCAACTATGTGCCCCAGGGGAGGACGGTACACGCTCAAAGGCATGTAGCGCCTCCCAAACTGGGTTGGGTTGTCCCACTCACCGGAAGTCGGGTCGACGCGCGACCGTCCGTCGAGATCTGCAAGACAGGATATCAACTGGGTGAGTATAATCCACAATTACCCCAAAATACACAAAACACACAAATAAATACCCAACACTCGGGCAAACGTGCATACGACCTGCACGCACGCTAGCCCGAGCACCCCGGCAACCACCCGCACGGCCACCCGACCGCCCGGGTGCACCGCCGCGCCTCAGCCCGCGCACCCCGCGCACCGCCGGGCCCCTGCCCGCCGCCTGGACACGCCGCCGCACCACCCGGGGCACCGCGCGTCCACTGCGCCAAGCCGCAGCAGCCCGCGCACGCCTCGCGCCGGCCCGCGAGAACCCCGCACGCCCCCGCGCGCAGTGCCTCGCCCCGCGCGCACCTCGCCGCACCCCGGGCGCATCATCCCTTCCTCGCCGCGCCCCATCCGCTAGCACAGCCCCTTGCACCAGCCGCTCGCACAACTCCTCCCGGGTGCACCCGCGCGTAGCACGCCCAGCGCCCGCACGCCCAGCACACCCGCGCGCCCAACACTCGCACGCCCAGCACGCCCGCGCACAGCACGCCCAGCACGCACGCCCTGCTGGCCACCAGCTCCCCCTGAGCGCACGCCCGCGCGCACGCCCAGCCTGCTGCGCTGCTGTGCTGCTGCCGGTGCTGCCTGCTGCCCGAGACCACCTCCCACCATACCCGAGCACCTCTACCACCACCCACCAACCTCCGACCACCACCCCAGCCCTCCGACGGCCACCCACAGCCGCCGACCTCCACCCAACCCCAAACCCCCCCCCCTATCAAGCATCTAAGCATGAAAAAGAGGGAAAGAAGGCTTACCGAGGGGAGGAAAGGATGTCCGGTAGCTCTCCGCGCACCGAAACTCCTCTCCAAGGGTTTCCACCACCGAGGTCAACTCCCACCTCTGAAATGGCTCCGATCAGAGGAGAAGAAAGGGTGGATGAAGGGGCTAGGTTGGTCGAAATCGGGATTTGAAAGCACCGGGGTGTAGATCGGGACCCGATCTACACTTCTTGTGCTTTAGGTTTTTAGGTTTGAGGGGTCTAAGGGCTTCAAAAGGGAGAAAAATGAGAGAGAGGAGAGAGGGAAATTTTGGTAGGGATGATGAATAGTGACATCTGATTTTTAGCTCACCCCTTTATATAGTGACTTAAAAACCCAGATACGCCCCGGAACTGCGAAATTTTGGAAACGTTGCCGGAATTCGATGAAATTTTCATGAGTGGCTTAAAATGGCACCAGGACACATAATATGTAGTTAGATTTTCAATCGGAGTCCTCTAGCTCAGGACGATAGCTAACAGTCCAAAATTATGCGGTTCCGATCGAAAAACGAAAAAAACTCAAAAACTGCCAAAATGCTCCAATGGTTACCAACAGGCTAAAAAGTGACACATATATAACATTCTCCCCCCCTTAGGAAATTTTGTCCTCAAAATAAATACAAGAACATCTAAGAAGGGAAAAGATGCGGATACGCGTCACGCATGGCGTCCTCGAGCTCCCAGGTGGCCTCGGCACCGGAACGGTGCTGCCATCGCACCTTGACCAGCTGGACGGTCTTGGTGCGGAGCCTCTTCTCGCGGCGGTCCAGGATCTCAATCGGCTGCTCCACGAAAGACAAGTCCGGCTCGAAGACGAGCTGCTCGAACGGGATGATGTGAGCAGGATCGTGGACGTATCGCCTCAGCTGCGAGACATGGAAGACGTCATGGGCCTGAGCCAACTGTGGGGGCAGAGCTATGTGATAGGCCACCTCCCCAACTCGCTCGAGGATGAGGAACGGCCCAATGAAACGCGGACTCAGCTTGCCCCGCACACCGAATTGGAAGATGCCCTTCATCGGGGACACCTTCAAGAACACATGATCACCGACCTCGAAGGAGAGCTCACGGCGACGGTGGTCAGCGTAGCTCTTCTGACGACTCTGAGCGACTCGAATACGCTCGCGGATCGTCTTCACCATCTCGGAGGTCTGGTGAACGATCTCTGGTCCCTCTAGCTGGCGCTCTCCGACCTCGTCCCAACACAGGGGGGACCTGCAGCTGCGGCCATAAAGTGCCTCGTAGGGAGCCATCCAGATGCTCGAGTGGTAGCTGTTGTTGTAGGCAAACTCCACCAACGGAAGGTGCCTCTCCCAACTGCCCCCAAAATTGAGTACAGAGGCCCGCAGCATGTCCTCAAGGGTCTGGATCATCCTCTCCGACTGGCCGTCCGTCCGAGGATGAAATGCTGTACTGAAATTGAGGTTCGTACCAAGGGCGTGCTGGAGGCTACGCCAGAACCTCGAAGTAAAACGCGCGTCTCGATCAGAAATGATGCTGACTGGAGTGCCATGGGGACGGACAATCTCGGAGACGAATAACTGCGCCAGAGTGTCCAGAGAATCGGTGAGTCGGATGGGGAGGAAATGAGCAGACTTCATCAGCCGGTCGACGATCACCCAGATGGCATCGCCACCCGAACGTGACCTCGGCAAACCCAAGACGAAGTCCATGGTGATCTGCTCCCACTTCCACTGAGGGATCTCAATGGACTGCAGCTTCCCCGCAGGACGCTGATGCTCCGACTTCACCTGCTGGCATACTAGGACCGGGCAACAAAACGGGCGATATCCGTCTTCATCCCGCGCCACCAGTAGCCGCGACGAAGGCCCCTGTACATCTTCGTGCCACCAGGGTGCACTGTGTACCTCGAGCGATGGGCCTCGTCCAGAATCTTCCGCCTCAGCTCTGCGTCGTCGGGGATGCACACTCGGCCTCTGAATCGCAGGATCCCGTCCGCGCGAATCTGGTAGTCCTGACGCTCGCCCCGGGCGACGCCTTCAGAGAGGACTATAAAATGCGGATCCTGAGCCTGAGCCGTGCGGATCTCGTCGAGAAGAACCGGCTGCACCACCAGCCTGGCCAAAAAGCCACCCGCAGGAGTCTCTCGAACACTGATCCAGCAAGCGGCCTCCTCCAGAAGCCTCCAACGACGGACAGCCATGTGGGCGGCCATGCCCAAGGGCTGTCTACTGAGCGCATCTGCAACGACATTCGCCTTACCCGGATGGTAAGCGATGTCGCAGTCGTAATCTGTCAGGAACTCAACCCAACGCCTCTGACGCATGTTGAGCTCCGGCTGAGACTGCAGATATGTCAAGCTCTTATGATCAGTAAAGAGCTTGAACTCCTCTCCATAGAGGTAATGCCTCCACATCTTCAGCGCAAATATGATCGCAGCCAACTCAAGGTCATGGGTGGGGTAGTTCTGCTCATGGGGCTTCAACTGACGAGACGCGTAAGCCACCACCTTACCGTGCTGCATCAGGACGCAACCCACACCCAACTGCGATGCATCTGTGTATACTGCGAACCCACCACTCCCAGATGGAAGGGTAAGAACTGGCGCTGAGGTGAGCCTTCGCTTCAGCTCCTGGAAGCTCTCCTCACAAGAAGGGGACCACTCGAACCGAACGTCTTTTCGAGTGAGGCGGGTAAGAGGAATGGCTATCTTGGAGAAACCCTCCACAAACCTCCTGTAATAACCCGCCAAGCCCAAGAAGCTCCGAATCTCAGTGGGGTTCGACGGTCGACGCCAATTCGACACGGCGAGCGTCTTCTCCGGGTCCACAGCTATACCCTCACCGGAAATCACATGGCCCAGAAAGGCCATACGCTCCAACTAGAACTCGCACTTGCTGAACTTGGCGAACAACTGATGTCTGGCCAAAGTCTCCAAGACTGTGCGAAGATGGTGAGCGTGCTCCTCCAGACTCCTCGAGTACACCAATATGTCATCGATGAATACTACCACAAAGGAGTCGAGGAAGGGTCGAAATACCCGGTTATCAGATCCATGAAGGCCGCCAGCGCGTTCGTCAACCCGAATGGCAGTACTCTGAACTCGTAGTGCCCATACTGGGTGCGAAAGGCCGTCCTCGAAATATCTGACTCCCGGATCTTCAACTGGTAGTACCCCGAGCGGAGATCGATCTTGGAAAAGACGCACGCTCCCTGGAGCTGGTCAAACAGATCGTCGATCCGCGGCAACGGGTACTTGTTCTTCACTGTCCGTTTATTCAGCTGCCTGTAATCAATACACAGCCGCAGTGAACCGTCCTTCTTCCGGACGAACAGGACAGGGGCTCCCCACGGAGACACACTCGGACGTGCGAAGCCCTTCTCCAGCAACTCCTCTAACTGCTCCTTCAGCACCCTCAGCTCTGCAGGGGCCATCCGGTACGGAGCCCTCGAAACCGGCTCGGTCCCCGGAAGCAGATTGATCTCAAACTCGATCGCGCGATCCGGCGGTAATCCCGGAAGATCATCGGGGAAAACCTCGGGATACTCTGCCACGACCGGAGTCTGACTGATATCTGCCCGCAGCGGTGCATCCTCCAGAGCAATATAAGCCAGAAAGCCCTCGCATCCACCCTGAAGGAGTCTCCACGCCTGCATGGACGACACGAACCCCAAAGGAGCTACGTCTCGATCGCCCACGAACTGGAAGGACCTCCGACCAGGAAGGTGGAACGACACCGACTTGGCGAAACAGTCGATGCTGGCATGACTAGCTGCAAGCCAATCCATCCCCAGGATGGCATCAAAATCCGCCATCGCAAGCTCCACCAGCTCTACCGGGAACTCATGCTCCGCGATCTCCACTGTACACCCTCGGTACACTGAACTGAGGAGAATACGGTCTCCCACGGGCAATGATACCTCTAAGACAGCATCTAGAGGTGCGGACGCCACACCCGTCCGTCTCGCAAAAGCGGGAGACACGAACGAGTGGGTGGCTCCGGAATCAAACAGTACATAAGCAGGAAGCTGGGAGATCTGAACAGTACCTCTGACCACGCTGCCTGATGCCTGGGCCTCCTCTGCCGAAAGCGCTGCCACTCGGCCCTGGACGAACTGAGGCTGAGGAGCAGGGGCACGCCTCGCCTGCTGCGCTGGCTGCCTCCTCTGATCAGCACGGCCACCCTGTGGCTGCTGCTGCTGACGCTGAGGCTGCTGCTGCGGCTGGCGCTGAGGCTGCTGCTGCTGCTGGCGCTGCTGCTGAAACGGCTGCTGGAACGGCCGCTGCTGCAACTGCTGCTGCGGGCATCACTCTGGGTCGGCCAGCGTCGGGGCAATTATACAGAATATGCCCGACGCGCTGACAGTGATAACAGCGCCTCGTCTCCGGTCGCCTCGTCTGGACTGGCACTGCTGCGATGGGTGCTGGACCTCGCGCTGGCACCGCATCTGCTGGAAGAGAGGAAGCCGCTGACTGCTCGAAGCGGGCCCTCTTCTTCTTGTGCTGCCCTCTGTCCTGACTCCTGGGTGGCCTCTGGTCTGTCGACGGGGTCGGAGCCCTCACCTGGATCCCGAGGTCTCTCTCGACGGTCTTCGCTCGAGACACTAAGTCGGAGTACCTCGTGAAAGCGTGGGCGGTGACGTGCACTCGGATGGCACTGCTGAGACCGAGCTCGAATCGACGGCACCTCGTCTCCTCGTCCATCACCAGAGCTGGAGCGAATCTGGACAGCCTCGTGAATCGCGTGGAGTAGTCAGCGACGGACATAGTGCCCTGAGTCAGCTGCTCAAACTCCTGCATCACTATCTGTCGCGTCGAGAAGGGGAAATACTCCTCCAAGAAATATCTCCTGAATCCCGCCCAAGTGAGCTGCTCCAATCCCTCTGGGATGTCTACTGATCGAGTAGCCCACCAGTCGGCGGCGCTACCCTTCAGCATAAATGTGGCCAGGGAGACCCTCTGGCGGTCTGTGCAAAGCATCGTCGAGAAGATGGTATCCACCTCCATCAACCATCTCTCTGGAGCAAGGGGGTCCTCCGTCTGACCCTGGAACTCGGGAGGATGGAGCTTCAGAAAGGCTGAGAGGCCACTCTGCTGCACCCTCGCTGCAGCCTCTAGCCCCGCCTCCCTCTCCTGAGGATCCTGAACTCTGGCCGCCGGAATCTCCACCACGGGGACTGGGGGTACATCAGGTACCATAGGTGGATCCGCCACCAAGGGAACCTGCGGAACTGCCTCGCGGGCTGCCCGCAGCTCCTGTATCTCCCGTGCCTGATCTGCTAGCACTCTGGTCTGGGCCTCTACCAAATCCGCTAACCGCGCAAACGCGCGCTCCCAGGCAGGAGGCTCCTGCGCTGGTCCTGGCCTCTCGGCTGAGGACTCACCAATAGCATCCTCGACTCTGGCAGGTCCGGAGACCTCCAAGGGTCGAGAGGGACCACGTCCGCGCCGTCCTCTGCGAGGAGGCATATCAGCAACCTAAGAAAACCAGACACTAGGATCAGAATACGCATATAGAAATCCTAGGACTCATCTCTACGAAAAAGAAGACATTTGGCTCTGACAGGACCAGGCTCTGATACCAACTTTTGTCACGCCCCAGGGCGGCCGTCCCCGGGACGCGGCAAGTGTATATATGATATCAGTAAACAGGAATCAATAACATACTCACACAACAACTAAAATGACAACACAGATAGAAACAGGGCTGACATAATATATACACCAAATGCGGAAGCTAAAAGACTGAATCTGTAATCAAAACATACTACAGACTCGATACATAATCGTATGTCCTGTGAGAGCCAACATGTCCATATATACACAAATAAAATCCATACATAATCCAAACTAGGTGCCCAAGCACAGAGTATATACATACAACAAAGAGAAGGGTGCTGATGGCCTCAAAACTCGAGGGACGTGGCGCTACTCCGCTACTGGTGTAGTCGCTCGGGAAGCTCCTCCTTCAAGTCCTCCTCAGTGATCACTGAAAAAGATTTGATGCGAGGGGTGAGCCACACGCTCAGTGAATAGCACAACCCATGCATACAGTTCATATTAACCACATTTAATCAAGTCAATAGCCCAAAGCGGCATAAACAACACAAATCCGGGGGTTCGTCACATCGCCGAACCCCATACCCTCACCCTCACCCTCACCCTCAATAGGTGACCAAGGATGTTGGGACTTAATGGGCTGATAATCATCCATACACAATCCTGTGGGTCGTCGCATCGCCGGCCCACCATACCCTCACCCTCACCAGGTGACATAGGCTCTTGGGACTGACTAGGCTGTTGGTCACCCTTGGTCCACCGATAGTCTCTCCTCACTCCGTAGGTCGTTTGGCCACTCCCACGTTCGGCGCAGTCCTTCACCAAATCAGGAGGCGCCTACTGATGGAGCCCCTGCACGGGACAACCTTTCCAACGCCGAGGTAGTCTCTACACGGATCCAACGAAGGGAACAGAACAGCCTATCCATCGCATATGATCCACTCGGATCCGCTGACAGCACATCTCTACAACTCTAATGTCTTGAATTCCTCAGAATTCCACCAGCGCGCATAACCAGGATGCGGGGAAATAAATAAGACATAAATGGGGAAAAGAGACCTTGGGAGGGTAACCTGAGGTCCCGATGTAGGACATCCGACAACCAAACGAGGAACACGGAGTACCCTAACCCGGGTCTCAATGTTAACCTCGCAAGGCCCCCTTATATTCCCAAAGCATGCTATCAATATTAAAGCTTGCATTTAATTAAATAAATCAAACTAATAGGACGCATGCACAGGTCGGGCTTTCCTAGCATGATAACGGGGTGACATGATACACGGCTCATGCACAAATCCTAAGGGTGCAAGTCCCTAACATACAAGTCTAGGGTGGCATGCATTCTACACACACATCATGCTTACATGGAAGTTTATACTAACTATGTGCCCCAGGGGAGGACGGTACACGCTCAAAGGCATGTAGCGCCTCCCAAACTGGGTTGGGTTGTCCCACTCACCGGAAGTCGGGTCGACGCGCGACCGTCCGTCGAGATCTGCAAGACAGGATATCAACTGGTGAGTATAATCCACAATTACCCCAAAATACACAAAACACACAAATAAAACTCGGGCAAATGTGCATACGACCCGCACGCACGCTAGCCCGAGCACTCCGGTAACCACCCGCACGGCCGGCAACCACCCGCACGGCCACCCGATCGCCCGGGTGCACTACCGCCCTCAGCCCGCGCACCCCGCGCACCGCCGGGCCCCTGCCCGCCGCCTGGACACGCCGCCGCACCACCCGGGGCACCGCGCGTCCACTGCGCCCAGCCGCAGCAGCCCGCGCGCGCCCTGCACGCCTCGCGCCGGCCCGCGAGCACCCCGCACACCCCCGCGCGCAGCACCTCGCCCCGCGCGCACCCCGCTCGCACCTCCGCCACCTCGCCGCGCCCCGCGCGCATCATCCCTGCCTCGCCGCGCCCCATCCGCTCGCACAGCCCCTTGCACCAGCCGCTCGCACAACTCCTCCCGGGTGCACCCGCGCACAGCACGTCCAGCGCCCGCACGCCCAGCACACCCGCGCGCCCAGCACTCGCACGCCCAGCACGCACGCCCTGCACGCCCGCGCACAGCACGCCCAGCACGCACGCGCACAGCACGCCCAGCACGCACGCCTGCTGGCCACCAGCTTCCCCCGAGCGCACGCCCGCGCGCACGCACGCGCGCACGCCCGCGCGCCCAGCCTGCTGCGCTGCTGTGCTGCTGCCGGTGCTGCCTGCTGCCCGAGACCACCTCCCACCTTACCCGAGCACCTCTACCACCACCCACCGACCTCCGACCACCACCCCAGCCCTCCGACGGCCACCCACAGCCGCCGACCTCCACCCAACCCCAAAAACCCCCCCTATCAAGCATCTAAGCATGAAAAAGAGGGAAAGAAGGCTTACCGAGGGGAGGAAAGGATGTCCGGTAGCTCTCCGCGCACCGAAACTCCTCTCCAAGGGTTTCCACCACCGAGGTCAACTCCCACCTCCGAAATGGCTCCGATCAGAGGAGAAGAAAGGGTGGATGAAGGGGCTAGGTTGGTCGAAATCAGGATTTGAAAGCACCGGGGTGTAGATCGGGACCCGATCTACACTTCTTGTGCTTTAGGTTTTTGGGTTTGAGGGGTCTAAGGGCTTCAAAAGGGAGAAAAATGAGAGAGAGGAGAGAGGGAAATTTTGGTAGGGATGATGAATAGTGACATCTGATTTTTAGCTCACCCCTTTATATAGTAAGTGACTTAAAAACCCGGATACGCCCCAGAACTGTGAAATTTTGGAAACGTTGCCGGAATTCGATGAAATTTTCATGAGTGGCTTAAAATGGCACCAGGACACATAATATGCAGTTAGATTTTCAATCGGAGTTCTCTAGCTCAGGACGTTAGCTAACAGTCCAAAATTTTGCGGTTCCGATCAAAAAACGAAAAAAACTCAAAAACTGTCAAAATGCTCCAATGGTTACCAGCAGGCCAAAAAGTGACACATATATAACAATCACTTCTGAAATAAAAAAGTTTTTTTTTTCGTGAGAAATATTTCATGTGAATAAGAGCCTGTTCGAGGTTGTACGTGAACTTGGTTTCAAATATAGCACTCCAAGGAGGTCGCGAGTGTAGCACTCCACGGAGGTCGCACGTTGATCCAGTTCAAGTTGATTGGATGAGCACTCTTTGTAAGAGGTCGCGCGGGGGACGCCCCATCCATTGATAAGCACTCGAGTAAAAGGTTTGAAAAAGTGAGACACATAGGTTACATTCAAACGATGAGGTCGTTCGGAAGTACAAGCTTCCCCCTATGCTCACACGGTCGCTTGGAGCCCAGGCTCTACGACCAACTCTTGGAGGTCACTAGGAAAGGACGAGCAGGATTAGTCCCAGGACTTAATTCTGAAAGGGTACCACCCTCTCGTCGTAAGCACTCCATCTACAAAATTCGCAAGCAGGAGCTGAAGGAACGCACAAGACGCACTCGCACGACAAAGACGAAAAGAGGGATAACCTTCCCCTGCCATTCTAGGGGGCCCCGCCCCACGGAGGTCGCGATGACGGGATAAGTCAGAGTTAGTCCATCCAGCGGGTGCAAAGCTCTATTATCGCGACAATAAGCACTCCAAACATTCAGATCATGCGAAAACAAGCAAACATGTAAAAGACAAGTCGTTCATGAAAACATTGTTTATTTTACAAAATGTCTAGATCTGAGACACATCATTGTTAAGTTTGTGTCATTTTGGAATTTATAATATGGGTGTTATTATTATTATTATTATTTTGGTGATTTTTTCTCCTAGTTGAATGATTTATTAGTGTTTTCTTTGGTTTGATAACTGCCTTGGCGTAATTGGAAATGTTTATTTTTTTTGGGTTTTTAGTTCCGATTGGTATCCGAATTTTCATTTGTTACTGGTTGGTGGTGGATTAGCTATGGATAATTATAACCCTTTTGGTGTGATAGGGACACCTTGGGTGAGCTTAAGAAGTCTCACCTCCCCATTGATTATTTTTTTTCCTTTTATTGAATAGTTGGGTAAGCTTAGCTTAAGTTCACCTCCCTTATTAGCTTCACCACTATATAAACCCCCCTTCAAGTGACTTTATCTCACTAAAACCCTCATTTTCTACTTCTCTTTCTCTCTCTTTTGTGGCTGTCTCAGCTGATCCTTGTTGAGAGGGTTTGGTAGGGGTGTTTGTGAAATCATTTTTTTTGGTGGATCATTGTTGGGGGAAATGTGTGGGTTGTTCAGGTATGTTGAATAGCTTGTGTATGCTTGTATTAAGTTACTCTCCCTTCCTAACCCTTCCTTCCCATCTCTGTTTGCTCTGTTTTTGTGTTGATTAGCTGTGGTTAGTTGTGGAGAAAGTGATTATGGTGATAGGAGAATTGTTTAATGCTTAAAGAGGTATGGCAGATCTCTGTCTTCTTGAAATCCTTGTAATACTAGTACCTAGAGTCATATTCTGAGGTTCAGGTCTCCATGTTCCATGATCATGCTGATGTCTAGATTCTATGCATGAAATTTGGGGTTAAAATGTTATCTGTGTTGGAAGTTATGAGTCAATCTCTAAGGACTGTCCAGATTCTCGTGTGAAATTACCAGCTTCTGAAACTAATTTATTTCTAGCAGTTCGAAGCTTAATTAGACTCCGATGTCCACATGGATTATGATTCTCACATGTGAATGAATGTGTGTAAATTATTTCAGAATTTTTGGACGTGTACTTGGTGCTGGAGTGAAGAAAGTTCATGGATGTTTGGGGGTAGACGAGCCAGTTCTGGCATGTGTGAGTTTTTATGCTATTATGCATGCTGTGATCTATATCTAGAGTTGGTGCCTTGATGATATATGCTTGTTTATGTGTCAGGAGTTATCATATTCAATTTTAGCACCATTGGTTGTAGGATCTAGAAGTTATCGATTTTCTAGCAAGTTTGTGCTATGGTGGGAGTGCGTCGTGCTCTTCCCACTCCCGCCCTGCTCGCTATCCCACATCAACTCCTCGTGGATTGAGCGAGTGACGATTTGGTATTGGTGAGTGGTCCGACCCATGCAATAGAAGTAATAATAGCATGCTTGTTAGGCACTATAGTGTATTTTATGCAATGGGATGATATTATAGAGAACTTTTGGGTTGTATTGCTTGTATATGATGATAGATGTGCTATGTAGGTTTAAATACCATGTTCTAGGATCATTTGCACATACTTATTGATATGCTCCTTCGAGTTAGTTATAATTCTTGCCTCTACTTGTCCTTACACCCTGTTTGCACGTTTGGTGGGTGCTTAATTACCTCATGCTCATAGTAATAACTTTATACCCTATTTTTTTTAAAGATAGCTGTATGTATGACTAGTTTATAAGGTCATAATTAACATTAGTAAGTGTGGATAAGAAATAGCTTTCCCCCACGTCCTCGTGATGCACCTGTTGGGGATTTTATGGATTTCAATTAGCTAGTTATCAAGTATGAAATACAATGATTAATGTGATCCCCGCGAGCGTGGAGTGTATCACCCCGACGTTATGGTGCGTTGAAGCTACCCAGCGTCGGAGCTACCCTGTGAGGTGCCTCCCCGTGACTGGTACCGTAGTGGGATGGCTGCCAGGGAGAGAGCTACCTGGGAGAGGGCTACCGGATGACGTGGAGTGATTGTGGAGTATTTGTTGAAAACTTGTTGTGTATTCGTTTAAGTGTTGACTATGTATTATCTTCATTGTGTGGTGGTTGACTATTCACTGAGCTTTTAGCTCATCCCTCATTTTCCTTTGTTTCTCTCCAGTGGAGGCAGAACATGTCACGAAGGCGGAGCTCCCATGAGGTGTTTCTTGGCTGCCTGTGTTACGTCCGTCTTTTGAGATTAGCGAGCGAGGTCGTCAGCAGTCTTGTTGTTTTTGTATGTATTTCTTTTTGGTGCATGGGCACATGATGTATGTATCCTCATAGTCGCGAAGGCTTCTGCTCGACCCTTCGACAGACCGTCCTCGTAAGCGACTGCACAGTCGGTTCGAAGTTCGCAGAGCTTGACTTGCTGCTCTTGCGACTCACGCATCAGGGCCTCAACTCGCTTTTCCGCATTGTGTGCCTGCAAGGAAAAGGAATCCTGATCGAATGACTGAGAGAGCTTCAGCTCAAGGAGCTCTCTCACACAATCTTCAGCAGCAACAGCCCGAGCCTGGGCAGCAGACAAGTCCCGATGAGAGGAGGATTCGGCAAGTTCCGCGGCAAGACGCGCTCGCTTCGCGATCACAGTCTGTTCCTCGGCCGACTTAAGATGTGCTTCTCTACGGTGAGCAAGCTCCAGGGCCGACTTCAGGAGGTCTTCACACCTCATCGCATCTAGGCTTTGCTCATTGAGTACCTGCCAGATGACAGAATTCTGAAAAGCAAATGGTCAAAGCCTTGAAGAAGTGACTTCAAAGATAGGAGTTGAACACTTATGTTGTAAAAACTCCAGCCAAGCCGGGTGAAAAGCGCTTCAGTCGTAGTCCGACGAGCACAATTCAAGTCGCCCTCAAGAAGGCTGCCCCTGAGCTGTGTGCAAGCTAACTCCTTGCCAGCCCGATCCGCCATAAGACCTCTGGAGGAAGTGCGGTCGTAGCCGTAGGAGCAGAGACTGAGGGGGTTTTCACAGCAGAGACTGAGGGGGTTTTCACAGGATCCGAGCGAGGAACTTCAGCGCCCACGACAGCTGGAGATGGAGCCTCGGACATCAAAACAAAGGGTGCATCCGAGCAAGAGGGGCTTGAAGGATCAACAACAGTCGAAGCGACTGTAGGCATTCCTGCCGCAACTGGGGGCACCTCTGATGAGGCGACGATCCCTGACACTGAACCTTCCGTTGCAACTGGGGTAACCCCAGGTGCGGAAATCGAAGAAGCAACGATCACTACCTCCTTGGCAAGGGAGGGCTCAGCACGGGTTGCTCCAACTGAAACTCTGAAGGCAGCGGCTGGTGAATGGGAGGCGGGATCCATAACCACCACAATTTTTGGAGAGGAGGGTACCTCAACCGTCTCTGACGCACGAATGGTTACAGAGCTAGGTGGGCGTTCCTCTCCATCAGAAGACACGACAGGCTCAGCAGCAGCAGCGCCAACGGCGCTCAAAGGTGAGTTGTCCCATAAGGGATCCCAAGATACATCCAGCAGGGCATTGACTCGGTCCTCGGGGTCCACCCATTCAGACTTTGAAGCCGAGCGAGCAACCTTGTTCTGCCGCTTTGAAGGAAGGGGAAGCCTAGATCTCTTCTTCGAAGCGACCCAACCTTGGGAGTGGCTGACTGCTCGCTCACTTCCGCGGGGATAGCAGGACACGATGCTTCGGCGAGGGCAGAGGATGTGTCAACTTCCAAAGACGAGCCGGCTACCTTCAAAGAAGAGCCGACAGCCCTGGATACGGGGAGGTTAAGGATTTTACGGAAATCCTTTTCCTTCAGCTTTTGAGCCCTGGCAATCTGATCCAGCTTCACCACCGATGGGTCTAGGAGCGTGCGCTCCGAATCATCTGCAGGAAGCATAAGGCGGCCTATTGGCTAAAGAGAGAAGGCAAGGGCAGATAAGGTGTATAAGATCTGCTGATTTTGTACTCACCCAATTTCACCTGGCGAAGGCGACATGGCACCCACAGCGCGTCACCCGAAGCAGTGGCAGGAAGCGCCCACGGGCCGGTCAGTTGCACAAGGTATTCATCCCTCCATCCGCTGTCGGATGAAGGAAGCTTTTCTATGAGAGGGACCGCGCCAGGCCTCACCCGAAGATAGTAGGCGTGCTCCAACTTTCTCAAATCATACAGATGGTGGATGTCGTCCACTCCGACCTGAAGCAACAGCTTGTGGTTGATCGTGACGACGCACTTCAGCATCTGTAACAGATTAGGGGAGCATTGCACCGGGTGAAGATTGAATCGGCGTATGAAGTCCCTGACCAGCTCAGGGAAAGGAAAAGAAAGGGAGCTCCTCAGCATCTGAGAAGGATACATGAAGAGCTTCTCAGAGCTGCTGCCTTTAAGATCATATATGGATTTGAAAGGAGTAGGTGTGATGAGGATGGATTCGGGAATCGACAGGGAGCACCTTATCTTTCGAGCAATATCCGTTGACATGGCGGCTAGAAAAGGAATTCGAGATAAGGCGATGGTTGATAACGAGCAGGGGATTTGATTTTTGAATTCTCTCTCCTCTTCTCGTCGAGTGATCGGAACTTATAAAGCGGCCCTCCCTCGAAAAATTCCCGCAATCATGACTGGAGCGAAAATCAAAATCATGGAAGATTTGCCACCGAAATCTTCTACAGATATCGAGGGACAGCTGGCGAGAGAAACGAGGCGCCAGTTTTGATAAACGTGCAGCATACGTGGTGAATTTAAAGTCACAAATTTTCCACGTGGCATGAAGAAGAGACGGAATGACAAGAAAGCCCCTACGGACAGGTGGGCACGACCAGAGAAATCCTGTTCGTGAACCTGGTTCATGAATCCTGTAAGAGGATCCCGTTGGCGGATGATTGATGATGCGACAAGTTTTTAGGACTCTGCGACTCACCAATAGAATTGTACAGCGAGGAGATGTAATAGTCAAAGCGCGCGAGTAGACATGAATTGATCAAGGTTTGAGCAGAGAAAGTAATTTTTTAATTCATTGATTGGATAAAGGTTACAAAAAAAAGGGGAACCCTCTGCTCGGTCTTCTACTCATCCCTTCCTACAAAGTCTCCTCTCCCTCACAGCATGGTGCAGTTTAGGTAATTCCTCGTTGCTCATCTCTCAAAAACCACATGAGTGGTCAGTATAGCCCAAGTGATAGCCGCTGATAAAGTTCAGAAGGCGATCTTCTTCATCACCCTCGCAAGCTTCGTGGAGCGACCGCAACTGATGAGTTATGGAGAGGGAGGCGGCATGAATGGAGGCTTGCAAATTCCTTGAAGGGCAACCGGAGGGGAGGAGGACACTCTGAAGACAGTCTTTGGGAATAGGAGCAGCATTAGCCTCAACACCCTAGGTCACTGGGGGCACCGCCGGCGGGGCATCAGAATCCGTGTCATGAGTGGGAGGAACAGTTTCCTCAAGAGAAACAGACGAAGAAGAAAAAGAAGAATAAGAGGAAGATGATCGAACTGCCGGTGGTGGAGATGGTGGAACAGAATGCGGAGGAGACAAGGTTAAGTCCACCGGCAGGGCAATGGAATTTGATCCAAAACCCAGCCGGAGGAGCCTCGAGGAGCGCCGCCTCGTCCCGTTGTGCAGGGCGGTGGTAGGAGGAAGTAGACCAGAGCCACCCGCTGACTCGACCACACCGGCAAGAAAAGTTGCAATGGGAGGAGCGCGTCGGGGTTCCTCCAATTCAAGGAGCTCCCACCACGATCAGTCCGGATAGTCCATCACCCAAGAGATGTCGCTCATCTTCACCTCCTCGACCTCCGGCCTGGGGGCATCCACCATCGGCCTCCGGAGGTGACACAAATGGTGATGGGATGAATCCCAACCGTCTGGCATCTAGGAACCCCGGACCCGAATCCGGTGACTCTCCCAGCCGTGGATGTCGCCCCATGCCATGCCGAGGACCAGCTCTGGCGCTCTGGCCCGATGAGAGATGTAGAAGGGCAGGGATTTCCCGGAGGATAAGGCCTTGACCTGATAGATCCAACGGACCTCGGTCAGGCCCAGCTCAACTCCTGTCTTCTTCCCCAACACGACCGCGCACATCAAGATGTGGTATACGTTGGGAACGACCAGGATGGGATGGAGGCCAAAGAAATCAAGAAACTCTGCCACCAGGCGTGGCAGAGGAAGAGAAAGACCCCCATCTGTGAAATAGCTAGGATGGAGGAGAATGGAATCAAGGTAAAGGGTGGGGACCTCATCTTCGGCCAACTCGTCAATCAGGAAGTCAAATGTGTTATGCCTGTGTCATTTGGAGCCATTTTGGTTAAGCCTTGGTCACATCTGGGTCATTCAGGGCCTTTTAATTTTTCGATCGGAGTCGCTAAAATTTTGGCTTTTAGCCACCTGCAGGAGTTGGAGTACTCTGATTGGAAATCTAACTGCATATTATGGGTCCTGGTACTGTTTCATACTACCCATAAAAATTTCATCGAATTCCGGTAACGTTTTGAAAAATATGCAGTTCCGAACCGTATCCGGGTTTTGAGAGTTCCTGGTTGGGCGAATAGTGTGAGATATTTTGGGGATGTGGTGACCCTTGGTAACCTTACCCCCACCTTGTTTGGGGATGAAGAAACCATTGGTTATTTGATTTGTGAGTGGGTGAGCCTAACCCTAACCTCACCCCCCCTTAAGGTCACCCCTAGGCACTATTTGGGCATGAAAATGACCTTTTTGCCCTCTCTCTCTCCCCCTCTCTCCCATTTCATGGAACACTTTCCCTCCCTCTCTTATGGCTCTCTTTCTCCCCAAGTGTTTGATTTTATGCCAAGGAGAAGAAGATGGAGCAAGAAGAGGAGGTGCAAGTGCATGAAGGTGAGTTTTGTGCCTTTGTTGTTGTTGTTGATTCCCCTCTCTCTAGCTCCCTTTTTATGCCCTTCTCTCCTCTGTTTTTCAGCCAAGAAGGGCTGGTGGAGAGGCTGAAGAGGAGGTGTGGTGGTGGTGGTTGAGGTGGCCGTGGGCGCGTCGAGAGCCCCGCATCTCCCCCTTTCCCTTTCCCTCTTTTGGTAAGTCCTCTTCCCATTCTTTTTTTATTTTTAGGGCTGTTGGCATGGTTGGGGAGGTCATGCATGCTAGGTAGATGGGTTAGAGTGTGTGTGAGGGGTTGGGGAGGGGTTAAAAGGGGTTAAAAGGTGCAGGGCGTGCGTGAGGGTCTGTCCGCGCGCGTCCTCTCGCAGACGCGTGCGCAGAGGGGCCCTGGCAGGCACAGGCGGGTGCGTGCGCGTGTGTGCGGGCGCGCGGGTGCGTGCGGACGCTGGCAGCGAGCGGGATGCGCGCAAGACGTGCGCGCAAGCGTGCGCGCGCGCGGGGCAGTGCGTCTGGGCATGCGGCAGGGTGCCAGTGCGCGCGTGCTGGGGCATGCGCGGGGCTGCCCAGGGGCTCGGGTAGATGCTGGGGCACTCAGGCATGCGTGCATACGCGCATGCTCGCATGCGTGCAAGCCCGTATGCGTGCATGTCTAAGTCTTTGGTATTTCTAGTAATTTCTAAGTGTTATAATGTGATGTTACTCACCAAATTTGATGCCCTTACCTTGCAGATCTCGTCGGATGGGATGCGCGAGGTCCCGGGTTGCGGTGAGTGGTTTGATCCAATCCCCCCCCCTCGAGATGCGCTTGACGTGCGTAGACGTGCGTCGCGCATCAATGGGGTATCCAAGCTATACTACTTGTGTAGATAAGTAGTATGGCCATGCCTAAACTATAATATGTTAGATATCTTGCATGCTAGGCTTATATGCATGTATTGTATCCATGTATGAATGATTGTGTTGCATGCGCCCCTCTAGTATGGGCATGTTTTTCTGTAATGTGTATGGATGTATAGAATATGGCATGCCTTAGGTAGTATTGTAATACTACTCCCACCATATTAATTGGAATATCCAGCATGATTAAGTCTGGGTTAATAACGGACACCTGCCTAATATTCCCTTGCGATAAGACTCGAGGGCGTGGTGTAGTTGTTGCACCCATGCTAATGGGGCAAAGCTATGACCAACTTCTTGAGATGATGATCTCTCTCGCCCTCTCCCTCTGAACGAACTGAGTAAGTAGATGCGATTTCCTACTCGACTCAGGTTCGTTTGGAATATTGGCATGCACCTGTTAGTGCGCGAGATCGCGCTTGACCCTTTCTTTTAAGTTGGTGATATCCAACGCATGCTTAAGTTATGCCTTGTGTGCTTATATGATTAATGGCCACGTATGCATGTTTAAGTGGGCCATACCATGTATGCATGTTGTATGATTTGTTGTTTATGATGTAAATCCATGTTAGGGGTCACCTTTATGGTCAATTATTAGATGATTGTGCATATGGTTCATGCACATAGCTAGATATAATTCTCCTGGATATATTTTTATGCGCATGTTAAAAACTGATAGGCCTATCTGAAATAGGCGTGGGTATGACCCGCGGTCGGGTTGTACCTTATTAGTTAGAGCGCTAGCGATGTAATCACCCCCGTGCATCTGAGCGATGCACTCGTTTGGAATTCAGGAGAATTCATTATCTTATCGGTTTTGTTAAGCCGGTAGTTGTGGCATTAAGCTAGGCCTACCCGTGCTAGGCGTGTATATGAACCGCCTGTTGGGTTATGTGCCTTGGGATTATTTCTGCGTGAGAGCAGAGGCAACCCCCCTTGTGTCCGAGCGACGCAACCGTGTGGGAGTACAATAGTATTCGCTATCATCGATATGTGATTATCGAGAGTAGTTGTTTTTCCATTGGGTTCGCTTTGCGAACATGGAGTATTTCCTCCCAATGTCGTCCGTGTTGAAGCGGCCCAGGTTGTAGCTGTCCTGACAGAGGGCCCCCACCTGTAGGTACTATCGATGCATGCGGTAAGATGTACTGATCGTGGGGGTATACCAGGTAGAGGCTACCCGGGGGAGGGCTAACGAATGACATTACGAGTGTGGAATCGTTCTCCCCTTCGTTGGATCCGATGTAGAAACTTTCCGGCGTTGGAAAAGCTGTCCTGACAGAGGGCTCCCATCCGTAGGTACCACCGAGGCGTTCGAAAGCGTACTGATCGTGGGAGTATACCAGGTAGTGACTACCTGGGGAAAGGGCTACTGGTGGACCAAGGGTGTAGAGGAGTCTAATCTCTCCAAAAGTCCTATGTCACCTATAAAGGGTGAGGGTGAGGATGAGGTGAAGACACGTCGCCGCGTGACCCATTCGTGGTTTGTCCGTTCCCATAGTTGTTGGGTCCGGTTGCGTATCGATGTTCAAGGACATCGTTGGGCAGTTATCTCGATGTAGATGATCCAGTAGTGTTGTGTAGACCAGTAATTCTGGGTCTCGTCGACCAACGGTATGGTCTCTCCCCAAGAGACCCAAGAGTCTCCCTCCGGGAGTGAGGGTGAGGGTGAGGTTGGTGATCCAGTAGTGTTGTGTGGACCAGTAATTCCGTGTCTCTTTGACCAACAGTATGGTCTCTCCCCAAAAGTCCCAAGAGTCTTCCTCCGGGAGTGAGGGTGAGGGTGAGGTTGGTCGCGCCGCTGCGTGACCCTGTTATCCATTGGGTTTCTACCCATGTTTTTCCTTGAAAGGAAATTGTGTTAGCATTGAACTGTTGTATGGTGATTGGTTTCCAGCCACTCACTGAGCTTGTAGCTCACCCCTCGCATACTGTTTCTTTTCAGGGGCAGTGCTGGGCGTGGAGCTGGAGCTTTCCTGTGGTGTGGTCTTATGGGCGTGGAGCGTTCTTCCGGCAGGTGGCGAGTGCGAGGCTGTCAGCAGTCCTAGAGTCATTGTATGTATTGTAAATCGTGCATGTGGCACAGGTTGTATTTTCTTCGGTCTAGACTTGGCTCTCACAGGACAGTGATTGTGTATTCGAGTCTGTAATAATGTTTTTGGTTTACAGACATTGTTTATATATTATGCTTCCGCTTTTCAGTCAGTTATCATTATCCTTGCTTTGCCACCTTGTGTGTTGTCGTTGGAGTCTTTATTGACCTCAGGTATTGATAGCTGATATTTCATTATTGCCACGTCTCGGGGACGGCCGCCCTGGGGCGTGACGAAATGAGAGGCCCAAATCTCTGTGGAGGGCTGCGGCAGTGGCAGTTTCCTCCATGATAATGAAGGAAGGCGTGAGATGGCAGTTTCCTCCTTGTCACCCCCCCTTTTAATATCCATTGAAGCGGTGCATCGAGAAGACAGCCGCACTTATTTCGCTGCAAGTATCGAGGAGTAATCATCAATGCCAATTGAGGAGGATATTTTCCTCCTTCACTTAGATTTGTAAGTTTACTGGGAAAAAGAACTAAAGCAATATAATTCTCGCAGCTATGCTTCGATTCTCTCCACGACTGAATAGGAAATAACACAAACATAGATCAATGATTGGGCTTGACTCAATGGCTAACTCTCTTAACCTTTCTCGACTGTGCCTCCAGAGTGCTGAGCGCGTGACCTCTTTATAGGCTGCCTACGTACCCCTTGGGGATCAAGTCACACGTAGTTCCTTTAATGCCCTTGTAACCGCCTTGCCACTAAGTGCTTAGTGGGCCTTTTTCCAGGGAAACGCCCCCGGTATTTATGTTCCACATCGGTCCTTGACTACCCATGTTCTGTCGGTAATGGGCCTTAAATGCTACCTCGGCAGTTACAAGTGTTAGTGGTCTTCTGACCATTTCTTCTTCTTGCTCATGGTCTCTTGACGTGCTCGCCCGTACGTTTCATAGCATGTCTGCGAGGAGTAAGGTCGACCGACCAGACCTCGTGTCTAGTCGTGCCTTAGACTGCTTGCTTTCGAGGAGTAAGGTCGACCGACCAGACCTCGTGTCTAGTTGTGCCTTAGACTACTCGCCTTCAAGGAGTAAGGTCGACCGACCAGACCTCATGTCTGGTCGTGCCTTAGATTACTCGCCTTTGGGTGCCCAACCGCTCAACTAGACACTGGATCTATTCGTGTCAGCATATCTGGGAGAGTCATCATGACTAAGGATTGGAACTCGGATTCGTGGTTCCCATGGTAAGCCCACGTTCGTCCTAGTGTGACGCATTACCCCTTGAGGTGACACGTGTCGCTGTGAGGATTTTTACCTCCACAGATACCCCCTCTTATGTTCTTTTGGCTTGTCAAGAGAGCAGGAAATCAGGATAAATCACCTCGCCCCCATTCTTCTTTGGGGGTCAAAGATCCAGTCGTCTGCCTTCTCAGGATTCTCTGATCGCCCAGGATTTGACGGAGGATTTTACTTTGTCAGCCTTAATGGCGCGTGGCCTCTAAATGGCACATGGGAAATCCAAATGTCAACATCCCTTCAGAGTCTGTGAATCCCCTTTTATTGGCATTGATGATTACTCCTCGATACTCGTAGCGAAATAAGTGCGGCTGTCTTCTCGAGGTGCCACTTCCATGGATATAAAAAGGGGGGGTGAGAGGGAGGAGCCCCTCATCCCATCTCACGCCTTCCTTCATTATCATGGAGGAAACTACCACTGCCGCAGCCCTCCACAGAGAGTTGGGTCTCTCGTTTGACTTCGTGGTTAACGAGTTGGCCGAAGATGAGGTCCCCACCCTTTACCTTGATTCCATTCTCCTCCATCCCAGCTATTTCACAGATTTCTCTCCCACTACCACGCCTGGTGGCAGAGTTTCTTGATTTCTTTGGCCTCCATCCCATCCTGGTCGTTCCCATCGTATACCGCGTCTTGATGTGCGTGGTCGCGTTGGGGAAGAAGATAGGAGTTGAGCTGGGCCTGACCGAGGTCCATTGGATCTATCAGGTCAAGGCCTTATCCTCCAAGCGATCCTCGCCCTTCCACGTCTCTCGTTGGGCCAGAGCGGCAAAGCTGGTCCTCGGCATGGCAGGGGGCGACAGATTCAGGTCCGGGGTTTCTGGATGCCAGACGTTGGGATTCATCCCATCACCATTTGTGTCACCCTTGAAGGCTGATGGTGGATGCCTCTAGGCCGGAGGTCGAGGAGGTGAAGATGAGCGACATCTCTCGGGGGATGGACTATCCGGACCGATCGTGGTGGGAGCTCCTTGAATTGGAGGAACCGCGACGTGCTCCACCCGTTGCAACTTTTCTTACTGGTGTGGTTGAGTCAGCGGGTGGCTCTGGTCCTGTTCCTCCTACCACTGCCCTGCACAACGGGGAGAGGCGGCGCTCCTCGAGGCTCCTCCGGCTGGGTTCTAGATCAAATTCCATTGCCCTGCCGATGGACTTAACCTTGTCACCTTCGCATTCTGTTCCACCATCTCCACCTGCAGTTCGATCATCTTCCTCTTCTTCTTCTTTTTCTTAACCGTATGTTCCTCTTGAGGAACCTGTTACTCCCACCCGTGACATGGAGGCTGAAGCCCTGCCGGCGGTGCCCCTAGTGACCTCGGGCGCTAGGGCTGATGCTGCTCCTACTCCCGGAGACCATCTACAGAGTGTCCTCCCCTCTGGCCGCTCTTCAAGGAATTTTCAAGCCTCTGTACATGCCGCCTCCCTCTCCATAACTCATCAGTTGCGGTCGCTCCGCGGAGCCTGTGAGGGTGATGAGGAAGATTTCCTTCTGAACTTCATTAGCGGATAGCGCTTGGGCTATGCTGACCATTCTCGGGGTTTTCGAGAGATGAGCAACGAAGAGCTTCCGGGACTGCACCAAGCTGTGAGGGAGAGGAGACTTCGTTGGAAGGGACGAGTAGAAGACCGAGCAGAGGGCTGAAACCCTTTTTTTTGTAACCTTTATCCAATTAATGAATACAAAATTACTTTCTTTGTTCAACCTTGATCGTCTTTTATCTACTCGCTATACAATTTTATTGGTGGGTCATGGAGTCCCAAAATCTTGTCATATCTGCGATCACCCGCGAACAGGATCCTCGAACAAGATCTACGAACCAGGTTCACGAACAGGATTTCTCTGGTCGTGCCCACGTGTCGGTAGGGGCTTTCTTGTCATTCCGGCTCTTCTCATGCCACGTGGTAAATTTGTGATAATAAATTCACCACGTAGGCTGCACGTTTATTGAAACTAGCACCTTGTTTCTCCTGCCAGCTATCCCTCGATATTTGCAGAAGATTTCGGTGGCAAATCTTCCATGATTTTGATTTTCGCGCTCCTATCATGATTGTGGGGATTCTTCGAGGGAGGACCATTGTATAAGTTTCCATCATTCGACGAGAAGACGACAGAGAATTCAGAAATCGAATCCCCTGCTCGTTTTCAAACTTTACCTCTTCTCGAATTTCTCCTCACGCCACCACGTCGATAGACATTGTCTAGAAACTAAGGTCCTCCCTATCGATTCCTGATTCCATCGCCATCACATCCACTCCTTTCAGATCCATATATGATCTTAAAGGGAACAGCTCTGAGAAGCTCTTCATGTATCCTTCTTAGATGCCGAGGAGCTCCATTTCTTTTCCTTTCCCTGAGCTGGTTAGGGACTTCATGTGCCGATTCAATCTTCACCTGGTGCAATGCTCCCCTAATCTGTTATGGGTGCTGATGTGCGTCGTCACGATTAACCACAAGCTGCAGCTTCAGCTCGGGGTGGATGACATCCACCATCTGTATGACTTGAGGAAGTTGGAGCACGCCTACTATCTTCGGGCGAGACCTGGCACGGTCCCTCTCGTGGAAAAGCTTCCCTCATCTGACAGCGGATGGAGGGATGAATACCTTGTGCTACTGAACGGCCCCTGGGCACTTCCTGCCACTGCTTCGGGTGACATGCCATGGGTGCCATGTCGCCTTCGCCAGGCGAAATTGGGTGAGCACGAAATCAACGGATCTTATGCACCTTGTCTGCCCTTGCCTTCTTTCTTTAGCCAATAGGCCTCCTTATGCTTCCTGCAGATGATTCGGAGCACGCGCCCCAAGACCCATAGATGGTGAAGCTGGATCAGATTGCCAAGGCTCAAACACTAGAGGAAAAGGATTTCCGCAAAATCCTTAACCTCCCCGCATCCAGGGCTGCCGGCTCTTCTTTGACGGTAGCTGGCTCATCTTCGGGGTTCGACGCATCTCTTGCCCTTGCTGAGGCTGCCGCTTCTGAAGAAGTGGGCAAACGGTCCGCTGTCTCCAGAGGCAAGTTGGCTTTGAAGAAGAGGCCTAGACTACCACTTCCTTCAAAACGGCGGACCAAAGCTGCTCGCTCGACCTTATCAGTTGAGGGGGCGGACTCTGAAGGAAAAGTTGAATCCCTACCAGATGTTTCCCTTGTATCCACCGTGGGAAGCGAACTACCTTCGAGTGCTGTCGGTTTTGCTACCGCCGAGCTTTCTTTGCCCTCCACCGAAGAGGGATGCCCACCAAGCTCTCCAGTCATTCAGGTACCAGAGACGGTGGAGGTTCCCTCTTCCCCAGAAGTCGATCCCTCCTTTATCGAGGAGGTAGTGGCAACGGCTTCATCAGCTCCTCTGCATGGGGTTGTCCCAGTTACCGCGGCAGGCTTAGTGCCTGCGGTCGCTGCTTCATCGGAGGTGCCCCCAGCCGAGACACCGGAGGGTACTTTCAACATGACTACTCCTTCGGAGGTGCCACCAATCATCCCGGCTCCTCCTGGGAGGCCCCCAGTCGCTTTGGCCGTGGTGGACGCTCCTCCTGTCACAACATTCGTGGTTTCACTTGGCGCTGCCATGGAGGCTGGGGCTCCGCACTCTGCTCCCTCGAACACCCCCTCGGCCTCTGCTTCAGCAGCTACAGCTGGTACCCATTCAGGTGGACCCTTTGCTGATCGCACCAGCAAGGAGTTAGCCAGTGCACAGCTTAGGGGCTATCTCCTTGAGGGCGACTTGAATTGTGCTCACCGGGCTACGATGAAAGCGCTTTTCACCCGGCTTGGCTGGAGTTTTTACAACGTACGTGTTCGACTCCTATCTTCAAAGTTTCTTCTTCAAGCCTTTAACCATTTGCTTTTCAGAATTATGTCATCTGGTAGGTACTCAACGGGCAAAGCCTGGATGCAATGAGGTTTGAAGACCTCCTAAAGTCGGCCCAGGAGCTCGCTCACCGTAGAGAAGCACAGCTAAAGTCGGCTGAGGAACAGATTGTGATCGCGAAGTGACCGCGTCTTGCCGCGGAACTCGCCGAATCCTCCGCTCGTCAGGACTTGTCTGTTACTCAGGTTCGAGCTGTTGTTGCTGAAGATTGTGTGAGAGAGCTCCTTGAGCTGAATCTCTCTCAGTCGTTCGATCAGGATTCCTTTTCCTTGCAGGCGCACAACGCGGAAAAGTGAGTCGAGGCCCTGATGCGTGAATCGCAAGAGTAGCAAGTCAAGCTCTGTGAACTTTGAACCGACTATTGAGTCGCTTACGAGGGCGGTTTGTCGAAGGGTCGAGCAGAAGCCTTCACGACTATGAGAGACCAGATGAAGGAACTTTCGGATTCCTTGATGACTTGTGCCAAGAAGAACTACAATTGTGGATATCTTCAAGGTTATGAAGATAGATCCAACAACGTCTCTCCTCATATCACCGCTGATCCCCCTTCTGTTCGTGATTCTGGCCCTAGTGATGGGTCTCAGACCTAGACATTTTGTAAAATAAATAATGTTTTCATGAACGACTTGTCTTTTACATGTCTGCTTGTTTTTGCATGATCTGAATGTTTGGAGTGCTTATTGTCGCGATAATAGAGCTTTGCACCCGCTCGATGGACTAACTCTGACTTATCCCGTCATCGCGACCTCTGTGGGGCCGGGGCCCCTAGAATGGTAGGGGAAGGTTATCCCTCTTCTCGTCTTTGTCGTGCGAGTGCGTCTTGTGCGTTCCTTCAGCTCCTGCTTGCGGATTTTGTAGATGGAGTGCTTACGACGAGAGGGAGGTACCCTTTCAGAATTAAGTCCTGGGACTAATCCTGCTCGTCCTTTCCTAGCGACCTCCAAGAGTTGGTGGTAGAGCTTGGGTTCCCTACGACCGTGTGAGCATGGGGAAAGCTTGTACTTCCGAACAACCTCATCGTTTGAATGTAACCTATGTGTCTCACTTTTGCAAACCTTTTACTCGAGTGCTTATCGATGGATGGGGCATCCCCCGCGCGACCTCTTACAAAGAGTGCTCATCCAATCGACCTGAACTGGATCAACGCGTGACCTCCGTGGAGTGCTATACTCGCAACCTCCGTGGAGTGCTACATTCGCGACCTCCTTGGAGTGCTATATTTGAAACTGAGTTCACGCGCAACCTCGAACAGGCTCTTATTCACATAAAATATTTCTCACAAAAAAAAACTTTTTTATTTCAGAAGTGATATTTTTTCAAATGCATTACATTGCAAGGTCTCATGAGTGCCTCTCCATTCATTCGTTTTAGATAATAAGCTCCTTTGGGGCCCAGTCCGATGACCTTGTACGGGCCTTCCCAACCGGGCCCGAGCTTACCATCAGATCTTTTTCAGGATTCGGGGAATACCTCTTGAAGGACCAGGTCCCCTACTCGGAAGCTTTGTCACGAAACCCTCTTGTTGTAGCTTCGTGCGATCTGGTTCTGGTAGTTTGCCATTCTGATGGAAGTTGTTTCCCTCTGCTCATCCCTCAGGTCAAGATCAGACGCGAGATTTTCTTTGTTGATCCGTGGCTCAAAGTTTTCTGTCCGAAATGTCAGGATCCCTAGTTCTATGGGGATTACAGCCTCGACGTCAAAAGCCAAGGAAAAGGGAGTCTCCCTATGGCCCTTCGTGCCATGGTGCGGTACGCCCATAATACCAAGGGAAGCTCATCCACCTAGTTGCCTTTGGCCGTGTTGAGCCGTTTCTTGATCCCGTCCAGGATGGTACGTGTTATGCCTGTGTCATTTGGAGCCATTTCGGTTAAGCCTTGGTCACTTATGGGTCATTCAGGGCCTTTTAATTTTTCGATCGGAGTCGCTAAAATTTTGGCGCTAAAATTTTGGCTTTTAGCCACCTGCGGGAATTAGAGTACTCTGATTGAAAATCTAACTGCATATTATGGGTCCTAATACCGTTTTGTACTACCCATAAATATTTCATCAAATTCCGGTAACGTTTTGAAAAATATGTAGTTCCGAATCGCATCCGGGTTTGGCCGTTACTGGATTGTCAAATGGAGACTTTGACCAGTCAAATGGAGACTTTGACCAATCAAAGTTGACTTTGTCAAGTCAATGGGTTTTGTTTGTTTCCTTGATTGGGTTGACAAGGTCAAACGCCCCCCCCCCCCAACCACCAACTTTTTGGGCATTAAACACTCTTTGAGAGTGAGAACTCTCTCTCTCCCTCTCCCTCTCCCTCTCCCTCTCCCTCCAACGTCCCTCTCTTTTCTCTCCCTTTTAGGCTTTCTTTAGTGAGTTTTAAAGAGAAAAACAAAATCAGCAAGTGAAGGAGAAGAAGAAGCACAAAAGGGGGTGCAAAGAAGATGATTAAGGTGTGTGTGTGTGCATTCATGTTGTTGTTGTTGTTGTTGTTGATTCTCCTCTCCTTAGCTCCCTCTCATACCCCCCCCCCCCCGTTTTTGCACCCCTGTTTTCAGCCATGAAGGGCTTGAGGAGATGCTGATGAGGTAGTGGTGGTGGTGGTGGTGGTTGAGGTGGTCGTGGGTGTGTCAAGAACCCCGCATCTCCCCATTTCCCTCCCCCTGTTTCGGTAAGGCAGCTCTCTGTCTTTTAAAGATCTCAGTGAATCTAGTATTTAGAGGCATATTTTTAGGATTATGTCTTCATATGATATGATCATCTATGTGTCTAGTTGTTATATATGAAATTTGGGGTCATTATGATATCTGTGGTGTAAGTTAGAACCAGTTTTGCATGGCCTGTCCAGATTCGCGTAGGAATTGACCTGCTTCTGGAAATAATTTATTTTGGGCTTGTAGAGGCACAATTAGGTTCTAATGTCTTCATGGATTATGATCCCACCATGTCAGAGAATGTGCATGATTTATTTCATTATGATATCTGTGGTGTAAGTTAGAACCAGTTTTGCATGGCCTGTCCAGATTCGCGTAGGAATTGACCTGCTTCTGGAAATAATTTATTTTGGGCTTGTAGAGGCACAATTAGGTTCTAATGTCTTCATGGATTATGATCCCAGCATATCAGAGAATGTGCATGATTTATTTCATAATTTTTGGAAGTGTATTGGGTGCTGTGGAGACCAATTAGTAGGGCTGGTTGCAGCAGGATTGACAGTTTTGCTTGGTTGAGTGTCAAGGAGTTTTTGCATGTGTCTTGGGTGATAATATGGAAGTATCAGGGGTTAGGGTCTTCATGAAGTAGGCTTATATGTGTGATAGGAGGTTCCATAATTTAATTATGGATCATTGGTTGTGTTTTGCAGATCTCGTAGACCGGACGCGCGGCGATCCGGGTATCGGTGAGTGGTTTGATCCAATCCCCCCCCCTCGGGATGCGCTCGACGCGCGTAGTCGCGCGTCGCGCATCGATGGGCCCCCCTAGCCATACTACTTGTGTAGATAAGTAATATGGCCATGCTTAAACTATAATATGTTAGATATCTTGCATGCTAGGCTTTTATGGCATGTATTGTATCCATGTATGTATGATTGTATTGCATGCGCCCCTCTAGTATGGGCATGTATCCTGTAATGTGTATGAATGTATAGAATATGGCATGCCTTAGGTAGTATTGTAATACTACTCCCACTATATAAATTGGAATATCCAGCATGATTAAGTCTGGGTTAATAACGGGCACCTGCCTAATATTCCCTTGCGATAAGACTCGAGGGCGTGGTGTAGTTGTTGCGCCCATGCTAATGGGGCAAAGCTATGACCAGCTTCATGAGATGATGATCTCTCTCGCCCTCTCCCTCTGAATGAACTGAGTAAGTAGATGCGATTTCCTACTCGACTCAGGTTCATTTAGAATATTGGCATGCACCTGTTAGTGCGCGAGATCGCGCTTGACCCTTTCTTTTAAGTTGGTGATATCCAACGCATGCTTAAGTTATGCCTTGTGTGCTTATATGATTAATGGCCACGTATGCATGTTTAAGTGGGCCATACCATGTAATGAATGTTGTATGAATTGTTGTTTATGATGTAAATCCATGTTAGGGGTCACCCTTATGGTCATTTATTAGATGATTATGCATATGGTTCATGCACATAGCTAGATATAATTCTTCTGGATATATTTATATGCGCATGTTAAAACTGATAGGCCTATCTGAAATAGGCATGGGTATGACCCGCTGTCGGGTTGTACCTTATTAGTTAGAGCGCTAGCGATGTAATCGCCCCGTGCATCCGAGCGATGCACTCGTTTGGAATTCAGGAGAATTCATTATCTTATCGGTTTTGTTAAGCCGGTAGTTGGGGCATTAAGCTAGGCCTACCTGTGCTAGGCGTGTATATGAACCGCCTGTTGGGTTATGAGCCTTGGGATTTTTTCTGTGTGAGAGCAGAGGCAACCCCCTTGTGTCCGAGCGACGCAACCGTGTGGGAGTATAATAGCCTGAGAGTAGTTGTTTTTCCATTGGGTTCGCTTTGCGAACATGGAATGTTTACTCCCAATGTCGTCCATGTTGAAGAGGCCCGGGTAGTAGCTGTCTTGATAGAGGCCCCCAACCTGTAGGTACTATCGATGCATGTGGCAAGATGTACTGATCGTGGGGGTATACCAGGTAGAGGCTACCCGGGAGAGGGCTAACGAATGATATTGCGAGCGTGGAATCGTTCTCCCCTTCGTTGGACCCGATGTAGGAACTTCCCAGCGTTGGAAAAGCTGTCCTGACAGAGGGTTGCCATCTGTAGGTACCACCGAGTCGTTCGAAAGCGTTTTGATCGTGGGAGTATACCAGGTAGTGACTACCCGGGGAAAGGGCTACAGGTTGACCAAGGGTGTAGAACAGTCTAAGTCTCTTCCAAAAGTCCCAAGAGTCTCCCTCCAGGAGTGAGGGTGAGGATGAGGCGAAGACACGTCGCCGCGTGACCCATTCGTGGTTCGTCCGTTCCCATAGTTGTTGGGTCCGGTTGCGTATCGATGTTCGAAGACATCGTTGGGCAGTTATCTCGATGTAGATGATCCAGTAGTGTTGTGTAGACCAGTAATTCTGGGTCTTGTCGACCAACGGTATGGTCTCTCCCCAAGAGACCCAAGAGTCTCCCTCCGGGAGTGAGGGTGAGGGCGAGGTTGGTGATCCAGTAGTGTTGTGTGGACCAGTAATTCCGCGTCTCTTCGACCAACGGTATGGTCTCTCCCCAAAAGTCCCAAGAGTCTTCCTCCGGGAGTGAGGGTGAGGGTGAGGTTGGTCGCGCCGTCTCGTGACCTTGTTATCCATTGGGTTTCTACCCATGTTTTTCTTGAGAGGAAATTGTTTTATGTATTGTAAATCGTGCATGTGGCACAGGTTGTGTTTTATTTGGACTAGGCTTGGCTCTCACAAGACAGTGATTGTGTATCCGAGTCTTTAATAATGTTTTTTGTTTACAGACATTGTTGATATCTTATGCTTCCGCTTTTCAGTCAGTTATCATTATCTTTGCTTTCCCACCTTGTGTGTTGTTGTTGGAGTCTTTGTTGACCTCAGGTATTGATAGCTGATATTTCATTATTGCCACGTCTCAGGGACGGCCGCCCTGGGGCGTGACAAAAGTTGGTATCAGAGCCTGGTCCTGTCAGAGCCTAAGTCTAGTCGTATAGATGATGAGTCGTAGGATTGTCATCTGAGTACTCTTGTTTTAGAAGTTATCTTAGGTTGCTGACATGCCTCCTCGCATTCGTTGACGTGGACGTGACCCCCCTGGACCCACCCTTAAGTTGTCGGCTGGGTCGGCTGAACAGGGTCAGTTGTTGGATCCCTTGTTGCGGGATTAAGGCTTGGCTCTCATAGGACAATGATTGTGTATTCGAGTCTGTAATATTGTTTTTGGTTTACAATTATTGTTGATATCTCATGCTTCCACTTTTCAGTCAGTTATCATTATCTTTGCTTTGCCACCTTGTGTGTTGTTGTTGGAGTCTTTGTTGACCTCAGGTATTGATAGCTGATATTTCATTATTGCCACGTCTCGAGGACGGCCGTTCTGGGGAGTGACAAAAGTTGGTATCAGAGGTTAGGGTCTTCATGAAGTAGGCTTATATGTGTGATAGGAGGTTCCATAATTTAATTATGGATCATTGGTTGTGTTTTGCAGATCTCGTAGATCGGACGCGCGGCGATCCGGGTATCGGTGAGTGGTTTGATCCAATATCCCCCCCTCGGGATGCGCTCGACGCGCGTAGTCGCGCGTTGCGCATCGATGGGGCCCCCCCCCCTAGCCATACTACTTGTGTAGATAAATAATATGGCCATGCTTAAACTATAATATGTTAGATATCTTGTATGCTAGGCTTTTATGGCATGTATTGTATCCATGTATGATTGTATTGCATGCGCCCCTCTAGTATGGGCATGTATCCTGTAATGTGTATGAATGTATAGAATATGGCATGCTTTATGTAGTATTGTAATACTACTCCCACTATATAAATTGGAATATCCAGCATGATTAAGTCTGGGTTAATAACGGGCATCTGCCTAATATTCCCTTGCGATAAGACTCGAGGGCGTGGTGTAGTTGTTGCGCCCATGCTAATGGGGCAAAGCTATGACCAGCTTCATGAGATGATGATCTCTCTCGCCCTCTCCCTCTGAATGAACTGAGTAAGTAGATGCGATTTCCTACTCAACTTAGGTTCGTTTAGAATATTGGCATGCACCTGTTAGTGCGCGAGATCGTGCTTGACCCTTTCTTTTAAGTTGGTGATATCCAACGCATGCTTAAGTTATGCCTTGTGTGCTTATATGATTAATGGCCACGTATGCATGTTTAAGTGGGCCATACCATGTAATGAATGTTGTATGAATTGTTGTTTATGATGTAAATCCATGTTAGGAGTCACCCTTATGGTCATTTATTAGATGATTGTGCATATGGTTCATGCACATAGCTAGATATAATTCTCCTGTATATATATATTTGCGCATGTTAAAACTGATAGGCCTATCTGAAATAGGCGTGGGTATGACCCGCTGTCGGGTTGTACCTTATTTGTTAGAGCGCTAGCGATGTGATCGCCCTGAGCATCCGAGCGATGCACTCGTTTGGAATTCAGGAGAATTCATTATCTTACTGGTTTTGTTAAGCCGGTAGTTGGGGCATTAAGCTAGGCCTACCCGTGCTAGGCGTGTATATGAACCACCTATTGGGTTATGTGCCTTGGGATTATTTCTGCGTGAGAGCAGAGGCAACCCCCCCCCCCCCCCTTGTGTCCGAGCGACGCAACCGTGTGGGAGTATAATAGCATGAGAGTAGTTGTTTTTCCATTGGGTTCGCTTTGCGAACATGGAATGTTTACTCCCAATGTCGTCCGTGTTGAAGAGAGACAGAGGCCCCCCACCTGTACGTACTATCGATGCATGCGGCAAGATGTACTGATCGTGGGGTTATACCAGGTAGAGCTACCCGGGAGAGGGTTAACGAATGATATTGCAAGCGTGGAATCGTTCTCCCCTTCGTTGGACCCGATGTAGGAACTTCCCAGCGTTGGAAAAGCTGTCCTGACAGAGCGCTCCCATCTGTAGGTACCACCGAGGCGTTCAAAAGCATACTAATCATGGGAGTATACCAAGTAGTGACTACTCGGGGAAAGGGCTACAGGTGGACCGAGGGTGTAGAGCAGTCTAAGTCTCTTCCAAAAGTCCCAAGAGTCTCCCTCCGGGAGTGAGGATGAGGGTGAGGATGAGGGGAAGACACGTCGCCGCGTGACCCATTCGTGGTTCGTCTGTTCTCATAGTTGTTGGGTCCGATTTCGTATCGATGTCCGAAGACATCGTTGGGCAGTTATCTCAATGTAGATGATTCAGTAGTGTTGTGTAGACCAGTAATTCCGGGTCTCGTCGACCAACGGTATGGTCTCTCCCCAAGAGACCCAAGAGTCTCCCTCCGGGAGTGAGGGTGAGGGCGAGGTTGGTGATCCAGTAGTGTTGTGTGGACCAGTAATTCCGCGTCTCTTCGACCAACGGTATGGTCTCTCCCCAAAAGTCCCAAGAGTCTTCCTCCGGGAGTGAGGGTGAGGGTGAGGTTGGTCGCGCCGTCGCGTGACCTTGTTATCCATTGGGTTTCTACCCATGTTTTCCTTGAGAGGAAATTGTTTTATGTATTGTAAATCGTGCATGTGGCACAGGTTGTATTTTATTTGGACTAGGCTTGGCTCTCACAGGACAGTGATTGTGTATTCAAGTCTGTAATAATGTTTTTGGTTTACAGACATTGTTGATATCTTATGATTTGCCACCTTGTGCGTTGTTGTTGGAGTGTTTGTTGACCTCAGGTATTGATAGCTGATATTTCATTATTGCCACGTCTCGGGGACGGCCGCCCTGGGGCGTGACAGTACGATTGGTGATTTCTGCCTGACCAATTCCTTGGGGGTAGCGCGGAGAGGAGAAAAGGTGCTTTATACCCAACTCCTCGCAGAACTCCCTCATGGTGGCATTATCAAATTGTGTCCCATTGTCAGAGATTATGGTGCTCGGCACTCTAAATCGACAAATGATCTCCTTCGATAGGAAACTTCGTACTTCGATGTTGTGGATTTTGGCTAGGGCCACAGCTTCCACCCACTTGGTGAAATAATCAGTGGCGACCAGGAGGAATCGCTTCTGGGATGGCCCCAAGGGCATGGGCCCAACTATATCGAATCCCCATTGAGTGAATGGCCAGGGATTTGATAGTGTATTCAAATCCCCAGCTGGTCGGTGAATTAGGGGACCGAATCGTTGGCACTTGTCGCATTTCCTCACCAGGTCGAGCGAGTCCTTTGCAAGGGGTTGGCCAGAAGTACCCAGCTGTCAACGCGCACCTCGCCAAGGACCTCAAGGCCGTGTGGCTTCCGCACACCCCCGAATGCATTTCTTCTAATACTTCTTTACCTTCTTCGAGATTAACACACCTGAGAAGAGGGCCTTGAAAGCTTTGCTTATACAATACGCCATGATCAGAGATCAAGAACCGAGCGGATCGGCTCTTGATTTTCCTGGCCTCTTCCTTATTTGCTGGGAGAAAGTCGTCTTTCAAGTAAGCCAGAACAAGGTCCATCCAGGTCAGTTCCCAGGTTGTTTACTCCACTCCCACACTTGTTCGGGATGGGTTATGCTTGGCTCGCTCAAGAATTTGACTTGAATCTCCCGGGATGGTTCTTCCTCCAGCGTACTTGCCAGATTTGCTAGAGCGTCAGCATGAGTATTCCGCTCACGATCGATTGCATGGATTTTCCACTCACTGATTCGTTCAAGCAAAGTACGGGTGTAGCCCTGATAAGCCGCCATTCGGTCATCCTTTGTCTGATATTCTCCAGTGCTCTGACAAACCACGAGCTGGGAATCACTGTAGATCGCCAATTTATGGACAGCGAGATCTATGGTGAATTCCAATGCCGCGATGAGTGCCTCGTACTCGGCTTCGTTGTTAGAAGCGTTGAATCCCAGTTTTATTGCGTGTTCAAACAGGAAACTGTCTTCATTGCGTAGGATCATCCCTGCTCCTACCCCTTTTTGGTTGGATGCCCCGTTGACATGGAGTGTCCAGAAAATTGGCCAGCGATGATGTAAGGTAAGCGATGATGTCTGGGACAACCTGCCCCTTAATTGCACTCTTGGGCCGATAGTGGATATCAAAAGCCTGAGAGCTCCACCACCCATTTGAGCAATCGTCCTGTGACGTTCGCCTTTCGCAATACAGCCTCGAGTGGTGAGTCGGTGATGACATGGATCGTATGGGCATGGAAGTATGGCGTCGTTTTTGGGCGGAAACGAGCAAAGCAAACGCAAGCTTTTTGATGTGGGAATACCTGGTCTCCACTCCGCTGAGCGCCTTACTTGCATAGTAGATTGCCCTCTGCCCTTGGTCGATATCCTTCAATAGCGTAGAGCTAACAGAGTACTCAGAGGCTGCAATGTAGAGGAGCAAAGTGTCTCCTAAGGAAGGACATACTAGAAGTGGTGGCATGCTAAGGTACTTTTTGATTTCTTCAAATGCCCTCTGACACTCTGGCTTCCATTCAAATCTCTGAGCCTTCTGCAGCAACTGGAAAATGCCTGGCATTGATCAGTGGCCCTAGAGATGAATCGATTGAGAGCGGCCAACCTCCCCGCCAGCTTCTGTACCTCCTTTTTGTTCCGTGGGGGCACCATATCCAATATCGCCTTGATTTGGTTAGGGTTGGCTTTGATTCCTCGCTGCGTCGTTAGGTACCCCAGAAACTTGCCCAAGGTGACTCCAAATGAGCATTTTGTCGCGTTTAGTTTGAGGCGGTACTTACGCAGCACAACGAAAATTTCTTCCATGTGGGCCAAGTGGTCAATTCGGCACTCACTTTTTACCATCATGTCGTCGATGTAAACCTCAACAGTCTTACTTATCTGATGTTGGAAGATTTTAGTCACCAACCTTTGATAAATGGCCCCTGCATTTTTTAACCAGAACGAGATCACTTTATAGCAGTAAATGCCCGTAGGGGTTATGAACGCTGTCCTCTCCTGGACGGGCTCGTGCATTGGGATTTTGTGGTAGCCTGAATAAGCATCCATAAAACTCATTAGTTAATTACCCGATGAGGAGTCCACTAGTTTGTCGATCTTTGGAAGTGGGAAGCTGTCCTTCGGACAGCCGCTGTTCAGGTCGGTGAAGTCCACGCAGACCCGCCACTTCTTGTTCTTCTTTGGAACCACCACGGTGTTGGCCAGCCACTCGGGGTGTTGCACTTCTCGTATGAACCCTGCGGCCAAGAGTTTATTCACCTCGTCCCGCACTGCCTCGGCGTGTGTGGTGGCCATGCGTCGCTGCTTTTGTCAGACTGGACGGATGATCGGCGATATGGACAGCTGATGGCTTGCCACCTCAGGATCAATTCCCGGCATGTCTTGAGGCTTCCAGGCGAGGATGTCCCTGTTCTGGATGAGGAGGTCAAGTATCGCCTTTCTCTCTTCTACAGAGAGTAAACTCTTGTCGAGAAAGTATTTCTTGGGGTCGAAGGGGTCTATTGGGACCTTCTCGAGGTCTTCAAGGACTCTATCTTCAGAACCGGGTCGGCGCTCATCGGCCTTGACTCGGTTCTGCAGTAATTGCTACCTTTTTGGATGAATTTCTCTGTCCTCAGGCTCCTCCTCGAAGTCTAGTAGGGCCGACTTCCCTGCAATCGCAGCCATGTAGCACCGCTTTGCGGCAACTTGGTCTCCTCGAATCTCCATTATCCCCTCGGTCATGGGGAAACGTGTCATGCCCCAGGGCGGCCAACCCAGGGACGCGGCAAGTGTATGTATCACATCAGAAGCCTACACAGGAGGTCAATAATATATATATCATACACAGACAACTAGAATGACACACATGCAACAAAAGGCTGACATGATATATACACCAAATGCGGAAGCAAAAGACTGAATCTGTGAATAAACATTCTACAGACTCGATACTCAATCATCTGTCCTGTGAGAGCCAATATACACAATACAACTGAACATATACAAACACGTGCCAAGCACGGAAATCAAATACATACAGTCAAGAAGGGATGCTGATAACCTCTGGCACTCGCGGAACGTGGCGTTGCTCCGCTACTGAAGAAATCCCTCGGAAAGCTCCAACTGCTGCTCCGGCTCTAGCTCAGGCTCATGACCACTGGGGAAAAACATGTGCGAGGGGTGAGCCACACGCTCAGTGAACAGCACAACCCATGCAACACAGACAATATTTACCACAATATTCCATTATTTTATCCAGCCATCAATACATAACAACATAATCCAGTGGTTCGTACCTCGCCGAACCACCACACCCTCACCCTCACCCATCCATGGGTGACATAGGCTATTGGGACTGATAATCATCTATTCACAAATCCAGTAGGTCGCTCATCGCCAACCCACTACACCCTCACCCTCACCCATCAATGGGTGACATAGGATTTTGGGACTGACTAGGCTGTTGGTCACCCTTGGTCCACCGATAGTCTCTTCCTCCACTCCGTAGGCCGCCTCGTCTACTCCCACATTCAGCACAGTCCGAAACCAAATCAGGAGGTGCCTACTAATGGGAACCCTCTGTCAGGAAGGCCCTGTCTAACGTTGGGGGTAGCCTCTACCGGATCCAACGCAGGGAACAGAACAGCCTATCCATACGCATATGATCCACTCGGATCCGCCGACTACATATCATCACAACTCAAATGTCACGAATTCCTCTGAATTCAACCAGGTGCATCATCAAGATGCGGGAACATGTACAAAAATCAGCAAGGCTGGAATATCATTGGGGGAAAGAAACTCGGAAGGGCGGCGTGAGTTCCCGTTATAGGATACCCCGACAACCAAACAAGGAACACGGAGTACCCTAACCCGGGTCTCACCGCTGTCCTTGCAAGGCCCCTCCCCTATAATATCTACCAACTACGCTAATAATTATACCAATCATACAGTCATTACATATAATATTATTGGGACTAGAACCTTGGGAGGGCAGCCCGAGGTCCCGATACAGGACATCCCGACAACCAAACAAGGAACACGGAGTACCCCAACACGGGTCTCAGCGTTGACCTCGCAAGGCTCCTCCCTATAATATTATCCTAAGGCATGCGATCTAACAGATATCAGCATTTAATTTAATAATTAAACTAGTAGGACGCATGCATAGGCCGGGGTTTCCTAGCATGAAAACCAGGGGACATGCTGCATGGCTCATACGCATATCCTAAGGGTGCAAGTCCCTAACATAAAAGCCTAGGGTAGCATGCATTCTACATTTTTCATCATGCTCACATGCAATACATATTATTACAGGTTAATATTTATCCATGTCACCCCAGGAGAGGTCGGTATACGTCCAAGTGCGTATAACACCTCTCTACTGGGTTGGATTGTCCCACTCACCAGTATCTGGGTCGTCGCGCGACCGCCCGTCGAGATCTGCAAGACAGGGTATTACTTGGTAAGTATAAATCCACAGTTATCATTAAATACTCAAACAAATACCCAAAATCCCAAATTAATCACCCAACACCCCCGGCAACCACCCGCACGGCCGGCCACCACCCGCACGGCCACCCGACCGCCCGGACGCGCCGCCGCGCCTCAGCCCGCGCACCCCGCACGCCTCGCGCCGCCCGCGAGCACCCCGCGCGCCCCCGTGCGCAGCGCCTCGCCTCGCGCGCACCCCGCGCGCACCTCGCACGCACCTCCGCCACCTTGCCGCACCTCGCACGCACCTCCGCCACCTTGCCGCACCTCGCGCGCACCTCGCACGCACCTCCGAGCGCACGCTCGCGCGCACGCACGCGCGCACGCCCAGCCGGCCCCCTGCGCTCGCTGCCAGCACTGCCAGCCCGTCCCGCGCGCCCAGCACGACCAGCACCTCGCGCCAGACCAGCGCACGCCCGCACGCACGCCGCGCGCACGCACGCCCGCGCGCGCACGCGTGCATCCGCACGCGCCCAGCCCGCGCGCTGCCTGGGCCGCTGCCGCTGCTGCCTGCTGCCCGGGACAGCCCAGCCACTGCTCGAGCGCCACCACCGCCCCTCCCACGACCTCCGACCACCTCCGACCACCTCCAACCACCCTCCGACGACCCCCACTGCCGCTGACCACCCCCAAACACAAAACCCCCCCCTAGCAATCATCTAAGCAAGAAAAAAGAGGAAAAGAAGCTTACCGAGGGGAGGAAGGGGTGACCGGGTGCTCTCCGCGCGCCGAAACCTTTCCCAAAGGCCTTCTCACGCCCCGATCTATCACGGCCCTCGATTTGGCTCGA
This sequence comes from Acorus gramineus, assembly GCA_030737835.1. Taxonomy (NCBI): domain Eukaryota; kingdom Viridiplantae; phylum Streptophyta; class Magnoliopsida; order Acorales; family Acoraceae; genus Acorus; species Acorus gramineus. Next base: position 258,795 of record JAUJYN010000038.1, on the reverse strand, counting down.
AACAGAGGAGAGAGAGGGGAGGTCGGGGAGGCTAGGATCGTCGGAATCGGGTTTTGAAGGCACCGGGTGTAGATCGGGACCCGATCTACACTTCCCGTGCTTTGGGTTTTCGATTTTGAGGGGTCTAGGGGGCTTGAAAGGAAGAAAAACGGAGAGGGGGAGAGAGATCTCGCCGAGGAAGACAATGAACAGTGCAAAGATATTTTTTTATTCCTTTTAAGTAGAGCGCGACTTAAAAACCCGGATACGCCCCGGAACTGGGAAATTTTTGTAAACGATACCGGAATTCGATGAAATTTTCGTGAGAGGTCTAAAATGGCACCAGGACACCAAATATGCAGTCAGATTTCCAATCGGAGTCCTCTAGCTCAGACGATAGCTAACAGTCTGAAAATAAGCGGTTCCGATCGAAAACCCTAAAAATTTTAAAAACTGCCAGGACGCCCCAACGGTTACCAGCAGGTTAAAAGTGACACAAATATAACATTCTCCCCCCCTTAGGAAATTTTGTCCTCAAAATATGCAAAAACATCTAGGAGGGGAAGAGACGCGTCACACCTGGCATCCCTTGAGCTCCTAAGTGTCCTTAACACCGGAACGGTGCTGCCATCGCACCTCGACCAACTGGACGGTCTTGGTGCAGAGCCTCCTCACGCGGCGGTCCATGATCTCAATCGACTGCTCCACGAATGACTATCCGGCTCAGAGACGAGCGGCTCGAACGGGATGACGTGGCAGGATCGCGGACACACCCTTACCCAACTGCGAACCCACCACTCCAAGACGGAGAGGTAAGAATTGGCGCTGAGGTGAGCCTCCGAGTAAACTCCAGGAAGCTCTCCTCGCAAGACGGGGACCACTCGAACCGGACATCCTTCCGAGTAAGGCGGTTAAGAGGAACAGCTATCTTCGAGAGTCCCTCGTCAAGCTTCCTGCAATAACCCGCCAAACTTGGGAAGCTCCGAATCCTTGCGGGGTTCGACGGCCTACGCCAATTCGACATAGCAACGTCTTACCCGGGTCCACAGATATGCCTTCACCAGAAACCACTCAGCCCAAAAGGCCTTAACCTCTAACCAAACTCGCACTTGATCTCTCATCTATCTGATGCTTCCATGGTATCCCTTACCTGGGAAAAGAAACCTCGGGAGGGCACCATGGAATCCCGATATAGGATACCCCGACAACCAAACAAGGAACACGAAGTACCCTAGCCCGGGTTCCAACGCCGACCTCACAAGGCCCCTTAATCCAGAAAGGAACACTGGAAGAAGACATCATTTAAAAGAATACCACTAACTCCTCCGGATCATCTACATCTAGATGATCACCCAACGATGTCATTCAACATCCTTTGCAAGACCGGACCCAACATCATTGGGAACGGTCCAACAGAAATTTGGGTCACGAGCGACCCGCCTTCGCCTCATCCACACCCTCACTCCCGAAAGGAGACATTTTGGGACTTTGGGAGAGACTTAGACTGCTCTCTACCCCTGGTCCACCGCTAGCCTCTCCCCGCTCCGTAGCTCGCCTGGTCCTCTGACCGGGAGCCTGTCTAACGCCGGGGCTGTACTACGCGGATCCAACTAAGGGGAGAGCGATTCCACGCTCGCGACACCATTCAATAATCTCTTACCGGGTAGCCCCTACCTAGCATACTCCCAAATTCAGTACCCCTCCGACTGCATCGGCGGTACCTACTGATGGGAACTCACTGCCAGGACGGCTAAAACCCGGCTTCCTTAACCCAAACAACCGCTCTTGACACTCACTCATCCAGATACCCCACACACTTGCATAATAACCACCAATTACACACACACCTATCCTTATACTAGAGAGCTGGGAATACAAGATGATACCTCGAACCATGACACCCGAAGGCTGCGCCTCCTCGGCCGTAAGCGCTGCAACTCTGCCTTGGACCAACCGCGGCTGAGGAATAGGAGCACGCCTCGCCGGCTGCACTGGCTGCTGCTGGCGCTGAGGCTGCTGCTGCTGCTGTGGAAGCTGCTGCTGCAAGAACTGCGGCTGCTGAGGTGGCACTCGGGGTCGGTCAGCATCTGGGCAATTGTATCTGATATGCCCGATGCGCTGACAATGAAAACAGCGCCGCCTCTCCGGTTGCCAGGACTGGATGGGCACTGCTGCAATGGGCGCCGGATCCCATACTGGCACCGCATCTGCTGGAGGAGAGGCAGCCGCTGACTGCTCGAAGCGGGGCCTCTTCCTCTTGCGCTGCCCCTGGTCCCGACTCCCGGAAGGACCCTGATCTGAAGAAGGGGTCGGAGCCCGCACTTGAATCCCGAGGTCTCTCTCGACGGTCTTCGCCCGAGACACTACGTCGGAGTACCTCGTGAAAGCGTGGGCAGTGACGTGCACCCGGATAGCGCTGCTGAGACCCAGCTCGAATCGCCGGCACCTCGTGACCTCGTCCATCACCAAGGCTGGAGCAAATCTGGACAGACTCGTAAAGCGCGCAGAGTAGTCAGCAACCGACATGGAGCCCTGCGTCAGCTGCTCGAACTCCCGCTCCACTAGCTGTCGCGTCGAGAACGGAAAATACTCGTCCAGAAAATGCCTCCGGAAACCCGCCCAAGAAAGCTGCTCCACTCCCTCTGGAATGTCCACCACTCGGGTAGCCCACCAGTCGGCGGCATCACCCTTCAGCATAAAGGTGGCCAGGGCGACTCGCTGGCGATCGGTGCAAAGCATGGCCGCGAAATCGTGTCCACCTCCCTCAACCAACGCTCTGGCGCAAGAGGATCTGCCGACTGCCCATGAAACTCGGGAGGATGGAGCTTTAGAAAGGCGTTGAGGCCGCTCTGCTGCACTCGCGCTGCCGCCTCTAGCTCCTCCTCCCTCTGCAGGGGATCCTCAACTCTCACTGCCGGAACTGCCACAGGAACTGGGGGTACATCGGGTACCACAGGCGGATCTGCCACCAAGGGGACCGGCGGAACTGCCTCGCGGGTCACCCTCAGCTCCTGAATCTCCCTAGCCTGCTCTGCCAACATCCGCGTCTGTGTCTCCACCAAATCAGCCAACCGAGCGAAAGCACGGTCCCAACCAGGAGGCTCCTGCGTCAAGGGCTCTCCGGTAGCATCCTCGTCTTTGGTAGGTCCGGAAACCTCCAAAGACCGAGAGGGACCTCGTCCGCGCCGTCCTCTGCGAGGAGGCATATCAGCACCCTAAGAAAACCAGACACTAGGATCAGAATACTCATATCAAAATCCTAGGACTCATCTCTACGAAGGGAAGACTATTGGCTCTGACAGGACCAGGCTCTGATACCAACTTTTGTCACGCCCCAGGGCGGCCAACCGAGGGACGCGGCAAGTGTATGTATCATATCAGAAGCCTACACAGGAGGTCAATAATATATATACACAGACAACTAGAATGACACACATGCAACAAAAGGGACTGACATGATATATACACCAAATGCGGAAGCAAAAGACTGAATCTGTGAATAAACATTCTACAGACTCGATACTCAATCATCTGTCCTGTGAGAGCCAATATACACAATACAACTGAACATATACAAACACGTGCCAAGCACGGAAATCAAATACATACAGTCAAGAAGGGATGCTGATAACCTCTGGCACTCGCGGAACGTGGAGCTGCTCCGCTACTGAAGAAATCCCTCGGAAAGCTCCAACTGCTGCTCCGGCTCTAGCTCAGGCTCAGTGACCACTGGGGAAAAACATGTGCGAGGGGTGAGCCACACGCTCAGTGAACAGCACAACCCACGCATCACAGACAATATTTACCAATATTCCATTATTTATCCAGCCATCAATACATAACAACATAATCCAGTGGTTCGTACTTCGCCGAACCACCACACCCTCACCCTCACCCATCCATGGGTGACATAGGCTATTGGGACTGATAATCATCTATTCACAAATCCAGTAGGTCGCTCATCGCCAACCCACTACACCCTCACCCTCACCCATCAATGGGTGACATAGGATTTTGGGACTGACTAGGCTGTTGGTCACCCTTGGTCCACCGATAGTCTCTCCCTCCACTCCGTAGGCCGCCTGGTCTACTCCCACATTCAGCACAGTCCGAAACCAAATCAGGAGGTGCCTACTAATGGGAGCCCTCTGTCAGGAAGGCCCTGTCTAACGCTGGGGGTAGCCTCTACCGAATCCAACGCAGGGAACAGAACAGCCTATCCATACGCACATGATCCACTCGGATCCGCCCACTACATATCATTACAACTCAAATGTCATGAATTCCTCTGAATTCAACCAGGTGCATCATCAAGATGCGGGAACATGTACAAAAATCAGCAAGGCTGGAATATCATTGGGGGAAAGAAACTCGGAAGGGCGGCGTGAGTTCCCGTTATAGGATACCCCGACAACCAAACAAGGAACACGGAGTACCCTAACCCGGGTCTCACCGCTGTCCTTGCAAGGCCCCTCCCCTATAATATCTACCAACTATGCTAATAATTATACCAATCATACAATCATTACATATAATATTATTGGGACTAGAACCTTGGGAGGGCAGCCCGAGGTCCCGATACAGGACATCCCGACAACCAAACAAGGAACACGGAGTACCCTAACACGGGTCTCAGCGTTGACCTCGCAAGGCTCCTCCCTATAATATTATCCTAAGGCATGCGATCTAACAGATACCAGCATTTAATTTAATAAATAAACTAGTAGGACGCATGCATAGGCCGGGGTTTCCTAGCATGAAAACCAGGGGACATGCTGCATGGCTCATACGCATATCCTATGGGTGCAAGTCCCTAACATAAAAGCCTAGGGTAGCATGCATTCTACATTTTCATCATGCTCACATGCAATACATATTATTACAGGTTAATATTTATCCATGTCGCCCCAGGAGAGGTCGGTATACGCCCAAGTGCGTATAACACCTCTCTACTGGGTTGGATTGTCCCACTCACCAGTATCTGGGTCGTCGCGCGACCGCCCGTCGAGATCTGCAAGACAGGGTATTACTTGGTAAGTATAAATCCACAGTTATCATTAAATACTCAAACAAATACCCAAAATCCCAAATTAATCACCCAACACCCCCGGCAACCACCCGCACGGCCGGCCACCACCCGCACGGCCACCCGACCGCCCGGACGCGCCGCCGCGCCTCAGCCCGCGCACCCCGCACGCCTCGCGCCGCCCGCGAGCACCCCGCACGCCCCCGTGCGCAGCGCCTCGCCACGCGCGCACCTCCATCACATCCCGGCGCCTCGCGCGCACCTCGCACGCACCTCCGCCACCTTGCCGCACCTCGCGCGCACCTCGCACGCACCTCCGCCACCTTGCCGCACCTCGCGCACACCTCGCACGCACCTCCACCACCTTGCCGCACCTCGCGCGCACCTCGCACGCACCTCCGCCACCTTGCCGCACCTCGCGCGCACCTCGCACGCACCTCCGAGCGCACGCCCCGCGCGCACGCTCGCGCGCACGCACGCGCGCACGCCCAGCCGGCCCCCTGCGCTCGCTGCCAGCACTGCCAGCCCGTCCCGCGCGCCCAGCACGACCAGCACCTCGCGCCAGACCCGCGCACGCCCGCGCGCACGCCGCGCGCACGCACGCCCGCGCGCGCACGCGCGCATCCCCGCACGCGCCCAGCCCGCGCGCTGCCTGGGCCGCTGCCGCTGCTGCCTGCTGCCCGGGACAGCCCAGCCACTGCTCGAGCGCCACCACCGCCCCTCCCACGACCTCCGACCACCTCCGACCACCTCCAACCACCCTCCGACGACCCCCACTGCCGCTGACCACCCCCAAACACAAAAACCCCCCCTAGCAATCATCTAAGCAAGAAAAAAGAGGAAAAGAAGCTTACCGAGGGGGAGGAAGGGGTGACCGGGTGCTCTCCGCGCGCCGAAACCTTTCCCAAAGGCCTTCTCACGCCCCGATCTATCACGGCCCTCGATTTGGCTCGAAACAGAGGAGAGAGAGGGGAGGTCGGGGAGGCTAGGATCGTCGGAATCGGGTTTTGAAGGCACCGGGGTGTAGATCGGGACCCGATCTACACTTCCCGTGCTTTGGGTTTTCGATTTTGAGGGGTCTAGGGGGCTTGAAAGGAAGAAAAACGGAGAGGGGAGAGAGAGATCTCGACGAGGAAGACAATGAACAGTGCAAAGATATTTTTTTTATTCCTTTTAAGTAGAGCGCGACTTAAAATACCCGGATACGCCCCGGAACTACGAAATTTTTGCAAACGATGCCGGAATTTGATGAAATTTTCGTGAGAGGTCTAAAATGGCACCAGAACACCAAATATGCAGTTAGATTTCTAATCGGAGTCCTCTAGCTCAGACGATAGCTAACAGTCTGAAAATAAGCGGTTCCGATCGAAAACCCTAAAAATTTTAAAAACTGCCAGGACGCTCCAACGGTTACCAGCAGGTTAAAAGTGACACAAATATAACAAAACGGAGCCGTTGATGGTACATAGACGGAATCGCCTTCATCACCGCCAACCAAGTGTGTCCGACGATGGTGTTGTATGGAGACGGGGAGGTCCATGATAGTGAACTCCGTCATGGTGGTCTGATTCCCTGCTCAAACCGGCTGTGTGATTCGTCCAGCGGGGACGACTCGTGCTCCGTTGAATGCGACCAAAGGGTCCTTAGTGGGAGTGAGGTCAGCGGCTTTTAACCCCATCCAAAGAAAGGGTTTCATGAAGAGGATGTCGGCCGATCTTCTTGTATCAACGAGAATTCTCTTAACGTTAAAATTAGAGATACACAGGGTCATTACCAGGGCGTCCGAGTGCGGGCCATGGACTCCTTCCAGGTTGGCGTCGGAGAAAGTGATGGCTCCTTCATCACTGCTTCTTTGTCTTTTCATGACCAGCTTCAGCTTCTGGTCAATGTGCATCATTTCGAAGGAGATTTGCATCGTCTTCGATTCTCGACGGGCACTTTTTGGCGAGATGTAATGTGGTACGCCTCCAAAAATGACATCAATGACCCCTGCCGATGTATTAGGGCCAATGTTCGTCACATGCTGCTCACCGAAAGCCGGGGGTTTCTCGACAGGACCATATTCCTTTAAGCGTCCCTTTTGGAACTAGGCTCCAAGAAGCCCCGGATGATTCGGCATTGGTGGGTAGTATGGCCCACGTTCGTGGTAGTCGCAGCGGAGAGCTTGGTCCCGCTTTGATTCGTCGCTCCTCATAGGTGCAGGCCATCGGATCCACGGCTCCCCCCAGATTTTGGACAGGATTAGTGACGGAGGGACCTTGAAGAACATTCCCCGTCTTTCTCGTACCTCGTTTGTTGAGGCACCAAGCTTCTTGCCCTTCTCGCTCCGCTGGTCCTTCTTATGCAACTCCTGCGGACGTTTGACTGCTGGTGACGAGGCGGCAACCGTTGGTGGAGACCGGGACGCAGCCATCTCCTGCTTAAGGGTCCTCGATTCTTCTTCCACCTTGGCGTACTTTTCAGCACGCCCCATTAAATCACGCAAGTCGTACGGGGTACTCTTAATAAGCGACTCCTTGAGGCCATTTCCGGATGGCAGGCCATATCAGAAAAGTCATTATTGTTGCGTCCTCGTTGCAGTCTTCCACTTCGAATTTAAGGATGTGGAAGCGATCGACAAACTGTTGAATTGTCTCTCCTAATAGCATCTGGATCTTCATAAGATCGCCGAGGTCCTTCTTCCTCCACCGACTACAGATAAAGTGCTCGGTGAACATAGTGCCGAGGTCCTCAAAAGTTCTGATTGTCGCAGGGGGAAGGAGGTGGAACCATGTCACAGCGGCCTCTTCCAGGTTGGAAGGGAAGAGGTGGCACATAAGCCCATCATAGAGCTCATACAAGGCCATCGAATATCAGAATGCTAAGATGTGATCATAGGGATCCGTCGTGCCATTGTACATGTTGAATTTGGGCTGGACAAACTTCCGGGAAAGTCTTCCCATGAGAATCTCTGTCCGAAACGGGGAGGCGAATCCCCGTATTGCATATGTCACTCCCCAGGGCGGCCGTCCCCGAGACGTGGCAATAATAAAATATCAGCTATCAATACCTGAGGTCAATAAAGACTCCAACAACAACACACAAGGTGGCAAAGCAATGATAATGATAACTGACTGAAAAGCGGAAGCATAATATATAAACAATGTCTGTAAATCAAAAACATTATTACACACCCGAATACACAATCACTGTCACGCCCTAGAGCGGCCGTCCCCGATACGTGACAAATATATATAATATCAGCAGTCTATACAGGAGATCAATAAAATACTCTAAACAACATCGAAATGACAACACAGACAATAAGGTGGCTGACATAATATATACAAATAGCGGAAGCTCAAACGACTGAGTCTGTAATTCAAGGACATATTACAGACCCGATACATAATCAACTGTCCTGTGAGAGCCAATATATATACAATGACATCCAAATACAAGTATGTGCCCAAGCACGGATAACAATACATACAATCAAGAAGGGGATGCTGATAGCCTCTCACTCGCAGAACGTGACGCTGCTCCGCTACTGCTATTGTGCCTCGGGGAGCTCCTCCTTCAGATCCGACTCAGATATAACTGGAGAAAAAATATGCGAGGGGTGAGCCACACGCTCAGTGAATAGCACAACCCATCATCACAATTCATTTTATCCACCAATAATTTATAGTCCCTAACACAGGAGCAACTACACATTCTAGTGGGTCGTTTCATCGCCAACCCACCTCCCCCCTCACCCTCACCCTTTCCGGGGGGTGACATGGGCCTCTTGGGGCATACTAGACTGCTCTACACCCCTGGTCCACCCGGTAGCCTCTCCCACCCTCGGGCCTCCACCTGGTATACTCCCACTATCAGTACAGTCCGACACATCGGAGGTACCTACGGACGGGAGCCCTCTGTCAGGCCAGCCAACGCCGGGGAGTCCCTACATCGGATCCAACCAAAAAGGAGAAGACAGCCTACTCACACGGATACGATCCTCATGGATCCGTTGACACCGATTGTAACTCTACTAATGTCATGAATTCTCAAGAATTCCTCCAGGGCGCATAACTCAGATGCGGGGAAACATATATTAGAACCACGAGGTTATAATATTCTCTAAGGCATGTTTATAACTATATGCTCTCATTTTGATTTAATTAGATTAAACTAGATGGGAACATGCATAGTTCAGGGCTTTCCAATTAAAGGACAAGGTGACTAAACATGCATAGGCCGCTATACATGATATAAGGGTGCATATCCCTAGCATACAAAGTCTAAGGTGGCATGGATATATCATATTAATCATGCAAGCATAGTTTTTACATTTTTACAAGATAATACACAATTATGGTGCCCCAGGGGAGGGCAATGCACGCCTACGTGCATCGAACGCCTCCCTACTGGGTTGGATTGTCCCACTCACTGAAACCCGGGTCGCTACGTGACCGTCCGTCAAGATCTGCAAGACATTGGCATTCAATATGGTGAGTAAACTACACAAATACATAAGAAATTTACTAGAAATACCCAATACTCGGACAAGCATGCATACGGGCCCGCACGCACGCGAGCACGCGCGTACGCACGCGAGTCCGAGTGCCCCGACACCCTCCCGAACCCACGGGTAGCCATACGCACGGCCACCCGCACGCGCACGCACGAATTCGCACGCCCGCACACGCCCCTACGCCCCTGGCGCACTGCCGTGCGCTTGCCCGCGCGCCCAGACGCGCTGCTGCGCCCCTGCCCGCGCGCCCAGACACGCTGCCGCGCGCTCGCGCACACCCGCGCGCACCGCGCGTCCAGCCCTGGCGTACCCGCGCGCACTGCGCCCCCGCGCAGCACTCCGCACGCACCCCCACGCGCACACCCGCGTCTACACGTACGCGCGCGGGCTAGCCAGCGCTCCCGTCTGCGCGCGCCAGCGCCTGCCTGCACGCGCAGACTCGCGCGCACGCGTGCGGATGACCCCGCATGCGCACCCGAGCCCCTTCCACCCCCTCCTCAGCCCTCCCACACCCCCTTACACCCATGCATACATGCATAACCATTTACACACCCAAATCAAGCATTTAAACAAGCGAAGGGAGGAGAAGGACTTACCCAAGGAGAGGAGAACAAAGGGAGGAACTCGAGTGCCCTTCGCGCACCAAACCACCACCACCAAGACCACCACCACCAAGACCACCCTCAGCCCTTACAAAGGCTGAAAACAGGGGAGAAGGGGAGCCATGAGAGGGAGGTAAACAAAGGGGAAAGCAAAACTAAAACCATAGGAAGATAGATCGGAAGCTTACCTATCTTTTTCCCTTCAATGGCTTTCTATTTCAACACCTTCTACTAGGTCTAATGGGGGAAAAAAGAATAAGGAAGCGAGTGATTTGTGTGTGAGAGAGAGAGAGAGAGAAGGGAAAGAAGAGGTGGACGTCTAAGTGGTTGCACACACACACACACACACTCACACACACACACTAGGGTATTTAGGGTTTTTGTGTGTTTGACTTTGGGTCAACCTAACCACACTAACAAACAAAATGATTTGACCAAGTCAATGGTCAAAATTGACTTGGTCAAAGTCATCTTTGACTTGGTCAAGTCTCCCCATGACTTTCCGCTTGGTCAAAACCCGGATACGATTCAGAACTGTCAAATTCTGAACGTTACCGGAATTCGATGAAATTTTCGTGAGTAGCTTGAAATGGCACCAGGACACATAATGTGCAGTTAGATTTTCAATCGGAGTTCTCAAGCTCAGGATGATAGCTAAAAGTCCAAAATTTTAGCGGTTCCGATCGAAAAAAGAAAAAGTTGAAAAACTGCCAGAAATGTCCCAAAGGTGCCCAGAAGGCTAAAAGTGACACATATATAACACACTGTCCTGTGAGAGCCAAGTCTAGACCAAAGAAAATACAACCTGTGCCACATGCACGATTTACAATGTATACAATGACTCTAGGACTGCTGACAGCCTCGCACTCGCCACCCGCCGGAAGAACGCTCCACGCCCCTAAGACCACGCTACAGGAAAGCTCCAGCTCCACGTCCAACACTGCCCCTGAAAAGAAACAGTCTGCGAGGGGTGAGCTACAAGCTCAGTGAGTGGCTGGAAACCAATCACCATACAACAGATTGATATATAAACAATTTCCTTTCAAGGAAAACATGGGTAGAAACCCAATGGATAACAAAGTCACGCGGCGGCGCGACCATCCTCACCCTCACCCTCACCCTCACCCTCACCCTCACTCCCGGAGGAAGACTCTTGGGACTTTTGGGGAGAGACCATACCGTCGGTCGAAGAGACCCGGAATTACTGGTCTACACAACGCTACTGGATCATCTACATCTAGATAACTGCCCAACGATGTCCTTGAACATCGATACGAGACCGGACCCAACAACTATGGGAACGGTCGAACAACGAATGGGTCACACGGCGATGTGTCTTCACCTCATCCTCACCCTTAATAGAGGTGACATAGGACTTTTGGAAGAGATTTAGACTGCTCTACACCCTTGGTCCACCGGTAGCCCTTACCCCACGCAGCCTCTACCTGGTATACTCCCACGATCAGTACGCTCCCGATGCATCGGTGGTACGTACGGATGGGAGCCCTCTGTCAGAACAGCTATAACGCCTAGGGAGTTCCTACATCGGATCCAATGAAGGGGAGAACGATCCCACGCTCGCAACATCATTCGTTAACCCTCTCCCAGGTAGCCTCTACCTGGTATACTCCCACGACCAGTACGCTTCCGAATGCATCGGTGGTACCTACGGATGGGAGCCCTCTGTCAGAACAGCTACACCTGGGCCCCCTCAACTCACCGCTCTACACCCTTGGTCCACTGGTAGCCTTTTCCCCGGGTAGCCTCTAACTAGTATACTCCCATGGTCAGTACGTTCCCGAATGCATCGGTAGTACCTACAAATGGGAGCCCTCTGTCACGACAGCTGTAATCCCGAGAAGTTCCTACATCGGATCCAACGAAGGAGAGAACGATCCCATGTTCACAAAGCGAACCCAATGAAAGACAACTACTCTCGATAATCACTTATCGAGATATAGAATACTACTGTACTCCCACACCGTTGCGTCGCTCAGACACAAAGGGGTTACCTCTGCTCTCACGTAGAAGTAAACCCATAAGCTAATGAATTCTCTTGAGTTCCAAACGAGGGCATCGCTCGGATGCACGGGGCGATTACATCGCTAGCGCTCTAACTAATAAGGTACAACCCGACAGCGGGTCATACCCACGCCTATTTCAGATAGGCCTAATTAGTTTTAACATGCGCATATATTTTAGAGGAGAATTTAATCTTAGTCGTGTGCATGAACCATATGCACAATCATCTAATAATTATAGGGACACTCCCTAACATGGATTTATATCATAATAAATCATACAATATGCATACATGGTCATTAATCACATAAACATACAAAATATACTCTAATATCCGTTGGACATCGCCAACTTAAAAGAAAGGGAAGTGCGATCTCGCGCACTAACAGGTGCATGCCAATATTCCAAACGATCCTAAGTCAAGTAGGAAATCACCTCTACTTACCCAGTTCGTTTAGAGGGAGAGGGCGAGAGAGATCATCATCTCATGCAGCTGGTTATAGCTTTGCCCCATTAGCATGGGCGCAACAGCTACACCACACCCTCGAGTCTTAATGCAAGAGAATATTAGGCAGGTGCCCGTTATTAACCCAGACTTAATCATACTGTATATTCCCATTAATATGGTGGGAGTAGTATTACAATACTACCTAAGACATGCCATATTCTATACATCCATACACATTTACAACATACATGCCCATACTAGAGGGGCTCATGCAATACAATCATTCATACATGAATACAATACATGTATATAAGCCTAGCATGCAAGATATCTACATATTATAGCTTAATCATGGCCATACTACTTATCTACACAAGTTATATAGCTTAGATGCCCCATCGATGCGCGACGCGCGACTACGCGCGTCGAGCGCATCCCGAGAGGAGGGGGGGATTGGATCGAACCACTCACCATACAACCCGGGACCTCGCGCATCCCATCTGACGAGATCTGCAAGGTAAGGGCATCAAACTTGATGAGTAACATCACAATTTAACACATAGAAATCATTAGAAATACCAAAGACTTAGACATGCATGCATACGGGCTCGCACGCATGCGAGCACGCGCGTACGCACGCATGCCCGGGTGCCCCACCACCTACCCGAGACCCTGGGCAGCCTTGCGCATGCCCCAACATGCACACGCACTCACACGCATGCGCGCGCACTGGCCCCTAGCCCCTCGCCCAGACGCACGCCTAGGCGCACTGCCCCGCCCGCGCACTTGCGCGCACTCCCCGCGTGCACCCCCGCTCGCGCCAACGCCGCGCACTCGTGCGCCCACTCCGCGCGCACCCGCGCGCTCGCGCGCATGCGCCCGTGCGCGTCTGCGCGCCCACCAGTGCCTGCCAGCGCCCACCTAAGCGCGCACGGGCGCAGACTGCCCCCAACGCGCGCCCAGCCTCTCCCAACCTCTTTTTAACCCTCCCCAACCCCTCACACACACTCTAACCCCTATGCATAGCATGCATGAACACCCTAACAGCCCCCTAAGCCATGAAAACCAAGAAAAGAAGGGGAAGAGCTCACCTTTGGAGGGGGAATGAAAGGGGGAGACTCGGGGCCCTCGATGCACCCGCGACCACCTCAACCACCACTACCACCACCTCCTCAGCCCTCCACAGCCTCCTTTTTGGCTGCAAATCAGGGGGGGAAGGATCATGAAAAGGGAGCTAGAGAGAGGAGGACAAACAAAACAACAACACCTACCAATCTTTTCTCTTCCTCCATCACCTTCTCCTTCTCTTTTCTTTGTGACTTTAACACAAACACTTGGGGGCTTTGAAAGAGAGAAGGGAGAGCCAAGAATCCCACGTTGGGAGTGGTAGGGGGAGAGAGAGAGAGAGAGAGAGATATATTTTGGGCACAAATAAATATCTAAAAGAGGGGTAGGAAATGACCAATTCATCCTTGACTAGAAATTCTGAGCATGCTTCACTAGAACAGCCATAACTTCCTCAATATAGCTCCGAATTGCACAATTAAAAGTCCGTTGGAAAGCCAAGATGATTATCTACAACTTTCATTTTTATGCCAAGATCGAATAATTCCTCCAGCTATTCCGAAATTAAAGCTAAATATTGAACAGGGCTGCTGTCAGAATTTTCATCCTCGGGGTATACTTGGTAAAATACCCATAACTTTTACTACATGAATCCAGTTGATCTAATTCCACTTTTGTACGAAAGCTAACTCAAAACTGGACATCTCATAATAAAATCATATTTAAACCTCTTCATCTTGATTTTAACAAAATCAAATCCAAATACCAAATTGGAAATACATAACTTAGGAAAAAAATTATGTAACCAAATTTTCAATCAAAGCGCTCCAAATGACACAGGCATAACAGCATACTCCACCATTTTACGATTCGGAACGCGCCGTACCTCAGAGCGAAAAGCGTAACCCGGTTGCGCGACCGCTTCCCCAGCTCGAGGGCGGGGTGGGGAATCATACCGATGCCCTTCCAAAACCTCACATAAGATCGATCGCCCCTGGTGCGTTTAGCCTCCCATCCCGCGGAGCGTTCTCCATGAGGTGAGCGCCCACGCCTTTGTCCTTCGTGAGGTCGTCGACCCGCTCTAGGGGTGCGCGAGAGCCGATGAGACCGTTGTCTCTGATTGGAGGAAGAGGTACCTCCTTCCAAACCTTCAGCGTTTATGGTAGGGGGGTTGGGCCGTACATGAGGTGGCGGCTGGATTTCTTCCTGGACTGGCTGTTGTCGATCCACGTTCGTATAGAACTGTTGCATCGAGGCTTCGATCATCTGCTGCATTGACTCTTGCAGACGAATAAATAGAGTTTCTTGTGTGGACTCCATTACCTGCCTGAGGCCCTAGACTTCACTAGCCAAGGTTTCTGGGAACCGTCGGCAGCATCGGATGGGAGAACGTCTTGTTCCTGTCTTCCTCCTACATTAGTGTCACTCGGACCTGACATTGCAGACACTAGCCTTTTGTTTTAGTATCCCACAGACAACGCCAAACTGAGGAGGATATTTTCCCCCTTCAGTTAGATTTGTAAGTTTACTAGGAAAAAAACTCAATCAATACAAATTCTCGCAGCTATGCTTCGATACTCTCCACGACTGAATAGGAAATAACACAAACAGAGCTCAATGATTGGGCTTGACTCAATGGGTAACTCTCTTAACCTTTATCGACTGTGCCTCTAGAGTGCTGAGCACGCGACCTCTTTATAGGCTGCCTACATACCCCTTGGGGATCAAGTCACACGTAGTTCTATTAATGCCCTTGTAACAGCCTTGCCACTAAGTGCTTAGTGGGCTTTTTTCCAAGGAAACGCCCCTGGTATTTATGTTCCACGTCAGTCCTTGACTACCCATGTTCTGTTAGTAATGGGCCTTAAATGCTACCTCGGCAGTTACAGGCGTTAGTGGTCTTCTGACCGTTTCTTCTTCTTGCTCGGGGTCTCTTGACATGCTCGCCCGTACGTTTCATAGCATGTCTGCGAGGAGTAAGGTCGACTGACTAGATCTTGTGTCTGGTCATGCCTTAGACTGCTTGCTTTCGAGGAGTAAGGTCAACCGACCAAACCTTGTGTCTGGTCGTGCCTTAGACTGCTTGCTTTCGAGGAGTAAGGTCGACCAACCAAACCTTGTGTCTAGTCGTGCCTTAGATTGCTCGCTTTTGAGGAGTAAGGTCGACCGACCAGACCTCGTGTCTAGTCGTGCCTTAGACTACTCGCCTTCGAGGAGTAAAGTCGATCGACCAGACCTCATGTCTGATCGTGTCTTAGACTACTCGCCTTTGGGTGCCCAACCGCTCAACTAGACACTGGATCTAGTCGTGTCAGCACATCTGGGAGAGTCATCATGACCAAGGATTGGAACTCAGATTCGCGGGTCCCACAGTAAGCCCACGTTCGTCCTGGTGTGACGCATTACCCCTTGAGGTGACACGTGTCGCGGTGAGGATTTTTACCTCCACACCAATAAAAAGGGGATTCATAGAATCTGAAGGGATGCTGACGTTTTGATTTCCCAGACGCCATTTAGAGGCCACGCGCCATTAAGGCTGACAAAGCAAATCCGCCGTCAAATCCTAGGCGGGTCAGAGAATCCTGAGAAGGCAGACGACCAGATCTTTGACCCCCAAAGAGAAATGGGGGCGAGGTGATTTATCATGATCTCCTGCTCTCTCGACAATGCAAAAGAGCAGAAGAGGGGGCCTCTGTGGAGGTAAAAATCCTCACCGCGACATGTGTCACCTCAAGGGGTAATGTGTCACACCAGGACGAACGTGGGCCTACCGTGGGACCCGCAAATCCGAGCTCCAATCCTTGGTCATGATGACTCTCCCAGATGTGCTGACACGACTAGATCCAGTGTCTAGTTGGGCGGTTGGGCATCCGAAGACGAGTAGTCTAAGGCACGACCAGATATGAGGTCTGGCCGGTCGACCTTACTCCTCGAAGGCAAGTAGTATAAGGCACGACTAGACATGAGGTCCGGTCGGTCAACCTTACTCCTCGAAGGCGAGTAGTGTAAGGCACGACCAGACATGAGGTCTGGTCAGTCGTCCTTATTCATCGAAGGCATGATGTGAAGCAAACAAACGAGCACATCAAGAGACCCCGAGCAAGAAGAAGAAACGGTCAGAAGACCACTAATGCCTGTAACTGCCAAGGTAGCATTTAAGGCCCATTACCAACAAAACATGGGTAGTCAAGGACCGACATGGAACATAAATACTGGGAACGTTTCCCTGGAAAAAGGCCCACTAAGCACTTAGTGGCAAGGCAGTTACAAGGGTATTGAAGGAACTACGTGTGACTTGATCCCCAAGAGGAAAGTAGGTAGCCTATAAAGAGGTCGCGAGCTCAGCACTCTAAGGGCACAGTCAAGCAAGGTCAAGAGAGTTACCCATTGAGTCAAGCCCAATCATTGAGCTCTGTTTGTGTTATTTCCTATTTAGTCGTTGAGAGAATCGAAGCATAACTGCGAGAATTCATATTGCTTGAGTTCTTTTTCACAGTAAACTTACAAATCTAACTGAAGGGGGAAAATATCCTCCTCAATTTGTATAGAGACTGAGATAAGATGAAACAACAGTCCCAACTCCCAACTATATAACTAGTCCCAACATGTATGGTCCCTTAAGTCTTTTTTAATGAAATGTTATTTGAATTCATTGAGTATATATGATGTTTGCATCATTATTTTCAATAAATTCTCTTTTATAATTTATGATAATATTTGAAATTGTTAGAATTTATCTATATATTCAAAGATATAAATTGTTTGGATAAACTTTGGTGTGTTGATATTTGATTTATTAAAGAGCATTGATTTATTAATTAAAATGAGATTTAATTGTTTTATTTTTTTATAGTAAAATAGCATATCATTAATTATAAATTATTTAAGGTCATGACTAAGATTTATGGCCTACCAGCTTGGTAAATCCATTTAAATTCATTCTATTCTAAATAACAAGTGAGTTATATTTTATGTTTTTTTTACATTAAATTAGATTAATATAATAGATTTAAGATTTTTATGAATAAAATAAAATTTTATTTATTATAAAATGCAACATATATATAATAAAAAAATCAAAAGTTGGGCCGGGCTATAGCCCAGCCCAGCCAACTAATATATTTGCCCCTGGGTGAGCCACATAAAGACCTGGACCTTCATGGGAATCCGAACCTTCCATATTTCCTTCCACTTGTTGGCGATTCTGTCTGCGGTGGGTAGGCCACCATGCATAGCCCACTTTCACTGGGAAGACCCCACTGTCGTGCCCACTCCACTTCACCTTGTTGTTGTTGCTCGCCACTAGACTGGTAGAAAGTAAGCAACCAATCAACTCCATAAAATGATCAGTTTCGGATGGAGATAGGACTCTGCGCACGCGGATGTCCCAGGGCCACTGCGCATCATCTGTCCAGTATTCCTTTATTCTACCTGCCCTATGTGCCACCAATAGAAAGATATCAGGGAAGCGGTCTTGGAGTGGGCCGTCACCAATCCACCAATCTTGGAAAAAAAATACTCACTCCCCACTGCCCACCTCCTATCGCAGACTTTGCTTGAATTCCCTCCCCAATCCAAAAATGCCTTTACTAATGCTGGATACCCGACCCATGCACGCCAAAAATTGGAGACCTTGCTGAGGTGAACCATATCTCCCACGCAAGAAATGAACCCATCCCTCGTTTGGTTCTGTGACCCACCTCCATAGCCATTTCGTAAGCATGGCCTGGTTCATATCTTTTACTCCTCGAATGCTCATGCCACCGTGATCTTTTGCCATGCATACCCATTCCCAACTTACCAAGTAAGGCTTCCTGCCCCGCTCTGCTATTCCATTCCATAGAAATCCACGCTTAATCGCTTCAATGCGCTTTTTGCCACGCCCTTCGGCACCCATGAGATTGAAAGGAAGAACAACGACATGTTAGAGAGGACCGCCTGGAGGTACACCAGCTTGCCCCCCATACTGAGAAAGCGTCCTTTCATCCCTCTAGGCGACGCTGCAATCTTTGAACCCGCAGGTCCCAATTCGCGTTGGCTAATTTATTTTTCACCAATGGCAAAAACCCAAATGGCGGAAAGGGAGGTGCTGCACCGGGCATCCCGCCAAACCAACCAATTTGACCATTTCTTTCTACTCCAAGTTAAGGGGAATGAGCATGCATTTCCCCCAATTTAAACTGAGGCCTGCCACTCACTCGAAAAGGCTAAGTATGAACTTGAAACCCCTAATGGTTGTGCTCGATGCCTCACCCAATAGCAGCACATCATCGGCATACTGCAAGTGTGAGACTAGGTCCCACCCCTCGTGCACAACCCAAGCCAGTAATCCATCCATCCGTCACAACCATGTGGCACATGCGACTAAGCACATTTTCCACCAAAATGAACAATATCGGTGATAGGGGGTCGCCTTGTAGGAGCCCATGATTTAGAGGGAAAAAACCATGTAACTCTCCATTAAACATGATGGATGCGCACACCGAACCAGTGCATTGGGAAATCATCCTAATCCATTGTGGCTCAAAACCATGCCTCACGAGATGTGGAAGAGGAACTCATGATCCACACAGTCGTAGGCCTTAGAGAAATCTAACTTCAGCACCACTCCTTTACGCTTCTCCTTCACTAGCACCGAAATCGTCTCCTGGGCCATGAGAAAACTATCGTGCAGAGATCTCCGCTTGAGGAACGTGTCTGATTTTCCTCCACTAATGCAGCACACACATTTCACAAACGGTTGGCCACCACTTTAGCTATCATCATATAACACCCATTCACTAGGCAGATCGGGCGGTACTCTTCAATTCGTTGCGCTCCTTCCGATTTGGGAATAAGCACAAAGAACAACGTGTTTATGTAGCCAATTCTTTGCTCGCCAGTGAAGAAATCTTGGAACATCTCCAAAATATCCAATCTCACAATTGCCCAATGGGACTGGAAGAAATGGAGGCCAAACCCGTCGGGCCCTGAAGCCTTGTCACCCTCCACTCCAAACACCGCTGCTTATATCTTCTTCAAAAGGTGCTTCTAACTCGCCTAAACACTCTCGCGGTAGCCGAGGCAAGTCCTCATCGCCGGTATTTGCTAAACACCGAGGTGAAGTGCTCCACCAACCTCGCCATGAGACCCTCATCCTGTTATGCCTGTGTCATGTGGAGCCATTTCGGTTAAGCCTTGGTCACTTATGGGTCATTCAGGGCCTTTTAATTTTTCGATCGGAGTCGCTAAAATTTTGGCTTTTAGCCACCTGCGGGAGTTAGAGTACTCTGATTGGAAATCTAACTGTATATTATGGGTCCTGGTACCGTTTAATACTACCCATAAAAATTTCATCGAATTCCGGTAACGTTTTGAAAAATATGCAGTTCTGAACCGTATCCGGGTTTTGAGAGTTCCTGGTTGGTTGAATAGTGTGAGATATTTTGGGGATGTGGTGACCTTTGGTAACCTTACCCCCACCTTGCTTAGGGATGAAGAAACCTTTGGTTATTTGATATGTGAGTGGGTGAGCCTAACCCTAACCTCACCCCCCCTTAAGGTCACCCCTAGGCACTATTTGGGCATGAAAATGACATTTTTGCCCTCTCTCTCTCCCCCCCTCTCTCCCATTTCGTGGAACACCCTCTCTCCCTCTCATTTGTGTGTATTGGGTGGAGAAGGTAAAGGAGAATATGAATAGTGTATGAAGGGATGATCTAGCTAAGGTGAGTTTGTGTGTGTGTATGTGTTGTTGTTTCTTTCCCTTCTCCATCTCCAACCCTCTCATGCCTCCCCTCATGTTTTCCTCTGTTTTTCAGCCAAGAAGGTCTGGTGGAGAGGCTGAAGAGATGGTGGTAGTGGTTGAGGTTGTTATGCCTGTGTCATTTGGAGCGCTCTGATTGAAAATTAAGTTACATAATTTTTCTCCTAGAAGTTATGTATTTCCGATTTGGTATTTGGATTTAATTTTGTTAAAATCCAAGATGAAGAGTTTTAAATATGATTTTATCATGAGATGCTCAGTTTTGAGTTAGCTTTCGTACAAAAGTGGAATTAGATCAACTGGATTCATGTAGTAAAAGTTATGGGTTATTCAGGGCCTTTTAATTTTTTCGATCAGAGTCGCTAAAATTTTGGCTTTTAGCCACCTGCGGGAGTTAGAGTACTCTGATTGAAAATCTAATTGCATATTATGGGTCCTGGTACCGTTTAGTACTACCCATAAAAATTTCATCGAATTCCGGTAATGTATAGAAAAATATGTAGTTCCGAATCGCATCCGGGTTTGGATGTTACCGGATAGTGGGTGACTTTTCTCACCTACCCACTTTTGTGGCAATAAATACCCACTCACACCTCTCTCTTTCACTCCCACGTCAACATTCTTTGGGTCTCTCTTTCTCTCTTTTCACTCCCCCCCATGTGTTTGTGTAAATTCCTCAAAGAGAAGAGAAGGAGAACAAGAAGCATGTAGTGCATGAAGAGGTGATCTTGAGGTGGGTTATGAGAGCTTGTGCTCCTAAGTGGCTGCCCCTCTCTTTTCCCCTTGGTTTCAGCCATCAAGAAGAGCTCCCAAGGATGGAGGTGGTGGTAGTAGTGGTGGTGGTCGAGGTGGTCAAGGCGCATGCGAGCCCTACATCTCCCCCTCCCCTTCCCCCTCTCTCTTTGGTGAGTTTCCCTCTTGCTTATTTAGGTTTTTATGCATGGTTAGGTGTTAGGGAGTCATGCAAGGTAGATGAATGAGTTAGGGTGTGTGTGGAGGGGTTAAAAAGGGGTTAAAAATGCCTGGGTGCGCGCAGGGGTCTGTCCGCGGGCGTGCGCGCACTGGCGCGCGCGCAGAAGGGCGCTAGCAGGGGTCTGTCCCCAGGGCGGCCGTCCCCGGGACGCGGCAAGTGTATATATGATATCAGCAGTCTAAACAGGAGGTCAATAATATACCCTAAACAACATCAACAGTAACAACACAGACAAAAGAAGGGCTGACATGATATATACACAAATAGCGGAAGCTAAAAGACTGAGTCTGTAATTCAAAGACACATTACAGACTCGATACATAATCAACTGTCCAGTGAGAGCCAATATATACAACGACATCTAAAAATAATACAAACGTGTGCCCAAGCACAGAATACAATACATACAATCAAAAAGGGATGTTGATAGCCTCTAACACTCGCGGGAATGTGGTGCTGCTCCGCTACTGCTGAAGTCCCTCGGGGAGCCCCTCCTGCTGATCCGACTCAGATAACACTGGAGAAAAATATATGCGAGGGGTGAGCCACACGCTCAGTGAATAGCACAACTCACGCATCACAATTCATATTAACCTCAAATAATTATTCAAAGCCTCAAAGTGGCAGGAACTACACAATCCAGTGGGTCGCTACATCGCCGACCCACCACACCCTCACCCTCACCCTCCAATAGGTGACATGGGCTATTGGGACTGACTAGGCTGTTAATCACCCTTGGTCCACCGATAGTCTCTCCTCCACTCCGTAGGCCGCCTGGTGTACTCCCACAATTCAGCACAGTCCGAACCCAAATCAGGAGGTGCCTACTGATGGGAGCCCTCTGTCAGGAAGGCCTGTCTAACGCTGGGGCAGTCTCTATACGGATCCAACGAAGGGAACAGAAACAGCCTATCCACACGTATACGATCCACTTGGATCCGCGGTATTCCTTAACTGGAAAAAGAAACCTTGGGAGGGCACCATGAGGTCCCGATATAGGATATCCCGACAACCAAACAAGGAACACGGAGTACCCTAGCCCGGGTCTCAACGCTGACTTCGCAAGGCCCCTTAATCCAGAGAAGGGAGACTCTACTAATGTCATGAATTCTTCAGAATTCCTCCAAGGCGCATAACCAAGATGCGGGGAACATATATAATAACTACCAGGTTATAATACTTACTAAGGCATGTAAAAATACCATAAGTTCGCATTTAATTTAATAAATTAAACTAATAGGACACATGCATAGGTCGAGGCTTTCCTAGCATGAAACATGGTGTCAGGATGCATGGCTCTTACACATATCCTAAGGGTGCAAGTCCCTAACATACAAGGTCTAGGGTGGCATGCATACTACATATTAATCATGCTTGCATAGATTACATATTATACAAGTTAATATTAAACTATGGTGCCCCAGGGAATGACGGTATACGCCCAAGTGCTTATAGCGTCTCCCTACTGGGTTGGATTGTCCCACTCACCAATACTCGGGTCGTCGCGTGACCGTCCGTCAAGATCTGCAAGACAGGGTATTCAACACGGTGAGTAAAATACACAATACATACAAAAATACACTAAAAATACCCAACACTCAGACAAGCGTAGATACGGCCCGTACGCACGCGAGTCCGAGCACCCCGACTCACTCCCGAACCCTCGGGCAGTCATACGCACGGCCACCCACCCCCAGCGCACAGCCGCACCCCAGCCCGCGCGCCCAGACGCACTGCCGAGCCCCCTGCCTGCATGCCCGGACCCGCTGCCGAGCCCAGCCCGCGCGTCCAGCCCCGGGTGCACCGCGCGCGCAGTGCGCCCCAGCGCAGCACATCGCGCGCACACCCGCACGCACTCCGCCCCCGCGCAGTACCCCGCGCGCACGCCCGCTCGCCTCACCGCGCGCACGCCCCCGCACGGCGCCCAGCGCGCAGCACCCTCACGCGTGCTCGCGCGCACGCCCGGCACTGCGCCCAGCGCGCAGCACCCGCTTGCACGCCGGGCGTGCACGCGCGCGTCCCCTGCCAGCTCGCCCGACAGCGCGCCTGCCCTGCCTGCCGCCTGCGCCTGCCTGCCTGCTCGCGCCGGTGAGCCCGCATGCACCCGAGCCAACCCTAACACCCTCAACCGCCCCCAACAGCCCCCTCCAACTCCCCAACACCCATGCATAACCAAAAACACCTCCTAAACATGCATCTAAACAAGAATGGAAGGAAAGGAAGCTCACCCAAAGGAGAGGAAGGGAAGGGAAGGAGATCGGGTGCTCTTCGCGCACCGAAACACCACCTCCAAGACCACCACCACCAAGGTCTCCACTCAGCCAAAGAGGGGCTGAAAACAGAGGAGAAGAGGGTCCATTAGAGGAGGAAAAACAAAGGGAAATGAAGATCCAAGACCGTGGATGGATAGATCGGGTCCTCACCTTTCTTTTCTCCTTCTAGGGCTTCTTGATTCAACCACCTTAGCTAGGTCAAAGGGGGGTTTTAAAGAGAGGGAGAGAGAGAGATTTTTGGAGAAGATGATGAATAGTGGGGGGCACAAATCCTAGGCGTGGGATTTATTTAAGGCACACACACACCACACCCACTCACTCACACACTCACCACTTGAAATTAGATTAGGTTAAGCTAGGCTAGATTAGGTTTAGGTGGGATTTGACCCTAGTCAACCCAACCAAACTAAAATCCAAAACCTTTTGACCAAGTCAAAGGTCAACTTTGACCAAGTCAAGTCTCCCAATGACTTCTCGCTCGGTCAAAACCCGGATACGATTCGGAACTGTAAAATTCTGAAACGTTACTAGAATTTGATGAAATTTTCGTGAGTGGCTTGAAATGGTACCAGGACACATAATATGCAGTTAGATTTTCAATCAGAGCCCTCCAATTCAGGATGATAGCTAAAAGTCTAAAATTTTAGCGGTTCCGATCGAAAAACGAAAAAGCTGAAAAACTGCCAGAATGCTCCAATGGTTACCAGAAGGCTAAAAAGTGACACATATATAACATTCTTCCCCCCTTAGGAAATTTTGTCCTCAAAATAAATATAAGAACATCTAAGAAGGGAAAAGATGCGGATACGCGTCACGCATGGCGTCCTCGAGCTCCCAAGTGGCCTCGGCACTGGAACGGTGCTGCCATCGCACCTTGACCAGCTGGACGGTCTTGGTGCGGAGCCTCTTCTCGCGGCGGTCCAGGATCTCGATCGGCTGCTCGACGAATGACAAGTCCGGCTCGAACGGGATGACGTGAGCAGGATCGTGGACATAGCGCCTCAGCTCGAAGACGAGCTCACGGCGACAATGATCGGCGTAGCTCTTCTGACGACTCTGAGCGACTCGGATACGCTCGCGAATCGTCTTGACCATCTCTGAGGTCTGGTGGATGATCTCTGGTCCCTCCAACTGGCGCTCTCCGACCTCGTCCCAACACAAGGGGGACTTGCAGCTGCGGCCATAGAGCGCCTCGTCCAAGATCTTCGGCTTCAGCTCTGCGTCGTCAGGAATGCATACTCGGCCTCTGAACCGCAGGATCCCATCCTCTCAAATGCTGATCCAGCAAACGGTTCAGAAGCCTCCAACGACGTACAGCCCTGTGGGCGGCCATGCCCAAGGGCTGCCTGCTGAGAGCATTCACCACGACATTCGCCTTACCAGGATGGTAAGCGATGTCACAATCATAGTCCTTCAGGAACTCGACCCAACGTCTCCAACGCATGTTGAGCTCCGACTAGGACTGCAATTATGTCAAGCTCTTATGATCGGTAAAGAGCTCGAACTCCTCGCCATAGAGGTAATGCCTCCACATCTTCAGTGCAAAGATGATCGCTGCCATCTCAAGGTCGTGGGTGGGGTAATTATGCTCATGGGGCTTCAACTGACACGACGCGTAAGCCACCACCTTACCGTGCTGCATCAGGACGCAACCCACACCCAACCGCGATGCATCGGAGTATACTGTGAACCCACCACTTCCAGACAGAAGAGTAAGAACTGGCGCTGAGGTGAGCCTTCGCTTCAACTCCTGGAAGCTCTCCTCGCAAGACGGGGACCACTCGAACCGGACATCCTTTCGAGTGAGGCGGGTAAGAGGTACATCTATCTTCGAGAAACCCTCGACAAACCTCCTGCAATAACCCGCCAAGCCCAGGAAGCTCCGAATCTCTGAGGGGTTCGACGGTCGACGCCAATTCGACACAACGAGCGTCTTGTCCGGGTCCACAGATATTCCCTCACCGGAAATCACGTGGCCCAGAAAGGCCATACGCTCCAACCAAAACTCGCACTTAATCCACCATCAATTTGATGCTTCTAAGGTATTCCTTGACTGGGAAAAGAAGCGTTGGGAGGGCACCATGAGGTCCCGATATAGGATATCCCGACAACCAAACAAGGAACACGGAGTACCCTAGCCCGGGTCTCAATGCTGACCTCGCAAGGCCCCTTAATCCAGAAGGAACACTAGAAGAAGACATCACCCTTAAAGAACACTACCAACTCTACTGGAAACCCATGCTCCGAAATCAAATAACACACAATCAGTTCCCTTTTTCAAGGAAAAACATGGGTAGAAACCCAATGATCACTGGGTCACGCGGCGGCGCGACCAACCTCACCCCCACCCTCACTCCCGAAAGGAGTCATTTTGGGACTTATGGGGAGAGACCATACCGTCGGTCGAAGAGACCCGGATTTACTGGTCTACTCAACACTACTGGATCATCTACATCTAGATAATCGCCCATCGATGTCCTTCAACATTCATCACGACACATCTATGGGAACGGTCGAACAACGAATGGGTCACGAGGCGACGCGTCTTCGCCTCATCCACACCCTCACTCCTGAAAGGAGACATTTTGGGACTTTGGGAGAGACTTAGACTGCTCTACACCCCTGGTCCACCGGTAGCCTCTCCCCGCTCCGTAGCTTACCTGGTATACTCCCACGATTCAGCACAGTCCGAAACCAAATCAGGAGGTGCCTACTGATGGGAGCCCTCTATCAGGATAGCCTGTCTAACGTCGGGGATGTCACTACACGGATCTAACAAAGGGGAGAACGATCCCATGTTCGCAAGGCGAAACCCAATGGAAAACAACCACTCTCGATACTCGCTCATCGCGATATCACACACATGCATAACAGCAACCAACACACTCATATTAGAAAGGGGGCCCCATAGCCGAGGACTCTCCAGTAGCATCCTCACCTCTGGTAGGTCCGGGAAACCTCCAAAGATCGAGAGGGACCACGTCCACGCATTCTTCTGTGAGGAGGCATATCAGCAACCCAAGAAAACCAGACACTAGGATCAGAATACTCATATAGGAATCCTAGGACTCATCTCTACGAAAAAGACCATTGGCTCTGACTGGACCAGGCTCTGATACCAACTTTTGTCACGCCCCAGGGCGGCTGTCCCCGGGACGTGGCAAGTGTATATATGATATCAGCAGTCTAAACAAGAGGTCAATAATATACCCTAAACAACATCAACAATAACAACACAGACAAAAGCAGGGCTGACATGATATATACACAAATAGCGGAAGCTAAAAGACTGAGTCTGTAATTCAAAGACACAATACAGACTCGATACATAATCAACTGTCCTGTGAGAGCCAATATATACAACAACATCCAAATATAATACAAACGTGTGCCCAAGCACAGAATACAATACATACAATCAAAAAGGGATGCTGATAGCCTCTAACACTCGCGGGAATGTGGTGCTGCTCTGCTACTGTTGAAGTCCCTCGGGGAGCTCCTCCTGCTGATCCGACTCAGATAACACTGGAGAAAAATATATGCGAGGGGTGAGCCACACGCTCAGTGAATAGCACAACCCACGCATCACAATTCATATTAACCATAAATAATTATTCAAAGCCTCAAAGTGGCAGGAACTACACAATCCAGTGGGTCGCTACATCGCCGACCCACCACACCCTCACCCTCCAATAGGTGACATGGGCTATTGGGACTGACTAGGCTGTTAATCACCCTTGGTCCACCGATAGTCTCTCCTCCACTCTGTAGGCCGCCTCGTCTACTCCCACAATTCAGCACAGTCCGAACCCAAATCAGGAGGTGCCTACTGATGGGAGCCCCCTGTCAGGAAGGCCTGTCTAACGCTGGGGCAGTCTCTATACGGATCCGACGAAGGGAACAGAAACAACCTATCCACACGTATACGATCCACTTGGATCCACGGTATTCCTTAACTGGAAAAAGAAACCTTGGGAGGGCACCATGAGGTCCCGATATAGGATATCCTGACAACAAAACAAGGAACACGGAGTACCCTAGATCGGGTCTCAACGCTGACTTCGCAAGGCCCCTTAATCCAGAGAAGGGAGACTCTACTAATGACATGAATTCTTCATAATTCCTCCAGGGCGCATAACCAAGATGCGGGGAACATATATAATAACTACCAGTTTATAATACTTACTAAGGCATGCAAAAATACCATAAGTTCGCATTTAATTTAATAAATTAAACTAATAGGACACATGCATAGGTCGAGGCTTTCCTAGCATGAAACATGGTGTCAGGATGCATGGCTCTTACACATATCCTAAGGGTGCAAGTCCCTAACATACAAGGTCTAGGGTGGCATGCATACTACATATTAATCATGCTTACATAGATTACATATTATACAAGTTAATATTAAACTATGGTGCCCCAGGGGAGGACGGTATACGCCCAAGTGCATATAGCGCCTCCCTACTGGGTTGGATTGTCCCACTCACCAACACCCGGGTCGTCGCGTGACCGTCCGTCAAGATCTGCAAGACAGGGTATTCAACACGGTGAGTAAAATACATAATACATACAAAAATACACTAAAAATAACCAACACTCGGACAAGCGTACATACGGCCCGTACGCACGTGAGTCCGAGCACCCCGACTCACTCCCAAACCCCCCGGCAGTCATACGCACGGCCACCCACCCCCGGCGCACAGCCGCGCCCCAGCCCGCGCGGCCAGACGCACTGTCGAGCCCCCTGCCCGCATGCCCGGACCCGCTGCTGAGCCCAGCACCCGCGCCCAGACACACCACACGCTCGGGCGCAGCCCCGGGTGCACCGCGCGCACACTGCGCCCCAGCGCAGCACATCGCGCGCACACCCGCACGCACTCCGCCCCCGCGCAGTACCCCGTGCGCACCCCGCGCGCACGCCCGCTCACCTCACCGTGCGCACAGCACGCACTGCGCCTCTACGCAGCGCTCCGCGCGCACGGCGCCTAGCGCGCAGCACCCGCACGCGTGCCCGCGCGCATGCCCGGCACTGCGCCCAGCGCGCAGCACCCGCGCGCACGCCCGCGCGCACGCGCGCATCCCCTTCCAGCTCGCCCGACAGTGCGCCTGCCCTGCGCCTGCCAGCCTGCCCTGCCTGCCTGCCGCCTGCGCCTGCCTGCCTGCGCGCGCCGCTGAGCCCACAAGCACCCGAGCCAACCCTAACACCTCCAACCGCCCCCAACGGCCCCTGCAACTCCCCAACAGCCATGCATAACCAAAAACACCTCCTAACATGCATCTAAACAAGAATGGAAGGAAAGGAAGCTCACCCAAAGGAGAGGAAGGGAAGGGAAGGAGATCGGGTGCTCTTCGCGCACCGAAACACCACCTCCAAGACCACCACCACCAAGGTCTCCACTCAGCCAAAGAGGGGCTGAAAACAGAGGAGAAGAGGGTCCATTAGAGGAGGAAAAACAAAGGGAAATGAAGATCCAAGACCATGGATGGATAGATCAGGTCCTCACCTTCCTTTTCTCCTTCTAGGGCTTCTTGATCCAACACCTCTAGCTAGGTCAAAAGGGGGTTTTAAAGAGAGGGAGAGAGAGAGATTTTTGGAGAAGATGATGAATAGTGGGGGGCACAAATCCTAGGCGTGGGATTTATTTAAGTCCCCACACACACACACACCACACCCACTCACACACTCACCACTTGAAATTAGATTAGGTTAAGCTAGGTTAGATTAGGTTTAGGTGGGATTTGACCCTAGTCAACCCAACCAAACTAAAATCCAAAACCTTTTGACCAAGTCAAAGGTCAACTTTGACCAAGTCAAGTCTCCCAATGACTTCTCGCTCGGTCAAAACCCGGATACGATTCGGAACTGTGAAATTCTGAAACGTTACTAGAATTTGATGAAATTTTCGTGAGTGGCTTGAAATGGCACCAGGACACATAATATGCAGTTAGATTTTCAATCAGAGCCCTCCAATTCAGGATGATAGCTAAAAGTCCAAAATTTTTGCGGTTCCGATCGAAAAATGAAAAAGCTGAAAAACTGCCAGAATGTTCCAATGGTTACCAGAAGGTAAAAAGTGACACATATATAACACCCCTAGCTATACTACTTGTGTAGATAAGTAGTATGGCCATGCTTAAGCTATAATATGTAGATATCTTGCATGCTAGGCTTATATACATGTATTGTATTCATGTATGAATGATTGTGTTGCATGAGCCCCTCTAGTATGGGCATGTATTTTTGGTAATGTGTATGATGTATAGAATATGGCATGCCTTAGGTAGTATTGTAATACTACTCCCACTATATATGTTGGAATATCCAGTATGATTAAGTCTGGGTTAATAACGGGCACCTGCCTAATATTCCCTTGCGATAAGACTCGAGGGTGTGGTGTAGCTGTTGCGCCCATGCTAATGGGGCAAAGCTATGACCAGCTGCATGAGATGATGATCTCTCTCGCCCTCTCCCTCTGAACGAACTGAGTAAGTAGATGCGATTTCCTACTCGACTCAGGTTTGTTTGAAATATTGGCATGCACCCGTTAGTGAGCGAGATCGCGCTTGCCCCTTTCTTTTAAGTTGGCGATATCCAACACATGCTTAAGTTAGGCCTTGTGATTAATGACCATGTATGCATGTTGTATGATTTATTATGATGTAAATCCATGTTAGGGAGTGTCCCTATAATTATTAGATGATTGTGCATATGGTTCATGCACATAGCTGGATATATTTATATGCGCATGTTAAAAGCTGATTAGGCCTATCTGAAATAGGCGTGGGTATGACCCGCTGTCGGGTTGTACCTTATTAGTTAGAGCACTAGCGATGTAATCGCCCCGTGCATCCGAGCGATGCACTCATTTGGAATTCAGGAGAATTCATTAGCTTATGGGATTATTTCTATGTGAGAGCAGAGGCAACCCCCTTTGTGTCTGAGCGACGCAACGGTGTGGGAGTACAGTAGTATTCGATATATCGATAAGTGATTATCAAGAGCAGTTGTTTTTCCATTGGGTTCGCTTTGCGAACATGGAATGTTTACTCCCAATGTCGTCCGTGATGAAGAGGCCCGGGTTGTAGCTGTCCTGACAGAGGGCTCCCATCCGTAGGTACCACCGATGTGTTCGGGAGCGTACTGATCATGGGAGTGTACCAGGTAGAGGCTACCCGGGAGAGGGCTAACGAATGATATTGCGAGCGTGGAATCGTTCTCCCCTTCGTTGGATCCGATGTAGGAACTCCCTGGCGTTGGGAAAGCTGTCCTGACAGAGGGCTCCCATCCGTAGGTACCACCGATGCGTTCGGAGGGTACTGATCGTGGGAGTATACCAGGTAGAGGCTACACGGGGGAAAGGGCTACCGGTGGACCAAGGGTGTAGAGCAGTCTAAGTCTCTTCCAAAAGTCCCAAGAGTCTCCCTCTTAGAGTGAGGGTGAGGATGAGGTGAAGACACATCGCCTCGTGACCCATTCGTTGTTCGTCCGTTCCCATAGTTGTTGGGTCCGGTCTCGTATCGATGTTCAAAGACATCGTGGGTCAGTTATCCCGATGTAGATGATCCAGTAGTGTTGTGTAGACCAGTAATCCCGGGTCTCCTCGACCAACGGTATGGTCTCTCCCCAAAAGTCCCAAGAGTCTCCCTCCGGGAGTGAGGGTGAGGGTGAGGTTGGTCGCGCTGCCGCGTGACCCTGTTATCCATGGGTTTCTACCCATGTTTTCCTTGAAAGGAAAGTGCTTATCCATTGAACTGTTCTATGGTGATTGGTTTCCAGCCACTCACTGAGCTTGTAGCTCACCCCTCGCATACTGTTTCTTTTAAGGGGCAGTGTTGGGCGTGGAGTTGGAGCTTCCCTGTGGTGTGGTCTTATGGGCGTGGAGCATTCTTCCGGCGGGTGGCGAGTGCGAGGCTGTCAGCAGTCCTAGAGTCATGTATGTATTGTAAATCGTGCATGTGGCACAGGTTGTATTTTCTTTGGTCTAGACTTGGCTCTCACAGGACAGTGATTGTGTATTCGAGTCTGTAATAATGTTTTTGATTTACAGACATTGTTTATATATTATGCTTCCGCTTTTCAGTCAGTTATCATTATCTTTGCTTTGCCACCTTGTGTATTGTTGTTGGAGTCTTTATTGACCTCAGGTATTGATAGCTGATATTTTATTATTGCCACGTCTCGGGGACGGCCGCCCTGGGGCGTGACAGAGGTGGTCGTGGGTGTGTCGATAACCCCGCATCTCCCCATTTCCCTCCCCCTGTTTCGGTAAGGCAGCTCACTGTCTTTTAAAGATCTCAGTGAATCTAGTATTTAGAGGCATATTTGTAGGATTATGTCTTCTTATGATTTGATCATCTATGTGTCTAGATGTTATATATGAAATTTGGGGTCATTATGATATCTGTGTTGTAAGTTAGAACCTGTTTTGTATGGCCTGTCCAGATTCGCGTAGGAATTGACCTGCTTCTGGAAATAATTTGTTTCGGGCTTGTAGAGGTAAAATTAGGTTCTAATGTCTTCATGGATTATGATCCCAGCATATCAGAGAATGTGCATGATTTATTTCATAATTTTTGGAAGTGTATTGGGTGCTGTGGAGACCAATTAGTAGGGCTGGTTGCAGCAGATTTGGCAGTTTTGCTTGGTTGAGTGTCAAGGAGTTGTTTGCATGTGTCTTGGGTGATAATATGGAAGTATCAGGGGTTAGGGCCTTCATGAAGTAGGCTTATATGTGTGATAGGAGGTTCCATATTTTAATTGTGGATCATTGGTTGTGTTTTGCAGATCTCGTAGACCGGACGCGCGAGGTCCCGGGTTGCGGTGAGTGGTTCGATCCAATCCCCCCCCCTCGGGATGCGCTCGATGCGCGTAGTCGCGCGTCGCGCATCGATGGGCCCCCCTAGCTATACTACTTGTGTAGATAAGTAGTATGGCCATGCTTAAGCTATAATATGTAGATATCTTGCATGCTAGGCTTATATACATGTATTGTATTCATGTATGAATGATTGTGTTGCATGAGCCCCTCTAGTATGGGCATGTATTTTTGGTAATGTGTATGGATGTATAGAATATGGCATGCCTTAGGTAGTATTGTAAAAATACTCCCACCATATTAATTGGAATGTCCAACATGAATAAGTCCGAGTTAATAACGGGCACCTGCCTAATATTCCCCTGCGATAAGACTCGAGGGCATGGTGTAGTTGTTGCGCCCATGCTAATGGGGCAAAGCTATGACCAGCTTCATGAGATGATGATCTCTCCCGCCCTCTCCCTCTGAACGAACTGAGTAAGTAGATGCGATTTCCTACTTGACTCAGGTTCGTTTGGAATATTGGCATGCACCTGTTAGTGCGCGAGATCACGCTTGACCCTTTCTTTTAAGTTGGTGATATCCAACGCATGTTTAAGTTAGGCCTTGTGTGCTTATGTGATTAATGACCATGTATGCATGTTGTATGATTTATTATGATGTAAATCCATGTTAGGGAGTGTCCCTATAATTATTAGATGATTGTGCATATGGTTCATGCACATAGCTAGATATAATTCTCCTGGATATATTTATATGCGCATGTTAAAAAAAACTGATAAGCCTATCTGGGATAGGCGTGGGTATGACCCGCTGTCGGGTTGTACCTTATTAGTTAGAGCGCTAGCGATGTAATCGCCCCGTGCATCCGAGCGATGCACTCGTTTGGAATTCAGGAGAATTCATTATCTTATCGGATTGTTAAGCCGGTAGTTGGGGCGTGACACCCCCCTTGTGTCTGAGCGATGCAACGGTGTGGGAGTACAGTAGTATTCGATATCTCGATAAGTGATTATCGAGAGTAGTTGTTTTCCATTAGGTTCGCTTTGCGAACATGGAATGTTTACTCCCAATGTTGTCCGTGTTGAAGAGGCCTGGGTTGTAGCTGTCCTGATAGAGGGCTCCCATCCGTAGGTACCACCGATACGTTTGGAAGCGTACTGATCGTGAGAGTGTACCAGGTAGAGGCTACCCGGGAGAGGGTAAACGAATGATATTGCGAGCGTGGAATCGTTCTCCCCTTCGTTGGATCCGATGTAGGAACTTCCCGGTGTTGGAAAAGCTGTTGTGACAGAGGGCTCCCATCCGTAGGTACCACCGAGGCGTTCGGAAGCGTACTGATCGTGAGAGTATACCAGGTAGTGACTACCCGGGGAAAGGGCTACTGGTGGACCAAGGGTGTAGAGCAGTCTAAGTCTCTTCCAAAAGTCCCAAGAGTCTCCCTCCGGGAGTGAGGGTGAGGATGAGGTGAAGACACATCGCCTCGTGACCCATTCGTTGTTCGTCCGTTCCCATAGTTGTTGGGTCCGGTCTCGTATCGATGTTCAAAGACATCGTTGGGCAGTTATCTTGAGGTTGATGATCCAGTAGTGTTGTGTAGACCAGTAATCCCGGGTCTCCTCGACCAATGGTATGGTCTCTCCCCAAAAGTCCCAAGAGTCTCCCTCCGGGAGTGAGGGTGAGGGTGAGGTTGGTTGCGCCGCCGCGTGACCTTGTTATCCATTGGGTTTCTACCCATGTTTTCCTTGAAAGGAAATTGCTTTAGTATTGAACTGTTATGGTGATTGGTTTTCAGCCACTCACTGAGCTTGTAGCTCACCCCTCGCATACTGTTTCTTTTCAGGGGCAGTGTTGGGCGTGGAGCTGGAGCTTCCCTGTGGCGTGGTCTTATGGGCGTGGAGCATTCTTCCGGCGGGTGGCGAGTGCGAGGCTGTTAGCCGTCCTAGAGTCATTTTATATATTGTAAATCGTGCATGTGGCACAGGTTGTATTTTATTTGGACTAGACTTGGCTCTCACAGGACAGTGATTGTGTATTCCAGTCTGTAATAATGTTTTTGGTTTACAAACATTGTTTATATATTATGCTTCCGCTTTTCAGTCAGTTATCATTATCCTTGCTTTGCCACCTTGTGTGTTGTTGTTGGAGTCTTTATTGACCTCAGGTATTGATAGCTGATATTTCATTATTGCCACGTCTCGGGGACAGCCACCTTGGGGCGTGACACATCTGCCGAGACATTTTCCTCACCAAATGTAATTGCCTCAATCGCCTTGCATTGTTGCTTTTGATTTGCCATTCTGTGGAAAAATTTGGTATTGTTGTCCCTCTCCTTTAGCCACAACTATTTTGACTGTTGGCGCCACTCCATCTCCTCCATTCTGAGTATGATCTCCAGCTCCCTCTTGGCATCCTCGCGCTCTTGGCGTACTAGTGGCGAGAGTGGGGCCTCTTCCTCCATTACGTCAATGCGTCCAATCGTGTCTGCTAGCTCCTTTTTCCATCTCCTCTCTGTTAGAGCAGCCTGTCTCCAACCCTTGAGCACCCGTTTGAGCCTCCGGAGTTTAAAAGCCACCTTTCGCGCCCCCCTCAATCAACCAGAATTGGCCTCCTACGTTCCCCGTATAATCACCTCGAGCTCCAGTCGCAACATCCACCATGCTTCAAACCGAAATAGTTTTTCGTGCCCCAGTGCCTGCCCACCCTTGACCATCAAAGGAGAATGATCAAATGTAGTGCGCAGGAGTGCTTCTAGCCTCATTTCGAGGAACCTATCATCCCAGTCCCTGTCAATCAATACCCTGTCTAGCCTAGCTAGCGTAGGGACCTCTCGCATGCTACTCCAGGTAAAATGACTGATTCGGTAGATGGAGATCAATAAGCCCCTCCTCGTCCAACCACTCCGAGAACCTCTCCATGGGTGATGTGATCACCCCCGGTCTGTCTCGGTCTTCTGTAAAATGCATCACATTGAAATCCACCATCATGCACTACGTACCCTCCCACGTTGTCCGTGCCTCTGACAACTTGTTCCACAATGACTCCCTGTGGTTGTTTTCATTTGGCCCGTACACTCCGGAGCAAATCCACCGCCACCCCAATCCCACCTCTTCTAATAGCACCAAAACAGAGAACTCCCCTATCAACTGGTCAACCTTCCTCCAGTGACTTGAGTCCCAGAAAATCAGAACCCCCCCCCCTGTACTTCCCATGGACTTCATGAACACCATGTCTTCAACTGCCTCTCCCACCCAACTCCCAAAGACAGGCACCACTAACTTCCTTGAGCTTTGTTTCCTGAAGACACCCAACCTGAATTTTGTGCTCCCCCATCATATCTCGTACCACCTTCCGCTTAACCGGGTCGTGGAGACCCCAAACCTTCCATGAGAGGCAACTAATCATTGAGACTGCAAATCCACCTCCTCGGATAGGTGGGACCTCTGGTCCCTCTTTCGATTGACTCCATGTCCCCTTCTGTCAACTTGAACGTCGAAAGGTTGTCGCGCCCCTCGCCCTCCGCCTCGAGGAAGGGGTCCTGATTCCCAAACACATCCATGAAAAGCTCGTTGAACTTCTCCTCTCCCCCCCCCCCTGTCTAGCTTCAGCTTGATAGACCGCTCCCTGCCCAATGCCCGACTCCGGTCCACCCTCTCCATAGGCCCAGACTCCAGCAGGCTCGAGCCGCCAACTACTTGGTTTGCATTTGTCGCCCTCTTTCGGTGACGCCTTCTCCGTCAAGGTGGGCTCAATGAGTTCTAAGCCGATCGCGAGCTCGAGCTCTGGGTAGGGGACTCCGTGCGCACTGGTTGATACATATAACGACCATCTTGGTCAGTTTCTATCCAGGCCCCAATGAACCTGGCCCAAAAGGATATGAGTGCTGTTCACTCAGTTTTTTCCTCAGTTCAAAACACAGTCCTATATACCACATTAGAAATCCAGTGAAGCATATACCTCGTTAGATATTGTATATACCATATTAAATATTTTCTTAGACTTACTAAAAATTGGTTCATTCAACTCGAAATGAAGCGATATACACTTTTTATCAAAACATATATCTCATTAGATGATGTTTACTATTTAAAAATAAATAAAAATATATGAGGTCTGAGTTTTAGTTGGTGAATGTGACTGACTGTAACATTTTTCAAATGATATTCAACACCCTCTGGAATGGGCCTAGGCAGGAGCCCAGCCTTAGCACTTGACCCGATAGAGTCCCAGTTCTCTTCACTTAATGACCCGCACGTGCGTACATGTTCCACCAACTCTTGTCCCTCATTCGATTCCCGCCCTTCCTTCAATGTTTGGATTTGCCACTTCTCTGTCACCTGATCTTGTCCCATGTCCGTCTCATCAACCTCCCCCGTCAAACGCAAGGACTCCCCTCCGAAACCTCAGACCCTGCCTGCACGATGATCGATGCTAGGCGTCGCCCAATTCAAGGTTTCGTGCTGCATTCACCAAGAGAAGCAAGGGCCGGCCCTTTCCCTTTGTACGGTGAAATCTCCATCAGCGCCTTTTGTGTCAAGCTTTTCTGAGCTCCCTCGAAGTGTGCGTCTGAAGAACCACCGGTCCGTTCGTAGGACAGGTCCACCCCTCCATCCGAACATTCTTTCGAAGAACTATCTTATCGCCCACTGATTCCGACAGCTTCCCTCTGACCACCTCAGCCCACGATCGTTTCGGGCCGTTGCGCACCTCCTCCGCATGAATACGGATTAGGAAGCGCTCATTGCTGTGAGTCATCACCAGACATTCCAGCAGTTGAACGTCCTCCTTAAGCTTCAATATCACTTCCTTCCGGGTCCTCCCAACAGCAATCATGCCAGAAAAAGTGATTTCAATGAGTCTCCCAAAACTCTCTGCCACCTCCACTACACAATCGGTGTCAAGACGGTGGAGCGGGATCCCCTCAAAACCCACCCTCCATTGATTCGATGTCATAGGGAACGCCCTGAAGCCTGGGACCGCCGCTGGAAGAGAAGGGATCCCCTCGACATCCACAGCGCTCCTTTGTGTTACATCCACTCCTTGTAAAAGGTGAACCCAATAGAGAAGAAGAAAGAAGAAAACCCCATAGAAGAGGGTGTTGTGTATATTCACTAAATATATAATACAATGAATTTACATCTCTCCATAATTGAAAATATTCTATAAATATTTTACAATCAATTGTGATTAATTATGTTGTTTCTTTCCATCTTTGCTTTCTCCAAACTTGCATATAATTTGAATTTTGAATTCCTCCATTACTAGTTTCCATGTTGGGCTTCTTTCCATCTTTGGTTTCATCAATGGTATGTTTCTTTCCATCTTTATCTCCTTCACTCCCCTTCAAGCGAAACGGAACAAGGTGTAGATTGAGCTTGGCAGCGAGAAAACGAAAGCGAGCATTTGTTAAGCCTTTAGTGAAAAAGTCAGCAAGTTGTTGCTCAGAGGGAAGATACTGGATTTGTAAAACTCTTTTTGCAGTTAACTCTCGAACAAAATGATAGTCAATCTCAATGTGACGAGTGCGAGCGTGAAAGATGGGATTTGAAGCCATGTATTTGGCAAAGATGTTATCACAAAATAGGAGAGGTGGATTGTGAAGAGCAATGTGAAGCTCACGAAAAAGATAGCGAAACCACATTAGTTCAGCAGCAGTCGTAGCCAATGCCTGATATTCAGCTTCTGCGCTTGAGCGAGAGACAGTTGTTTGTTTCTTAGTAGACCAAGAAAGTAGATTGGGTCCAAAAAAAATGCAGGATCCCGTTGTTGAACGTCAATCATCTGGATCGCCCGCCCAATCTGCATCAGAATAGGCTTTGAGTGTAAAGTTTGAAGACTTATGAAAAGAGAGACCTTGCTGAAGTGTGCCTTTAATGTAACGAAATATCCTCTTCACGGCTTGGAGATGAGAGGTTCGTGGAGATTGCATAAATTGACAAACTTGATTGACAGAAAATGTTATATCTGGTCGAGTCAATGTGAGATATTGAAGGCCACCAACCATGCTCCGATATGACGTTGCATCAATAAGTGGATCACCATCAAAACAAGAAAGCCGAGAACCTGAAGGTATAGGAGTCGAGCAAGGCTTACAAGAGGCCATGTTAAACTTTTGCAATAAATCTGTGGCATAACGAGCCTGAGAGAGATATAGAGTATTGAAAGTACAACAAACCTCCATGCCAAGAAAGAAACCAAGATCGCCAAGATTACGAGTATCAAACATTGAACACAATTTATCAATGAATCTCTGAACCTCATCAAGACTATCACCGGTAACCACTAAGTCATCCACATAAACTAATAAAATGAGTATATGGGAAGAAGAACGATTAATAAAAAGTGATGCATTAGAGTGACTGTTAGTGAAACCATACTTTAAGAGAAAAGATTGCAGTAGATGAAACCAGGCTCGAGGTGCTTGTTTTAGCCCATAAAGTGCCTTGTGAAGCTTACAAACATGATGAGGCTTTAGAGGATCAATAAATCCTGGGGGTTGCTTCATGTACACATCCTCTTTGAGATATCCATTCAGGAAAGCATTCCGTACATCAAGTTGTTTCAATGGCCAGTTATAAGAGATAGCAAGAGAAAGAACTGTACGAATTGTAGATGGCTTGACAACGGGGCTAAAAGTTTCATCATAGTCAAGACCTTCTTGTTGATTAAAGCCTTTTGCAACAAGGCGTGCCTTGTGTCTTTCAATGGATCCATCCGATTTGCGTTAAACTTTAAAGATCCATCGACAACTAACGATATTCATAGATGGAGTAGCCGGGACAAGAGACCATGTATGATTACGACGAAGAGCACCATATTCATAGATGATTTGCATTAAACTTTAAAGATCCATCGACAAGTAACGATATTCATAGATGGAGTAGCCGGGACAAGAGACCATGTATGATTACGACGAAGAGCACCATATTCTTCCTCCATTGCCTTTTGCCAATGTGTATACTTTGAAGCTTGAGTAAAGGAGGTAGGCTCAAACAAAAGTGAGTCAGTAACATCTGCAGAAAGAGCATGTGGAATTGGATATTTGCAACCAAACACGCCATTAGATGAACCATAGATAATCTCATTGATGCTCTTGTATTTAGGCGGAGGTGAGGAAGATGCCGGTGAGGAAGGTGCTAGATGTGGTACAGAGATACCAGGTGCAACATAGTTGTTCCCATCAGGAGAAACATGACCATCAACCATAGGCAAGTTCAGATCTGGTGAAGGAGATCTAGGAGGTGATTGCTTAAGAGAATCAGAGAGAATAACCTGATTTGAATTTTCCTGCAATAAAGAATTAGAGCTTGTAGGCAGGTGGTCTATAACAAAAGGCCGTGTACATGAAGAATTTTGACGTAATTGTGAGATGTGATCCACTTTATCTTTGTACGGAAATGTTCGTTCATCAAATAATACATGAGGAGAGATAAATACTCAATCAGATATAGGATCCATACACCGATAGCCCTTGTGAGATGCATCATAGCCAATAAATACACACTTCATAGACTTTGGCATGAGTTTATGTTTGTTATAAGGAACAAGATGAGGGAAGCAGGTGCACCCAAAAACTTTAAGAGAACTGTAGTCAGGTCGACGCTTTAATAGCTTCTCATAGGGTGATATATTATTAAGCACAACAGTAGGTAGTCGATTAATTAAATAGACAGCAGTGGAAAAAGCCTCTAACCAGAATCGTTGTGGTAAATGTGCTTGAGAAAGAAGACAAAGGCCCATCTCCACTATGTGACGGTGTTTTTTTTCAACAACACCATTTTGTTGAGGCACATGATGATAAGATAGATATTGTGTGATCCCATGAGCACGGAGAAAATTTTGAAACTGCCTGCTAGTAAATTCGCCACCACCATCTGATTGAATTACTTTAATAGTAACAGAGAACAGATTTTCAACAATCTTTTTAAAATCAATAAAGGTTGAGAAAACATCAGATTTTCGCATAAGTGGATATATCCAGGTATAACGAGTGCAATCATCCACAATAGATAAATAATAACGGTAACCAGAATGAGAAGCAATAGAGGCTGGCCCCCATAAATCAAGATGCAATAAATCAAGTGGAGACAAAGCAGTAAAACTTCTGTCCTTAAAAGGAAGTCGACATGTTTTTCCAAGAGGACATACATGACATGTTCGATTGAAATCAAAATCACCAGAGATAAGCAAAGAGTGCTTCTTTATTAAATTACGAAAAGTCGCATGAGAAGGATGGCCTAAGCGAGCATGCCACACATCTTGACTTGTCCGCTCACCATAAAAAGAGCTTGGAGAAATATGTCCGTAAGAAGCAAGGTTGTAGAGACTGCCAGAACTAGTACCACTCAGTAGCGTTTGTCCCGTCTTGATATCCTTCACACGAAAGCCATTAGAATGCATCTCAAAATAGCAATTATTATCACGTGAAAATCGTCGGACAGATAAAAGATTTTTCTTGATCACAGGCACACATAAAACATAATTAAGAGAAAGAGATCGCGATGTAGTAGGTAATGACGTACGCCCAATATGAGAAATATGTAAACGATCACCATTGCCAATAATAATTGAGTCAGTACCTTCATAAGGACGAGCATCAAATAGATGAGAAGGGGTAGCTGTCATGTGATGTGTGGCACCAGAATTAAGACACCAATTGCGATCAACCTGATTTGATATGTGAACCTCAGAGACATTATCAGCTAAGCCATCTGCAACGTATGCAAAGTTACCACGTTTAGGACAAGAGCGAGCGGTATGGTCAACTTTGTTGCATATCTGACAAGCGGAAGAGTGAGAGATGGAGGCTAGAGTAGGTAGAAGTGGGGGACGATTGTCCGGCATTGGGTGAAAACCACGTCCTCTTGAATAAAAACCACGTCCACGACCACGACTATACCCTCTGCCACGTCCCACACCTCTAGCCCCATGAAATATTGGCTGATGGTGATGGGGTAGGTGCTTGGAGGATGGTGCACGGTTGGCAGAAAGAGCAGTTGTTGTTGATGAAGCATCATGAGTCATCTTCTTCAATAAGATCTCCTCTTGTATCAAGAGATCATAGAAGTCATCAAACATAACAGTATGCCTCATATGGATGGATGTAATAAATTCTTTAAACTCAGGACCCAGGCCATCTAAAATACAGTCAATCAACTCAGAATCTGTAATCGGTTCACCAGCGGCTGCTAGAGAGTCTGAGATAGATTTAGAATGAAGTAAAAATTCACCAACAGACTGATTGGATTTTTTATTGAGAGAACGGAGTTGATCACGAAGTGTACAGACATGAACTTTAGATAGAGGGGACAATCGTTTTTCCAAAAGAGTCCATGCTTCAAGAGATGTCTTGCATGGAAAGAGAAGAGTTTGAATGGATTGGGAGACCGTAGCCTTGATCCAACTGAGAATAAGCTTATCAGTCTTGACCCAAGTAGTGTAGGTAGGGTTGGGCTGAGAGTCATCAAGAGTTTTTGGGGGTTTGGGATTGGTTCCATCAACATAACTCTTAAGATCATAGATGTCAAGAACATCTTCAAATTGAGATTTCCAACAAAGATATGTGTTGCGATCCATAGGCGAATGGGAATTGAAATAGTTGAAAATATTGAAAGAGGTAAGAGAAGGGGAAGATACAGTGGCCATGGGAAAAGGAGGACTTGATTTTTTTTTATTTTTTTTTTTTAATGGGTTTCAAAAAGAAAAAAAAAATCACGTTGGGGATCTGGGCTTCTTTAGGATGGATGTTATAGGATAGTGGTGGAAGTTGTTTTCTTTAACAGTGGGTTGTGGTTGACACTCAAAGTTTAAAAGAGGAGGAAAAAGTTAACGAGGAAATTGAAAATGATAAAGGACTAAGCATCAACGAAAAAACAAGCTCTGATAACATGTAGAAAGGTAAACCCAATAGAGAAGAAGAAAGAAGAAAACCCCATGGAAGAGGGTGTTGTGTATATTCACTAAATATATAATACAATGAATTTACATCTCTCCATAATTGAAAATATTCTATAAATATTTTACAATCAATTGTGATTAATTATGTTGTTTCTTTCCATCTTTGCTTTCTCCAAACTTGCATATAATTTGAATTTTGAATTTCTCCATTACTAGTTTCTATATTGGACTTCTTTCCATCTTTGGTTTTATCAATGATGTGGTTCTTTCCATCTTTATCTCCTTCCCCTCCTCATAATCAGTGACGATGAAAACTCCACCCTACAATCCCCTGATCCTCACCCTCGG
The DNA here is from genome assembly GCA_030737835.1 of Acorus gramineus. NCBI lineage: Eukaryota > Viridiplantae > Streptophyta > Magnoliopsida > Acorales > Acoraceae > Acorus > Acorus gramineus. The sequence continues at coordinate 216,100 of JAUJYN010000038.1, read as the reverse complement.
GTCCCTCCCCCACTCTGTCTCCATAGCCCTCTTCACCTCCTGTACGATGGTACCCCCTCGGAAGCCACGCCAATGATGCTGGCCTGTAGGAACACCACCTCCACCGCACAGCTAAAACTGACGGACAAAGAGAACTTCGTCGCCGATGTCATGTTCGGGGGACTGCCATCCCGCCGGATATCCCGCACTATCTCCTGATGAGTCCGACATCATCTGGGAACCTTTTGGCCATCTCCACAACCTCCGCTCACCAGCTTCCGCCGCCTTTCTCAGACATAGTGTCCTTCCAACGGGGTTAGATTACTTGTTGATTTTTGTTAGCGATGACAATGGAACGGGTTGGAATGGGTTTTATGAATCTCAAATCTAAATCCGCTCATAAAATCTTATTTCAAACCTATTCCAAATCGTTGACAGATTTAATTTTTTTTATTTCAAACCCGTCCCAATAAACATGTAAAAAATTTAAACCTGCCCCGATCTGTCCCATTTAGGTATGGATCAAGACAAATTTTGAAAGAAAATATTAAAATATATTTTTATATATAATCTAAGTTGAAATTTTAAACAAAAATAAATATTTATTAGAATAACCCTTACAAAATAAGATATCAAATAAGAAATATAACCTTTCAATCTCCATAACAAGTGACAAATGTAATGTTTCAATTTTTTTTGGAATACCAAAAGACAACCCGTGTATGTTTATATGTTTTCAAATTTCAATTACCGTTTGAATTTATTCATTCTTATTTTTTTGAAAATATCAAATGACAAATATAAATTATGTAATTATTATAATAAATATTTAATCTTAATGTTAATTTTAACGAGGGCGGGTTTTGCTAAGTAAGCCCATTTCTCATTCCAAACCTGCTGGGTTTTATTTTACTAGTCCCAAACCTATTGGGATAGTCCCACTACCATTTCTAATTTTTGTCGTTTCTCGATGAAGGACTAACACTTATAACATGTGATATTTTATGTTAATATTTTACACCTAACACAATCCCATTTCATGTACTGACCAAAAAAATATTATACACAGTCTATTTTATAGTCCATAATATAGTTCGCCTATTTTTTTTTCTAAAAAATCACATGCCTTTGTACACTTTTATAAAAATTAAAGCATATATTCTAATGAATTAAATAATATCATTATAGAAAATTTTAAAAAATTTCTAACTATATATATGCGTGTGTGTGTGTGTGTGTGTGTGTTGTTATCATGAGTGGAGGGGATTAACAAAATATATGAGAATCCAAATTCGATTGAGTGTAACACTGCTAAAAAAAATAACGACCCATCTAGCTTATGCTTATATATATATATATATATATAGTGAAACGATAATATGTGGTCCGGACAAACCACGAATATACATCTCTTATCGAGGTATATGCATCAATAAAGAAAACATATAGCCCAGTGAGGTATATGTTTCAATGAGTTGATATGTTTTTTTTGTCGACGCATATACCTCGATAAGGGATATATCTACGCTGTTCATACGGACTGCACCATATCACACACACACTCACAATTTAAAATAGGAAAAAATCCATATAACCCCCTGAATGCACCTATGTAAATCCAAATAGACCCCTGAATTAAATTTTTGTTGATCGATTAGAATTATTCTGCAAATGTTCTTTTTAGTTAATCTTGGTTCAAAACATAGCATACCAAAAAATCCCCTATAATGTGTTAAAAATATTAAAAATCCTCTGTAAATGATAATTTTACCTCTAGAGATAGAGTTTTATAATCTATTGCGGGGGAGCAAAATTATCATTCATCGAGGGTTTTTTGCATTTTTAACAAATTATAGGGGTTTTTGGTATACTATGTTTTCAATCAAGGTTAACTAAACGAAATATTTGCAAAATATTTATTATCTGTCAACGGAAGTTTAACTTAGGGGTTTATTTGAATTTACATAGGTATGTTTAGGGGGTTATATGAAATTTAAGAAACGTCAGGGGGTTATATGGATTTCAGGCAGTTAGGGGGGTTATTTGGAATTTTCGCTTAGAAATAATCACTACAGCGTTGATATTTGTCAAGATCTGATATTTGCCAAGATCTTCTGCATCATATCATATTCATATCATATACAGGAAAAAGTTTCAATAGAATTGGAGTGTTCATGCCTCCCCCTGGTAACTCTCACAATTCTAATTCTCTTATCCTTTTTTATTCATTGATGAACTCGGATTACTTTGTTCATCCGAATTTCGTTGAATATAAATTGCCCTTAATTACATCCTCTGCTGTAACTTCTCCATGTCTTTTTTGGGAAATGAAAAGAGTTTTCACCATTAGTACAGTTTGTTTGAGTTCAATATTCCCAAAAAAGAAAGAAAACCAAAAACCCATTTTAAAGGGCAATCACAATCATCAGATTCTTGGATTTCGCTTATCAAAAGATTGATCTGAAATGGGGAAGCCGCCGCTTCTTGTAAATTGTAATACTACTTGAACATCTGATTCATGGGCTTGTTATGCCCATGGTTTCAATTGGAGTAATTGATTTTGAGGGGAACCCATAGTTTCAATTGGAGTAATCTTGACATGAAGACTAGTATACTTATTAAATGGAATGGACATCATGAAAACTTGTGTAAATTGGCCCACACAAGGTTGGCTCTCTGGCTAGAGTCACGGGTTTGCTCCCCATAGGTCTGGAGTTCGAATCCCTTGGGGGTTACCTGATGTACATGGTTTGTGGGTGATTATGTGCATCTCAGGTTTTCCCAATTAATGTAGGGTTCATCATCTAAAAAAGAAAATGAAAATCTGGGTGAATTCACGGATGGGTATTTGCGATACAATGAATCAAACATTATTTCTGATTGATAGGAAAAAATGTAACATGCATACACAAAATGTAGGGGTTCCTTATCTCAAAAAGGAAAAAAAAACTTGGGTGAATTCACGGATGGGTCTTTGCCATCAATGGAAAACAATGAATCAAACATGATTTCTAATTAATAAGAAAAAATGTTATATGCATACACAAATTCTTCTATAAAAGTGTGCAAATTTATGTTGTTTGAGTGAATGTAAGGGGCCGTTTGGTTCATACCTCTTTTAGCACTTATTTAGCTGAAAGCTGAAAATAAGTACTTTTTAAGAAATCAATGTGTTTGGTTGGGGACAAAAACAACATTGAATATCAGTGCTTATTCACAAACAAGCACGTAATATTTCAGTAACCCGTCCGACACTTTTTTTTTCCTCCAATCGCGTTATTGGTTGCCAAAAGACAAGTATGCCCCCCTGAAAACCATATATTACCACAGGTATATAACCCCCATTTTAACTTTTCTCTCTCCTCAAACACACCATTTCAAGCAAAAAAGTTGATGAAACCCTAGCTATGGAAAAAAACCCCTTCAACTCCGTCTGAATCTGCTCCACCCTCTGAAGTCTTCTCGTGCTCCTCACTGCCTTCAACCACCTTAGCCTTGTTTCTTCAGCAAATCGACCACCACAGCCTTCGTTGGTTCCTCTAGATCATCTCTCCTCTTCGGATCTCCATGGCAGATCGACTTCAGGAACCACCATCCACCGCATCAAGCCATCCTCATCGAGTTAGAAACCGATGAGTTTTTCCGAATCTCAACCCTAGATTCGCAGATGTTTTTTTCTCATGAATTTTTATGGGTTCTGGTTTTGATTCATAGAAAAAGGTTTGGTATTTGTGTTGGAAAGTTGGGATTTTAACTTTGTTGTGGTGTCCGGGTTGTGAAGGCTGGAGATTGTTTGGGGGAAAGAGAGGTTTCAGCATATGTGAAATGATTGGATTTCTATGAATCAGTCAGTCTGTGTTTGTTTTTGGAGTTCAATCTTTATGTTAGAAATGATTAGTTAAGGGTCATTGAATTCATTGAACAACATACATGTTTGAGATAAGAAGATCCTTTGGATTGATTTTTATAGGCCTTAAAGTGGCAGTGGTGTTTGTATATAATGGTGATGAATCTATTAGTTTGGTTGGACTTCAGGGAAAAGCCTCTTGTCTCCTATGTGCTAATTGAGTTGATTGTGTCCAGATCCTATGTTCTTCCTCACAAATGAATGTTGAAGTCTAGGTTGTTGTTGATTATAAATATTTTAGAACCTCTGTTAAAGACAGGGCCGTGGATGATCTGTGAAGGAGGGGACCTCCATGACCCTCTGTTTACAATTTTGTGTAATGTTTACATCTCATTCCTGTATTGCACCTCTGTGTACAACTCAAAATGATTACATGAAGTGGGAGTGAAAAAATAAATAATCTTCAATATCTCAAAAAAAGCATGTTTTTAAGTTTTCAACCAAACATCAAAATAACATTCAACACTTATAAAATAGACCAAAATACCCTTCTAATAAGCACATATGTTAAGTGGTCAACCAAACACACTTATCTAAATAACTGCTTAATATTTTTCGCTGAACCAAACACTTTTTTTTTCTGAACTCTTAAAGATTATCAGCTAACCTCTTTCTGCACTTATTAATCCGCACTTAGAATCAGCTTTCCGCGGCTGCCAAACGCCACCTAAGACAAAGTTTCCATGGGAATTCAGTGTTATACTTTACAATATACTGAAGTGAATATGATTTTTTTTTTGGAACTTTTTCATTTTGTTTGGTTTTAGAGGTTTACTTGACAATGTCTATTAGCTTGTCATGCTTTCATTGTCATCATGAGATGTGGACACACCAAATTACACATTTGAACAGAGAGGTATAGGTGTATAGGTGAAACGGTGTTTTAGGCTTTTGTTCTGCTTGCAAGTTGCAATGCAGTCATGAGCACCATCATATTATGAAGTAGCACTAAATTTGGACTGAGAGCTGGAGATGGGATCTTGTATTGTTTGTCAAATTTGGATTTTTTGGAAAGTATAGACAGTACCACATTTTCATTAGAAAATAAAAAATAAGAATAGATAAAAACTTAGACAGAAAAATGCAACTATCTGACTCAGGGATATGACAGTTCTCCCCACCAACAAGAGGTTACAGATTGGGCACCGCAGACCTTGCATAAAAATCTGCCAGTGGCTGATGCCTAGGGGATCCATGCTAATTCCTTGAACATTCTTTCCAGATTATTTGTCAACTTTGATCTAATTCATACTTGAAAGCATTTTGTCAATAGTTTACAGGGTCTTCAGATGAGCTTTTCAAAGCTGAATCTCATTATATTAGAGGAGTTATAATGAGTTGGGTCTGGCATTTTAACCAAATATGGCATTAATTGAACTAAAAAAGACAAAGAAGAAACAGCAATAATGATATCCTGTGCATTGTATTCTTGGAGATCAACATATATCTTTAGTGGATCCTAGTCAGATATGTTATTCAGTATGGGGCTAACTGTGACATATAGAAGTCTTGATCCTTGCTGCTGGATGGCTTAATATTGGTTGTATTGGGCCAGTAATCTTTTTAATTCCTACCCTTTTTTACTTTATCTTCTTATTTTTTCTTTTTCTCTTTCTTTTTCTTTTTCTTTTTCTTTTCTTTTCTTTTATTTCTGGGAGGTAAGGATTTTGTCTCCCACTAGTTTTTGGATCTCTCATCTGTTAGTAAAATTATCAGGTGGTGTGCTCCCTTTTTCTTTTACTTTTTTCCAGTGGTCTTGTTAAGGTAGTTTCTTCTCCTCAGAAATGTGGTTCGTTTGTCTATGTTCTCTAAAATTGTATTCAATTTTGCTTTGTTCAATCCATGGTATGGAACAATATTTGGGATTTTTTCTCTTTGTATCTGCATCATTTAAAAGCCAACTTATTTAACTTTTATTGCATAAATATATTTTACTTTTTCATGAACCATAAGCGTAAGTGAGGATAATGAAGGAATGGAGATGGTTTTGTAGGTGAAAATGATCTTTTGATCATTGGGCCAGGTGTGCTTGGACGAATGGTAGCTGAAAGATGGCGACAGGTGCTATCAACCCAGAATTATCAGTTTCAATACTATTTCTTTCTTTATAGTTTTAACTTTTCATGGTTTTTCAATTCTTATTTAGTCTGAATGGTACTTTCTGCTTATCATTAAATCAACAATTTGAATTTGGTGATCTTTCTCATCCTTTTTTAGTGGCAGTATTTTTTAGCAATGATTTAATTTCCTAAAAAAAAGCTTTATATCTCATTATTGAGGGTGGGGCAGTACACTGAATGTGAAGAATCTTATTTTATTGTGTATTGGGAGCTTGATATTCATGTCTATGCCACCCATAGCCTGGGCACGTTAGTAGATTTGCTTTGATGCATTATTAGCTCAGTTTCACTCTATCCATTGGCATTCGAATCTCTTAATGGACTAAAAGAATATTTTTGATTGCTTATTTTAGTTGGATGTCTGGATATGTTTCACCTTTTCTTTTTTGAAAATGACTAAAGCATTCATATTAACCCATTGTTAGTCCTTGTCATTTCATGTAGGATATTTTCCACTGGGACAAACAAATATTGGGATTCTGATTTATTTATATACAGGCTCATCCAGGTTGCCAAATATATGGACAAACGATGACTACAAACCATCATGATGAATTGATAAAACTTGGAATCATCCCCTCTCTAAGAGATTCGAAAAGAGTTCATCGATTTCCCTACGTTATTTTCTGTGCGCCCCCATCACAAACTGTGGATTACCCTGGTGATGTCAGGTATACATGTAATTGTCTTTTCAATTGAAATTATTAGCTTGATGTTTTTCTGAAGATAGTCATTGTGTCAAAAATATTATTATGATGAACTTAATCTGATGAACATTCTTCCAGTTTCTTAATTAGACAACTGACTGTAGAATTCATAAAGTTGATACAGATTATCCATGTGTAGCAATAAAGTTCAACTTGGGTGTGCAGGTCCTAGAACAAATGTTTCTCAATGAATGAGCACATGATTTTTCTAGATCTTTTAGTTGGATTGATGCTACCTATCCATTTAGTGAACTTCATATGCAACCGCTGCTCTTGAACATTGATGATATATAAATTGCTGACAACTTCCAGGTCTGCTGCTTTGAACTGGAATGGTGAGGGTTCTTTCTTATTTACATCAAGTACTGCCATATACGATTGCAACGACAATGGCTCATGTGATGAGGTGTTGCATCTAATATAACACATTGTTTACAGTTAGTCATTCTTTCTTTTTTCTTTTTGTGTTTCTCCCTAGCATAAAAATATTTCTTGGACAGTATATGTTATAAGGACTTGCTTTTGGAACTTTTGTTAATAAATGACATTGCCTTTAAAGTTCATTGTTACTATTTTTAATCATTCAATATTCTTGAAGTAGCTATCCGAACAAAACTGCAGTCACAGTAATTCTTTTACTATTTGAGTTATTACGAATGTTATCACCGAAGACCTTAATGGGTGTGAAATGGCGGAGAGGATGATAATTTTCGGTTTCTATTAAGTCTTGAATTTCTTTTCTTTCTTTAAAATGTAAGGAGATCCCTTGTCTCTTATCTTTCGGGGGTTTCTAGCAATAAGATTCTCCTATATTTTTATCAAAAAAAAAAAAAAACTGTGAGAGCAGGAGAATGGTATTTCTGGAGAATCAATTTAGGTGTCTCTAATAAATAAAAATATAGCAGGTGGGATATCTTGTGAATGATAATACATAAATATGTAAATTACCTGTATTCTTATTTTTTTCTACCATATGCGGTCATCTCAGTCGTGAATTCGTGTAAGTTTGTCAAAATTACATAATTCCTGAAGTCAATATCAGTTTCTGTTTGGAACACGGTCATGGTAATTGATCATAGGAGCAAGCAAATTTAAGAGTGGTATGCAATAGCTGATGGAAATATAGGTGATGCCTGGAGTTGTAAATTCCTCTTAGGTATTAGCACTTTTTTTTGTCAAATTGTTATAGTTGGACGCTTGTGTTGAATCCATTTTATCTTTTTGGTCTGTTATAAGACGCAAATGGATAATCATATATATCCCGTTATGTCTGCCTCGTCTTGTATTTATTGGTTTCTATATTTAGTAGACTATATATGGTATAAAAGTTGATAAATTCCATAAGAAGTGATACGTTCGGACAACATACAGTAGTGATATGTGATTTGTAGTTATTATACAGTTAATGCATTTCACAAAATTCTTGTACATGATGGTTCTGTTCAATAGTACCAAAACTATTTAGGGGTCGTTTGGAAACCTTTTGCATTTGCAGAAATCGAAAAAGTCATGTGTGTTTCCAAAGATCCCAAAAAAACATGCTTAATTAAAATTTTTGTTCTAGCTTTTTGGTACAAAAAAATATGCTTTTTAAAAAAGCAAAGAAAGTGAGTTTCCTGGAAATCGAGTTCTATTAAGCAACTTTTGGACAAAATCATTGTTTTCAAATGGGTTTCCTAACGGCCCCTTAATATAGTTTTTCAAAACTGAGATCCTTGAAAATCTCACGTATGATTTGAGTTTAAACAATTGAGGACTTTCCTTTTGCAAAGACCCAGAAATCTCTTCATATCATGAGATCCAACCAGTTTTTTTCTCTTTCAAGATCAAACAACTACACTGCAAGATATAAATTTCGGACTCGGGTTAATATCATCCTAACCTGCTACAAATGCATTTATAATGAGTGAATTCTGGACTTTGTTATTGTGGAATCTATAGGGAGGTTCAGTTCTGTATTCAAACTTGAGATATGGTTGAAACACAAGATTCGTTATTTATGATGAGTGTTTGTTTATGGAATTTCCCTGTCATCAAGGGTATTGACATTGTGAATATGAGAAAATTGAGTAAACTTGCAACATTAGATCATTCCGCTAGTCTGATGAAGTGCACAGGGCATGCGACCAAATGGCTTATCGCTGTTAAGACTTCTTCATTGCCCAAAATTCTTGATATTTTTTAAAATATCCTGGCCACCTTAAGTTTCTTTTTCATGCATCAAATGTCAGGGTATGTTTAAGTTTTGATACAGCGATAGGAAAGATTTATGTTCTTTCATGTCTTCCCTGGCATTTTTACCCTTTGTTGTTCCCTGCAGAGAGAACTGAGGTTTGTGGACTCAGGACTTTCACATGTTTTTTATAGAAGAAACTAATGACCAACAGGCCTATTCCACTATATAACTCCAATACTTGTCTTCTCTTATTGGCTTCAGAGTCTGATATCATTTCAGGTTGGCAGTTCTTGAAGCGAACATTTTATAGTCTTTCAAAATTGGGGTTGGTTTGCTTAAAATTGTAAGAAACCAACTTTCATGACTTCAGAAGAAGTGGAACAAAATGTTGTGGATTTTTTAATAATGAAATCTCCTATCCATCTTCCTTTGTTGCGGTCAGTTTCCTACTGGATGTCATATGTAAACTCTGTTCTCATGTCAGTCTTTGGGTTGTAAAACTATCTTTGCCTCTTGGAATACAAGGCTTAGTTTAGATATTGATCGTGGATTCTTCTTACCACCAAATGGGTTTATCACATCTAAAGTTACTCTAATTTTCCAGTGATATATGTTATTCCCTTGTTGGGTTTATTTGAATACTTCATGCTTATTATTATTATTTGTCCTCTATATTTACCACAATGGTTGTAGTACAAAAATGGTATTCATACGCATTTAGGAGATTTCTTTGTGCTTTCTTTTGTAAGCTCAATATTTTTATTCCCTTTCCCTTATTCATTTTCAACCCATTCATAGCTGTCCATATTCTATCAAGTACATTATGAGAATCCTACATGAGACCTACATAATATGGTAGCTTTTAGATGAATAAGGGGATCCCTGCTGTTGGTGCTTTCTGTGGGGCAGCCTTTGTCAAAAACTTGGGGAATCCTTTCTCATGTCACTTTTGTCTTGCTATTTCTACATATGTTAGTATTTGGCTATGTTGCCTGATTAACAATCACCTTTTCCAAAAATATATCATTTAATAATGATAATAATTAGATCTTTTATTTTTGGAGTCCATTTAATCATGCTTTCATTTTATTTAGATTTACGCTATATGACCAATTGGCACTGCACTTTCGAATGATTATGCAGGAGTCTGCAATTGTGCCCATTGGTAGAAGCCCCCGGACAGATGTACTACTGAAAGCAGAAATAGCAGTGCTAGAGGCTGCTGGTTGTGTTCTTAGATTGGCAGGGCTTTATATATCCTACAGAATACTCTATACCAATAGCTTTTAAGATTTAATTTGCACTCGTTAGATAAACTTTAATGAAATTCATTTTCAAACTATTGTCTACAATACACAATCTCTTAACAATTTACACCATTCAGTCAAAGGTGCCCATGTTTATTGGCTGGAGAAAGGGACTGTTGATGCTCGACCAGATCACATACTCAACCTTATACATTATGAGGTTTAACTTATACTTTTCCATTCAATTTTGAAATTCTAAGTGGCCATCGTATACTTTGCACAGTTGGCGCTAGTAACACATAACTGCAATTCGAATTAAGCCATGACCACCATGGTTTAAATTTAGTTGCCTTGGAATCTGAGAGGGAATTAACTCGTGATTAACTATTAATAATTTGGCTAGTTAAAAACTCCGCAAAAAGACTTTCTGTATGTTCAGAAGTAGGTTGTTTAATAAAAGGTTCTTGTCCAGACTGATCATGATCACCTATATTTTATTTTTATCACTCAAAGTTGTATTGTATTCTAAACTTACCACAGAACATATCCTAATGGAACCCGCATTGCAGGATGCAGCATCTCTATCTGTTTTGATCTTGAAGAAGCATCTTCGTAGTCGTATTTTCTTGGGATGTGACAATCATCCTTTATCAAGGTTGGTAGCTCCTGCTCTTTGGTTATCTCAGCAAATTAAACCTTCCCATCAGATGATCTTCCAGTATTCAGCAGCTTATCAATGTACGCCCTTTTGCAGGCAGGAGATAATGGACCTTGTTGCCAGAAGCGGGAAGTTTACAAAGAAATTCGAGTGTTTTACAGGCAAGTAGTTACGTGCCTTTTGAACATAGAAGGCTTCTATGATAATTATTTAATTTTACCATCTCTCTTCCTGGTATTCCAACTGATTCTTTTTCGTGCAGGGAAAAACGATCCTTTAGGTAAGAAATTAAACAACTCGAAAACCCGTGATGAACTTGGATGGGTGCCAAAACATGCTAGCTTTGCTCAATTCCTCGGATTATCGGACTAGCTTGCATCACTTTACTTCAACATCACGGTATATTTAATTCAAATAGATATAGATATGCTGAGTGCAATTTACAACACTTTCAAACACATTTTCTCCATAATATTCTCCAATGTTGCAAATGTTCTACAAATGTCAAGGATTATGTGGCGATGAACAATTACCTGGGATATGATAAGAAATGTTATGCAGTGTGGGCAGAGGTTGCACTCTTTTTCCTTCAGAACATTGAATAATTATATAATCATTTTATCCCATTGTTTGCAAACACAGCGCTTCACTTTTGGTTATCTGTTTTTAAGCTGATCATGTTGATTGCTTTACAAGTGGTCTGATCAATCTGCAACTCTGTTTTTATGATCTTTGTGCTCTTTTGGTTGTTATATACCCTGTTTTGTCTCACATTGATCCCTAATGAGTGGCTGAAGTGTAATTGAATGGAGGATGTAATCAGGTGACTTCTAGATGAGTTGGATTGCGCCCGATCTCCATATGGTTTATATGAAGATTCAACTAGATGTCATGCCTGGATTTGATCATATGAAATCGTGTTGTGTGTTGTATGTGGCATCAATTGATCATTCATTCAATTGGATTGTAATTGTGATTGATGTTGGTTGAGGTGTGGTGATCTTGTGTATGAAAAAAAAAAGTGACATCTAGTTTGAAAATTATTCTCTCTTAAGGTTACTAGGAAGAATTGGCTTAAAATTTATACCTTAATTTTTTACTGAAATCCTACATGTTCTCTTTTCTTTTTCTGTTCTAATATGAAAAGCTATTTTTTTTTTCTTTTTTTCCTTTCTCTCGGACAATTTCATCATGGCTTACCTAGTTTTTTTTTTTTTCTTTTAAGAATACAGATCAAACTAACAAATATAATAATTTTTCAACTCATGCATTTCAGAGGACATATTTTTAGTTTTTTTATACGAAGACATTTTAATGCCAGAGAGCTTTCTCTCCACCCTTGGGAAAAAGAGAGGTAGAGAGGGGAAAAGAATGGAAGAGAGGGTGGTGGAAGTAGGAGGAGGTGGTGCTAGGGATGAGAGAGAGAGAGGCCCACCCCATCTCCTAGTCTCCTCCACTTCCTATCCCTAGTCTCATCCGCTCAATGCTGTTGCCCTCTCTCTTTCTCTCTCCATGTCTATCTCTTTCTCTCTTCTCTCTTTCTCTCTCCATGTCTATCTCTTTCTCTCTCTCCCACCCTCCACCTCTGCGCCACCTCCTCCTACACCCACAGCATATCACCGCCCTCTCCACCCACCACTATTGTCCTCTCTCTCTCTGTTTATCCATCCTATCACGTAAATTTTATTTCGGGGTGGGATGGATAACTGGATGGGTGGAAGAAAGACTCTTTTTCATGTCATTGAAAAGTAAGAGAAGAATCAAAGATTTTGGGCCTATAAAATTATTTATTTTTTAATTTTTCAAGTCATTTTATCTTCAGTATCTCATTCACAATCCTAGAATGGAAGTCATCAAATTGGTTTAAGTTGAACGCGTGGGTGTCTTTGGACTGGCAAAAGAAAAAGAAATGAAATGAAAATGGTGACACCAAAAGATCAATTATAATCTTTAAGCATTGAAAGTGAAAGAGATTATTTTTTTATTTTATTTTATTTTATTTTTTTTATCTAGAAGGATGAATTTCAAACTCATGTTTCTAGGGCCTGTTATAATTACAATATTGTCGGATGTAATAATATGGTCAAAAGTGTTAGGACTCACAGCCCCAAACGTGATAAATTGTGTCTAGTCAATGATCCAGGTTCCGTTTGAAAACGAGTTTGAACAGGTTTTGAGTTTGTAGGAAGTTTTTCTCAAACCCGTTTCTAAAAAAAAAAAAAAATTGAGGCCAAGAGCTACAGTTAAATTTTTGTAAAAAAATATTCAAAATCAGAGTTTTTTAAAAATAATAAAGAGACAATTTTTTATAAAATTAATTTTAAATTTAATTTTTATCTAATATTAACTTTACAATCGTAATCCAAACGCAGCCTCGTTACCATACACAAATGCACCGGACGCAGATGCTCACTCAACGTGTCATGAAAGTCACCAAGCGACAAAAAAACAAAAAAAAAACGTGTCATGTAAGTGTGAAAGTGATATGAAGTCAAGGTCTTTGTCTCTAGCAAAACCATTTAAAATAATAAAATTCCACCCAAGACTTTTCACCATGTGTTTGGACTCAATTTACATTAAACAAATGAAGAACTGGTCTTCCATGACAACTTACCAATCCAACAACCCATACTGAGTCTTTGATTAATGGGTAATTAGCACTTTTAACCCCAAGAAAATGAATATTTACAAAAATAACCCTGTCCCTCGAATATTTGTAAAAATTAGTCCCGTTGACCCGGTCAGTGCTGGCCGTTTTTTTTTTTAATGTTTACACGGGAGACGGCATATATATATTCCGTCTCCTTTATAAACCCGAATAACATGAAAGATGGCATATATATATGTCGTCTCTAGTACATTTTCCTTAGGAATTTTGAAGGTGGAGACGTCATGTATATATGCAATCCGTCTCCTCTGCATTTTCCTTGGATTTTCATAGGGGAGACGGTATATATATATGCCGTCTCCCGTGTTATTCGGATTTGTACAGGAGACGGCATATATATATGACGTCTCCAGTTCAATTGCCTTAGAATTTTTTTTTCTTTTTTGTTTTTGTTTGAACATGGTCCTGCCCTAAATATAGTGTATAATCCTGCTTGAACATATATGAAAATGTATAAAAATCCTGCTTGAATGAAAAAAAACAACTCGAATTAAATAAAACACAAGTTCTATAGATTACAATCACTTCATTACTGTTTGTGCATGAAAATTCATATATCTAAACATATCTTAAGTCCCATAAATACAGTCATCCAAAAAACTTCATAAACCCTTTCTTTTTTGCTTTCTTTGGAGCAGGAGATGCTGATGAAGAGGGTACGTCTGTGGTTGTAGAAGATGGCGCAGCTGATTGAGTCGGAGTGGTAAATGATTCATCCGATCTCTGACTGGTAGTAGTAAAAGTGCACCAAATCCTGCGTGGTCCACGAACATATGTCTGGAGTGGCATCTCTGGAGGTTGATTTGAAACTGGAGCTGGTTGTGGTGGCTGCTCATCCAATTTTGGCTCCAGTCGTACATTACCAAAGAACTCATCAATTATGAATTCAGTATCAGCTTTTGGCCTAAATGCACTCTCATCTATGACATCTCTGGAGTAATCATCATCATCTGTAGCTGCATTGGAGGTACTCGATGGCTGTTCCCTTTCCCCCATCATCGCCTCTGCATAATCACGTGCCACAACAATTAAACGTCCCCACTCATCATAATTGGGGTACAACACCAACCCCCTTGCAAGCACCTCACTAATATTCTGTGTAACTCCCCCCTGTTTATCAGAAGTTTCATTATAATAAGTGGTTTTAAAATCATTTATCACTTTATGAAAATGTAAAAGATGTTTAAGAAATTACCGAATGTTGTGCGACATAGCCTGGAGGGTGGTGTGGGGGTGGTGGAGGTGTTATATGTTTGACTGTTTTCTCCCAATACCACTCCATATATCTCCTCGAACTTCGGGTATGATGCAACTGGTGGATGTGATCCAAGCGTTGGTCCCAACGTTCGATAAAAGTTTGGTGATATACCATCTAATTGGTATCCTGTCTACCTCGTCTGTTCACCCGGTCGATGACCTCTACAGTGGATGGTATGTCTTGATGCACCCTAAATTGACGGGTGACTCGATCGGGCACGTGCATCTCCACGATATCGAAGCAAATGAGTGGGACCCTAGCCAACCACAACTCCATATGATCCCTACAAGCAAATGGTAGTACAGCATATGTCCCAACATAAGGCTGCCAGATAACCTACAAAAAATCAAAATTATAATTAGTATGACAATCTTAATGAGAATATATTGTGTGTGCGATATAATAATAAAGTTTGAATCACCTGTGACTCAAGCTGGTAGTCTATTTGTGCCCTATAGTATATCAGAACTCGTGAATTTTCATCAAACCTCTGAGTCACCTTCCACCTGATAGTGAGGAATTTAGTGAAATCTGATGCATCCATGAATTGATAATAGAAGATGAAAAATATGTATTACCTTGCCCCCAAAGGTCTATCTCCAAGCACAAAATCTGAGTCATGTAAGTTCGGTCGTCCCACGTGTAATCTCTCCCATGACCATATCTGTGGGAACAAATAAAAAAAATACAAGTAACACTGATAAAAAAGAACAAGTTTTACAAAGGAAACTTGGAGTTTTCATATTACCTTTAGCAACGAATAAAATCCATGAGATCCTACGGACGTCCTATTATATATGTGTCACTTTTAGCCTGCTGGTAACCGTTGGAGCGTTCTGGCAGTTTTTCATTTTTTTTCGGTTTTCGATCGGAACCGCTAATTTTTGGACTGTTAGCTATCGTCCTGAGTTAGAGAACTCCGATTGGAAATCTAACTGCATATTTGGTGTCCTGGTGCCATTTTACGCCTCTCACGAAAATTTCATTGATTTCCGGCAACGCTTCCAGAATTTTGCAGTTCCGGGGCGTATCCGGGTTTTTAAGTGACTTGCTATATAAGTGAGATCTAAAATTTGATGGGCACTATTCATCATCCCTTCCAAATGAATTTCCTCTCTCCCCTCTCTCCTTTTCTTTGATTTGAGCCCCCTAGAGTCCTCAAACCCAAAAACCTAAACCCCGGTGCTTTCAAATCCGGATTCTGGCCAACCTAGCCCTTCCATCCCCCCTCTTTTCTCCTCTGATTTGGGCCAATTCGAGGGCCAAGGAAGATCCCGGCGTTGGAGGCCTTTGGGGAAAGGTTTCGGTGCGCAGAGAGCAACCGAACATCTCTTCCTCCCCTTGGTAAGCCCTTTTTCCTCTCTTTTCATGCTTAGATGTATGTTAGGAGGGTGGATTTGTGGTTGGGTGGTGGTCGGCGGCTGTGGGTGGCCGTCGGTGGTGGCTGAGGGTGGTCGGAGGTCGGTGGTGGGTGGTAAAGGAGCTCGGGCAGGGCAGGCTGGCAGTCCCGGGCAGTAGGCAGCACAGGCAGCGCGGGCAGGCTGGTAGGCGCGCTGGGCGCGTGCTGCCAAGCACGCTGGGCGCGTGTTGCGCGGGCGTGCGCGTGGACGCTGGGTGAGGGTCCCGAGTGCTGGGCGTTGAGCGCTGGGAGCTGGTTGCGGGTGCTGAGCGCTGGGCGCCGCAGAGGAGCATGCGCACCGTGCGCTGGGCAGAGGCGCAGGTGTGCGCGCGGTGAGGAGGGCAGTGTGTGCGAATGGGTGGTGCGCGCGTGGTGCGCGGGGTGCGCGCGGAGCGGTGTGCTCGCGGGTCGGCGCGGGGCGTGCGGGGTGCGCGCGGGCTGCTGTGGTGGGGCGTAGTGGGCGCGCGGCGCACCGGGTGGCTCGGCTGCGGGTCCAGGCGTGCGGGCAGGGGCCCGGCGGTGCGCCTGGGTGCGCGGGCTGAGGCGCGGCGGCGCATCCGGGGGCGGGTAGCCGTGCGGATGGTTGCCGGGGGTTCGGGAGTGAGTCGGGGTGCTCGGGCTAGCATGCGTACGGGCCGTATGTACGTTTGCCCGAGTGTTGGGTATTTTAGAGTATTTTTAATGTATTTATGTATTTTACTCACCAAGTTACTATCCTGTCTTGCAGATCTTGACGGACGGTCGCGCGACGACCCGACTTCCGGTGAGTGGGACAATCCAACCCAGTAGGGAGGCATACTACTCACTTGGGAGTGTATTGCCCTCCCCTGGGGCACCATGGATGTATATTAGCCTGTTATAAATATTAATCCATGCAGCATGATTTATGTGTAGAATGCATGCTACCCCTAGACTTGCATGTTAGGGACTTGCACCCTTAGGATAGGTGTAAGAGCCATGCATCATGTCCCCCTGTTCTCATGCTAGGAAACCTTGGCCTATGCATGTGTCCTACTAGTTTATTTATTAAATTAAATGCTAGTATATGTTTAATTGCATGCCTTAGGTAATATTATAGGGAGGGGCCTTGCGAGGTCGACATTGAGACCCGGGCTAGGGTACTCCGTGTTCCTTGTTTGGTTGTCGGGGTGTCCTATATCGGGAACTCACACTGCCCTCTAAGTTTCTTTCCCCCAATGATATTCCATCCTTGCTATTATTGTACATGTTCCCCGCATCTTGGTTATGCGCCCTGGAGGAATTCTGAAGAATTCATGGCATTAGAGTTGTAGAGATGTGTTGTCAGCGGATCCGAGTGGATCATGTGCGTATGGATAGGCTGTTCTGTCCCCTTCGTTGGATCCGGTAGAGGCTGCCCCAGCGTTAGAAAGGCTGTCCCTTCCAAGGGTTCCCATCAGTAGGCGCCTCCTGATTTTGGTTTCGGACTGTGCTGAAGTTGTGGGTGAGGGCTCCCATCAGTAGGCACCTCCTGATTTGGTTTCGGACTGTGCTGAATGTGGGAGTAGACCAAGCGGCCTACGGAGTGGAGGAGAGACTATCGGTGGACCAAGGGTGACCAACAGCCTAGTCAGTCCCAAAATCCTATGTCACCCGTGGTAGGGTGAGGGTGAGGGAGTAGTGGGTTGGCGATGAGCGACCCGCTGGTTTTGTGATTGGATGATTATCAGTCCCAATATCCTGCGTCACCTGTTGAGGGTGAGGGTGAGGGTGTGGTGGGTCGTCGGTGAGCGACTCCTTGGATTGTGTTGTTCCTGCCACTTAGAGGCTGGATAAATAATTGAATTGTGGTCAATATTGTCTGTGATGCATGGGTTGTGCTGTTCACTGAGCGTGTGGCTCACCCCTCGCATATGTTTTTCCCCAGTTGCCACTGAGCCTGAGCTGGAGTCGGAGCAGCAGTTGGAGCCTTCCGAGGGATTCCTTCAGTAGCGGAGCAGCGCTACGTTCTGCGAGTGCCAGAGGCTATCAGCATCCCTTCTTGACTGTATGTATTTTATTTCCGTGCTTGAGCACGCGTTTGTATATATACTCAGTTGTATTTGTGTATATTGGCTCTCACAAGACAGATGATTGTGTATCGAGTCTGTAGTATGTTTATTTACAGATTCAGTCTTTTGCTTCCGCATTTGGTGTATATATCATGTCAGCCCCTTTGTTGTCTGTGTGTCATTCTGGTTGCTTGTGTATGATATATTATTGACCTCCTGTGTAGATTCTGATATTTATATACACTTGCCGCGTCCCGGGGACGGCCGCCCTGGGGCGTGACACGTCCTCTCTCCAAGCACACTACCCTTGTACAGCGCTCTATACAGGTGGGCCAACGCAGCTGCACCCCAGGAATATCGGCCAGCATCATCCAAATCTCTAAGTAGATAAAGATAACATGCATGTATCTTATTTCCTGTGCCATCAGCGAAGATGGTGGATCCAAGAACAAATAAGATATATGCCCGTGCATACTGTTGGAGGATGTCGTCGTCCAAATCAATATCTGGTACAATGCTGAAAGTTTCTTTAAGCCACGAGAGATAAATTCTACCACCCTTGATCTTCTCTGCAAGGGGGCCAACACCTAACAGATCCTCACAAACGTGTCCCCAATCATCGCAGTCTGTGATACCGGTCACGGGCTTGCCATCAATGGGAAGCCTTGTCAGAACAGCAACATCCTGAAGTGTGACAGTCATCTCGCCATGTCGCAGATGAAATGTGTTGGTTTCTGGTCTCCATCTCTCCACGAGTGCTTGTAATAGTCGATGATCTGATCTTGTATATCCCATCTGTGTCAAATAGTAGAATCCGGATGCCCTCACGTATGGTTCAATGCGTGGATCCATGACCCAGTGACGCAATGCCACCATGTGGATCGTGAACTTCATGGTATCGGTCTATGTCAAATTTAAACAGTTTGTTAAATAAAATAATTTTGACCACAATAATAACAGAAGACCAAAAATTATTCTAATGGATATACCTTTCCCTGAAATCCATGATGAGATTTATGAGATCCCTGAAAATACAGCAAATCATCCACGACGGGTCCATGCCACTCACTTATGTCCATCACCTGTAATTTGAACACAAATTAATATATACTTAAACAATTTAACATTCATCATAATTTCATAATCATATTTAACATTTATACCAGCATTTGTATTTTTACGTGGACATTTATTTTTTCTGTGGCCTTTCTCATGACATATTGAACATGTATATCTCAGACTTGGATCCCTGGAGTCCATATGCATACGTCGGCGAGTTGATACAGGGCGCCCCGCTTGTCTTCTAATATTCGGTGGGATAAAGATAGGATCGTTTTCTGTAGGAATCGGCCAACGACTTTTATCATCAACGGAGTGGAATCGGGGTTCATAAGTGTGTCTATATGACTCTGAGGAGAGCCAATGTGACACATATCTCCCAGGACTAATACGAGGATACCCGCAAGCCGCTACGACATGTGCACATGGATAGCGAAACAACTTTGGAACATGACATTGACAATCTGAATAGTCAGAATACAAGAAGACAGTGTACATAACCGCATTCTTGTCTTGGACATTGAATTCTCACCTAGCATCGCCCTTGCATCATGTGCAGTTCTCTCCAAACGCTGCTGTATAGATGGCACTTGTTCACCTAACATGCTCTCACCCGACTCACGCCTCGTATAAAAATACTCTGACACCCATATGAATGTCTGTTGTAATATGGCAGTGATTGGCAATCCTCTTACACCTTTCAAGACCGAGTTCATGCTTTCTGCTCTATTGGTGGTCATCGTGCCATGACGACGACCATCGTCATAACAAAGGGCCCATGTTTGTGGAGGGACTTGATCAAGCCATGTGCGAGCTTGCGGGGAGGCACTAAGAATCTTTCGCATTTCGTCAGCAAATTGATTTGGACATTTCAAGGTGGCAGCCCTCCAAACCTGGTCACTCAACTCCTTTGATTTAACATTTTTTTTGAAGTTGTCTATCATGTGTCTCATACAGAAACGATGGTGCCATGTCACATTGCTTGCTTCCTCAATAGCTTTCATGCCTGCTATGATGCCCAAATGCCGATCAGATATGACACACACATTGTTTATACAACCAACAGAAAAGAACAAGTTCCAGAGGAAGAAGGTCCAACTGCTTCTGTTCTCAGATTCAACTATAGCAAAGGCTATCAGAAGCAAACCATTTTCTACATCGCAAGCAGTGGCTATCAGGAGATTTCCTTTATATTTTCCATGCAGGTGTGTTCCATCGATGCAAACCAATGGACGACAATGTTTGAAAGCCTCTAAGGCTGGTCCGAATGCCCAATAAACACGTTCAAACTGTCGGATCGGTCTGCCCATGTTATTCTCTTGTATGACAGGGCCTTCGAAGATCACAGTTGTTCCTGGATTAGACCTCCTCAGGGCATCAACATATAGAGGCAACTCAGCATATGACTCCTCCCAATTTTCAAATATCCTCTCCATAGCCTTCCATTTGGCACGGTGTGCCTTTGAATATGAAATTGTGTAGTGATGATCAGCACGTATCCTGTCCATTATCTCAGTAGAACTGATTCTCAAATTATGACGAATCATTGGGATAATCAGCTATGAGTGTCACGCCCCAGGGCCGGCCGACCCCGGGACGCGGCAGGTGTATATATGATATCAGTAACAAGAGTTCAATAACATACTCACACAACAGCTAAAATGACAACACAAACAAAAGCAGTGCTGACATGATATACACACCAAATGCGGAAGCTAAAAAGACTGAATCTGTAATCAAAACGTACTACAGACTCGATACGTAATCATATGTCCTGTGAGAGCCAATATATACAAAGACATCCAAATACAACACAAACGCGTGCCCAAGCACGGAAAATAATACATCAAGCACAAGGGATGCTGATAGCCTCTGATACTCGCGGGACGTGGCGCTACTCCGCTACTGATGAAGTCCCTCGGGGAGCTCCTCCTCCAGATCCGACTCAGATGACACTGAAAAAGGTTTTTATGCGAGGGGTGAGCCACACGCTCAGTGAATAGCACGACCCATGCATCACAATTTATATTAACCAAAACCAGTTATCATTAACCCACAAACACATTACACAAGCCACAAAATGGCAACAACTCCGCAAACCAGTGGGTCGCTACCGCCAACCCACTACACCCTCACCCTCACCCTCACCCTCACTGGGTGACCAAGGATATTGGGACTAACTACACCAATCCAGCAGGTCGCTATCACCAACCTACTACACCCTCACCCTCACCCCTCAACAGGAGTGACATAGGATATTGGGACTGACAATCCAGTGGGTCGCCACATCGCCGGCCCACCATACCCTCACCCTCACCCTCCAATAGGTGACCTAGGCTCTTGGGACTGACTAGGCTGTTGGTCACCCTTGGTCCACCGATAGTCTCTCCCCACTCCGTAGGTCGTTTGGCCACTCCCACTTTCAGCACAGTCCTTCTACCAAATCAAGAGACGCCTACTGATGGGAGCCCCTGCACGGGACGACCTTTCCAACGCCGGGGTAGTCTCTACACGGATCCAACGAAGGGAACAGAACATCCTATCCATCGCATATGATCCACTCGGATCCGCAGACAACACATCCTACCAACTCTAATGTCCTGAATTCCTCAGAATTCCTCCAGGGCGCATAACCAAGATGCGGGGAACATGCATAATAGTTATAACAGGGTTGGAATATTAACGGGGAAAGAATCCTTGGGAGGGCAGCGTGAGGTCCCGATATAGGACATCCCGACAACCAAACAAGGAACACGGAGTACCCTAGCCCGGGTCTCACCGCTGTCCTCGCGAGGCCCCTCCCCTATAATATTCACTAAGACAGGCTAATAATCACATGCTCGCATTTTATTTAAATAAATTAAAACTAAATAGGAACATGCATTGGTCAGGGTTTTCCTAGCATGGAAACATGATAACAGGGTGCATGGTTCTTATACGGGTCCTAAGGGTATAAGTCCCTAGCATACAAAGTCTAGGGTGGCATGCATACTACACATTATCATGCTTTCATAGCTTTTCATGTAAAACAGGTTAATATTTACTATGGTGCCCCAGGGGAGGATGGTACACGCTCAAGTGCATGTAACGCCTCCCTACTGGGTTGGATCGTCCCACTCATCGAAGATCGAGTCGACGCGCGACCGTCGGCCGAGATCTGCAAGACAGGGTAACAACTTGGTGAGTAAAATCCTTAAATACTGCTAAACACTCAAAAATACACAAAACCCAAAATCAAACACCCAACACTCGGGCAAACGTGCATACGACCCCCACGCACGCTAGCCCGAGCACTCCGGCAACCACATGCACGGCCACCCGCCCCCGGATGCGCCGCCGCGCCACCGCCCGCGCACCCAAGCGCACCGCCGGGCTCCTGCCCGCCGCCTGAACACGTCGCCTAGCCTCCCGGGTGCACCGTGCGCCCACTGCGCCCCAGCGCAGCAGCCCACGCGCACCCCGCACGCCTCGCGCTGGCCCGCGAGCACCCCGCACGCCCCGCGCGCACCTCCAGCCCCTATCCGCGCGCACTCCGCGTGCACCTACCAGCCTCTACCCGCATGCACCACCCGCTCGCACCCACTGCACCGCGCGCACGCCAGCGTCTCAGCCCAGCGCCCGGTATCCGCGGCCCAGCACCCGACGCTCAGCGCCCAGCACCCTGGACCCTCACCCAGCGCCCACGCGCACGCCCGCGCAACACGCGCCCAGCGCGCCTGCCCGCCTGCCCGCGCTGCCTGCCTGCGCACGTCGCCGAGTGGCCCGAGCACCGTTCGCCCTGCACGCCCAGCCACTGCCCGCCTGATGCCCGAGCACCCCCTGCCAGCTGCCCGAGCATGGCCTGCCCAGCCGGCCTGCCCTGCTCGCACAGCCCGCAGCCAGCCTACCCGCATGCCTCCCCCTGCACCCCCCGAGCGCACGCCCGCGCGCGCGCCCGCGCGCCCGGCAAACTGGTGCGCCTGCTCCCAGCCTACCCGGCTAGCCCTACCCAGCCTGCCCAGCACGCCTGCGCACAGCACGCCCAGTACGCGCGCCTGCTGGCCACCATCTCTCCTCGAGCGCATGCCCGCGCGCACGCCCGCGCGTACGCACGCGCGCGGCTGGCCAGCGGCCCTGCCTGCTACTGCTGCCCTGCCCGAGACAGCAACCACCATGCCCGGACCGCCTAGCTCCCACCACCGGCCACCCCAAGGCCTCCGACCACCTCCCACAGCCCTCCGACGGCCACCCACCGCCGCCGACCGCCTCCCAACCTCATTCCCACCTCCTAACATACATCTATCCAAGAAAAAGAGAGAAAAAGAGGCTTACCAAGGGGAGGAAGGGAAGTCCGGTTGCTCTCCGCGCACCGAAACCTCTCCCAAAAGGCTTCCAACGCCCGGATCTACTCCCACCTCCGAGATGGGCCAAAACAGAGGAGAAGAGAGGGGGGATGGAGGGGCAAAACTCGCCGGAATTCGAATTTGAAAGCATCGGGGTGTAGATCGGGACTCGATCTACACTTCCTATGCTTTGGGTTTTTGGGTTTGAGGGCTCTAAGGGCCTCAAATGGAAGAAAAATGGAGAAGGAGAGAGAGGAAGCAATTGGTAGGGATGATGAATAGTGTCATCAGATTTTTAGATCTCACTATATATAGTAAGTCACTTAAAACCCTGATACGCCCCGGAATTGTGAAATTTCGGAAACGTTACCGGAATTCGATGAAATTTTCGTGAGAGGCCTAAAATGGCACCAGGACACCAAATATGCAGTTAGATTTCCAATCGGAGTAGTCTAACTCAGGACGATAGCTGACAGTCCAAAAATTAGCGGTTCCGATCGAAAACCGAAAAAATTTGAAAAACTGCTAGAACGCTCCAACGGTTACCAGCAGGTTAAAAGTGACACAAATATAACAATGAGATATAATCAGAACTAAATTGTATGTGATTTGAACTGAGTAGAGGATCCAAGCATGTATGAGGAACTCTCAGAGTGGAAATCTTGAACATTTCTGAACCACCGACCCTCCTCGTATATAATCTCCAATTACATTCATCATTTATATACTTAACGGCGTATTTTTTTGCATTTGATTTCACCACATGACACTGTACACATTTCTTTATGCTCCAGGTTCGGACAGCATTAATGAGTGACTTCTTATTCGTGAAAAGCTGACCAACCTCAAGTTCATTACACGAAGAAGATCCGATTTCATAAATGCATGGATGGACATTTTCTACCACCGCCTGCTCCATAAGCTCACGTGTAGAAAACATTTGAGGAACACTATATTCACGGATGGCAGTTCTCTTCACATCAGGTCATCCTCAGTATCAGGTCCTTCAACCCAGTGATCTTCATGATCCTCTTCTTCTTCTTCTTATTCAGCATCTTCTCCCACTTCCTCTTCTTCTTCTCCTCCTTCTTGATCTTCTTCTTCTTCATTGTTTACTTCAATTCCTTCACGAATATCGTCCCAACCCATGTCATGAAATGGGGACCTATAAATGCAAACACATTATACTTACACATATGAATACACCCACCAAAAACATCCTATAAATACACAATACTTACAAATGTGGTATATTGACACTCCCATAGGCATTGGTCGGTGTTGCATCAATCATATTCTCTTGGATACACGGAACAAATGACGACGATGAAGGTTGATATGGTTCACGAACAATGGAAGGATATGAATCTTCTGCATCATAATTCATTGCGCCACGACCTCTTTGTATGATCTCTTCCTTCTCTAACCATATTTGAATGACATGCACGTGCTTTGGGTACAACATTATCATCACTTTCACACCCATATCATCTTCGAGAGGGACACCCAAACTCTTTCCGTCGTGAGTGGGATGCACAACACTCATGGACAATTTGTAAAGACTTGGATCGGTCCCCGTCAAATGGTACATCATTTGGAGTAAATCGACATAAGAGATCCTCTTACGTATGATGGTGGTTTTCCTGGTACCACCTTCATAAAATGAAGTATCTTCATGTTGAACAATCCTCCCGTTAAAAGAGTACATTAACGGGACATCGGATTTCTTTACCATCTAAACCATAAATTATTCAACTTAGTAAATATATTTCTAAATTCATAATAATAAAATCCATCCAACACATACATATTAAACACTATAACATTCATGCAACACATACAAAGCATATTTCCTAAAACTAGCCTTTGATTTTTTAAAAATGTTTACTAAGAGGCCATTGAATTTTTTCCTAAGGCCATACAATTTTTTAAAAACTTTTTATATATGACAATCAAATTTTTCAAATTTTTTTTAAGATTTAAAAGTTTATTTTGACAAATAAGAAATTTTAAAATAACCAAAACCCTAAAAAAATTCACATTTAACTTAACAAAACATCATACAATCAATATTCCAATAATAAATAAATTCAACATTCAACATTTAGGGTTTTGATAAAAAAAAAACCCAAATTTAATCAATAAAATCAAAACAATTGATAAATAAATAATAAAATTCAAGAACATTTAGGGATTTTATGTTTACCTTTGGATTCAGAGTTGTTTTTGATGATTTTTCGGGGTTGGCAGCGGGTGGGTGGGTGAAAGAGGGACAAAAGGGGTGAAAAATGGGGGTTTTAGGGCTTGACAGCGGGGACGGGGCTTATATATGCCGCGACCTGGAGACGGCATATATATATGCCGTCTTCAGGCTCTACTGTCCATTTGTTTGATGTTGTCAGGGTAATACTGGAGACGGAATATATATAATCCGTCTCCAGTGTAAACTTCAACGGGGCTAGTTTTTGCAAATATTCGAGGGGCAGGGCTATTTTTGTAAATATTCATTTGTTTGGGGTTAAAAGTGCTAATTACCCTCGATTAATCAATCATAGGAGTGGACATATAGGCGAAGTTTCAACTGACTTTCCTTTCCCTGAGGATTCAAAAAGCAGTGAAGGCTTCCCATTGAGTGCTAAAACCATAGAGAAACTGCAAACGTAGTTTTTTGTTTCAGTGTTTCTCAAACTCACACAAACATTCAAACATTATGGGAAAGTTTTGCATTCATGAAGCAGAAGAAAGTGGTGGTCCTTCACTTAATATGGTCCTCGTCGTGATCTTCGTCGTTTGGCTCCTCATCACGGTCTGCCTTCCGGGGCGGCCCAGATGCCGGGTGGTCACCGTCCGTCGATATTGTTAGCAGCATTGGTTTCTTGTTCCATGTTGTGCCTTACTATCTGGAAAAATTGGAGACATGTTTGTTAGAGCTACTTTTCATACTCTCTTCAAATAATATTTACTTTCCTGTTGTGTGTCTTCCCTGATGACGTTGTCTTGAGTTGTATGAAAGAGAGACTTGTTTGCTTATTATCATTAGAAATGAATTGTTAAGATTTGAGTTACTCTTATTTTTCTACCCAATTCTTCTTTTATGTTGAATTTATATGTAAAACTGTCTTGGTGCAGCAGAAATTCATTAGGAAATTAGAATTCAATCAAGGAACCAACGTGTGAAAACATATAATTTGTAGGAGAAGGAGACAATATGATAAAAATTGGGGAAGAAAAGAATGCCTCCACCCCATGCTTCACGTGGCCACATAATCAAGAAATGCTGTTGAGTATTTGTGTTAAGTATTATTTATAATTTTTTTGGCGCAATTTATATTTCTGTTTGTTTCTTGTATATAGTGTAATGTGATATTTTCTTGTTGATCATGAAAATGTTTATGTGAATAATGACAGGGATAGTATGAAGGATGGTCCTGTGTGTAGACCATGCACGTTTTTTATTTATAAAAAAAGTAAACCTTATATGATGAGTATATATTTTAATAAAAAATGTATATATACCTTTATATGGCTTATCCATGGACTATCCCTGTGGATTGTGTGTAACAGCGCTTTAATGTGAATGACTGATACATCGGGAACAAGTGATATTATTAGCATGGAGAAATACAATTTATTGAATCATGATTATTTGGACGTGGAGATGTTTATAGTGGTTGAACTTCATTTGTGAAGATCATGATGAAAATTAAGATCAACTATTTTTATTTTCAATCTTCCATGAAAAAAATAAAGAAGCGTATCTGATAACATAGGAGTTCATAATGTGATGTTTGAGCCTATTTTATTTTAGAATTTGAAAACAAAAGGCGCAGATCATCTTGAAATGTATGTTATGCCCATTAAGGCATGCAAACCTTTTCTTTTTTTTCAAGTCTTGTGGAAATATTGAAAATTGAATAGTTTTAATTTGGTTACGACATTGGTTCATTTGCAATTGATTTTCCTCCATGAACATCGCACAAGATCAACAAAAAAAAAAAAAACACACACAGACAAACAAGATGGAGCACAAGAGATGTTCTTCCCTCTGTTTTCTCTATTTGAATGTTTGGTGGCTCATCTTCTTTTTGTTTTACTTCCTGTAAGTTCGGCTGGCAAAAGAAATCTCAATCAAATTTGTGAAGGCTGTAGATGTGCTTCTCCTCGAATGGGCCGGATATCTGAGTTATCCAGGATTTGGTGATTGTAGATCTAAGGTGAACAGCTAGATGGACCTCTTGGAATGCCCAATGACCCCAGATCCTCCGATTTCCTCCTTCACCCACCTACATTCACACCAATGTTGTGCCGGTTAACGCCCCTCTGACGCTCAAGTCAATTCATGATATAAAGTGTTATATATGTGTCACTTTTATCCTTCTGGTCATGGAGCATTCTGGCAGTTTTTCAACTTTTTCGTTTTTCGATCGGAACCGCTAAAATTTTGGACTTTTAGCTATCATCCTGAGTTTGAGGACTCCGATTGAAAATCTAACTGTATATTATGTGTCCTGGTGCCATTTCAAGCCACTCACGAAAATTTCATCGAATTCTGGTAACGTTTCAGAATTTCGCAGTTCCGAAGCGTATCCGGGTTTTGATCGAGCGAGAAGTCATTGGAAGACTTGACTTGGTCAAATGTGGGCCCATGACTTGGTCAACCCCCTTTTGTTTTCTAGTGTGGTTGGGTTGACCCAAGTTAAAGTGCACCTAAACCTAGCCTAAACCTAATTAGGGCTAAGTTAATGGGTGTGAGAGTGTGTGGTGTGTGTGTGAGCATAAATAAATCCCACGACAACATTAGAGCCCCCACTATTCATCATCTTCTCCACTTAAAATCTCTCTCTCCCCTCTCTTTAAAACCTCCATATGACCTAGCTAGAGGTGTTGGATTGAGAAGCCATAGAAGGAGAAAAGATAGGTGAGGACCCGATCTATCCATCCATGGTCTTGGATCTTCATTTCCCTTTGTTTTTCCTCCTCTAATGGACTCCCTTCTCCTCTGTTTTCAGCCCCTCTTTGGCTGAGTGGAGACCTTGGTGGTGGTGGTCTTGGAGGTGGTGTTTCGGTGCGCGAAGAGCAACCGATCTTCCCTTCCTTCCCTTCCTCTTCTTTGGGTGAGCTTCCTTTCCTTCCATTCTTGTTTAGATGCTTGATTAGGAGGTGTTTTTGGGTATGCATGGCTTTCATGGTGGTTGTGGTGGTTGTCGGTGGTTGTTGGTGGCGGTTGGGGTGGTACAGCCGGCTCGGGCAGTGCGGGCTCACCGGCCTGCGCGCGCGGGCAGGCAGGCTGGCAGACAGCGCAGGCTGGCAGGCGCGCTGTCGGGCGAGCTAGCAGGGCACGCGCGGGTGCGCGCGGGTGCTGCGCAGGGGGCACAGTACGCGGGTTGAGCGGGTGGTGTGCGGGTGCTGCGCGCTGGGAGCCGTGCGGAAGCGCGCGTGCGGAGCGCTGCACAGAGGCGCAGTGTGTGCTGTGCGCACGGGGACGCGTGCGGGTGCTGCGCGCTGGGCGCCGTGCGGGGGCGTGCGCGCGGAGCGCTATGCAGGGGCGCAGTGCGTGCTGTGCGCGCGGTGAGGCGAGTGGGGAGTGCGTGCGGGGCACTGCGCCGGGGCGCAGTGCGGGCGGGTGTGCGCGCGAGGCGCTGCGCTGGGTCGCAGTGCGCGCGAGTGCATCCGGGGCTGGACGCACGGTGCGCATGGGCGCGCGCGTGTGTGCGCCCGAGCGTGCGGTGTGTCGGGGAGCGCGGGCTGGGCTCGACAGCGTGTCCGGGCATGCGGGCAGGGGGCTCGGCAGTGCGTCTGGGCGCGCGGGCTGGGGCGCGGCTGTGCGCCCGGGGCGGGTGGCCGTGCGTATGGCTGCCCGGGGGTTCGGGAGTGTGTCAGGGTGCTCGGACTCGCGTACGTACGGGCCGTATGTACGTTTGTCCAAGTGTTGGGTATTTTTAGTGTATTTTTGTATGTATTTATGTATTTTACTCACCGTGTTAAATACCTGTCTTGCAGATCTTGACGGACGGTCACGCGACGACCCGGGTATTGGTGAGTGGGACAATCCAACCCAGTAGGGAGGCGCTATATGCACTTGGGCGTATACCGTCCTACCGTGGGGCACCATAGTTTAATATTAACTTGTATAATATGTAATCTATGCAAGCATGATTAGTATGTAGTATGCATGCCACCCTAGACCTTGTATGTTAGGGACTTGCACCCTTAGGATATGTGTAAGAGCCATGCATCCTGACACCATGTTTCATGCTAGGAAAGCCTCGACCTATGCATGTGTCCTATTAGTTTAATTTATTAAATTAAATGCGAACTTATGGTATTTTTGCATGCCTTAGTAAGTATTATAACCTGGTGGTTATTATATATGTTCCCCGCATCTTAGTTATGCGCCCTGGAAGAATTCTGAAGAATTCATGACATTAGTAGAGTCTCCCTTCTCTGGATTAAGGGGCCTTGCGAAGTCAGCGTTGAGACCCGGGCTAGGGTACTCCGTGTTCCTTGTTTGGTTGTCGAGATATCCTATATCGGGACCTCATGGTGCCCTCCCAAGGTTTCTTTTTCCAGTTAAGGAATACCGTGGATCCAAGTGGATCGTATACGTGTGGATAGGTTGTTTCTGTTCCCTTCGTTGGATCCGTATAGAGACTGCCCCAGCGTTAGACAGGCCTTCCTGACAGAGGGCTCCCATCAGTAGGCACCTCCTGATTTGGGTTCGGACTGTGCTGAATTGTGGGAGTAGACCAGGCGGCCTACGGAGTGGAGGAGAGACTATCGGTGGACCAAGGGTGATTAACAGCCTAGTCAGTCCCAATAGCCCATGTCACCTATTGGAGGGTGAGGGTGAGGGTGTGGTGGGTCGGCGATGTAGCGACCCATTGGATTGTGTAGTTCCTGCCACTTTGAGGCTTGAATAATTATTTGTGGTTAATATGAATTGTGATGCATGGGTTGTGCTATTCACTGAGCGTGTGGCTCACCCCTCGCATATATTTTTCTCCAGTGTTATCTGAGTCGGATCAGTAGGAGGAGCTCCCCGAGGGACTTCAGCAGTAGCGGAGCAGCGCCACATTCCGCGAGTGTTAGAGGCTATCAGCATCCCTTTTTGATTGTATGTATTGTATTCTGTGCTTGGGCACTCGGTTGTATTATATTTGGATGTCGTTGTATATATTGGCTCTCACAGGACAGTTGATTATGTATCGAGTCTGTAATATGTTTTGATTTACAGACTCAGTCTTTTAGCTTCCGCTATTTGTGTATATATCATGTCAGCCCCTTTGTTGTCTGTGTAGCCATTTTGGATGTTGTTAGAGTATATTATTGACCTCCTATTTAGACTACCGATATCATATATACACTTGCCGCGTCTCGGGGACGGCCGCCCTGGGGCGTGACATAAAGAACAGGAACGTGAACTTAGAATTTTGGGAGAGAAGAAGTGTCTGCCTTGTGTTGAAGGGGATACCCTTCTATATATAGGTGGAGAGGGAGTGCGCTTTTTTTGCTATAGAGGTGTGAACATATCATGGTATGTAATCTTTCAAGTGGCTCTTGGATCGGTTGACATGTGTGATCTTGGGATCGTCTCATCATAACCGATTTCTGATAGTTGGTTATAATTGCTGTGTCAGGGAATATTCCCTTGGCTTTCTAGCACATTCATTGGCGTTTGTATTTGGCACGTGAGTGATCCTCACATCAGGTCAGACATTGTGGTCTGATCATTTCGATCAAGTCGGATCAGATTCCTACCCTTATAAAGTCTAGTTTGGTCGGGATCCGACCAGGTCATTTAGTGATCCGACCTGAGATGGAGGTCCGTCCATAACAGATTGTACTGAGCCAGATCAGTTGGGCCTTCATAAATGGATCCCTTTAAATGGTTTGGCTATCAGCCTTGACGGGCTCTCTTGGCAAACCCATTAAGTTCAATTCTTTTATTCTATTTTGACTAATACGTGCATCATTATTCCTTATTTGGGTGTTGACAGATTTGGTCTTCTACAAATGCCCCCTCTTCTGGTCTTTCAGAAATCAAGAGGGCATAAGAACAAATTTGCAGGAAATCCTATTAAGGATCAGACGAAATCTCAAGTCAATCAGGTTCAAAATATGAACAGATTCACTTCTTGGTTTCGATGGGTCATGATGAGACATAAAGGTGCTTGGGTCTTGACGCTAACGCCTTATTGATTGCCATCTAGTGGGTGCTCCTCAGGACATTACTAACATTCAATGATGAATTAAAAAACTTTTATTGTGTGTTTCGAATTTTTTGCCTTGTCTTCCCAAACGACGGTGGTAACTTGGGAGCCCATATATAAACTTCTTTTTTCTCTTTCTCTCTCCATTGCAAGATTTTCTATCTTCTTATTTCTTCCAGTTTTTCTGACTCTTTGTTTCTTTTACCAATGGCTCGCTTCTCTGAAAATGTCCATGTGGAAGAATACGACGGGACATTGCCCCCGAATTCTGATCCAGAGACCCTCATCTTGTACTCTGGCTAGATGGATGCCGGGAGACTGTCTTTTCCCCTTCCCCTATTGGTGATGGAGTTTCTTAGATTTTTGGGTATACACCCCCTTTTGTACATTCTGGGAGTGTATCACATATTGATATGTGTTGTCGCCGTGAATGTGGCCAACGAAACCAACCTTGGGCTGAACGAGGTCAGGAGCTTCTATCAGGTGAAGCTTCTTAAAGAAGCGGATAAGACATTCTAGCTGGCGTAGAGGTCAGCGTCCAGGGAACTTGTTCAAGATGCTCAAGAGTTTGTTTACGACTGGAAGGAGAAGGTTTTCAAAATCTCCAATGCATGAGGCCGGTTGGATGTGAGTGGTAGATTCCACTGGTGCTTAGGCACACGGCCCTGAGTGCAGGTCGGCATCTTTCTCTTATGAATTATAGGAATTTTTCTCTTTTCGAATTGTGGTTTTCCTAATGTAACCTCCCTTCTTTTTAGGCAATTCG
The DNA here is from genome assembly GCA_030737835.1 of Acorus gramineus. Lineage (NCBI taxonomy): Eukaryota > Viridiplantae > Streptophyta > Magnoliopsida > Acorales > Acoraceae > Acorus > Acorus gramineus. The sequence continues at coordinate 183,615 of JAUJYN010000038.1, read as the reverse complement.
AGCCTTAATGCTAGCCCATTGAAGGGAGTCCTCATGACAAAGGACATCGACAAGATCATGAGCCTCCCCGATCGTGGCTGGAGATCCTTGCTTGGTGTGGCGGCGTTGCCCCTGGTGGAGTCTGTAGCGGCGTTAAATCCCGATGTACCACATCCTCCCTTGTCTCCCCAAGCAGCTAGCGGGTTTTGTGCATGCAGGAATTCATCCGCAACCCGTTGTGGTGATGGTGCTAGCAACTCGACTAGCGTGAGCGGAGCTATGAGGAGGTCTGGTTGACTTTGTCGAGTGGCTGTTAGGTCAATGGTGCTCCTCCACCCCCACTTGTTGAGGTGGATGAAAGTCGAGAAGAATTGCCTACCCACGAGGCGCCCTCTCCTCGTTGATCCGCATACTCCCGATCCCAAGCCGGTTCAATCAAGCGTTCCCCTATGCCCATGGTTCAATTTGAGGCCTTGTTGACTGCTCAAATAATGGATGCAGAGCAAGACAACTTTGTAGCTGAGATGGTCCGTGAGATGCATGAGGCAACACAAGATGTTGAAGAACCTCTCAAAGATGTGCCGGAGCCGTGAGTAGGAGATGCTGACTCATTCGTCGTGCCCCCTGCTATCCCGACTTGCACCAATACTGTAATTTTGGGCCACTTTCTTACTATCGATGAGGCGATAGATTGGATAAGGGAATTGGTTAGAGAAGAGGAGGAAAGACCAAGGGATTTCCAGGCTGGTTTTCATGTAGGTTCTATGGCAGGTTGGCAAGGTGAGACTTTCCCTTTGGTCAACCGTCTTGAGGACATATACAACTGCTCTTTGCACGAAAGGCTTTATGGTCGTTATGCCAGTGCGGTGCCTAGTACTTCATGGAGGGCCATGCCGTTTGATCCCAGGCCTGCCCACTGTTAATTTAAAATTTTATCAGGACTTTTTATATTTTTAGCCTTAGCTGAACTGCTTCTGCCATTTCTTTTTCTATTTTTATTGTATCCGGGTTGTTTCTCGAACTTATGCTTGTTGCTTTTGAACACTTGGTGGTTTAATTTTCCCATAGAACATTTCATGGGCTTTGTGGTTGATGTTTTCCCTTATAGCTGTATGGTTGTGTGTGTTCAATTTTGCTTCTAAGCTTATATTGCATTTTCCTTGCATGCCATTATTTATTATCGTTGTTATTTGCTTTGTTATGCTGTGTTTCTATAGGATAGACCAACTTGCCTCGCTAGTACCCTAATCGAGTCGTCTGACCCATTTAAATTGTCATTATGATATCTATTGGGATGATTTTGCATATATTTCCCTGCCAATGGTCTGCACGACACTTTACATGTGGAATGATAGTTGTGGCTTTAAAATTGTCGATTCTCATGCTCATCATGGAGGAGGCTCTTTTGGGAACCCTAATCGCCATTCCCTTGACCAATCGGAAAGATGCGCCAACTTTGCTGGTTCATCCATGCATTTAAAAGAGCCAAGTAGTTTGGATGAAAAGAGAGAGTCAGGTTCTATCAGGCTCGAATTCTAAACAAGATACGCCTCCTCTGTTTTACTCCTTCATTCTAGTTTGTATGCTTGAATGCTCTTGAATCCTTCTGATTTTTCTATACTTCATCTCTTTGACTCCCAAAATAGTGAAACCCCTTTCTTAGGTATTCCCAGCACTTCTTTTTCCTTCGGATTCTATTGCTTTTAGTTCTTGTAAATAATGGTGGCTTATAAATCTCTCGAAGCTATTAGGCAATCATTCGACATTCCAGAGTCGGTAGGGATGGCCTAGTCTTCTCAAAAGAAGTTTCCCATTCCCTTGGAAGAGTTTGACCATTCTTGTATGTATATATATCCTTCTCATATTGTTAAGGGTGCCTTGACCTTGCCATTTCCTTCCCTAGTTAGGAAGTTCTTGTCCACTATTGAACTCCACCCGACTAAGTGTAATCCCAACTTGTTTAGGATTCTAATGTGTTACATAGCTTTCAATAGAGACTACAACCTTGATTTATGCGTATATGAGATTATGTACTTGTATGAGATTCAGAGGTTGGACATATCTTACCACCTCCATGCCCGAGATTCCAAGAGAAAATTCATTAATGATCTACCTGATTTTGACAAGAATTATTTTGAGGTTAACTTGATCACCCTCTCAGAAATTTGGGAATTTGGTGAAGGTCCAGAAGACATCCGGAGAGTTTCAAGATTCCCCTTGGTGGGCTCTATAGGTCGACATATTATGCTTGACTTGTTTGAGCCCCGCTTGTTCTTGGTTTGCCTTCCTTTACTGATTTTCTATATTGCACTTGTTCAGGTTCTGCGGTCAATGCCCAGCCGACCCAGGAGGTGATGAATTGAGCACACATCAAATTTGCCTGGGATAATGGTAAGAAAAGCTTCCACCCTATTCTTGGCTAGGAGAATCCCAATCCCAGATCTTGCCACAAGATCAAGCCACGACTTGGTGATATTTTTGACGCGTCTGACATATCTCCAGTTCTAAAGTCTTCTCCTGCCAATCCTTTTGTCAAGCGACCTACTGAAGGGGCAGTCCAACCTGAAGAAGACTTGGAATAAATCTTTGACCTAATTGTTGATCCGATGGCAACTGAGAGTTCAATTGAAGGTAAGCATTCTGTCACTCGTCATCCAAAGGGTTCGAGGGAGAGTGCTGAACTGGCCAAGAAAGCCGCCACTGCTGAGTATGAAAAGAGGTCTGCTCAACTGGGGAAGAGATTTGAATCTCTTAGGGGGCCATCCCTTCCCAAGAAAAGACTTTCTAAAGAATCTTCTGATACCACCTGTCCTGCTAAGAAGGGGGCACTTATGTTGGATGGCCGTCCGATGAACCCTTTGAAGGCCCAATCTCCGAAGAATCTGAACATCCAGCTGGAGTATCAGACCTCTAAGGCTCAGTTTCCACCTCCCTCCCAACCTGAAAAGGATACAAGGAAGGGAGCAATTGGTGCTTGAGAATCATGTTCAAGCGGTCATCAGGACCAGCTTTGGGAAAGGGGAGTGTTCCATCCGATTCCCTAGTTGTCTGATTGTGATGTTCTTGAAGATGATTCAGCCATCGTAGTGTTATGCCTATGTCATTCGGAGCTTTTTTTTTTTATCGGAGTCGCTAAAATTTTAGCTTTTAGCCACCTACGGGAGTTGGAGTACTCTGATTGAAAATCTAACTGCATATTATGGGTCCTGGTATCGTTTTGTACTACCCATGAAAATTTCATCGAATTCCGGTAATGTTTTGAAAAATATGCAGTTCTGAACCGTATCCGAGTTTTGAGAGTTCTTGGTTTGGTCGGTCAAATAGTGTTAGATATTTTGGTGAATATGGTGACCTTTGATAACTTCACCCCCCCTTGCTTAATGGTTAAGCAACCCTTTGGTTATTTTGAGTGTTAGAGGGTGAGAATAGGCTTAAGTGCACCCCCCTTTTTCTCTCCTTCTCATCACACCCCCCCATGTGAGAAAATCTCTCACTCTCACTCACTCTCTCTCATCTCTCCCTCTCCCTCTCTATTTTTTTTTGTGTGTGTGTTGTTAATGAAGGAAAAGATGAAGAAGAAGCACAAGAAAGAGTGAGAAAGGGTGAGTGGGTGTTGTTGTTGTTGTTTCTCTTCTCTCTATCTCCTTCTCATGCCCCTTTTTGCACCCCCTATTTTCTGCCATGAAGGGCTTGAGGAGATGCTGATGAGGTTGTGGTAGTGGTGGTGGTGGTTGAGGTGGTCGTGGGTGTGTCGAGAACCCCGCATCTCTCCATTTCCCTCCCCCTGTTGTGGTAAGACAGCTCTCTGTCTTTTAAAGATCTCTTTGATTCTAGTATTTAGAGGCATATTTTTAGGATTATGTCCTCTATGTGTCTAGTGGTTATATATGCAATTTGGCGTTATTATGATATATGTGTGGTAAGTTAGAACCTGTTTTGCATGGCTTGTCCAGATTTGCGCTGGAATTGACGTGCTTCTGGAAATAATTTATTTTGGGCTTGTAGAGGAAAAATTAGGTTATAATGTCTTCTAGGATTATGATCCCAACATGTCATAGAATGTGTATGAATTATTTCATAATTTGGGGATGTGTATTTGGTGCTGTGGAGATCAAATGGTAGGGCTAGTTACAGCAGGTTTGGCAGTTTTGCTCGATTGTGTGTCAAGGAGTTGTTATGCATGTTGTGGAAGTATCAGGAGTTAGGATCTTCATGAAGTAGGCTTATATGTGTCTTAGGAGGTTCCATATTTTAATTGTGGATCACATGTTATGTTTTGCAGATCTCGTAGACCGGACGCGAGGGTGATCCGGGTGTCAGTGTGTGGTTCGATCCAACCCTTCGGGAAGCGTTGGATGCACGTAGTCGTGCGTCGCGCATCCATTGGGCACCCTGACTATACTACTTATTTAGATAAGTAGTATGGTCATGTCTAACCCATAATATGCTAGGTTAGTATAGCTCGTATATTGTGTAGAACCCCTTATTTCTACCATATACTTGCCTATGTATCATATTCATGTGTGAATTATTATGTTTGCATGCGCCCTTCGTGCATGGGCATGTGTGATGTGTGTTAATATGAATGTATAGAATATGCATGCCTTAGGTAGTCCCTATTTATAGTACTACCTCCCTATGTTAGTAATATCTAGCATGATTAAACCTGGGTTAATAACCGGGTGCATACTTAATATTCCCTGGTCATAAGACTGGAGGACGTGGTATGGTTGTTGCACCCATCTTGTTGGGGCAAAGCTATGACCAGCTTCCGAAGAGGATGAGACTTTCCCTCTCTCTCTCGCCCTCCCTCTTTGCGGGAACTGAGTAAGTAGATGTGATTTCCTACTTGACTCAGATTCGTTTGGGAATATTGGCATGCACCTGTTAGTGCGCGAGATTGTGCTTGACCCTTCCCTTTTAAGTTGGTGATATCCAACGCATTTTAGGGTATATGCTTGAATGCTAGTATGCTTGTATACTCGTATGCTTGTATGCATGGTATGTATATTGTTTATCAATGTTAGGGAGTATCCCTATAATTATTTGATATGTTATCGTGCATGTAGTTCATGTACATAACTAAGATTAAATTCTCCTGGATATATATGCGCATGTTAAAACTGATTAGGCCTATCTGAAATAGGCGTGGGTATGACCCGCTGTTGGGTTGTACCTTATTAGTTAGAGCGCTAGCGATGTAATCGCCCCTGTGCATCCGAGCGATGCACTCGATTGGAATTCAGGAGAATTCATTATCTTATCGGTTTTGTTAAGCCGGTAGTTATGGCATTATGCTAGGCCTACTCGTTCTAGGCGCGTGTATGTACCGCCTGTTGGGTTTTGTGCCTTGGGCTTATTTTTGCGTGAGAGCAGAGGTAACCCCTTGTGTCCGAGCGACGCACCCGTGTGGGAGTACAAGAGTATTCGTTATCGTTGATATGTGGTTATTGAGAATAGTTGACTTTCCCCTGGGGCTCGCTTTGCAAATAGGGGGTGCTTCCTCCTGACATCGTCGTGCGTCGAAACACCCTAGCGTCGAAGCTATCCTGTTTGGGTGCCACCACTTGTAGGTGCTACTGATGCGTATCGCGGTACACATCTGGCTGATGTACCGAACATGGAAGGCCAATAGGTTTAGGCTACGCGGCAGAGGGCTACCGGATGATTTTGCGTGTTGTGCCTGTGTCATTTGGAGCGCTCTGATTGAAAATTTGGGTACATAATTTTTTCCTAGAAGTTATGTATTCCTGATTTGGTATTTGGATTTGATTTTGTTAAAATCCAAGATGAAGAGGTTTAAATATGAGTTTATTATGAGATGTCCAGTTTTGAGTTAGCTTTCGTACAAAAGTGGAATTAGATCAACTGGATTCTTGTAGTAAAAGTTATGGGTATTTTTCCAAGTATACCCCGGGGATGAAAATTCTGGCAGCAGCCCTGCTCTATGTTTAGCTCTAATTTCGGAATAGCTGGAGAGATTATTTGATCTTGGCATGAACATGAAAGTTGTAGATAATCTTCTTAGCTTTCCAACGGAATTGGAATTGTGCAATTCGAAGCTATATTGAGGAAGTTATGGCTGTTCCAGTGAAGCATGCGCAGAATTTCTAGTCAAAGGGCAACTAGGTCTTTTCATACCCTCTTTAGATATTTGTTGCATAAATATCTCTCTCTCTCTCTCTCTTCGCCTCTCACTTCCACGCCTAATTTTTGGCCCTCTCTTTCTCTCATTCAAGCCCCCCATGTGTTTGTTGATATGTCTCAATGAGAAGGAGATGGTGGTGGAGGAAGTGTTGGAGAAGGTTTGTGCTTATGTATTGTTGTTGTTTGTTCTCCCCTCTCTCAAGTTCCTTTACATGGTTCCCCCCCCCCTGATTTGCAGCCAAAGAGGAGGCTGAGGAGGCCGAAGAGGTGGTGGTGGTGGTGGTGGTCAAGAGCCCCGCACCTCCCCTTTTCCGTTTCCCTCTTTTGGCAAGTCCTCTTCCCCTTCTTTTTTATTTTTAGGGTTGTTGGGATGCTTAGGGTGTTCATGCATGCCATGCATAGGGGTTAGAGAGTGTGTGAGGGGTTGGGGAGGGTTAAAAAGGGGTAAGGGTTGGCTGGGCGCGCGTTTCGGGTCGTCTGCGCGCATGCGCGCGCAGGCGCGCGCGCTGGCAGGCGCTGGCAGGCGCAGTCCGGCCCGCAGACGCTTGCGGGTGTGTGCGCGAGAGTGCGCGGGTGCGCGCGAAGTGGTCGCGCGGGTGCGCGCAGGCGCTGGAGCGAGCGGGGGCGTGCGCGGGCGTGCGCGCGCGCGGAGCAGTGCGCCGGGGCATGCGCCTGGGCGCGGGGCTGGGGACCAGTGCGCGCGCGCGTGCGTGCGCGTGCTGGGGCGTGCGCGGGGTGCTGCGCGAGGGCGCGTGGGCTGGACGCGCAGTGCGCGCGGGCGCGCGCGAGCGTGCGGCAGCGCGTCTGGGCGCGCGGGCAGGCGCGCGGCAGTGCGCCGATGGTGCTGGGGTGCGTGCGTGCGTGCGCATTCGTGCGTGCACGTGCGGGGGGCCATGCGTGTGGCTGCCCGAGGGTTCAGGTAGGTGTCGGGGCACTCGGACTCGCGTGCGTACGTGCGTGCTCGCATGCGTGCGAGCCCGTATGCATGCTTGTCCGAGTATTGGGTATTTCTAATGATTTCTATGTGTAAATTGTGTTGTTTCTCACCAGTTGGATGCCCCTACCTTGCAGATCTCGTCGGATGGGATGCGCGAGGTCCCGGGTCGTAAGGTGAGTGGTTTGATTCCAATCCCCCCCCCCCTCTCTAGGGATGCGCTCGACCCGCATAGACGCGCGTCGCGCATCGATGGGGCCCCCTAGCTATAATATGTAAATAATATGCATGCCACCCTAGACTCGTATGCTAGGGATATGCACCCTTATATCGAATGCTATGATATATCCATGCCACCTTAGATCTTGTATGCTAGGGAAATGCATCCTGACACCATAAAGCCTCGACCTATGCATGTTCCCATTTAGTTTAATTTATTTAAATCATATGTGAGCATATTGTGATAAGCATGCCTTAGAGAAGGTTATAATATAGGTTTCCCCGCATCTTAGTTATGCGCCCTGAAGGAATTCTTGAGAATTCATGACATTAGTAGTGTTAGAAATCGTTGTCGACGGATCCAACAGGATCGTACGCGCGTGAGTAGGCTATCTTCTCCTTTTGGTTGGATCCGATGTAGGGACTCCCCAGCGTTAGACAGGCTATCCTGACAGAGGGCTCCCATCTGTAGGTACCTCCGATGCATCGGACTGTGCTGATCGTGGGAGTATACCAGGTAAGCTACGGAGTGGGGGAGAGGCTACCGGGTGGACCAGGGGTGGAGAGCGGCCTAGTCTAAAAAGACCCATGACACCCCTAAAGGGTGAGCGTGGGGTGGATCGGCGATGTTATGACCCTCTAACTTGTGTAGTTACTCCCGTTTAGGGACTATGACTACTTTGAGGTTAATATGAATGTGTTGGTTGTGGTTATGCATGTGTGTGATATCTCGATAAGCGAGTATCGAGAGTGGTTGTTTTCCATTGGGTTTCGCTTTGCGAACATGGGATCGTTCTCCCCTTCGTTGGATCCGATGTAGGAACTCCCCGGCGTTGGCTATACCTGTCAGAGGACTAGGCGGAGGCCACGAGGGTGGGAGAGGCTACCGGGCGGACCAAGGGTGTAGAGCGGTGAGTTGAGGAGATCGGGTTGTAGATACTACCCGGGAGAGGGTTAATGAATGATAGCGCGAGCGTGGAATCGTTCTTCCCTTCGTTGGATCCGAAGTAGGAACTCCCCGGCGTTGGCTATACCTGTCAGAGGACTAGGCGGAGACCACGAGGGTGGGAGAGGCTACCGGTGGACCAGGGATGCAGAGCAGTCTAAGTCTCTTCCCAAAGTCCCAAGATGTCTCCTTTCACGAGTGAGGGTGTAGATGAGGCGAAGACGCGTCGCCTTGTGACCCATTCGTTGTTCGACCGTTCCCATAGATGTTGGGTCCGGTCTCGTGATGGATGTTGAAGGACATCGATGGGCGATTATCTAGATGTAGATGATCCAGTAGTGTTGAGTAGACCAGTAAATCCGGGTCTCTTTGACCGACGGCATGGTCTCTAGACCAGTAAATCCGGGTCTCTTCGACCGACGGTATGGTCTCTCCCCATAAGTCCCAAAAGACTCCCTCCGGGAGTGAGGGTGAGGGTGAGGTTGGTCGCGCCGCCGCGTGACCCTGTTATCCATTGGGTTTCTACCCATGTTTTCCTTGAAAGGAAATTGATTATGTGTTGAACTGTAGAATGGTGATTGGTTTCCAGCCACTCACTGAGCTTATAGCTCACCCCTTGCATACTGTTTCTTTTTAGGGGCAGTGTTGGGCGTGGAGCTGGAGCTTCCTGTGGCGTGGTCTTATGGGCGTGGAGCGTTCTGCCGGCGGGTGGCGAGTGCGAGGCTGTCAGCATTCCTAGAGTCATTTTATGCTTTGTAAATCGTGCATGTGGCACAGGTTGTATTTTCTTTGGTCTAGACTTGGCTTTCAGAGGACATTGATTGTGTATTCGGGTCTGTAATAATGTTTTTGATTTACAGACATTGTTATATATTATGCTTCCGCTTTTCAGTCAGTTATCATTATCTTGCTTTGCCGCCTTGTGTATTGTTGTTGGTGTCCTTATTGACCTCAGCTATTCATAGCTGATATCATATTTATTTTGCCACGTCTCGGGGACGCCTGCGGCGTGACATTACGAGCGTGGAATCGTTCTCCCCTTCTTCGGATCCGCGTTGAAGCTACCCGATGTTAAAGCTGTCCTGACAAAGGGCTCCCACCTGTAGGTACTACCGATGCGTTTGACAAATGTACTGATCATGGGACTAGACCAGGTAGAGGCTACTCGGGAGAGGGCTACCAGATGACGAAGGGTGTAGAACAAAAGATTTTCTTCCAACGTCACCGCGTGACCCATTCGTTTTCGTCCGTTCCCATAGTTGTTTGGTCCGGTTACGTATTGATGTTCGAGGACATTGTTGGACAGTTATCACGATGTAGATGATCCAGTAGTGTTGTGTAGACCAGTAATTTCGCGTTTCTTCGACCAACGGTATGGTCTCTCTCTAAGAGTCCCAAGAGTCTCCCTCCGGGAGTGAGGGTGAGGTTGGTCGCGCCGCCGCGTGACCTTGTTATCCATTGGGTTTCCACCCATGTTTTCCTTGAAAGGAAATTGCCTTAACATTAAACTGTTGTAATTGTCACGCCCCAGGACGGCCGTCCCCGAGACGTGGCAATAATGAAATATCAGTTATCAATACCTTCGGTCAACCAAGACTCCAATAACAACACACAAGGTGGCAAAGCAATGATAATGATAACTGACTGAAAAGCGGAAGCATAAGATATCAACAATGTCTGTACACTAAAAACATTATTACATACTCGAATACACAATCACTGTCCTGTGAGAGCCAAGCCTAGTCCAAATAAAATACAACCTGTGCCACATGCACGATTTACAATACATAAAATGACTCTAGGACTGCTGACAGCCTCGCACTCACCACCCACTGGAAGAACACTCCACGCCCATAAGACCACGCCACAGGAAAGCTCCAGCTCCACGCCCAACACTGCCCCTGAAAAGAAACAGTATGCGAGGGGTGAGCTACAAGCTCAGTGAGTGGCTGGAAACCAATCATCATACAACAGTTCAATACTAAAGCAATTTCCTTTCAAGGAAAACATGGGTGGAAACCCATGGATAACAGGGTCACGCGGCGGCGCAACCAACCTCACCCTCACCCTCACTCCCGAAGGAAGACTCTTGGGACTTTTGGGGAGAGACCATACCGTTGGTCGAAGAGACGCGGAATTACTGGTCCACACAACACTACTGAATCACCAACTTCACCCTCACTCCCGGAGGGAGACTCTTGGGGAGAGACCATACCGTTGGTCGAAGAGACCTGGAATTACTGGTCTACACAACACTACTGGATCATCTACATCGAGATAACTGCCCAACGATGTCTTTGAACATCAATACGCAACCGGACCCAACAACTATGGGAACGGACAAACAACGAATGGGTCACGCGGCGACGTGTCTTCACCTCATCCTCACCCTCACCTTTTAGGGGTGACATAGGACTTTTGGAAGAGACTTAGACTGCTCTACACCCTTGGTCCACCGGTAGCCCTTTCCCCACGTAGCCTCTACTTGGTATACTCCCACGATCAGTACGCTTCCGAACGCATCGGTAGTACCTACGGATGGGAGCCCTCTGTCAGGACAGCTTTTCCAACGCTGGGGAGTTCCTACATCGGATCCAACGAAGGGGAGAACGATTTCACGCTCGCAATATCATTCGTTAGCCCTATCCCAGGTAGCCTCTACCTGGTACACTCCCACGATCAGTACGCTTCCAAATGCGTCGGTGGTACCTACGGATGGGAGCCCTCTGTCAGGACAGCTACAACCCGGGCCGCTTCAACACGGACGACATTGGGAGGAAACACTCCATGTTCACAAAGCGAACCCAATGGAAAACAACTACTCTCGATAATCACATATCGATGATATCGAATACTATTGTACTCCCACACGATTGCGTCGCTCGGACACAAGGGGTTGCCTCTGCTCTCACGCAGAAATAAGCCCAAGGCACATAACCCAACAGGCGGTTCATATACACGCCTAGCACGGGTAGGCCTAGCTTAATGCCACAACTATCGGCTTAACAAAACCGATAAGATAATGAATTCTCCTGAATTCCAAACGAGTGCATCGCTCGGATGCACGGGGCGATTACATCCCTAGCGCTCTAACTAATAAGGTACAACCCGACAACAGGTCATACCCATGCCTATTTCAAATAGGCCTAATCAGTTTTAACATGCGCATATATATCAAGGAGAATTATATCCTAGTTATGTACATGAACTACATGCACGATAACCTATCAAATAATTATAGGGATACTCCCTAACATGGATTTACATCGTAATAAATCATACAACATGCATACATGGCCATTAATCACATAAGCACACAAGGCCTAACTTAAGCATGCGTTGGATATCACCAACTTAAAAGGTAAGGGTCAAGCGCGATCTCGCGCACTAACAGGGGAATGCCAATATTCCAAACGAACCCGAGTCGAGTAGGAAATCGCCTCTACTTACTCAGTTCGTGCAGAGGGAGAGGGCGAGAGAGATCATCATCTCATGAAGTTGGTCATAGCTTTGCCCCATTAGCATGGGCGCAACAACTACACCACGCCCTCGAGTCTTATCGCAAGGGAATATTAGGCAGGTGCCCGTTATTAACCCAGACTTAATCATGTTGGATATTCCAATTAATATGGTGGGAGTAGTATTACAATACTACCTAAGGCATGCCATATTCTATACATCCATACACATTACAAAAATACATACCCATACTAGAGGGGCGCATGCAACACAATCATTCATACAAGGATACAATACATGTATATAAGCCTAGCATGCAAGATATCTAACATATTATAGCTTAAGCATGGCCATACTACTTATCTACACAAGTAGTATAGCTAAGATGCCCCATCGATGCGCGACGCACGACTACGCGCGTCGAGCGCATCTCGAGGGGGGGGGGATTGGGTCAAACCACTCACAGATACCCGGATCGGCGCGTCCGGTTTACGAGATCTGCAAAACACAACCAATGATCCACAATTAAAATATGGAACCTCCTACACACATATAAGCCTACTTCATGAAGGTCCTAACCCCTGATACTTCCATATTATCACCCAAGACACATGCAAACAACTCCTTGACACTCAACCAAGCAAAACTGCCAAACCTGCTGCAACCAGCCCTACTAATTGGTCTCCACAGCACCCAATACACTTCCAAAAATTATGAAATAAATCATGCACATTCTCAGATATGCTGGGATCATAATCCATGAAGACATTAGAACCTAATTTTGCCTCTACAAGCCCAAAAAAAATTATTTCCAGAAGCAGGTCAATTCCTACGCGAATCTGGACAGGCCATACATAATAGGTTCTAACTTACAACACAGATATCATAATGACCCCAAATTTCATATATAACATCTAGACACATAGATGATCAAATCATAAGAAGACATAATCCTAAACATATGCCTCTAAATACTAGATTCACTGAGATCTTTAAAAGACAGTGAGCTGCCTTACCGAAACAGGGGGAGGGAAATGGGGAGATGTGGGGTTATCGACACACCCACGACCACCTCAACCACCACCACCACTACCACCATCTCTTCAGCCTCTCCACCAGCCCTTCTTGGCTGAAAAACAGAGGAAAACATGAGGGGAGGCATGAGAGGGTTGGAGATGGAGAAGGGAAAGAAACAACAACACATACACACACACAAACTCACCCTAGCTAGATCATCCCTTCATACACTATTCATCTTCTCCTTCACTTTCTCCACCCAATACACACAAATGAGAGGGAGAGGAGAAAAGAAAGCCACGGATGGATTTCCTAAGGGTGGGAGAGAGAAGGAGAGAAAAAGAGAGAGAGAGGTAATTAATTTACAAAAAGGGGTTTGGTGGATTTTGACCTAGGTCAACCCAACCAAGGAAACAAACAAAACCCCTTGACTTCTAGGTCATCCTTGACTGGTCAAAGTCTTCATTTGACTTGGTCAAAGTCACCCTTTGAAAATCCAGTATCGACCAAAACCCGGATACGGTTCGGAACTGGATAATTTCAAAACGTTATCGGAATTCGATAAAATTTTTATGGGTAGTACAAAATGGTACCAAGACCCATAATACGCAGTTAGATTTTTAATCAGAGTGCTCTAACTCCCACAGGTAGCTAAAAGCTAAAATTTTAGCGACTCCGATCGAAAAAGAAAAAGGCCCTGAAAGACCCAGATGTGACCAAGGCTTAACCGAAATGGCTCCAAATGACACAGGCATAACAATAATGGTGATTGCTTTTCAGCCACTCACTGAGCTTGTAGCTCACCCCTCGCATACTGTTTCTTTTCAGGGGCAGTGTTGGGCGTGGAGCTGGAGCTTCCCTGTGGTGTGGTCTTATGTGCGTGGAGCGTTCTGTCCGGCGGGTGGCGAGTGCGAGGCTGTCAGCAGTCCTAGAGTCATTTTATGTATTGTAAATCGTGCATGTGGCACAGGTTGTATTTTATTTGGACTAGACTTGGCTCTCACAGGACATTGATTGTGTATTCGAGTCTGTAATGATATTTTTGGTTTACAGACTTATTGATATTTTTATGCTTCCGCTTTTCAGTTGAGTTATCAGTTATCATTGCTTTGCCAGCTTGTGTGTTATTTATTGGAGTCATTGTTGACCTCTTGTACTTGATAGCTGATACTTTATATATTGCCGCGTCTCGGGGACGGCCGCCCTGGGGCATGACACGTAGACCCGATGATAGTGGTTGGAATCATGTAGTCAGCATATCTGAAGAAGGATAAGGCTCATTCTCATGGGTTGGCCTCCCCGCACATCGGTTCTCTTCTACAAACCTTATCTTACTAGGTGGAGCCTCTCTCATCCCTCCTTCTCTTTCTTTATTTATTATTTCTCTATTTTTTTTTACTTAATTCCTTTGTGTTCCAGGTTGGTCTTTACTCGAATGATTTGTCTTGGAGGAACGATGAGCTCTTAAAGGAGAACTCAAAGCTTCAGGACACCATAAATGAAGAGAACAGACAGTGAGTTGAATGCTCATAATCGGATCTCTGATATGAAAGAAGCGCATTTGAAGACTAACGAGTCCATGAAAAGAGCTTGCTAAAGCCACTGCCGACTGAGAAAAACAAAAAGTTGTTTTAGAAAAAGAAAAGGACGATATCCTAGCGCATAATGTAACCGAAATGGAGGCCTTGGAGGCCAAATTCAAGCTACGCATTATTGACGAGGTCGAGAAGCACCTTGATAATTTTGAAAGTGCTACTAAATTCACAAAAGCCGAGCATTATGATGCTGGCTATTGGAAAGGCTATCTTCATAAGGAGAGCGGTCTCTCTGCTCTTGGCTGGTGTAGTTGGGGATATCAACAGAGGTACTGTTTGGAAGACTATTCCCACCTATGTGGATTTGGAGGCTGATGACAACGCAAAGATCGGTCACCCTATAAAAAGATGGAACAAAGATAAAGTGTGAACAATGAAATCATTTTATAACATATCAACATATATTGTAGGAGTTGTTCAGTAATATATACCTTGCCATTCCACACACGATACGCGATATGATGCCTGTAGTCCACGAGGAGTTCGTTGGTTTGCGGCCCACCAGGAAAAGGACCCTTAAGACTATCCTCATCTATCTCAGAGTCAACTAGTTTTCTGCCTCGTCTCTCTTCTTCTTCAACCTCCTGTCCCTCTTCATCGGATACAACTACTTCATCCTGCACTTCCTCTTCCTGAGCATAAGGGACCATTGATGTTGAAGGTGCACTTTTAGCCAACCTTGAAGATTGACGTTTTCGAAGAGATGCGGTTTGTGGGACACGTGGTTAAGGGGCCATCCTACATAAAGAGGAATGAAAAGCTACATTCAACTATGTAACAAATTATTGTAAACAATTAATACATTCTATGTGGGTATGCTATAGGTGAATAAAGTTTGATAACATGGGGTTTGTCAAATACAAGTCCTTTAGGAAAATCAATTCCATTATCATGATAACATTCAATCAAACATGGTTGTAAGTACTTGTTGACACACTTTGATGACAAAAAAATGCTAATATCTCATCAATTCATCAGCTAAATGAATTTGTTTACTTCATGAGGAATAACATATTAGTATTCCTTTTTAATTTAATCAAAACTTGTTCATTTAGCTCCTTATTTCTTGTTTTTGATCTAGGATGAAGAGGTCAATGTAATTAAAACTAATGTTACATGTTCATCAAAAGCAAAAACACTTTGATCATGTATATTCTCAACTACCTCCTATGTCCAACCAAACAATCCATTCCGTGTTCTTATGAAAAAAAAAAACTATAGTTGAATTGCCTAAGAAAGAAATTCATTTATTCTAAATATTAATACTGTTATGTTAGAAAACTTCAATAGATAAATTTATATATACATCCATCTTCAATATCGAACACTAAAGACAATACAATTCAATAAAAAAATAATTCTAACTTTCTATGGAAAACCATAAGTTTCTATCCCAAATCATAATATATTTTTTTTAAATAACCAATCTTTCTATCCATATTCTATCCCAAACCCTAGGTTTCAATCCACATTCTATCCCAAACCATATGTTTATATCCCAAACCATTTTTTTTTTACTAACCAATTTTTCAATCCATGTTTTATTCCAAAACTTAGGTTTCAATCCACATCTATCACAAACCATACGCTTCTATCCCAAACACAATTTTGTTTTTAAAACCAATCTTTCAATCCATATTTTATTCCAAACCCTAGGTTTCTATCCACAGTATATCCCAAACCCTAGATTTCAATCCACATTCTATCCCAAACCCTAGATTTCTATCCCAGACCCTAATTTTATTTTTTGAATAATCACATGTTGAGTTTCTATCTCAAACCCTAGATTTCTATCACAAACCTTATTTTATTTTTTGAATGACTATTATTTCAACCACATATTGGTTTTCTATCCCAAACCCTAAATAATTTTTTTTGTTCAATAATCAATCTCTCATTCCAATACACCCTAAGAATAAGATAAAAAAAAATATACATTCAAGAACAAACAAGGATAAATACCTGTATGTGCTAAAGGGATAGTGGATAATGGCGTGAGTTCTTTTTCAATGGCTGGTCTGATGGGAGGGAGAGGAAAGGAGGGCAGATCAGGTGAGAGGGAGAGGAGAGGAGAAGAGAAAGAAAAAAAATTTCGAGTAGGAGGCAGAGGAGAGGAGGGAAGAAAAAAAGAAGAAAACTTAGAGAGTGGTGGGATTAGAATTTCACTTGTATGTATTATATACGGTGGTGGGATCATGTTTTACATTGGGCATGGTTTGTGGGATCAGTCAGTAGGTGGGGACAGAAAATAGCATGGTGGGGCTAGAGCTACCCTATATTTATTATGTAATGGGACGCTTATCAATCCCTAATTAAAGATGGATATATATTAATATGATAGAATAACTAAATCCCATATCCATATCGAATAAATTATAACACCCAAATCAAATATACTTAAAATAACTTTCATTCTCATGTTACTCGCCTCTTCATGGTCCATCGTGTTGATTTGAGCGTCAACACATTTGTGGCATGGATCATTTATCCATCAAAACAAAATCAAAATACCTAAAGTTTTGATTAATTTTGTATTTTAATTTAATTATTTAGTCTAACTTATTTTTATAGTCAACTGTTACGCATTTATTGTTCTTTAATATCCTTTATGATTTGTGGATATGACTATTTCAAACCTGTAGTTTTCATATTATAAATATTCTATAGTGATCAGCTCACTGGAAGGAGAACAAATGAAAATGAGAGGTTGAATGAGATTATGAGAATATAATGTGGGAACAAATGAAAATGAGAGGATGAATGAGAATATAATGTGGGACATTCTTGTCTCTATTGTAGCTGAAGATGAGTGGTGGTTGCAAAGCAACATTTTTCTCACCCAAAGAGAGCCATCTGGGCTCTACGACTACGAGGGGTATTTGAGGTTTGTGCATCAAAAAAGAGAGAAGAATGGATGTGAAAGAATATATATTTGTGACGATTGCAATTTTTAATTAAAATTTTATTTATTTATTTATTTTTTAAAAAATATTCATTGCATACATAATTGCATTTCAATTAAATTTTAATGTTTAATTATTTTTAAATACATAGGATATTAGATTAGATAAATATTAATATGTGGGTATGTGTGTGAGAGAAGATTTTGTTAGGTGTGGGCCTTATTTTTTGTCTAGCCCATGCCCAATCCATGATGGACTTCCCTTTTTCTGTACACGAGAGGGTGCATGCATGGAGAAATTATGCACGTGAACAGTGCATATGGTTTTTTTTTTTTAGGGCTTCTCCTCTCATTCGTACACGGTCAAAAAAAAAAAAAAAAAGAGGTGTGCGGCCGTGTCTTCTGTTCAGCAAAGAGAGAGAGAGAGAGAGAGAGAGAGAGAGGGAGGTATTTCATCGTCTCTTCTTAGCTTTTGATTTTCTTCCAAAATTATTGTTATTTATAAGTGATATTGAATTTATGTTTAGGTTATTAAGTTTTTGTTTTTATTTTAAAAAAAATAAAATTAGGGTTTTGATTTATTTTAATGATTAAATATATTTTTATGTTATGGGATTTTGAGTTTTTGATCAAATTAGAGTTTTGACATATATATGTGCATGCTGTTAGATCCTTATGTTTTTATAAAAATTAGAGTTTTGATCTATTATTTATTATTGTTAGAGTCAGAAAATGAAATAATGTAATCCTTGTATCGCACTTAGAGTTTAATCCCTTATATACAAGTACACATAGGATTACATGTGTAATATACTATGACATAACACATATAATCTAACAACCCCCCCTCAAACTCATGGTGGATCATACAAGGTGAGTTTGTGAATGAGAAACTGAAATCGAGGAACTGAATGTGACTTCGTAAAGAAATTAGTAAGCTGCTCTGTGGAGGAAATATGCGGAAGCAATATTATCTCTGCAAGGAAGTGCTGACGAACGAAGTGACAGTCAATCTCAATGTGTTTGGTCTTCTCAGTGACGGTTATCACAGTGAAGAGGAGTAAGACCAATCATAGTGACTCCTAAGTCCACCAAGAGACGTTTGAGATGAACAATCTCTTTAGTGGTGATGGCCATGGCTCGATACTCAGCCTCGGTGCTGGAAAGAGAAACAACCTCTTGTTTCTTGCTACACTGGAGATGATGGAATCTCCAAGAAATATGTAGACACTAGTGGTGGAGCATCTAGTAGTCGGGTCTCCAGCCCAATCAGCATCAGTGTAAGCTCTGAGAACCAGAATCGAAGAGGATGACAGATAGATCGATCTAGGGATAGTACCACGCAAATATATAAGAATAAGCATAAGAGCACCATAATGCACTGATCGAAGAGCCAAGACAAACTGACTAACAATACTGATGGCATGAGCAATGTCAGGTCTAGTGATGTAGAGATACACAAGCTGACCCACTACCTGTTTGTATCGAGTAGGATCTGGGAGGAGCTCACCATTCGTAGAACGAAGCTTCACATGAAGCTCGAGAGGGGTATCTGCACTGTGAGTATTTGAGAGAGCAGCACGCTCGAGAATATCAGCTGTATACTTTTGTTGAGAGAGTAGAATACAACAATCACTCTATGCAATCTCGAGACCAAGGAAGTAGCGAAGAGTACCGAGATCTTTCATCTGAAACTGTCGACTGAGGTGGTTCTTGATCAGAGTAATACCGGCAGAGTCATCACCAGTGATAATCATGTCGTCAACATATAGAAGAAGAATAACCCGACCCTGCGATGAGGATCGTGTTAGAGTAGTGTCCTAAAAGCCATGACTTATGTAATAAACTCTATTATTAAGATGGTCTTAGCATTTTGATGAGAATTATTATTTGTAAATGCTTGCATTATATTGTTTAAAATATTGTGTTGGTTTTAATTTAATCCTTTAATTTACACTGTAGATAATCTAGTGTGGATAGTTTGACTTACACACGGAAGATCAGATTATCGGTTCCCTGTGAATTATAAGTTTAGGTTCACAACTTTAGATGGACTTGGATAATCCATTGGATAAAGCTTGTAGTGCAATTCATCTTACGTAGTCTATCTTGACTATTAAAGGCCGGTTCATAGGTTTTTGGGTGATTGTGCTAGAGCACCTTGTGTGTATTGAACGGACCAAGTTGGGGTAATTATTTTTGTACTGACTAGATAAAATAATTTACACCTCATGTTTATTATGATTGCTTATGGTCTTAATCCTAAAATGATTCTTAGACATGTGCATTTGTTATTTGTCATTTTGATTTATTAAAGAGTGAGATTCTCTTAAATCAATAGACTCGGTGAGTTCGGTGACAATAACACTTGTATGATGAATATTTGCTATTGATGGAATCCACGTCTCCTATAGGAGATTGATGATACTCTCTTGAGGATACTTATAAGTTTTGGTCATGTCTAACCCGGCCAGTGGATTTAACTATCCGACATGTCAAATAAGTTAAGCGGAAGATCTCAAGGAAAATAAGATGTTGTGAAATAATATTGTCAGTAATAATTATTTCATAATAAGTATCGGAATCTTAGCATGGGGAGATATTAAGCATATAATATAAGGAGCTCGAAATATTATTTTGAGATTAGTATATTTGGACTGCAGTTATAATTCTGTAGTGGATTGAATTATGACTTATGGGCTTTTGATTTTTAATTCTAGGTGGAATTATGGTACCCAGGCCCATAGGAGCCAATTACTGATTTCTCCTTTAGGTCCCTGCCCTAGCCTATAAATATGTGGCTTCCTCTCTCTCTCAAGACATATGATGTCCGCCGAAATCAAAACCCTAACCCTAGAAACCCTTTAGGATCTCTGGATCCAGAAAAGGTGAGGAAAGGGGAGAAAGAGAGTGAAGGGATTCGCGACTACTGTTTGAAGCAAGAAGGAGACCACACTTCGCCGCGAATCAACAACATGGGAAGAACATACGGTAGAAGATCTGAAGGTTCCGATCGAGCGATCCATCGTCGTCTTTTAGATCCAATCTTCCACTTCGGTAGAACTCTGATTTGAGTTCTAAAGGTAAACTCTAATTCCGCCTTGTAGGGTTTACATGAAAAAAATTAAATAAATTTTTTTTGTTATCCGATCTATACCTCGATCGACGGATCTTGGCAGTCGGGATTTAATTTTTTTCCAACAGATCGCACAAATATAGAGTGATCCTGGTGGCTCTCAACAAAGCAAGCTACAAGAATAAGGCTATGAAAACGCTCGAACCAGGCACGAGGAGTTTGTTTGAGACCATAAATAGCC
Organism: Acorus gramineus; assembly: GCA_030737835.1. Classification (NCBI taxonomy): domain Eukaryota; kingdom Viridiplantae; phylum Streptophyta; class Magnoliopsida; order Acorales; family Acoraceae; genus Acorus; species Acorus gramineus. The sequence goes on along the minus strand of JAUJYN010000038.1, from coordinate 163,100 downwards.
CATCGAAGATGACAAACATGTTGAGGAGGAGTGCTGAGACCTGGAGGTGGTTGCATATAAACAACCTTAGATAAATCACCGTGAAGAAAAGCATTCTTCACGTCCATCTAAAAAAGAGGCCAGCAACGAACAACAGCAACAGCAAGAAGGGTGTGAACAGTAGTCATCTGAGCAACGGAAGAGAAGGTCTCCTCATAGTCAATACCATACTCCTGTGTGAAACCTTTGGCAACAAGACAAGCCTTATGTCTTTCAATGGATCCATCAGGGTGATGCTTGATCTTGAAGATCCATTTGCAGCTGATAGGTGTAACGCCATCCGGAAGGGGAACAACGTCCTAGGTCTGTGTCTACTCATGTCACGCCCCAGGCGTCCTCGATACGTGGCAATAATAAAATATAATATCAGTTATCAATAACTGAGGTCAATAAGGACACCAACAACAATACACAAGGCGACAAAGCAAGATAAAGATAACTAACTGAAAAGCGAAAGCATAATATATAACAATGTCTGTAAATCAAAAACATTATTACAGACCCGAATACACAATCAATGTCCTGTGGAAGCCAAGTCTAGACCAAAGAAAATACAACCTGTGCCACATGCACGATTTACAAAGCATAAAATGACTCTAGGAATGCTGACAGCCTCGCACTCGCCACCCCCCGGCAGAACGCTCCACTCCCATATATAAGACCACGCCATAGGAAGCTCCAGCTCCACGCCCAACACTGCCCCTGAAAAGAAACAGTATGCGAGGGGTGAGCTACAAGCTCAGTGAGTGGCTGGAAACCAATCACCATTCTACAGTTCAACACATAATCAGTTCCCTTTTTCAAGGAAAAACATGGGTAGAAACCCAATGGATAACAGGGTCAACCAACCTCACCCCCACCCTCACTCCCGGAGGGAGTCTTTTGGGACTTATGGGGAGAGACCATACCGTAGGTCGAAGAGACCCGGACTTACTGGTCTAAGGACCATGCCGTTGGTCGAAGAGACCCGGATTTACTGGTCTACTCAACACTACTGGATCATCTACATCTAGATAATCGCCCATCGATGTCCTTCAACATCCATCACAAGACCGGACCCAACATCTATGGGAACGGTCGAACAACGAATGGGTCACGAGGGACATGTCTTCGCCTCATCCACACCCTCACTCCTGAAAGGAGACATCTTGGGACTTTGGAAAGAGACTTAGACTACTCTACACCCCTGGTCCACCGGTAGCCTCTCCCCGCTCCGTAGCTTACCTGGTCTACTCCCACGATCAGCACTGTCCGAACACATCGGAGGTACCTACAGATGGGAGCCCTCTATCAGGATAGCCTGTCTAACGCCGGGGCTGTCACTACACGGATCCAACGAAGGGAAGAACGATTCCACGCTCGCGACATCATTCAATAACCCTCTCCCGGGTAGTATCTACAACCCGATCTCCTCAACTCAGCCTCTCCCACCCTCGTGGACTCCGCCTAGTCCTCTGACAGGTATAGCCAACGTCGGGGAGTTCCTCTTCAACTCGGACAACCTTGGGAGTGAACATTCCATGTTCGCAAAGCGAACCCCATGGAAACAACTACCACTCTCGATACTCGCTTATCGAGATATCAACACAGGTATAACAACAATCAACACACTCATATTAACCCTCAAAGTAGTCATAGTCCCTATACGGGAGTAACTACACAAGTTAGTGGGTCGTAACATCGCCGACCCACCCCACCCTCAACCTCGAAGGGGTGACATGGTCTTTTGGGCCTGACTAAGCTGTTAATCACCCTTGGTCCACCGATAGCCTCTCCTCCACTCCGTAGCTGCCTGGTCTACTCCCACGATCAGCACAGTTCGACGCATCGGAGGTACCTACAGATGGGAGCGCTCTGTCAGGACAGCCTGTCTAACGCCGGGGAGTCCCTACACGGATCCAATGAAGGGAAGAGAAACTGCCTACCCACACGCATGCGATCCTCTTGGATCCGTCGACAACGCTTCCTAACATTTCTAATGACATGAATTCTCAAGAATTCCTCCAGGGCGCATAACCAAGATGCGGGGAAACATATATTATAACCACAAGGTTATAATATTCTCTAATGCATGCTTACAACAATATAATCACATAATCCCATCTTGATTTAAATAAATTAATATAAATGGGAACATGCATAGGTTCAGGGCTTTCCTAGCATGAAACATGGTGTCAGGATGCATAGGCCTCTATCCTCAACATTAGGGTGCATATCCCTAGCATACAAGTTTAAGGTGGGATGGATACATCATATTGATCATGCATAGATCAAGGCTTTTAAGTATAGGACATGGTGTCCAGGCATGTACGGGCCTCTATACACGATACATGGATGTATATCCCTAGCATGCAAGATATCTACATATTAGTTAGGGGGCCCCATCGATGCGCGACGCGCGTCTACGCGGGTCGAGCGCATCCCTAGAGAGGGGGGGGGGATTGGAATCAAACCACTCACCTTACAACCCGGGACCTCGCGCATCCCATCCGACGAGATCTGCAAGGTAGGGGCATCCAACTGGTGAGAAACAACACAATTTACACATAGAAAACATTAGAAATACCCAATACTCGGACAAGCATGCATACGGGCTCGCACGCATGCGAGCACCCACGTACACACGCGAGTCCGAGTGCCCCGACACCTACCCGAACACTTGGGCAGCCACACGCATGGCCCCCCGCACGCGCACGCACGAATGCACACGCACGCACGCACCCCAGCACCATCGGCGCACTGCCGCGCGCCTGCCCGCGCGCGCCCGCGTGTCCAGCCCTGCGCGCCCCCCGCGCAGCACCCCGCGCACGCCCCAGCACGCGCACGCGCACGCACACGTACACACGCGCGCACGCGCACTGGTCCCCAGCCCCGCGCCCAGGCGCATGCCAGGCGCACAGCCCGCGCGCGCGCACGCTCGCGCGCACGCCCGCGCTCACCCCGGCTCGCGCCAGCACCCGCGCGCGTATGCGCTCCCCCAGCGCCCGCCAGCGCGCGCCCAGCCCATCCTAACCTCATTTTAACCCTCTCCAACCCCTCACACACACCCTAACCCATCTACCTAGCATGCATGACTTTCCCACAACCCCTTAAGCCATAAAAGCAAGAAAAGAAGGGAAAAGGCTCACCTTGGGAGGGGAAAAGAAAGGGGGAGGTTCGGGACCCTTGACGCACCCGCGACCACCTCAACTGCCACCATCAACACCACCTCCACCTCGGCCTCCTCAGCCCTCTATGGCTGCAATCAGTGGGGGGGGGGGAAGATCATGCAAGGGAGCTTGAGAGAGAGGAGACAAACAACAACAACAACACTTACACAAGGATTTCCCCACCACTTCCTCCACCTCCTCCTCTCATTGAGGACTTTTGTCAAACACATGGGGGGGGCTTTGAAAAAAGAAAAGAGAGGGCAAGAAAGCTAGTCGACGTGGGGATTTGGGACGGGAGGGAGAGAGAGAGAGATATATATTTATCACAAATATCTTAAGGAGAAATGACCCAGTCGCCCTTTGACTAGCAATTCTGCGCATGCTTCACTGGAACAGCCATAACTTCCTGGATATAGCTCCGAATTGCTCAATACCAAGTCCATTGGAAAGCTAAGAAGAATATCTACAACTTTCATGTTTATGCCAAGGTCAAATAATCTCTCTAGATTTTTCGAAATTAGAGCTAAACATAGAGCAGGGCTGCTGCCAGAATTTCCCTCCCCGGGGTATACTTGGAAAAATACCCATAACTTTTACTACAAGAATCCAGTTGATCTAATTCCACTTCTGTAAGAAAGCTAACTCAAAACTGGACATCTCATAATAAAATCATATTTAAACCTCTTCATCTTGGATTTTAACAAAATCAAATCCAAATACCAAATTGGAAATACATAACTTCGAGGAAAAAATTATGTACCCAAATTTTCAAACAGAGCGCTCCAAATGACACAGGCACAACAACTCAAATGTCTGAAACTCCTCAACCATGGCTTGCTGCCACTCAGGGTACTCGACTGCCTCTCGATAGGATCGAGGCTCACGATTGGCATGGATAGCGGTGAGATAAGCCTGGAACTGTGGAGAATAAGTACTCATGGATGCAAAGCCAACTCGGTCAAGTGGTCCAGAGTCAAAACTGAAGCGGGCAGATGGATGACGCTCACGCTGAGGGTAGCGAATCGAGGGATGAGGATCCACATCAGAGGGAGGTGCGTCAGCCGTGGAAGACAGAGCATCAACGGAGTCATCAATAGGAGGAGGTAGAGGAGACTCAATGGAATGAGAACTAGGAGGACCATGGGAGTTGGATGTAGGAGAGCCAAGAGGAGATGAAGAACCAGAGGAGTTAGCAGTAGAAGTGCCAAGAGTAGACTCAGGGAGAGCAAAACTAGGAGCAGGCAGGGTTGGGCGCGGCACGGCAGGGCACGCGGTAGGGCAGGGCGCTCAACAGGGCGGGGTGGCAGGGTGGCGCGAGCAGTGGCAGGGGCGACGACGACGACGGATGACGGTGACATTGACGGCGATGACAACGGCTGCGATGAAGGATTCCAAAAAAAGAAAAAAAAATTAGGGTTTTTGATGTGATGGCTCTGATACCATGTTAGAGTCAGAGAATGAAATAATGGAATCCTTGTATTGCACTTAAGGTTTAATCCCTTTATATACAAGTACACATAGGATTACACGTGTAATATACTATGACATAACAGATATAATCTAACAATTATTATGAGATCTATGTTAGGTATTTTGATATTTGAGTCTTCATAAACTTAGGGTTTTGATTTATTATTTATTTTAAAGAATAGATCTATGTTTAGATTATTAAAATATGAGTTTTAAATCATACTAGGGTTATGATTTATACAAATACAAGATATGTTTTATTTTTTTTCAAGTTTTACTAATTAATAGTTTAGTTTTATAGAAAAAAAATGCGTGTTTTCATATTATTTTATGAGTTCTCATTATTTGATTATTATTTTTAATTTTCAGGATTTTTGTCTTTTCTGTTTTGTCCTTTTTGTTTTGTCTTTTCTTGGTTATGTCTTTTTTGGTTTTGTCTTTTAGTGTCTGATTATATGGTAAATGGGTTTTGATCATCTTCTTAGGTTGTGGTATATATGGATGGGTTTAGATTGTTGGGTATAAAAATTTATATCTATTAATTATGGATGGGTAACTAGGTCTTGGGCCTAGGCTTAAATCATAGATTTTAATTAGTCATTTATAAGGTTCATCTAGGTTCTAATTGCTAGCTTCGTTCTCCGGATCTAAGGTCCATTTGAGGTGAGTGGCTTACTGATCTATTTCATATGGGCTTTTACTCTAGAACTATATGTTCTTGATTCTCACATGTTAATTTAGATTAATTTTATTTGAGTGATATTATATGTTATTCATGCATTTATATTATGATAATTATGCATGATTGTGTTGTTGTACATATTGATCAAATTGCATCCCTTATTGAATAAAATTGTATGACTTAATTCTGTCATTTAAAATAGCATGAATTATGCTATTCATGTTTCAAGAATTAATATAATACATTTTTTGATGCTTATGTTTTTGAAATAATATTTGGATTAAGGATTATCATTTTTGAGATTTTTAAAAAAATTTAAAACTAGTGGAGACAACCTAGTCCTAGGAGATTTTATTAAGATGCACATCATAGCTTATTTCAGGAATAAATCCCCCGTTGTATTTTGCCTTTGGGGGGGAAGGTGTAGGACTCGAAGAGTCCTAAGATCGGTAAGGAGGTGAGGAAATTTATTCCTTGCAGCTGCGGATTCCTTTATTTGGAGTTTGCAACAACTGGGGCATCCTGTGCTGGTGTTCTCGTAGTGATGGCAACGGCGACCCATCACCGTCTTCTAGATCCGACGTCTCATCGAGGGAGCTTTTTGAGCGATTTAGTCGATTGGGGCTTGGCACACCTATTTTGGGAGAACGGTTCTTCCGATTGAAACCCCTACCCGGTCATATCATTTAAACTACATGATTTCTATGATTGAGCTAAGGATTGGGCCACGTGATTGCATTAAAATATTTTTATTGTTATATATGTGTCACTTTTAACCTTTTGGTCACCATTGGGATATTCTGGCAGTTTTTCAGTTTTTTTCGTTTTTCGATCGGAACCGTTAAAATCATGGATTGTTAGCTATCGTCCTGCGTTTGAGGACTCCGATCGAGAATCTAACTGCATATTATGTGTCCTGGTGACATTCCAAGCCACTCACAAAAATTTCATCGAATTCCGGTAACGTCTCAGAATTTCGCAGTTCCGTGGCGTATCCGAGTTTTGACCGAGCGAAAAGTCATTGGGAGACTTGACTTGGTCAAAGTTGACCTTTGACTTGGTCAAAAGGTTTTGGATTTTAGTTTGGTTGGGTTGACTAGGGTCAAACTGTACTTAGATCACCTAAACCTAGCCTAAACCTAATTAGGGCTAATCTAATTAGAGGGTGTGAGTGTGTGTGAGGTGTGGGTGTGAGTATAAAGAAATCCCACGACCAAGACTGTCACGCCCCAGGGCGGCCGTCCCCGGGACGCGGCAAGTGTATATATAATATCAGAATCTACACAGGAGGTCAATAATATATCATACACAACAACTAGAATGACACACATGCAACAAAGGGGTTGGCATGATATATACACCAAATGCGGAAGCAAAAGACTGAATCTGTAAATAAACATTCTACAGACTCGATACTCAATCATATGTCCTGTGAGAGCCAATATACACAAATACAACTGAACATATACAAACACGTGCCAAGCACGGAAATCAAATACATACAGTCAAGAAGGGATGCTGATAACCTCTGGCACTCGCGGAACGTGGCGCTGCTCCGCTACTGAAGGAATCCCTCGAAAAGCTCCAACTGCTGCTCCGGCTCTAGCTCAGGCTCAGTGACCACTGGGGAAAAACATATGCGAGGGGTGAGCCACACGCTCAGTGAACAGCACAACCCATGCATCACAGACAATATTTACCATAATTCCATTATTTATCCAGCCTCTAAGACATAACAACATAATCCAGTGGTTCGTACCTCGCCGAACCACCACACCCTCACCCTCACCCATCAATGGGTGACATAGGCTATTGGGACTGATAATCATCCATTCACAAATCCAGTAGGTCGCTCATCGCCAACCCACTACACCCTCACCCTCACCCTACCACGGGTGACATAGGATTTTGGGACTGACTAGGCTGTTGGTCACCCTTAGTCCACCGGTAGTCTCTCCTCCACTCCGTAGGCCGCTTGGTCTCCACCCACAACTTCAGCACAGTCCGTCACAATCATCGGGAGGCGCCTACTGATGTGGGTCCTCCGAAGGACGGCCTTTCTAACGCTGGGGCAGCCTCTACCGGATCCAACGAAGAAGACAATACAGCCTATCCATACGCATATGATACACTCGGATCCGCCGACAACACATCTCTACAACTCAAATGTCATGAACTCTTCAGAGTTCCTTCAGGGCGCATAACCACGATGCGGGGAAATAAGTACATTAAAAACAAGGTTGTAATATCATTGGGGGAAAGAACTCGGGAGGGCGGCGTGAGTTCCCGTTATAGGATACCTCGACAACCAAACAAGGAACACGGAGTACCCTAACCCGGGTCTCACCGCTGTCCTCGCAAGGCCCCTCCCTATAATATTATCTAAGGCATGCGATTTAACATACACTAGCATTTAATTTAATAAATAAACTAGTAGGGCGCATGCATAGGCCGAGGTTTCCTAGCATGAAAACAGGGGGACATGGTGCATGGCTCTCACACCTATCCTATGGGTGCAAGTCCCTAACATAAAAGCCTAGGGTAGCATGCATTCTGTATTTAAAATCATGCTCACATGCAATACATATTACTACAGGTTAATATAATCCACGGTGCCCCAGGAGAGGTCGGTATACGCCCAAGTGCGTATGACCCCTCTCTACTGGGTTGGATTGTCCCACTCACCAGAGATCTGGGTCGTCGCGCGACCGTCCGTCCAGATCTGCAAGAAAAACATTTATACGGTGAGTAAAATCCACAAACACACTAAAAATACCCAACAATACATTAAACTACCCCAAAATACCCCATACTCCGGCAAACGTACATACGGCACGTACGCACGCTAGCCCGAGCACTCCGGCTCACTCCCGCACCACCGGCAACCACCCGCACGGCCACCCGACCCCTCGGGTGCGCCGCCGCGCCTCAGCCCGCCACCCTGGACCCGCAGCCGAGCCACCCGGCGCGCCGCCGCCCACTGCGCCCCGCCGCAGCAGCCCGCGCGCACCCCCGCGCTCCCCGCGCACACCACGCGAGCACGCCGCACGCCCCGCGCGCCCAGCGCCTCGCCCCGCGCGCACCCCGCGCGCACCGCCAGCTCCGCCCCCCCGCGCGCACCCCGCGCGCATCGCCAACTCCGCCCCGCGCGCACCCCGCGCGCACCACTAGCCGCCTCACCGCGCCCCGCGCGCACCCCGCGCACACCCTGCACGACGCCCCGCAGCGGTGCCCAGCGCCCAGCACCCTCGGCCAGCACCCGGTACCCGCGACCCAGCGCCCAGCGCTCAGCGCCCAGCACCCGGGACCCTCACCCAGCGTCCACGCGCACGACCGCGCAACACGCGCCCAGCGCGCCTGGCAGCACGCGCCCCGCGCGCCTGCCAGCCTGCCCGCGCTGCTGCCCTCGTTGCCTGCCTGCGCGCGTCGCCGAGTGGCCCGAGCACCGCTCACGTGCACGCCCAGGGCACTGCCCGCCTGATGCCCGAGCGCCCCTGCCCTGCTCGCCTGCGCGCCCAGCCAGCTCGTTCGGCCTGCCAGCGCGCACAGCCCAGCAGCCTGCTCCGCACGCATCTCCCTGCACCCCCCGAGCGCACGCCCGCGCGCACGCCCTCGCGCGCCCAGCAAACTGGTGCACCAGCTCCCAGCCTACACGAGCTAGCCCTGCCAGCCGGCCCAGCGCGCACGCCCAGCCCTGCTGGCCCCCAGCGCCACTCGAGCGCCCGCACGCCCAGCCCTGCTGGCCCCCAGCACCGCCCGATCGCACGCACGCGCGCACGCCTGCGCGCACGCGCGCGCGCATCCGCGCCAGCCACTGCACCTGCACCACCCTGCGCTGCTGCCCTGCCCGGGACAGCAGCCCGCCTGCCCGAGCTGCACGCCTGCCAGCCCGAGCTCCACTAGCACCCACTCCGACCACCCCCACAGCCTCCGACCGCCTCCCACAGCCCTCCGACGGCCACCCACCGCCGCCAACCACCACCCAACCCCATTTCCACCCTCCTAGCATTCATCTAGGCAAGAAAGAGGGGAAAAAGAGGCTTACCAAGGGGAGGAAAGGAAATCCGGTTGCTCTCCGCGCACCGAAACCTCTCCCAAAGGGTTTCCAACGCCCCGATCTACCTCCACCACCGAGATGGCTCAAAACAGAGGAGAAGAGAGGGCGGACGGACGGGCAAAACTCGCCAGAATCCGGATTTGAAAGCACCGGAGTGTAGATCGGGACCCGATCTACACTTCCTATGCTTTAGGTTTTAAGCTTTGAGGGCTCTAGGGGGCTCAAAAGTGAGAAAAGGAGAGAGGGGAGAGAGAAAATGAAATTGGTAGGGATGATGAATAGTGATTTCGAAATTAGATCCCACCTTTATATAGTGTGCGACTTAAAAACCCAGATACGCCCCGGAACTGCGAAATTTCAGAAACGTTGCCGGAATTCAATGAAATTTTTGTGAGAGGCCTAAAATGGCACCAGGACACCAAATATGCAGTTAGATTTCCAATCGGAGTCCTCTAACTCAGGACGATAGCTAACAGTCCAAAAATTAGCGGTACCGATCGAAAACCGAAAAAAATGAAAAACTGCCAGAACGCTCCAACGGTTACCAGCAGGTTAAAAGTGACACATATATAACATTCTTCCCCCCTTAGAAAATTTTGTCCTCAAAATATGCAAAAACATCTAGGAGGGGAAAAGATGTGGATACGCATCACACTTGGCATCCTTGAGCTCCTAAGTGTCCTCGACACCGGAACGGTGCTGCCATCGCACCTCGACCAACTGGACGGTCTTGGTGCAGAGCCTCCTCACGCGGCGGTCCATGATCTCAATCGACTGCTCCACGAATGACTGTCCGGCTCAGAGACGAGCGGCTCGAACGGGATGACGTGGGCAGGATCGCGGACACACCTTTATCCAACTACGAACCCACCACTCCAAGACGGAGAGGTAAGAATTGGCGCTGAGGTGAGCCTCCGATAGAACACCAGGAAGCTCTCCTCGCAAGACGGGGACCACTCGAACCGGACATCCTTTCGAGTAAGGCGGTTAAGAGGAACAGCTATCTTCGAGAGACCCTCGTCAAGCTTCCTGCAATAACCTGCTAAACTCGTGAAGCCCCGAATCCTTGCAGGGTTCGACGGTCGATGCCAATTTGACGCGACGAGCGTCTTGTCTGGGTCCACAGATATGCCTTTACCAAAAATCACACAGCCCAAAAGGCCTTAACCTCTAACCAAAACTCGCACTTGATCTCTCATCTATCTGATGCTTCCATGGCATCCCTTGTCTGGGAAAAGAAACCTCGCGAGGGCACCATGAAATCCCGATATAGGATACCCCGACAACCAAACAAGGAACACGAAGTACCCTAGCCCGGGTTCCAACGCCGACCTCACAAGGCCCCTTAATCCAGAAAGGAACACTGGAAGAAGACATCATTTAAAGAACGCCACTAACCCTTTCCGAATCACCTACATCTAGATGATAGCTCAATGATGTCCCTCAACATCAACAACAAGACCGGACCCAACATCATTGGGAACGGTCCAACGGAATCTTGGGTCACGAGCGACCCGTCTTCGCCTCATCCACACCCTCACTCCCTAAAGGAGACATTTTGGGACTTTGGGAGAGACTTAGACTGCTCTCTACCCCTGGTCCACCGGTAGCCTCTCCCCGCTCCGTAGCTCGCCTGGTCCTCTGACCGGGAGCCTGTCTAACGCCGGGGCTGTACTACTCGGATCCGACGAAGGGGAGAGCGATTCCACGCTCGCGACACCATTCAATAATCTCTTACCGGGTAGCCCCTACCTAGCATACTCCCAAATTCAGTACCCCTCCGACTGCATCGGTGGTACCTACTGATGGGAACTCTCTGCCAGGACGGCCAAAACCCGGCTTCCTTAACCCAAACAACCACTCTTAATACTCACTCATCCAGATACCCCACACAGTTGCATAATAACCACCAACTACACACACAACTATCCTTATACTAGAGAGCTGGGAACACAAGATGATACCTCGAACCATGACACCCGAAGGCTGCGCCTCCTCGGCCGCAAGCGCTGCAACTCTGCCCTGGACCAACCGCGGCTGAGGAGCAGGGGCACGCCTCGTCGGCTGCACAGGCTGCTGCTGACGCTGAGGCTGCTGCTGCTGCTGGCGTGGAAGCTGCTGCTGCAAGAAGTGCGGCTGCTGAGGTGGCACGCGGGGTCGGCCAGCATCAGGGCAATGGTATCTGATATGCCCGATGCGCTGACAATGGAAGCAGCGCCGCTTCTCCGGCTGCATGGACTGGATGGGCACTGCTGCAATGGGTGCTGGATCCCACTCTGGCACCGCATCAGCTGGAGGAGAGGCAGCCGCTGACTGATCGAAGCGGGGCCTCTTCCTCTTGCGCTGCCTCTGGTCCTGACTCCCGGAAGGACTCTGATCTGCAGAAGGGGTCGGAGCCCTCACCTGGATCCCGAGGTCTCTCTCGACGGTCTTCGCTCGAGACACTAAGTCGGAGTACCTCGTGAAAGCGTGGGCGGTGACGTGCACCCGGATAGCGCTGCTGAGACCGAGCTCGAATCGACGGCACCTCGACTCCTCGTCCATCACCAACGCTGGAGCGAATCGGGACAGCCTCGTGAAGCGTGTAGAGTAGTCAGCAACCGACATGGAGCCCTGCGTCAATTGCTCGAACTCCCGCATCACGATCTGACGCGTCGAAAAGGGAAGTACTCCTCCAAGAAATACCTCCGAAAACCCGCCCAAGATAGCTGCTCCACTCCCTCTGGGATGTCCACCACTCGGGTAGCCCACCAGTCGGCGGCGTCACCCTTCAGCATGAAGGTGGCCAGGGTGACTCGCTGGCGATCGGTGCAAAGCATGGCCGCGAAAATGGTATCCACCTCCCTCAACCAACGCTCTGGTGCAAGGGGATCTGCCGACTGCCCATGAAACTCGGGAGGATGGAGCTTCAGAAAGGCGCTGAGGCCGCTCTGCCGCACTCGCGCTGCCGCCTCTAGCTCCTCCTCCCTCTGCAGGGGATCCTCAACTCCTACCGCCGGAACTGCCACAGGAACTGGGGGTACATCAGGTACCACAGGCGGATCTGCCACCAAGGGGACCTGCGGAACTGCCTCGCGGGTCACCCTCAGCTCCTGAATCTCCCTAGCCTGCTCTGCCAACATCCGCGTCTGTGTCTCCACCAAATCAGCCAACCGAGCGAAAGCACGCTCCCAAGCAGGAGGCTCCTGCGTCAAGGGCTCTCCGGTAGCATCCTCGTCTCAGAATTTCGCAGTTTCGGGGCGCATCCGGGTTTTGACTGAGCGAAAAGTCATTGGGAGACTTGACTTGGTCAAGGTTGACCTTTGACTTAGTCAAAAGGTTTTGGATTTTAGTTTGGTTGGGTTGACTAGGGTCAAACTGTACTTAGATCACCTAAACCTAGCCTAAACCTAATTAGGGCTAATCTAATTAGAGGGTGTGAGTGTGTGTGAGGTGTGGGTGTGAGTATAAAGAAATCCCACGACCAAGACTGTCACGCCCCAGGGCGGCCGTCCCCGGGACGCGGCAAGTGTATATATAATATCAGAATCTACACAGGAGGTCAATAATATATCATACACAACAACTAGAATGACACACATGCAACAAAGGGGTTGGCATGATATATACACCAAATGCGGAAGCAAAAGACTGAATCTGTAAATAAACATTCTACAGACTCGATACTCAATCATATGTCCTGTGAGAGCCAATATACACAAATACAACTGAACATATACAAACACGTGCCAAGCACGGAAATCAAATACATACAGTCAAGAAAGGATGCTGATAACCTCTGGCACTCGTGGAACGTGGCGCTGCTCCGCTACTGAAGGAATCCCTCGAAAAGCTCCAACTGCTGCTCCGGCTCTAGCTCAGGCTCAGTGACCACTGGGGAAAAACATATGCGAGGGGTGAGCCACACGCTCAGTGAACAGTACAACCCATGCATCACAGACAATATTTACCATAATTCCATTATTTATCCAGCCTCTAAGACATAACAACATAATCCAGTGGTTCGTACCTCGCCGAACCACCACACCCTCACCCTCACCCATCAATGGGTGACATAGGCTATTGGGACTAATAATCATCCATTCACAAATCCAGTAGGTCGCTCATCGCCAACCCACTACACCCTCACCCTCACCCTACCACGGGTGATATAGGATTTTGGGACTGACTAGGCTGTTGGTCACCCTTAGTCCACCCGTAGTCTCTCCTCCACTCCGTAGGCCGCTTGGTCTCCACCCACAACTTCAGCACAGTCCGTCACAATCATCGGGAGGCGCCTACTGATGTGGGTCCTCCGAAGGACGGCCTTTCTAACGCTGGGGCAGCCTCTACCGGATCCAACGAGGGGGACAGAACAGCCCATCCATACGCATATGATCCACTCGGATCCGCCGACAACACATCTCTACAACTCAAATGTCATGAACTCTTCAGAGTTCCTCCAGGGCGCATAACTACGATGCGGGGAAATAAGTACATTAAAAACAAGGTTGTAATATCATTGGGGGAAAGAACTCGGGAGGGCGGCGTGAGTTCCCGATATAGGATACCCCGACAACCAAACAAGGAACACGGAGTACCCTAACCCGGGTCTCACCGCTGTCCTCGCAAGGCCCCTCCCTATAATATTATCTAAGGCATGCGATTTAACATACACTAGCATTTAATTTAATAAATAAACTAGTAGGGCACATGCGTAGGCCAAGGCTTCCTAGCATGAGAACAGGGGGACATGGCTCTCACACCTATCCTATGGGTGCAAGTCCCTAACATAAAAGCCTAGGGTAGCATGCATTCTGTATTTAAAATTATGCTCACATGCAATACATATTACTACAGGTTAATATAATCCACGGTGCCCCAGGAGAGGTCGGTATATGCCCAAGTGCGTATGACCCCTCTCTACTGGGTTGGATTGTCCCACTCACCGGTTATCTGGGTCGTCGCGCGACCGTCTGTCCAGATCTGCAAGACAGACATTTATACGGTGAGTAAAATCCACAAACACACTAAAAATACCCAACAATACATTAAACTACCCCAAAATACCCCATACTCGGGCAAACGTACATACGGCACGTACGCACGCTAGCCCGAGCACTCCGGCTCACTCCCGCACCACCGGCAACCACCCGCACGGCCACCCGACCACTCGGGTGCGCCGCCGCGCCTCAGCCCGCGCGCCCAGGCGCCGCCGGGCCCCTACCCGCCGCCCTGGACCCGCAGCCGAGCCACCCGGTGCGCCGCCGCCCACTGGGCCCCGCCGCAGCAGCCCGCGCGCACCCCCGCGCTCCCCTCGCACACCACGCGAGCACGCCGCACGCCCCGCGCGCCCAGCGCCTCGCTCCGCGCGCACCGCCAACTCCGCCCCCCCGCGCGCACCCCGCGCGCACCGCCAACTCCGCCCCGCGCGCACCACTAGCCGCCTCACCGCGCCCCGCGCGCACCCTGCACGACACCCCGCAGCGGTGCCCAGCGCCCAGCACCCTCGGCCAGTACCCGGTACCCGCGACCCAGCTCCCAGTGCTCAGCGCCCAACACCCGGGACCCTCACCCAGCGTCCACGCGCACGCCCGCGCAACACGCGCCCAGCGTGCCTGGCAACACGCGCCCCGCGCGCCTGCCAGCCTGCCCGCGCTGCTGCCCGCGTTGCCTGCCTGAGCGCGTCGCCGAGTGGCCCGAGCACCGCTCGCGTGCACGCCCAGGGCACTGCTCGCCTGATGCCCGAGCGCCCCTGCCCTGCTCGCCTGCGCGCCTAGCCAGCTTGCTCGGCCTGCCAGCGCGCACAGCCCAGCAACCTGCTCCGCACGCATCTCCCTGCACCCCCCGAGCGCACGCCCGCGCGCGCACCCGCGCGCACGCCCTCGCGCGCCCAGCAAACTGGTGCACCAACTCCAAGCCTACCCGAGCTAGCCCTGCCAGCCGGCCCAGCGCGCACGCCCAGCCCTGCTGGCCCCCAGCGCCAGTCGAGCGCCCGCACGCCCAGCCCTGCTGGCCCCCAGCACCGCCCGAGCGCACGCACGCGCGCACGCGCGCGCGCATCCGCGCCAGCCACTGCGCCTGCACCCCCTCCGCTGCTGCCCTGCCCGAGACAGCAGCCCGCCTGCCCGAGCTGCACGCCTGCCAGCCCGAGCTCCTCTACCACCCACCTCCGACCACCACCACAGCCTCCGACCGCCTCCCACAGCCCTCCGACGGCCACCCACCGCCGCCAACCACCACCCAACCCCATTTCCACCCTCCTAGCAAGCATCTATGCAAGAAAAAGAGGGAAAAGAGGCTTACCAAGGGGAGGAATGGAAATCCGGTTGCTCTCCGCGCACCGAAACCTCTCCCAAAGGGTTTCCAACGCCCCGATCTACCTCCACCACCGAGATGGCTCAAAACAGAGGAGAAGAGAGGGCGGACGGACGGGCAAAACTCGCCGGAATCGGGATTTGAAAACACCAGAGTGTAGATCGGGACCAGATCTACACTTCCCGTGCTTTAGGTTTTAAACTTTGAGGGCTCTAGGGGGGTCAAAAGTGAGAAAAGGAGAGAGGGGAGAGAGAAAATCAAGTTGGTAGGGATGATGAATAGTGATTTCGAAATTAGATCCCACCTTTATATAGTGTGCGACTTAAAAACCCAGATACGCCCCGGAACTGCGAAATTTCGGAAACGTTGCCGGAATTTAATGAAATTTTTGTGAGAGGCCTAAAATGGCACCAGGACACCAAATATGCAGTTAGATTTCCAATCGGAGTCCTCTAACTCAGGACGATAGCTAACAGTCCAAAAATTAGCGGTACCGATCGAAAACCGAAAAAAAATGAAAAAAACTGCCAGAATGCTCCAACGGTTACCAGCATGTTAAAAGTGACACAAATATAACAAAGACAAAACCGCCCCTATTCATCGTCGTCTCCAAAATTTCTCTCTCTCTCCCTCTCTTTAAAACCACAAAGAGAAAGGTTAGATCTCATCCCGATCTATCCACTGGTGATCTCGGATTCGAGTTCCGGTGTGTTTAACCCCTTCTCACGCCCTCCTTTCTCCTCTGTTTTCAGCCATTTCGAGGGCTGAGGAAGAGCTCGGTGGTGGTGGCCTTGGAGGAGGTGTTTCGGTGCGCGGAGAGCAACCGAACTTCCCTTCCTTCCCTTCCTTCCTTGGGTAAGCCTTCTTTCCTTCCTTTTCTTTCTTAGATGCTTGTTAGGAGGATGTTTTTGAGTTGGGGTGGCTGTGGGTGGCGGAGGGTGGCGGTTGGTGGCCGTCGGGGTGGTGGAAGGGCTGTCTCGGGTGGGCTGTGCGCGCAGGAAGGCAGTGCTCGGGCAGGCAGGCAGCGTGCAGGCAGGCAGTGCTCGGGCAGCGTCGGCGTGTGCGCGAGGGCGTGCGCGCAGGCGTGCGTGCGGGCGGAGCTCGGTTCAGGCGCATGCGGGCAGCGGCACGCGCAGGCAGGCACGCGCAGGCGGGCGAGCTGCGGGCAGGCGCGCTAGGCGCGTGCTGACAGGCTCACTGGGCGCGTGCGGTCGGGCGCGCTGGGCGCAGTGCGCGGTGTGCGCGCGGAGCGCTGCGCAGGGGCGCGTGGACGAGCGGGTGGCATGCGGGGTGCGCGCGGGGCGAGGCGTTGGGGCGCAGGGCGTGCGGGTGTGCGCGCAGGTTGCTGCGCTGGGGCACAGTGGGCACGCGGTGCACCCGGAAGGCTCGGCAGGGTGTCCGGGAGTGCGGGCTGGGCTCGGCTGTGCGACTGGGCGCACGGGCTGGGGCGCGGCTGTGCGCCTGGGTCGGGTGGCCGTGCGTGCAGCTGTCCAGGGGGTTCGGGAGTGAGTCGGGGTGCTCGGGCTCACGTGCGTACAGGCCGTATGTACGCTTGTCCGAGTGCTGTGTATTTTTAATGTATTTTTGGGTTTATTTGTGTATTTTACTCACCGATTTGATTACCCTTTCTTGCAGATCTTGACAGACGGTCGCGTGACGACCCGACTATCGGTGAGTGGGACAATCCAACCCAGTAGGGAGGCGTTATATGCACTTGGGCGTGTACCGTCCTCCCCTGGGGCACCATGGATTTATATTAACTTGTTGTAATGTGTAATCCATGCAAGCATGATAAAAATGTAGTATGCATGCTACCCTAGACTTTGTATGTTAGGGACTTCACCCTTAGGATATGTGTAAGAGCCATGCATCCTGTTACCCTGTTCTCATGCTAGGAAGCCTCGGCCTATGCATGTGTCCTACTAGTTTAATTTATTAAATTAAATGCTAGCATATGAATATTAGCATGTCTTAGATAATATTATAAAGAGGGGCCTTGCGAGGTCAACATTGAGACCCGGGCTAGGGTACTCCGTGTTCCTTGTTTGGTTATCGGGATGTCCTATATCGGGACCTCACGCTGCTCTCCCAAGGTTTTTTTCCCCAATAATATTATAACCCTTGTTAATAATTATTATTATATATGTTCCCCGCATCCTGGTTATGCACCCTGGAGGAATTCTGAAGAATTCATGACATTAGAGTTGTTGTGATGTGTTGTCTGCGGATCCGAGTGGATCATATGCGATGGATAGGCTATTCTGTTCCCTTCGTTGGATCCGTGTAGAGACTGCCTCGGCGTTGGAAAGGCTGTCCCGTGCAGGGGCTCCCATCAGTAGGCACCGCCTGATTTGGGACGGACTGTGCTGAATGTGGGGGTGGCCAAACGGCCTACGGAGTGGGGAGAGACTATCGGTGGACCAAGGGTGACCATCAGCCTAGTCAGTCCCAATATCCTATGTCACCATATTGAGGGGTGAGGGTGAGGGTGCGGTGGGTCGACGATGTAACGACCCACTGGATTGTAAGTCCCAATATCCTATGTCACCTATTGAGGGGTGAGGGTGAGGGTGTAGTGGGTTGGCGATAGCGACCCACTGGTATTTTATAGTTGTTGCCATTTTTGTTGTAATAGCCCGGATCCTCTTCTGCCGACTTATGCTAATATTTACGTGTTTGGATTGTAAAATAGGATAATTTTATGTTATTAAGCTGTTGGTCCTTATTATTCTTGAAGCCTTGCATTTGGTTACATTTTCAGAAAGCACCTTCGAGGCATAATTGGATTTTGCGCTAAACATATGAAGTCTTCATTTTTGAGTTATCTCTCATATAAAATTAGTTTGGTGTCATTTGGAGCTGTATTAGAAAAGTTATGGTTGTTTTACCGTTTATGCCCATATAAGAAGGAAATTGCGAGGTCTTCTTTGTCGTTATTTTTAATATAGTTGGAGGCTTCTTTTGATCTTGGTCTAGACATAGAAGTTATAGATATTTTCGTTACCTTTCCAACAGAAGTTGAATCATTTGAAGTGGACTCTCCTACAACAAGATATAGCGGTTTGAGTCGAGGCTGCGCAGGTTATTAAGGAAGGGTACTTTGGTAATTTTAGCGGATTTATAAATTTCATTTGATTGTTAGGTGAGTCGGTGGCGTGGGTGGTTATATATGTGAGAGAGGAGAGTCGTCCGAGACTCATTTGAGGGAAAATAAAAAAGGGGAAAAATTAGGAAAAATTAGGAAAAGCTTCGTGGAATATTTTTCGTGTCATACTGGGTAAGGATTCTTGTTCTTTTCATCGTTATTCTTCATCTAGGGTTGTTCTATTTTAGTTCTAAATTAAAAATTGTGATTTGGGACTGAAATATGAATTTGTTTTTGGGGCTGGGTAAATAAGAATTGGAGAGTTATTTTTATTGCGTTAACTTAGGGTTTGTATTTAGGACATCAGATTTGATTTGGGGGAAACTGAGAATTTCTTGATTATTAGGATTATATGTTAGTATCTGATTGAGATTATATTTTTATCAGTGGATTTCCTCTCTGCCTGTTTTAAGAGTTGGAATAGGGTGAGTCCAGTTGAGGTGGTGAATTGCGAGGTAAGTAACCCGATCGATATTTGTTTGTCCTACATTCCATTCCACGTGGTATTGTTATAAGTGACCCAATATTTGTGTTTGTTATTTCCAATTCCGCGCTTCATTGTTGTTTCTTATCATCTCTGATATTGTTGAGACCCGATCGGTTACTATACTATATTGTTGAGACCCATAATTATTCATGTCACCTTTATTAATTAGAATTGTTTCTCATTGAGGCTTGCTTCATATTTATCCACTATAATTCAATTATCATTCGAGAGTGTGGTTTATGTTATCCCAGTTCAGATTAGTCTTTGAAGTGTCATTATTGAGGTTTGCTTCGTGATTCATCATCATTATCTAATCGTTGTCATTTATCATTGTTCTAGACAGTTTTCGAGAGTTACTAAATCTATAGTTGATTTGTGAGCCTTCTTTGATCATGATGTATCCATCCCAGTGTCTTGCCATTGATCTATGATCTGCATGGTCGTGCTGTCCGACCATGAAGCCTTGTACTGTGTGTGTTTCATTGCTTGTATATTACCTCTTGAATTTGTATTCTTGGAGTTGGATGACCATAGACCTTACAGTGAGGGTTGAGGATTACCTCCCCAGCGCGCATGAGTACGTACGGTCCAGCGAGGGGGACTTGAGAATACCCTGCCGTGCCTGGACGTTCCGAGGGCCAGGTAGCGATTCCGCGGTGGACGTTCCGAGGGCCACACGCGAGAGGTATAGATGTGGACATCCCGGACATAGGGGCCGAGATGGGGTCATGTAGATGGTCTATCCGAAGCTTCAGTCATTCAGGAGCCAGAGTTGTGATTCCCTTATCATTCTTGTAGAGTTGTGACATCTCGAGTGCCATCAATGAGTTAATTGACCTTCTTTGCTTGATGGGTGATTTCAGAGTATGTGCCTTCAGTCCAGTGGTGTTGCTTCTTGATGATATCTATTGGTCCTATCACTTGTGATGTGTTCGTTTGAGCTATTCATTCCTATTTTTATATATCAGCGATGTTATTGTTCTCTATCATAGAGTGCTTTCATGTGTTATTATGCTTTGACCTGATGTTGACGAAGCTTGACTTTGATGTCATCCTTGTTTTCCTTATGCGTGGAATGTCTGGGTTGCTTACTGAGCATCTTTCGCTCATTCTATTCTATTTTCCTATTTTTGCAGAGTAGAGGCGGGGGTTCTTGGGCGTTGACTTTGTCTTCTTTTGGGGGTCACGTCCAGTTGGTGATAGGTATATATATGTAGATATGGATAATGTTGATGTTTTGGATCTGTATATGATTATTTTTGGTAGAGGCTGGTCTAGTGAACCATGCCTATGTTAAATGCTCTATATATATGGATGACTGTATATGAGGTGTGTTAGATGCTCTGTTGACTGCTTAAACTTTCCTGGGTGAGTTTATATAGGTGATTATATATTTCTTGATGATTATATGTTATCCCAGGGTTGTTACCAGATGAGTTTATATAGGGTGGTTATTTCGATGTTTTTTTTTTATATAAAAGAATGGTGAGTTTTGAGGCACGTGGCGTGCACGTGTCGAGGGTTTGGGACACGGGCCGTCACATTTGTGGCTTTTAATAATGAGTTTGTGGTTAATAATATCTGGTGGTTAATATATCTGTGATGCATGGGTCGTGCTGTTCACTGAGCGTGTGACTCACCCCTCGCATAATATTTTTCCCCAGTGTCATCTGAGTCGGATTTAGAGGAGGAGCTCCCCGAGGGACTTCATCAGTAGCGGAGTAGCGCCACGTCCCTTGAGTATCAGAGGCCATCAGCATCCCTTTTGATTGTATGTGTTATATTCTGTGCTTGGGCACGCGTTTGTATATTATTTGGATGTCTTTGTATATATTGGCTTTCACAGGACAGTTGATTATGTATCGAGTCTGTAATATGTTTTTGGATTACAGATTCAGTCTTTTAGCTTCCGCTATTTGTGTATATATCATGTCAGCCCTGCTTTTGTCTGTGTTGTCATTTTAGCTGTTGTGTGAGTATGTTATTGAACTCCTGTTAGACTGATATCATATATACACTTGCCGCGTCCCGGGGACGGCCGCCCTGGGGCGTGACATTTATGTTCATGATTTTAAATTGATTTATTAAAGGAAATCCTTGTTTTCAACATAACTTTATATATATATATAGGATAATATATCTGCGAGTCTATTTACTGAGTTAATCGCTCATCCTATTCCAAATTGTTGGTTGTTTTATAACCAATTAGCCCATCTTTTGAGGACCAAGACAAAGCTTGAACTTTTCATATGTTTTAGGGATCTTGTCGAGGTAACAGTGTTGGAGAATAAATAATAGTATTTGGATTTATTTTAGTTTAGATGGCTCCTACAAGGGTGGTTTAGTATGTCTTTCCATTCTAGTATTTTTTTTCGCCAGACTCTGATATTTTGTAACACCATTAGTGGTTTGAAAACTTTGGATATTGTTTTTATGTTTTATCATTTTCAGTTTTATTATATTAGTATTGTAAAAAAAAAGTGCAAATTTTTGTTTTGTATTTTATATAAGTGTGGTAGCGACCTGTTTATTGTCCGATTAGCGGTTTGGTAAATGTGAGGCGTTACAATATTCCCCCATTAATTCACGTCTATATGAGAGCAATTATTTTGAAACAAAATATTTCACCATTAAATCAGGGTTATATGAGAGGAATTATTTAAAACTCTATTCGAGGGTCATCAAGTAACACAATGGACATCTATCTATGAGCATGGTTGATGTAGGAGCCATTTTTCCGAGCCCAATGGCAGAGCACCACGTGTTCACGGTCCATGACCCGATGAACAGGGGCTCATGGTCCGAGTAGCCCACTTTTCGTAAGTTCGGTCCATCAGCCCACTCACATCCGATGACCAGAAAATTTCAAGTTAGATTTGGGATAAAAAAATCCCAATAAAATATATAATTTTTTGGATTATTAATGCAGATTTCTAGATATAGAAAGGTCAACCGTTATCCTAGGGCAACCCTAACCAGCTTTATAAATAGAGAATCAGCCTTCTCTTTTTACAAAAACCCTAGCCCCTTCCCGTGTGTTCGATGTTCAAGAGCTTGGATCACCGGCAATAACCACCACCACCATCCAGTCAGAGGAGAGCGGGAGTGGAAGGATCTGACAACCCAAATCCGGTTCACAGATTTGTCCCATCCAATTGATCTCTTCATTATGTCATTTTCAAGGGAGAGACTGTATGAGAAGAACATTTTTAGAAGCTGGCCAAGAGTCTTATTTTAGATTGGGGGAATATATGTGTAGGGTCAGGGGGGTATTACTTTCCAGGCTGGAAAACTTATAATGGGTTAATGGCCTCTGGCCGGCCCAATACAAGTTCCCATGTGACTTTCCTTATTTTTTTGTTATGCTGTCGTCCCGTAATATATCAAGGCTTCGGTCTACAGGTCAAAAAAAAAATAATCAGTTATAATACTAATGGATAAAAATTGCAACAGTCCACTAAGTTGACCTAATATTCATTTTTATTCGTATACGTGAAATTCACGTAAAAGTAAACAATATGTTGGATTTCATTATTATGTCCAGTAGATGATGCATCAATAATCCTCTAGAATTGGGAAGGATGAACTGATGGTTGAATATAAGGGGATACTTGAATGAAAATCTATAGGAAAATAATACACGCAACCCCATTGCAATAATACACTCACCATTTAAATTGCATACTGTTATATGAAATAAAGTTTATACTAAGATACGTTAGTGTATTTTTTTCATGATAAAAAACAAAAAAAATTTGGGTCATACACTATGATAGACCCTATACACTATGATAGTAAAATATATATTACATTATCATAGCGTATGAGGCTGTAAAATGGACTGCGTGTATCAGCGCTCAAATCTATATGGTGTTTTTTTTAATTAGAAACATCAAATAGGAATAGGATGAATTAACTTTAGGATAATGTTACACCTTAACTTTAAGGTGTAACAACACCTTAACTTTAAGGTGCTGAAATGGAGAGTATTGAATGAAGGGCGCGGCTATCCACACCAAACGTTTGGCTTAACTCACCATAAAAAAAAACCCGGTGTTTGGTTGTTCCCATCAATCCAGGTCGACCGAACTTGGTCGCCATTTCAGGTTTTGGACGACAGAATTTAGTCGTCATTTTAGGTTTTGGGCGACCGAAATTAGTCGAACAGGGTCCAGAATTATATTTACCTGTTCTTTGTAAACAAATAAATTTTTGGGTTTATCCATCATATTCTACATTTATTCTTTTATCCAAATAACAGTTAAGGGACTAAAAAAAATATAAATAGGTATACTTTCAATTAATTCAAATTTTTATAGAAAAATATCTTATTAGACAAATATATATCATTTTTAAGCTTTGTTTGAATTCGTAGTTAAGCGGATTCTTTGTTTAAAAACAAAAAAAACCTACCAGTTGATCTAAACACGTTTTATATTTAGTTTTTAAAAATTTATCCGTCACTTATGTAAAAAAATTGTTCTTATGTTCTACATTTAAGAATAATAATTGATTCTCCGTACATTACAACTCAGACTTGGAGTGGCATGAAAGATCCAAAGAGGATACACGTCATGGGATTAAGTTTCCAAGGAAAAAAATTAAAAACTTTATTACAAATTCTGTTCAACCAAATTCGGTCGCCCGAAACCTGAAATGGTGACCAAGTTAGGTCGCCCAAAATATGAAATGACGACCAAGTTCGGTCGCCGAAAACTTAAAATGACGACCAAGTTTCGTCAACCTGGCCGGATCAGTGGGAATAGAAAAAACACCATTTTTTCTTTTTTTTATTAGTGGGGTAAGATAACGACTTGGTGGGGATAGAGGCGCCCTTCTTAGAATCCTGCGTTCTAAACTCAGCTTTTCAAAATCGTTATTTTATGATCTTTTTAATTGTTAGATTTTTTAGCTTAAAAATGTAGGATAGTGGTTGAAAAAGTTAAACACTGAAAATTTGTTTGGATCCGCGTTTTACAATCTTTAACTTCTCAAATGCAGAATCTATCCGAATGCATATCCAAAAGGGCTGGACCTTAGACTCTGTTTGGAAACCATTTAGGCCCTGTTTCGTTCATTGTCATTTTGAGATGGATTTTGATTCCATGTGAGATTACAAGGAAAGTATGCAAAATCTAGTGTTTTTAGTTGGTGGTAATTTTAATGGTAATTGTATGCCTCATTGGATTTAGAATCAAAGCATGTGGGAAAATAGGATGGAATCAAATTCCCACCCTTTTTTGTGATAATCTTAAAATCAACCATGATTCTTAAATTATATAACTATTCTATCATTTATAAATTAATTAAATTATTATCTACGTCCCTTCTAAAAATTACAAATTATTTATTGTCTTCTAACTTTAGAAATTTTTTTTTACTTTAGGTTATTAATATTCCATTGTTTGAAGTTTTTAGGAGAGTTCATAATACTCAACTAATTTAGAAAGATTACTATTATTATGTGTTTAATTATATAATTGGTTGTTTTATTTATGTATTCATTAAATATTTATAAAAATATTTATTAAAAGATTACTCATGTTTTCTAATTTTGTTATGGGTAAAGAAATAATAGGAAGGGTATTTTGGACATTTAAACAAAATTTATTTATCATTTTCCATGTGAACTAAACACTAGAAAATGATTCTTTGCAAAAATACACTAGCGAACCAAACAGTCTTGTGGAATATGAATTTTTAGTAAAATAATTTTTAAAATAAATTTATTAAAAAATTAACACGAATCAAATGGGCCTTTTAAATGTACTTCGAATGGATTTCCAAAACCACCTATTTTAAATGAACAGCAAGTGACTGATTCTTGTTTCTTGCGGCTTTGAAAGCCCCATTTGTAAAGCAACAAAACAACAACACTTTGGTCAAATATGTTGTTTTAGGAATGACAAACTCATCGTATTGTAAAAAATACATTTAATGTCATGAACTGAGCATTTGATAATAGCTCCCTAACTAGTTATAGGAGCCCAAATTAGCTTTTCTATATTAGATTCGGGCGCTATTACATTAAATCTTTTTTTACAGTCTAAAATGTAATCTCATTTATATAGTTAGAAATCCAATGAAACATATACATCATTAAAAGAGGTATATACCTTATTAAAAATAAGGGTAAAATACATTTGGACCCTCTTATTAAACCTTCACCTGTTTAACATTTCATCTTCTTCAATTTATTGTGCCATTAGGGTAAAAGTTGCATTATCGCAGAATCGGCGAGAAGGTATCCATTTTCACTCATCTTAATTTTTTTTCTTGTCATAAAATTCTAATATTGATTTTAACTATGGAACACATGATTTTGGTTATAGATTCGTATGACTGAAACTTGAAAGATGAATAACAATGAAGGATCGG
This sequence comes from Acorus gramineus, assembly GCA_030737835.1. Lineage (NCBI taxonomy): Eukaryota > Viridiplantae > Streptophyta > Magnoliopsida > Acorales > Acoraceae > Acorus > Acorus gramineus. Next base: position 137,396 of record JAUJYN010000038.1, on the reverse strand, counting down.
CAACGATAATGTGATGAGCTACTCACCTTCACTGAGACCCAATTTTATTCACATTAAGTTGACACTCACTTTGGGTCTCATTTTATTTTGGGTAAAATATCAAGGCAAAGGGGAGATTTTTTTTTATATTCTATTTGGATTTTGATAATTTGATAGATGGGGACCACTTAATTATTCACATCAGGTTGACAGTCACTTTAGGTCTCATTTTATTTTGGGTACAATATCAAAGCAAAGGGGAGATTTATTTTTATTATATTTCGATTTTGATAATTTGATAGATGGGGACTACTATAATCTTGATAATATCGCATTGGGCGTGTCTATCCTCACCAAACATTTCCCTTAACCCACCAGCAAAAAAAAAAAAAAAAAAAAAAAATCAGTGTTTGGCTGTTCCCACCAATCCAGGTTGATCGAACTTGATCACCATTTCAGATTTTGGACGATCGAACTTGGTTGTCATTTTACGTTTTGGGCGACTGAACTTAGTCTCCATTTCAGGTTTTGGGTGACCGAAATTGGTCGAACAGGGTCCAGAACTATATCTACCTATTCTTTGTAAACAAATTAATTTTTGGGTTAATCCATCATATTCTACGTTTATTCTTTTATCCAAACAACAGCTAAGGGACTGGAAAAAAAATGTAAGTATGTATACTTTCAATTAATTCAGTTTTTTATAGAAAATATCTTACTAGTCAAATATATATCATTTTTAAACTTCGTTTAAATTTGTGGTTAAGCGGATTCTTTGTTTTAAAAAAAAAAAACCTACCAGTTCATCCAAACACATTTTATATTTGGCTTTTGAAAATGTCCCTCACTTATGTAAAAAAATTATTCCTATGTTTTACATTTAAGAATAATGATTGATTCTCTCTATATTACAACTCAAATTTGGAGTGGTATGAAGGATTCAATGAGGATACACGTCACGGGTTTAGGTTTTCAAAAAAAAAAAAATTATAAACTTTATCACAAACCCTGTTCGACCAAGTTTGGTTGCCCAAAACTTGAAATGACGACCAAGTTAGGTTGTCCAAAACATACAATAACGATCAAATCTAATCGCCCAAAACTTAAAGTGGCGACCAAATCTAGTCGAACTAGCCGGATTGGTGGGAACGAAACGAAAAAAACACCTTTTTTTTTATTGGTGGGTTAAAGAAAATGATTGGTGGGGATAGAGACGCCCTTGAATGAAAGTTCTACGAAAATATTTTCATTGAAAATTTGCTACTAATCAAACAAAATTTCATGTGGCTTATGGAGCATGGTACATCTCTCAATGAGGAATGAAATCATGTGGTACCCACTTCAAGAAAAGAATATAATTGATCAAATCAATGTGAAAAATTAAATTTATATTTAGAAATGTAGTGAACATTGACACTTTGACAGCTTGCAAAATCAATGTCTGGAAATGGATGACTTTGGCAATCCATAATGTCAAGAAATAAAAAATAAGAAAGCATCTTTTCAAACAATAATAATAAGAAACACGCTCCCCTCCCGGCGAGGTGGTTGACGTGTACCCGCTTCATGCGGTTGACAAGGGGTCGATCCCCGCCAAACCCCTTATATATGGGGCGTCTGTGCTTGGGTTTAAAGACTTCGGATCACGTTGTATCTGCCCTTCATGGGCCTTTGCTCATACACAATAATAAAAAAAAAATTCATTGCAGGAATCTTCATCTAAAACAAGGGACATAAAGACAAAATGTATGTAGTGTTGGATAATAGAGTGAAGGTGAAGAGAAAGGAACAGAACATTTGCTATTTTCTCCTCAGCTGGTCACGTTATATTGAACGCTTCACCATGGCCTGTCTGGAACAATGGTCAAATTGAATTTTTTTTGGGTAGCTCTAGCCCCACCATGCTATTTTCTGTCCCCACCTACTGACTGATCCCACAAACCATGCCCAATGTAAAACATGATCCCACCACCGTATATAATGCATACAAGTGAAATTCTAATCCCACCACTCTCTAAGTTTTCTTCTTTTTTTCTTCCCTCCTCTCTGCCTCCTACTCGAAATTTTTTTTCTCTCTCTTCTCCTCTCCTCTCCCTCTCACCTGATCTGCCCTCCTTTCCTCTCCCTCCCATCACACCAGCCATTGAAAAAGAAGAACTCACGCCATTATCCACTATCCCTTTAGCACATACAGGTATTTATCCTTGTTTGTTCTTGAATGTATATTTTTTTTTATCTTATTCTTAGGGTGTATTGGAATGAGAGATTGATTATTGAACAAAAAAATTATTTAGGGTTTGGGATAGAAAACCAATATGTGGTTGAAATAATAGTCATTCAAAAAATAAAATAAGGTTTGTGATAGAAATCTAGGGTTTGAGATAGAAACTCAACATGTGATTATTCAAAAAATAAAATTAGGGTATGGGATAGAAATCTATGGTTTGGGATAGAATGTGCATTGAAATCTAGGGTTTGGGATATACTGTGGATAGAAACCTAGGGTTTGGAATAAAATATGGATTGAAAGATTGGTTTTAAAAACAAAATTGTGTTTGGGATAGAAGCATATGGTTTGTGATAGATGTGGATTGAAACCTAAGTTTTGGAATAAAACATGGATTGAAAAATTGGTTAGTAAAAAAAAAAATGGTTTGGGATATAAACATATGGTTTGGGATAGAATGTGGATTAAAACATAGGGTTTGGGATAGAATGTGGATACAAAGATTGGTTATTCAAAAAAAAATATTATGGTTTGGGATAGAAACTTGTGGTTTTCCATAGAAAGTTTGGATTATTTTTTTATTGAATTGTATTGTCTTTAGTGTTCGATATTGAAGATGGATGTATATATAAATTTATCTATTGAAGTTTTCTAACATAACAGTATTAATATTTAGTATAAATGAATTTCTTTCTTAGGCAAGTCCACTATAGTTTTTTTTTTTCATAAGAACACGGAATGGATTGTTTGGTTGGACAAGGGAGGTAGTTGAGAATATACATGATCAAAGTGTTTTTGCTTTTGATGAACATGTAACATTAGTTTTATTTACATTGACCTCTTCATCCTAGATCAAAAACAAGAAATGAGGAGCTAAATGAACAAGTTTTGATTAAATTAAAAAGGAATACTAATATGTTATTTCTCATGAAGTGAACAAATTCATTTAGCTGATGAATTGATGCGATATTAGCATTTTTTTTGTCATCAAAGTGTGTCAACAAGTACTTACAACCATGTTTGATTGAATGTTATCATGATAATGGAATTGATTTTCCTAAAGGACTTGTATTTGACAAACCCCATGTTATCAAACTTTATTCACCTATAGCATACCCACATAGAATGTATTAATTGTTTACAATAATTTGTTACATAGTTGAATGTAGCTTTTCATTCCTCTTTATGTAGGATGGCCCCTAAACCACGTGTCCCACAAACCGCATCTCTTCGAAAACGTCAATCTTCAAGGTTGGCTAAAAGTGCACCTTCAACATCAATGGTCCCTTATGCTCAGGAAGAGGAAGTGCAAGATGAAGTAGTTGTATCCGATGAAGAGGGACAAGAGATTGAAGAAGAAGAGAGACGAGGCAGAAAACTAGTTGACTCTAAGATAGATGATGATAGTCTTAAGGGTCCTTTTCCTGGTGGGCCGCAAACCAACGAACTCCTCGTGGACTACAGGCATCATATCGCGTATCGTGTGTGGAATGGCAAGGTATATATTACTGAACAACTCCTACAATATATGTTGATATGTTATAAAATGATTTCATTGTTCACACTTTATCTTTGTTCCATCTTTTTATAGGGTGACCGATCTTTGCGTTGTCGCCAACCGGGCAAGACATTATATAGCTGGGATTTGGAGAAGGAATCCATAGCTTTTATAGATCAAGTGAAAAAAAGTGGGTTGTGGCCGTTGGCAGCGTTTTTTATTTTTTTAAGACACTTAATAGTCCTTTAAATACAGCAATGGTGGAGCGGTGGCACCCCGAGACCAATACCTTCCATTTTCCATTTGGGGAGATGGCTGTCACGCCCCGGGCGTCCCCGAGACGCGGCAAGTGTATATAAAATATCAGAATCTACACAGGAGGTCAATAATATATCATACACAAGCAATCATGACACACAGACAATAAAAGCAGGGCTGACATGATATATACACCAAATGCGGAAGCTAAGACTGAATCTGTAATCAAAACACACTACAGATTCCATACATAATCACATGTCCTGTGAGAGCCAATATACATACAAAGACATCCAAATACAACCAAACGCGTGCCCAAGCACGGAAAATAATACATACTGGTACAAGGGATGCTGATAGTCTCAGAAACTTGCGGGAGGTGGCGCTACTCCGCTACTGATGAAGTCCTCTCGGGGAGCTCCTCCTCCAGATCCGACTCAGATGACACTGAAGAAAAAATATTGTGCGAGGGGTGAGCCACACGCTCAGTGAACGGCACAACCCATGCATCACAGACAATATTGACCACAACCAGATAATCCTTATCATCCACAATACCATTACCAAAGCCACAAATAACAACAATTCCTCAACTAGTGGGTCGCTAACGCCAACCCACTACACCCTCACCCTCACCCTCAATGGATGACCAAGGATATTGGGACTAATCAACACAAAACCAGCGGGTCGCTTCCGCCAACCCGCTACACCCTCACCCTCACCCTCAATGGGTGACCAAGGATATTGGGACTTACTACACCAATCCAGCAGGTCGCTATCGCCAACCTACTACACCCTCACCCTCACCCCTCAACAGGAGTGACATAGGATATTGGGACTGACAATCATCCATAGACAAATCCAGCGGGTCGCTCATCGCCAACCCACTACACCCTCACCCTCACCCTACATCGGGTGACATAGGATTTTGGGACTGACTAGCATCCATAAACAAATCCAGCGGGTCGCTCATCGCCAACCCACTACACCCTCACCCTCACCCTACAACGGGTGACATAGGCTCTTGGGACTGACTAGGCTGTTGGTCACCCTTGGTCCACCGATAGTCTCTCCTCACTCCGTAGGTCGTTTGGCCACTCCCACGTTCAGCACAGTCCTTCACCAAATCAGGAGGCGCCTACTACTGGGAGCCCCTGCACGGGACAACCTGTCTAACGCCGAGGTAGTCTCTAAAGGATCCAACGCAGGGCAACAGAACAGCCTAACCATCGCATATGATCCACTCGGATCCGCAGACAACACATCATAACAACACTAATGTTCTGAATTCCTCAGAACCCACCAGGGCGCATAACTACGATGCGGGGAACATGCATAAGGTTATAGCAAGGTGGAATATCGTTGGGGAAAGAAACTCGGGAGGGCAGCGTGAGTTCCCGTTATAGGACACCCCGACAACCAAACAAGGAACACGGTGTACCCTAACCCGGGTCTCACCGCTGTCCTCGCAAGGCCCCTCCCCTATAATATTCACTATAACATGCAATTTAACAAAATACTAGCATTTAATTTAATAAATAAACTAGTAGGGCACATGCATCGGTCGGGCTTCCTAACATGGAACCAGGGGACATGCTGCATGGCTCATATACATATCCTAAGGGTGCAAGTCCCTAACATGCAAGGTCTAGGGTAACATGCATTCTACAATTAAATCATGCTCGCATGATATACATATTACACATGTCAATATCTATCCATGGTGCCCCAGGAGAGGTCGGTATATGCCCAAGTGCGTATAACACCTCTCTACTGGGTTGGATTGTCCCACTCACCAGAGATCGGGGTCGTCGCGCGACCGTCTGTCTAGATCTGCAAGACAGACATTCAATATGGTGAGAATAAACATAAATACTCAAAAATACCCCAAACACACAAAACCCACAACTAAACACCTAACACTCGGGCAAACGTGCATACGACCCGCATGCACGCTAACCCGAGCACTCCGGCTACCACCCGCACGGCCGGCAACCACCCGCACGGCCGCTCGACCGCCCGGGTGCACCGCCGCGCCTCAGCCAACGCACCCCGCGCACCGCCGAACCTCCCGGGTGCACCGCGCGACCCCTGCGCCCCAGCGCAGCCGCCCGTGCGCAGCGCCTTGCCCCGCGCGCACCACCTGCCTCTACCCGCACGCACCACGCGCGCACCGCCAGCTCCGCCCCCGCGCGCACACCGCGCGCACCGCCAACTCCGCCCCGCGCGCACCACCAGCCGCCTTGCCGCGCCCCGCGCGCACCCTGCACGACGCCCCGCAGCGGTGCCCAGCGCCCAGCGCCCCAGCGCCCAGCACCCTCGGCCAGCACCCGGTACCCGCGACCCAGCGCCCAGCACCCGGGACCCTCACCCAGCGTCCACGCACACGCCCGCGCAACACGCGCCCCGCGCTCCTGCCAGCCTGCCCGCGCTGCTGCCCGCGTTGTCTGCCTGCGCGCGTCGCCGAGTGGCCCGAGCACCGCTCGCCTGCACGCCCGGGGTACTGCCCGCCTGATACCCGAGCGCCCCTGCCCTGCTCGCCTGCTCACCCGACCTGCTAGCGCGCACAGCCCAGCTAGCCTACCCGCATGCATCTCCCTGCACCCCCCGAGCGCACGCCCGCGCGCGCACGCGCTTGCGCGCCCAGCAAACTGGTGCACCTGCTGCCTACCGCACGCCCGAGTGCCCTGCGCCCCATGCACAGCACCCGCGCGCGCCCCGCCCTCACGGCCATCACCCCCAGCACCGCCCAGCTCCAGCCGCTCGACCAGCACGCCCAGCGCCTGCAGCACCACCCGAGCGCACGTCGCGCGCACGCCTGCGCGCACGCACCCGCACGCCCGACCACCTGGTGCCCCAGCTTGCTGCGCCTGCTGCCAAACCTCTCGGAACAGCCACCCTACCTACCCGGACAGCCTAGCTCCCCTACCCGAGCACCCACCCTCCATCACCGGCCATCCACGGCCTCCGACCACCACCCCCGCCCTCCGACGGCCACCCACCGCCGCCGACCACCTCCCAACCTCATTTCCACCCTCCTAACATCCATCTAGACAAGAAAAGAGGGGAAAATAGGGCTTACCAAGGGGAGGAAGGAAAGTCCGGACGCTCTCCGCGCACCGAAACCTTTCCCAAAGGGTTTCCAACGCCCAGATCTACCTCCACCACCGAGATGGCTCCAAACAGAGGCGAAGAGAGGGCGGACGGACGGCCAAAACTTGCCGGAATTGGGATTTAAAACCACCGGGATGTAGATCGGGACCCGATCTACACTTCTTGTGCTTTAGGTTTTAAGCTTTGAGGGCTCTAAGGGCTTCAAATGGGAGAAAAAGAGAGAGGGAGGAGAGAGAGAGATTTGGTAGGGATGATGAATAGTGACATAAGATATTTTCTCACCCACTATTTATACCAAGTCACTTAAAAACCCAGATACGCTCCGGAACTGCGAAATTTCAGGAACGTTACCGGAATTCGATGAAATTTTCGTGAGAGGTCTAAAATGGCACCAGGACACCAAATATGCAGTTAGATTTCCAATCGGAGTCCTCTAACTCAGGACGATAGCTAACAGTCCAAAAATTAGCGGTTCCGATCGAAAACCCTAAAAATTTTAAAAAACTGCCAGAACACTCCAACGGTTACCAGCAGGCTAAAAGTGACACAAGTATAACAATGGCAATAACATTAGATGATATGGCCCAAATAGTGGGCATTCCAGTTATGGGGAAGGCCCTTTATGGATCGACTTCTTTAACCATTGAGGATGCCTCTGATCTAGTTAAACAATGTTTGAATCTGCCACTTTCAGTGATCCAGAAAGAGCTGCAAGTGTACAATGGTAACGCTGTCAGACTAGTATGGCTACGAGATATGCTTGCTTATAAGTCTGGTGGTAGGTCGAGCAAGCACATAGATTGCGCTGTTAGAGGTTACTTGTTGTTTTTGCTAGGATGCACGATATTATGTGACAAGACCGGGTTTACTATCCCCAGAGCGTACCTTAGCTTTCTGGTTGAAATTGACAATATAAGTTCCTTTGGTTGGGGGGCGGCAACATTAGCACATCTATACCGGCAACTTGGAATCGCATCTCGGGCGAATTGCAGGCAAATAGCAGGTTATCTGACCTTAGTGGAGGTATGTTTACTTATTTATCAATTTTTCTTTTTTAAATATTGATGCATTGCGTTTAATGTTTAACTCTTTCGTGTTAAACCTTTTGTGTAGGTGTGGGTTTATGAGCACCTCCCCTTTTTGAGTCCAGCACCTGACAATGGGTATGATGAAGTTACTCCTCGAACCAATCGGTGGATTCGTAGTCGTAGCATTCCGGGGTTGCAAAAAAATTCTCTAGATGTTATTCGTGAGCTCATTGACATGGCTACACTAGAACAAGTAGTCCTTCTCTTTCAAAGCATATCATATTGTTCATTCTGACTTGTTTAAAATAGACATACTCAACCACATATCACTTTATGCAGGTTCATTGGGATCCATATCGATCTGTCCGTGATCGCAGACCACTTGATGAGTTTTCCTCTGGGCGTTGCTCGATCTCTAGTAGGAGGTTGTTCCTCACTTCTCTCCAACCTTCGTGTGACATACCCAAAAACATAGCAACAACACGAAATCCGCAATGGCCATCACCAATAACATCATATACATTACGTATAAATGGTGATAGGAAGGGTGGAAATTCTGACATGTAAATAGAACTTCCAACTGCTTGATTTCGGAGAAGCTTTGCCTTTTGCACAACAATCTTTGCACGCTTACCCTGTTGAGATTCTTGTGCCTGTGAACTTAGTTTGGAAACAATACTAGCATCTTTGCTTGTATTCTCAATGGATCGCAACACATATTCAAAGCCACTTAGAGATCTTTTCGTTGATTCCTCTGCTAGGGCCTTTGATCTATTCTTCCCACCCTTCTTTCGGCCTCTTGTGTTCACCTTAACGGTGGGCTCCAAAAGTAGGGTTGCGGAGGGGTCACTCAATCTTTGGAGCCATTTTTTTATCTCCTTTTGTTGCAAAGCATTTCCATGTGTGAACCTTTTGAGTAACAACTCAATCTCCGGAGCGATGTCAATCTCATGGGTAAAGTCTTCCACAAATGGAGTGATCCCCAGCTTCCGCCAAAATGGATGGACAGCACTGACCGGTATAGGACGACCTTCTCGCTTGTATTGTGCAATCAAGTGGGCACACGGTAATCCACATGTGGTGAGTAGGACATGATCACAAGCTAGACTGTCGGGACCCACCCCATCGCTCTTTTGCACCTCCAACTCAAGCTTTTGAAGGGCATACAAGGAGACTATGCCCACAAGATCTTTGTACAGTACACCTCGATATCTATTTGGAATTCTCGTCAGACTTTCCTCGAAAGAACCTCTTATTTCAGAAATTTGAAGCTCTAACAGGTTATGGATTGTCTTCCAGTTGCCCACAAAGTTTTGCACTGATGTTCCCAAATATCTCTTCAACTTCGCATGGTGACTTTCCACTCGATTTGTAGAAGTGTTGCCAAGGTGCAAATGTCTGTCAATCCAAGCAGAGACAAACCTTTCCTTGTGCTTGTCCAACCATGATGCATGAAGGTATGAAATTTCCTTTGGATAGGTGCAAAATCCGTCATGCAGATATTTCAATTTTCTGGAGAAGTCTTCCTTTGTGCTTGCCTTCATCACTTCCGCCCATGCCCCAACGAATGCATTCCATGACTCAATATCAGGGAAAGCCTTTATGCAGTTTTTCAGCACATTCTTTCCAATATGTAAACGACAAAGGAAGTTTTCAGTTGAAGGAAATACAACAGACAAGGCATTCATCAAGCCTAGCTCATGATCAGTGATGATGACTTTTGGGGAGGGTGAACCATCAAATAATTCTTTGAAAAACTCCATTGCCCATATGAAATTCTCCTCTTTCTCCGATCGCAGGTACACAAATGCCCCGACGAATGACTTCCCTGTTGATGTGCCCACTATCTCCAAAAGAGGCAACCTATAATGGTTGGTTTTGTAAGTGCAGTCCATAAGAAACACAATGGGAAACGCTCTAATAAGTTGAACCGATGAAGGATGAGCGAAAAAAATATCGGACAAAACATCACCCTCCGCTTCAACTCGATGTCTCTCAACATACCCGTTCTCGTAAATTAATTTCATCAATTGTTGCATGTGAGTACGACCACATGTCTCTTTGATCCTCAATTTGCTCCGGGCATTGTATATATTTTTAAGTGAGCTGACATTTGTGGGATCTCTGTTCTTCAAATGTGTTAAGATATCTCGAGGGCGCACACCGCTGACTGACATTCCCTCTAACACTGCCACTTCCTCCTCTAACAATTTTCCAGCATAAGAATGTCCCTCAAAATTGACAATGAGGGGATGATTGTGTTGCCCACATAAAACTCTCAATGACCATCTTCCTTCATGTTCAATTGCACGCAACTTGAATGGACACCCACATTTCTTCGTACTGGTTTGACGCTTTTGTAAGCCCTTCTTCTCTTTATCTTTCTTCCTTGGCTTATTGTCATATTTACCACCTCTTTCACATATAAGATCAACACGGGCTGATCTACGAGATGATAAATATTCTGAACGACCAATTACTGTGACCACCCCAATGTTTCTGTCAACTCTTTTAACCCAATCAATTAGTTCTGTTCGGTTTTCAAAACCCTGAAACAATAACACAGTATAATATATTATTGTCACATGATGTTTCATATGATCACATGTTTGAGAGTAAAACTTACCAAAACCGTACTGAAATGTTCGGTCGTGTCAATGATTGGGTTAGCGTCATTGGGGATGGCATCTTCGAGGTTGGGGATCTCCTCATCCACATGGTCAATGGCCTCCTCATATTCAAACAAAGGAATTATAGATTCCTGCATTTACAATATATATATATATATATATATATATATATATATATATATATATATGCCATTAATAAGTTTATTTTTTTCATTCAAAACTATAAATTAGGATGCAAAAAGACCAACCTCTCTATCCATACTATATACACTTTTGGTGTCCTAAAAAATTCTGCTTTCAATGAAATCGAGCCGTCTGAATACCTATAAAAACAATGGTTAAAACATAAATTAATCTACATTATATAAGTTGACAATGGTCTAAAACAACTACCATTATTACTAACACTACTAATTAATCCAACACCATCACCAATACCTTAACCACCACCACCAACACCCATACCATGACCACCATCCACCCAAGCATCTATCATCACTTCCAATGCATCTCCAACAATCAAAACATAGCACAACCATTATAAAATCCACCACAACCATTATAAAATCCACCACAACCAACATCACATAAATAAACCTTAAGCATATACAACCATGCCCATCACTACCACCAAGATAACATTCTTACCATCGAAACCATCTCCCACATCATCACAAGCACAACTAAAACCACCTCCATCACCATCACCACTACCACAACACCACAACAACAAACCCTAAACATAGTACCACCACCTTTGAGACCACAAACACAATAACCTTCACCAATGCAACCACATCTCCCATAAAAAATACAAAATTTCAGGGAAAAAAAAAAGATTGGATCTTTACCTAAATGATTTGATTATCCAATTAGGGCATCGATTGTCCTCTCAGAGGGTCGGCGGGGAGTGGTTGTAAGGTCGCCAGAACGGTCGCCGGAGCTTGTACCAGTCCCACTAGAATTCGACTGGGTGGTCGAGGAGGCACGTCTTGGTCGACGAAGAGCGCGGGAGAGGGAAAAAACGCGGGGAGATTGTGTCTTTTATTTTAACTCAGGTGGTGGGGAAGGGCTTTCTTAGTTTTTGGGCTGGTGGGGAGGGGTGGCTAGTGGGGTTAATGGATTTCAAAAGCAAACAGATTTTATGTGTTTTATTTTTTTTGGTTGGGGGGGAACAGCAAATAACATGGTGGGGCTAGAGCTCCCCTAAATATATGAAATTTTAAAATTATTGAGATATATCTATCATTATTAAAAAATAATATAAATGTAAAACTGACTAAACCCAATCTCATATCGTCACCTTGTCTCTCCTAATTTGTGAATTTTTAACATGAAACACTTGGTAACTGTGATCCATATTATTATGTCGAGGTCATTATTGAATATGTCATTTCAATTCATTAGCTGTAGTTTAATTTATTTTTTATAATCCGCATGAGGCCTTAAAAAAAAAAACCATTGATGCACAAAGTACCAACATTTTTTTGAGCATTATTATACAGCCATTTTTCTTGTCCACTTTTTTTTCTCATATAACTTATTGGTCATATGTGCTCATTAAATTTTTTTTATATATTTTATAAAAAGGGTTTATACAATTTATTGGAGTATATATTTTATTAGATGATATTTATTTTTAATAAAAATCAAAAGGGGGAATGTATTTATAGCTAGAAAAAAAATTGTGCACAACATTTGTGGTTAGACCATTTGGTTCAAGAATAGGTCCGGAATAAATCAGAATTAGTCAGAATAGCCTCAACATGGATTTTTGGATGACTGGAATAAATGAGAATTTGTAGCAATAATTAATTAATATTGTGGGGGATGAAATCTGGCTCTCCCCTCTTGGGCTGGATCTTCTCGGATCCGGGCTTTGGATGTAGACCTGAGATGGCGTGTGCTTGTCTTCCTCCTCGCGTCGGTCCACCACAGCCTTTGGACTCTATTGTCGTCTGGCTCTTCCTCCTTCTCCTTCCGCCTTCGGGTACCTGAAACTCACACCAGTGTGGTGCCAGCTAACGCCCCTCCGACGCTCAAGTCAGAATCCTTGAGTCTTAGCAGGAGAGAGAGTTCGTGTTTACATACCTCGAGAAGGAGGAGAAGTCCTCCTTTTATACTCAACAGAAGTGTGCCGAGCTTGGCCTTGTGGGGTGATCATATTATGATATGGAATCTCCACGTGACCTCAGGATCTGTGGACATGTGGCACCTAGGGATCATCATTATCCTATAACTATTTTTCTGACGCCCTGTTCTTTTCTAGTATTATGGAATATTCTTTTCGCTAACCGTTTTTCTATAGGGGAGGGCCTTATGGCTGACCTGCCTTTCTACTCGGGCAGTGCCTTCTGGACGGCTTAATCTTAAGGTCGGGCATTGCTTGACTCCCGTTCTGATATCAACGTCGTATGACCGTTTTACCCTGGTCGGGCTTAATTGTCTGCCAGGCCTTCGAGGGAAGGTAGGCTTATCCAAACCGTTAATAAAATTTTGGGCCCATGGGCTCTCCTCCCTCTAGCCCATATTTTTACCAACATGGGCTAATCTTAGTTTAGTCCTTGCACTTATACAGTCTTATTTTTATTCGACATTGATTAATCTGGTCACTTACAAATATAAAGTGATATATGGATTCCAACCAACCCTTAGAATTAAGTTATTCTAGGTTATTTAAACCAAAATAATATGTGAGCTTATTATCAAATGAACTATTATCATCTCTTATAAATCAATTGTTAAATCAACCGTTATCATTTTTTCACTTTACGAATTCTTATCCACACATTATTTACATTTTATCTAAACAACAACAATTTTATTATTACGTTTTCCAACGAAAATAATTCAAAACAAAACAAAATAAAAATTATTTTATTTTTTTTAATACTAGAATAGTCATAAACCTCGAGATAACTTAATTCTCAAACCAAACAGAGGCTGCGAATGTACGTGAAGAATGTGAAGGAGATGGTCTAGCATTACATTTCGGATTGGAGATGGTTTATAGCGAGTGCTGGCTCAATCGGCTTTCAGGAGAGGATATTATTACATGATAAGGCACGAACCCATTTTTTTTTCATGGGGCGGGTCTGGAGTAGGCCTGTCAACGGGTCGGGTCCAGACCCGGACCCGACCCGACCCGGACCCGATTACACGTATAATATACCCGACCCGATTTGGACCCGACCCGAGTTGGACCCGACCCGGCGGACCCGAACAAACAAACGGGTCGGGTCTGGGTCCACCCCGCCCCGACCCGTTGGACCCGACTGTTTTTTTTTAATATATGCTTATATATTATAAGACCATTAATATTAGTTGATACATAATTTTATTTCTTACTTAACTTATTTTTGTATCTACAAGTTCATAAATCATAATCATAACAAGCCTATAAATCGGTTTGTTTTGGACAATTAACTTATTAGCTTTTTAATTTGTATGATTAATTAGTTTGTTGCATGATTTATGTTTATTAATTAGATTAATATGTTAGTGTTTATTGTTTTCAATGTTGTTTAGGTTAATATTGTTTTGAATGTTGTTTAGGTTAGTTATGTTTATTATTTAGGTTAATATGTTTTTTATGTTAGTGATTATTGTTTTGGATATTGTTTAATAATTCATTTACTTCTTTTGAATTGTATAAAATTATATTCAAACATAGTCTCCTTAACAATAATGTTTTATTACAAAAAACTTCAAATAGAATGATAAGGCAAACAAATACATGAGCTCTTTTTTCTTCTTTTTTTTTTACCCAACCATCCGGGTCGGGTCGGACCCGGACCCGACCCGGGTCCGACGGGTCTGGGGCCGGGTCCACATTTCCCCGGACCCGCCGGGTCTTGGATTGGACCCGGACCCGCCGGGTCTTGTCACGGGTCGGGTCCGGGTCCACCCCGACCCGACCCGGACCCGACCCGTTGACAGGCCTAGTCTGGAGTGGACTTGCGTTCCCCTTAAGAGTGGCTTCAAACCCCAACAATTTAAAAAAAAAAAGAAAAAAAAGAGAGAAAAGCGAATCTCAACTTTTGAAATAGAAAAAATAATAATAATATCTTAACTATTAATTGTAAAACAAACTTTTTATATATTTCTTGACAAACCCCCTCCCCTATAAATCATAACAACTCAACCGTAAAAAGGTTGAACAAAAAGCAATATTAACCGTTAAATTGATATAGAAAAACAAATCTTCTATGCTTTTCTCTATCCTACACCGAAAATATGTTAAAAAAACTCAGCCATTAAAATTTAATCAATGATAATAAAAAAAAATCACAGGCATTAAAAATTAATCAAAGAGCTGATAAAAAAAAAACAAAATCTCTTATGATTTTCTCCTCTTTCAATCGAATAAATGCTATATAGAAAAAGAAATCTCAGCCCATTAAAATTTTAATAAAAAAATGATAAAAAACAAATATTTGGTGATTTTCTCTTCTCTGAATAAATATTTAAAAGAAAAAAATCTCAACCACTAAAATATATTAAAATAGGCGATAAAAAAAAAATCAAATTTTCTCTTTTAAAATAGAAACACTAGTCCTATCTCCCAAAAAATCAACCTTTCCCAAATTTTATTTTCCCATTTGACCAGCATCTCTTGGGTATATTATTTTTATCTTTTTTTTTTTATTTGTATACTTTTATATTGAAATCTAATATATTTATTATTAGGTTTGATTTTATGTTATTAATAAACAATGCATATTTATTTTAAATAATTTTTTTAAGCCCCCCTTCTAACAAAATCTTGAGTCCGCCACTGGCCGGTAGCCACTCGCTGACCTGGCCCAAGGGATTGGTCGAGCCAAGCTCCCCTATGTTTTTCTTTTATTTTTGTTTTGTTATCATCTCTCTCTCTCTCTCTCTCTCTCTCTCTCTCTGCTCCTCAATGATTGGGTGGACAAGTATGATTAGGGGTACAATTCGGTCGATTTGATTTGATTTTTTACAAACCCATGTTGAACCAAACTGAACCGAAAACCCAAAACCGAATTGAACTTCGTTGGGTTAAACCGAATTAAACCAAACCATTAAAGATAAATATATATATACCAAATCATTTTTTTCTTCCTACCTATTTGGGTTGGTTAGAGTATTTTTTTGAGTTGGTTACAACTTTATATAAGTATCAACAGACTCGGATTGATAGTACAAATTAGTGTATTCTTTTTTTTATAAATATTAATGATATAACAACAATTGAATATAAAAAGAATGATCTAAATGAAATATTAAATATGAATATTAATGTGTTTAAATTTAATTCGGTTCAATTAATTCAAATTTTTTGAAGTAAAACTAAATTCAAACCAAAATAGATCAACTTATTAATTTTTCAATGTATACCTAAACCAACCAAAAATTTATTTACCCAAACCGAAAAAAAGTTAATTTGGATTGGTTTGGATTCGGTTTAACCGACCAAAGTTGCACCCCTAGATATAGCAACAGCCGGGTGAGGGAAAACCAATGTTGAAGAATGGGGAAACAATGCTGAACAAGAAGATGAGTTCTAACAGAGGAGGGGTAAAAAGTCTTTATCAGGGGGTGGTTAGAATTTGAGATTGCAGGGACTTATTTGTATATTTTAAAAATATGGTATCATGAGAGAATTCCACTTCTGTCAAGTTTAGTTTAACTCAAGAATTGATTTAAATTTTTGTTAGGTTTCTGGGGGGTTTTTTGGATTTCACCAAAAGGCTTGGAGTTATATGAATTTTAACTAGATTGTGGAGGGTGGGTTATATATGGAATTTTCCCTTTTTTTTTTTATATAAAAAAAGAAACAATAGAAACGCAAATCATATCCGAACCGCGCAGTGTCTCCTCAAATCCCTTTCTGCCACGTGGACAGCTAATATTGGACCCCCCAAAGATTACACTCTCCCGCTCAACCTCAAACGCTCGCTCTTCCAACCACTCTTATAACTCTCACTCTCGCTCTCTCTCACTCTCTCTCTCTCTCCCAAACCCAAATATCTGTCACTGTTTGAAGGGTTTTCGATTGATGTTGAGAAATTAAAGGACTTTGTAAGGGATTCTCGAGTGATTCTCGATATTCAATGGAGTGTCTCGGCTGCGGCAGCTCATCCGCCCTTTCCTCTCCCTTCCCCCAATGGAGGAGGAGGACCGTCGGAGGAGGAGGTCTCTTCAGAGTCCAGAGACGGCCTTGGACTCGGCCTCGGGTGGCTTCGGTGGTGACGGCGAAAGCGGGGAGTGATGGTTGCGTCGCGTTGAAGGGGGAGGAGGAGGAGGAGGGTTTCGCGGACGAGGAGGATTTTGTGAAAGGAGGGGGGAGCCAGCTTGCGTTTGTGCGGATGCAGGAGAGGAAACCCATGGAGATGCAGTCGAAGATCGCCGACAAGGTGATGTTCCCACCTTTTAGGGCTCTGTTGCACTCGGTTTCTTTTTATAGTCCCCAATGCAGTCCTATATACCTCGTTAGCTCCCTCCACATATTGCTTGTTGGAAATTTTTTAGATTTTCTATAAATGATACCATTTAATTTATTAGAGTGTATGCTTCTATAAATGATGTATATGATATTTGAAAAAAATGAAAACATATGCTGTGCATGGTTTGGACTGTAAAATGGACTGAGTGTAACATTTTCCCACTTTTAATGTTTGAATCGCCCCATGTTGTTTCATCTGCTCTTGATTTTGACCAATCTTATTTTATTTTGTTTGTGTTTTTTCTTTTGTTTACATTTCTTCCGTGGGCTATGTGGAAGGGCGCTCGTAGACAGTCATTCTTGCACTCCCTTTTGGAGTCCTCACCTTCCCTGAATGGTTTATACTGGGTTAGGAAAATGCAAAAAAGTGTGCAATCAATTCATTCGAGTATAAATTTTATTTTTGTAAGGTATGTACTTCATCAGACAGTTTCATACATTTGAAAAAAAAAAATTGAACACATTTTAGGGACTACAAGAATGATTGGTCCTAAAATTTTCTTGTTTCGAAATGGGTTGGGCAATTTTGCAAACCACGTTTTCAACAGTCCTTGTAAAATTTACAAAAGTTTTTTTTAGAGAAAGCTATTTTAGTCCATTCACATTTGTAAAAAACATAAAACATGTAATTTTTTTTTTCAAATAAGAGCTAGCAAAAAAGAGAATTTTATAAATTGGTATGTCCACCAAATTTTATTTACATGGTAAACTTCTAAGATATCGAAGATTCAAGGAGTCTCCTTGGACCTTTTTTTTCTTCTTTCTATGGACTATTTAAAGTCACTGGGTCATCCCTTCTCAATATCACATTAGTTACTCCCACATTACTCGCTCTTCAAGCCCTTCGACAAACCTCCCATGTATCCTGCACATATTGTTGTTTTCTTTTAGAGGTCCTCTGATTTCTGGAGTCCCAAAATTTGAATACATTGTGCGAGGAATTAACTGAATGAACTTAGCCTTCCTACTCCTGTTTTTATTCTTTTTGAATTTGTTGGATTTCATGTATACTTGGAAGTGAAGACAACCGGAAGTGAAGACAACCTTTTTTTCCCCAGAATTGATTCAATTTATTTCATACTTCCTGGATGAATGGGCATCCAATCAGAAAGTGGATTACTGTTTCATATGAATTGAACTTTGCATTGAATGGGCATCCAATTAGAAATCCCAAACAGGAAGACAAAGTGTCATCTAGGAAGAGATTAAATCATATAAATCCCCTTGTAACATTTACCTAAAGTTAACCCCCGCACATATTTATTCAACATAAATGTACCTGTCCCTGTTTACTCACGCTGTCCCATGCACCAAAGTGTATGTGCTCCAGCCCCCATAAAGGTGCTTGTTTCTAGTTTAGCTTTGCAACATGAATGACATAAGTGATATACCATGTTCTTGTAGCAACAACATGGATTATCCCATTAATTCGGGGTTGGCTTTAGAAGTACAATCTGTCATGGTTTAAGATACTTCTTACAATGTGTTTGATAAAGAATTTTCTCCAATAAAAAAAAAAAAATTCCTAAAAAAAAGATTTTTTCCTACAGCCATCTGTCAATCTAGCATCAATTCACCCTTGATATAGAGGTCAGACTTATCAATTTACTCTCAATCTAGATGTTTTATCTCCTTATACGTAGTCTCCTGAAATAGTTTTACTCTGTTTTTAATATACTTTTGGTGGTGAGCTGCCACCTTTTATCAAAAAAATGGAAAGTAAACACTTCCTATTGATTTAGGTAAGGATGATTTATCGGTATATGCTCATGCAACATCAGCACCCTATTGATTGGGATGAAATGAAAAGATATAGATCATTAGTCTTCGTGAGGATATAAGATATGATGTCATATGAGTTTTCAGGTAATAAAGCTACAGGGTCAGTCATGCTCATTCTTTGTGGAGGTATTTACCCATCCCCAGAGGATTCTGCATCCCATTTCTGTTTTTTTTCCTTTATCTGGAATGGAAGGCAAGAAGGATGGTATAGGGTCAATATTCTGAAGATTAACGGGTATACTAAGGATGCCATGCTAACTAGGAAGGGCAGAATTCCAATTCTTATGAGACTATTAGATGGAAACAGATAGAAAATGTGTGTGAACATAGTTTGTGGCACCATCTTGTTAAAAAGTGGAATTATGATAATCAGAGATGAGTTGGTTAATATAATTGTTTTTGTCAAAATTTTTCCTTTCAAACAGTGATGGTGGATGCTCTGGAGTTTATGACTGAGCCAAATCTAAGGGTTCATACAGAAAGAGGAGAATGTGGTGTGCGGAAGTGGAAAAATGTATTAGATAAGTGACTGACTTGGCATGTGGGTTGATGTATAAGAATGGTGAAGGCTGACAGGCAACGAAAAAGCAGAATGAAAGATGAAGGGTCACTAAGAAAATTATGAGACACCTTTTGATGGTTGGATTAGTATACTCTCGGCTCTTATTTCAACTTCTTCTTAAATCATTGGTCCCTTATTATGTGTTCCTTGATGACGTTGGTTATATAGGTGTAAAAAGATATCACATCTCTATTCTACATTTACATTGATTTTTTTTACTGTTTTAGTATCTGTGCATTGATATTTTTTTTGACCATTCATACTTGCATTTCTCCATGTTATGTTGAAAGAGGGGAGGGCTGTTTTTTTTTTTGTCAAATCATTATTTGTATCATTCAAAATTTTCATTTGTGTATTTTTCCATGTTACATTATAATATGGTGGAACTGAACATTGAAATTTTTGTTGCTTTCTGGTTGTAAGATATTTAATTTTTGAACTAATGAATTTTGCAGTTGCGACCGATTTCTGTTCAAAATTCCATGCTTGATTTGGTAGTGATTGGTTGTGGCCCAGCTGGTCTTTGTTTAGCTGCAGAATCTGCAAAGGCAGGCTTGACTGTCGGTCTTATTGGGCCTGATCTTCCATTTACCAATAATTATGGTGTATGGGAGGATGAATTTAAAGGTACCTTTTTAATTCTATAGGACAGTGATGGTGTTTTCATATTCATTTCCATACAATGCATTCATAGATTTAAAATAGGTGAACTTGGTTCTTGTTATGCAGATAATGTTTGCCTATTGGGCTATCTTTTAATGTTGTAAAATTTGGACATTCTTAAAATATGTTTTGTCTATATCTGAATTGTGTAGGTTAGTTTCTATTCTTTTTGTCTTAGATGACTTCAGGTTCCTCTGTTCCTTAATTTTTTTGTTAGATTAATATAACCATCATCGTTCGGAATAAATTTTTGTTAGATTAATATAACCATCATCGTTCGGAAATCATGGTTGACATGAATTGCTATCTTTTTGTGTATAACATTGTGGTTAGGAACTGAGGCAGAAACAAGAGAACAAGTCATTTTGAAGATGTGATAGTTCTTATGCTTAAAAATCCATTCCAATAATGTGCAAAAGGAAGTTAGGGAAGAGTGCCTTGGGAAGAAAAAAAGCAAGAGAGGCATGAGACCACTACTTTCTACCTCAATAATAATGTAAGACCATAATATGTCTATTAATTTGAGTCCTGCTCATAGTTGCAAAAAAGTTATAAATACCCGCGATAACTTAGAGCGATTGTGTATGGGATAAGCCTAAGTGAAATAAGTATAAATAACATAATATTAATTCCCCCTTCCCCTTCTGAATAAATTGGAGTTTGATGAAAAAGGGAAAAGTTAAGTGTTTGACCAATCTAATGCTTTTTGAATATAGGAGAATCTTATTGCAAAGGAACCCATGAAGAAAAGGAGGCGAGGGATCTCCATGTATCAAAAGAAACAAAAGAAAATAAAAGGGAAAATACAAACAATCAGAGCGAGCCTCGAGCACGATAAATTAAAGTTAAGTCATTGGCCAATCTAATGCTAACTATTAAAATTTATAAATTACTCGAGGTTGAATACAAGAAAATTAAATCAGTAAGTCTTAAAATTGTAAAAATAATTAAAAATGGAGCATATGGTTTAGTTTTTATTTTAATCCAATTTATTACTAACTAAACTCAAATCTACTCCCAGAAAACTAGGGGATAAACCCAAACAATTAATATTAGTATCAAGTTATTAAAACTAATAAAATAATTCATTTCTACTATCATCATCAAATATAATGAAATCTCTAAAATTAGGGGGATAAACCCAATCTAACTAAATTTAAGTGAAGTTATCAAATATAACAAAATGATTCTTTATTGTCCTCATCAAATATAATGAGATCTAATGCTAACTAAACCCAAAATTGCTTTATCAAACGTTTTGGGATAATGCTAATTCAAACAAACTAGATATCTCTAAACTCACTTTTTTAATACCTTATTTCTCATAATCTTATTTTTTTTTGCCTTTTTTTTTTTAAAAAAAACAAAGTTTTGCTGCATGTTTTTTGAGGGTACGTCACACATGCTGCCCGCACAGTATTTCAAGTTTATGGCTGCATCAATATGAAAATGTTGTTCTAGTCATAGTTCATGCAATTCATTGTACAAGTTTGTGACCAATGTACTTATCGTTCAGGTAATGTAACTACTTATGCAACATATTTGAGCTGTGGTTAATTTTTTTTCTTTTTGTTGCAGATCTTGGGCTTGCAAAGTGTATCGAGCATGTTTGGCAGGACACTATTGTATATCTTGATGATAATGATCCCATATTAATTGGTCGTGCTTATGGTAGAGTCAGTCGACATCTGTTACATGAAGAGTTGTTGAAAAGGTAATTGTGATTGTCGCCACTTGATCAATTTTAGCATTTGACATAAATTTGTTTCAATTTTTAAGAGATTTGATAATTTATTTTTTCATAGGTGTCAAAATAATGGTGTTGTATATCTTGGTTCAAAGGTTGATAAGATCACTGAAGCAAGTGAGGGTTATAGTGTTGTTTATTGTGAAGGAGATATTATGATTCCTTGCAGGTATGAAAAGATTCTAATGTCAATTTATACATCTTATCTATGCATCTGATTAGTCAATTACAGGCTTGCCATCGTTGCTTCTGGAGCAGCCTCTGGAAAACTCTTGGAATATGAGGTTGGAGGTCCTCGAGTTTCTGTGCAGACAGCTTATGGTGTTGAAGTGGAGGTGGGATTACTGGTTTATATAAATATAAATTTGTTACAGCCCATTTCATTGGATTCATTATGAACCATTTTCAATGTTTTCTGAATTCCCAGTAAAATGGCAAAACATTGCCAGATAGACTGATTTGTAACATTGTTCACTGCTTTGATGAGCATCATTCATAATTGTCCAAGTATTGCCAGAATGCCAGTTATTCATAGATGCCCTATGTTTTTGTCTTATTTAGGATAAGCATACTATGTCTTGGTGTTAGTATGAACAATCTGAGTAGAGTGACCAGGTAGATGTAAAGGATCAACTATCAGGTGTAAAACTCAATTCCCTATTTTTATCGAGTGATTTGTTTGTCGTTTTCTTTGGTCTAGACAAGCTTTACAATAGGAGACATCCCTCATCATACAAAAGTGCCACTTCCATGTATACAAAACATCATGTATGTATCTATAGCACATTTTGATTGTTAAGTAATATGCCACTTTAACATATACTCAGCTTTTTGAAGCATAATCTGTGCAATGACCTAATCACTTCTTAATATTTTGTCCAAGGAATTGTAATAGAACATGGAACTTTGCTTTGGCATAATGTGTTTTACAATGTCATTTTCAGGTGGAAAACAATCCGTATAATCCCAAGCTAATGGTTTTCATGGATTACAGAGATCATGTGAACGACAAAGCACATTGTGAAAATGTGGAATATCCGACATTTCTCTATGCCATGCCTATATCTTCAACAAGAGTTTTCTTTGAGGTCTGGTGGGTTTTGTGTGTGTGCATGCATTTATTTGTTGAACGTGAATCTTCCCATAAAGATGCAAAGTCACTAACATGCTTGTTTGTGTTTGTGTGTGTATGTTTTGATGTGTTATTGTAGATTGTGAATCACTTACTTGGTTGTGTGTGATGTGTGTGTTTTCGATGTGTCACTTTTGAGCGTATAACATGCGCGCCAAAGTTTTTTCAATTTCTTGGACAACAAAATAAAAAAAGTGTTTGCATGTGTGTGCTCCTAGTCTTGTAAAAGGCTGTGATTTGTGTTCATTTAGGGGCCTGTTATAGTATATGCAATCAAAGTTTTTGAAGAATGGTGCTTCCCAGGATTTGATCCCTTGACCTCTTTCAGAAAAAGAGGGGATGTGCTTACCGATTTAACTAAAGCTCGGTTCGCAATATGCATTCAAATTTTTTTTTGAAGGGTAAAAAGTAAACCTATATTCCTTTTCAAAACTGTACAGTTTACAAAAAGTGATTTACAATGCATGAAAGAAAAGAAAGGGAGATGAACTAGGGGATGGAATCCCACAATTGCTGTTGGGAGGGGAATGTAGTCCAGGCTACATTGCATCCCCATCCAGCAAGCAGGAGATCCATCCTAGCCCAAATCCCTTTCATACAAAAGTCCCCAGTGAGCCCAAATCTATTTTTTCCGCATGTAAGAAAGGCCATTGGCATCATCCCGGATGGCTTTTTGAAGATCAGCCCAGATGGTACCCGTTGTAATGATTTCCTCCCCATCTTGTGAGCGCCATGAAGCCATTGATCAGCAGGTTGATTTGCCTCTCAACCTATGTGAGAGGCTTTTCATAAGGAAAACAATGAGAGACATTGCTTAATGGATAACAGGGTACGCAATGCCTGCCAAGGAGGGGAGCCCTAGCCTTGTATCCAAGCAATTGCTGTGCTGGAGTCCCCTTCGATCCACAGTCTTGACTGATGGTGTTTGATTCCTAGTTTGCTACCTTCAAATCTTTATTTTGTGTTTCTTGATGTAATGTTCTTGGCTTCTTGCAGAAGTGTGTTTATTGTATACTGAATTTAGTGCTCACTTACCTTTCTGTGGGGAAGGAGACGGTTCACTTGGATCCATCCTCAGTAATTGATGAAGGCTTATTTGAATTTTGCTAATCTATGTTCTTTGTGGCTTTTTCTTAAAACATTCAAACATTGAAAAAGTTCAACACCTTTACTGGATGTGTACATTGTAGGAGTACAATTAGTAGCAATGGTACTTTTTATGTTTTATTGAAATATTGCTATAAATTTTACAATAAATCTCCATCCATCATGCATTACAATAATATGAATCATTGTTGTCATTGAAGTATCTTGTTTTTCTTCTTTTTCATGTCGTCGTCTTCATATTAAGTACAAGAATGAAGGCAAATTTCTGTATCTTCTCTATATCTTCTTTAGAAGACTTTGTCAGAGTAATTATAGCTTGCATAATAATAAATTGAGGCTGAGGCAGATGTTAGTCTCCTGTCTGGTGACAGTGACTATTGTGTGTGCATGTGTTTTATCCAGGATATGGAATTTCGTAACATTCTTGTCTTTACATATATAGGCTAGATGTCTTACCATTGCTTTAGCAAATGAAGGTTCTCTGATGTTGTTGGAAGGAAAAGAAAGCAAAGATGTAAAACCAAATAAAGAAATGAATCTATTTGTTTTTGTTATCTTTATTTTTTTGGTTGGTATTTTGTGTTTTCTGTTATCTAATTCTCCCATAACAAATTGTAACACCTATCATTTTTAAGTCAGGATAGATTATGATAGTGCCTGTAAACATATACTTTGTTGAGCTTGTGTGTGTCCATCGCTTACATTCTGTTGAAAATGTTAAAGTGGTCTTTTGTTTGCAGGAAACTTGCTTGGCTTCAAAAGATGCCATGCCGTTTGACTTACTGAAGAAAAAACTCATGTCACGCTTGGAGGCAATGGGAATCAAGATACTCAAGATTTATGAAGAGGTAATCTATCTAGAAGTAGAAGTATTATCTGCATTAGTTGGCGTTTAATGGTTTCCTACTCCTCTTTTTATTCTTCATGTCTTCCGAGTCTCGTGTTCAATTAACCACTAAAAGCTCAAGTGACGTGGCATTGAAAATTTATCAATCCTCCTTGTTATAATCATTATTAAATAATTTACCCATTCAAGACCCTATGTTTCAATACAAACACGTTAGGAGGGATCCCTAGATGAGATCAACTTTCTTGCACTAAATTAGACTGTTTGTTATGAGTCAACAAAGAAGATTGACCAAAAAGGGCTGAAAGTCTAAAATGTTAGTTTCTTGAATATCAGGATTTTGCTTAAAATGAGGTTTTTGGTAAATGATTGGAATTCATGATTCTATTTTCTAAAATAACAAACTAACAGGGAATTTTTTGGATTTCTGTGTTTTTTTCAAGGAACCTGAGTATCCAAGCAGACCCTATCTCACTTTAAGGAGGGGAGACTGAGTTCAATCTAATTATTTACCAAAACAGGGGAAATACTTTGGTGGTTACTCAGTTAAATTGTAGCACTTTATGTCGAGAAAATGGACATCTGAGTGAACAGTGAAAATTTTAACAAACGGGGGGCCTTGTGGATCTTACATAATGTGCGAATCTTTATTTATTTATTTATTTTTATTTTTATTTTTATTTTTTGGGTCGGGGGGGGGGGGGGGGGGATTGGGAGTTTGGGGAGGTGTTTTGTTTCCTAACCACTACTTAGCTCTGGATCTGGTGGTCACTTAAAGAGCAGCATCATCTCAGTTTGTGCACTCTACTAATATAACTGGGACTTGGTTGGACCCATGGCGCAATCGATGACAATAGAATTTGCAACCATGGAGTCTTGGGTTCTAATCCCACCACTTGCCTAACAAAATAAAATGGTAGACCTAAAGCTTGTTGAAGGGCTACACGTTCAAAATCATTGTTGGATGGTAACTGGAGCAATGTGTTCAAACTGATATCACAAATTTGTCTTTTTCACTAATCATGAGTATATAGATTGTGATGATAGACATGCATCCCTTTACTTTGTTATACATTGCTTATGTCGCTAGATTTATCTATCAATATTTAATTTTAAGTAGTTCATTATGATTAATCAAATAATTTGACATCAATTTAAGGAATGGTCTTATATACCTGTCGGCGGATCCTTACCAAACACTGAGCAAAAGAACCTGGCATTTGGTGCTGCAGCAAGTATGGTGCATCCTGCCACAGGTGATGAAACATAATCTGAGTCAATTCATGAGTTTGTGATACCTAATCTCATTATTGTTTGTTATTTGCCTTAAACAGGTTACTCGGTTGTTCGTTCCCTTTCTGAAGCTCCAACTTATGCATCTGTAATTGCAAACATTCTAAAGAAAGGTGTCTATTCCCAACAGGTTGTACCTTATCAGAGAAACTTTGAGAATCCATCAATGCAAGGTAATGCTTCAGTGCATGGACATTATCAATTGGCAGTTGTTTTTTTATCAAATGTTAAGCCATGAACTTCACTCTACTGTTGTATCAGAATTCATTCAATTTATAACAGATATAATAATTACTACTATTATACAATGTCTTCTTGACTA
Source organism: Acorus gramineus (assembly GCA_030737835.1). Taxonomy (NCBI): domain Eukaryota; kingdom Viridiplantae; phylum Streptophyta; class Magnoliopsida; order Acorales; family Acoraceae; genus Acorus; species Acorus gramineus. The sequence goes on along the minus strand of JAUJYN010000038.1, from coordinate 110,735 downwards.
TCATTATTCAGTGTCATCTAAATAGTGCTAGCCTCCTAATATCTGCATATATCAGAACGTTTTCATGCTATTTAATGGGAGAACTCCATTGAGATTACATATTATCAGAACATGATATCTCAGTTGAAGTCAAACTTTTGAAAAATATTACATCTGCATTTTCCTTGTTTTGTAAGAGAATTTGGCATGAGATAATCACTCTTCGGTTAGCCAGGCTTATATATGTTCGGTCTTCCAAAACTCTAGGCTTCTCATATTTCTAGTCTAGTATAAAATGTGGAACGAAAATAGTTCTTTTAACAGATTATTATAAGATTCTATCATATCTCCATATTCATCCCAGATATCTACAGAATGGATGACCTGCCCCTGTATTTGTGATATAAAAACTGGGAACCCTGTCATAAAGCTGACCGTCTCTGCCTGTCAACTTGTAATCTACAACAGTCATTATTATCTTTTTATAAGAACTTGGGGCAGCTTACCATTAGTTATAATTCTTCTATATATGATTGTTTATGGTATCTTCCTTGCAGCATGGAGAACTCTTTGGCCTCAAGAGAGAAAGCGGCAAAGAGCATTCTTCCTTTTCGGATTAGCACTTATTTTAGAGTTGGATATTGAAGGCATCAGGGAATTCTTTCATACATTTTTTCGCCTGCCTGATTGGTATGCCTAGCTTATTCTTCTATTCTTAATTACTGCAAACTTTATTCCTTGTCAACATTTAATTTAATTGATTGATTTTGTATTACTATTGTGTTCTTGATTCTTTGATGTTATGTCCTTTTGATAACAATCTAATTATATAATAGATGAAATATAGAGTTTTTATTTATTATCATTTATTCCCCTAACTAGAATTACCCATATGGAACTAGTAAAGCAAGCTGAGTGGCTGAAGAATTGCAGTATATCTACAATGGAGGAGCACAGATTAAGAGATCGTAAATTTGATGTCATTGGTGGTTGGAGGTGTACTAATGTAGAAGGTTCACTATTATCTTGAAAATATTGTGGAGAAAATCACAATGATCCTTTTGCGGAATAAATTATATTGAAATGATTTCCATGCATGGTAACACAATGAGATAATAACCATGCTGTTTTTAAGAAAATGGATTTGTGGTTTTGGTTGTGAGTTATAAGCTCTAAAGTATGGATGCATGGAATGAGTCACCATATTTGTGTCTGACATGTATCGGTCATGGACACGACAAGGACATGCCAACACATGTTTAACACGTGTAATCCCTGTTTGCTTTAAGAAAATAGTTTGTTGAGGGGGGACACACTTCGGACACAGCGAGGGCGCACTTAGACATGCCTGATCCAACAATAAAAAGACAGGAGAGAAGAAAAAAGAGAATAAGAAGTATATCCTTCTATACATTTCATCTTTTTCTTTGTTGAATCTTGAGTTGAATTGCCCCTTTTGTTACTTTGGATGAGATATTTGCTACCTCCTTTGTGTGGATGGAGAGGAAAGAAGAGCAGGGAGTTGGCTTTCAAGGATAGGTCCAGTGCGAGTGGAGTCCAAAATTCAAAGTTTTTAGATTTCAAGAACATATACAAGACTTCAGAATCATTTAATGGCTTTTAAATCATCAAGAATACTTTAAGAATCTCACAAAACTTTTAAATAAGTTGAGCACTTGAAAGACTAGATCAATTAAGAAACTATAGATTTGAAAGAGTGTTTCGTATAAGTAGAGATATGGAGAACACAGATACTGTAATGTTTGATTATTTAGTGATATTGGATCCCCTTTTATAGCTGAAGTCTCCCATATTCACAAAATTATTTAATGGCTAAAAACGGCTAGTAAAAGGGTTAGTAAAATTGCCTCCGATTGAACATTTAACCTCTTATAGCAATTGACCAAGGGGCATTTAAATGGATACGCGCATTCGAACGCCTTTAATGGCATCCAAAGATTATACATAAATTATGGGACTGTTTGAGAATCACTCAGAAGCACTTATAAGAAGTTCCTCCTAGCAGATATTATTTACAGATCAAGACACTTTTTACATCCAGAGTTTAAAGCGTTTTGGTATATAGATTGAACAATATTTCTTGGCAGGATGAGAATTGAGAAGTTACATCTCGGAAGAGAGAAACAAACACATTGACTGAGAAGTCCTTAACCTTCTAGCTATTTAAATGTTAAAAAAATCATGATATAGAACACTGATGGCCCTTCAGGCAACACTATATACACAATTAAAGCTCTGGTCCCTATTAGTGTGCCGATTATTGTCAAATGACCAAAATAACTTTATGTCCATAGAGTTTCTCCTGTGTCAATGAGCAATCTCTTCTGCTTAGAATGAATTATATTTTTCCTTTTGCAAAGAGAGAGGTTTCTCCTTCCGCATGGAGGGCTGCTGGCTGGATGCAAACATGCCCAACCTTCTACTAATGCGAAGGAGAGGTCATCCAAATCTCCTTTTGACTGGTTCCAGACGAACTTCTAAACATTCTCTCTTTGTAAAACATGATTCATCTTAAAACCATAACACTACTGTAAACAAACAACCTAAAATCTGGACTACTGACCCAGTGCATTAATAGGCTAACTGCAGCCTTCTTTTATTTTTATTCAATTTGATTTTCTTTAAAGATTTTTTTTTATGCAATCCTACTGGGATATTATCTAGTAGAGTGAATAAATTAGTTTTTTGAGATTGCCATGCATGATCTTTCCCGTGTTAACAAAACCATTTAGTTTAAATCTGTGGTTGGATAGCCAAATGAGTATAAGAAGCACAGTAAGTAGTGACTACTGATTAGTAAGTCATTACAGTTTGTGATTGTACTCTGGATCTGTTATCTTACAAATGTGTGACTGATTACAGGATGTGGCAAGGTTTTCTGGGATCTGATCTCTCATCATCTCAACTTATTTTATTTGCGATTTACATGTTCATATTGGCACCAAATAATATGAGGATGTCCCTTGTCAGACATTTGATGTCTGATCCTACTGGAGCTACAATGGTGAGGTCTTATCTTACCCGATAAATCAGCTCATGTATCATATTCTATTATGTAGGGGCTCGGTCTCCAATTGTAAAATTTCTTTTGCCTTACTGGAATGTATTTAATCAAAGAAGCTCAGTGATTGAAAAAAAAATGTGTGGATAAGAAATAGTGTTACCATATGTTGATGCTTAGATATAGCAGAGTAAATCTCAAATAATAACTAATAAATGAACAAACTGAATGGGAGGAAACCCCTTTTTTTTCATTGCTTGTAGATGTTGGTACAGAAAAGCATCTGCGTAATACATTAGTGTATGAATGTGTTGATGCATCTTATATAAATGGGAGGAATGTTGGACAAGTTTTGTTGAGGTCCTTCTCAATGCAGGTTGATGAGTTTTGGTAGTTCACACAATGCTTAGTGATTGCTGATATAGTAGTAATTTTTGCTAACCGATGATTAAATCCTAATCGTCTCGAGTTCCTCCCAACTATAATAATTAAATCCTAATCGTCTCGAGTTCCTCCCAACTATAATAATCGAAATGAATGACAAACATTAGGTTCAAAATTGGAAGACTTGGAGAATTATGGCTAAAATAATAGTTGTCTAGGAAATACACATATCCAACTTGTTATTGCTACATTGTCCAGTTGATGAATTGAAATTTGAAGGTACGTTTATCAACCACAACATATTAACATCATTAAAAAAAAACGTACATTCCCCCCCCCCCCCCCCCCCCAACAATTGAGCATCACTGTAATCTCTATTTACATCATAAAGTCATATTATTCCTCATAAAAGATCAAATTGACCTTCCAACTCTTTCTTTTTATTCACATTTTTTTAGGTATGTATGTGCAGGTTACATCACAATTTATGAGATTTAACAACGTATATAGATGCATAATAGTGCACATGAGATAAATAACAATATATGATGACTATTTATGAGTTAAAAATATACACAGAGCGTCTAACAATCTACACAAAAGGATAGATAGCTGTTGGTGAAAAGGATGGGATTTGGACCTCGTAACTACAGGACCAGGTTATGCAGATGCGAAGATGGATAATGTGGTGGCATCGATTTGGTACTACAAGGTTTCTTGCGATGTGGTGCAAGCTCCTGAGGCTTTGACATGCCAATCGTGTATTTCGCAACAGCTCATGCATATTGACCATCTCATCGATCATACGATTCATTGTACGATCCAACCTTACCTACTATCCTTGCATGTTTGTTGTTGACAGGCCCATTTCGGCCTCACAGGTTCTTGAAATATTAATGTAAATTTTTGTGTCTTACATATTTAAGCTTGGTTTAGTGAGCTTTTGCCTAAACAAAACACACACACAAAAAAAAAAAGCTAGTGAAAAGGGAAAATGAAAGGTGCAAATTTTAATATGTTCTCATATAGTTTTAGATGGAAGGAACAATTTCTTGGATCTCTTATTTATGTGCAGACATTTTGAGCCATTAAAACCAGATCTGATGGCTCCATTTTTTTTCGATTCATGAAATTTTTTTAGGTCTTCCATTTATATTTCCAGATTTTCTTGATGAGTTTGATTGCTACCAATGGGTAATGATGCAGCTCCTACTTGTCATTAAGACAATTGATTTATGCTTTTAGCCCCTATTTGGATAGCCACATAAACTATTCTTATCAGAATCAGAAATAAGAGAATGAACCAAAACTCTCATTATGGTTTGCACCCAATATATATAGTACAAAAGACAAAAGACTAATCTATCCTCAATGATAAAAAAAACTAAAATACTCTAATACATATAAATATTTTTAACACTCCCTCTCAAACTCATGGTGGATCATAAACCGAGAGTTTGCTCAAAAGAAAACCATGCCGTTGAAGTGTATAAGTCATATAACTGAAGTGATGAAGAAATATATGGTAGTGATATGGTGCTTGCAATGAAATGATGACGAACAAAGTGATAGTCGATCTCAATGTGCTTTGTACGTTCATGAAAAACAGAGTTGCTAGCAATCTAAATGACGCTCATGTTGTCACATTATAGAAGAGTAGGCACAGAAAGGACACTCATGTCACTTAGGAGATGTCGAAGCCAGACAACCTCAACAGTAGCAAATGCCATAGCTCGATATTCGGCCTCTGCACTTGAACGAGAAACAATTTCTTGGCCTTCCAGGAGATAAGAGTCACTAAGAAACACACAAATACCAGTCATGGAAGGCCAGTCTGTGACATCACCTACCCAATCAGCATCAGTATAAGCCCGAATTTCAAGAGAAAAAGAGGACGGTAATAATAGAGCACGAGATGAAGATAGCAAATAATACGAAGAATGGCGACACAATGACAATACGAGGGGTAGCGATAAATTGACTGACAATATGCTCAACATAGGCAATGTTAGGACGAGTGACATAAGAAAGAGGTTATCCATCATCAGGTCGGAGCTTAGCATGAAGCTCAAGGGAAGTAGAAGAAGTGCGATCATCAATCAGACAAGCACAATCAATCAGGTCAACAGTGCACTTGCGCTGTGAGAGAAGATAACCACGTGAAGTATAAGCAACCTCCACACCCAAAGCGGTCCAAGATCTTTCATCTTAAATTATATGAGAAGAATTATCACCAGTGATGATCATGTCACTGACATAAAGCAACAATATAGTACGGTGATGACCAGAGGTGTGATCAAATAGAGTCAGATATGAAAAACTAGGAACAAACCCAACAACACAATAGCCTCAGAAAAATGAGAGCCCGTTGAAGATGATATACATGACTAGATGGATGAGAAAGGCTTAGAGGATGACTCATGTAGGCCTCTTTTGATAAATCATCATGAAGAAAGATATTCTTGACATCAATCTAGTAAATGGGCCACTGGTGGACAAAAGCAACATAAATCAAGGCGCGAACAGTCATCATCTTTGTCACATGAGAAAATGTCTCATCATAATTAATACCATGTTGCTGAGTGAACCCACATGCAACCAAGGAAGCCTTGTGACGCTCAATCGAACCATCAGAGTGAGCCTTTATCTTATAAGTCCACTTACACCCGATAGAAACCTTAATGGAGGAAGAGGTACAAGTCCCATGTTTGAGTGCATTGTAATGCACTAAGCTCCTCTACCATAGCACTTTCCCATTCTAAAACTCCAAATGCCTCACGATAGGACTGGGGCTCCCAATGAGAGAAAACAACTATAAGAAAACATTGAAAATTAGGAGAAAATGAATCAGAGACAACCAGACTAAGTTGTTGAGGAGGGCGAGGAGCACGAGGTGGATTACACCGATGAACCACTGATGCTGGAGAAGAATCGTCTTCCGAGTTAATAGTATTAGGAGCAGGTACAAGAGCAAACAGGATCGTCCCACACGAATCATTTGGAATAATGTGAAAAAGATGGAATGGGAGGAGAAGGAGCTGACAACGAAGAGGTGTTAGAGACGGACAGAATAGACGACTCAGGGTTAGATGGAGAAGAGGGACCAGGGACAAAAAAGTCCAAAAATGTAACATCCTCAATCGTAGATGGACGAAGAGGAACATGAGGTGAACAAAGAGTTTAGTACAGATGATTTTCAAAATATGTGACATGACATGATGTCCGAAGGCGACAAGCAACAGGATCATAACATCTATATCATTTGTGCTCATTGTTGTACCAAAAAAGGACACACAAGGCTGAATGATGAGACAATTTGGTGCGCTCAATAGGAGGAAGAATGACAAAACATGCATCCAAAAACACAGAGACAAGAATAATCGGGAGGATTATGATGAAGACGCTGAAAGGGGGAGATACTAGCAGTAATCGATGAAGGAGTGTGATTGATAAGATACACACTTGTGATAACAGCTTCACCCTAAAACTAAACAGGAACGGAGACAGAAAGGAGTAAGATCCGGGTCTTCTCGATGATATGAGGGTGTTTTCGCTTAGCAACTCCGTTTTGGTGTTGGGCATAAGGTGTGGAGAGCTGTGGAAGAGTGCCTTGGGAGGATAAATAAGCACGTAAATCATTAGAACAATACTCCCCCCACAATCAGAGCGAAACACCTTAATGCATTTTAAAAAGTGAGTTTCAACCATTGTAGCAAAAGATTTATAGATTGGTAATACATCTAAACGACTAATCAATAAATAGATCCAAGTAAAGTGAGAAAGATTGTCAATAAAGATAGCATAATAATTGTTACCCCCTTTGGATGGAATGGGGGAGGGTAAACATCAGAATGAACTAAGTCAAATGGAGAACCAGAAATATGCATATTAGAAGGAATGGAAGAGCCAAGTGTTTTGCCAACTTGCAGCCCACACATGGTTGAAGTTTAGTTTTCAAAAGAAGAATCTAAAACACCGGTATTTATTAAATAACGAAGCCTTGGTGGAGACAAATGACTAAGACAGCAGTGCCAAACATCAAAATGTTAAGGAGAAGATGAAAGCAAGCAAGCAGAAGCAGCGAAAGACTGAGGAAGCTGAAGATGATCCCTGTAGTCGAGACCACCACGTCTATAGTTTGTCCAATCTGCTCCCTAGTGCGAAGACCCTGTATAGAACACGTAGTAGAATCAAAAGTAATGAGACATTCATGATCATCAATTTTACCAACAGAAAGTAAGTTTAAGGAAAGACCAAGAACAGGAAAAACATTAGAAATACGAAAATGATGAGAGGGATCAAAGTGAGAGCTAGAACTCGAAATGGACAGAGGAGTGCCATCTGCCGTATGAATAACAAGAGTGGGATACAAACAAGTAGGGCGACTAATAAAGAAAGCCTGAGAAGTCATATGATGGGAAGCCCCAGATTCAAGAATCCATTAGGAATTAGAATTACCTGCACCCAGAGAAGAAGCAGAAAGAGAGATGAATGAATCACTACCAATGACTGAGCGAAGCATATGTTGTTGGAGTTGTAGCTGCTCAAGACACTCAGTAATATGAGATGAAGAATATGCTAATGAATTAGGAAGTAAATCGGGAGTGGCAACAGCTGTGGTCCGGGATTGATGACAATGTGGTGGAGCTGTAGCTGTTGCACGAGGTGTTGTAGGAGCTGTTACACGAGGTGCTATAGGAGCTGAAGTGTGAGGTATGTAAACAAGAGCAGCGCCATCACGAGCACGCTTATAACATTTAGATTGCACATGTCCAAATTTATTGTTATAATAGCAAATGGACTGACAAGAGCGATTGTCTTGACGATGTGCAAGATTAACAGAGCTGTGATCAATGATAGGCAGAGTGGCAATATTACGAAGACGCTTCTCCTTAGCACAAATTTCAAAGATAACCGTATCGAGAGACAGCTTGGGAGAATGATGAAGAATCTGTGCATGAACAACCTTGAACTTAGGACGAAGACGCTTCAAAAACTAGTATAACTGCTAACGATTATGATACTTCTGATAGCATGCCAAAAAATACCCTCCATATGAGGATCCATAGGTGTGAGTTTCTCCCAATAATCAGATAGAAGATAATAGAACTCACGAACAGAAAGCTCCCCTTGATAAGATGTTGAGATGGCTTGATGTAGATAGAACTCCTGGCATGTAGAAATTCTCCCAATATCGGTCTACGTATAGAAATTCTTAAGAAAGTCCTAATAATCCTTTACAGTAATAAGCAGCTTCAAATGTTTACGGATATTGGGCACGACAGAAGAAGCAATATAATCCTTCATCTGAGAATTAACATCCTTCCATGTCCACAATGCCTTAGCATAGACCTCAGCTCTGGCCTTGATGGTTGCCTCATCAGTTCCCTGCTTAGAGGGATCAAGCACTGGAGCTGGATCAGTTCCATTAATGTGACCCAAAAGATGATGATATCCAAGTTGAAGCTTGAGAGTGAGAGACCATATGTCATAATTGTCAACATCAAACTTGACATCGATGATATGAATTTGATCCGTAGCCATGAAAGCCAAACAATGAGAATGATAGAAAAATAAAAGCCTCATATGAAGACAATGAAAAATAGAGCAAAATGAGTACAAAAATAGCTATGTTTGGAGTCCAAATGAGCCCGTAACGGCTGAAAAAATAAAAGCACAAAAAAAATACTTACGCGTTGGCAAGACACGGCCAGCGGTCTCCGGGAGCAGCAAAGCCTCTGTGCGCTATCCACACTGACCAAGATTGAGCGATTCTTTCTTTTGATTTTTTTAAATTATATACAATCCATTAAATGGGATTAAATTTGATATTATATCATCCAATCAATCACTCGATCATCCAATTAATCACCTTGTATCATATCTTGTATGACGGGCGAAGGCTGTGCATCAAGAAGCGTTAGACAAGCTCTCATACCATGTTACAACCATAAATAAAAGAATGAATCAAAACTTTCATTAGAATTTATACCCAATATATATAGAACAAAAGACAAATCTACCCTTAGTGACAAGAAAGACTAAAATACCCTAACACATAAATATATTTAACTATTCTCAGTCTAGTATAGATAACCATGCTAGTGGAATATGCAATTTTGTTCTGTTTTTAATTGTTTTCAGTGGAAAATGTAATAATGAAGTTTTTTTGTTTTTAGGTAGTGGAATAGGGGGAGAATAAGTCTAAAAAGCTGTTTGTTTGAAAGGAATAGATAAGTATAGTTATGTCAAAATAGGTGGGAATAAACTAATATTTATATTCTGGGTCCCTCCTAGAACCGTGTTATTCCACATAATCTATAATTCTATCTCACTGGTATAAGGGGGGGCCCATATATCAAATTAATTATCATCACCTCTTATAAATCAGGGGCTCACAGATCAAACCAATTTTTTTATCTTTTATAAATCTTTATCCACATCTTATTCACATTTTATTCACAATTTATCCATGATCAACCAAACAATAAAAACTTCATTATTTTTTCTTCAAATGATAAAAACTAAAAACATAAACAAACAGAAATTCACTTATTATACTTGTATAGTTATTTATTCCTAGAATACTGATAAACTTCATAATAGCTAATATAACACCTAATTTTTATCCAAACGACACCAATATAACACCTAATTCTAGCTTATACTAACATCCAAATACCTGTCAACTAAGATCTTTGAAGCTATAATTAAGACTAATGTTAGAAGAAACGCACAATCCTCTTCCCAATGGTTAGTCGAGTGACTTTTACAATTTATATTTGGGTTCGAACATTGTTCCACTAAATCTTGGAAAATCAAATTCAAATAGTTTGATGAGCACAGAAACACTCAATTCATGTATTAGTAGTCCATTTTGCAGTTTAGAAGTGGTTCTTAACCGTTTATATACTATGATAATGCAATATACACTCGCTATCGCAGTGCATAAATTTTATTTATTTATTTATTTTTTTAAATACATTATTGTATCTTGGTGCATAACTTTTTATAACAGTACATACTTTAACAGATGAGTGCATATTTACTTCAAACGAAAGAGATGAGGACAGTAGACGAGGCTACATATAGTACTGGACATATCATTTTCTTAGTTATATTTCTCAATCTTTCTTATTTTATCTTGGAGTCCTGCTACATAGGCCCTACTATTTAGGCCCCATTGACAAGTCCCATGAGGTGTCATTCCCTCATTTGTTGCTTGCTTGACTTTAAAAAAATGTTAAAAATGCAAAATACAATATTACCCTCATTTAAATCCCACATTTTCTTCTCTCATTAAATTCAATATCATTTTTTTCGAAAAACAAATCAACCTATTCCATTATAGGAAATCCAGTTTTTTCAAAACCAATTAAAAAAAAAGAAAGAAAAAGAAACCATTTGTCACGCCCCAGGGCGGTCGTCCCTGAGACGTGGCAATATATATAATATCAGCTATCAATATCTAAGGTCAACAAGGACTCCAACAACAACACACAAGGTGGCAAGGCAAAGATAAATGATAGCTAACTGAAAAGCGGAAGCATAAAATATCAACAATGTCTGTAAACCAAAAACATTATTACAGACTCGAATACACAATCACTGTCCTGTGAGAGCCAAGTCTAGTCCAAATAAAATACAACCAGTGCAACATGCACTATTACAAATACAAGACTCTAGGACAGCTGACAGCCTTGCACTCGCCATTCACCAGACGGGACGCTCCCACGCACCCAAGACCGTGCCACAGGGAAGCTCCAGCTCCACGCCCAACACCGCCCCTGTAGAAGAAACAGTACGCGAGGGGTGAGCTACAAGCTCAGTGAGTGGCAAGAAGCCAAGCACCATAACAACAATTCAATACTAAGGCAATTTCTTTTCAAGGAAAAAATGGGTGGGAACCCAATGGATAACAAGGTCACATGGCGGCGTGACCAACCTCACCCTCGCCCTCTCTCCCAGAGGGAGGCTCTTGGGACACTCGGAGAGAAACAACTGTTAACCATAACACATGGTGTTACTGGATAACAAAATACAACGAGTCCATCCGCTACGAGGTAGAGATATACTTCGATACCTCACGCGTTAGGAGTATCATACCCAGAGTATACTCAATGGGTATAAGAGTTACGTGACAACGTGACTCAACTTACACTCACCCTCATCCCCGCAGGGGTGTTCCTAGTGACTTTTGGGATAAAATTGCTTGCTCTACACCCTTCATCATCCGGTAACCCTCTCCCGAGTAGCCTCTACCTAGTATACCCCCATGATCAGTACATCTTGCCGCATGCATCGATAGTATCTACAGGTGGGGGCCCTCTGTCAGGACAGCTACAACGCTGGGCAGCATCGACACAGATTCGACGAAGGGGAGAACGATTCCACGCTCGCAATATCATTCGTTAGCCCTCTCCCGGGTAGCCTCTACCTGGTATACCCCCATGATCAGCACATCTTGCCGCATGCATCAATAGTACCTACAGGTTGGGGCCCTCTGTCAAGACAGCTACAACCCAGGCCACTTCAACACGGGTGATATTGGGAGGAAACACTCCATCTTTGCAAAGCGAACCCAATGGAAAAATAACTACTCTCGATAATCGTCTACCGATGCTATCGAATACATATGAACTCCCACACAGATGCGTTGCTCAGACGCAAGGAGTTACCTTGGCTCTCACACCAAAAATAAGCCCAAGGCATAACCCAATGGGCGGTTCATACACTCGCCTAACATGGGTAGGCCTAGCTTAAACACCATAACCACCGGTTCGAAACACCGGTATAACATCGAATTCTCTTGAATTACAATAAGTGCATCACACAGATGCAAGGTGGTAATTACATCGCTTGCGCTCTAACTAACTAAGGTACAACCTGACAACGGATCATACCCACGCCTAGCACAGGTAGGCACGAATAGTCTAACATGTGCAATTATAATAGGAGAATTCTATCGCAGTTATATACATGGTCCACATGCACGATAACATAGAATTAACTGTAGGGGTTCTCCCTAACATGGATAAATCATAAACAATATATATATGCAACATACATACCAGGCATGGCCTAAATAATATGCATACAAGCATACAAGGTATACCCTAACATGCGTTGGATATCACCAACTTAAAAGGGAAGGGTCAAGCGCGATCTCGCGCACTAACAGGTGCATGCCAATATTCCCAAACGAACCTGAGTCTAGTAGGAACCACATCTACTTACTCAGTTCACGCAAAGAGAGAGGGCGAGAGAGAGATGAAACCTCATCATCTCAAGAAGGTCATAGCTTTGCCCCAACAAGATGGGCGCAACTACTACACCATGCGCTCAAGTCTTATTACCAGGGAATACTAAGTATGCACCCGGTCATTAACCCAGGCTTAATCCTGCTAGATATTACTAATCTAGGGGGGTAGTATTACAAGACTACCTAAGACATGCCATATTCTATACATCCATATAATGCAAGGAGATACATGCCCATACAAGCAGGGCGCATGCAAACATGGTTATTCACATATGAATACAATACATATGCAAGTATATGGTAGAATAGGAGGTTCTACGCAATATATGTGCTATACAAGCCTAGCATGTAAGATATCTAGCATAATAGAGGTTAGACATGACCATACTACTCATCTCAACAAGTAGTATAGTTAGTGTTATATATCTGTTTCTTTTTGGCCTGTAGGCAACCATTGGAGCATTTTTAGCAGTTTTAAAATTTTTGTGTTTTTCGATCGGAACCGCATAATTTTGGACTGTTAGCTATCGTCCGATTTAGAGGACTCCGATTGAAAATCTAACTGCATATTATGTGTCCTGGTGCCGTTTTAAGCCACTCATGAAAATTTCATCGAATTCCGGCATCGTTTCCAAAAATTTCACAGTTCCGGGGCGTATCCAGGTTTTTAAGTCGCACACTATATAAGAGGTGTTATAAAAATCAAATGGCACTATTCATCATCCCCGACCTTGAGCTTTCTCTCTCCTCTCCTCCGTTTTTCTTCCGTTTGAGCCCCCTACACCCCTCAAAACCAAAAACCTAAAGCACGGGAAGTGTAGATCGGGTCCCGATCTACACACCGGTGTCTTCAAATCCCGTTTCCGGCGATCCTAGCCTCCCTGACCTCCCCTCTTTGTCCTCTGATTTGGCCCGTTTCGAAGGCCAAGGTAGATCGGGGCGTGAGAAGGCCGTTGAGAAGGGTTTCGGTGCGCGGAGAGCACCCGGTCACCCCTTCCTCCCCCTCGGTAAGCTTCTTTCCCTCTTTTTTCTTGTTTAGATGATTGCTAGGGGGGGTTTTGTGTTTGGGGGTGGTCGGCGGCAGTGGGGGTCGTCGGAGGGTGGTCGGAGGTGGTCGGAGGTGGTCGGCGGTCGTGGGAGGGGCGGTGGTGGCGCTCGAGCAGTGGCTGGCCTGTTCCGGGCAGCAGGCAGCAGCGGCAGCGACCCAGGCAGCGTGCAGGCCGGGCGTGCGCGGGACGGGCTGGCCGAGGTGCTAGGCAGTGCGCGAGGTGGTGGCCGAGGTGCTAGGCAGTGCGCGCGGGTGTGCAGAGTGCGCGCGGAGAGCGCGGCGAGGTGGCAGTGGTGCGCGCGAGGCGCGGCGAGGCGGCGGAGGTGCGCGCGGGGTGCGCGCGGGAAGGTGCTACGCGCGGAGGCCGTGCGGGGTGCTCGCGGGGCGGCGCGAGGTGTTCGGGGCGCTCGGGCTACGGCGGCGGGGGGCGCAGTGGATGCGCGGAGCCCGGGGTTGGTGCGGCGGCGTGTCCCAGCGGCGGGCAGGGGCCGGCGGTGCGCGGGGTGCGCGGGCTGGAGTGCGGCGGTGCACCCGGGCGGTCGGGTGGCCGTGCGGGGGTACCGGGGATGTTGGGTATTTTGTTTTGGGATTTTGGGTATTCAATTGTGTGTTTTGTGTGATTTGGGGTCATTGTGGATTATACTTACCCAGTTAATACCTGTCTTGCAGATCTCGACGGACGGTCGCGCGTCGACCCGATTTCCGGTGAGTGGGACAACCCAACCCAGTTTGGGAGGCGTTACATGCTTTGGGCGTGTACCAATCTCCCCTGGGGCGTATAGTTTGTATTAATTATTGCAATTATAATCTATGTAAGCATGATGTGTGTGTAGAATTGCATGCCACCCTAGATTGTGTGATAGGGACTTGCACCCTTAGGATTGTGCATGAGCCATGCATCCTGCCTCCCCGCTATCATGCTAGGAAAGCCCGACCTGTGCATGCGTCCTATTAGTTTGATTTATTTAATTAAATGCGAACTGTAATAATAGATAGCATGCTTAGGGAATATAAGGGGGCCTTGCGAGGTTAACATTGAGACCCGGGTTAGGGTACTCCGTGTTCCTCGTTTGGTTGTCGGATGTCCTACATCGGGACCTCAGGTTACCCTCCCAAGGTCTCTTTTCCCCTTATTGTGTCTTATTTATTTCCCCGCATCCTGGTTATGCGCGCTGGTGGAATTCTGAGGAATTCAAGACATTAGAGTTGTAGAGATGTGCTGTCAGTGGATCCGAGTGGATCATATGCGATGGATAGGCTGTTCTGTTCCCTTCGTCGGATCCGTGTAGAGACTACCTCAGCGTTAGACAGGTTGTCCCGTGCAGGGGCTCCCACTAGTAGGCGCCTCCTGATTTGGTGAAGGACTATGCTGAAAATGGGAGAGGCCAAACAACCACGGAGTGAGGAGAGACTATCGGTGGACCAAGGGTAACCAACAGCCTAGTCAGTCCCAAGAGCCTAGGTCACCTGCTGAGAGGTGAGGGTGAGGGTATGGTGGGCCGGCGTTGCGACGACCCACAGGATTATGTATGGATGATTATCAACCCACTAAGTCCCAACATCCTAGGTCACCTGTTGAGGGTGAGGGTGAGGGTGAGGGTATGGGGTTCGGCGATGAACGAACCCCCGGATTGTGATATTGTGCCACTTGTGGCTTATGAATTGCTTAAATGTGGTTAATATGAACTGTATGCATGGGTTGTGCTATTCACTGAGCGTGTGGCTCACCCCTCGCATATTGTCCTTTCAGTGATCTCTGAGGGAGGAGCTTCCCGAGCGACTACACCGGCAGAGGGTAGCGCCGCGTCCCACGAGTTTTGAGGCCATCAGCACCCTTCTTTCTGTTGTACGTATATGTTCTGTGCTTGGGAACTTAGTTGGATTATGTTGGGATTTTATTTGTGTATATATGGGCATGTTGGCTCTCACAGGACTTATGATTATGTATCGGGTCTGTAGTATGTTTTGACTACAGACTCAGTCTTTTAGCTTCCGCCTTTGGTGTATATATTATGTCAGCCCTGCTTTTACCTGTGTTGTCATTTTAGTTGTTGTTTGTGGTATATTATTGAACTCTTGTTACTGATATCATATATACACTTGCCGCGTCCCGGGGATGGCCGCCCTGGGGCGTGACAGTTAGGGCGCTCCACGGATGCGTGACGCACGACTACATGCAGCCAAAGCTTCCCGAAGGGTTGGATCAAACCACTCATCTAATGACCCATTCATCGCGAGTTCCGCCAATGAAAGCTACAAAACACAACCAATAATTCACAATTAAAATATTGAACCTCCTGACACACATATAAGCCTAATTCATGAAGACCCTAACTCCAGATAGTTTCCACAACATGCATAACAACTCCTTGACACACAATTAAGCAAAATTGGTATGTCTGCTGCAACCATCTCTACTATTTGATCCCCACAGCACCAAATACACATCCACAAATTATGAAATAAATCATACACATTCTTGGATATGTTGGGATCATAAGCCATGAAGACATCATAACCTAAGTTTGCCTGTACAAGCCCAAAATAAAATATTTTTGAAAACTGGACAGTTCCCACGCCAATCTGGACAGTCCATGCAAAACAGGTTATAACTTACAGCACAAATATCATATTGACACCAAATTTCATATATAGCATCTAGACACATAGATGATCATATTACAGGATGACACAAGCCTCAAAACATGCCTCTATATACTAGTTCCATAAGGATCTTAAGGAGACACAAATCTGCCTTACTACCATACAAAACCACCACCATTCATGCACAAACACAAACACCTCATGTGCAATAACAATTTCACATAACAACACTTTCCCAACAGCACCCACACATACCCACATGCTGAAAAACCAGTAGAAAGAAGAGGGAGAAGCTTACCAAGAGAGGGGGGAGGGAAGGGGAGATGTGGTAGCTCACAAGCGTGCCCACGACCACCTCGTCCACCACCACCACTACCACCGCCTCAATCTTAGCCTCTCTTCTTCTTGCTGAACCAGAGGGGAGGGAGAACAGGGGAGAAAACCATGAGAGGTGCTCTAAAGGAGGAGGAGAAGGAAGAGACAACACAACAACAAATCCTGCACCACACACGCACCTTGATTTCCACTTTTTCTAACTCCACCTCTTCTTGTTCCATCTTCTTCTCCTTCTAAAACTCCACCAAACACACTCAAAAGGTTTGGACCAAAAGAGAGTCGAGAATGAGAGAGAGAAGAGAGACATTTGGGCCTAAATACAACAAATCTAGTGGGGGCGAAATGACCAGGTTGTCATTGACTAAAATTCTGGAGAGTCAACACTAGAACAGCCATAACTTCCACAATCTAGCTCTGAATTGTACAATTCAACATCCATTGCAAATCCAAGAAGATTATCTACAACTTTCATGTTTCTGCTCAGATCAAATAACCCCTCCCGCTATTCCAAAATGTGAGCTAAACATCGAAAAGGGCTGCTGCCAGGATATTCTTATCCTCAGGTATAATTGGAAAAATACGCATAACTTTTGCTACATGAATCCAGATGATCTAATTCTACTTTTGTAAGAAAGCTAACTCAAAACTAAACATCCCATGATAAAATCAGATTTAAACCTCTTCATCTTGGATATTAACAAAAATTAAATCCGAATACTAATCGGAATTGCATAACTTCTAAAATGACGTCAAAATGCGACAAAAATTTACAAGTACGCCAATGCCAGTACCAGGAGAACAATTATGCAGTCAGATTTTCAATCAAAACATCCCAACTACTGCAGGTAGCTAAAAGTTAAAATTTTAGCAACTCCGATGGAAAAATAAAGCTCCAAATGACACAGGCATAACACCATTAAAAACAAGACCGAAATTCAAATCTTATAGGGTTTCTTAAAAAAAAACTAAAAGAATGAAATCTCTCAAAAAAACCCATTTATTCGAAAACACCAAAAAAAGATAAAATTTTTGCTCATTCAACTAGAAAACGATGGCGACAATGGATAATCAATGTTTTTTTTTTGAAACGTCCGTTAATTTGATGATTATTTAATTACAATAATCAAATAAAGTATTTGTGATTGATGTAAAGTTTTTTCAATGAATGCAGAATTAAAACACAAATCACGGTATAAAACAAGAGATCAAAATAAAAGTTAGTTACATTTATAAAATGTAACTTAATTTTAACAATAAATTGCATTAAAAGTCGGTTACATTTGTGAATGTAACTAATTTTTTGTTATATATAAGAATTAAAAGTCTAAAATAATAGTTTGAAATGTAACTAACTTTTGAATGTTACACAACCCAAGACAATGTAAAATAATTTAAGATCAAATGCCACATCTAAGAAAAAATTGTAATAAAAGCCGAACCAAAGGTTGCTTCTTTATTTTTTAATGGCGGTTCCAAAGAAACGAACTTCTATATAAAAAAAATGTATTTGTAAAAAGTTTTGGAAGAAAAAGGGATATTTTGCCGTGGTAAAAGCTCTTTCCTTTAGCTAAATATTTTAAGCCCCGGAGCGGCCGTCCCCAGTTTGTAACAATAATAGCAATATCAGAATATCATCCAGGAGGATAACAAGATAACCACATATAAGGATTGGTAGAGCAAATACTAGACCGGGAAGCAGAAGCATAATATAAATAAGTCTGCAACCAAAAATATTATTACAGACAGAGGGTATACAATCACTGTCTTGTGTGAGCCAAGTCTGATCAACAAAGAGAATACATACATCATGTGCCCATGCACCAAAAAGAAATACATACAAAAACAACAAGACTGCTGATGACCTCGCTCGTTAATCTCAAAAGACAGACGTAACGCAGGCAGCCAAGAAACACCTCATGGGAGCTCTACCTTCAAGATCTGCTCTGCCTCCACTGGAGAGAAACAAAGGAAAATGAGGGATGAGCTAAAAGCTCAGTGAATAGCCAACCACCACACAATGAAGATAATACATAGTCAACACTTAAACGAATACACAACAAGTTGTCAACAAATACTCCACAATCACTCCACGTCATCCGATAGACCTCTCCGTGGCAGCTTTTGTCACGCCCCAGGCATCCCCGAGACGTGGCAAAATTAATATAATATCAGCTATCAATACCTGAGGTCAATAAGGACACCAACAACAATACACAAGGCGGCAAAGCAAGATAATGATAACTGACTGAAAAGCGGAAGCATAATATATAACAATGTCTGTAAATCAATAACATTATTACAGACCCGAATACACAATCAATGTCCTGTGAAAGCCAAGTCTAGACCAAAGAAAATACAACCTGTGCCACATGCACGATTTACAAAGCATAAAATGACTCTAGGAATGCTGACAGCCTCACACTCGCCACCCGCCGGCAGAACACTCCACGCCCATAAGACCACGCCACAGGAAGCTCCAGCTCCACGCCCAACACTGCCCCTGAAAAGAAACAGTATGCGAGGGGTGAGCTACAAGCTCATTGAGTGGCTGGAAACCAATCACCATTCTACAGTTCAATACAAAATCAGTTCCCTTTTTCAAGGAAAAACATGGGTAGAAACCCAATGGATAACTAGGTCACGCGGCGGCGCGACCAACCTCACCCCCACCCTCACTCCCGGAGGGAGTCTTTTGGGACTTATGGGGAGAGACCATACCGTCGGTCGAAGAGACCTGGATTTACTGGTCTAGAGACCATACCGTCGGTCGAAGAGACCCGGATTTACTGGTCTACTCAACACTACTGGATCATCTACATCTAGATAATCGCCCAACGATGTCCTTCAACATCGATCACGAGACCCGACCCAACAACTATGGGAACGGTCGAACAACGAATGGGTCACGAGGCGACGTGTCTTCGCCTCATCCACACCCTCACTCCTGAAAGGAGACATCTTGGGACTTTGGGAAGAGACTTAGACTGCTCTACACCCCTGGTCCACCGGTAGCCTCTCCCACCCTCGTGGCCTCCGCCTAGTCCTCTGACAGGTATAGCCAACGCCGGGGAGTTCCTACATCGGATCCAACGAAGGGGAGAACGATTCCACGCTCGTAACATCATTCGTTAACCCTCTCCCGGGTAGTATCTACAACCCGATCTCCTCAACTCACCGCTCTACACCCTTGGTCCGCCAGTAGCCCTTTCCCACCCTCGTGGCCTCCACCTAGTCCACTCCCACCATCCGTACTGTCCGACACATCGGAGGTACCTACGGACAGGAGCCCTCTGTCAGGTACAGCCAACGCCGGGGAGTTCCTACATCGGATCCAACGAAGGGGAGAACGATCCCATGTTCGCAAAGCGAAACCCAAAGGAAAACAACCACTCTCGATACTCACTTATCGAGATATCACACACATGCATAACAACAACAATCACACTCATATTAACCTTAAAGTAGTCATAGTCCCTAAACGGGAGTAACTACACAAGCTAGTGGGTCGTAACATCGCCGACCCACCCCACCCTCACCCTCACCCTCACCCTTTAGGGGGTGACATGGGCCTTTTGGGACTGACTAGACTGCTATTCACCCTTGGTCCACCGGGAGCACGACCCCGCTCCGTAGCTTACCTGGTATACTCCCACGATCAGCACTGTCCGAACACATCAGGAGGTGCCTACAGATGGGAGCCCTCTGTCAGGATAGCCTGTCTAACGCCGGGGAGTCCCTACACGGATCCGACGAAGGGAAGAGAACAGCCTACTCACACGCATGCGATCCTCTTGGATCCGTCGACAACGCTTCCTAACATTTCTAATGTCATGAATTCTCAAGAATTCCTCCAGGGCGCATAACTAAGATGCGGGGAAACATATATTATAACCACAAGGTTATAATATTCTCTAATGCATGCTTACAACAATATAATCACATAATCCCATCTTGATTTAAATAAATTAAACTAAATGGGAACATGCATAGTCGGGGTTTTCCAATTAAAGACAAGATTACTAAACATGCATAGGCCGCTATACATGATATAAGGGTGCGTATCTCTAGCATACATAGTCTAAGGTGGCATGGATACATCATAATAATCAGGCATACACAGGTGTCTACATAATTTAGCTAGGGGCCCCCATCGATGCGCGACGCGCGTCTATGCGGGTTTAGCGCATCCCTACAGAGGGGGGGGGGGGGATTGAAATCAAACCACTCACCTTACGACCCGGGACCTCGCGCATCCCATCTGACGAGATCTGCAAGGTAGGGGCATCCAACTGGTGAGAAACAACACAATTTACACATAGAAGTCATTAGAAATACCCCATACTCGGACAAGCATGCATACAGGCTCGCACGCATGCGAGTCCGAGTGCCCCGACACCTACCCGAACCCTCTGGCAGCCACACGCATGGCCTCTCGCACGCGCACGCATGAATGCGCACGCACGCACGCACCCCAGCACCCTCGACGCACTGCCACGCGCTTGCCCACGCGCCCAGACGCGTTGCCGCACGCACGCGCACGCTCGCCCGTGCCCGCGCGCACTGCACGTCCAGCCCACGCCCTCGCGCAGCACCCCGCGCACGCCCCAGCACCCGCACGCACGCACGCGCGCGCGCACTGGTCCCCTGCCCCGCGCCCAGGCACATGCCCAGGCGCACTGCCCGCGCGCGCCCACGCTCACTCGCGCGCACTCCCGCGCGCACTCCCGCTCGCGCCAGCACCCGCGCACTCGCGCGCACGCGCCCGGGCGCGTTTGCGCGCCCGCCAGTGCCTGCCTGCGCGCGCATGCGCGCAGACTGTGCCCAGCACGCACCCAGCCCATCCTAACCTCATTTTAACCCTCCTCAACCCCTCACACACACCCTAACCCATCTACCTAGCATGCATGACCTCCCCAAAATCCCCTTAAGCCATGAAAATCAAGAAAAGAAGGGGAGGAGCTCACCTTGGATGGGGAACAAAAAGGGGAGGCTCGGGGGCCCTCGATGCACCCGCGACCACCTCAACCGCCACCACCACTCCTCAGCCTCTCCTCAGCCCTCCCATGGCTGCAAATCAGGGGGGGAAAGATCAAGAAAAGGGAGCTTGAGAGAGAGGAGAACAAACAACAACAACACACTTACACAATCTTCTCTTCTTCCTTCACCCTCTCCTTCACTTCTTCTCATTGGGACAAATTAACAAACACATGGGGGGTGTGTTTGCAAGAGAGAAAGAGAGACAAGAAATGCAATCGACGTGGGGGTTTGGGAGGGGAGAGAGAGAGAGATATTTATCACAAATATCTAAAGGGGAAAAGACTAAGTCGCCCTTTGACTAGAAATTCTGCGCAAATTTCACTGGAACAGCTGTAACTGTCCTCGATACAGCTCCGAATTGCACAATTCTAAGTCCGTTGGAAATCCAAGCGGATTATCTACAACTTTCATGTTTATGCCAAGATCAAATAATCCCTCTAGCTAATCTGAAATTAGAGCTAAACATAGAACAAGGCTGCTGCCAGAATTTCCCTCCCCGGGGTATACTTGGAAAAATACCCATAACTTTTACTACAAGAATCCAGTTGATCTAATTCCACTTCTGTACGAAAGCTAACTCAAAACTGGACATCTCATAGTAAACTCATATTTAAACCTCTTCATCTTTGATTTTAACAAAATCAAATCCAAATACCACATTGGAAATACATAACTTCGAGGAAAAAATTATGTAGCCAAATTTTCAAACAGAGCGCTTCAAATGACACAGGCACAACAGCTTTCCCACGACGGTACCAGTCGCAGGGAGGCACCTCACAGGGTAGCTCCGAAGCTGGGTAGCTTCAACGCACGATGACATCGAGGTGATACACTCCACACTCGCGGGGATCACATTGATCAACGTATACCATACTCGATAACTAGCTAGTTGAAATCCATAGAATTCCCAACAGGTGCATCACGAGGACGCGGGGGAAAGCTATTTATTATCCACACTTACTAATGTTAATTATGACCTTAAAAACTAGTCATACACACATCTATGAAAAAAAATAGGGTATAAAGTTATTACTATGAGCATGAGATAATTAAGCACCCACCAAACGTGCAAACAGAATGTAAGGACAAGTAGAGGCAAGAATTATAGCTAACTCGAAGGAGCATATTAATAAGTATGTGCAAATGATCCTACAACATGGTATTTAATCCTACACGGCACATCCATCATCATATACAAGCAATGCAACCCAAAAGTTCTCTATAGTATCATCCCATTGCATAAAATTTACTATAGTGCCTAACAAGCATGCTATTATTAGTTCAATTGCATGGGTCAAACCACTCACCAATACCAAATCGTCACTCGCTCAATCCACGAGGAGTTGATGTGGGATAGCGAGCAGAGCGGGAGTGGGAAGAGCATGACACACTCCCACCACATTACAAACTTGCAAGAAAACCGATAACTTCTAGATCCTACAACCAATGGTACTAAAATTGAATATGATAACTCCTGACACATAAAAAAGCATATATCATCAAGGCACCAACTCCAGATATAGATCACAGCATGCATAATAGCATAAAAACTCACACATGCCAGAACTGGCTCGTCTACCCCCAAACATCCATGAACTTTCTTCATCCCAGCACCAAGTTGAAATAATTTACATACATTCATTAACATGTGAGGATCATAATCTATGAAGACATCGGAGTCTAATTAAGCCTCTAACTGATAGAAATAAATTAGTTTCAGAAGCTGGTCATTTCACGCGCTAATGTGGACAGTCCTTAGAGATTGGCTTATAACTTCCAACACAGATAACATTTTAACCCAAAATTTCACACATAGAATCTAGAAATAAGTATGATCATGGAACATGAAGATCTGAACCACTGAATATGACTCTAGGTACTAGTCTTACAAGGATTTCAAGAAGACAGAGATCAGCTATACCTCTCTAAGAATTAAACAAGTCTCCCATCACCATAATCACTTTCTCCACAACTAACCACAGCTGATCCACACAAAAACAAAGCAAACAGAGAGGCGAAGGAAGGGTTAGGAAGGGAGAGTAACTTAATACAAGCATACACAAGCTATTCAACATACCTGAACAACCCACACATTTCCCCCAACAATGATCCACCAAAAAAAAAATTTCACAAACACCCCTACCAAACCCTCTCAACAAAGACCAGCTGAGACAGCCACAAAAGAGAGAGAAAGAGTCGTAGAAAATGAGGGTTTGAGTGAGATAAAGTCATTAGAAGGGTTTATATAGTGGTGAAGCTAATAAGGGGGGTGAACTTAAGCTAAGCTTACCCAACTATTCAATAAAAGGAAAAAAAAAACCCAATGGGGAGGTGAGACATCTTAAGCTCACCCAAGGTGTCCCTAACACACCAAGAGGGTTATAATTAGGGTGTGGTTATTCCCACCAACCAAGTCCACAATCCCACCATTCAATATTACGAAAAAACCTGGTTTCCCATTTTCATTATATTGCATCAATCCCACAACCTATACACATCCCACCACCCCAAATCAAATAACAAAACAATCCCACCACCTAAATCAAAATAAAACCAAACCCTTATTTCCCTCGCGACATCTCCCCTTTTTTTTCGCTGTCGACGAGAATTGGCGATCTCGACGGTCCGGCCAATCACAGCCGACCCCCCTCCCTCTCTCCGGCGACTCTCTAGTTCGTCTCCAACGACACCTTGCATCCTCTTTTTTTGTGTATGCGATGCCCTAAATGAAAGAAGAGGGATTCAATGTGAATATGTGAGACAATCTTAATTTGTGAGTTTTTTTTATTTGTTGTGTTTTCATGTGGCCTTTATGATTGTCCTTTTTATGGTTGTTGTGTTAGTTGTTGAAGTGGTGGTACATTTAGGGTTTGTTGTTGTGGAAATAATTATTGTATTTGACATTGTGTGTGTGTTTTCTTTTTATGGTGTTTAAGGTGGCTCTTTTGTTGTTGTTGGCGATTATAGTAATGTATGGATCATTGAATGTTATAATGTAGTGATGTTGTTGGTGGTGATTGTTGTAATGGTTATATTTTTTTCCACATTCCTGCCATGATCTGGAATCGATCGGGTTGACAGAACTCTGTCGAACTGGGATTTCTGTAAACTGAGATTTTCATGTGACACACCAACGTCGAAATACATATTGTCGAGTTGACAGAGTAGTGTCATGTATTATCGATCAGGTTGACAGATGACCGTCGAACTGGGGCTTTTGTAAACAGTCATACTCCTTTGACACACCAACGTCGAAATACATACTGTAATGTTGACAACGTAATGGCATCTGTAATCGATAGGGTTGATGGATGGCCATCGAACTGGGGCTTCTGTAAACTAAGATGTTCATATGACACACCAACGTCGAAATACATATTGCAGAGTTGACGGAGTAATGTCATCTAGTATCAATCGGGTTGAAAGATGAATGTCAAACTGGGTTCAAAAAGTGAAAATATATCTACTCAACCAGTTCCTGTGGAGATTACATGTTGTGCCTGTGTCATTTGGAGCGCTCTGTTTGAAAAATTAGGGTACATAATTTTTTTTCTTCTAAGTTATGTATTCCTGTTTTGGTATTTGGATTTGATTTAGTTAAAATCCAAGACGAAGAGGTTTAAATATGAGTTTACTATGAGATGTCCAGTTTTGAGTTAGCTTTCGTACATAAGTGGAATTAGATCAACTGGATTCCTGTAGTAAAAGTTATGGGTATTTTTCCAAGTATACCCTGGGGAGGGAAATTCTGGCAGCAGCCCTGTTTGATGTTTAGCTCTAATTTCGGAATAGCTGGAGAGATTATTTGATCATGGCATAAGCATGAAAGTTGTAGATAATCTTCTTGGCTTTCCAACAGTCTTGGAATTCTGCAATGCGAAGCTATATCGAGGAAGTTATGGCTGTTCCAGTGAAGCTTGCGCAGAATTTCTAGTCGAGGGGAGACTTAGTAATTCCCCCTTAGATATTTTTGATAAATATCTTCTCCTCTCTCTCTCCCCTCCCAAATCCCCTCGTCGATTGCATTTTCAGCTCCCTCTCTTTCTCTCATTCAAGCCCCATATGTTTGATGAAAAGTCTCAAAGAGAAGGAGATGGTGGTGGAGGAAGTGGTGGTGGATCTTGGTGTAGATGTTGTTGTATTGGTTGTTTCTCCTCTCTCTCAAGCTCTTTGCATGGATCTTCCCCCCCTGTTTTTCAGCCAAGGAGAAGGCTGAGGAGGCCGAGGAGGCTAAGTGGTGGTGGTGGTGGTGGTCTCGGTGGCGGTGTTTCGGTGCGCGAAGGGCCCCGAACCTCCCCCTTTTTGTTCCCCCTCCAAGGTGAGCTCCTCCCCTTCTTTTCTTGGTTTTCTTGGCTTAAGGGGTTGTGGGAAAGTCATGCTTGCTAGGTAGTTGGGTTTGGGTGTGTGTGAGGGGTTGGGATGGGTGAAAAAGGGGTTAGGAGGGCTTGGGCGCGCGCTGGGCGCGGTCTGCGCGCGTGCGCGCGCAGGCGGGCGCTGGCTGGCGCAGTCGGGCGAGTAGTCGCGCGCGGGTGCGTGCGCGCGGGAGTGCGTGCGGGTGCGCGCGGTGCAGGCGTGAGCGGGGGTGCGTACGCACTGCGCCTGGGCGGGGGGCAGGGCGCCTGGGCGTGGAGCTGGGGACCAGTGCGCGCGCGCGCGTGCGCGTGCGTGCTTGCGCGTGTTGGGGCGTGTGCGGGGTGTGCTGCGCGTGGGGCGCGGGCTGGACGCGCGGTGCGTGCGAGGTCCCGGGTCATATGGTGAGTGGTTCGATTCCAATCCCCCCCCTCTCTAGGGATGCGCTTGACCCGCATAGACGCGCGTCGCGCATCGGTGGGGCCCCCTAGACTTGTATGCTAGGAATATGCACCCATACATCATGTATAGAGGCCTGTACATGCCTGGACACCATGTCCTGTACTTAAAGGCCTTGATCTATGTATGCATGATCATTATGTAGTATCCATGCCACCCTAGACCCTGTATGTTAGGGATACTTGCCCCTTATGATATGTGTAAAGGCCAATGCATCCTGTCACCATGTTTCATGCTAGGAAAGCCTCGACCTATGCATGTGTCCTATTAGTTTAATTTATTAAATTAAATGCGAACTTATGGTATTTTTGCATGCCTTAGTAAGTATTATAACCTGGTAGTTATTATATATTTTCCCCGCATCTTGGTTATGCGCCCTGGAGGAATTCTGAAGAATTCATGACATTAGTAGAGTCTCCTTCTCTAGATTAAGGGGCCTTGCGAAGTCAGCGTTGAGACCTGGGCTAGGGTACTCCGTGTTCCTTGTTTGGTTGTCGGGATATCCTATATCGGGACCTCATGGTGCCCTCCCAAGGTTTCTTTTTTTTCAGTTAAGGAATACCGCGGATCCAAGTGGATCGTATACGTGTGTGGGTAGGCTATTTCTCTTCCCTTCGTTGGATCCGTATAGAGACCGCCCCAGCGTTAGACAGGCCTTTCCTGACAGAGGGCTCACATCAGTAGGCACCTCCTAATTTGGGTTCGGACTGTGCTGAATTGTGGGAGTAGACCAGGCGGCCTACAGAGTGGAGGAGAGACTATCGGTGGACCAAGGGTGATTAACAGCCTAGTCAGTCCCAAAAGCCCATGTTACCATGTGAGGGTGAGGGTGAGGGTGTGGTGGGTCGGCGATGAGCGACCCACTGGTTTGTGTAGTTGTTGCCACTTAGAGGCTATAAATGATTTAAGGTTGATATGATTTGTGATGTATAGTTGGTGCCATTCACTGAGTGTGTGGCCAGGTAGAGGCTGCCCGGAAGAGGGTTAACGAATGATGTCGCGAGCGTGGAATCGTTCTCCCCTTCGTTGGATCCGTGTAGTGATATCCCCGACGTTAGAGGCCAGGGAGAGGCTACCGATGGACCAGGGGTGTTGTGCAGTCTAAGTCTCTCCCAAAGTCCCAAGATATCTCCTTTCAGGAGTGAGAATGTGGATGAGACGAAGACGCGTCGCCTCGTGACCCATTCGTTGTTCGACCGTTCCCATAGATGTTGGGTTAGGTCTTGTGATCGATGTTGAGGGACATCGATGGGCGATTGTCTAGATGTAGATGATCCAATAGTGTTGAGTAGACCAGTAAGTCCGGGTCTCTTCGACCGACGGCATGGTCTCTAGACCAATAAATGCGGCTCTCATCGACCGACAGTATGGTCTCTCCCCAAAAGTCCCAAGAGACTCCTTTCGAGAGTGAGGGTGGGGGTGAGGTTGGTCGCGCCGCCGCGTGACCCAGTGATCATTGGGTTTCTACCCATGTTTTTCCTTGAAAAAGGGAACTGATTTATGTATTGATCTGTAGATGGTGATTGGTTTCCAGCCACTCACTGAGCTTGTAGCTCACCCCTCGCTACTGTTTCTTTTCAGGGGCAATGTTGGGCGTGGAGTTGGAGCTTTCCTGTGGCGTGGTCTTATGGGCGTGGAGCGTTCTTTCGACGGGTGGCGAGTGTGAGGCTGTCAGCATTCCTAGAGTCTTTTTATGCTTTGTAAATCGTGCATGTGGCACAGGTTGTATTTTCTTTGGTCTAGACTTGGCTTCCACAGGACATTGATTGTGTATTCGAGTCTGTAATAATGTTTTTGATTTACAGACATTGTTATATATTATGCTTCCGCTTTTCAGTCAGTTATCTTTATCTTGCTTTGACGCCTTGTGTATTGTTATTGGTGTCCTTATTGACCTCAGGTATTGATAGCTGATATTACTATTATTATTGCCACGTCTCGGGGACGCCTCGGGCGTGACATTACATGTTGAAAATCGACTGGGACACATCAAATTAGGTTCACCTGTTGATATTGCCTACAAACTTCCATACATTATTAAACAATATCACATTGAAAATTCCATGTATTGCCCACAAAAATTCAAACAACATGTACTAATTCAAAATTTTTCAAAAAGACTGGGCCTAAACAACTTGGTCCAAAAAAATGGGTCTAAACACATAAAAAGCACATGGGTCATCGCCGTTGATCATTCCTTTGTTGTGACCTACATTGTGTCTCAGCTGAGTCGGGAAGTGATATTTCGTCTTTGAAATAGTGGATCACATGTTGAATCCCTCGATCCGTAGTGGTACCAGCAGAGCTCATATCAGGAAACGTTTTGAGGTAGTGAGCGACGTTGTTGTTACGCTACACTCAGGGTAAACCCTAACTTACAATAAAAAAAAATTAATTACTTGTAATATAAGAGTTTAAACCAAGCAAATGGAATCACATACATGGCTTTCAATCCAAAAAATAGAAAACTCAGTTCACCCTGACTCATTAACAGAAAACTTGCCTCCACTGCACATGATGTAATCTTTTACTTTGAACAAATGTAACTTTTCTTTAACTAGTACAATTAAAGTTGTCCGGAGATAAAGAAAAAGTTAGTAAGAAATCATGTTAAAAGAATAATGATTTAACATATATCACATGGGATTTAAAAATGTAACCCCCCCCCCTTCTCCTTTTCTAACTTTTCTTTTGACTCTATCTCTCCTAAAGTAAACAAAAACTTCATCTCACTTTGTAAGTCACCCAACTAGACATCTTGTTATATTTATTCACGGGCCCAAGTTTTTTTTTTCCTGTTACAGTGAGGAGGTATTCCCATGTGCGTATGCTTACGAAGACAGAAATTGTATTTCTAAAATATTTCACATGTCAAAGGGTACAAAGTTCCTTAATTGGTGATCTCCAACCCCTAAAACCTTCACTTCTCTAAAAATACCCTAAATTCCTACCAAAACCCTAACTTACAAAAAAAAAACACCCATTATTTGTAATGTAAGAGTTTAAACAAAACAAACGGAATCACACACATGGTTTTCAATTCCAAAAAAATAAAAATAAATCAAACCATACATTGCTTTAACAATATCCTAGCTTCCTATCAAAACCCTATCTTTGAATAAAAAAAATCTCAATACTTGTAGGGTAAGGGTTTTATACCAAACAAATGTAATCACAATCATAATTTGCAATCCAAAAAGAAAAAAACCCCAAATCACTCCATTTATCTAAAAACATCCTAAATACCTATGAAAACCCTAACTTACAATAAAAAAACCCTCAATAATTAAAAAGTAGGAAGAGATCGAATAACTCATGAATCACTAATAACAATGGAGGAAAAATAGATTTGAAGAATCATTTAGCTCTCTCTTTATGCTTGGGGGCGTCGTGGGGGGTGTTAGGGCCGACTGTGGAAGGGGATCCCGTCACGGTGGTCTCGCGGCGGTCTCGTGGCGGGCTAGTGGTGGACTCTCGGCAGATTCACGACGGAAATCGCACCGAATGTGATGGAGAAAACCTAAACAAGAGAGAGAAGGGGGAGAAGAGAGGGTTGTTCATTTCAAAATAGGTAGGTGGTGGGGTTGGGAATGCATTAGGTGTGTATTTATTATGAGTTGGGGTTGGTGAAAGCTAAATTGAAAGGTGAAGGGTTTAAAAGGGTGGTGTTGCTAGTAAATTGATTGGTGGGAGTAACCGCACCCTTATAATTATTCATAGCTAATCCACCACCAATCAGTAACAAATGAAAATCCGAATACCAATCGGAACTGAAAACCCAAAAAAAAAAAACATTTCCAATTACGCAAGGCAGTTATCAAACCAAAGAAAACATTGATAAATCATTCAACTAGGGGGAACAAAATAATAATAATAATAATAATAATAATAATAATAATAATAATAATAGTAATAATAATAATGACCATATTATAAATTCCAAAATGACACAAACTTAACAAAATTAGTTTTCACCGGATTGTCAGAAACCTTTCTTGTGTGACAAATAAGTAATAAATCCGTGGAATAATGCAAATTGAATGGATCCAAAAATCAATTTTTTCTTAAATTGAATTTAGTGAAAAATCCATTTATAAAATATTAAACAATTTTTTAGAAAAACAAAAAAGTAAAAATCACTCCCTTCTGTTCTGTCACCTCCAATTCCTCTCACAGTTTCTTATTAGGGTTAGAATTTTCATTTTATTATGAATATCAAATAATAATCATAATAATAAGCTGAATGCTACAACAAAAACAGAATACAAAAACCAAAACCTAAAAAATGTTCTTCCCTTGAAGATAAGCGATCCAAAATTTGATAACCATCTATAAAGGTAACACTAGCCTCTCAAATTTCCTCATGCATCCAATTCGACACCAAACATCGGTACTTCCCCACCATGATCATCACTGCTTTCAATTTTCCCAACATCGCTTCCCACATTGTCTCTAGATTTCATTCCATCATCCTTTTATTATGTATTTTTTTCATCTTATAAAGCAACAGAGAGAAGACTATTAATTGTAAAAAATCATGAGATTTGATCCTCCAAAAAAATTCAAAAGATTATGCCACATCAACAACAATTATAACCAACTCCTTGATTATGGGGGAGTAATTATTGAAAAAGACAGAAAGAGTAAAATCGGCATTAACACATGAGCCACCTCATGGGGTTATATTTCTTGTAAAAGGTAAATTACTTTTTCGAAAAATGGACATTATACTCAACCTACTTTTTAGTTCAACTAGTTAATCCACATGTGCATCTACGAGAATTATTCTTAATATTTTGTAATTATTGAATCTTTTAAATGATTCGACTAAGTGTTAAGACTATATCTCCAATAAAATCATAAATGTAGATATTCTAATATTGATAACATATATTTTAATTTATATATTATATTATATCATAATAATTTAACGAAAACATTTAATTTATATGGTTAAATTTGGATTGTCAAATTTCACAAGTAATTTCAAATTTTAAAATATAATTTAATTCAAACAAAAATAATTTTATATTTGAAGCATATATTAGAAATTATAAGATACATATTTTTTACAATCGTTTAAATCAATTTTAATGTATGGATATATATTTTGAATGATCTAAATCTAAGAAAATTTAAATAATATCAATTATATTTTAGAAAATAAATTTACTTATCTGTAATTTATCAATTTCTAAATTAAATTTTTTTAATCTATCTTAATTTCTTTACATGAAAAAAATAAAAATATATTATTTACATTGAATCTTAATTTTTTTATTTGATGTTAATTTAAAACTATTTAATACAAATAATATTAAAATTATCTATCTAAATTAATTTTTTATTTTGACATACTAATTTTATCTATTTTAATTTAATTTATAAATATTATCTTATAATATTCTAATTATCCCTATGTAATCAGTTTTAAATTAATGTTATGTTTTTTATGAATTAAAATATATTATCAAACATTATCTTATCCTTACCTTAAATATTTGAAAATTTTATTTATTTATATCTTATTAATCTAGTTATTTTAATATAAAATTTTAATTATTAATATTTTAGTATCCATATCATAAATTTCTAATTTTGAATATATCTTATAATATTCTATTCATCCATAACTTATAAAAGTTTAAATATATAGCTAGTAAATTTTGAGTATGTATTTAATAAATATCTTATAATATAAGTTTTAATTAATTATCTTATAATATCTTATGTATTTAAATATATCAGTTTTTATATATCAAAATAGTTGTGAAATTGGAGTTTGCTTTGTGTTTTTCATTTAATAAAACACAAAATATAATTATTGAAAACGAACAAAAGCTCCTAATCTTGGAATCTAAATATTATTTTAAAAATATATAATATGAAAATATAAAATCATATTCCAAAGACAGAAAAAATTAAAATTATTAACTAAATTAACAGATGTATATTCCTATGTACTCCTAATAAGTATGTAGAATATTCTGTATAATTGTTTATAAATAAAATATTATAAAGAATAAATACATCCGAAAATAATTACTTAGATATTAAAAATAAAAAAAATATTTTTTTTTAAAAGAACATCTTGCTCTTTCAATCACTGTGTAGAAGAGAATTCTTGAATGTATAATTCAATTCCCCTGAATAAAAAAAAACATTCATCAAAACAAATGATTAGAATATCTAAATAAAATGTTAAAAAATATTAAAAAGGAAACACATTCATCATCCTTATAAACAATTATTAGAAACCAAACAAAAACTCCAAATATTTGAATTTAAATATTATCAAACATAAACAGAAAAAAAATGTATAGAATCGTCTTCCAAATACATAAAGACCAAAGAAACTAAAAAAAATGAATTTAATATGAGAGGTTGGGTATTTATTATTTTTTTGGAACTGGTTCATCAGAAATAAATGATTTTTTTTATAGATATAATAGATTATTTTTTTTCTTCTTATGATTCATTTTTATTTATATTTTGTATTGAAATATAAAAAACCATTTTTTTTATAGATATAACTATGCACCTTTCTTATATGTACAAGCTACCATGATTAATTCCATTCTTCAACAATAATAAAGTTGAAACGACCCAAACCCTCTTATGCTATTTATGCTAATATTTACATATTTGGATTGTAGGATATGATAATTTTATGCTATTGGGCTTTTGGTAATTATTATCCTTGAAGTCCTGCATTTGGTTTAATTTTTTAAAAGCACCTTGGATACATATTCAGGATTTGACATATACATATGAAGTCTTCATTTTTTAGTTACCTTTCATATAAAATTAGTTTTGCATCATCTAGAGCTATATTAGAAAATTTTTACATGTTTTACCATTGCTACCCTTGGAAGAAGGAAGCGCGGTGTTGCCTGTTCGTCGCTGTTGTCAGAATAGTTTTTTTTTTTTAATAAAATGATATGGTGGATTTGCCACTTCTTTGATTACTCAAAAGTAGTATATTTCCAAGAAAACAACATCACCAATAGAAGCCAAAGGGAAAGAGATCCAATAAAAACCAAATTAGGAGATCTAATGAGGATTCCGATAGATCTCAGCCCCTCCACTCCCGATCAGGAGATGAGTAAAGCGTGCCGCTCCACCCGCACCGAGTGCTCCCCTACACAGTGACAACCTGTTGTGCCTGTGTCATTTGGAGCGTTCTATTTGAAAATTTAGGGTACATAATTTTTTTTCTTCTAAGTTATGTATTCCTGTTTTGGTATTTGGATTTGATTTTGTTAAAATCCAAGATGAAGAGGTTTAAATATGAGTTTACTATGAGATGTCTAGTTTTGAGTTAGCTTTCGCACAGAAGTGGAATTAGATCAACTGGATTCTTGTAGTAAAAGTTATGGGTATTTTTCCAAGTATACCCTGGGGATGGAAATTCTGGCAGCAGCCCTGCTCGATGTTTAGCTCTAATTTCGGAATAGCTGGAGAGATTATTTGATCTTGGCATAAACATGAAAGTTGTAGATAATCTTCTTAGTTTTCCATCGGTTTTAGAATTGAGCCATTCGGAGCTATATCGAGGAAGTTATGGCTGTTCCAGTAAAGCTTGCGCAGAATTTCTAGTCGAAGAGTGACTTAGTAACTTCTCCTTAAGATATTTTGATAAATATCTCCTCTCTCTCTCTTCCCCTCTCACTCCCCTCGTCGACCAGCATTTCTGGTCCCTCTCCCTCCCACACAAAGCCCCCCATGTGTTTGTGTTTTTGCCTAAGAGAGATGGTGAAGGAGGTGATGCTTGTGCAAGAGGGTTTGTTCAAGTGTTGTGTGTTGTGTTTGTTCCCCTCTCTCTCAAGCTCCCTTTGCATGTCCCCCCCCCTGTTTTGCTACCATGGAGGGCTGAGGTGGCCGAGGAGAGGTGGTGGTGGTGGTGGTGGTCCCGGTGGCGGCGTTTCGGTGCGCGAAGGGCCCCCGAACCTCCCCCTTTCGTTCCCCTTCCAAGGTTAGCTCCTCCCCCTCTTTTCTTGTTTTTCTTGGCTTAAGGGGTTGTGGGAAGGTCATGCATGCTAGGTAGTTGGGTTTGGGTGTGTGTGAGGGGTTGGGATGGGTGAAAAAGGGGTTAGGAGGGCTTGGGCGCGCGCTGGGCGCGATCTGCGAGCACGCGCGTGCAGGGGGGCGCAGGCGGGCTCGCAGTCGCGCGTGGGCGTGCGCGCGCGCGGGCAGGGCATCTGGGCACTGCGCCTGGGCGCGGGGCAGGGCGCCTGGGCATGCGCCTGGGCGCGGAGCTGGGGACCAGTGCGCGTGCGTGCGCGTGCTGGGGCGTGCGCGGGGTGCTGCGCGAGGGCGCGGGCTGGACGTACGTGCAGTGCGCGCGGGCGCGCGCGAGCGTGCGCGTGCGTGCGGCAGCGCGTCTGGGCGCGCGGCAGTGCGCCGATGGTGCCGGGGTGTGTGCGTGCGTGCGCATTCATGCGTGCGCGTGCGGGGGGCCATGCGTATGGCTGCCCGAGGGTTCGGGTAGGTGTCGGCGAACTCGGACTTGCGTGCGTACGCGCGTGCTCGCATGCGTGCGAGCCCGTATGCATGCTTGTCCGAGTTTTGGGTATTTTTAATGATTTTTATGTATAAATTGTGTTGTTTCTAACCAGTTCGATGCCCCTACCTTGCAGATCTCGTCGGATGGGATGCGCGAGGTCCCGGATAGAATGGTGAGTGGTTTGATTCCAATCCCCCCCCCCTCTCTAGGGATGCGCTCGACCCGCATAGACGCGCGTCGCGCATCGATGGGGTCCCCTAGCTATTATATGTAGAAGCTATGCATGCACCCTTATATGATCAATATGATGCTATGCATGCCACCCTAGACTTGTATGCTAGGCACCCATACATCATGTATAGAGGCCTGTACATGCCTGGACACCATGTCCTGTACTTAAGAGCCTTGATCTATGCATGCATGATTATTATGTAGTATCCATGCCACCCTAGGCCTTGCATGTTAGGGATATGCACCCTTATATCATGTATAGCGGCCCATGCATGTTTAGGCACCTTGCCCCTTGATTCGAAAGCCCCGACCTATGCATGTTCTCATTTAGTTTAATTTATTTAAATCAAATGCGAGCATATGATTTTTAGCATGCCTTAGGGAATATTATAAGGGGCCTTGCGAGGTCAGCGTTGAGACCCGGGCTAGGGTACTCCGTGTTCCTTGTTTGGTTGTCGGGATATCCTATATCGGGACCTCAGGGTGCCCTCCCAAGGTTTCTTTTCCCGAGAATATTATAACCTTGTTGTTATAATATATGCTTCCCCGCATCTTAGTTATGCGCCCTGGAGGAATTCTGAAGAATTCATGTCATTTGTAGAGTTGAGATCGGTGTCGGCGGATCCAAGTGGATCGTATCCGTGTGGGTAGGCTGTGTCTCTTCCCTTTGTTGGATCCGTATAGAGACTGCCCCAGCGTTAGACAGGCCTTCCTGACAGAGGGCTCCCATCAGTAGGCACCTCCTGATTTGGGTTCGGACTGTGCTGAATTGTGGGAGTAGACCAGGCGGCCTACGGAGTGGAGGAGAGACTATCGGTGGACCAAGGGTGATTAACAGCCTAGTCAGTCCCAAAAGCCCATGTTACCCTGTGAGGGTGAGGGTGAGGGTGTGGTGGGTCGGCGATGTGGCGATCCATTGGATTGTGTAGTTATTGCCACTTAGAGATTATAAATGATTTGAGGTTAATTTGATTTGTGATGCATAGTTTGGTGCCATTCACTGAGTGTGTGGCCAGGTAGAGGCTACCCGGAAGACGGTTAACGAATGATGTCACGAGCGTGGAATCGCTCTCCCCTTCGTTGGATCCGATGTAGTGACATCCCCGACTTTAGAGGCCAGGGAGAGGCTACCGGTGGACCAAGGGTGTAGAGCAGTCTAAGTCTCTCCCAAAGTCCCAAGATGTCTCCTATCAGGAGTGAGGGTGTGGATGAGGCGAAGACGCGTCCCTCGTGACCCATTCGTTGTTCGACCGTTCCCATAGATGTGGGGTCCGGTCTTGTGATCGATGTTGAGGGACATCGATGGGCGTTTATCTAGATGTAGATGATCTAGCAGTGTTGAGTGGACCAGTAACTCCGGGTCTCTTCGATCGACGGCATGGTCCCTAGATCAGTAAATCCGGGTCCTTCGACCGACGGTATGGTCTCTCCTCATAAGTCCCAAAATGACTCCTTTCGGGGTTGAGGGTGGGGGTGAGGTTGGTCGCGCCGCCACGTGACCCAGTGATCCTTGGGTTTATACCCATGTTTTTCCTTGAAAAAGGGAACTGATTTATGTATTGATCTGTAGATGGTGATTGGTTTTCAGCCACTCACTGAGCTTGTAGCTCACCCCTCGCATCATGTTTCTTTTCAGGGGCAGTGTTGGGCGTGGAGCTGGAGCTTTCCTGTGGCGTGGTCTTATGGGCGTGGAGCGTTCTGCCGGCGGGTGGCGAGTGCGAGGCTGTCAGCATTCCTAGAGTCTTTTATGCTTTGTAAATCGTGCATGTGGTACAGGTTGTATTTCTTTGGTCTAGACTTGGCTTCCACATGACATTGATTGTGTATTCAGGTCTGTAATAATGTTTTTGATTTACAGACATTGTTATATATTATGCTTCCGCTTTTCAGTCAGTTATCTTTATCTTGCTTTGCCACCTTGTGTATTATTGTTGGTGTCCTTATTGACCTCAGGTATTGATAGCTGATATTACATATAATTATTGCCACGTCTCGGGGACGCCTGGGGCGTGACACAACCCCAGGCCGCGATGCACCTCTTGGCCCCCTCCCAAATACCGTCTACCGAGACCGCAACTCCTCCAAAGATCTTGTCATTTCTCCCTAGCCAGAGAGCCCACATAACCGCCGGGATCAGAGACTGCAAGATCTTGCCTCGGGTGCTTCTATCTTCACGCCTAGATAAACTACTTCCCAAGGCCCACAGGTGGTCGAGGGAGGTGGGGGACCAGGTGCAGCCCAATGAGAGACCAAGGGAATGCCACACCTCTTTGGCCACCACACACCCACAGAATAAGTGGGCTGTGTTCTCCAAACTGAGCTCACATTGTCTCCTGGTCTCTAGAGTGCACGGTATGCATGAGTGAGGAGACACTCGTTGTACGCCAACCAAAGGAAGAAGCGCACGTTTAAGGGGATTTTACAATGCCAGATTTGGAATTCCTTACGCGCTGCCACCCCATTGAATGGTCTGTCTCTAACCCACCAGGAGTAGGCGGATTTGACAGAGTAACCTTTCGATGGTGCAGGCATCCAAACTGGCACATCGTCCACCGCTTCATGGACTCAAAGATTGGCAAGCACACAAAACAATTGTGTGTAGTGAAGGAATTCAGAGTCAGTCAGGTGCCACCTCAGATGGAGCTCCCATCCTCCCACTGCCTCCTAGTGTCTCCAGAAATCTTGAACCAACCCCTCCTTATTGCTAGCCGCCTTGAAGAGATCAGGATAGACCTCTGCAAGCAGGTTGGAGCCGCACCGGTGGAAAGACCAAAATATGATTCTGTCTCCTCTGCCGAGCTGCCATATGATAGAGGAAATCACCATCCTCCCAGCCTAGCGATGTTCTGCCAGGCCGAGGAGGAACAAACACTGGGTCTCGGTAGTTGAAGGAAGCGCTGACTTCTCCCTTGGAGACTACCCAAAACCGCTGCCTTCCAGATTGCGTTCCTGTCTGTGCCAAACTTCCACACCCATTTCGACAAGAGAGCTTTATTAAATTCCGAAAGATCGAAGACGCCTAACCCTCCACGGGTTTTGCTTGTGCAAACACACCCCCCAGCTCACGAGGTGTACTCTATTGGAACGCTTTCCAGCATCACTCCATAAGAATCGCCTTCTCAAGACATCTAGGCGGTGCAGGATAGTCCAAGGAATCTTGAACAGGGAAGCATGAAGACTGGGTGGTTTGATAGATCAACCTGAAGAAGGACTAGCCTGCCTCCCGTGCTTAATAGCCTCCCCGACCACCCCTCCAGTTTGTGTTCAAAACGATGAACTAGAGGGGCCCAATCACTGCAAGAAAGCGACCGGAGGCTCAACGAAAGCCCAGGTATCGGGTGGGGAAGGAGTCGGTCGGCATTTGAACTGCTTAGCCAAAAGGCATAGCTCGGGTTCTTCCAAATGGATACCATAAAAGGCGCATTTCCCCCGATTGATAGAGAGGCTCGAGAGCCACCCAAACACCTTGACTACGAACATAGCACCTTCAACGAACCGTGCCTCCCCGTGACAGAGAAGCACCGTATCATCCGCATAGAGCACGTGTGAAAGAGCAAAAGCTGACCGTCCGCATTGAACTCCCCGCACCCAGCCAACGCCATTAGCCTTCGCGAGCATTCTGCTCAGTGCATTGGTCACTAGGATGAACAAGAACGGCGACAGAGGATCTCCTTGCCGGAGGCCTCTCCAAATTGCAAGAAACCGCATGAAGTTCCATTTACTAGAACAGACGCTGAAGTCGACGAGATGTAGGACATAATCATGCGCACCCATCTCCGCCAAACCTATGATTACAATGAGCTGTTGAAGAAAACTCCAGTTAACTTGATCGAAAGCTTTTTGGAAATCAAGTTTGACCATAACACCTTTCCTTCGAAGCCGATGGGTCCCGACTATGGCTTCTTGGACCGCCAGGAAGCCTTCTTGGAGAGAACGACCCAGGACAAACACAGTTTGGTTAGCCTCGACGAGGGATCCAATCACTTCTTTCAATCGATTGGCCAAAACCTTGGAAATAATTTTATAACTGGCATTGATCAAACTGATGGGCTGTAGTCCGTAATAGCCTCCCCCCGGACTTTTTCTGGATGAGCGCGAGGAGGGTCGCGTTGAGGCAGCCAACCCCTTGATCACCGGAGTGAAATTCTGAAAGCAAATCAACTATGTCTGACTTGACAACCTCCCAAAATTCCTGGAAGAAGCGGGTGCTGAATCTGTCCGGACCTGGAGACTTCACCCTCGAAGTCGAAAACCGCCCTTCGAATTTCGTCTCCATGAAAGGACTGTCCAGGAGAAGCTTCTCCTCTTCCGACAAACGGGGGAGATCTGCGTCAAACCATTCCACCCTTTTGCCGCGAGGGGCCTTGGCCATCTTAGCAAAGTGGTCCACGAGAGCCTCTTGAATGCCCGCTTCTGAGGTTACGTGAGTGTCTCCAACAAGAAGAGAGTCGATCTTGTTGACCCGTCGTCTATGATTGGCAACCTTATGGAAAAATGCAGTATTGTTATCTCCTTCCTTTAACCAGACCGCCCTTGATCGCAATCTCCACTCTTCTTCTTCCTGGCCGAGAATTAGTTGCATGGCCACCTTCAATCTGATTCTAGAGTCGTGCACCTCCTCTCCCATCAGCCCTGAGTCTTCTACAACATCTAAAACTGCGATGTCATGTGCAATGGCGGTTTTGTGCGCTGCCTGTTGAAGCTTGGCTTCCCGCACCACCCCTTTAGGAATGCTTTAGCCTTTTCAATTTGATAGCCATTATTTGGCCCCACTAACACCGTCCACCGGGAGAGACCAAGAACTCACAACCGCAGCCCGGAAGCCCCCCACCTTGAGCCACCAAGATTCAAAGCGAAACTTAGACCAGGACTGCCCAAGCGCACCCTCGGATATCAAGATCAGTCGATGATCCGACGTAATTCGGGGCAGACAGGTGATGGAACATGACGGGAAAAAGTCTTCCCATGCAGTGTCCACCAACACACGGTCTAGTCGGGTCACGGAGGCTGCTCCAGGTAAACGCATGTGAACGCAG
Source organism: Acorus gramineus (assembly GCA_030737835.1). Lineage (NCBI taxonomy): Eukaryota > Viridiplantae > Streptophyta > Magnoliopsida > Acorales > Acoraceae > Acorus > Acorus gramineus. The sequence goes on along the minus strand of JAUJYN010000038.1, from coordinate 70,481 downwards.
AGGGAGGTCAATGAGCCCTTCCTCCCCAATCCAGTCCGTGAATTCTTGCATATCACTAGTGATCCCACCACCGGTTCCTGTCTTGTCCAACGAGTGACGTTAAAGTCACCCATGCAACACCATGGGATCGCCCAGTCCCCTCTGAACGCGCTAAGTTCAGCCCACATTAGTTCCCTAGACAGGCCGTCGTGCGGACCGTACACCCCGGAACAGCCCAGGTCCAACCTGAAGAAAGATCAACCAGCTTGACAGAGACTGAAAACTGTCTGACGAGATCCGCTGAGCATCTCCATCACGAATAATTCTAGGCCATAATGATGCCCCTCGATGCACCCACCGCGGGCAGGAACCAAAATTCATTCAGGCGCCCCCTGCTAATGGCTCAAAGTGTGCCTTGTGATACCCCAACCAATTTGGTTATTTGAAGGCAGCAAACATCAATAGCATGCTCCATAACGAATCCACGGACCGCCTCCTTACGGCGATCGTGGAACCCACGCACGTTCCAACTAAGAACTTTCAACATAAAAACCAATTGAGATCCCTTCGAGGACACAAACCCAACCAAGGCACCTCAGATGGAAGGGCCTGAGCCTCTCTAAAGGAACGCCATGAACCTTTGCGAGTCTTGGCACCCAGGAAACCTCAAACCAATCTGCTCGGCCTTCTCCTTTGCAAAATGCCTGCTAAACCCCACCGAGGATGACGGATGAGAACGATGCCCAAAATCATGGGACCAGGAGGGGTAGACGCCGGGACCTCAAACATTTCCCCGTGGACCACCGAGGTATCTATTCCCCTGACTTCATCTTCGACACCAAGAACTCTCCGTGGGACAGCCGAGAGAGAGCCTCGTAGTCCAACAACGATCCGAGCGGCGACAACACCTCACACCCCAAGGAGATACCGCACGAACCCTCCGACAACGCTGGAGAGGGATTGTACAACCAGCACCGGCCTCAACGTCCTTCGTCCGTGCTAGTCCATGAAAAATGGGTTACTGAATTGTAAAGGGGCTGGAGGTTGGCCCGATAAACAATGATCTAGATCCTCGTCATCAGAGGCCCGAAACCATACCCAACGTGACACACCGTCTTCCCCCACCTGGTTAGCCCACGAGCCGCATCCCAGGGACTCATGGATACTAGGGGTGGATACCCCAGGGAAGGGCTGTGCTCCCCAGAAAGCTGGTGGTGAGACCTGCCCCAAGAGTTCAACAGGTTGATGTTGACTCCTAGAAAGGACAATCCCATGTCCATTAGACTGCTGTCCTGCTCCATCTGGGTATCGCCAGTGTGAGGCCGCTTTTGCTGACCACTCTCCAAAACGGTGGTGCTATCAGAGGTGAAGTGACTGGCTAAATCCCTTGGAGGGGTAGAGAGCACCAGTTCCCCATAATGACCATCCCCCACAAAACGTTGCATGTCTTGTCCGTCTTCCCTGGGTACCTCGAGCCGAATGCCCTCCTGCGCCACTTGGTCCATGCCGTCTGAACAAGAGGATACAGCCACTCTGGCTAAGATACCACCGCAAGCTACCGCAGCATAAGAGCGAGACTTGCCGCCCTCCTCCTCCCTCACCTCTACCAGGCCTAACGATCCGCCAATGCTAACTTCAATTGCTTCCAGGAACCGGACACACGAATTGGCCTAAAGAGAGACCGAGATAGCCAAAAAATTGTCAACCCCTGGAAGACACCTAATGGTGCCACGATAGAGCGAATCACCTCATCGGTTCTCCATGCAAGCGGTATCCCTCTGAGTGAGAGTCTCCTTATCTCTCCCTAGTCACCTTCCGCTCTAGTCAAAATATCACAAACAGAGAAGGAGATCGACCCTCCCTTCACTGAAAGAGCCCCCTTCTCAAGCAGCAAGTCTCGGGCGTCCATGGTTCAGAGCTTGATAATCGTGCAGTTGTCACACAGCCAACCCACGTTGTTGATGACCAAATTCCTCCAGTTCTGAGCCAAGATGTGGGACAGAGCCTCGTAAGTAAGCACAGTCTCACCCGTCCAGGACGCAAGAATGCAGGACTGAAGGTTAGCCACACCTTCTTGAACCTCCTTGGACCAGCTAATAGACACCCGGGGGACGAGGGGCGATGGGGGAAAGGACGCAAGAGACTGGAACTTTTGGGGTGGCCGCAGAAGGGGAGGCCGAGACCCAAGAGAGCAGTGCAAGCGTTATGTCCCAGACCTCGACATTTCCAACAGCGTGGGGGCTCCCAGCAGGAGGACGTAAAATGGGCCGACCCCAAGCAGCGGAAACATCACTCACCTTTCTTACGTGCCCCTGCCGTCTGGAGCTCCATCTTGAGCAGCCTTCCCAGCACGGACGTTGAGCGACCGTGCTCCCAAAGCCTCCAACCTTCTCTTCTTCCTGCTTTTCACCTGCTGCCAGCTCTCTCTCTTCACCCACAGCTTCCTTTCCTTTCTCCGGCCTAGGCTTCTGAAGTTCCTCCACCCTCACCTCCCACACTGCCTAAGCTTCTCCTCGCCTTCTCGCCATGCTCGCCATGTGTGCTTTCGCCATCGTCTTCACGCGCTTCACCGTCGAAGTGCTACCACTCGCCATCGTCTTCACGCTAAAGTTGAAGGCTTCTTCTGATCTTGACATAAGCATAGAAATTGTGGATATTTTTGTTATCTTTCTAATAGAATTGTATTATCTGAAGTGAACTTTTCTACGAGAAGTTATGGCAGTTCAAGTCAAGGCTACACAAGTTTATAAGGAAAGGTAGTTTGGTAAATTTATGGGGAATTCGAAGTTCCATTTGATTAAATTGGGTGAGCCGGTGGTGGTGATGCTGCATAAATATTGAGAGAGAGTCCCGAGACGCATTTGGCGAAGCAAAAGAAGGAAATCAAAGGGAAGAGTAATTTTCATGATGCACTAGGTAAAGATCCATGCTCCTTTCAGTGTTTGGCAGAATAAGCCTATTTATGTTTGGTTGCATTTTTTGTTATTCTTATTTTTGGTGATAGCTGATATTTATCCACATTGATAGCTGATATTTCATTATTGCCACGTCTCGAGGACGGCCGCTTTGGGGCGTGACAAAAGTTGGTATCGGGGACGGCCATCCTCGAGACGTGGCAATATTGAAATATCAGCTATCAATACCTGAGGTCAACAAAGACTCCAACAACAACACACAAGGTGGCAAAGCAAAGATAATGATAACTGACTGAAAAGCGGAAGCATAAGATATTAACAATGTCTGTAAACCAAAAACATTATTACAGACTCGAATACACAATCACTGTCCTGTGAGAGCCAAGTCTAGTCCAAATAAAATATAACCTGTGCCACATGCACGATTTACAATACATAAAATGACTCTAGGACTGCTGACAGCCTCGCACTCGCCACCAGCCGGAAGAACGCTCCACACTCCCGATGATGGGTCCCAGGGTGATTGACATTTTGTAAAGAACAATGTTTATATAAATGACTTATCCTTTTCATGTCTGTTCGTTTTTTCCTTGAATGCTTCTGGTTGGAGTGCTATTCATTAGGATAATAGGGACATGCCCTTTCAGAATTCAAGCCCATTTAATAGACTAATTCTTTTTATCCTTTCATCGCGACCTCCAGAGGTTGGTCGAACCTCTGGAGAAAACCTCGAGAAACCCTCGACAAACCTCCGATAATAACCCGCCAAACCTAGGAAGCTCCGAATCTTGGTGGGGTTTGATGGTTGCCGCCAATTCGACACGACGGGCGTCTTGTTCGGATCCACAGATATGCCCTCACCGAAAATCACATGGCCCAGAAAAGCCACACGTTCCAACTAGAATTCGCACTTACTAAACTTGGCGAACAGCTGATGCGGGCCAAAGTCTCCAAGATAGTGCGAAGATGGTCAGCGTTCTCCTCAAGACTGCTCGAGTACACCAGAATATCATTGATGAAGACTATCACAAAGGAGTCGAGGAAGGGCCGAAACACCCAGTTCAATCAATCCATGAAGGCAACCAGCGCATTCGTCAACCCAAATGGTAGTACGCGAAACTCGTAGTGCCCGTAACGGGTACGAAAGGCCGTCTTTGAAATATCCAACTCCTGGATCTTCAACTGATAGTAGCCTGAACGGTGATCGATCTTCAAAAAGACACGCGCTCCCTGGAGCTGGTCAAATAGATTGTCAATCCGCGGTAAGCGGTACTTGTTCTTCACGGTCCGCTTGTTTAGCTGCCTGTAATCAATACAAAGATGCAGTGAATCGTCCTTCTTCTGAACAAACAGCACAGGGGCTCAGAGAGACACTCGGACGTGTGAACCCCTTATCAAGCAACTCTTCCAGCTACTCCTTGAGCACCTTCAACTCTGCTGGGGCCATCCGATATGGAGCCCTCAAATTGGCTCGGTCCCCAGAATTAGATTAATCTCAAACTCGATCGCGCAATCCGGCAGTAGACCCGGAAGATCATCGAAAAAAACCTTTGGATATTCTGCCACGACAAGAGTCTAAGTGATATCTGCCCTCAATGGTGCATCCTCATCAGTGATGCATGCCAGAAAACCCTCGCATCCTCCCTGAAGGAGTCTCCACGCCTAGATGGATGACATGAACCCCAAAGGAGCTATGTCCCGATCACCCATGAACTGGAAAGACCTCCAACTAGGGATGCGAAAAGATACCGACTTTGCAAAATAGTTGATACTAGCATGACTCGCCGAGAGCCAATCCACCCCTAGGATGGCGTCAAAGTCCGCCATGTCGAGCTCGACCAACTCCACCGGAAACTCATGCTCCACGATCACCACGGTATACCCCCGATACACAGAGCGGAGGAGAATACGGTCTCCGGCCGATAATGAAATCTCCAGCATAACATCAAGAGGGGCCGACACCACACCCATCTGTCTCGCGAAAATAGAAGACACGAATGAGTGCGTGGCCCCAGAATCAAATAGCACATAAGCAGGAAGCTGGGAGATCAGAACAATACCTCGGACAACGCTACCCGAAGCCTGCGCCTCCTCGGTAGTAAGTGCTGCAACACGCCCCTGAACAAGCTGCGGCTGAGGAGCAGGGGCACGCCTCGCAGGCTGCACTGGCTGCCTCCTATGATCAACACAGCCACCCTGTGGTTGCTGCTGCTAGCGTGGCTGCTGCTGCTGACGCTGCGGCTGCTGCCGAGGCACAGGTGGCCGGTCAGCATCGAGGCAAGCATGTGCCAGATGTCCAACTCGCTGGTAGTGGAAACAACGTCGCGTCTCCGATCCTCTAGACCGAATCGAATTGGCAGCAATGGGTGCAGGACCACGCACTGGCACCACCTCAGCTGGAGTAGCAATGGCCGCTGGTCGATCAAAGTGGGGCTGCTTGCTCTTGCAACGTCCCTGGTTCTAGCTCTTGGGGAGCCCCTGATCCGCATAAAGGGTCTGAATCGTTGAGGGAACTCCAAGGTCTCGCTCGACAGTCTGTGCCAGAGACACCAGGTCCATGTACCTCGACAGCGCCTGAGAGGTAACGTGCACCCTGATGGTGTTGTTGAGCCCCATCTCAATCGACAACATCGCGTCTCCTCATCCATGACCAAGGCGGGGGCAAACCGAGAAAGCCTCGTGAAACGTGCAGAGTAGTCTACCACTGACATGGCGCCCTGTGTCAGCTCCTCAAACTCCCGCATCACGGTCTAACGTGTCAAAAATGGGAAGTACTCCGCCAAAAAGTAACTCCGAAACCCAGTCCAGAGAAGTCGCCCCACACCCTCGGGGATGTCCACAGATCGGGTGGCCCACCAGTCGGCGGCGTTACCCTTCAACATGAACGTGGCCAATGAGACACGCTGGCGGTTGGTGCAGTGCATGGTTGAGAAGATCTTGTCTATCTCGATCAACCAAAGCTCGAGGGCAAGGTGGTCTGTCGTCAAGCCATGGAACTCAGGAGGGTGAAGCTTCAGAAAGGCGGTGAGGCCGGCCTGATGCACACGCGCCACAGCCTCCAGCTCCTCCTCCCTCTCTAGGGGTCCTTGAACTCCCTCCATAGGAATCTCCACCGGTACAGGGGGTACCTCGGGCACCACTAGTGGATCTGCTACTAAAGGTACTTGCAGGACCACCTCGTGGGCCGCCCACAGTTCCTGGATCTCTCGCGCCTACTCAGCCAACGCCCTAGTCTGGGCCTCCAGTGCCCTGGTCTGAGTCTCCAGAAGATCTGCCATACGAGCGTAAGCACGCTCCCATGCAGGAGGCTCCTGCGCAGGTCCTGGCCCAACAGCCGAGGACTCTCCAGCAGACACCTCGCCACCGGCAGGTTCGGAAACCTTCGGGGCCTGAGGGAGACCACGTCCATGTATCCGTCTGCGAGGAGGCATATCAACAAGCTAAGAAACAGACACTTGGATCAGAATACTCATATAGAAACCTTAGAACTCATCTCAAAGACAACACTTGGCTCTAACAGGACCAGACTCTGATATCAAATTTGTCACGCCCCAGGGCGGCCGTCCCTGAGACGTGGCAAATACATAATATCAGCTATCAATAACGAGATCAATAAAGACTCTAATATGACATCCAAGGCCACAAAGCAATTAGGAAGGATAGCTGTCATATATATGTAACAATATAGCGGAAGCTTAACGACTAAGTCTGAAATCCAAAATATTATAGACCAGATTACATAATCAATTGTCCTATGAGAGCCATAAAAAAACTAACAGACATCAACATACATATACTGTGCACAAGCACGAGTATTAAATACATACAAGTGAAGGGGGGGATGCTGATGGCCTCTCACTCGCAAGACCCAAAACACGGACGCTGCACTGCTGCTGGTACTGCGCCTAAGGGAGCTCCTCTTTTGGATCCGACTCGACGCCAACTGGAGGAAAAACAAATGCGAGGGGTGAGCCACACGCTCAGTGAATGGTACAATCCATGCAACATGACTCATATTAATCTTTTCAAGAAATTATGGTCCAAACAGATGGAAGCAACTACATAAGCTGGTGGGTCGTGTATCAACCTGAGCCCACCACACCCTCACCCTCACCCTTATAAGGTGACATAGGACTATCGGGAGAAAGTCAATACACCGTTCGTCATCCGGTAGACCTCTCCCAGGTAGCCTCTACCTAGTAGCCTCCCATGACCATTACCTCTACCATAAGGGCGCACCAACAGGCGTCATGAGTAATACCTAGGAGCACCCCATAGGACACCTACAACGCCGGGTAGCTTCAACATGGAGCCGACGAAGGGGAGAGCACTCGACACTTGCAGACACGATCCTCATGGATCCACCATAAACACCGATAAGGTAACGAATTCTCATGAATTCCCTCCAGAGCGCATAACTCAGATGCGGAGAAGACATATTATTCATAGTGACAATGCAATGGTATGACCCCATAAGAGGTCATACACTTGCCTAAACTCATTAGACAAGGTTCATGGCTTAATATAAGCATATATAAAAGATACAATATGCATAATAATTACACAAGGAATTAATCATGGAAGCATTGAAATAAATATGGCAACAAAGTTACAATATTATCTAAGGCATGCTTACACTCATGTATCTTCATAGACAGGCTAAGAATATGCTTAGGCAAAATGGGAGTGTGTAGGAATCAATGTTATGCTAGCATGGGACATGATGCATTGACAAGCATGGGTCCATACACATGATACTAGGATGTATAGTCCTAGCATACTATATCTAATATGGCAGGGATGCAACCTAGCAGGGCAAGCAATAACATACACATGCAAACAAGGTCAATATGCAGTTATGGTGCCCCAGGGAGGGCAATGCACGTCTACGTGCATCGAACACCCCCCAACTGGGTTGGATCGACCCACTCACCGCAACTCGGGTCATTGCGTGACCGATCCTCAAGATCTCCAAGACAAACGCATCCAAAATGGTGAATATAACTACATAAAATCACTTAGAATTAACTAGAAATGCCTATGACTTAGACATGCACGCATACGGGCTCGCACGCATGCAAGCATGCACGTACGCACGCATGTCCCGAGTGTCCTAGCACCTACCCAAGCCCTCAGGCAGCCACACGTGTTGCCCCGCACGTGCATGCACATGCGCCCGCACCCGCTAGTGCCCTGCCGCACGCCAAGCCACATGCCCAGATGCGCTGCCCCGCCCGCACGCTCGCGCGCATGACCCGCGAGCACCGTGCGCCTTGCCTGTGCCCGCGCTAGTCAGTCGGTCAATGATCACCTAGACGGCGTCGCGACCCGAACGTGACTTTAGCGAGCCCGCAACGAAATCCAAGATAACCCACTCCCACGTCCACTGAGGAATCTCGATGGACTGACGCTTTCCAACGTGATGAAAATCCTCAAACTTTGCCTGAGGGCTTGCCAACCAACAACCTCAACGAAGGCTACCCCGAACAGCCCACGGAGGCCCAATAAAACTTTTGAGATCCCTGAAGGCATCCGGCGCATTCGTCAACCTTGACGGCAGTACTTAGAACTCGTAGTGCCCGAAACGGTCAGGAAAGGCCATCTACGGAATGCCCGACTGTGGAAACTCCAATTAGTGGCACCCTACGCGAAGATCGATCTAAAAGCAGACACTCTCTCTCAGAGCAAGTCAAACAGATCATCAATTCGCGGCAAGGGGTACTTGATCTTCAACCCCCACGGGAAGATCAAAACAACTCATCGAACGATTAAGTCCAAATTCTGCTCCTCGAGCATGGCTGGCGCTCATGATGACACTTACACGCTGGGTAAGCCGCTCAACCGCACTTAATCCGCAAGACACGCAACAGGAGGTCGTCAAACCCCGACAACGCCTACGCGACGTCATCTACCTGATATGGCGGTTGAGTCCCATCACGAACGCTAGCATCGCGTCTCCTCATTTGCGACTAATGTGGGACAAAACGCGACAGTATCGAGAACTGTGCTTCACATGCCGCCACCAACTGGTCACCCAACTACAACCATTGGAACTCCAGCATCCTGCACTCAATGGGCAGATTCATCACGGGGAGTCCACGCTCTCGACATCATCCGGTAGTACTCTCTCGGTGTGGCCTCTACCTGGTAGCCTCCCATGCCCACTATCTCTGCCATATGGGCACACCAACAAGCATCCTGGATAGTATCTGGGAGCACCTCACAGGACTCTGGCCTCTACCGGGTGGCTACAACGCATGATGATATATCGAAGTGACTCCAGATGTGGCTATGGAACCCAGTCCATAAGCAATCGCCCACCAAGCTGCAAAAGGACGCACCCAATCCCGATTGTACGCATCACCACTCGCTACAGTACCTTCCAAGTGAGAGGGAAAGGCAATCATCAAACATATGTTTCAAAGATATTCCCTGACTGGGCGAAAAGAACCCCTTGGGAGGGCACCATGAGGTCCCGATATAGGATATCCCGACAACCAAACAAGGAACACGGAGTACCCTAGCCCGGTTCTCAACGATGAACCCGCAAGGCCCCTTAATCCCGAGCAAGAAAACGAAAGAAGACATCACCCATTAATGATAAAAATGCCACATCCTCAAAACTGGAAGCCGGTGCCGTACGCGAACTCCATGGTTACCAGCAATACCGATGCTTGGGAACGAAGCTCCATTTATTGAGACGCGATCCATACCTTAGAAATTGCAACCAATTCATCACTACCATACTACTGGGCTGGAATCTCCTGCCCAAGCCTTAATCCCACAACAAGGGACCCAACAACTGACCCTATTCAGTCGATCCAGTCGAACTCTTAAGGGGGGTCCAGGGGTGGCCACGTCCACGTCCACGTCACGGATGAGAGGAGGCATGTCAGCAACCTAAGATAAACTTAACCAGAGTACTCGGATGACAATCCTACGACTCATCTATACGACTAGACTTAGGCTCTGACAGGACCAGGCTCTGATACCAACTTTTGTCACACCTCAAGGTGGCCGTCCCCGAGACGTGGCAGTATATAAAGTATCAGCTATCAATTTCTAGAGGACAACAAATAATAACACAAAGCTTGCAAAACAATGACAATTGATAGTTCAAAAAAATGCGGAAGCATAAAAATATCAATAAGTCTGTAAATCAAAAACATTATTACAGACCTGAATACACAATCACTGTCCTGTGAGAGCCAAGTTTAGTCCAAATAAAGTACAACCAGTGCAAAACGCACGATTTCAAATACATAAATGACACTAGGACTGCTGACATTCTTGCATTCGCCAACCGTCGAATGGGACACTCCACACACTCAAACGCCGCCACAGGGAAGCTCCAGCTCCACGCCCAACACTTCCCCTAAAAAAGAAATAGTATGCGAGGGGTGAGCTACAAGCTCAGTGAGTGGCTGGAAACCAAACACCATTACAACAATTCAATACTAAAGCAATTTCCTTTCAAGGAAAAACATGGTTAGAAACCCAAAGGATAACAAGGTCACGCGGCGGCACGACCAACCGCACCCTCACCCTCACTCCAGGAGGGAGACTCTTGGGACTCTTGAGGAGAGACCATACCATTTGTCGAAGAGACGCGGAATTACTGGTCCACACAACACTACTGGATTATCTACATCGAGATAACTGTCCGACGATGTCTTTGAACATCGATACATAACTGGACCCAACAACTATGGGATCGGACAAACAACGAATGGGTCACACGGTGAACTGACTTCAACTCATCCCCCACCCCTACCCCGTAGGGAAACTCCTGGGACACCCGGGGAGAAACGAAGAATAACCATAACACCTAGTGTTACTGGATAACCTAACCAACCAGGCCCTCCGCTACGAGGCAGAGCTATACTACGATACCTCAAGCGTTAGGAGTAGCATACCCATAGTATACTCAATGGGTATAAGGGTCACGTGACGACGTGACTCAATTCATCCTCACCCTAGCCCCCGGAGGGGTGACCCTATGGACTTTTGGGATAATCCTTATGCTCTACACCCTTCGTCATCCGGTAGCCCTCTCCCGGGTAGCCTCTACCTGGAATACTCCCATGATCAGTACATCTGTCGAACGCATCGGTAGTACCTACAGATGGGAGCCCTTTGTCAGAACAGCGGCAACGCCAGGCAGCTTCAACACGGATAAAACAAAGGGGAGAACGACCCCACAATCGCCATATCATTCGGTAGCCCTCTCTCACTTAGCCTCTACCTATCGGCCTTCCACGATCAGTACATCAGCTAGATGTGTACCGCAATATGCATCGGTAGCACCTACAAGTGGTGGAACCAAGCAGGACAGCTTCGACACTGGGTAGTTTCAACACACGATGATGTCAAGAGGAAGCACCCCGCGTTCACAAAGTGAACTCTATGGGAAAGTCAACTACTCTCGATAATCATATTGATGATAATGAATACTCTTGTTCTCCCACACGAGTGCGTTGCTCGGACGCGTGGGATTACCTCTGCTCTCACGCAGAAATAAGCCCAAGGCACATAACCCAACAGGCAGTTCATACATGCGCTTAGCACAGGTAGGCCTAACTTAATGCCATAGCCACCAGTTTAACAAAACCGATACAACAATGAATCCTCCTGAATTTTATTCAAGTACATCACTCGGACGTGGGTGGCGATTATATCACTCGCACTCTAACTAATGAGGTACAACCCGACAGCAGGTCGTACCCACACGTATTTTAGATAGGTCTAATTAGTTTTAACATGCGCGATAACATATGAGTAATTATAGGGTACTCCCTAACACGAATATACATCATAGACAATAAATCATGCAACATACATACAAGGCATGGCCTAACTACACATGCATATGAGGCACATTAATCATATAAGCACACAAGGTATAAGTTAAGCATGCGTTGGATATCACCAACTTAAAAGGAAAGGGTTAAGCGCGATCTTGTGCAACAATCGGTGCATGCCGATAATCCCAAGCGGACCTGAGTCAAGTGGTATAGCTGTTGCACCATCTTGTTGAGTCAAGTAGGAACTATATCTACTTACTCAGTTTACGCAAAGAGGGAGGGGGAGAGAGAGGGAAAGTCTCATCCTCTTTGGAAGTTGGTCATATCTTTTCCCCAACAAGATGGGTGCAACAGCTATACCACGTCCTCCAGTCTCATGATTAGGGAATATTAAGTATGCATCCAGTTATTAACCTATGTTTAATCATGCTAGATATTACTAACATAGAAAGGTAGTCCTAAAAATAGGGACTACCTAAGGCATGCATATTCTATACATTCATATAAACACATATCACACATGCCCATACACGAAGGGCACATGCGACTCAGTACATGAATACTATACATGCATTATAAGCCTAGCATGCAAGATATCTAACATATTTAGGGTGCAAAGAATCCCCATGGATGCGCGATGCATCCATGGGGTTGGATCGAACCACTCACCTAATGACCCATTCATTGTGAGTTCTGCCAACAAAAGCTGCAAAACACAACCATTGAAGCTCAATTAAAATATGGAATCTTCTGACACACATATAAGCCTACTTCATGAAGACCCTAACTCTTGATACGTTCCACAACATGCATAACAACTCATTGACACACAATCGAGCAAAACTGCTAAACCTGCTGCAACCAGCCCTACTATTTGATCTCCACAGCACCAAATACACATCCAAAAGTTATGAAATAAATCATACACATTCTTTGACATGCTAGGATCATAATCCATGAATACATTATAACCTAATTGTGCCTCTACAAGCTCAAACTAAAATATTTCCAGAAACTGGTCAATTCCCATGTGAATCTGGACAGGTCATGCAAAACAGGTTCTAACTTACAACACAGATAGCATAATGACCCCAAATTTCATATATAACAACTAGACTCATAGATGATCATATCACTTGGGGACACAATCCAAAAAATATGCCTCTAATTACTAGATTCATAGAGATATTTAGAAGACAGAGATCTGCCTTACCAAAACAGGGAGAGAAAAATGGGGAGATGCGGGGCTTTCGACACACCCACAACCACCTCAGCCACCAAAACCACTACCACCACCTCATTAGCATCCATCAAGCCTTTCTTAGCTGAAAAACAGAGGGGGGAAGGCATGAGAGGGAGCTAATGAGAAGAGAATCAACAACAACAACAAAAGCACACACACACACACCTTTCCCACTTGCACTTCCTTCTTGTGCTTCTTCTTCTTCTTCACTTCTCCTTCTCACACAAACAAAGGGAAAAGAAAACAAAGGGGAGCAAAAATGAGGGTCGGATGGATTGCCTAAGGGAGGGAGAGAGAGAAGGAGAGAAAAAGAGAGAGAGAGAGAGAGAGTTCAATGCTCCTAAAGGCGGTTTGTGGAAGTTTTGACAAGTCAACCTAACCAAGCTAGCAAACAAAAGTAGTTGACTTGTCAAAAGTCATCTTTGACTCGTCAAAGTCTCCATTTGACTTGGTAAAGTCTCCCCCTTTGACAATCCAGTATTGACCAAAACCCGGATACGATTCAGAACTTCATATTTTTTAAAATGTTACTGGAATCGAAGAAATTTTTATAGGTAGTAAAAAACGGTACCAGGACTCATAATATGCAGTTAGATTTTCAATTCAGAGTACTCCAACTCCCGTAGGTAGCTAAAAGCTAAAATTTTAGTGACTCCGATCGAAAAAAAATGTCTCCAAATGACACATGCATAACATTCTCCCCCCCTTAGGAAATTTAGTCCTCAAAATTTAAGGAAACCCAAAGGGAAGATCGAATGTAGAATGTATCACGCATAGGGCCCCTTTTTGCTCCCAAGTGGCCTAGGCACCCTACTGGTGCTACCAACATTTTTGTCACGCCCCAGGGCCGGCCGACCCCGGGACGCGGCAGGTGTATATATGATATCAGTAACAAGAGTTCAATAACATACTCACACAACAACTAAAATGACAACACAGACAAAAGCAGGGCTGACATGATATACACACCAAATGCGGAAGCTAAAAGACTGAATCTGTAATCAAAACATACTACAGACTCGATACATAATCATATGTCCTGTGAGAGCCAATATATACAAAGACATCCAAATACAACACAAACGCGTGCCCAAGCACGGAAAATAATACATACAAGCACAAGGGATGCTGATAGCCTCTGATACTCGCGGGACGTGGCGCTACTTCGCTACTGATGAAGTCCCTCGGGGAGCTCCTCCTCCAGATCCGACTCAGATGACTCTGGAGAAAAATATTATGCGAGGGGTGAGCCACACGCTCAGTGAACAGCACGACCCATGCATCACAATTTATATTAACCAAAACAAGTTATCACTAACCAACAAACACATTGCACAAGCCACAAAATGGCAACAACTCCGCAAACCAGTGGGTCGCTACCGCCAACCCACTACACCCTCACCCTCACCCTCAATGGGTGACCAAGGATATTGGGACTAACTACACAAAACCAGCGGGTCGCTACCGCCACCCGCTACACCCTCACCCTCACCCTCACTGGGTGACCAAGGATATTGGGACTTATAATCCATTGGGTCGCCACATCGTCAGCCCACCATACCCTCACCCTCACCCTCCAATAGGTGACCTAGGCTCTTGGGACTGACTAGGCTGTTGGTCACCCTTGGTCCACCGATAGTCTCTCCCCACTCCGTAGGTCGTTTGGCCACTCCCACTTTCAGCACAGTCCTTCTACCAAATCAGGAGGCGCCTACTGATGGGAGCCCCTGCACGGGACGACCTTTCCAACGCCGGGGTAGTCTCTAAAGGATCCAACGAAGGGAACAGAACAGCCTATCTATCGCATATGATCCACTCGGATCCGCAGACAACACATCCTACCAACTCTAATGTCCTGAATTCCTCAGAATTCCTCCAGGGCGCATAACCAAGATGCGGGGAACATGCATAATAGTTATAACAAGGTTGGAATATTAACGGGGAAAGAATCCTTGGGAGGGCAGCGTGAGGTCCCGATATAGGACATCCCGACAACCAAACAAGGAACACGGAGTACCCTAGCCCGGGTCTCACCGCTGTCCTCGCGAGGCCCCTCCCCTATAATATTCACTAAGACAGGCTAATAATCACATGCTCGCATTTTATTTAAATAAATTAAACTAAATAGGAACATGCATCGGTCGGGGCTTTCCTAGCATGGAAACATGATAACAGGGTGCATGGCTCTTACACGGGTCCTAAGGGTATAAGTCCCTAGCATACAATTCTAGGGTGGCATGCATACTACAGATTATCATGCTTTCATAGCTTTTCATATAAAACAGGTTAATATTTACTATGGTGCCCTAGGGGAGGATGGTACACGCTCAAGTGCATGTAACGCCTCCCTACTGGGTTGGATCGTCCCACTCACAGAAGATCGGGTCGACGCGCGACCGTCCGTCGAGATCTGCAAGACAGTGCATCAACTGATGACTAAAATCCTCAAATACTGCTAAACACTCAAAAATACACAAAACCCAAAATCAAACACCCAACACTCGGGCAAACGTGCATACGACCCGCACGCACGCTAGCCCGAGCACTCCGGCAACCACCCGCACGGCCACCCGACCGCCCGGGAGCACCGCCGCGCCTCAGCCCACGCACCCCGTGCACCGCCGGGCCCCTGCCCGCCGCCTGGACAGGCCGCCGAACCTCCCTGGTGCACCGCGCGCCCCCTGCGCCCCAGCGCAGCCGCCCGCGCACACCCCGCACGCCTCGCGCTGGCCCGCGAGCACCCCGCACGCCCCGCGCGCAGCGCCTCGCTTCGCGCGCACCCCGCGCCCCTATCTGCGCGCACACAGCGCGCACCTACCAGCCTCTACCCGCGGGCACCACGCGCGCACCACCCGCTCGCACCCACTGCACCCCCACGCCTGCGCCCAGCACGCCTCCACCTCTGCCCTCCTCACCGCGCGCACGCCTGCCTCTGCCCAGCGCCCCGCGCGCATGCACCTCTGCGGTGCCCAGCGCCCAGCGCCCCTGCGCCCAGCGCTCAGCACCCTCGCCCAGCACACCCGGTATCTGCGACCAGCTCTCAGCGCTCAGCGCCCAGCACCCGGGACCCTCACCCAGCGCCCACGCGCACGCCCGCGCAACACGTGCCCAGCGCGCCTGGCAGCATGCGCCCAACGCGTCTGCCAGCCTACCCGCGCTGTTGCCCGCGCTGCCTGCCTGCGCGCATCGCCGAGTGGCCTCAGCACCGTTCGCCTGCACGCCCGGCACTGCTCGCCTGATGCCCGAGCACCTCTTGCCTTGCTCGCTTGCGCGCCCAGCCTGCCAGCCCGGCCTGCCCGCGCGCACAGCCCAGCCATCCTGCCCGAGCTAACCCTGCCAGTCTACCCTGCACGCCCTGCACGCCCAGCACCCAGCACGCCCAGCGCCAACCCGAGCGCACGCCCGCACGCACGCCCACGCGCACGCGCGCGCGCGCCCTGCCGCTGCACGCCTGCTGCTCCTGCTGTGCTGCCAACCCTCCCGGGACAGCCACCCAACCTGCCCGGTCAGCCTAGCTCCCTCCACCGGCCACTCCAAGGCCTCCGACCACCACCACAGCCCCCCGACGGCCACCCACCGCCGTCGACCACCACCCAACCTCATTTCCACCCTCCTAACATACATCTATGCAAGAAAAAGAGGGAAAAAGAGGCTTACCAAGGGAGGAAGGAAAGTCCGGATGCTCTCCGCGCACCGAAACCTTTCCCCAAAGGCTTCCAACGCCCGGATCTACTCCCACCTCCGAGATGGGCCAAAACAGAGGAGAAGAGAGGGGGGATGGAGGGGCAAATCTGACCGGAATGGGAATTTGAAACTACCGGGGTGTAGATCGGGACCCGATCTACACTTCCTATGCTTTGGGATTTTTGTTTCAAGCCCTCCAAGGGGCTCAAAATCAAGAAAAATGGAGAAGGGGTGTCACACCCCAGGGCGGCCGTCCCCGGGACGCGGCAAGTGTATATATCATATCAGAAGCCTAACATGAGGTCAAATACATATACTCTAAACCACTGATAAAAATGACAACACAGATCAAACAAGGCTGACATAATATATACACAATGTAGCGGAAGCTAAAAACTGAGTCTGTAATCAAAACATATTACAGACTCGATACACAATCATACGTCCTGTGAGAGCCAATATACATGGAAACAACTGAATATATACAGACGCGTGCCAAGCACGGAAATAAAATACATACAGCCAAGAAAAGGGATGCTGATAGCCTCTGGCACTCGCGGACGTAGCGCTGCTCCGCTACTGAAGGAATCCCTCGGAAAGCTCCAACTGCTGCTCCGGCTCCAGCTTAGGCTCAGTGGCAACTGGGGAAAACATATGCGAGGGGTGAGCCACACGCTCAGTGAACGGCACAACCCATGCATCACAGACAATATTGACCACAACATATTAATCCAGCTATTCATCCCGCCTCCATAGGGCAGGAACAACATTCTTAAACCACTATTTTCATAACCCAGATCATACCCTCACCCTTACCCCTCAACAGGGGACTCAGGATTTTGGGACTAACAATCAACCATAAACAAAACCAGCGGGTCGCTCATCGCCAACCCACTACACCCTCACCCTCACCTTTCCAAAGGTGACATAGGATTTTGGGACTGACTAGGCTGTTGGTCACCCTTGGTCCACCGATAGTCTCTCCTCCACTCCGTAGGCCGCTTGGTCTCCACCCACAACTTCAGCACAGTCCGAAACCAAATCAGGAGGTGCCTACTTATGTGGGTCCTCCGAAGGACGGCCTTTCTAACGCTGGGGGTAGCCTCTACCGGATCCAACAAGGGGAACAGAACAGCCTATCCATACGCATATGATCCACTCGGATCCGCCGACAACACATCTCTACAACTCAAATGTCATGAACTCTTCAGAGTTCCTCCAGGGCGCATATCCAAGATGCGGGGAAATAAGTACAATCAAAAGCAGTGTTGGAATATCATTGGGGAAAAGAAACTCGGGAGGGCGGCGTGAGTTCCCGATATAGGATACCCCGACAACCAAACAAGGAACACGGAGTACCCTAACCCGGGTCTCACCGCTGTCCTCGCAAGGCCCCTCCCCTATAATATTCACTACTCATGCTAATAATCATACCAAACATACAACATTACTTATAATATTATTGGGACTAGAAACCTTGGGAGAGCAACATGAGGTCCCGATACAGGACATCCCGACAACCAAACAAGGAACACGGAGTACCCTAACACGGGTCTCACCGCTGTCCTCACAAGGCTCCTCCCGATAATATTACCTAAGGCATGCGATTTAACATACACTAGCATTTAATTTAATAAATTAACTAGTAGGACGCATACACAGGTCGAGGTTTCCTAACATGAAACAGGAGACATGGTGCATGGCTCATACACATATCCTAAGGGTGCAAGTCCCTAACATGCAAAGTCTAGGATAGCATGCATTCTACAATTTAATCATGCAAGCATGGATTACATATTACTGCAGGTTAATATACATCCACAGTGCCCCAGGAGAGGTCGGTATACGCCCAAGTGCGTATAACGCCTCTCTACTGGGTTGGATTGTCCCACTCACCGTATCTGGGTCGTCGCGCGACCGTCCGTCTAGATCTGCAAGACAGACATTCAATATGGTGAGTTAAAATCCATAATCACCCCAATAATACATAACATACCCAAATAAACACCCAAAATCCCAAATCAATCACCCAACACCCCCCTTGCAACCACCCGCACGGCCGGCCACCACCCGCACGGCCACCCGACCGCCCGGACGCGCCGCCGCGCCTCAGCCCGCGCACCCCGCACGCCTCGCGCCGCCCGCGAGCACCCCGCGCGCCCCCGCGCGCAGCGCCTCGCCTCGCGCGCACCCCGCGCGCACCGCCACGGCCTCGCCGCGCCCCGCGCGCACCACCACGGCCTCGCCGCTCCCTCCGCGCGCACCCTGCACTCGGCCACCACCTCGCGCACGCACCTCCGCTGCCTCAGCCACCACCTCGCGCACGCACCTCCGCTGCCTCAGCCACCACCTCGCGCACGCACCACCCCTGCTCGCACGCCTAGCACCCGCGCGACCAGCTCCTCGCGCACCAGCCCGCCCAGCACCAGCCGCCCAGCACCTCGCGCTCAGCTCGCCCAGCACCAACCGCCCAGCACCAGCCGCCTAGCACGCCTGCACGACCAGCACAGCACGCCTCCCGCGCGCGCCTGCTTGCACGCCCGCGCACGCACGCGCGCATGCCCGCGCGCGCCCAGCCTGCGCGCTGCTGCTGCTCTGCCCGCTGCCCAAGAACATCTCCCACCAGCCCGAGACCACCCCCTGCTGCCCGAAACCACCCAAACCACCACCCACCGACGTCCGACCACCTCCACCGCCCTCCGAC
Source organism: Acorus gramineus (assembly GCA_030737835.1). Taxonomy (NCBI): domain Eukaryota; kingdom Viridiplantae; phylum Streptophyta; class Magnoliopsida; order Acorales; family Acoraceae; genus Acorus; species Acorus gramineus. The sequence continues at coordinate 51,152 of JAUJYN010000038.1, read as the reverse complement.
GGCCTCCCACAGCCGCCGACCACCCCTCATACACAGATCCACACTCCTAGCATACATCTATGCAAGAAAAGTGAAGAAAGAGGCCTTACCAAGGGGAGGAAGCGAAGTCCGGGTGCTCTCCGCGCACCGAAACCCTTCTCAACAGCTCTCTTATGCCCCGATCTACCACGGCCCTTGAAATGGCCCGAATCAGAGGACAAAGAGAGGGGGACGGAGTGGCTAGAGTCGTCGGAATCGGGTTTTGAAAACACCGGAGTGTAGATCGGGTCCCGATCTACACTTCTCGTGCTTTGGGTTTTTGGTTTTGAAGGGTCTAGGGGGCTCAAACGGAAGAAAAACGGAGAAGGGGAGAGAGGGGAAGCTTTGGGGAAGACAATGAATAGTAACTCGAGATTTGATCCCACCTTTATATAGTGTGCGACTTAAAAACCCGGATACGCCCCGGAACTGCAAAATTTCGGGAACGTTACCCGAATTCGATGAAATTTTCGTGAGAGGTCTAAAATGGCACCAGGACACCAAATATGCAGTCAGATTTCCAATCGGAGTCCTCTAACTCAGGACGATAGCTAACAGTCCAAAAATTAGCGGTTCCGATCGAAAAACCGAAAAAAACGAAAAACTGCCAGAACGCTCCAACGGTTACCAGCAGGCTAAAAGTGACACATATATAACAAGGGGAGAGAGAGAGCTCAAGGAGGGAGATGATGAATAGTGCCACTCAAATTTTAGATTCCATTTATATAGCGAGTCACTTAAAATACCCGGATACGCCCCGAAACTGTGAAATTTCAGAAACGTTACCGGAATTCGACAAAATTTTTGTGAGAGGCCTAAAATGGCACCAGGACACCAAATATGCAGTTAGATTTCCAATCGGAGTCCTCTAACTCAGGACGATAGCTAACAGTCCAAAAATTAGCGGTTCCGATCGAAAACCGAAAAAAAATGAAAAACTGCCAGAACGCTCCAACGGTTACCAGCAGGTTAAAAGTGACACATATATAACAAAATCAAAGGAACAGCCTTAGTGTGGAGCCTCTTGTCACGTTGGTCATCGACCTCGATCCACTGCTCCACGAATGACAAATCCAGCTCGAGGATGAGGCGGTCGAATAGAATGACATGAGCAGGATTGTGGACATAACGCCTCGGCAACGAGACAAGGACGATGTCATGGGCATGAGTCAGCTGTGGGGGAAAGGCTACATGACAAGCCACCTCCCCAATCCACTAAAGGATGAGAACCAATCCGATGAAGGGCCGACTCAGGTTGCCCCGAACGTCGAAACAGAGGATGCCCTTAAACTGGGACACCTTTAGGAAAAACATGGTCGCCAAACCCGAAGGTAAGCTCCTGGCGACGATGACCTACGTAGCCCTTCTGTTGGTGCCGAGAGGTGCGAATGCACTCACGAACCAACCTGGCCACCACATGGTCAAATAAATAATTTCTGGCCGCTCCAACTGGCGCTCAATAACGTCCCAACACAAGGGAGGTATAAAACTACGCCCGTAGAGTACGTTTTACAGTTCCATCTGGATGCTCGAATGGCAGTCGTCTTGTAGGCATACCCTACCAAATGGGTGGTGCCTCACCCAACTGCCCCAAGTCGAGCACGTAGGCACTTAGCATGTCCTCCAAGGTCTGAATCGTCCTCTTTGCTTGCCCATCCATTGGTGGTGAAAGCTGTACTTAAGTGGAGGCTCACACCAAAGCCTGCTGAAGGCTATGCCAGCACCCCAAAATAACCCTCGCATCTCAACCCAAAATAGCACCGACCAGAGTGCCATGAAGATGAATAATCAGGAGGCAAAAACCCGCGTCAAGGCATCCAGGGACTCAGTCAGTCGGATAGGGAGGGAAGCGCGGACTTAGTCAATCGGTCAATGATCACCTAGACGGTGTCGTGACCCGAACGTGACTTTAGCGAGCCAGCAACGAAATCTGAGATAACCTACTCCCACATCCACTGAGTAATCTTGATGGACTGACACTTTCCAACGTGTTGATGATCCTCAAACTTTGCCTGAGGGCATGCCAACCAACAACCTCAACGAAGGCTACCTCGGAACAGCCCACGGAGGCCCAATAAAACTTTTGAGATCCCCGAAGGTATCTGGCGCATTCGTCAACCTTGACGGCAGTACTTAGAACTCGTAGTGCCTGAAATGGTCAGGAAAGGCCATCTACGGAATGCCCGACTCTAGAAACTCCAATTAGTGGTACCCTAAGCGAAGATCGATGTAAAAGCAGACACTCTCTCCCAGAGTAGGCCAAACAGATCATCAATTCGCGGCAAGGGGTACTTGATCTTCAACCCCCACGGGAAGATCAAAACAACTCATCGAACGATTAAGTCCAAATTCTGCTCCTCGAGCATGGCTGGTGCTCATGATGACACTTACACGCTGGGTAAGCCGCTCAACTGCACTTAATCCGCAAGACATGCAACAGGAGATTGTCAAACCCCAACAACGCCTACGCGACGTCATCTACCTGATATGGCGGTTGAATCCCATCACGAACGCTAGCCTCGTGTCTCCTCATTTGCAACCAATGTGGGGGCAAAACGTGACAGTATCGAGAACTGTGCTTCACATGCCGCCACCAACTGGTCGCCCAACTACAACCATTGGAACTCCAGCATCCTGCACTCAATGGGCAGATTCATCCTGGGGAGTCCACACTTTTGACATCATCCGGTAGAACTCTCCCGACGTGGCCTCTACCTGGTAGCCTCCCATGCCCACTATCTCTGTCATATGGGTGCACCAACAAGCATCCTGGATAGTATCTGGGAGCACCTCACAGGGCTCTGGCCTCTACCAGGCGGCTACAACGCACAATGATATATCAAAGTGACTCCAGATGTGGCTATGGAACCCAGTCCATAAGCAATCGCCCACCAAACTGCAAAAGGACGCACCCAATCCCGATCGTACGCAACACCACTTGCTATAGCACCTTCCAAGCGAGAGGGAAAGGTGATCATCAAACAGATGTTTCAAACATATTCCCTGACTGAGGGAAAAGAACCCCTCGGGAGGGCACCATGAGGTCCCGATATAGGTTATCCCGACAACCAAGCAAGGAACACGGAGCATCATAGCCCGGGTCTCAACGATGAACCCGCAAGGCCCCTTAATCCCAATCAGGAAAACAGAAGAAGACATCGCCCATTAATGATAAAAATGCCACATCCTCAAAACTGGAAGCTGGTGCCGTACGCGAACTCCATGGTTACCAACAATACCGATGCACGGGAACGAAGTTCCATTTATCGAGACGCGATCCATGCCTTAGAAATTGCAACCAGTTCATCACTACCATACTACTGGGCTGGAATCTCCTGCCCAAGCCTTAATCCCACAACAAGGGACCCAACAACTGACCATATTTAGTTGATCCTGTCGAACTCTTAGGGGGGGTCCAGGGGTGGCCACATCCACGGATGCGAGGAGGCATGTCAGCAACCTAAGATAAACTTAACCAGAGTACTCGGATGACAATCCTACGACTCATCTATACGACTAGACTTAGGCTCTGACAGGACCAGGCTCTGATACCAACTTTTGTCATGCCCCAGGGCAACCATCCCTGAGACGTGGCAATATATAAAGTATCAGCTATCAATTTCTAGAGGTCAACAATGACTCCAATAAATAACACACAAAGCTTGCAAAACAATGATAACTGATAGTTCAAATAAAATGCGAAAGCATAAAAATATCAATAAGTCTGTAAATCAAAAACATTATTACAGACCCGAATACACAATCATTGTCCTGTGAGAGCCAAGTCGAGTCCAAATAAAGTACAACCAGTGCAACACGCACGATTTCAAATACATAAATGACACTAGGACTGCTAACATTCTTGCATTAACCAACCGCCGGACGGGACACTCCACACACTCGCCACAAGGAAGCTCCAGCTCCACGCCCAACACTTCCCTAAAAAAGAAACAGTATGCGAGGGGTGAGCTACAAACTCAGTGAGTGGCTGGAAACTAAACACCATTACAACAATTCAATACTAAAGCAATTTCCTTTCAAGGAAAAACATGGGTAGAAACCCAAAGGATAACAAGGTCACACGGCAGCGCGACCAACCTCACCCTCACCCTCACTCCAGGAGGGAGACTCTTGGGGAGAGACCATACCGTTTGTCGAAGAGACGCGGAATTACTGGTCCACACAACACTACTGGATTATCTACATCGTGATAACTGCCCGACGATGTCTTTGAACATCGATACATAATTGGACCCAACAACTATGGGGACAGACGAACAACGAATGGGTCACGCGGCGATGTGACTTCAACTCATCCCCCACCCCTACCCCGAAGGGAAACTCCTAGGACACCGGGGGAGAAACAAAGGTTAACCATAACACCTAGTGTTACTGGATAACCTAACCAACCAGTCCCTCCGCTACGAGGCAGAGCTATACTACGATACCTCAAGCGTTAGGAGTAGCATACCCAGAGTATGCTCGATGGGTATAAGGGTCACGTGACGACGTGACTCAACTCATCGTCACCCTAGCCACCGGAGGGGTGACCCTACAGACTTTTGGGATAATCCTTATGCTCTACACCCTTCGTCATCCTGTAGCTCTCTCCCGGGTTGCTCTACCTAGTATACTCCCATGATCAGTACATCTGCCAAATGCATCGGTAGTACCTACAGGTGGGAGCCCTCTGTAAGGACAGCTTCAACGCCAGGCAGCTTCAACATGGATCCAACAAAGGGAGAACGACTCCACACTCGCAATATCATTCGGTAGCCCTCTCTCGCTTAGCCTCTACCTGTCGGCCTTCCACGATCGGTACATCAGCCAGATGTGTACCGCGATACGCATCGGTAGCACCTACAAGTGGTGGCACCAAACAAGACAGCTTCGATGCTGGGTAGTTTAGACGCACGACGATGTCGGGAGGAAGCACTCCACGTTCACAAAGCGAACCCTATGGGAAAGTCAACTGCTCTCGATAATCATATATCGACGATAATGAATACTCTTGTACTCCCACAGGAGTGCGTCGCTCGGACGCGAGGGGTTACCTCTGCTCTCACGCAGAAATAAGCCTAAGGCACATAACCCAACAGGCGGTTCATACACGCACCTAGCACGGGTAGGCCTAACTTAATGCTATAGCCACCGGTTTAACAAAACCGATACAACAATGAATCCTCCTGAATTCCATTCAAGTGCATCACTCGGATGTGGGGTGGCGATTATTTCGCTTGCGCTTTAATTAATGAGGTACAACCCGATAGCGGGTCGTACCCAGACCTATTTCAAATAGGCCTAATTAGTTTTAACATGCGCGATAACATATGATTAATTATAGGATACTCCCTAACACGAATATACATCATAGACAATAAATCATGCAACATACATACAAGGCATGGCCTAACTACACATGCATATGAGGCACATTAATCATATAAGCACACAAGGTATAAGTTAAGCATGCGTTGGATATTACCAATTTAAAAGGGAAAGGTTAAGTGCGATCTCGCTCAACAACCGGTGCATGCCGATAATCCCAAGCGGACCTGAATCAAGTAGGAACTATATCTACTTACTCAGTTAACGCAAAGAGGGAGGGCGAGAGAGAGGGAAAGTCTCATCGTCTTCGGAAGCTGGTCATAGCTTTGCCTCAACAAGATGGGTGCAACAGCCATACCACGTCTTCCAGTCTTATAACTAGGGAATATTAAGTATGCACCCAGTTATTAACACATGTTTAATCATGCTAGATATTACTAACATATGGAGGTAGTAATATATGGAGGTAGTCACGCATATGCTCGTCCACGTGAGTGTCGATGCAAGAAGGGTGAATGTTTGGTTCTCACTTCCCGTCAATAACTTAGCAAAGGACGGAAATTCTATTGTTGCCCATTCAATTTGGTATGTGAATGTTTATTCTTTTGATTAATACGAATAATATGTTGAATACATAAGAAATCATCATACTAATAGCCTTTTATATATCACAGACTCCTTAGGATTGTATGTTTTTTGAATGGATTGATGAACCAATACACTCCACACTTAATCTCAAATATCAGTTGATGGATTTGGAGCTATCTATGGACATGAAGTTAAAAATGCTGAAGAATAGCTAACAATCAAAATTATGTTCTTAGTTATTATAATTTGTATGCGGTTTTTTCTAATTTTGAAATTGATGTATAGTAAATGAATTGTACCCTTGCTAAAATTATTCAATGATATGTTGGTTGTGAATGTCTATTGAAGTATTGCTTGGTAAATGAATTTACATTGGTTAAACTGCCTTCATGTTTGGAAAAGGACATTGTTTACATTGTTTATTGGCTGGTAATGCCTGGAACTAAACTGCATAGGCTGCTATAACTGAAATAGTTGGAACTTCATGAATTTGGATTGAACTAGTATTGGCTGAATTGGATTGGCTGCCTGGGACTACATGGTCGCCTGGGAATGTGTGATGGCTTGGGACTACATGGACTAGGTGGAACTGCATTGACTGGACTGAACTGCATGGACTGAACTAGCTAGGACTGCATGGACTGGACTGTCTAGAACTTCATGGATTGGCTGGAACTGCATGGACCGGACCTGGAACTGCATCTCCTAGACCTGGGACTACAGGGACTAATTGGAACTGCATGGGCTGGATCTAGGATTGCATGGATTGGCTGGAACTTCATGGTTTGGGTCTGGGACTGCATGGACTGCCTGAAATTGGACAGGCAAATGCTTGAAAGTGGCTACACTCTACCTAGTTGTTGGTGTCTATCTGAAATAATACATTACATAACACTTAAAACTGAAATACCTTGAACATGACATACTAAACTGAAATTACATAACACATTAAACTAAACTGAATGCATTGCATAAAACTAAACGGAATACAATGAGTCATAATATTGGATACACTAAATACATTACATAAAGCTAGATACATTGAGTCATAATACTGGCTACACTTCATACAATACATAAACTACATACATTACATGTCTTGAAAACTACAAGAACTGAAATTACATAACATAAAAGTTCATGTGGATACACTTCATACATATTGTACTCTTGAATTACATAAAAAAACAGTTGATGCACTACAGACATTGACTCTATATAATCTGCATTTTCTTGACTGTTTGGTAACACTTCATTGGGACCTTGAAGGGTTTCTGCACACAAATTTGGCATGAATTCAATTATCAAGAGAGTACATAAATCTGTGTTGATAGTAATAGAAATTGTATTCATGTCACTTACCATTTCTTTATCAGACATTGCTCGACTGGGTGCCTAGCTGTTGTCTATCCCCCTTCCCCCTTCTTGCTTGATATTTGTTTCTCTTAGATGATGTTTTTGAAATACCTCTTCTTGAGAGTCTAATCCCCAATGAAAACATTCACGTGTACTTCCAGAAGATGCATAACAGTAAAAATATGACATTCATATACATCCATGTGTACTTTCAGAAAAAATGCCATTCATGCATCCATGTGATTAAAACCCCAAAATGAAAAATGGGTTTCCATTTACCTGAAATCACGAGACTTTAGCGAGGAGGAACAAAAGAGTGCCGTCAGCGATGAGATTAGGAGGATTGGAGGGAGATGCAATCGGTGATGATGAGGGGACGTCGCCGGTGATGGCATGAATGAAATCGACAGAGAAGGAGAAAAAAATCAGCAATGAAGTGTTTGGAATGTTAGGTGGAGAGGCGAAAAATTGACGTACCGGGTTCGGGTAGTCGGATCCGTTTGCTCCTGCTTTCTTCCGCTTTGCTTTGGGTCTTTGCTGCCGGCGAACTCTCTACTTGAATGTCGAAGATACAGGGAGATGGGGACCCGCGGAAGACCCTCTGACGCTCAAGTCAATAATGGTGGTCAAATTAGGGTTTTAGGGGGAAGAATTTTACACACCTCAATAGAGAGAATTAGCTCTCTATTTATAGTGTTTTTCAGGGTTCCCCTAGGATCAATGGTTGATCTCCTCCGCATCGGACGGATGGGAACAGATCCATGATTCTAGGGGATCAAAATATATATCTCAGGGATTTGCCAATGAATTAATGACTATCCCTAGTCAAAGATAATATTTTGTTTGGATTTCAAGGATTAGTCAATGATGATTTTGAATCTAGAGTATATTATTGTGATTTGGGAATTAAATAGTGATAATTTCAAATCAAGCGAATATAATTGGAAAATTCAGGAAATCGTTCTTGATGACCCTTAATGAAATATTCATTGAAATATACCGACTTGGGATGTTACTGTTGGATCTGAGCGGACCGATGGACCGGGTCGCGCCCAACCCGGGTTGATTGGGCTGTAGACTTGTGCATTCAAGTTATGGGCTATCGGGGTCCGACCCGTTTTGATGGGCCAGGAAAATGGCACCCAAATTAGGGTTAGGGTATTATAGAGGGAGGGCACTATGGTAACTTTACACATATGGTTAAACCTATGTTAAAGACATGTTTATTTAATTAACAAAAGGAGTTTTTGAGTCCCCAGTGGTCATAGCACAACGGTTCAGGGCTTAGCAGTATTACTGAGAGGTCATGGGTTCAAGTCTTGGCGCTAACTTACCCACCTGTTTGTTGGTGATTAATTGAAAGAATTTCCCGTAGGACCGGAGTAAACAAGCGGAGATAGCTTTCCCAGGTCAGCCACGGGAGGTCCCTTCTGTAACGCCCCAATAATTTCACTACTCCATTTCGAAGCAATGAAATCGGTTACGCTACTTTACATCCTTAAAATATATAGCTTCCAATTTGAAACTTTTTTTTTTTAAATAAATAAGTAAATAAGTAACTAAATAAATAAATAAAAATAAAATAAAATAACTGACATTTTAGTCAAACATCCAAATCATAAAACTCAACCAGGATCTACACATAGATTCATCCTAAACACGGATGAGATACACGCGAAATAGTTTAAACATAGACGCCATCTGTTTTTGCTGAAAGGACTAAGGAAACTACATGCCAAACGAAAGGCTTATTTCAACACCTACAATGCAACGGAAATAAAATATGAGCTTCAATCTCCAACGCCTTAACGAGATTGACAACCACCAATAGCTAATCTGAAAGTTGGGAAAATAGAGGGATGAGCTACCACACGCTCAGTGAATGGACACAAGTGTCCCAATAATATATTATACTTCAAAATAATCAGTTAAAAAGTGTCTATGGAACAATTGTTGTAATATAATGGAAATCTTAAAATAAAGAAACCATTTAAAACATTCAAGGATATAATAACATTTTCTTTTGAATAAAATATGATGTCATAAAAATCTTCTCATGATTCAAACTACATGATGTATATGAATGCAACGGACACGCATGCCCGCTTTCCACGACACCTAGCCGCAGAGATTTCACTTTGGAAATCGGGCCACGTAGACATAGCCACCTAGACTTGGGTCAAATTTAGACCGCAGCCACCTAGACTGAGCCACCTAGACGATTTAATGCATGCACAATCAAAACTACTTATTCTTTCAAGTATACAGCATGCGACAATTTTCATAAATCCATAATTTCCAATGCATACAATATATCCAAAATATCAACCTATATGATAACATGCTCATATGGTTCATACAAGATAGATTTCATAATCATAAAATAACATGATGCTTTTCAAATAATATAGAGACATCCACTCACCTCCAGTCCACGCAATACAAATTGATTCACGTGCATAAACGCTATACACTCGCACGTGGATAACCTAGCATAACAATTGTGCAATCAATAAATAAGAAAATCATTCAATCATGACAAACAACTGACAAACAACACTCAGCCCAATAAATCCCAAGAGCCCGTACCAAATAGACCTACAAATCCGAAACTCACCTTAAAGGCCTAACAAAATCCCAACTCCAAATAAATATTAAAATGTTCATATCTCACAATGATCAATAATCAATACCCATGTATTTCGTAAGGCCCACATAATCGATCAATCATCGAATAAAATATTTAGACAAATCCGATGATGCTCAACTATAATTCCAATGATCCAAATAACTCAATCCAATCAATTTACATCCAAATAACAATAATATCCAATTAATATTCATTGATCCCACTAAACCAAATTAATTGATTTAAGATCCAATTTGAGTCACCAAGATCAATAAATCATCAAAACCCACAAATCAAATTATACTCATTAAACATCCATTTGGGATCCCTTAAATCTCAAAAATTCATCAAACTTGGTCATAAAGCAAAATATTTAAATTCTAGGAAACTGCACAGAAATCTTTGAAAAATCATAACTTTCTACCCGTAACTCCAAATCAGACGATTCAAGATTCGTTGGAAAGATCTTTTCGAAACCTATTTCTGTTTGTGAAATACAATTTTCCCAGAAACGACTCTATCATAGTCAAAACACGATTTAATAATCAGGTATTCAATCCACCCGAAAATAACCCTTAAATCCCAAAACCAATAAATCTAGTTTGATCTTAAGAAATCCTTCAAGATCCATTGAAATCTAATAAAAACATCATCTATTTAAAATCAATCAAACCCTAACCCTAATCCATCAACATTCTTTCCAAATAATAGATTGACACAATCATCTCCTAACCAAACTAAATTGAAACACTAAACAATAAAAATCAATAGAGAAAGATTTATACATCACCACCTTTCTTGCCTCATGAGAATTCTGATGCAAACCCTAACCCAAAACGTGTTATATAAAAGGGTTTTTACCAAATTACAAAACGACCCCTCAAGTATTACGGGTTTACAACTAGGTCCTTATCCGATTTACAAACAGATCCCTGAAGCCTATTAAAAGATATTCTGGATTCGCAACTAGATCCCTGGGCCCAATAACTTAACACAAAATCCTAAAAACCTAATTTTCCTAACTCCGAATCTCACCAAATTTCAACCAAAATATCTTGAGACTATAAAGATCTCCAAAAAAATATAAAATAAATATTTCAACATCAATTTATAATTATCAAAATTATAAATCAAATTAGACCCATTTGGGCCTACCGCCAAATAAAAAAATGAAATAATTAAATTTCAATTAAAATTTTCATTATATATTTAAAATAATATATAAGGCTAAAAATACAGAGCCGTTACACCTTCGATATCAAAAAAAAAAATTTGTTATTTTGCTTCTGTTTACATGAAGTTATTTAGATTTAGGGAAAATGCATAGGGTTATATGGATTTTCGTATGTTTGTAGAGGATTATATGGATTTCTTCATAGTTTTTAATATAAAAAGAATGATCTAAATGATAAATAATTATGAATACATGTGTTTAAATTTAATTCGGTTTGATTCGGTTAATTAAGTTTTTTTTTATAAAAAAGTAAAATCAAACTCAAATTAAAATAGATCGATTTATTAATTTTCAATCCATATCCTAAAAAAAAAAAAAAAAAAAAAAAAAAAAAAAAACCTATTAATCCTGAAAAAATCGATTTAGATATATTCAAATTGGCTTTAACCACGGCTACCTGGTACTCCAAAGGAAAGCGAAAGCAAGCTGTAAACCGATCTTCCCAACCCACACGCGCGCGCGCGCGCCGCGCCCGCACTGTCTCATCGTTCACACTACCCTCCACATGCTTCACTTTACGAAGAACACCAATAATTTAAAAGCACAAAAAAAAAAAAAAAAAAAAGTCACCATTCCCACCGCACCCAAAACAGAACAGATCCCACCCCCTTCTCTTTTCCCTTTCCCTTTCCCTTTCCCCCAAACCCAAAACAAAAACAAACAACCGAACAAATTCATTCTCAAAAACCCTAATTCAATCAATGGCTCTGAGCAACAACATCACCTCCTTCGTGAACTTCATCGCCATCCTCTGCTCCATCCCCATCATCGTCACCGGCGTCTGGCTCTCCTCAAAGCAAGGCTACGAGTGCGTCTCCCTCGCCCGCTGGCCCCTCACCATCCTCGGCCTCCTCCTCCTCCTCGTCTCCCTTGCCGGCTTCGTCGGCGCCTTCTGGAACCGGCAGTCCCTCCTCGCCCTCTACCTCTTCTCCATGGCCCTCCTCATCGTCCTCCTCCTCGCCCTCCTCGTCTTCGCCTTCGCCGTCACCCGTCCCGACGGCGGCTTCGACGTCCCCGGCCGGGGGTTTCGGGAGTACCGACTCGGCGGGTTCTCGGCGTGGTTGAGGAATTACGTTGAAAAGGGTGGGCATTGGGAGGGGATCGTGAGTTGTTTGAGCCGTTCGAGCGTTTGTAGGAGACTCTCCGCCGGGTATGTCACGCCCGATCAGTTCTTCGTCGCTCACTTGTCTCCGATCCAGGTTAGTTTCTTTGTTTATGTGTGTGATTGTGACATTGATTCAGAGTAGTTTTTTTTTTTTTTTTTTTGAGATTATTAATTGATTCATTGAAGAAGACTGGTTCAGTTGTTGAGCACAATTGACGGATCCAGGTCTTTTATAATAGGAAAAGGAAAATGATACGTCCAGTCAACATTAACAGCAGTACAAGGCTTTTTTTTTTAATCTTTTTATTTTTAAAATTATATATTATTTTATTAAAATACAACGTGATAATAATGCAGTATATATTATATTATTATATTATGTAAGAATGTAAAACGAGCTATAAAATAGATTAAATACATCAGCGTTCACAAAAAAATGTTAACCATGGACCTGCTTTCAACCCAAATGCAGGATGTATTTTTTTTTATTATATATAAAGTATAGTATATTTAAAAAAATAAAATATATACTAAATGAAATATATAAATTTATTTATAAAATATGTAATAAAATTTTTAATCACATTTTATATATATATATATATATATATTTAAATCCGAGCAGACATGTGACTACAAAGTACAAATATCACAACAAATGTAGGTGAGGTGTCACATGTCAGGGTTGATAAGAGACCAACAGTGGGGCATGGGAAGGTGAGGTCAGTGTGCGTTTAGAGAAGTGTTTTCTCTATTTATATTTTATTTATTTTTATTATAAGATTGGTACATTATCATAATTAAAATTAAATTGTTATAAATATATTAAATTATAAATTAATAAATAGATCCATTTTATTTGATGAATTTATGACCGTCTGATTGATTAAAGCACAAAACAAATACAGAAAAACAAATAGAGAATTCAAACCCCAGTGTCATTGTCATTATATAGCAAGGGAGAATAATTTGTGCTTATATTCTAACATGTTAATACGCGTTTTAAAGGCACGAGTCTGATGAGAGACAAAAATGATAATATTTTGTTAGGTCATCTCCAGTCCTTATTCAAATTTATACTCAAATTTTACTTAAAATTTGAGTAAAAGCTTGATTTGATATAATGTGTCTCCAACCATCACTTTATGTTTTACTCAAATCTTTAAAAAATTTCATATCTTATAATTATTTCCTATAAACATTTTTAAAGTCATTTATTCAAATTACTAAATTTTTCTTTCCTTCAAAATATTTAAATTTAAAAATTATTATCATTCAATTTTTTTAAAAAAATGTAAAGTAATATTTTTTTTATTAGAGTAAAAATAAAAAGTTAAAAAACAAAGATGAAAACTTAAGAAAGATTTTTTTTTTTTTTTGGATTTCAAGAGATGGTGAAAATTTTAGGAGGTGAAAAAACATCTAATATAATTAAACTAAAGGTGGAATTGAATGGAAAAAAATGTTACATTGGAAGAAAATGTGGAGATAAAGGGAAAAAAATGTTGAAATTTGGGTAAAGGTTTGAGTCTCCTTTGATTTGGGTAAAGATTCGAGTAAAAGCTTGATTTGGTATAGGTATGGGTAAATGGTTGAAGAGGATTTTATGTGATTTTTATTCAAATTTAAGTTTGAGTAAATGTTTGAATATAGAATTGACATTGAGTGTGCACTTCAATTTTAATAAATTATTTGATAATTTGAATTTTGTCTGAATTTTCTAAAATACCTCACCAACTTTGGTCATGAAAATAGAAACTTTCTTTCGCATCCGTGCTCTTTGAAAAGGAAAGAATGAGACCCTTTTTTAATGATGTGATAATGATTGGTATATTAGTTATTAGAGTATAGCAACAAGTATTTCTTTGGTTTCTTTGTTCTAAATTTGATTCAATTGAGGCATAGAATTAAATATTACTTGAATCTAAGCAAGAATTGGAGCAGCATGTTATAGACTTATAGTACACATGAACTCACCATCTTTTTCATTCATTTATGTTCTTCAAAAGGAGGTGACAATGAGTTTGGTAGATGGAAGATATATATACCCTTGGTATTAATTTATATGGAATTGTTTCTTCTTGATCACAGTCTGGATGTTGTAAGCCTCCGACTGCGTGCGGTTACAACTATGTGAACCCTACAATGTGGATTAACCCAGCAAATCCGGGGGCCGACCCGGACTGCTATGTGTGGAACAATGACCAGTCCGCGCTGTGCTACGGGTGCCAGTCATGCAAGGCCGGCCTGTTGGGGAACCTGAGGAAGGAGTGGAGGAAAGTCAATGTCATCCTCATCGTCTCCGTCGTTGTCCTCATCTGGGTCTACATTATCGCCTGCAGCGCGTTCAAGAACGCGCAGACAGAGGACCTCTTCCGTCGCTACAAACACGAGTTCGTGTAAGTCTTGTTGAGCTCCCATTGAAACAATATGCACAGAATAAATTCAGCTGGACTTTATGTTGTCATATTTACAATGTTGTTTCCTTTAGTTGTGTGTGTTTCGTAAATTATTATAGGAGATCGAGATATTGTAGAAATGAATGCTTGAGGTGGGTGTTTGCCTCTGCAAAATTTACATACCAAGTTTCTCTATGTAATGGTAATAGGAAGTTTTGAAATGTCAAGCATAATTACAAGAAGGAATATTTGATTATGGAAATCTTTGAAAACCAGGGTTAAAACTGTTTTTCTGTTTTTGCAGCAGTAAATACAATATGAATTGCATGAGTGGTGTTCAATGACTCAGATCAAAGTTTCCAAATGTTGGCAACCTGTAACTTCGAAAATCAAAGTTTTTCGGAGATAGGTAAATATTGAAGTATACATAACTGTACCAATGTAATATAAAGAAGTTTTTATTGTCTGGTTGGCTATAGATAAATTACAAATAAAATGTGAATGGAATAAGCTGTTTTCATGTTTGGTTGTATTTTTAATTATTCACGTTGAAAAATATAATAATGAAGTTTTTGTTGTTTAGTTGACCATGGATAAATTACGGATAAAATATGGATAAAAATTTATAAAAAATAAAAAATGATTTAATATGAGAACCCTCTTATTTATAAGAGTTGATTACAAATAATTGACATGTGGGTCCCCTTATATTGATTGAATATATTTGGTGTAATAACACAATTTAACAAAATTAATACCAATATCATTTTATTTTCACTCATTCTGACATAGCTATACTAAGTTATTCCTGTTAAAAACAAAACATCATTTTATTCTTTAGTCCACCCTATCCACCCCTATTCCACTACCTAAATGTACCTTTTTTTTTTTTGCTTTATATGAATGAAGTTCTTACAACCCGATACTTACAATCAATGTTTTAAAAATCTCTTCTATACCCCAATTAATTTCCCGCCTAGGTTTAGGCTGGCCCAGCTCGCAATATTTAGTATCTAAGCACCGCTTTTCTAATTATTTCTAGTTGAGTAATAAGGTATTAAGTTATCTTATAAATTATATATCTATTAATTGATTTTTTATGCTATATTCCTATTATACTTATATTATTAATTTTATTTTGATATTACTTATTTATTATTTTGTAGTCTAAAATTATTATATATATAATATGTATATGTATGTGTATTGTATTTATTATTATAAAAAGTAATTGATTAATCCTTGTCTAGCCGATTAATCCCTAGTCCATCCTCAACCGCTTGACTAGCGTCTAGCGCTTTTTACAACATTACTACAAATTCTTTCGCAGAAACTCAGATCATCCTGATCAATAATATCTCCGGCACAAGAGAATGTGTTGGTTGATTAATTTTTTTAGAGTTCTGTTGTGAAAAAATAGGAACTCTCTCAAGAGGAGCTGCTGGATCTAAAGGATGCATATGGTTTTAACTAATGTTTTTCTAGTTCAATAAGGTATTTATAAGTAGGTTGAGATAAAATTTATATTAGAAAATGTCTTCCTAAAATACCCTTAAATTGTCTACTTCTGGAGTCTGGACAATCCTTTTTGTTGTTCCACAAATCTGAAATTTGTGAATAACTCAGTTATGTCAAATCAAAACAAATATTTAAAAAGGTTAAAGACATCTAAGCTCCTACAAACATTTATAATATCACATAAATCTTTATAAACTTAGGTAGGACATACATGTCTCTATAAACATAAAAAATGTCATATAAATCCTTACCTTTAATTGCATCACGGATATTGGTTCTCCGCGTTACATTTTTTTTTTTTTTGCATGTTTTATGTGACATTCCTCAGCCTCTGTTTGCTAAGATTTATTTAAAAAAAAAAAAAATCGTCCTGCGTATGCAAAAACCTTGGAAGGCGCAAAGTTCTAATTGGATTTGCTTATCATATTTTGACAAGAAAGTGTTATTTGATTTTTTTTTTTTTATTTTAATCAGGTTGTCTCTGTGTTCAGTCATAACTGTATTTTGCTTTCAACTTAAGTATTGTTTGTTTAGAGTGACACATGAACATAGATATGTAACTTTGTGTTCATGGGTAGTTTTGTAGGTATTCGTAATTATTTTATAATTTCATGTTTATCAATGTGAGTGCACACATCTTTTTATGTTTTTAAATATTTTAATTTATGATTCTAATAATCCGTATATAGATGGAATAAAATATTGAAAAATTATTATTCACACTATAAAACATGATGATTAATGTTAGAAAACCTAGATGCTTAGAATCACCTACAAATCTTTTAGGGTAATTAGCACTTTTAACCCCAAGAAAATGAATATTTATAAAAATAGCCCTGCCCCTCGAATATTTGCAAAAACTAGCCCCGTTAAAGTTTACACTGGAGACGGATTATATATATTCCGTCTCCAGTATTACCCTGACAACATCAAACAAATGGACAGTAGAGCCTGAAGACGGCATATATATATGCCGTCTCCAGGTCGCGGCATATATAAGCCCCGTCCACGCTGCCAAGCCCTAAAACTCCATTTTTCACTCCTTTTGTCCCTCTTTCACCCACCCACCCGCTGCCAACCCCGAAAAATCATAAAAAACAACTCTGAATCCAAAGGTAAACATCAAAACCCTAAATGTTCTTGAATTTTATTATTTATTTATCAATTATTTTGATTTTATTGATTAAATTTGGGTTTTTTATGAAAACCCTAAATGTTGAATGTTGAATTTATTTATTATTGGAATATTGATTGTATGATGTTTTGTTAAGTTAAATGTGAAATTTTTTAGGGTTTTGATTATTTTAAAAAAATTTATTTGTCAAAATAAACTTTTAAATCTTAAAAAAAATTTGAAAAATTTGATTGTCATATATAAAAACTTTTTAAAAAATTGTATGGCCTTAGGAAAAAATTCAATGGCCTCTTAGTAAACATTTTAAAAAAATCAAAGGCTATTTTTAGGAAATATGCTTTGTATGTGTTGCATGAATGTTATAGTGTTTAATATGTATGTGTTGGATGGATTTTATTATTATGAATTTAGAAATATATTTACTAAGTTGAATAATTTATGGTTTAGATGGTAAAGAAATCCGATGTCCCGTTAATGTACTCTTTTAACGGAGGATTGTTCAACGTGAAGATACTTCATTTTATGAAGGTGGTACCAGGAAAACCACCATCATAAATAAGAGGATCTCTTATGTCGATTTACTCCAAATGATGTACCATTTGACGGGAACCGATCTAAGTCGTTACAAATTTGTCCATGAGTGTTGTGCATTCCACTCACGACGGAAAGAGTTTGGGTGCCCCTCTCGAAGATGATATGGGTGTGAAAGTGATGATAATGTTGTACCCAAAGCACGTGCATGTCATTCAATTATGGTTAGAGAAGGAAGAGATCATACAAAGAGGTCGTGGTGCGATGAATTACAATGCAGAAGATTCATATCCCTCCATTGTTCGTGATCCATACCAACCTTCATCGTCGTCGTTCGTTCCGTGTACCCAAGAAGATTTGATTGATGCAACACCAACCAATGCCCATGGGAGTGTCAATATACCACACTTGTAAGTATTGTGTATTTATATGATGTTTTTGGTGGGTGTATTCATATGTGTAAGTATAGTGTGTTTTCATTTATAGGTCCCCATTTCATGACATGGGTTGGAATGATATTCGTGAGGGAATTGAAGTAAACAATGAAGAAGAAGATCAAGGAGGAGAAGAAGAAGAGGAAGTGGGAGAAGATACTGAAGAAGAAGAAGAGGATCGTGAAGATCACTGGGTTGAAGGACCTGATACTGAGGAGGACCATGATGTGAGGAGAATTGCCATCCGTGAATATAGTGTTCCTCAAATGTTTCCTACACGTGAGCTTATGGAGCAGGCGGTGGCAGAAAATGTCCATCCATGCATTTATGAAATCGGATCTTCTTCGTGTAATGAACTTGAGGTTGGTCAGCTTTTCGCGAATAAGAAGTCACTCATTAATGCTGTCCGAACCTGGAGCATAAAGAAATGTGTACAGTGTCATGTGGTGAAATCAAATGCAGAAAAATACGCCGTTAAGTGCATAAATGATGAATGTAATTGGAGATTATATGCGAGGAGGGTCGGTGGTTCAGAAATGTTCAAGATTTCCACTCTGAGAGTTCCTCATACATGCTTGGATCCTCTACTCAGTTCAAATCACAGACAATTTAGTTCTGATTATATCTCACAGCTAATTATGCCAACGATTCGTCATAATTTGAGAATCAGTCTTACTGAGATAATGGACAGGATACGTGCTGATCATCACTACACAATTTCATATTCAAAGGCACATCATGCCAAATGGAAGGCTATGGAGAGGATATTTAGAAATTGGGAGGAGTCATATGCTGAGTTGCCTCTATATGTTGATGCCCTGAGGAGGTCTAATCCAGGAACAAATGTGATCTTCGAAGGCCCTGTCATACAAGAGAATAACATGGGCAGACCGATCCGATAGTTTGAACGTGTTTTTGGGCATTCGGACCAGCCTTAGAGGCTTTCAAACTTTGTCTTCCATTGGTTTGCATCAATGGAACACATCTATATGGAAAATATAAAGGAAATCTCCTGATAGCCACTACTTGTGTTGTGTCTGTGTCATTTGGAGCGCTCTGTTTGAAGATTTGGGTACATAATTTTTTTTTCTTAAGTTATGTATTCCTGATTTGGTGTTTGGATTTGATTTTGTTAAAATCCAAGATGAAGAGGTTTAAATATGAGTTTACTATGAGATGTCCAGTTTTGAGTTAGCTTTCGCACAGAAGTGGAATTAGATCAACTGGATTCTTATAGTAAAAGTTATGGGTATTTTTCCAAGTATACCCCGGGGATGGAAATTCTGGCAGCAGCCCTGCTCGATGTTTAGCTCTAATTTCGGATTAGCTAGAGGGATTATCTGATCATGGCATAAACATGAAAGTTGTAGATAATCTTCTTAGCTTTCCATCGGTCTTGGAATCAAGCAATTCGGAGCTGTATCGAGGAAGTTATGGCTGTTCCAGTGAAGCTTGCGCAGAATTTCTAGTCAGAGGGCGACTTAGTAAAATTTCCTTAGATATTTTGATAAATATCTCCTCTCTCTCTCTTCCCCTCCCAATGTGCACGTCGACCAGCTTTTCTTGGCCCTCTCTTTCCCTCATTCAAGCCCCCTAGGTGTTTGGTTTAATGCCTCAAAGAGAGATGGTGCAAGTGCATGAGTTGGGTTGTGTGGGTGTGTTGTTGTGTTTGTTCTCCCCTCTCAAACTCCCTTGCATGGATCTTCCCCCCCTGATTTTCAGCTGAAGAGGAGGCTGAGGAGGAGGCTGAGGGGTGGTGGTGGTGGTGGTGGTCTCGGTGGCGGCGTTTCGGTGCGCGAAGGGCCCCCGAACCTTCCCCTTTTGTTCCCCCTCCAAGGTGAGCTCCTCCCCTCCTTTTCTTGATTTTTTTGGCTTAGGGGGATGTTGGGAGGGTCATGCATGCTAGGTAGGGGTGTTTGGGTGTGTGTGAGAGGTTGAAAGGGGTTAAAATGGGGTTAGAATGGCTTGGGCGCGAGCTGGGCGTCGTCTGCGCGCGCAGTCGGGCGCTGGCGGGCGCGCAGACGCGCGCGAGCGCGTGCGCGTGAGTGCGCGGGTGCACGCGGAGCGGGCGCGCGGGTGCGCGCGGGTGCTGGCGCGAGGGGGGGTGCGCGCGGGGGCGCGCGGGCGAGCGTGGGCGTGCGCGCGAGCGTGCGCGCGCGCGGCCAGTGCGCCTGGGCAGTGTGCCTGGGCGCTGGGCAGGGAACCAGTGCGCGCGCGCGTGCATGCGTGTGCGTGCACGTGCTGGGGCGTGCTGGGGCAGTGCGCGGGGTGCTGCGCGAGGAGCGCGGGCTGGACGCGCGGTGCGCGTGGGCGCGCGCGAGCGTGCGCGTGCGTGCGGGTGCGCGGGCAGGCGCGCGGCAGTGCGCCGATGGTGCCGGGGTGTGTGCGTGCGTGCGCATTCGTGCGTGCGCATGCGGGGGGGCATGCGAATGGCTGCCCGAGGGTTCGGGTAGGTGTCGGGGCACTCGGACTCGCGTGCGTACGCGCGTGCTCGCATGCGTGCGAGCCCGTATGCATGCTTATCCGAGTTTTGGGTATTTCTATGCATTTCTATGTATAAATTGTGTGGTTTCTCACCCAGTTGGATACCCTGTCTTGCAGATCTTGACGGACGGTCGCGCGACGACCCGGCTATCGGTGAGTGGGACAATCCAACCCAGTAGGGAGGCGTTACATGCACTTGGCGTGTACCGTCCTCCCCTAGGGCACCATAGTAAATATTAATCTGTTTAATATGGAAACTGTGTAAGCATGATAATCTGTAGTATGCATGTCACCCTAGACTTTGTATGCTAGGGACTTATACCCTTAGGGCCTGTATAAGAATCATGCACCCTGTTATCATGTTTCCATGCTAGGAAGCCCCGACCGATGCATGTTTCCCATTTAGTTTATTTATATAAATAAAATGCGAGCATGTGATTATTAGCCTGTTTTAGTGAATATCATAGGGGAGGGGCCTCGTGAGGACAGCGGTGAGACCCGGGCTAGGGTACTCCGTGTTCCTTGTTTGGTTGTCGGGATGTCCTATATCGGGACCTCACGCTGCCCTCCCAAGGATTCTTTCCCCGTTAATATTCCAACCTTGTTATTTATGCATGTTCCCCGCATCTTGGTTATGCGCCCTGGAGGAATTCTGAGGAATTCAGGACATTAGAGTTGTTAGGATGTGTTGTCTGCGGATCCGAGTGGATCATATGCGATGGATAGGCTGTTCTGTTCCCTTCGTTGGATCCGTGTAGAGACTACCCCGGCGTTGGAAAGGTCGTCCCGTGCAGGGGCTCCCATCAGTAGGCGCCTCCTGATTTGGTAGAAGGACTGTGCTGAATGTGGGAGTGGCCAAACGACCTACGGAGTGGGAGAGACTATCGGTGGACCAAGGGTGACCAACAGCCTAGTCAGTCCCAAGAGCCTAGGTCACCTATTGAGGGTGAGGGTGAGGGTATGGTGGGCCGGCGATGTGGCGACCCACTGGATTGTAAGTCCCAATATCCTTGGTCACCCAGTGAGGGTGAGGGTGAGGGTGTAGCGGGTGGCGGTAGCGACCCGCTGGTTTTGTGTAATTAGTCCCAATATCCTTGGTCACCTATTGAGAGGTGAGGGTGAGGGTGTAGTGGGTTGGCGATAGCGACCCACTGGATTGCGGAGTTGTTGCCATTTGTGGCTTGAGTAATGTGATTGTGGATTATTAATATCTGGTTGTGGTTAATATAAGCTGTGATGCATGGGTTGTGCTGTTCACTGAGCGTGTGGCTCACCCCTCGCATAATATTTTTCTCCAGAGTCATCTGAGTCGGAACTGAAGGAAGAGCTCCCCGAGGGACTTCATCAGTAGCGGAGTAGCGCCACGTCCCGCGAGTATCAGAGGCTATCAGCATCCCTTGTGATTGTATGTATTATATTCCGTGCTTGGGCACGCGTTTGTATTGTATTTGGATGTCATTGTATATATTGGCTCTCACAGGACAGTTGATTATGTATCGAGTCTGTAATATGTTTTTGGATTACAGATTCAGTCTTTTAGCTTCCGCATTTGGTGTATATATTATGTCAGCCCTGCTTTTATCTGTGTAGTCATTTTTAGCTGTTGTGTGAGTATGTTATTGAACTCTTGTTACTGATATCATATATACACTTGCCGCGTCCCGGGGTCGGCCGGCCCTAGGGCGTGACAAAAGTTGGTATCAGAGCCTGGTCCTGTCAGAGCCAATGGTCTTCTTTTCGTAGAGATGAGTCCTAGGATTTCTATATGAGTATTCTGATCCTAGTGTCTGGTTTTCTTGGATTGCTGATATGCCTCCTCGCAGAGGACGGCGCGGACATGGTCCCTCTCGACCTTTGGAGGTTTCCGGACCTATCAGAGGCGAGGATGCTACTGGAGAGTCCACGGCTGTGAGGCCAGGATCGGCGCAGGAGCCTCCCGCATGGAAACGTGCGTTCGCTCGGATAGCGGATTTGGTGGAGACTCAGACCAAGGCACTGGAGGCCCAGACTAGAATGTTGGCAGAGCAGGCACGGGAGACTCAGGAGCTGCGGGCGGCCCGTGATGCAGTTCCACAGGTCCCCTTGATGGCAGATCCGCCAGTGGTACCCGAAGTACCCCAGTCCCCGTGGTGTTCCCAGCGGTGAAAGTTCAGGATCCCCTGGTGAGGGAGGTGGAGCTAGAGGCTGTAGCGCGAGTATTGAGAATGGTTGTTCGAGTTGAGGAGGCCGGGTTGTAGCTGTCCTGGCAGAAGGCTCCCATCCGTAGGTACCACCGATGCAGTCGGAGGGGTACTGATCGTGGGAGTATGCCAGGTAGGGCTACCCGGAAGAGGATGAATGATGTCGCGAGCGTGGAATCGTTCTCCCCTTCGTTGGATCCGTGTAGGGACTCCTCAGCGTTAGGCAGGCCTTCCTGACAGAGGGCTCCCATTAGTAGGCACCTCCTGATTTGGGTTCGGACTGTGCTGAATTGTGGGAGCGGACCAGGCGGCCCACGGTGTGGAGGAGAGGCTACCGGTGGACCAGGGGTGTAGAGCAGTCTAAGTCTCTCCCAAAGTCCCAATATGTCTCCTTTCGGGAGTGAGGGTGTGGATGAGGCGAAGACGCGTCGCCTCGTGACCCAATTGTTGATTCGACCATTCCCAAAGATGTTGGGTCCGGTCTTGTGATGGATGTTTAAGGATATCGATGGGTGATTATCTAGATGTAGATGATCCAGTGGGGTTAATAGTGTTCTTTAAGGGTGATGTCTTCTTCCAGACTTCCTACTCTGGATGAGGGGCCTTGCAGGGTCAGCGTTGAGACCCGGGCTAGGGTACTCCGTGTTCCTTGTTTGGTTGTCGGGGTATCCTATATCGGGACCTCATGGTGCCCTGCCAAGGTTTCTTTTCCCAGTCAAGGACTACCTTAGAAGCATCAAATTGATGGTGGATTAAGTGCGAGTTTTGGTTGGAGAGTGGCCTTTCTGGGCCACGTGATTTTTCTGGCAAAGGCATATCTGTGGACCCAGATAAGATGCTCGCCGTGTTAAATTGGCGTCGCCGAACCCCGCAGAGATTTGGAGCTTCCTGGGCTTGGCGGGTTATTACAGGAGGCTTGTCGAGGGTTTCTCGAAGATAGCTGTACCTCTTAACCGCCTCGCTCGGAAGGATGTCCGGTTCGAATGGTCCCCGTCTTGCGAGGAGAGCTTCCTGGAGTTTAAGCGAAGGCTCACCTCAGCGCCAGTTCTTACCTTCCGTCTGGGAGGGGTGGGTTCGCAGTTTGCTCCGATGCATCGCGGTTGGGTGTGGTGATGCGTTCGATCGGGATTGGGTGCGTCCTATTGCAGCTCAGTGGGCGATCGCTAGTGGACAGGGTTCCATAGTGGCATCTGGAGTCGCTTCGATAAATCATTGTGTGTTGTAGCTGCCCGGTTGAGGCCAGAGCCCTGTGAGGTGCTCCCAGATCCTATGCTTGTGGTGCGCCCATATGGCAGAGATAGCGGGCTTGGGAGGCTACCAGGTAGAGGCCACACCGGGAGGGTGCTGCTAAATGATGACGAGAGCGTGGACTCCCCGTGATGAATCTGCCCATGGAGTGCAGGATGCCGGAGTTCCAATGGTTGTGATGAGCGGCCTATCTCTGGCGGCATGTAAGCACAGTTGTGGATACTGTAGCGCTTGCCCCACATTGGCCGCGAATAAGGAGACGCGATGCTAGCGTTCGTGATGGGACTCAACCGCCTATCAGATAGATGACGTCGCATAGGCATTGTCGAGGTTCGACGACCCCTTAATGCGTGTCTTGTGGATTGAGTGCGGTTGAGCGGCTTACCTAGTGTGTAAGTGTTATCATGAGCGCCAGCCATGCTCGAGGAGCAGAATCCGAACTTAATTGTTTGTGGTGTTGTTTTGATCTCCCCGTGGAGGTTGAAGATCAATTACCTTTGCCGCGAATCGATGATCTATTGGACCAGCTCTGAGAGCGAGTGTCTGCTGTTAGATCGATCTTCGCACAAGGGCACCTCAAGCTGGAGATCCGAGAGTTGGACATCCCGTAGATGGCCTTTCGTGACCGTTCGGGCACTACGAGTTTTAAGTACTGCCGTCGGGGTTGACGAATGCGCCGGATGCCTTCGTGGATCTCAAAAGTTTTATTGGGTTTCCGAGGACTACTTTGGGGTAGTCTTTGTTGAGTTGCTGTGGTGTGATGATAAGATGATGTGGGTGACCTTGTTTCCCCAGGTTGGCATGCCCTCAGGCAAAGTTCGAGGATAATCATCATCGGATTGGAAAAGCGTCAGTCCATCGAGATTCCTCAGTGGACGTGAGAGTGGGTTGTCAGGGATTGTTGCAGACTCGTTAATGTCACGTTCGGGTCACGACGCCGTCTGGGTGATCATTGACCGACTGACTAAGTCCGCGATTCCCTCCCTATCAGACTGATTGAGTCTCTGGACGCCTTGACGTGGGTTTTCACCTTCGCGATTGTTCGTCTTCATGGCACTCCAGTCGGCGCTATTTTCGGTTGAGACGCGAGGGTTACTTTGAGGTTGTGGCGCAGCCTTTGGCGCGAGCCTCCATTTAAGTATAGCGTTTCATCGCCGATGGACAGCCAGTCAATGAGGACGATTCGGACCTTGGAGGACATGCTATGTGCCTGCGTGTTCGATGATGAGGGCAGTTGGGTGAGGCACCACCCATTTGTTGGGGTATGCCTGCAAGCGACTGCCATTCGAGCACCCAGATGGATCTGTGAAGGGCACTCTACAGGCGCAGTTTCATACCTCCCTTGTGTTGAGACGGTTGTGGAGCGCCAGTTTGAGGGGCCTTCGTCGTGGCTACTGGTGGCGCGGGATGAAGACGGATATTGCCCGTTTCGTTGCCCGATGCCTAGTATGCCAGCAGGTGAAGTCGGAGCATCAGCGCCCTGCGGGGAAGCTGCAGTCCATTGAGATTCCTCAGTGGAAGTGGGAGCAGATCACCATGGACTTCGTCTCGGGTTTGCCGAGGTCACGTTCGGGTCGCGATGCCATCTGGGTGATCGTCGACCGGCTGACGAAGTCTGCTCATTTCCTCCCCATCCGACTCACCGATTCTCTGGACACCCTGGCGCAGTTTGTCTCCGAGATTGTTCGTCTCCATGGCACTCCCGTCAGCATCATTTCCGATCGAGACGCGCGTTTTACTTCGAGGTTCTGGCGTAGCCTCCAGCACGCCCTTGGTACGAACCTCCATTTCTGTACAGCGTTTCATCCGCAGACGGACGGCCAGTCGGAGAGGACGATCCAGACTCTTGAGGATATGCTGCGAGCCTGTGTTCTCGATTTTGGAGGCAGTTGGGAGAGGCACCTTCCGTTGGTGGAGTTTGCCTACAACAACAGCTACCACTCGAGTATCCGGATGGCTCCTTACGAGGCGCTCTATGGCCGCAGCTGCAGGTCCCCCTTGTGTTGGGACGAGGTCGGAGAGCGCCAGTTGGAGGGACCAGAGATCGTTCACCAGACCTCAGAGATGGTGAAGACGATTCGCGAGCGTATCCGAGTCGCTCAGAGTCGTCAGAAGTGCTACGCCGACCGTCGTCGCCGTGAGCTCACCTTCGAGGTTGGTGACCATGTCTTCTTGAAGGTGTCCCCGGTGAAGGGCATCTTCCGTTTGGGTGTGCGGGGCAAGCTGAGTCTGCGTTTCATTGGGCCGTTCCTCATCCTCGAGCGAGTTGGGGAAGTGGCCTATCGCATAGCCCTGCCCCACAGTTGGCTCATGCCCACGACGTCGTCCTTGTCCCATGGCCGAGGCGTTATGTCCACGATCCTGCTCAGTCTTTCCATTCGACCGCCTCATCCTCGAGGTGGATTTGTCGTTCGTGGAGCAGTGGATCGAGGTCAGGGACAAGCATGAGAAGAGGCTCCACGCTAAGACCGTTCCTTTGATTATAGTGGGTTGGTAGCGCCAGTCCGGTGCGAAGACCACTTGGGAGCAAAGGTCTAAGCATGATACTTTCGGTCTTCCCTTTTGGGTTTCCTTAAATTTCGAGGACTAAATTTCCTAAGGGGGGAAGAATGTTGTGTCTGTGTCATTTGGAGCGCTCTGTTTGAAGATTTGGGTACATAATTTTTTTTCCTAAGTTATGTATTCCTGATTTGGTGTTTGGATTTGATTTTGTTAAAATCCAAGATGAAGAGGTTTAATATGAGTTTACTATGAGATGTCCAGTTTTGAGTTAGCTTTCGCACAGAAGTGGAATTAGATCAACTGGATTCTTGTAGTAAAAGTTATGGGTATTTTTCCAAGTATACCCCGGGGATGGAAATTCTGGCAGCAGCCCTGTTCCATGTTTAGCTCTAATTTCGGATTAGCTAGAGGGATTATCTGATCATGGCATAAACATGAAAGTTGTAGATAATCTTCTTAGCTTTCCATCGGTCTTGGAATCAAGCAATTCGGAGCTGTATCGAGGAAGTTATGGCTGTTCCAGTGAAGCTTGCGCAGAATTTCTAGTCGGAGGGCGACTTAGTAAAATTTCCTTAGATATTTTGATAAATATCTCCTCTCTCTCTCTTCCCCTCCCAATGTGCACATCGACCAGCTTTTCTTGGGCCTCTCTTACCCTCATTCAAGCCCCCTAGGTGTTTGGTTTAATGCCTCAAAGAGAGATGGTGCAAGTGATGAGTTGGGTTGTGTGGGTGTGTTGTTGTGTTGTTCTCCCTCTCTCAAGCTCCTTGCATGGATCTTCCCCCCCTGTTTTTGCTGCCATAGGAGGCTGAGGAGGAGGCTGAGGGGTGGTGGTGGTGGTGGTCTCGGTGGCGGCGTTTCGGTGCGCGAAGGGTTCCCGAACCTCCCCTTTTGTTCCCCCTCCAAGGTGAGCTCCTCCCCTCCTTTTCTTGATTTTTGGCTTAGGGGGATGTTGGGAGGGTCATGCATGCTAGGTAGGGGTGTTTGGGTGTGTGTGTGAGGTTGAAAGGGGTTAAAATGGGGTTAGAGTGGCTTGGGCGCAAGCTGGGCGTCGTCTACGCGCGTGCGCGCGCAGGCGCGGGCGCAGTCGAGCGCTGGCGGGCGCGCAGACGCGCGCGGGCGCGTGCGCGTGAGTGCGTGGGTGCACACGGAGCGGGCGCGCGGGTGCGCGCAGGTGCTGGCGCGAGCGGGGGTGCGCGCGGGAGTGCGCGCGGGGGCGCGCGGGCGTGCGCGCGCGCGGCCAGTGCGCCTGGGCAGTGCGCCTGGGAGCTGGGCAGGGAACCAGTGCGCGCGCGCGTGCATGCGCGTGCGTGCGCATGCTGGGGCGTGCTGGGGCAGTGCGCGGGTGCTGCGCGAGGGGCGCGGGTTGGACGCGCGGTGCGCGTGGGCGCGCGCGAGCGTGCGCGTGCGTGCGGGTGCGCGTCTGGGCGCGCGGCAGTGCGCCGATGGTGCCGGGGTGTGTGCGTGCGTGCGCATGCGGGGGGCCATGCGAATGGCTGCCCGAGGGTTCGGGTAGGTGTCGGGGCACTCGGACTCGCGTGCGTACGCGCGTGCTCGCATGCGTGCGAGCCCGTATGCATGCTTATCCGAGTTTTGGGTATTTCTAAGCATTTCTATGTATAAATTGTGTTGTTTCTCACCCAGTTGGATACCCTGTCTTGTAGATCTTGACGGACGGTCGCGCGACGACCCGGCTATCGGTGAGTGGGACGATTCAACCCAGTAGGGAGGCGTTACATGCACTTGGGCGTGTACCGTCCTCCTCTGGGGCACCATAGTAAATATTAACCTGTTTAATATGGAAAATGTGTAAGCATGATAATGTGTAGTATGCATGTCACCCTAGACTTTGTATGCTAGGGACTTGTACCCTTAGGACCCGTATAAGAACCATGCACCCTGTTATCATGTTTCCATGCTAGGAAAGCCCCGACCGATGCATGTTTCCTATCTAGTTTAATTTATTTAAATAAAACGCGAGCATGTGATTATTAGCCTGTCTTAGTGAATATTATAGGGGAGGGGCCTCGCGAGGACAGCGGTGAGACCCGGGCTAGGGTACTCCGTGTTCCTTGTTTGGTTGTCGGGATGTCCTATATCGGGACCTCACGCTGCCCTCCCAAGGATTCTTTCCCCGTTAATATTCCAACCCTGTTATAACTATTATGCATGTTCCCCGCATCTTGGTTATGCGCCCTGGAGGAATTCTGAGGAATTCAGGACATTAGAGTTGGTAGGATGTGTTGTCTGCGGATCCGAGTGGATCATATGCGATGGATAGGCTGTTCTGTTCCCTTCGTTGGATCCGTGTAGAGACTACCCCGGCGTTGGAAAGGTCGTCCCGTGCAGGGGCTCCCATCAGTAGGCGCCTCCTGATTTGGTAGAAGGACTGCGCTGAATGTGGGAGTGGCCAAGCGACCTACGGAGTGGGGAGAGACTATCGGTGGACCAAGGGTGACCAACAGCCTAGTCAGTCCCAAGAGCCTAGGTCACCTATTGAGGGTGAGGGTGAGGGTATGGTGGGCCGGCGATGTGGCGACCCACTGGATTGTAAGTCCCAATATCCTTGGTCACCCATTGAGGGTGAGGGTGAGGGTGTAGCGGGTTGGCGGTAGCGACCCGCTGGTTTTGTGTAGTTAGTCCCAATATCCTTGGTCACCCATTGAGAGGTGAGGGTGAGGGTGTGGTGGGTTAGCGGTAGCGACCCACTGGATTGCGGAGTTGTTGCCATTTATGGCTTGAGTAATGTGTTTGTGGATTATTAATATCTGGTTGTGGTTAATATATATTGTGGGGCTTGGGTTGTGCTGTTCACTGAGCGTGTGGCTCACCCCTCGCATAATATTTTTCTCCAGTGTCATCTGAGTCGGATCTGGAGGAGGAGCTCCCCAAGGGACTTCATCAGTAGCGGAGTAGCGCCACGTCCCGCGAGTATCAGAGGCTATCAGCATCCCTTTCGCTTGTATGTATTATATTCTGTGCTTGGGCACGTGTTTGTGGATTATTTGGATGTCCTTGTATATATTGGCTCTCACAGGACAGTTGATTATGTATCGAGTCTGTAATATGTTTTTGGATTACAGATTCAGTCTTTTAGCTTTCGCATTTGGTGTATATATCATGTCAGCCCTGCTTTGTCTGTGTTGTCATTTTTAGCTATTGTGTGAGTATGTTATTGAACTCTTGTTACTGATATCATATATACACTTGCCGCGTCCCGGGGTCGGCCGGCCCTGGGGCGTGACAACTTGCGATGCAGAAAATGGTTTGCTTCTGATAGCCTTTGCTATAGTTGAATCTGAGAACAGAAGCAGTTGGACCTTCTTCCTCTGGAACTTGTTCTTTTCTGTTGGTTGTATAAACAGTGTGTGTGTCATATCTGATCGGTATTTGGGCATCATAGCAGGCATGAAAGCTATTGAGGAAGCAAGCAATGTGACATAGCACCATCATTTTTGTATGAGACACATGATAGACAACTTCAAAAAAAATGTTAAATCAAAGGAGTTGAGTGACCAGGTTTGGAGGGCTGCCACTTTGAAATGTCCAAATCAATTTACTGACGAAATGCGAAAGGTTCTTAGTGCCTCTCCGCAAGCTCGCACATGGCTTGATCAAGTCCCTCCACAAACATGGGCCCTTTGTTATGACGATGGTCGTCGTCATGGCACGATGACCACCAATAGAGTAGAAAACATGAACTCGGTCTTGAAAGGTGTAAGAGGATTGCCAGTCACTGCCATATTACAACAGACATTCATACGGGTGTCAGAGTATTTTTATACGAGGCGTGAGTCAAGCGAGAGCATGTCAGGTGAACATGTGCCATCTATGCAGTAGCGTTTGGAGAGAACTGCACATGATGCAAGGGCGATGCTAGTAAGAAGGCTTGATAGGTCAGAATTCAATGTCCAAGACAAGAATGCGGTTATGTACACTGTCTTCTTGTATTCTGACTATTCAGATTGTCAATGTCATGTTCCGAAGTTGTTTCACTATCCATGTGCACATGTCATAGCGGCTTGCGGGTATGCTCGTATTAGTCCTGGGAGATATGTGTCACATTGGCTCTCCTCAGAGTCATATAGACACACTTATGAACCCCGATTCCACTCCGTTGATGATAAAAGTCGTTGGCCGATTCCTACAGAAAACGATCCTACCTTTATCCCACCGAATATTAGGAGACAAGCAGGCGCCCTGTATCAACTCGCCGACGTATGCATATGGACTCCAGGGATCCAAGTCTGAGATATACATGTTCAATATGTCATGAGAAAGGCCACAGAAAAAATAAATGTCCACGTAGAAATACAAATGCTGGTATAAATGTTAAATATGATTCTGATATTATGATGAATGTTAAATTGTTTGAGTATATATTAATTTGTGTTCAAATTACAGGTGATGGACATACGTGAGTGGCATGGACCCGTCGTGGATGATTTGCTGTATTTTCAGGGATCTCATAGATCTCATCATGGATTTCAGGGAAAGGTATATCCATTAGAATAATTTTATCTCTTCTGTTATTATTGTGGTCAAAATTATTTTATTTAACAAACTGATTAAATTTGACACAGACCGATACCATGAAGTTCACGATCCACATGGTGGCATTGCGTCACTGGGTCATGGATCCACGCATTGAGCCATACGTGAGGGCATCCGGATTCTACTATTTGACACAGATGGGATATACAAGATCAGATCATCGACTATTACAAGCACTCGTGGAGAGATGGAGACCAGAAACCAACACATTTCATCTGCGACATGGCGAGATGACTGTCACACTTCAGGATGTTGCTGTTCTGACAGGGCTTCCCATTGATGGCAAGCTCGTGACCGGTATCACAGACTGCGATGATTGGGGACACGTTTGTGAGGATCTGTTAGGTGTTGGCCCCCTGCAAAGAAGATCAAGGGTGGTAGAATTTATCTCTCGTGGCTTAAAGAAACTTTCAGCATTGTACCAGATATTGATTTGGACGACGACATCCTCCAACAGTATGCACGGGCATATATCTTATTTGTTCTTGGATCCACCATCTTCGCTGATGGCACAGGAAATAAGATACATGCATGTTATCTTTATCTACTTAGAGATTTGGATGATGCTGGCCGATATTCCTGGGGTGCAGCTGCGTTGGCCCACCTGTATAGAGCGCTGTACAAGGGTAGTGTGCTTGGAGAGAGATCGTCCGCAGGATCTCATGGATTTTATTCGCTGCTACAGGTAATATGAAAACTCCAAGTTTCCTTTGTAAAACTTGTTCTTTTTTATCAGTGTTACTTGTATTTTTTTATTTGTTCCCACAGATATGGTCGTGGGAGAGATTACACGTGGGACGACCGGACTTACATGACTCAGATTTTGTGCTTGGAGATAGACCTTTGGGGGCAAGGTAATACATATTTTTCATCTTCTATTATCAATTCATGGATGATCAGATTTCACTAAATTCCTCACTATCAGGTGGAAGGTGACTCAGAGGTTTGATGAAAATTCACGAGTTCTGATATACTATAGGGCACAACTAGACTACCAGCTTGAGTCACAGGTGATTCAAACTTTATTATTATATCGCACACACAATATATACTCATTAAGATTGTGATACTAATTATAATTTTGATTTTTTGTAGGTTATCTTGCAGCCTTATGTTGGGACATATGCTGTACTACCATTTGCTTGTAGGGATCATATGGAGTTGTGGTTGGCTAGGGTCCCACTCATTTGCTTTGATATCGTGGAGATGCACGTGCCCGATCGAGTCACACGTCAATTTGGGGTGCATCAAGACATACCATCCACTGTAGAGGTCATCGACCGGGTGAACAGACGAGGTAGACAGGATACCAATTGGATGGTATATCACCAAACTTTTATCGAACGTTGGGACCAACGCTTGGATCACATCCACCAGTTGCATCATACCCGAAGTTCGAGGAGATATATGGAGTGGTATTGGGAGAGAACAGTCAGACATATCACACCTCCACCACCCCCACACCACCCTCCAGGCTATGTCGCACAACATTCGGTAATTTCTTAAACATCTGTTACATTTTCATAAAGTGATAAATGATTTTAAAACCACTTATTATAATGAAACTTCTGATAAACAGGGGGAGTTACACAGAATATTAGTGAGGTGCTTGCAAGGGGGTTGGTGTTGTACCCCAATTATGATGAGTGGGGACGTATAATTGCTGTGGCACGTGATTATGCAGAGGCGATGATGGGGGAAAGGGAACAGCCATCGAGTACCTCCAGTGCAGCTACAGATGATGATGATTACTCCAGAGATGTCATAGATGACAGTGCATTTGGGCCAGGAGCTGATACTGAATTCACAATTGATGAGTTCTTTGGTGATGTACGACTGGAGCCAGAATTGGATGAGCAGCCACCACAACCAGCTCCAGTTTCAGATCAAGCTCCAGAGATGCCACTCCAGACATATGTTCGTGGACCACGCAGGATTTGGTGCACTTCTACTACTGCCAGTCGGAGATCGGGTGAATCATTTACCACTCCGGCTCAATCAGCTGCGCCATCTTCTACAGCCACAGACGTACCCTCTTCATCAGCACCTCCTGCTCCAAGGAAAGCAAAAAAGAAAGGGTTTATGAAGTTTTTTGGATGACTGTATTTATGGGACTTAAGATATGTTTAGATATATGAATTTTCATGCACAAACAGTAATGAAGTGATTGTAATTTATAGAACTTGTGTTTTATTTCATTTAAGTTGTTTTATTTCATTCAAGCAGGATTTTTATACATTTTCATATATGTTCAAGCAGGATTATACACTATATTTGTCACGCCCCAGGCGTCCCCGAGACGTGGCAAAATATAATAAAATATCAGCTATCAATACCTGAGGTCAATAAAGACACCAACAACAATACACAAGGCGGCAAAGCAAGATAATGATAACTGACTGAAAAGCGGAAGCATATATATAAACAATGTCTGTAAATCAAAAACATTATTACAAACTCGAATACACAATCACTGTCTTGTGAGAGCCAAGTCTAGACCAAAGAAAATACAACATGTGCCATATGCACGATTTACAAAGCATAAAATAACTCTAGGAATGCTGATAGCCTCGCACTCGCCACCCGCCGGAAGAATGCTCCACGCCCATAAGACCACGCCACAGGAAAGCTCTAGCTCCACGCCCAACACTGCCCCTGAAAAGAAACAGTATGCGAGGGGTGAGCTACAAGCTCAGTGAGTGGCTGGAAACCAATCACCATACTACAGTTCAACACATAATCAATTTCCTTTCAAGGAAAATATGGGTGGAAACCCATGGATAACTGGGTCACGTGGCGGTGCGACCAACCTTACCCTCAGCATCACTCCCGGAGGAAGTCTTTTGGGACTTTTGGGGAGAGACCATACCGTCGGTCGAAGAGACCCGGATTTACTGATCTGGGGAGAGACCATACCGTCGGTCGAAGAGACCCGGATTTACTGGTCTGGGGAGAGACCAAACCGTCAGTCGAAGAGACCCGGATTTACTGGTCTACTCAACACTACTGGATCATCTACATCTAGATAATTTCTCAAACGATGCCTTTAAACATCGATACAAGACCGGACCCAACAACTATGGGAACGATCGAACAACGAATGGGTCACGCGGCGATGTGTCTTCACCTCATCCTTACCCTCACCCCAGGAGGGAGACTATTGGGACTTTTGGAAGAGGCTTAGATTGCTCTACACCCTTGGTCCACCGGTAGCCTCTCCCGCGTAGCCTCTACCTGGTATACTCCCACTATCAGTACTCTTCCGAACGCGTCGGTGGTACCTACGGACGGGAGCCCTCTGTCAGGACAGCTGTAATCGCCGGGAAGTCCCTACTCGGATCCAACGAAGGGGAGAACGATTCCCACGCCCGCAACATCATTTGTTAACCCTCTCCCGGGTAGTATCTACAATCTGATCTCCTCAACTCACCGCTCTACACCCTTGGTCCACCAGTAGCCCTTTCCTCGGGTAGCCTCTACCTGGTATACTCCCACGATCAGTACTCGTCCGAATGCATCGGTGGTACCTACGGATGGGAGCCCTCTGTCAGGACAGCTAAACCCGAGAAGTTCCTACATCGGATCCAACGAAGGGGAGAACGATCCCATGTTCGCAAAGCGAACCCAAATGGAAAACAACTACTCTCGATACTCACTTATCGAGATATCAAAACACAGGCATAACAACAATCTATGCAACACACTCATATTAACCTTAAAATAGTCATAGTCCCTATACAGGAGTAACTACATAAGTTAGTGGGTCGTAACATCGCCGACCCATCCCACCCTCACCCCTTAGGGGTGACATGGGCCTCTTGGGGCAGACTAGACCGCTCTCCACCTCTGGTCCACCCGGTAGCCTCTCCCACACTCCGTAGCCTCTACCTGGTATACTCCCACGATCAGCACTGTCCGACGCATCGGAGGTACCTACAGATAGGAGCCCTCTGTCAGGTCAGCTTTCCAACGCCGGGGAGTCCCTACATCGGATCCAACCAAAAGGAGAAGACAGCCTACTCACGCATATACGATCCTCTTGGATCCGTCGACAACGATTTGTAACACTAATAATGTCATGAATTCTCAAGAATTCCTCCAGGGCGCATAACTAAGATGTGGGGAAACATATATTATAACAACAAGGTTATAATATTCTCTAAGGCATGCTTATAACAATATACTCACATTTGATTTAAATAAATTAAACTAAATGGGAAACATGCATAGATAGGGGCTTTCCAATCAAGGGACATGGTGTCTAGGCATGTATGGGCTTCTATACATGATATATGAGTGCATATCCCTAGCATACAAGGTCTAATGTGGCATGGTTACATCATATTAATCATGCATTGCATAGTTTTTTCATACTATAGCTAGGGGGCCCCATCGATGCGCAACGCGCGTCTATGTGGGTCGAGCGCATCCCTAGAGAGGGGGGGGGGGATTGGAATCGAACCACTCACCATACAACCCGGGACCTCGCGCATCCCATCCGACGAGATCTGTAAGGTAGGGGCATCCAACTTGGTGAGTAACAACACAATTTACACATAGAAATCATTAGAAATACCAAATACTCGGACAAGCATGCATACGGACTCGCACGCATGCGAGCACGCACGTACGCACGCGAGTCCGAGTGCCCGACACCTACCCGAACCCTCGGGCAGCCACACGCATGGCCCCCCGCACGCGCACGCACGCACGCACCCCAGCACCCTTGGCGCACTATCGCGCGCCTTCCAGCGCGCCCAGACGCGCTGCCGCGCGCGCGCACCCGCGCGCACTGCGCGTCCAGCCCACGCGCCCTCGCGCAGAACCCCATGCACTACCCCGCGCGCGCGCACGCTCGCGTGCCCGCGCGCACCCCCGCTCGCGCCAGCACCCGTGCATTCGCGCGCACGGGCCCGCGTGCGTCTGCGCGCCCGCCAGCGCCTGCCAGCGCCCGCCTGTGCGCACGCGCGCAGACAGCTCCCGATGCGCGCCCAGCCAACCCTAACCCCATTTTAACCCTTCCCAACCCCTCACACACACCCTAACACATCTACCCAACATGCATGACCCTCCCAACCAACCCTAAGCCATAAAAATCAAGAAAAGAAGGGGAAAGGCTCACCTTTGGAGGGAAATGAAAGGGGGAGGCTCGGGGGCCCTCGATGCACCCGCGACCACCTCAACCGCCACCACCACTACCACCACCTCCTCAGCCTCTCCTCAGCCTCCTTCTTGGCTGAAAATCAGGGGGGAAGGATCATGAAAAGGGAGCTAGAGAGAGGAGGACAAACAACAACACATGAACAACCCTTCTCTTCTTCCTTCACCATCTCCTTCTCTTTGGGGAGCTTTCACAAACACTTGGTAGGCTTGAGAGAGAGGAAGAGAGAGCCCAAGATGCCTACGCTGGGAGTGAGAGGGAGAGAGAGAGAGAGAGAGAGAGAGAGAGAAGAAGATATTATGTTGCACACATAAATATCTAAAGAGGGGTGGAAATGACCTATTCATCCCTGACTTAGAAATTCTGCGCATGCTTCACTAGAACAGCCATAACTTCCTCAATATAGCTCCGAATTGCACAATTCCAATTCCGTTGGAAAGCTAAGAAGATTATCTACAACTTTCATGTTCATGCCAAGATCAAATAATCTCTCCAGCTATTCCGAAATTAGAGCTAAACATAGAACAGGGCTGCTGCCAGAATTTCCCTCCCCAGGGTATACTTGGAAAAATACCCATAACTTTTACTACAGGAATCCAGTTGATCTAATTTCACTTTTGTACGAAAGCTAACTCAAAACTGGACATCTCATAATAAAATCATATTTAAACCTCTTCATCTTGGATTTTAACAAAATCAAATCCAAATACCAAATTGGAAATACATAACTTCGAGGAAAAAATTATGTAGCCAAATTTTCAATCAGAGTGCTCCAAATGACACAGGCACAACAATATTTAAGGCAGGACCATGATCGAACAAAAGAGAAAAAAATTTCTAAGGCAATTAAACTGGAGACGTCATATATATATGCCGTCTCCTGTACAAACCCGAATAACACGGGAGACGGCATATATATATGCCATCTCCCCTTTGAAAATCCGAGAAAAATGCAGAGGAGACGGCATGTATATATGCCGTCTCCAGTGTTATATGCCGTCTCCAGTGTGCAACACTGGAGACGACATATATACATGCCGTCTCCACCTTCAAAATTCTTGAGGAAAATGTACTAGAGACGGCATATATATATACCGTCTCTAGTATAAACATTAAAAAAAAAACAGCCAGCGCTGACGTGGCAGCGCTGACCGGGTCAACGGGGCTAGTTTTTGTAAATATTCGAGGGACATGGTTATTTTTGTAAATATTCATTTTCTTGGGGTTAAAAGTGCTAATAACCCAATCTTTTATATCATATAAGCCCAAGAGGATTGGAATTTGAGACTTATGGAGAGCTTATGGAGAGCAAACACATGACTGATCTAACCAAAGTGTTAACCTGTGTGGATTTTTTTCTCATTGGGTAGAAGAATAAATGTGGAATATGATGGAATAAGTCAAAAAAATCATTTTTGGCAAAAAAATATGTGATCATAATTATGTCAGAACAGATGAAAATAAGTTGGTATTGGCTTTCTATGTTTCCTTGGAATTTTATTGTTCCACCCATTCTATTCTCATTATAATAAGGACCCAAATTTCAAATCATCTATCATCACCATTTATAGATCATGGGGTCACATGTAATCATTTTTTGCATTTTTTATAAATCATTATTTATATATTATTCATTTTTATTAACAACTTATTAAATTGTGAATTAAACAATTAAAACTTTATTATTACATTTTTCAATTAAAAATAATAAAAAAACACACTCAAGACATAAAATAGCTTATTCTACTACTGGTTATAGCTATCTATCATACAATAACTTATGTCGCTGCCAAACGCACTTGTCACCCTATTTTCAAGAACCAAAGGTGGTAGCAACCCAAGAAAATTGGATAGTGGATCGTATGGTTTTTA
This sequence comes from Acorus gramineus, assembly GCA_030737835.1. NCBI lineage: Eukaryota > Viridiplantae > Streptophyta > Magnoliopsida > Acorales > Acoraceae > Acorus > Acorus gramineus. Next base: position 12,876 of record JAUJYN010000038.1, on the reverse strand, counting down.
GTAGAGGCATTGATATACTCAGTCTATTTTGTACCCCGTTTTACAGTCTCACATGCTATGATATCTTAGTATATACTGCACTATCATAGTGTGTGGGCTTTAATCGTAGTATATGGCACAAAAATTTTATTTTTTTTAACTTGAAAAAAAATACGCTAATGTATCTTAGTATATACTTCATTTTATATAATAGCATACACTTTATTTAGAGAGTGTATGATTAAAAAAAACCGATGTAGATTGCAATTAAGGCTACAATGGGGCTGGACATATCATTTACAACCAAAACTCAGACTTCACATGTTTTCATTTTCTTAAAATGGTAAACATCATCTAATGAGGTATATGATTGATAAAAAATGTATATCGTTCCATTTTGAGTTGAAAAAACCTATTTTTAATAAGTGTAAGAAAAAATTTAGTGAGTTATATATATCATCTAACGAGGTATATATTTCACTGAATCTGTAACGGTGTATATGAGTCTGTGTTTTGGACTGAGAAAAAAACTGAGTGCAGCAGCACTCATAAGAAAAAAAGTGCTGCTATACTCAGTTTTTTTCTCAGTCCAAAACACAGACCCATATACCTCGTTACAGAGTCAGTTTAAGCATATACATCAGTAGATGATGTATATATCTCACTACATTTTTTCTTACACTTACTGGAAATGGGCTCATTCAACTCGAAATAGAGCGATATGCACTTTTTATTAAAGCATGAGATGAAGTTCACTATTTTAAAAATAATAAAAAAATGTGAGGTTTAAATTTTAGTTAGTGAATGTGACTGAGTGTATCATTTTTCTTTTCTTATTGCAGTCCTGGGAGGAGAAGAGGAGGCTTGGTTGTGGTGGGGCTTTCCAACCATCCGTAGCAAGTAATTGCATTTCTAACCATCTTGGGGCCTGAGTTCGGTATAGTGGGCCTATTGGTTGGCCCAAAATCCAAATGATTCCATTCGGGATTGTCATGGATAGAGGGCTAGTAATAGATAGACTGAAATAAGTTGTAATACGATTTAAAAAAACCCTATTTGGATTGACGGAATAAGATAGTATTTGGATGCCAGTATAAGCTAGAATTATGTGGTATAATCATTTCATCTCCCTCTAGAAATAGACTAGAATTATGTGGTATAATCATTTCATCTCCCTCTAGAAATAGACTACTCCAAACAATAGAATAAATGGTCCCTACTGTCAAATCAACCGTCTCCCTCTCTTATAAATCAGGGGACTACAGGTCTACCAAGCAACAAAATTTCATCATTATGTTTTTCAACGAGAATAACTAAAGCACAATCAAACATAAAATCATGTATGCCACTGGTATAGTAATTTATTCCTAGAATAGTCATAAACCCCAAAATAGTCTATGTCCCTATCCAAATGACACATTCAAGAATAAGAGGGTTGATTCATTTTGTCCATTTTGCTTTCCTATTTTCAGCCTACAAACGGTTCCCCATGTGGCAGTGTATATTACTTTATTGTAGTGTGTGAAAATTAATTTTTTTTTTATTTTAAAAAATGCACTAGTGTATCTCAATATATACTTCTTTTTGTAATAATATGTATTTGAATGGGCAAGTGTACATTTTTTTTAAAACAAAACAAGTGAGTGTTGCCAGATGGAACAAGACATATCATTTTTCCAATAATAATATTATTTTTTTTTAGGGTAAAAGTAAAATTTTTATTGCTATACGACCATGAATTTACAAAAAAATCTTTACAAGGGGTTGTACAAAGAAGAGATTACCTACAATGTATCAAGAGGGAAAAATAGAACCAGCTGCTTGGCATCCCTAATACACTGTCGAGGGTGACCCATCCTAGAGCGCACCCAATTCAAGAACTAGCCATAGTTAGCAAAAAGTTTATATGGTTCTCGCATACTCAGCCCCCACTGCATCCAACTGCATAACTTTATCAAGTTCCTCCCAGATTGTGTCCGCAGATATGGGGACTTGCTTTACACCCAATATGAGAAGCTTTCTACATGGAGAGGGAGAGGGAGAGGGAGGGAATGCTTGATGGCCGATATGGTGCGGATGGATGTCCAGGGCGGGGATCCTCTACCAATATTCGAGGAGATGGTAGTGGAGGAGTACCAATAATATTGTTACGCAGTCTACATTCATGCCTTGTTTCCAATTCGCATCCATTTTGATTTTTTTTTTTTTTTACAAAATACTTAGAATTCGCGGAAGTCATCAACAAACATGAGATCACACACAAGAACACAACACCATCACACGAAAATATACGTGATTCGGCCTAGGTCTACATCAACAAGGAGAAAATAGAGAATCCACTATAATAGTTAAGATACAAAAACATTAAAAGGCTCACAATCTTTTTCATGGAGTTACCCTCTCAATCTCTTAATGGATCTACACATTGCATATCTGCCAAATTTTGCCATGGAACATTCATAAAGATAATTAATTTCATCTCCAAATAATTTCCAAACGAACAAATATGTTTCTCTAATTTTAGAATATTCATTTTATATCTTAATTAAGATCAAATATTAACTAATATACTAATTAGAAGTTCATTCTAATATGGTTTCATCATGGTCATCCGATGTTTGGATCGAGACACAATCCTAACATATATCTCATCTAATGAAGTATATGCTTTTATGAAATATGATGTCACGCCCCAGGGCGGCCGTCCCCGGGACGCGGCAAGGGTATACATGATATCAGCAGTCAATACGGGGGATCAATAATATACCATAAACAACAGCAAAAGACAACACAGACAATAAAAGGCTGACATGATGTATACAAAGAAATGCGGAAGCTAAAAAGATTGAGTCTGTAAATCAACAACACTTTACAGACTCGAACACTTTACAGACTCGATACACAATCATATGTCCTGTGAGAGCCAATATATCCATAATACATCCAAATACAATCCATACTAGGTGCCCAAGCACAGAAATATATACATACAATGAAAGAGAATGATGCTGAAGGCCTCAAAACTCGAGGGACGTGGTGCTACTCCGCTACTGGTGTAGTCGCTCGAGAAGCTCCTCCTTCAAGTCCGCCTCGGTAATCACTGGAGAAAATAATTATGCGAGGGGTGAGCCACACGCTCAGTGAATAGCACAACTCATGCATACAGTTTATATTAACCACATTTTATCAAGTCACTAGCCTCAAAGTGGCATAAACAACACAAATCCGGGGGTTCGTACATCGCCGAACCACCATACCCTCACCCTCACCCTCACCCCTCAATAGGTGACAAAGGATGTTGGGACTTAATAGGCTGATGATCACCCTTACACAATCTAGTGGGTCGCCACATCGCCGGCCCACCATACCCTCAGCCTCACCCCTCAATAGGTGACATAGGCTCTTGGGACTGACTAGGCTGTTGGTCACCCTTGGTCCACCGATAGCCTCTCCCCACTCCGTAGGTCGTTTGGCCACTCCCACATTCAGCACAGTCCTTCTACCAAATCAGGAGGTGCCTACTGATGGGAGCCCCTGCACGGGACAACCTTTCTAACGCTGAGGTAGTCTCTACACGGATCCAACGAAGGAACAGAACAGCCTATCCATCGCATATGATCCACTCGGATCCGCTGACAGCACATCTCTACTACTCTAATGTCTTGAATTCTTCAGAATTCCACCAGCGCGCATAACCAGGATGCGGGGAAATACATAAGACAGAAAAGGAGGAAAAGAGACCTTGGGAGGGCAACCTGAGGTCCCGATGTAGGACATCCCGCCAACCAAACAAGGAACACGGAGTACCCTAACCCGGGTCTCAATGTTAACCTCGCAAGGCCCCCTTATATTCCCCAAGGCATGCTAATAATATAACAAGCTTGCATTTAATTAAATAAATCAAACTAATAGGACGCATGCATAGGTCGGGGCTTTCCTAGGATGATAACGAGGTGACAGGATGCACGGCTCATGCATAAATCCTAAAGGTGCAAGTCCCTAACATACAAGTCTAGGGTGGCATGCATTCTACACATCAATCATGCTTACATGGATTTCAGTAGAACAGTTAATATTAACTATGTGCCCCAGGGGAGGACGGTACACGCCCAAGTGCATGTAGCGCCTCCCAACTGGGTTGGGTTGTCCCACTCACCGGAAGTCGGGTCGTCGCGCGACCGTCCGTCAAGATCTGCAAGACAGGGTATCAACTTGGTGAGTAAAATCCACAAATACCACAAAATACACAAAAACACACAAATAAACACCCAACACTCGGGCAAACGTACATACGACCCGTACGCACGTTAGCCCGAGCATCCCGACTCATTCCCGCACTCCCGGCAACCACCCGCACGGCCACCCGCCCCCGGATGCACCGCCGCGCCTCAGCCCGCGCACCCAGGCGCACCGCCGGGCCCCTGCCCGCCGCCTGGACACGCCGCCGAGCCACCCGGGTGCACCGCGCGACCCCTGTGCCCCATCACAGTAGCCCGCGCGCACCCCGCACGCTGCGCGCTGGCCCGCGCGCACACCACACGCCCCGCGCGCCCAGCGCCCCGCCCCGCGCGCACCACCGCTGCCTCGCCGCGCTCCGCGCGCACCCCGCACGCACCACCAGCTCACCCAGCACTCCACCGATTCACCGCGCGCGCACAGCTTGCCTGCGCCCCTGCGCAGCGCTCCGCACGCACCCCGCACGACACCCTGTACGCAGCGCCTACTCGACCAGCACCCCCAGCACGCCCAGCGCATGCCGAGCGCCCGCACGCCCAGCACGCGCACCCTGTTGGCCTCCAGCTCCACCCGCGCGCACGCACGCGCGCGCCCTGCCAGCTGCACCGCCTGCTGCGCCTGTGCTGCTGCCTGTGCTGCTGCCCTGCCCGAGACAGCAACCCCTCCTGTCCGAGCACCTCCACCACCAACCATCGGCCACCAACGGCCTCCGACCGCCCCCAACCACCTCCGACAGCCACTACCACCCAAACCCACCCTCCTAACTAGCATCTAAACAAGAAAACAAGGAAGGAGAGCTTACCCAAAGGAAGAGGAGGAAAGGAAGGGAACCGGAAGCTCCTTTCGCACCGAAAAGCTTCCCCAAAGGTCTCTACCACCAAGACCTAATCCCACCTCCGATTTGGCTCGGATCTGAGGAGAAGAGAGGCGGACAGAAGGGCTAGACACGCCGGAATCCGGATTTGAAACCACCGGGGTGTAGATCGGGACCGGATCTACACTTTCTATGATTTAGGTTTTAAGCTTTGGGCACTCCAAGGGGCTCAAATGGAGGTTTTTGAGAGAGGGAGAGAGAGAAAACAAAAGGAGGAAGATGATGAATAGTGCTAGGCAACTTTTTGCTTTCATTAAATAAGTCAAACAAGGTTTAATTAGGGTTTAACCAAGATTAATTAGGTTAAGGGGGGTGATTTAAGTAAGCTTTGACTTGGGTCAACCCAACCACACAAAAAGACAAAAAGGGTTGACCAAGTCATGGGCCCACTTTGACCGAGTCAACTCTCCCAATGACTTCTCGCTCGGTCAAAACCCGGATACGCCCCGGAACTGCGAAATTTCAGAAACGTTACCGGAATTCGATGAAATTTTCATGAGTGGCTTAAAATGGCACCAGGACACATAATATGCAGTTAGATTTTCAATCAGAGTCCTCAAACACAGGACAATAGCTAACAGTCCAAAATTTTGCGGTTCCGATCGAAAAACGAAAAAACTCAAAAACTGCCAAAATGCTCCAATGGTTACCAGCAGGCCAAAAAGTGACACATATATAACATATGAAGTATACTTCAATTAATTATATTGTACTTATTTATAGAAAAAAAATGTAAAAAATTCCAAACGAGGTATATACTTGTTAAAGTTAGCATAAGCAGTATATGGTATTGGAAACAGGGTAGAGTTTAATATTTTCCTTGTTAAATTAATTATTGAGCGTTGTTTCACACAAGGTGTTCATCCTACTTTTCAATCCTATATAACTCGTTAGCTGCCTGTACTCACATTAGTAGATCTACTTTACTTCTATAAATGAGTCTGTAAAGTATATATATTTCATCTTTCATAAAAATATATAATTCAAAACTAAAAGTGAACTAGAAATAGTTGTGTAAAGGAACCAGATGTAACATTTTCCTAATTGAATTTAGTGGTGTCATAAGCTTTGGGGTTTGAATGAGCCTTGGTGATTTAATGGACTCGAACAATGTTAAAATCATATTTCAAGGGCAATGCAAGAAACCTAGTAAAGCCACAGAATCAAACCAATATGAAAACACAGCAAAAATATTATGCAAATAAAGAATATAGGATTAGAAAAGCATATCAGTTTTGGTGGAAGCGAGCAGAGATGCTCTGTCCTCAGTAAATAAGGCCCCCTCACGCACAGGGTTGAATGGCTCCAACCACTGAGAGATACGATCACCAGGGTTATGCCTCCTTGGGGTGCGAGCTACGAGGAGACCACAATGAACAACCGCGATCCTCTCAGATGCTCAGAACAGAGTGGGAGAACAAAGGAGTCCTCTGTAAAGGCTAAAAGCAAAACAGAGGAAGAACACTGATTATAGGTAGCTCTAGACTTTGATATTCGCTGATGATGAATGAGACCAATTTTACACTTTTATATAGGCACTATGTCACGCCCCGGGCGTCCCCGAGACGCCGCAAGTGTATATAAAATATCAGAATCTACACAGGAGGTCAATAATATATCATACACAAGCAACCAGAATGACACACAGACAACAAAAGCAGGGCTAACATGATATATACACCAAATGCGGATAACTAAAGACTGAATCTGTAATCAAAACACACTACAGACTCCATACATAATCACATGTCCTGTGAGAGCCAATATACATACAAAGACATCCAAATACAACACAAACGCGTGCCCAAGCACGGAAAATAATACATACTGGTACAAGGGATGCTGATAGCCTCAGAAACTCGCGGGACGTGGCGCTACTCCGCTACTGGTGAAGTCCCTTGGGGAGCTCCTCCTCCAGATCCGACTCAGATGACACTGAAGAAAATATTATGCGAGGGGTGAGCCACACGCTCAGTGAACGGCACAACCCATGCATCACAGATAATATTGACCACAACCAGATAATCCTTATCATCCACAATCTCATTACCAAAGCCACAAAAGATAACAATTCCTCAAACTAGTGGGTCGCTACCGCCAACCCACTACGCCCTCACCCTCACCCTTAATGGGTGACCAAGGATATTGGGACTAACTACACAAAACCAATGGGTCGCTTCCGCCAACCCGCTACACCCTCACCCTCACCCTCAATGGGTGACATAGGATATTGGGACTACCTGCACAAAACCAATGGGTCGCTTCCGCCAACCCGCTACACCCTCACCCTCACCCTCAATGGGTGACATAGGATATTGGGACTTACAATCCAGTGGGTCGCCACATCGCCGGCCCACCATACCCTCACCCTCACCCTCAACAGGTGACCTAGGCTCTTGGGACTGACTAGGCTGTTGGTCACCCTTGGTCCACCGATAGTCTCTCCCCACTCCGTAGGTCGTTGGCCACTCCCACGTTCAGCACAGACCTTCTACCAAACCAGGAGGCGCCTACTACTGGGAGCCCCTGCACGGGACAACCTGTCTAACGCTGAGGTAGTCTCTACACGGATCCAACGAAGGGAACAGAACAGCCTATCCATCGCATATGATCCACTCGGATCCGCAGACAACACATCATAACAACACTAATGTTCTGAATTCCTCAGAACCCACCAGGGCGCATAACTACGATGCGGGGAACATGCATAAGGTTATAACAAGGGTGGAATATCATTGGGGGAAAGAAACTCGGGAGGGCAGCGTGAGTTCCCGTTATAGGACACCCCGACAACCAAACAAGGAACGCGGTGTACCCTAACCCGGGTCTCACCGCTGTCCTCGCAAGGCCCCTCCCCTATAATATTCACTATAACATGCAATTTTAACGAAAACCAGTATTTAATTTAATAAATAAACTAGTAGGGCACATGCATCGGTCGGGCTTCCTAACATGGAACCAGGGGACATGCTGCATGGCTCATATACATATCCTAAGGGTGCAAGTCCCTAACATGCAAGGTCTAGGGTAACATGCATTCTACAATTAAATCACGCTCGCATGATATACATATTACACATGCCAATATCTATCCATGGTGCTCCAGGAGAGGTCGGTATACGCCCAAGTGCGTATAACACCTCTCTACTGGGTTGGATTGTCCCACTCACCGAAATCCGGGTCGTCGCGCGACCGTCCGTCTAGATCTGCAAGACAGACATTCAATATGGTGAGAACAATACATAAATACACAAAAATACATCTAAAATACCCTACACTCGGACAAACGCACATACGGCCCGTACGCACGCGTATCCGAGCATCCCGACTCACTCCCGAGCCCTCCGGGCAACCGCACGCACGGCCACCCGCCTCGGGCGCACCGCCGAGCCCCCGGCCCGCGTGCCCGGACAGCCTGCCGAGCATCCGCCCGCAAGCCCCGGACACACTGCACGCCCGGGCGCACGCACGCGCATGCCCGTGCGCACCGCGCGTCCGGCCCTGGGTGCACCCGCACGCACCGCGCCCCCGGCGCAGCGCCCGCACGCACACCACGCGAGCACGCCGCACGCCCCGCGTGCCCAGCGCCTCGCCCCGCCCGCACCCCGCGCGCACCGCCAGCTCCGCCCCCGCGCGCACCCCGCGCGCACCGCCAACTCCGCCCCGCGCGCACCCCGCGCGCACCCCTCGCGCACCCTGCACGACGCCCCGCAGCGGTGCCCAGCGTCCAGCGCCCAGCGCCCAGCACCCTCGGCCAGCACCCGGTACCCGCGACCCAGCGCCCAGCACCTGGGACCCTCACCCAACGTCCACGCGCACGCCCGCGCAACACGCGCCCAGCGCGCCTGGCAGCACGCGCCCCGCGCGCTTGCCAGCCTGCCCGCGCTGCTGCCCGCGTTGCCTGCCTGCGCGCGTCGTCGAGTGGCCCGAGCACCGCTCGTCTGCACGCCCGGGGCACTGCCCGCCTGATGCCCGAGCGCCCCTGCCCTGCTCGCCTGGCCTGCCAGCGCGCACAGCCCAGCTAGCCTACCCGCACGCATCTCCCTGCACCCCCCGAGCGCACGCCCGTGCACGCACCCGCGCGCACGCGCTCGCGCGCCCAGCAAACTGGTGCGCCCGCTCCCAGCCTACCCGGCTAGTCCTACCCAGCTCCTCGCGCACAGCTCGCCCAGCTCCTTGCACGACCAGCACGCCCTGCACGCGCGCTCAGCTGGCCACCAGCTCCCCCGAGCGCACGCCCGCGCGCACACCCGCGCGCACGCCCCGGCGCGTCCAGCCTGCGCGCTGCCTGCGCTGCTGCCGCTGCTGCCTGCTGCCCGGAACAAACCCCACTGCCCGAGACCATCCCCCACCCATACCCGAGCACCTCTACCACCACCCACCGACCTCCGACCACCTCCACAGCCCTCCGACGGCCACCCACCGCCGCCGACCTCCACCCAACCCCAAAACCCACCTCCTAACATCCATCTAAGCAAGAAAAGAGGGGAAATAGGGCTTACCAAGGGGAGGAAGGGAAGTCCGGTTGCTCTCCGCGCACCGAAACCTTTCCCAAAGGGCTTCCAACACCCGGATCTACCTCCACCACCGAGATGGCTCAAAACAGAGGAGAAGAGAGGGCAGACGGAGGGGTCAAACTCGTCGGAATCGAGATTTGAAACCACCGGTGTGTAGATCGGGACCCGATCTACACTTCCTAGGTTTTAGGTTTCAAGCTTTGAGGGGTCTAAGGGCCTCTAATGGAAGAAAAACGGAGGACAGGAGAGAGAGGGCTCAAGGTAGGGGATGATGAATAGTGCCAGGATATTTTTAGCTTCCACTTATATAGCGGGCGACTTAAAATACCCGGATACGCCCCGGAACTGCGAAATTTCGGAAACGTTACCGGAATTCGATGAAATTTTCGTGAGAGGCCTAAAATGGCACCAGGACACCAAATATGCAGTTAGATTTCCAATCGGAGTCCTCTAACTCAGGACGTTAGCTAACAGTCCAAAAATGTGTGGCCCGCAGCCCGACCCGGCCCTTCCCGTCTCATGCACAGGCGCGAGCGCGCACGCCCGGTTAACTAGTTTTTTCAATAGAAATCCAAGCCCACAGGTTGACGGGCTAGGCCTTGAGTGTGCGCGCGTAGGGGTTTTGTCGAACAAGTCTCAAAAAAGGAATGGTTTGTCTCTATATATATGGTGAAAAATCCAAGTGGTTTTAACCGATGTGGGACTAAAGTGTTGGGAAGGGAAAAGGGAATACTCAATTTTTTAGTCAACCAAGGAATGAGCCATTCAAAATGGCCCAACACTAACAATCCCCCCTTGACCTAAAATTGTAGAAGAAAGAATATGATCTGAGCATCTTATACCATGTAATAGATGAAGGTACCTTCTGGGTTTGAACCTTCACTTAGTGTAAACTAGATCCAACTGAGAAGTCTGAATAGACCATGTCCTTGAATTCGACCCCTTAAGCCAGAATTCACTAGTCACACACACGGTACAGGATATGGGTCCTGTTCTGTGGGGTAGCACGTTACGGCCATGTGCTCGTATCCTTTCTTGAGTGCCTTAGAGACTTAGCCCAAATCTCAAAGAACGCGGCCCAATGTCCGTGCACTCATATAGGTGAGTTCTCCAGGGTGCCTGCGTGGGCCACACCTGTCCGAAAAGGACTTGAACCCATTAAGAGCGTAAGCTCAACCTTCTTCCGCCATAGTATAATACTGATATCATAGGGATGAGTTAGAGGAGTTTTTCCTCTACAGTACTCACAAGTTTACCAATACAGCTTCGTTAACCCCTTGAAAACCATCTTCATGGGATCTCCAATCACAATGGTAGGGAGCCCGCTGTAGGTAATTATATAATGGGCTGAAGCCCCATCCCCCTCGATGTCTCATGGACAAGTCGTCTGACAAGTCCTTTTGTGAAATGATCTGCGAGATTTCTCTCGGATCTCACAAACTCTAGAGTAATTATCCCCTGAGAAATCAGGTGTCGAATTGATTTATATCGCAAGCGCAAGTGTCTAGACATTTTCTCATTATCATTATTTTGTAATGATTTTGCAATTACAACTTTGTTGTCACATCTTATGAAAATTGCTGGAATAGGCTTTCCCATCAATGGAATCTCACTCAACAGATTCCTAAGCCATTCTGCCTCTGAAGCTGCAATATCCAACGCAATAAGCTCTGATTCCATTGTGGAACGAGCAATCACCGTCTGTTTGACAGACCTCCATGCTATTGCTGCACCACCTATCAAAAACACAAAGCCACTAGTTGATTTAATATCAATTGAATCAGAGATCCAGTTGGCATCAGAATAACCCTCAAGTACAGAAGGAAAATAATGTAATGAAAGTGAAATAGATCCTCGCAGGTATCTAAATACACGTGTGAGTGCAGTCCAATGCTCTTTATTAGGATTGCTTGTGTATCTACTTAGCCTACAAACAACATATGCAATATCAGGACGAGTGCAATTCATAAGATACATTAAACTTCCAATCATTTGTGCATATAATTCCTGTCCAACAGGTTCTCCCAAATTCTTTTTCAACTTAATTGATGAATCATATGGTGTATGCACAGGTGAAAAATCATACATATCAAATTTCTTGAGTATCTTCTCAATGTAGTGTGATTGTGAAAGTCTAATATCAGATGAAGTTTGACTAATTTTATTCCCAAAATTAGACTTGCATGACCAAGATCTTTCATATCAAAGTTTTTAGAAAGAAAAATTTTGGTTTCTTCAATAATGTCCTGATTAGACCCAAAAATTAAAATATCATCAACATATAGGCAAAGGATAACACAAGCATCAGATTTCACTTTCATATAAAGACATCTGTCATACTCATTATTTTTAAAACCAAAAGAAGCGATGACTCTATCAAATTTTTCATACCACTGTTTAGGAGCTTGTTTGAGCCCGTACAGTGATTTCACGAGTTTACACACTTTCTGTTCTTGTCCAGGAACCACAAATCCTTCAGGCTGGTCCATATAGATCTCCTCATCGAGATCTTCATGTAAAAATGCAGTTTTGACATCCATTTGATGGATTTCAAGACCATGAATTGATGCTAATGCGATCAGTATCCGAATAGTGGTAATTCTAGTGACAGGGGAGTATGTATCAAAATAATCCACACCAGGTTTTTGTTTAAAACCCTTTGCTACTAGCCTAGCCTTGTATTTTTCTATAGAGCCATCTGGACGAAATTTCTTTTTGAAGATCCATTTACACCCAATTGTTCTACTACCTGGAGGGAGAGAAGTAAGAACCCAAGTATTATTATGAAGAATGGAATCAAATTCACTATTAATTGCTTCTCTCCAAAAAGGTGCATCTGGAGATGACATAGCTTCATCGAAGGTTAAGGGATCATCTTCAATAAGAAATGTGAGGAAGTCATCTCCAAATGTTTTTTCTACTCTAGGTCTCTTACTTCTTCTTAATTCAGGTTCATTCTCAAGAGATGGAACAAAGGAAGAAGAAGAAGCCCCTAGATCAGCAGTAGATTTATCTCTAACAGCTTTAGAATTTGGGTTTTCATGGAAAAGTATCTTCAAAAAAGACAACATCTCTAGACTCAATAATTGAGTTGGGACTGATCTCAGGAATTCCAGATTGTAGGACTAAAAACCTATATGCAGCACTATGATATGCATAGCCCACAAATGCACAATCAATTGTTTTTGGTCCTAACTTCTTCTTTTTGGGAGGAGGAATATTCACTTTTGCCAAACATCCCCAAACTTTGATGCTACTAAGGTTGGGTTC